>JAPDVU010000008.1:56044487-57294487 GCA_026230045.1 Corynorhinus townsendii | reverse complement strand
ATCTGCCTGATTCCAAAGCTATCAAGTTATTTTGCCCTTCTCCCTTATAAATCATAAAACTGTATCAAATATTCTGTGTAATTATGATAATGTAAAATGTACAGATGTGCAAAAACAGCTGCAGGAAGGCTGAGACATTTTAAAATCATACAAATCATTAGTGAAAAGATATAATACAAGCAGTCAGACCTTGCGTTGTGGCCCAGCCCTCTGCCTTCTCAAGTCTATTGATTGTTTCACGATGGAATAGTGTTGTAGTCTACATCCATCATTCTTTTAACTAGTCTTCTCTCTCAGTCTTGCTCCCAGTCTCTTTTTATGACCAGGCAATGGCACTGGTAACAGGTCTGGACAGAGCCAGAGTGGGGCAGAGAGCCAGAGGAGGCTCCGGTGCGGCTTTTGTGGGAGGCTGGAATGTGACCAGCTGCGACCTCCCGGCTGTTAACAGCCTGTCAGCCTAAATCCACGACTGCTATTAGTTACCTCTGATGGGATCAACTCTATATGCCTGACGAGCTGCTAGGTACTTCACACATGTAGTTACTTCATTCTCATAAACATCCTGATTACGCAGCTGAGGACACTGGCATAGAGAAGCCGGAAACCTCTGCGAGTTCTCACAGCTGGAAAAATGAAACAGCTGGAATGTGAACTCTGGCATCTGCTGCCAAGCCAGTATTCTTTGCCCATTAGCTGAACTACCTCAAGTCCTCAAAGTAACTCTTATATTCCTAAAACAGCCAAACAAAATAAAGGTTATTACTGGCCATTGTAGGTGTTCAAAATAGTACTTAGCACCTGGAATTACTTCTATTTCTTTTTGTTAATAGTAGTAACAGATTATCCTCTACTTTAGGCTGGTGTAGTTATCGTCCCACTTTCAAACATGGTAGTGTGTGTTAATTTATTTAACTGCTCTATGCAAAGTCACCCAGTTTTTAGCAGAGTAAGATGATATTTAAGTAGGATTAAGTGTTTTGCACAAGGTCACAAAGATAATATGTGACAAAGCTCAAAATGTATGCCACATTTCCCAATTCCAAGTCAACTATTATCTTCATTACTAGTGGCCCAGTGCAAGAAATTCATGCACATTAAAAGGGGATTAATTAGAGGAAATAATTTAATAATGCTATTTGCCCTTTCTCTATAATAGAAGTGTCAGAGATTAAAAAAAAAAATTAGTAAAATGTATATGAAGACCTTCCTCCTATCAGAGTCTGGGGCACATCACGCGACCCTGAGTCAAGTCCCCACCCACCCACATGCACCTAAAATCTCGTGATACCCAGACCCGGCCACCCCCCACCCCATTGGGATAGATCCAGACTTGGCTAGTCCCACTCTTGTCAAGCCCCGCAAGGCAGGGAACATAGCCTCAGGTCCCCTGGCCTGGCACCAGAACGGGGGACGTGGCCTGAGGTCCCTCAGCTCAGACTGATGTGGCGGGGAGTGCCTTGAGGTCCCCCGTCAAGCCCCACCAGGTGTGGGACATGGCCTGAGATCCCCTGTCAAGCCCTGCTGGATGGGGAGCATGGCCTGAGGTCCCCTGTCAAGCCCCGGCCTGGTGCTGGGGCGGAGGGAGCAGTCTGAGGTCCCTTAGCACAACACTAGGATGGGAAGCACACCTTGAGGTCCCCTGTCAAGCCCTGCTGGGTGTGGAAGGTGGCCTAGGTCCCCTGTCAAGCCCTGCCAGCCTGAGGTCCCCTGTCAAGCCCACTGGGTCAGGGGAGAGTGTAGCCTCAGGTCCCTGCTGATTGCTTGTTAAGGCTCCTTATGGGAACTTGGCCTCAGCTGTTGGTGCAGCCATCTTTGTGACAGAGTGATGGTTAATTAGCATATTCCCTCTTTATTAGATAGGATAACATGATTGTGCTTATTTTTAAATACAGGTAATTTCCAATATTGTGGCATATATTTAATTTTCTGAAACTTACCCACATCTATTTATTAGGTTTGCCTCTTCCTAGAAAGTAAAATGAAAATAGACAAGCCCAGCTGGTGTGGCTCAGTGGTTGAATGTCAACCTATGAACCAGGAGGTCACAGCTCAAATCCTGGTCAGGGCCCATGTCCAGGTTGTGAGCTGGATCTGCAGTGTGGGGTGTACAGGAGGCAGCTGATCAATCATTCTTTTTCATCACTGATGTTTCTATCTTTCCCTCTCCCTTCCTCTCTGAAATTAATGAAAATATATTTTAAAAAACAGAGAAAAATAATGCAGGGTTGTAAGAAATTGTTTTCATTCAGATAGAAAGCATTGCTTCTATGATGCTTCTTATACCCTGGTGAGATTTCTAGTGAGATAATCTCTTGAAAATAACTATTGGATTTATGTGTAAATATCCTCACATTTCCAGGAAAGCTAATAAAGTAATAAAGTATGTCTCACTTCTAGAAAAGCCACTTGAGGGACACTCTTGTTTCAGCTGCCCTGTGTATTGTCTTTCATCAAAATAGCTCAATACTAAAAACTCTCCAATGTTCGAGGCAAGACAAGCTGAAATTAACAAGCCAGTGACCGTAAATGCTTTTTGATTTTACTTGTCAACACTTTCCAGTGTTTTTATCTGACTTAGAGAGATGTTTAAATTTTAATTCCTGCCCTGGCTTGGTGGCTCAGTTGGAATGTCCTCCCATACATGAAAAGGCTGTGGTGGATTGATCCCCGGTTGGAGTGTGTATGGGAGGCAGCCTATTGATGTTTCTCTCTCTCATCCAGACTTGTTTCTTTCTGTTTGTCTCTTCCTCTCTCTCTCAAATCAATAAGCATATCCTTGGGTGAGGATAAAATAAAGTAATTTCTGTTTACCAAACATGGACAACCCATATAATTCAATTTCTACTCTCATATGTTAGTAGACTTAAGGTACTTTCAAGGATTTTTAATATATTTTAAAGTTCTTAGTAGTATTTAGATCTTTCTCTTTGTCTCTACCATTCCTCCCCACCTTTATTTGCTTTTCTGGAAAAAATGTGATTTGAATGTGTATGTTTCTTCCCTTGGCCCCAAAACCACTCCAGCCCTGCCCTACTCCAAGCTTTATGTTCCCCGGAGACAGGGACTCTCTTTTGTTCATTTGCACATCTCAGTGTCTGGTATGTAGTTGGTGCTTAATAAATGCCTTTTGGAATGAGCTTTTGAGAGCAAAAGAGAGAGCCCTGAACTCCTAGTCAGATATCACTAAGCCATTCCTACAGAAGATCCTGACCTCTTTCATCAAGTGTCCTCTTGGCTCTTGCAGGCATGTTTTCTGCTCTCTGGCAAGCTCCTGCTTTTGGGCCCCTCATAAATATTGCCCAATCTTTGGGAATATATAGCCATACTTTTTCCCCACTCTCCCTATCTCACAATCTTCCCCTCACTGAGAATTATTTACCTGAAAGGGTAACATTTCTCTTTCCCCCCAAAGTTTTTGAACAACAGATAAAACATATAAACACAGTTGGCCTGTATCTTCTGATTGGATATAGATATTTGATACATTCATGCTCCCAATGGAACCCATGAGTCAGTTGCATAATTATACACCAATAAAAAAATGACAATTCTCTTTGACAGGATAACAAGGGCTTTTATTTATAGTCCTTTATATTAACACAATAATCCTAGATACTGAACAGATGATGAGGTTTGATAGCTCTCCAATCCAACTTTATAAAGGTAGTGAGTTGAATAGCGGTCCCTCAAAAGATACATGCACATCCTGATCCCCCACCCCGAAAACAATAAATGTGCTCTCATTTAGGAGCATTATAAATGAAACATGTACATATGTTCTAGAAGTACAGTGTATTGTATGGATACTATGATTTAATGCATATATAGTGCATTACATAAGACACATTTTATATTTGCAGGTTTACATGAGTATTTAGTCTCAAACTTATGGTCTGTAGATTCCTAGAATTCCACCATAGATGTAATGAAAATATAAAAGTTATTTCCAGTATTTTAAAGAACCTAAGAGATAGCATATGATACTTGCCATAAAGTGGCACAGGGTGATGAAAATCAGAAGTCCATTTGCTCTCGGCTAGAATGATGACTCTGGGAGGGGATGGTGTTGGTTTGCTCTCACCAATCAGGAGGTCAGATTGATCATTAATTAAGGTGTTAGTGAATATGGCAGCATGAATTCATTATAAATCATTTTTGGTGAAAAAAATGTTTCAAAGTAGGGGCTCTAGGAGGAAAATAAATGGTCAAAGGTTTTTCTAGGTGGTGGAGGCTTGATAATTAGACTCAGACATACATATATGTACTCAAAGTCTTGCACCGACCACAATGTCTGTCTTAATTTTGCTTTTTACAACGTCGATCTAGTTTTACTTTTAATATCTCATTTTTCTATTCCTGGCCCTCTCCTGAACTTTGTCTCTCTTAATGCATTCTTTTCATCAGCTGGCCGCTAGACACTTGGTGGTCTATTTGAAGCTGCCACTCCTCCCAATTATTTATTTTATTCTCAATTGAAGCATCATCAGTTCTGGCCACAATTGAAATCTCATTCCAAACTCTGAAATGGCTTTCCATGTGACTCAGAATAAAATTCATAGTTTTTACTTGGCCAACAAGCCCTAAAGGTCTGTTCCACTGTCATGCTCATCCTCTCCTAACATTCCCCTCTTAAACTCCCTTCCCATCACTCTCCTTCTACAAAAAAAGCTACTTACTTGCGTTTCCTTGAAGATGTCAGGACCCCTCTAGCTTCAGGCCTTTGCATTTGCTCTTCTCCCAGTTGGAGACATAGATATATCCCCTTCTTCATTCAGGTGCATGAATAAGTCTGATCATGACCTAGTGGGTATCCCTCCTTTAAAATAGCACTTCCTTTGCTACTTCCTATTCTCTTACTATGATTTATTTTCATACATAGTGTATTCGGTTTAATTTTTTGTTTGAAGTCTGTCTTTCTTTAAGAGAATACAAGCTCTATAAAACCAGGGAGTGGCACGAATAGACTCATTGCTGCTTTCTCACATCTTACAAATGTGCCTGGGATGGAGTAAACCTCAATAAGCATTTTTCTGAATGAATGCATATATTTATTTATTCTGCATTCAACATTTGAGCACCTATTATAGGGATTTGCAAGAGTAGGTTTACAGTTGTGAATATGTAAAACACATTAGTTATTATATTATTTATTTGTATTGCAGCTAAAAACTTACTTATTCCCACCCCTGTAATAACATTTGTTGGATTATCAGTATGTGTCAGTAAATATTCCACACAATTCATTTTAATCCTCACGAAAACCTTTTGAGGTAAATTGCCTTATTATTTACTCTTCACAGATGAATAAACGAGGCTGAGAGAAATTAAGAATTTTGTCAAAGGCCACAGAGCCACACGGCACGTTTTAACCTGAGATATCCTAACTACAGACCAGAGCACCTCTACGTGAGGTTGTACAACAGTTGTCCCAAGTGCAAGAGAGAAACTCATTACTGAACGCTCTGCTTTCAGACAGGCTGTGCTTTCTGAGTAGAAGAGAAAAACAGCAGTGATACAATGGCATGAGAGCTATGACAGAATTAAGGTAGGGGACACTTTGGGAACTTCTCAGAGGATTATCTAAATCATAAAGAATAAGGAGAATTTTGCCATGGAAGAAAAGAAAGGATGGTACCACTACCAGAAGTGGGACAGCCCATGGAATACCAGAGTTGTAAAAATTCATGGCTCATTGTGGACTTTTTGCTTAGGAAGTAGGGGAATGAAATTGAAGCATTTGGCTTACTTAGCCGTAGGCTCCAGATGAATTCAAAAGAGTAGGCTTAAAAAATGTTAAGTAATTAAAAATAAACACCCCAGAAGATATGAAAAGAAAATATCAGAGGCTATAGGAAGATCTTTGTTGAGAGGGATCAAGCAAATGATCACTTTCCAAGGAAAAGTGGAGCTCCCTCCTAATTGGTAAACTGGGGAATATTACGGAAAAGTCATTGTGAAGAATTCATGGCAACATTCCCTGCCATTTCAGAGCTCATCCAAAAGAATGATATTGCCCTGGCTGGCTTGGCTCAGTGGATAGAGCATCAGCCTGTGGACTGAAGGGTCCCAGGTTCGATTCCAGCCAAGGGCACGTGCCTGGGTTGCGTGCTCGATCCCCAGTGAGGAGCATGCAGGAGGCACCTAATCAATGATTCTTTCTCATCAATGATGTTTCTATTTCTCTCTCCTTCTCCCTTCCTCTCAGAAATCAATAAAGAAAAATATATATTTTTTTAAAAAATGAATGATATTCATGAAGGGGCATAGCTTGGATCCTTGGTTTCCCCTGGCTTTGCCGCATTGACAATATAGCAATTAAGGTAACATTCCAAGATGGCTCAGAGATCAAAGCACATTAAGGCTTGGATTTACCTCAGGAGATATCTGAGAAATCAGAGTCTGGAAGAACCAGGATGGAATTCTACCTCTGTCTCTTCTTAACTTTGGGGATTTTATGGAGCTTACAAATCACCTCAATTTTTTTTTAATATAAAGAGGGAAAGAAAGATATATCTTTATAGGTTTGTGGTGAGAATTAATTGAATTAATGTATGTGAAAGAACATAACAACATTGAAGCCACACAATAAACAATAGCTACTATTTTCTTATTTTCCAGCCAAAACCATTTATTTCATTGATAAGGAAACAGATATGGGGAAAGGACTTGACTAAGCTCACACATGGAACTCACTAATTATATGTTCCACCAGCCTATCACAGGGCTCTCCATTGCACTATCACCACCAAATAGCTTTACATTGCATTGAAGATCTCTTTTCTAAAATTTCTATCTGATTTTCAGCCTCTGTTTACCATCCTCATAAAATCATGGACCTGCTTCATCTTCAAGTGAAACTTTCAGAGATCATTTCAAATATGGGGGGTCTGGTGTGGTTGGAAAACTAGAATGACTCTAAAGTAACAGAATAGTGTTTCATCAAGTGGCTCTGGTAGCACCAATTTCCCAGGAAGCCAGCCTGGACTGGATTGGGCTAAATATCCCTTCTCTGTACAGCAGGGCAGATGTTCATTACCTATAGAAATTACCTGGTTAGTGGCCCTCTCTAGAACGAGAGGGCAGATGTGATGCCCTACACATCTCAGAATTACTTGCTTAAGGCATGGTGTCTAACACCTAGTAGGTATTCTGTAATGTTTAACATAATCTAAGAGTAGTTTATTGTGATTAATGAGTCCTATACAGAAAGCCATTACTGTGTTTTAATAATATCAGTATTATGAAGATGAGTATGCATTCTTTTGGATGCATATTATTTTCTATGTTAGTTAAAATTTCACATAGGTTCTTTAATATTACATCTGGCAAAGCAATCATTCACTTTACATGTTTATATCTAAACGGTGTGTGGCAGTTTGTTCAGACCAACTCACAAGGTCCTGTTGTGTTTATATCTTCCAACTCCATGTTCAGCAGCTTCATTTTGGTAATTTGAAATTGGCAATGGTGTGAATGTTTATGCCATGGAAATCAGCAGATGCTGTGTATCAAGGAGTTTTAGTTTCCACAGATGAGGTTGTTGTACATTTACCAGTATGTCACTGAATATGACTCTCGATTCACTATAATTTGTGTAGTTGTACATTCAATGTCTGCATGTATCTAAGGCAAACCACATCTAGTTTTCTGGCTCCACTTCATTCTTTACACCACCTAGCTACTCACACATAATTCCAACAGAGTTGTTTGCATACATAACAAACATCCCCAAAATGCTTTTTAGTTCTTTGTGGAACTAAAAAGCAATGATATTGCTAAAAGTGCAGATAAATTTAATCAGCTTTGTCTTATTTATTTGGCCAGAGAAATGTGGAGTTAAGGCTGTTCTTCAGATTGTTCTGGAAAAAGAATGGCTGTAGACCTCTGTACATAGAAAAAGGGCAGGTTTTCTCCCTTAACTTCATTTGTATTTAGGATAATAAAAGATTATTTCAGGCTATTCCTGTACTATGAATAATTGTTTTTGTCTCTAAATTAAGCCTGGATATAAAATGCAGGTCATTATTATAAAGCAATCTTTGGTTATAAATTAGTTCATTTCCTTGGTCATTACTTGAGGGTGGAAGTATTAAAAAATATGGGTGTGTTAAAAATTCTATTTGAATACTGTTCACAGTGTTTTTCTCTCATAAATAAATCAATGAAGCTACTAGGTTTTTCTTCAAAATATAATAAATGGGAAAGAAATAATTTTTATAGCAGAAGGTAAATCGGTTCCATAAATTGGCCATCTCAGAGAATGAGATAACATCTAACTGTGATTGATAGATTTCTCAATTATAAGCAGCATCTTTACTGATGAGATTTCTCCTCATACTCCATCCTGGGCAGAATGTTGCTGTTTTTGAAGATGAAATAACCTGAGAGAACCATGAATTATTTTGACATATATTCTAAAAAGAAACTTGTGGGAAACTGTAGCAGATACCATTAGGATTTTAAAAATCAAAGTTTGTAGAGGAATGAAAATATCTAAACCTCACAATCAGATAACTTAGAGACCATCAAGTGACAAAAACAAGAATACAAACAAAGAAATAACAAAGCAAATTATGTATATTTCTTAGATTACTTCTGATACTACCTTACCCACCAAGAGAAATTGAGGTTTAAAGGGAATATTTTTGCTAAAGTGCAGGTGTTTTTTATCCATTCATTTGTTCAATCCTCCTTCTTTTAATCAATAAATCCTTAAATGAATAAACTAAGTTATGTATTGGGCATCTACAAATTACTGCAACAGTCTCTGATCTCAAAAATGGTAGCAAACAAATAGATACACAGTTTGAATATAATGTCATAAATGGAAAGAAAATTGCATCATGTTTTGTGTGAACACCAAGGAGATATAAATATCTGGAAGAAATGCAAATGAAAAGGGAAAATATATATTTGAACACCTGTGATACACCAGCTGCTATGCTAGTTGGTTTTCCATAGCTTATTTCTTTTACTCTTCTCAATAATGTTCCAGACAGTATTATTTGCATCTCACAGATGAATAAACTGAAGCTTAGGGAAATTAAGTTGGCATTTGGGTTGAATCATATTCTTTTCAAAAGATATGTTGAAGTTCTAATTCCAAGTACCTCACAATATCACCATTTTTTGGAAATCATGTCTTTATAGAGGTAATCTGATCAAAAAGTAGATGGTTCCCCAGCCAGTTTGATTCAGTGGATATAGCGCTGGCCTGTAGACCGAAGGGTCCTGGATTCGATTCCAGTCAGGAGCACATACCTAGGTTGCAGGCTCCTCCCTGGCCAGGGCCCTGGTTGAGGCATGTGCAGGAGGCAACCAATCAATGTGTTTTCTCGTATCTCTCTCTCTCTCTCTCTCTCTCTCTCTCTCTCTCTCTCTCTCTCTCTCTCTCTCTCTCTTCCATTCTCTCTAAAATCAATGGGAAAATATCCTTGACTGAAGATTTAAAAAAAGAAAAGAAAGTAGACTGTTATGGTGGGCTCCAATTCAATATGACTGATATTCTTATAAAAGGAGAAATTTGAACACAGAGACTGACATGCACAGAGGGAAGACACACATGGAGAATGCCATCTAAAGTGGAGGATTGGAGTGATGCATTCATAAGACAAGGAATGCCAGAGATTGCTGTCAGACCACTGAAGCTAGAAATAGGTGAAGAAGGATTTCCCAACAGGTCTCAATGGACTGTGGCTCTGCCATTGTGGACTTCTAGCATCCAGAACTGGGAGACAAAAACTTTCTCTTGTACTAAGCCACCCAGTTTGTGGTACTTCCTTATGTCAGCCTAGGAAACTTACAAAGTTTGTCAAAAACAGAAGGCCAGTAAGTAGTGACTCACAACCTTCCTTTTCTGTTTCCAAAGCCCACATGTTTCCTCCTACACAAAGGAAGTGACTTTTACCCAACTCTTGAAGAGTGAGTTTCAGGTAGAAAAGTAAGGAAGGTGCCTTTGAAAACTCTGTGAGTTCAGGCTAATTATAAAGGCCCTGTCACATGACTTCACTGTTAAATCAGCTCTGTTTTAAGGATTCCCGGGGATCCCAGTTTAAATTGAACCAGTTGTTAACATTGCTGTTAGTCCCTAGAGTTGTTGTGTTTGTTTTTCAATTCCTGAAGATAGGGACTCATCTGTTTGGTAGGTGGAATGCTAAAGCTTGCCTTAGCATTTGGCAAGAGCTGGATAGAGCATCAGCCTGCAGACTGAAGGGTCCTGGGTTCGATTCTGGACAAGGGCACATGCCCCGGTTGCAGGCTCGATCCCCAGTAGGGGGCGTGCAGGAGACAGCCAATCAATGATTCTCTCGCATCATTGATGTTTCTATCTCTCTCTCCCTTCCTCTCTGAAATCAATAAAAATATATTAAAAAAAGAAAAGAAAATGGATATATCTGGTTTTCTATCCACATTTTATCTCTCCTCAAATATTTTCAGACTATACTTAAATTTTTCATTTTCCAATTCAGAGTCCAGCATAGTAAAATCTAAAAACCACCTTGATTGTGTGGCAAGTAGTCTAGCAAGATGATATCCTCAGTGCAATGATGTGTTCAATGTCCTGAAATAGATATAATGTTAAGTTTATTGTTCTGAGAAAGGGAAGAAGAATTGTCTTCCCTTTTTTTCCCTGTTAATAATTGGGGAAAGCAAAATGCTTCTACTCAGTTTTATATTCAAAAATAAAAGAAAATTTACAATCATGTATTAATGAAGACAAAGAAAATCTTGTATGAGATCACATGAAGTATATGTTTCAAGAATTATGTATAAAAAACACACAAGCATAATCTCAAGTCCCAAACATTGTTCTGATACTATACCTTATATTGAAAAAAAAATACACCATGAAAATATATCTTGGCATTTTTATTTTTAAGAAAGTCTTTCTTTAAAATCCAAATATCCATACTGATTAACATAGAAATAAATTTACAAATGAGGAACTTATCACAGACTCCCCTCTTATTACCCTTGTAGTTATTGTTCTTTTACAATTATAAGTAACATATTTTAATATTTTACCCTACAAAAAAGACATCTTAATTATATTGTTTTTATTAATATTTGGTGACTAAAGTTTTATCTTTATATCTTCTTTCTCTTTTATAGAAAAAATGACAGTTCTTTTTATAATTTAACTAGAGGCCCAGTGCATGAATTCATGTACATTGAAAGGAAATTAATTAGAAGAAATATTTTAGAGGCCGGGAAGGACTGTGGGAGATTGGCCGGCCAGGGAGGGACTGCAGGGATGGTTCCAGGGCATGTCTGGCCCGACTCACCTAGTCTCAATCTGCCGGACTCCAGCAGCAAGTTAACCTACTGGTGGGAGGGTCTGCCCCCTGGTGGTCAGTGCGCATCAGAGTGACTGATCGAACAGTGGAATGAATGGTCGGACACTTAGCATATTAGGTTTTTATTATATAGGATACTCTTCATTACATATTTGAGGGCCCTTATTCTGGCTTTCACAGGCAGAAAACAGATTCAAATGCCAACTCAAATATACAGGTTAAATTTTCTATAATTTCTATGATCTATGTTGTGAAATCTCAGAAAATAAAAGCTGAGGTGAAATAATATTTATTTGAAAGGTATATAAATGTATAATAATTTTAACTCTGGAGTAAAATTTCTATATCATACTATAATTAAGTTACTATAAATTTGAAGTAGATTTTGTTTAGTTGAGATATATATTGTAAGCCCTAAAGGACCCACTAAAAAATAACTATAAGAAAAGTTAAAAGAAAGACTGAGTTGATTTATTCTTTGTAGATGCCAATTGTTTTAGACTGGGGTCATTTGTAACACAGAATTATATAACACTAGTTTCTGTGACACACTTTCATCATCCGAAAGTGGAGTTAATCCTGAAAACAACTTCTCAGCTTGGTTATAGGGGTGATGACATGAATGAGCTTTGGCTCCAGGCAAACTGGAATTTGAAATCCCAACATGCAGCTTTATAACCTTGCGCATATCACTTAACCTCTGTAAGGCTATTTCTTTCATTGCAAGGAAGGTCTAATAGCTATATCTCTCTTAGTTATTCCATGAGGATTAAATAGAATAATGCATTAAAAAATTTTGCATGGGTAACAATAAATGTAAACTATAATGACTGTGCTATAAAAATATTTTTGAGATATGAAGTGTATAACATGTTACGATATTATTATTATTTTTCTATAGGGTGCTTTTCCTATTATTCAAGGCAAAAAATGTACAGAGACAAATATGAGAAACCAATGTATATATATTGCTTGCTTTCTTGACATCTCTGCTAATCTTTAATTAATAATGTCAACCTCTGAACTATTATAAATTATCTTTGCTGTGAAAATGTTTGCTGCTCACTAACATGTACTATATCATAATATATATCTCACATCTATATATATAAAAGCCTAAGTGACCATCACAACCGAATGGACAAGCTGCGTGGGGCAACCAGGCCCACAGGGGATCAGTGAGGGGCGACCGAACGACCAAGCAGCGGGCTGAGTGGGGCGATCAGGCCAGCAGGGGGTTAGTGAGGGGCGACCAAAGGACTGAGCAGCAGGCTGAGTGGGGTGACCAGGCCAGCAGGGGGTTAGTGAGGGGCGACCAAAGGACTGAGCAGCAGGCTGTATGGGGCTACCAGGCCTGTAGGGGGGGCAGTTGGGGGTGACCAGACTGGCAGAGGGGCAGTGAGGGGTGAACAGGTTGACGGGGAGGAGGGGGAAGTTGGGGGCGACCACGCCAGCAGGGGGTGCAGTAAGGGGAGACCAGACCAGCAGGGGGACACTAAGGACGACCAGGCCGGTGGGGGTGGGGCAGTTGGGGGTGACCAAGCCTGTGGTCCCAGATTGTGAGGGGGATGTCTGACTGGCTGTTTAGGCCCCATCGGGGTCCCGGATTGGAGAGGTGCAGGCTGGGCTGAGAGGAACCCCCCACCCTGCACAAATTTCATGCATCTGGCCTCTAGTCTATTATAAAAACTATATGTAGGAAGTCTGTGTGATCAAATGTAACTCAACAAATATTTATTGTGTCTTCTATGTGTCAGGCACATGTTTGGTTCTGGGGATATAGAGGTAAAAAAAGGTATGCCCTATTCAAAATCTCATAAAAGAAACAGCATTAAAATTGAGAACCATTAGGGTAACATTTGAATTTGACTTGATGGGGGAATTGGAATTCTCCAGGCCAAAAAAAAAAAAAAATGGGCAAAGACCTTCCAAAATATATTATCTATGTATATTAGAGAGTAGCCACAATGTACTGGGAATATGGTACATAGTCTGTCACATATAACAACTATTCCAATGTCATAGATGAAGTTACAATTCAGAGAGTTTAAGGAATTTGATCACCATCTACAACTTATAGACGGTGAGCCAAAGTTCCATTCTAAGCTTATCTGTCTCTAACATTTGTGTATCTGACTACTAGCATACCTAAAGGAATAAGACAATTTTCAAAGAAGTAGTTTAAACCTCACTGGGCATTATAAAAGGAAAAGGCCTTGTATGGAGATCTGAGCTCCAGTACACCATGCCTTGATCAACTAACCAACTAGTGCTACTAAAACCTAGGATGTGACATACATTCAATTATTATGGCTAAAGCTAAACAGTTCTTTAAAGATTATCTTCATCTCTGGAAGAAAACAACCTTATCAAAATGGCAAAACTGCGAAAGGAACTTCATATTTATTTGGAATACTGAACAGAGAGTAAAAATATGTAATTCAATGAATTAACTCTCGCCAATGTTGAAATTTTGAAACAAAGATACAAAGGGTTCAGTCCTTTCCTTCTGCCTTGAACTTCCCAGATGGAAGTCAATACTTAAACAGGAAAGCACATGATTTTCCCTCCAGGGCCCATGACAAATATGATCAATTAATCATATTTCCTCTCTAATCTGTGAAAAGTCAAATAGTCCTTTTACATACCATGATTCAGGCAACTACTAATCAGGTAATAAATTATGAAGTAATTTATTAACATGAAATAATCATGAAATAAATTTTGCCTGTAATACTATTGCCAGGTGAGCATCAGCAGCAATGCTTTAGGGCAGTGGTTCTCAATGGGGGACTCTCTCAAAATATAATTTGCTCCTTTGAGGACATTTGATAATTGGAGACATTTTTGATGCTCATAATTGGAAGGAATGCTAGTGATACCAAGTGGGTTGAATCAGAGGTTGATGTTAACCTACAATGCAAAGGAGAGAAACCGTCCCCCAACCCCTGTAAAAAACAAAGCATTATCTGGCCCCAAATGTCAATAGTGTCAAGGTTTAGTTAAACACTATTTTACCATGTCTTTGGGTCTTTTTCTAGACTTTATTTTCTATCCTATTGATCTATGTGTGTATACTTTCACCAATACAGTTTGATCATGTAACTTCATAGTAAGCCTTGATATCAGGCTGTATGAGTACTCCACATTGGTTCTTTTTAAAAAATTGTTTTGGTTATTCTGGTTCCTTTGCCTTTCCATATAAATTACAATGTAAACTTATTATTATCTACAAAAATATTCTGTTGTAAGTTTGATGGGAATTGTGTTGAATCTATGGATAGATAAAGTAGGCTATCTAGTAATGTCCTTATTTCATTCCTGACATTTGTGATGTCTCTCTTTTAATTTTGGTAACTATGATTAGTAGTTTAGCTTTTGGTTCAACTGATTTTCTCAATTGTTTTTCTGTTTTAGATTTTATCAATATCTGTCCTGGGGTGTCTGTGCGTGTGCGTGCGTGTGAGTGCATGTGTGTGTGTGTGTGTGTGTGTGATTTCCTTCCCTCCTTTGGATTTAATTAGCTTTTTTCCCCTCATATTAGACTTGAATTTTAAATTATTGATTTAGTACCTCTTTCATCTCAAATTTAAGCAGTTAATGCTGTCATTTTCCTCTAAGCATTAGCATACCGCATCCACAAATTTGGGTATGTTTCATTTTATTTTTTCCTAACCAAATTCATGAAAGCTATGAATTCTATCCATAGAACCTTTGAGGCCATGGAGACCAGATAGGAAACCCTGTAAGTGTGAATTAGAGCAAGAAATGCAACTGAAACACCTCTTTTCTGTATGATCCCTGTAAAAATAAATGACAGGTGGCTATTAGACCAAATGATTTTCAGCTTTACTCAACACACATTCAATATACCCTATATCTTGCCTTTAAGTTGTGTTTTCAATCCAATGACTTTCTTCTATACTATGGGATTATTCTACTCCAAGCCCAACTGGATTTTATATCATTGACTGAAACTGATCTCACTTTCTTATCCCTGTGTCTTTCTCCTTTCACTTAAAATGCCTTCCTTCTTGAAGTCCAAGTCTTATGAAACAGTATCCAAAATTTAGTCTGAGATAAACACACACACACACGTTATTTTCTTTTTTCAGTGAACAGTGTTTAATGTGATGTACCCTTCTCACAGGTATGTACTATCTCAACCTTCTGTATATACTTCTCAGTGCCCAAGGCCTCCCAATGTAAATGCCAGTAAATATTTACTGTTTAACTTTTTATTTTTCCATCCTTCAGCTTATTGTCATTTAATGGAAGTCTTTTGGATTAAACACTGTAATAGTATTTCTTTTCCTATGAGGTCAAGTGAGTTATCAGCTGTTGAAATGTATATACATTTTTTAGGGGACACCCTGTATTATTTCTAACCCTCCTGTGTAGATTAACTAAAGTTATAACATCTCTATGAAATAATTTCTTAGCTTAGAATATTTTATATCATCTATTTTGCTTTCATTAATATTCAAAATATCATTAAGATATGAAAATTTTGTGATCTATTCTAAAAGATTCCCCCACTTAAAATACAGAGTTCTTGAAGGAGGAAAAATTGCAGCTTCATCTTGAATTAATATGGATTTACCTTTTATAAGGCTCATTTCAATAAAAAGTAAATTTAAAATTATCTCTGATTCCCATCATTTCTCCGTATTACAATTCTTGGATGATTGAATGCATCTCATCATATTCTGTGTGTGCATTGTTTCCTATTATCTTGTCATGCTTTTTTTCCCCCCTTGGCTATTAATTCTATTTCTCATTATTCTTTGCATATATGATAATATAATATCTTCTGGAACATGTAGCTTTCATTAGTCTCACAGAGATTTCCAGGAATACCCTGACAATGCTAAATAATGTTAATGTCTTCCTTTCTGTCCTCATTTTTTCTTCTAATGAAAATGTAGTTTTTCTTAATAGCAAAATGATACTTGGGTTTATAAGTTTCTATGTGGTATAATGGAAAGAGCACTTGATAAATTCCAGAACTTAGTTTCTATTCCTAACATTTGTTATTTTGTGATCTTCAGCAAGTTACTGAAGTCTTCTGAACTTCAATTTATTTATCTGTATGTTGGGTATAATCACCTCTAACTCATTCTCCCATGATCATTATGGAATTATATTTAACTGACAATAAAATGCAGTTGAAATCATTACTTTAAATTATAGCCATTGATTTAATATGCCCATTCCTTTTCACTAAATCACACTTTATATTACTCCGAAGAATGAAAATATTGCATGAATGAAAGCTTTCCTAATATACTACTGTCTGTCTTGCTAATGTTGGTTAACCTGGTTTAGATTGGTCAATTCCTTCCTATCATGTCTATACTCTGAATTTGAAGTCTATACACTCCCTCTGTACCTTCTATTTCTCATCTTTCCTTTGTACTGAAGTCTTATCTACATTCCATTGCTCCATATAATGCCAAGCATCATTTTTTTCTTATAAGTGCCTTTACGGTTAACTCTTTCTTCTCTATTTCTGGGGCCTGTGTACCATTTCAGGCTCTTGTCATCTCACAATTGGATTCCTGCAGTAGCTTCTCATGGTATCTCTCATCATTCTTGACTCCAATCATCACAATAAATCACTTCCAGAAAAATATTTTTTAAAAACTATTTCATTCTGTAACTATCCTGCTTGAAACATAAAATGGTTTTGTTGTCCAACATATTAGGTTAACACTCTCTGTCTGGTCTTAAAACCTCTCTGTATTTCAGTGCTTTCTCACATTGCTAACACATGTGGATGCTTTGATTCAGAAAAATTTGATGACAACAACAAACATAATTCATATACAATATACCCTCCCTCAGCCCCATATAAGGTTCTGTCCCATATCTGGAATTCTTTGCTGTCTACTAAAATACAGGTTGTACCCCCAAAATGTATACATACTTTTAATGTTTATAAAGTCAGTGTTTATTAACATACAGTTAATTTTTAAAATGTAAAAGAATCCACAGAAATGGCTAATTTTTTTTGTCATTGCTGTTTTCAAACTGATGGCACTGCTGATAACATGAAACAATGGAATCACAAACATTGAGAATCATTTTGTTTGGTATTTGTAAGCCCTCAATTCAATAAACTGTTGCTGGTTTTGTTCTGTAAATTTTTAAAAAATATATTTCTTTATTGATTTCCGAGAGGAAAGGAGAGGAAGAGAGAAACAGAAAAATCAATGATGAGAGAGAATCATTGATCAGCTGCCTCCTGAACACCCCCTACTGGGGATCAAGTCTGCAACCCAGGCATGTGCCCTTGACTGAATCGAATCTGGGACCCTTCAGTCTACAGGCCAAAGCTCTATCCACTGAGCCAAACCAGCTAGGGCTTGTTCTGTAAACTTTATCTTTTATGTATCCCCATAAAAAATTCTAGTGGATAAATTTCCTTTATTCAAAGCTCAGTCTGGCTTCACCCATTATTTCAAATCAGTTAAACCTAACCAGGAGTGAAAATCAAGTGAGTTACCAGCTGCTGAAGTGTGTATCCATTTTTTGGGGGACACCATGTATTATTTCTACCCTGCCTTTTTAGCTTAACTAAAGTTCTAACATCTCTATGGAATAATTTCTTTCTCTGTCTTACACTTGTTTGTTACTTTAATTGGAATAACACTCAGGACACTCATTGTAAGTAGTAGAAATTGAAATCAAGCTAAGTTAAGCAAAAAAGATGATTTATTTATTTATGTAATCACTAGTGACCTGGTGCATGGATTTGTGCATATTGAAAGGAAATTAATTAGAAGGTGGTCAGTGAGGTGGGATTGGGCAAGAAGGGCCAGACATGCCCTGGAGCTAACCTCCCGTGGTTCCTCTCTGCTGCGCCACTAGAAGTGCTTCTGTGGAGTGAGATGGATCCCTCCAGCAGTTAGGGTCCCTTGGTCTGGCCTGCGGGAATTGGACCGAAACTGGCTCTCTGACATCCTCAGAGGGGTCCCAGAGTGCGAGAGGGCACTCTGCAAAGTTGCTGTCATACAGGGTGTGGAACACAAACACAAGTGTGCAGTAAACCAGACTCGGGCCGACAGTGCCTCGGCAACAACATAATCCACAGCCAAAGGTGGAATTATGCGGCCCTGCGAGGAATTGGGGTGCATCACCCCAGAGCCACTGCAGCTCGGCAGCTCCTGCATTGAGTATCTGCCCCCTGGCTTCACCCATTATTTCAAATGAAGCAAGGGACTCTATTGCCAGACAAAGAAATTATGTGCAGACATGGCACTGAGACACTTCCTGGAAGCTACAGTTACCATGTTTATATCAATACGAATGAGTTCTTATTAAATTTAGAGCGTCACCACAGTCATTTTCTTTTTTTGTGGCTGGTGTATAGTTCCGTGAGCACATGGTCCAACATAGTTCTAATTCATAGGATTATTTTAAAAACAGAATCACTTTTTGTTTTGCTACAAAGTTAGGAATAGATAGGACTCCCACATCAGGGATTTCTCTCAGCCAGAAGTGCCCCTTGGAGGCCTGGGACGAATCAAAGATATCTTGAGGGAAGGGAGGAACTAAGCCACACTGGCAGCCTCCATATGCTTCAGAGAATAACTTGCTATTCCTGTGTGTTAGATGATCCCAAATGGTTTAATACACTCTAGTGTCCCAAAGGCATGATTGAAGGATTAGAGTGTGGAGAGAAGAGCAGACATTAGTGCAGCAGAATGTAAAAAGCCAATACTTCGGTATCTTCCTGGGATTTCATCAGTGGCAAATCGAGGACAAAAGAATTGGACCATGAGTGATTTTATTAAAACACTGGGTGAATCCAATCAAGATGCTTTAGCTTTTAAGTTCCCTGATGACAGAGGTTATGTCTGTTCTAATTTGCTTTGTGAGGTGTCTACATAGGCAACAGGGATAGGGATCATGTTTTTAAGAAACACTAAAATGTGTTTTGTGGAAACACTACTGAACACACAGTGCACCACCATATCTAATGAACAGCTTTAGTTTTCAATTTCTTGGAAGAATACTCAGTAATAGTGGAATTAACAGGAGATAGAAATTGGGAACTGTGGGTGTTAACTGAAGCACTGAGAATAGAGGCAACAATGTAGGGAAAGTTTCTATTAAGAGGAGCTGGTCAAAGTCAGTGATGCCAAATACCAGCGTCTAAGAAAAAAAATTATAGAAAAAGAACTTATAAAACTCTGTATGATTAAGAATAGCAGTATTTGTTGAGCTATTTTTATATGCCAGACTTTGTTCTAAACATTTCACCTGCAAAAATCACATTTAATCTTCCTAAGTATTTTATGAGAATTTTATGGATGGGAAAACAAAGGCTTAAGATAAGTCACTTGCCCAAACACCAAAATTAGTAAGTGACAGGGTCAGGATTTGAACTCAGGTTTGATTAAATTGAAATTTAAACTTAGTCTAACTTTAGATCTATTTTCTTAAGGCCTATTTTATGACTGTCTATTAGGAAGAAAAAGCTATGAGAAAGCTAAGACAGTGACTAACGTTTATTGAGAAGCTATTTTGTGCCAGACATTGAACTGGTGGTTGTCCTCCCATATTGGATGTGATTTAGGAAACGAGCTGAGGCATTTAAATATCTTGTCTAGGCCAATGTATCTAGGACATTTCATATGAAAGAATTAAACTTGGTCTATATATTACAAAGTCCTGTGTGCTTTCCGAATATCATTATGTCTCTGCCAACATAATTATATTAATTTTTATCTTGCCCAAGGATTTGGGTACCTTTTGTGACAGGACATTTTGATCAGCTGCTGAGGTCTATTTTCATTTACTAGAGCAGCTGTAACAAAGAACTATAAACTGGGTGGCTTAAACAACAATTTATTTCTTCGTGGTTCTGGAGGCTTTAAGTGTAAACTCAGTGTATACCAGGGTTGGCTCCTTCTTAGGGCCTTACTCACTGGCTTTTCAATGACCACCTTCTCCCTGTGTTCTCATATGACCTCCCCTTTCAGCATATCTGCATCCCAATCTCCTCTACCAGTCATATTCCATTTGAGACCTATCTGACCTCATTTTACCTTAATTGACTCTTCAAAGGTCCTGTCTCCAAATACAGTAACATTTTAACGTTCTAGGGGTTAGGGTTTTAATACATGGATTTTGGGGATACACAATTTAGCTCACAGCAAGGCAAACAGTGCTTTGGGAATATGACACAAACTAAGTAGCTCAAGTAGGCTCTAATGTCCACTGCCAACACTTTCAAGTCACCATCATCTCTTGCCTGGACTATGCATTAACCTCCTAACTAATCTTCTTGCTTTCTCTCTTATCTAATCTCAGATGAAATAATAATTTGTCAGTGTTTTTCCTTAAAAGACCACATAGCACAATTCTAAAAATCCATCATTTACTTCGTATTCCTGTGGATGCCAACCCCATCCAAGTTATACTACAAAGTGGCCCTCCATACTCTTATGTCTTTGTTTCCCTTATTAATTCTAAGCTCTTATAATTGCAATACTCTGTTTTTCTCTCTGGACCACAACTCTACTTTCTTGTCTCATTATTGCTAGAGTATTCTTTAAGTGCAGTTCTAATAAAGTCATCTGCCCTCTCAAACCCCTTCTGTTGTGCCCCTTTATCAAGTTAGAGCTCTTCCCACAGTGACCCTAGCCTGCTTTGGGTTCTCCCTTCTTGTAGCCTCTGCAGTGGGAAGACTGGATCTTCACCACACATTTACCCACCTCAACCTGCCTGTGCTTATTCTGTTTGCTCCATCTGGAATGCCATCAAATTAGTCCCCAAATCCACTCCTTCTGCAAGACCCAACTTAAATTCCACTTCATGAGCAGACATTTTCATGACATACCCAATCAGACATGATAGAATCTCCTGTTTTTTACCATTAAACTGTCACCTTTACTATATTGGATCTTTTTACAAAAGGGAGTCTTTACTGTAGCCACTGTAACCTCAGTGGCCCTTTCAAAGTCTTAGAGTAACTGAAAATATGATAGAAAGCATTGGCCCAGAATATTAGGAGATTTTATTGAATAGTCCACTGTTTCACTGACTATAGCTCATAGAGGTATGCACAAGAGAATTGCTAAATTTTTAATAGCCTATTGTTGAGCAAAGCTAAACAATTATTAAGTTAAATTACGGAAATGTAAAATTAAATTATTTTTGAAATGTAAAATATCAGCAAATTCTAGTTAAAAACAAAATATTACTAATTATTTTACCACATTTTACTGTTTTTATACTTTTTGGGCTATTTACAGATATCTGGTCAATAGAGTAAATATTGGTATACTACTCTGCATCTCCTTCCAATGCCATGTTCAATGACCTCACATTAGTAGCTTGAAATTCATTGTGGTGGGAACATTTACACCATGGAAATTAGCACACTAAAAATCAGGGCTTTATTTTTATTGTCTGGACTTCTAGAATGTAATGAAGAAAATGTTAACAGTTAGGATGAGATTCAAAAGTATGTCATATCTGTAGCCATCATATTGTGAATAATACAATATATAAAGAAATATACTTTGAGTACCTGAAACTATTTTCTTATTCAGAAAAGGTACTTGTGCCATTGATTGGTGAGCAAAGTTCTGACATACAACTTATTTGGTTTCACTTTCATCAAATGACATATATAAAAATTTCAGTCAATATTCATGTCAGAAAACTCTTAATTAGTAAATTGCAATCATACATTGGCTACAGATGCAAGATTTTGGCATTTTGTGAGTTAATTAGCTATATGAAATTTATAATAAAAAGCATTGTGTATTTTATTTCTAAATTGTGTGCTACCTTTATTTTATAATAAGTAAAATTTGTAACACACACATGGACACACACACACATACCCCTGTAGAAAGGTAGCTGTTAAACATTTACCACCAGATATTCCTGCGTATCATTGGAGTCAAGCAAACTCCTTGTCAAAATCTAAGAAACAGAGGCACTTTCAAATAGTTTAAATAACCTCAATATATTGCCTCTCCTGTATCAGATACCACTTAAAATACAACTTTAAATCTTCTTGACTTCTCCTGTTTCCAGACCTTTGTTCTTCGTTTCACTCACAGCCAGCAAAACAGTGACAAAACTTGCTGGACTTGAAATAATTGCCCCTGAGTGCCTGGCCTCAGGTCTGTTCTGCGCACCTCAGACTTTCTACTTAGGAGCTCCCTTGCTATGCTCAAGTAGACTGCTTGGAGCCAATTCATGATAAGAAAGGGAAAATAATGCCCTAGGGAGGTCATCTTTAACCAATGGCAAATGGGAGACAGTGGACATTCTTGTCTCCCTCCCTCCTCAATACAGTTTTTGAAAAGCAGCCTTTACAGTGCCTCTGGGTAGATCAGCTCATGAAATGAGCAATCAAATAGCCTCTGGGATCCACTCTTGTATTGGCTTCCTCTCCTTCCCTATAGCAATCTTGATTCCCTCAGCCCTGTGTTATTCAGGACCGAGGCTAACCTACTTCCCATAATCATGTGGGGCAAATGGAGAAAAGTTTGATAACATCTATTTCATGTGACTAAACTAGTCCTTGGAAATAGGGCAGAGCTAAGCTATTTACCATGGCAAATACCAAAATTAAAATTACCCAGTAATAACAAGGGAGAAACAGAAATAGCAAAAGGATGTAGTATATGTCTTGTCACCTAATGTGTTCAAATAGAAGTAATCTCATTTCTTTGAACTCTACCACTTACATCCAACCTAGTACTTTGTACCTCCATTATGGTATATTCATATATATATATACATATAAATGTGTAATGATCATATATATATATTAATATTTGTTTATGTATAGATATATACATGCTCACATATAAGAATGTCTATCATTATATATATATAATTTTATATCAGCCCTCTATATGCTTATTAACATATTAAATAACAGATATTTATTTATATAGCTGGCTTCCCTC
The DNA here is from genome assembly GCA_026230045.1 of Corynorhinus townsendii. Classification (NCBI taxonomy): domain Eukaryota; kingdom Metazoa; phylum Chordata; class Mammalia; order Chiroptera; family Vespertilionidae; genus Corynorhinus; species Corynorhinus townsendii. The sequence continues at coordinate 57,271,248 of JAPDVU010000008.1, read as the reverse complement.
CAGCCTTATTTAATATCTAGCTTTTAATTTTAATTTATTTCACTGAATGCTTAGATATTAACTGAGATGGAACCTATCCTCTTGAAGGTATTAAATCTGGGATCTGTGGAAACGACCCAAGATTTGAAAAGTAAACAAAACTAGTAAACTTGATCAGCCTTCCTCCATTACCCACATTTTTTAGTGCCTTCTATAAGTATATACAACCTGGGGTCAACCTCGTAATGCTTGAAATTGGGCTTCCTTCTACAGAAAAACTAAAAATCACAAGTTTTCTGGTTCTAGCTCAGAAGGTTTTGCTATTGCCTTAGAACAGAAACTTGTGGGGATTTTTGGTATTAAAGACACACACACACACAACTGGTATTAAAGACACACGCACACACAACTGGTATATCTGACTTAAAAGAAAATGTACATTTCTTCCCTACAGGTTTCTACTAATTTATCAGCAAACAATTTATTTATTTAGAAATATATTTAGTGCGTTTTGGACAGGGTTTGATACATTGGAGAAAATGCATGTCTTGTGCCTGATGGAAAGTTACTGCTGTTGTTGGCATCCTTTAACAAATAAGATGAGTACATTCAGGAGAGAATAAAGCTTTATGATACTAAGCAGGTCTCAATAGGGTGGGACATCTCAAAAGGCTAAATAATACTTGCTATAATGTCTGGGAGTTATAGGTAGAACAGATGCTTGACTAAAGATTAGTGACATAAATTACAAATTTTCCAACGTCAATGAAGACTGTTTTCTGTATGTTATCAGAGACATGCTATTAGACAGCTTCTCAATAACTGCATTGAGGAGAATTTCTGACTCTTGAAACATATTTAAATACATACAAAGCAAACCTAGCTTAGAAATTATCCACAAGACTCAGAATATATATTGAGAAATGGAAAATGGAACTGGGAGCAAGCATGTGTAAGAGGAATGCAGAAAATGGCTAAAATTCTTTTCATAATTATTGTAATACTAGAGGCCCATTGCATGATATTTGTGCAAGAATAGGCCCCTGGCTTCACTCCCAGCTGCCCAGGAGCTGGCAAGTCCCCGCTCCCGGGCCACCGGGGAGTCGGCAAGTCCCTGCTCCCCGGCTGCCTGGGAGCCAGCAAGTCCTTGCTTCTGTCTGGAGCACCACTCCAGTAGCTCCCTCCATCGCCCCCCTTCCCCTTATAGCAGACTTCACACCATTCTGCACCTGCATATGCAAATTAACCTCCATCTTTGTTGGGTTAATTTGCATGCTCACTCTTATTGGCTGTGGGTGTAGCAGAGTGATGGTTAATTTTCATGTTTCTCTTTTATTAGGTAAGATAATAAAACAATGTAGGAAGCAGATCTAAAATCCCACTCTCTAGGGATCCTTAGAGTGATCATTTTATAGATAAGGAGACAGAGATTCACAAGAAAAGCTACATGGTTTCTCGAAGACCCTGCAGGTGATAAGTTAAAGATTTCAGACACTCTCTGCTCCTCATAAGGCACAGGTTACTAACTGCGCTGCCCTTCATCAGAGACCCTGTCTCAGCCTAACTCAGTCCCTCTGGATCACAGTGAACACAGAGTGGCTTTGATACCACAGCTGCTGTGCACAGCTGTTCACAGTAGATGCTTAATAATAATTTATTAATGAAAAGCTGATGAGCCTTGAGGGCATTATACTAAGTAAAATAAGTCAAACAGAGAAATACAAACACTGCATGATCTTATATGTGGAATCTAAAAAAAGCCAAACTCATAGAAACAAAGAGTAAATTGACGGTTGCCAGGGACTGCACATGGGGAGATATTTGTCAAAGGGTGCAAACTTTAAAATGAATAATTCTGAGGATCTAATATGCAACATAGAGATTGTGGTTAACAATACTGTATTGCATACTTATAAGTTGCTAAGGAGAGTAAATCTTAAATATCCTCACCAAAAATAAGGTAACTATGAGAGGTTATGTGTATGTTAATTCACTTTTTTGTGCTAACAATTTCACAATATATGTATAGCATGTCATCACATTTACACCTTAAGTTTACAGACTGTTATATGTCAATTATATCTCAAAAAATCTTGGATAAGCTAATACTTATTTTTTCAAGTGCATTTATTCAACAAATACTTAGGCAGCCTAGGCTCTGGAGAAAAAAGTAGTTAAAATGTAAAGCCTTTTGCTGATTAGCTCTCAGTCCTTTATGGAGTCATAAAAACAAATAATTACAATAAAATATGATGTTGCAGTGGTTTGGATAGTGAGAGCACAGTAGTAATTCAATACTCTCTAATAAAGATACAATGCAGCCAGGTATGCAATTTTAAGAAAGGGTAAAGTCCAGGCTGATGTAGCTCAGTTGGTTGGGCATTGTCCCATGTACCGAAAGGCTGCCAGTTTGATTTCTGGTCAGGGCAGATGCCTGGGTTGCAGGCTGAATCCCCAGTAGGGGGCATGTGGGAGGCAGCTGCTTTATGTTTTATGTTTTTCTCTCACATTGATGTCTCTCTCTCTCTCTCTCTCTTTCTCTCTCTCTCTCTCTGTCAAAAAGGGGGGGAGGGCGTAAGAAACATGAAATTAATTTAAAATATACATTTAACTCAGTGCATCCAAAATTTTATAATTTCCACATGTAATAATTTTTATAAAGTATTAATGAGATATTTTACATTTTTTTCATACTAGTCTTTGTTTTATGGCAACAAAATATTTGTATTAGCCACATGTCAAATAGCCACAAACACACTCAATCACCACATTGGACAGCACAGGTCTGGGCTACAGGCAACAGCCACCAATGACATAATCCCTGAACACAGCCTGTTTCACCCACTCCCGAATGAAGCTCAGAGTTTGGCAACAACAACAGGTTGGCATTGCACTACATTTCAATCCTTTTACTTATTTCTAAATCTTCAAGTAAAGGAAAGTAAACTGAGTCCCTCCGCTCAATGCTGTGGGAGTCACTGAGTCCTTCTAGAGGGAATCGAGCAGCCACGGAACCTAAACAGAGCAGATCAGAACGGGAGAAGGGGGCAGCAGGCCAGGGAGCTGCTGTCAGAAAAGGCTGTCAAGCTTGAGCAGCTTTGGCTGTGCTGCAGAGAATTTTGTGCCTTCAGCGGGTGATGGGAGAATGTCTGGGTTGTCATCGGATCCAGTTAGAATAGCGGATCAGAGGTGACTAGCGAGCTAAAACAGAGTCACAATGAATAACTCCCCTGCCCTGCGGAACCACTGGCACACAGCTCCATGGAGAGGTTTGTCCTTTCTGTGGAAATGGAATCCCTCTTAATGAGACATGCACTGCAGGCTTCGGCAACGAGGTTGACAGCTTGTAAAGAAAGCAGAAGGAAGTTGGAGTCTGGAGGGTTAGACTGGGAATCTGGGTCAAACTTTTTTTGTTGTTTTTCTCTAGGAAGAATAGCCAGAAAATGAAACAAGTAAAAAAACTTTGTTATTTTTGCAAAGATTGATAAAGTGACTTTTGTTAATTTTGCAAATTTCAATTTAAGCTATATTAACAGCTGCTGATTAAAATACTGCAAGCATTTTTAATATCAAAATCAATGTTTCCCTTTCCTTTGTCCCTCTAAAGTCCTTTTTCCCTCCCCAGCAAAGATTTAATTAAGTAGCTAATAACATGTGTCCAGTTCCAAAAGCCTCCTCTAATTTTACAGGCCTTAGTCTATAGAAAGCTATAATAAAGCATTGTATATTTTGTAGGAAGGCATTGATATTGAAACACCAATTCTCAGCAGTCATATGGATGGGATCACTTAGTGCTAAATTATAGCCTATATAACAAAAGCCTAATATGCAAATTGACTGGACCGTAGAACAACGAGCAGAACGACCAGTTGCTATGACACGCACTGACCACCTAGGGGCAGATGCTCAACAAAGCAACTGTCCCCAGCCCATAGGCCCCAGGCCAGCCAAGGCGGGTGCCAGCGGGCTCCCTCCCCCCCGCCCCGCCCCGATCACCCCGCCAGTCACCCCACAGATTGGCCTTGATCGCTGGCCAGGCCTAGGGACCCTACCCATGCATGAATTTCATGTACCAGTCCTCTAGTATGCCTATAATCTTTCTCGTAATTAGGCAAAAAGTTATTTGTTAAATAATGTATGTTTGCTGAAATGAATTTAATTTGGTAGTATCCAGAATTGGTTTCAAATGAACCATTTAGCAGTGGGTAAGTGCCTTTGGAAGAACCACAGAACTACCAACAATTCTCAGTGCTTTAAGGGTCATAATATACTGTAGGGAAAGAGTACAGGCTTTGAAGCTTAACAGATGGAGGTTGAAATTCCACAAAATAGCTATTCATTATTTGGCAAATTTCTCAGCATAAATGCTTTATTTATAAGTGTGGGAAATAATAGCCACTGCATAGGATTTTTTGGTGTGAATTATTATTATCATTATTTGAAGTGACTAGTGCAGTGATTTTTTTTTTACCAATTAATTCCACAGGATTTAGATAAATGTTAATAGTGGTGATGATGATGATCTCACAGCCTGCTCTTATATGGCTTCTATTGTTACCAAATCAGTAATTTTTTTAACTATTCATATTATTTTAGTATTCACAAGGTTAATTGTACAAAGAAATAAAAGCCCTTTGCTGCATTGGTTTCCATAATACATTGTCTTGATTTCTCTTGTTTTTCATTGTTTTTGTGAGCTTTTCCTTCTTAATTAATGCATAAATATTTGAATTACTTGGGGTATAATCAGAACTCTTCTTACCTTCACATCCTACACATTCATCTATTAATGTTACTATCCATATGTCGATGACTCCCCAACAGTTCTAACTTAGACTTCTAGTCTCTGAGCCAGATGTTCTTACTCAGTTTCCGGCATGGTATTTCTAATTGGCTATTTCACAGAAATTTAAAAATAAATTATAAGACTTTATCTTATTTTTTCTACATTTGGTTCTCTTTCAGTTTTCTCTCTCTTAGTTCAACCCAATTACAAGAAGTAGAGGCACTGAAGGGAGTAGATATCACAACTTTTCATTCCAGGGCTCAGAACCCTACAGAACAGAACTAGAGATGAAACTCAGACTTGTGCCTCACATGTGTGACAGGTATAACTGTCATGCATATATCTTTCATCAAACCTGTCTCATGGCCTCTGCTGCATATGACTTAGTGTGTTCAACTTGTACCCTTTCTCTTAAGATCAAACTTATTTTTCTAGTTTCATTCCTGGTAGCCAGAAGAAAAATTCACCACCTTATATTACCACTCAACAAACCACTTGACATATACGTTTTCTGACAGTATCCTGTAGCCCTGGTTAGTATTCCCATAAGTAACATTTTATACATATAGCTCAAAATCCAAGTTACTAAGTTATATTATGCTAGCATTTTTTTCTGCTGAATTTACTATTGAAGTATTGCTCAAATGTTGCTTACATAATCCATGTCTAGAGTATTGCCTAAAGTGAATTTGCTAAATGAGATGCTTCTAGTACTTCCAATGTTAAAACAGCCTGGGTCAGATCCAATAATGGCCTGCCATTATGTTCAATGTTATGCTATATGAATAATGTAATAGAAAGACTCCAGGAAAGGATTTGAAATAATTGGACAAAACTTTGAAATCCATTTGTTAGCAAAGGTTTTATGGGAAAGGCATTTATAATAACTCATGGAGTCTTGATGAGGTACATGATTGATGATGATAATGTTTTACTCCAGTGCTTTAAAACTCCAGCATCTAAAATACCTAGCTCTGAAATTCAATGGCCCTATTTAGGAATATTCCTTGGGCCCTTAACTTCCTTCTTTTTTCCCCCCATTCAACAAAAATGTATATACGGTACATTGTTTTTGTTGTAAGGATAGAAATATCTACCTTGAAGAACATTATTATCTGGTAGCTGGAGATAAACATAAACAAATTAATCCCACAGAGTTTGAAATTGCTATACTCATTGCACATATGGCTAGAATGGGGAAATACATATATTTTAAAAAGAGAGGAACAAAACATTCTCATAAAAGTGATATTAATAAAATGAGAACGGGTGTTTGTCTTTCTGGCTCTTCTCCCTTCTGGCTGTTTTTGTTAACCACCAGTATAACTAAAACACAGCCCATTCAATATGTGCAGGTTTGGCTAAGATACCCTGATGAACATTTATGGCCCCATTAAAGGGCAGGAAGTGGTATTGGGGGATTGAATACTGCTTTATTGATCCTGCCCACACGTATTTTGGGGGGATGGTATGAGAAATGGTAGCATTTTTCTTTACTAGTAGTTGTTAATGGAATACATTGTTTATAATAGCAACAGGATATTAGTAGTAAAAGCCATTTGGTATATATTTTTAAATTACTGTTTATATTGACAATCTTATTTCCTTTTTGACAAAAGATAATTTGGTCCAACTAAAAGAAAAAAGAAATTCTAATATGGAAGGCCAAGTTTAATACTTTTCTTTGAAGTGAATTAATATTTCCTAAAGTGAATACTTTCTGAAAGAATCATTTTTAAATATTTAGCATCTACTTGATAATCATTTTGAACAAATAAATTTACCTTTCTAAAAATTTACTCTTTTCTATCTTTCTGTACCACCTTTTCTGTTCAAGAAAACCGTGATTACCGACTATGTGATGATAAATATGGTCAAACAAGTGTACTTACTACCTTCAAGTGGCTTACAGTTTGGAAAGTAGAATATATAAATGTATTCAAAACATAATACATAAACATATACAGCATGTAACATATAAATATATGTTCATAATATAATAAAGTATAGTAGCACCATAACTTGTCATCTGACTCAGGGAAATCTCATAATGAAACAAATAATATAAAGTGGGTTTATAAAGGAAAAATATGTCAATATTGTAGATTTTATTTTTAATCAAGTTATCAATATTAAATTTTCAGCATAATCAGCCTTTTCATAAATGTAAATGAACCATTGTTAAATGTTTCTAGCAATTATAAGTAACAAAATTATGTTCTTCAGTATTATAAAATCAATAGGCTAAAATGTATAAATATGTGTAGTCTACTATGTGCTTAGTATTATACCTATACTTAGTTAATATCTATCAAATGAGTAACTAGGTTACACTATCTGCAGTGGTCGGCAAACTGTGGCTCGCGAGCCACATGCGGCTCTTTGGCCCCTTGAGTGTGGCTCTTTCACAAAATACCACGACCTGGGTGAATCTATTTGAAGAAGTGGCATTAGAAGAAGTATAAGTTTAAAAAATTTGGCTCTCAAAAGAAATTTCAATCGTTGTACTGTTGATATTTGCTCTGTTGACTAATGAGTTTGCCGACCACTGCTCTAGGGAGATCCTTAAAAAGCATGGTGGACCAGTTAAGTTTAGTTACACAAGCATTTGCTGGGTGGCCCTATGGAGATTTGGTCTTTAGCCTAAATAAATTTACAGTCTGGATGTTTGAGCTGGGCCAGAAAGAAGGGGTAAGATTTCAGCATGGGAAAAGGGTATTCCAAGTGGAAAGAACATCCTGAATAAAGGTAGTAAGTGGGACCATGTGGGGTATCTAAGGTACATATGAAAAAGCGTAGTTAGAAATAAGACCCCCCAAATAATGGTAGGTATGGTGTGAAAGAACGAAAGTTAGGAGATGACACGAGATTATGCAAGGAATAATGAGGGTCTAATTCTAAGTAGAAGTACAATGAAAAATGAAAACTATTGTTAGAGAAAAGAAAATTACTTGTGTGTTTTTTTGATGAGTCTATTATTTTGTATTCTTATGACCATGCTCCCCAACACACATAAGGTTTACAAATATGAACCATATCTCCAGTGGGTATATTACCTGAAAAATATCTCACTTACTAGGTATTTTTATTTATGTTACCATGCTTCGTTATCTTTATCTGAAAGTATGTTTAAGCCACGAAAGCACAGCAGTTACTGATAGTGAATTGGTACCATCAAAAATAGCAGCTGTCTATGCTTATACATTGCTTACTAAAGAGTTGTTTGGTGCTTTCAAGCATAAAGTTCAAATAAATAATCTCTCTTTGGTTAGGAGAAAGATTTAAAGTTATTCCTTAGCAAGTCTGACTTTCAATGTATACTCTTAGGCTTAAGTAGAGGCAGGTACATCCAGATCCCAGCTAACACAGTACAGGTCAACTAACACGAGTGAGAGCACCTACCTTTAACTAATATTTGAGGTTGAGATATTAGAATCTTTTTATCCAAGGGAACACTGAAACCCTCAGGAAAAAAATTCAGATCTGTTGACTATTGAACAACTCTGTTCTTCATGTTTTAAGCGAAATGTTATGTAATCACTCATTAGAGTGATACACCCAAGACACAAATGATGCAATTCTGATTGTAGGTCAGATCATCAATTTGACAGTTATTTTCATCAGAAAAATTCTCAGTAGGTATTGATTACTTTGCACTCTTCATTCATTTTTTTCGTTATTCAACTTGTGTTAATTATATTCCAGGTCCCTGTGAGGCACCGGGAATACAAAAGTAAATAACATTCATGTTCTGAAGGTATATACAGTTTAGTAGGAACACAGAGAAGTAAAGGCAGTAGTCCATTGTAAGATCAAATGAGGCGCAAAGGAGGGGATGCATAGGAGGGTTAGGGAAGATTTTAAAGAGAAATCCCTTGAGCTTGATATTGTAGAATCAGTAAGTAGATGGTCATTTGACAGGAAGAAGAAAAATTAACTGGACTTTGCTTTATTTTTTTTTCATTTATTTAGATCTGTGACATCTTGTGGTTATCATCTCATTTCTAAAGTTTCTGGTATACTAGAAATGACTCATGTAGTCTTAAGTTAGAGCATCTACTCTTGGAATAAATGTGAATTAATCATGCTGTTGTGGGTTCATGATTACTGTGTTGAATAATATAAGAAAAAATAATAATCCTGGTCCTGTTTTACATTTTCATGCAGCAGGCTTTCACTCTGTGGCTGAAGTGAGAAAAAAAAATTATGCATCTTTGAAAAACACTATAGCCAAAACCAACTGATGTGATAGAAACTCAGAACCAAAACAAAGTGATATTTCAGCAATTGTTTTGAAATAATATTTGATTAAATTTGCTCGATAATAATGTGATTTACAAAATTACTGAAAACTCCCTAGTTATTTTCATTACAGAGATAATATAAGAATAATTGCATGTTGGTATATCTCACCAGAAACATATGAGGATATCTAAAAGTTATAAATTAATATTTACTTTTATACATTTGACTCAAGGATACTATAGGAAAATTTTGTCCTCAATATCAACATGACAAATTTCTTTATTCATTGATGTTTACTTGTCACTTCATTTAAAATTATCCATATCTACTCTCCAGCTTCAACTATGTTATTTAAATTTTTCCATCAAACTTGTACTTTCATATTCTTCAAAGTCAAATAGTGTAGAAGAGCTTCAAGCAAAAAGCGAATTTTATGTTTTTACCTTTCTATTTCTAAATAGTATGAATATACTACGTTTTAAATGCCTACCTTTTAAATTTATTAACAATAGACATCTCTTGATTTGCACATCTTCTCATTTCTTCTCTTAATATTAGATTAGTTGCTTCTCTTCTTTTTAGCTTGAAATAATCCCCTTAATCATCTCTCTTTTGTTTCCTGTATATTACTTCCAAATTAGGAGCAGAGGATTTAATACCCTCCCCCTTTCCACCAGCTCTTTCTGCCCCTACTTCTCAAGCTATCATCTTACTCTTTAATTTTCATAGTAAATATTGATCACATACATATTCTATTGTATAATGAGTTTTTCATATTGTATTTTCGTGGATTTACAAAAGTTAAAAAACAGTATTTGAGCCTAGCTTGGTGTTGCTAAGTGGTTAGAATGTCGGCCTATGAACCAGAGTTACGGGTTCAATTTCTGGTTAAGAGCATGTAGCTGGGTTGCGGGTTCACTCCCCGACCTTGGTCAGGACTTGTGCAGGAGGTAACCAATCAATGTGCCTCACATCAATCTCTTCTCTCTCTCTCTCTCTCTCTCTCTCTCTCTCCATCTTCCCTCCCTTCCACACTCTCTCTCAATGGAAAAAAAATATCTTCAAGTGAGGATTAACAAAAATAAAAATAAATCAATATTTGAAATTTGCATCATTGCAACTATAGTGTGAGCTAAGTCAAGTCAGGTTATGATTACATTTCTTGTTATAATACTAAGTCACAGACCCTCTACTACTTAAAGAGGAATGTCTGATGGGTTCCTTCTCACTTTTACCAGTTGTTTAAAATGAAGTCATAGGCTAGTTTGATATTCTACCCTGTATCTTTCTTTCTCAATAATTTTTGTTTCACTGTTGAAAAAAAAAAATCTTTGCTTTCTCAGATTTGTCCTCATTCTGTACCTTGCTTGAAATCTGTTTCATTTCCTTTGAGGAGCCTATGAACTTTTTTTTTAGTTTCTCCTTTTTTAAATTGTGCAATTCCAGAATACAGTCATTTTATCAACTACTGAAAATCTCAACACTTCAGTCTTCCCACTTTTATTAGAAAACATATATTCAATGGGCTTCTTTTATTAAATTAAAAATATTACTCTGTAGAATTTTTATGTCTCACATCTGTTAAGACTGTTTCCCATTTAAATTTTAAAGTGTACTACTTGGGCTTTGATCAGATAAAATCATGTTTCCTAGTAAGCTTATTCTTTAGTCCAACCTTCAGTACTAATTCCATTTGCCATATTATTTCTTTCAGATGTTCCAAGAGAGAGCAGCTTAACTATGCCTAGAATATTTTTTTTATAATCCCAATGGGTGCAATTGATTGGGTTCAGGCTACCTGTCAGCTATGTTATGAATGTTAAATGTAATACACAAAATGCCCATATGTTAAGCAGTGTTATCTCTGATTTTCAGGTGAGAAAACAAGATTTAGAGAGACTGTTCAAGCTGAATTAGAACTCAGATCTTCCTAATAACTAAATTCCCTCCCTATATACAAGCTGCTTCCATGTAACTTACTGAATAAAGAAAACAATGTTAAAATAAAGCTGTTAGCAGAGGAGATAAAGATTATTAATTTGTCTGCTATAGTTTCTTGTTTTAACTGTGAATATATTGAGAATTTTCATTAATATAATCACAACTGCTATACATCTAACTTGATTTATGCACATGCCCCAGCATTTCTCAAAACATTAAGTTTGAGACAGTTGAAAACAGAATTGTCTAAAAATAAATCAGAAAATAGGTTACTCAGATTAGTGTAAAACTAGTAATTTAGGCCCCTTGGCACATTTTTCAGTGAGAGCCCTTTAAACTTTCTTAATTGCAAAATAACTATATTGCCCACCTGCCATCATCATAGAGGGTCTTTGTTTATTTCTGGAGAAGGAAAGGTGCAGCTGGCCCACTTGCATTTTTAGCTGGGACTTAAGATAGCTTGCTCTACTTTGCCCTTTAAAACTGCACAAAAAATCCAACCTCAATCTCAAGTGTCTCCATAGCAGAGGTACCTGTGGAGCACATATAAGGCTAGGAGGGAGAAGATATATGTTCACAATAAGACTCTGCCACCTACTTGCTAAATGTGACTTAAAATTTATCTGCTGTTAGGGAAAAATAGTATTACCTTTATCACAGACTTGGTGTGAGAAGCAGTGAGGTAATGTATATGAACTGACTTTCCAAAATTAAAAATGTTGTACAGGTATGGTTATTTATAAGTTATATCTAATATAGTCATATAGTGAAACCTATGCAAATGAATGCCTTGTACTATCTTACTCATTTGATATCTACTTCCGATGAAATTCCAGTTCCTAGGTGTGGTTGATTTTTAGGCCAGTTACATCTTTATACTTCCCTCAGGTCATGTAATAGTCTCCTATATTCTTCAAATCAATGCCCCTCACCCATCTAATTTCTTGAAAACTCAGAAAATGAGCCCAGTATGAGTTATAGAGCCTTAAAAGGCTCAAAAAAGTATCTAAAATTGAAGCATAATGACATTTAAATGGGAAGGAGAAATGCAGATATAATTGGGTTTCTGACTTTCTTATAAGTCAGCCATAGAAGAATGCAGGGAGCAGAATCTTCACTCTTAGGTCTGTGAATGGAGTGCAGCCTTCCACCAACTGCACGTGAAACTCTGGGCGAGTATAAACCTAACTGCCTCACCTGTTTTTAAATCTGTAGCATGAAGGTCGTATGCATATCTCAAAGTATTAATGTGAAAGTAAAATGCAATCACATATACAAAGGTCTTACACTCTCTAGCAAACAGTTGATTGTCAATATTGATCCCCACTTTCTGTTAATTTTAAAAGACTGCCACCAATCCTTAGCCCCTAAATTTTTCAGAAATTTTCAATTATTCCCTAATATAACTAGCTTTCCTATGGTTGTATAGAATGAAACTTTAAATGCTTTTTATAAGCTTATACATTTAACTGTCACATTACTAAAATCTCTAGGATCTGAATTTTTCAGTTGGGACAAAGCCACAAATTCTCATGATTATTAATAAAATATGCATAATATTCTAAAATATAATATGCCATAAGATATTTGTACATCATATATACTATATATACATACATACACACATGCACACACACACATATATATCTTTAAATATAAAAATCTAAATCAGTGGGGTGAGATGATCATATGAGAAGCAAAGGAAAGATAGAAGAAAAAAAAAGATAAATATCTCTCATCATCTCACACTAGAATATAAATTCTTTTGAATCAAAGGGGAGCTGAATTACTTGTACTTTTAATATTATTCTCTATCTCAGTGAAAAATTTTTAAAAGTTCAATGCAGCCCTGGTCCAGTGACTCAGTTGGTTGGAGCATTGTCCTTCACACTAAAAGGTTTCAGGTTCAAATTCTGGTCAGGGAACATACTCAGAATGTGGGTTTGATCCCCACTCAGGGTGCATACAGGAGGCAACTAATTGATGTTTCTCTTACACACATCTCTCTCTCTTACTCCCCCCACCTCTCTATCTATCTCTATCTCTATCTCTATCTCTATCTCTATCTCTATCTCTATCTCTATCTCTATCTCTCTCTATCTCAATAAAAACATATCCTCGAGTGAGGATTTAGAAAAAGTTCAATGAATATATGTATAATGTGATTTTATTGTAAATTGCCCCAAAAGAGCAAGTCACTAAAAGAGCAAAAACTCATTCAGGTCTTTCAGGTTATAAATCCAAGACTACCAAATAACCTTCAAGCTTCTGCCTTCTAATTGTACCAACAAATCCAACACTCGCATTTCACTACCCCTCTATTTGCTTATCTGTCTTCACACAGGCAACTATGGAGAAAGTGGGATGGAAGCTTTCAAAGATATGTCAGCCAAGGAAGGAATCTGCATTGCTCACTCTTATAAAATCTACAGCAACGCGGGGGAGCAGAGCTTCGATAAGCTGCTGAAGAAGCTCAGGAGTCACTTGCCCAAGGCCCGGGTTGTAGCCTGCTTCTGTGAGGGCATGACCGTGCGAGGACTGTTGATGGCTATGAGGCGCCTGGGTCTAGCTGGAGAGTTTCTGCTTCTGGGCAGGTGAGTGACAATAAGAAAATTCACATGGAGGTAATACCAGGAATTTGGCAGCATCAACGTTTATCTTTAGATGCACAAGGATAGTTGCTTTGGAAGCTTAATCTGTGTAGTAGAAGTAGAGTTTAAATATAAAACACCAGAGCCTGGAAATAATCATGGAAAATAAGTCGATATGCCATGTGCTGATTAATGAGGATAACAGGAATAAACCCATAAAGATGATGAGTACTTAAGTCCTCCAAAAAATGACTGTAAGGAAACGAGATGGATTCCTAAATGCTTGCATAAGTCCCTTGGGAAGTAAAGACATTTGAAACTTTTTGCTGTTGCTTTTGAAATTGATTTGAGAATGGCTACATAAGCTTGTTTTATAATAATAGAATCATAGAATTTTGGGTTTGAAAGTGAGGAATTGCTTTCAAAACTAATATTTAGAAGCATTGGAAAATTGGCTCATTATTTTATGTAACAAAAGTGTTACTACATTGCCTGATCACCCAGAAAAGTTTCTAAAAGATTAACTTCTATAGGATTGACTTTAATTAGCTGGTTAATCCACTTGATTGGCACAACTCAGTTCATTCCCTGCTGATGTTGAATCAGTGTATTAGTTAGGGTTGTCCAGAGAAACAGAAACGATAGTGTGAATATATATACATCACAAGACCAAGGAAAGCCAATAATGTAGTTTTGGTCCAAAAGCTGGCAGCCCTGAGGCCAAGGAGAGACAATGTTTCAGTTCAAGTCTGAAGAACAGAAAAGACCAATGTCCCAATTCATGCGGGCACACAGGCAGAGAGTTACCTCTGACTCGGCTTTTTTGTTTCATTCAGATCTTCGATTGGTTCGATGTGGCCCACTCACATTAGGGAAAACAATCTGCATTATTCAGTCTATGAATACAAATGTCAATATCATCTAGAAACACCCTCATAGACACACCCAGAATAATGTTTGGCCAAATAAATGTCTGGATACCTCATGGCCCAGTCAAGTTGTCACATAAAATTATTGCCATCAGTAAGATGACACCATAGCTTGAATGTGTGAGTGCAGGTCACTGTTTTATACCTTGAAAAAGTTATCATGTGATCACATATCTTTTCTCAGGCAACCAATTTAAAGATTATTAAAAACCTTCAGAACCACTGCATTTTCCTCTGTCCAAAATAGAAAGCCAACTTACTTGTTACTAATTTTTGATAGCTCATTTAAAAATAATAAAACAAAAAACACGGCCCTGGCTGGTGTGACTTAGTTGGTTGGGGGGGTCATCCTGTGCACTGAAAGGAAGGTTGCTGGTTCGATTACCAGTCAGGGCACAAGCTCAAGTTTCCACTTTTGGGCTTGATCCTCAGTAGGAGGCTTGGAGGAGGCAGCCAATTGATGTTGCACTCTCTCCTCTCTCTCTCTCTCTCTCTCTCTCTCTCTCTCTCTCTCTCTCTCTCTCTCTCAAAATAAAACAAACAAAAAAAATCAATGCAAAACAACATGGTTCCTTAGCTTAAATGACCTTCTGTGATCAGACATAGCTCCTGCTAGGCTATATTTTATGATAGCCATTTTATATACCTAATTCTTTTCTGTCTGACCTGATGGCAGTAGATTGATAGTACTATTCTAATCTGAGGCTACCATCCTTCATAAAAGTGATATTGAGTGAGATTCCTTTTTCATCAGTGTCATGCATTTTATCTAAAATCATTCCCAGTTGGCAAGAGTGATGCACCAGTTAGTTCTATACACACCAGGAGCATTTCCACTGCCAATATTTTTAAAATTCCAAATTGCAGCGTTGCAACTGGCATAAAAGAACAGGAAAGAAAAAGCTGGCCTTAAACAATCCTGCCTTCCTGATAGGGAATAAGGGATTTTGTGCCCCCTATCTGCTTTTTGGCCAGCATCAATAAGACAAATCAGCAGCATTTGTTTTTAGTCCTAACTTGTCAATGACTAAATGTTTTTGATTGCATGTACACAAAGAAAATTGATTGATACTTTATGTGTTACTTTCCATCTGTATTTTATTGTCAACAGCAGCATAAGGAAATTATTCAGTATTTCTTATGTTTTAAAAAATTATTCTGTATATGCTATTTATAACAACTTCTCTTCAAATTATTTAATGCATAGGGTGATAGTTTGATAACCTTTAATTAGATTTCTTAATACATTAATCGATTGGCTAATAATAATTGAACATTGACTTGAGCACCAGTTCATTCCATCTTTGAGCAATTTTTTTTAGAAAGCCTTCCTTACTCTGAATTAATAAATAACTCCCTGAAGTTTCCACCCATTGAATTATATATTTTTTGAAAGTAACATACAATACTCTTTCAAATAATTGGAAACAACAGTATGGTCCTCAGTCCCCTTTATCTTCTCTTTGAAGCATTTTTACTTCTTTCATTCCTGCTTCTTCATAGTGAAGTGGCACTCAGGGTATTAATAAAACCATTTATAGGATCATTTATCAAATGCTATATGGCCATTATTATGCTAAGCAGTTTATATGCATTGTTTTGTTTAATTATTCATTCGATAAATATTGAGTGCCTTTACTCTGTGTTAAGATACTGGGATACAACAGTGACTAAAACAGACAACAATCACTATTCTTACAAGTTAAATAAAAGATAATGAGTGGAATTAAAAAAAAATAAATCTAAGAACAACTTGCATGTTGAGTACTATTATCATCTCCATTTTATAGACAGTGACCTCAAAACTCAATAAATATTGAGTAATAATGACATGAAGAAGGCCATATACATACATGTGATAAAGATAAAATGAAAATAAGTCTGTGTAACTCTAGAGACTGAGTATTTAGTATTGTGTTTTACTGCTTCTCAGTAAGTTTAAAGTATTCCTGATCATAAAATTGGAGGTCTGGGGTAGTGAGCTGAAAAGCAAAATTTAGTAGTTGTAAGAGAGAATTTAGACCATCCACTCACTCTCATTTTATAAGTCGAGAAAACTGGTACTCCAAAAGTTTGGATGCCATGGTGAAGGTTATATAAGAACCCAATTACCATTACCCTTAATCCAGTGTTTTTCTGTATTAGCCTGTCTCCTATAGAATAGATATAGGGAGACATTATAAACTGTTAGAAATTTTTCAGTTCTTCATAGATCCTGATGTACAAGGAAACCATCCTACATAATTCAAATTTAACTTAGCCTTTTTAAATTAATGTTCCCCCTAAACAAATTCCTCTTAGTATTTTGAGATCATTTTGTTTGCATATATTCTCCCATTCTCTATACTTCCTCCTTTCCTCACCCTCAATTTCACTTGGATGGATGTTTCTTAGAAACTAGAAGTCAAGCTATGAGAAAAGAATGTATGTTCATAAATTTTTAGAGAATCTGACATTTAATGAATTTACTTACTTATAAATCTCTCCAGTGGCCTTGGCATAGCCAATTTTAATAGGTCATTCAACTAAAATGTTTGGCCGCAGTAAGATAACTACTGCTTAAGACAACCTCATCCATCAACATATCTCACCATCTGTGCTGCACATCAATCAAATGTTGGAATGATGTAGACCAGGCCACTGTGTCTTCTCATTTGAGATCTGGGTAATCTGCTGTCTCACTGCCAATAAAAACATTGTTTCCATGTCCCTGAAATAGTCTTGCTAAACACTTTGGCTCTGATAACAGGATAGGATCAATAATCTAAACAAAAATGACATTTCTAAAGGTACTTATTTTTTTTTTAGAATGGATACAGTGTTTTAGTTATTGACCTCAGAAAATGTTATTTGTGATATATTATTTATGAACTGCAGACTTGAATATGAACTTGGAAACAAGGACCAATTTTTAGCAAATTAACTACGTAAAGATCACTTTTTCTTGTCTAAGATGAACTGAAAGTGTTTATCTATTTGAATGAAGATTCTGTTCTTTAATTTGATGATTGTTACCAAGCCATAAGAGAAAATATACTTAAATTTCAAATATACTTGGGAATTATACCTGGTATTTCTTAGTAGGAGGTCACGCTACATCAATATTTCTCAAAATAGAAAGGACAAGAGCTTACTGTAATTAATATATTTGTGGGTTGAATCACAAATAATTGTTCTAGTAAAACTATGATAGTAGCTACTAAGCAGAAGTAGACATTAGTCTTTATTGTTGTATAGTACCAGAGTATTTATTTCAAATTAAAGCAATTCGAAAACAAGTATACTTGTGTTCCATCGGGCCACTCAGTATCATTTAAATGTTATGTAAAACAATTCCTTGAATTCTTATATATGTGGGGAGACAAGGAGGGATGGAATGAGAGTAAGGGAGGAAGTAAGAAGAGGTAATGATGAGAGGAGATGAGAGGAAATGAAAGGAGAGAAAGTGAAGAGAGACAGAGACAGAAAGACACTATTTAAATGCTCTGAGCAATACTGGCTATATCAAGTTTTAGATGACTTTGAGCTTGATATTAATATCCCCATTTTATAGAGCAGAAAATTGAGACTCAAAGAGGGTAAATGACTGACTGGGCAAGACCATTGCAGTTTCTTATCCCCAACCCCAATTTCACTTGGATGGATGTTTTTTAGAAACTAGAAGTCAAGCTATGAGAAAAAAATATATATTCATAAATGAGAGATGGTTTTTAGCAACATAAATGTTTTCACACTTAGGATAAGCTCAGTTTACTTTTATTTTTATTTTTTCTGTGTTAGGTTATTTTTGAAAATTAAATGAGCCTAGTAAATGCCTTGAAAATTGTTGAGATTTTTGTGATGAATTCATAATGCAAATAAGTCAGCCAAACCATGCCCATTTTTCCTGGAATTTTGCTTATTGTCTTATTGCTTATCTACAGTGAGTTGGGAAGAACAGACTACTTGCATAATGTTCATTCTATAAAATGGCAATTGTTTAGATATATATGCCTGGAGTGATATGCAAAATTTTCTGAACCATATGGGTTGAGCACAGAGTAAGGAGAGCATGGGTTAAAAATTTGGAGAGGGCCCTAGGAGACAATATTTTCAGCCTTACAGTATTTTGATACTTATTCCATTATTGGGTAAGAAATTATTTTGGGGGGCTAAAAATATGATAGCTGTGATTTTCCAAAAGATAATTCTGGGATATGGATTATGGATAGAAGAGTTAAGGCAGATACAGGGGATCAGTGTCCCTAACAAAAATTATGCTATTGACTAAGACATGCTGGGTGATGAAAAGGTGGCAGACCAAGAACTACGTATTAATGAAAATATGCTTATTACCTTGTTTGTGGAGATAGTATTAGGGGTTTATTGAAACTCGTCAAAATGTACACATTAAATATGTTCAACTTATTGCATATTATGTATAATTTAAGTTGAAAAAAATAAATGTGGGAGCTGCTGATATGTTGGATACTGTGGAGAAGGAGAGGGAAATGTCAAGGATGACTCCTAGTTTCTTATGCTGTATGACAGCATGAATGATGGTACCCTTAGTGAAATGAAGACAATTGGGGAAAATAATGTATGAGGTAGACAGGAGATATAATACCAATTTTGGATAAGTTGACCTAATGTGCACGTTAAATATAAAAATAGTCAATAAAGTAGGAGAATATGTGAATCTGGAGCTCAAAAGCGATATATAGGCTGTAAATAAAAATTGAGTTATCTTGGTGTTTCAGATGTACTAAGGGAAGACTTGGTATGTAGAATTAAAAGAGAGATAGTTGAAGAACTTAGCTTTGAGGAACCTCAATACTTAATGGTTGGAGAAAAGATTAACTATGAAAAGAAGAGAGGGAGAGGCAAATCTGGAGATATAGAAGGAAAACTCAGAGAGTGCCCTGTCATCCAGCCAATGGGAGAGAGTGATTAAAGGTGAGAAAACCACTGTCAAATGATTCTAGGAGAGTAAGTGGAAATAATACTGAATAGATCTTTGCACTTATTGAACTGGAAGTAATTAATGATTTAGCATGAGATGGCTGTATGGAGAGATAAAAGCAGATTCAGTATAAAGTAGCTAATAGGTGAGTACAGGTAGAAATGAATTCATGGCATATAAGCCACTGTTTTGTGACATCAATCTAATAAGGGATGGAGAGTGATAAAACTTTATCTTGAGGAAAAATCAGGTCAAGAGAAAAGTTTCTTAACATAATATTTTTATTTTTCCCCCCAAAAATGTAATTTATGATAATAAAGAAATAACTTAAATGGGGAACAAAGTTAGAAAATGAAAAGTATGTATACTTCCACATCTGTATTAACAGAGTATTATTAAATTATTTGGCATTTGCTAATCTTACAGGTGAAATTGGCATCATTTTTTAATTTGTAGTTCTTCATGATTGAAATTGTGTATCTTTCATATATCAATAAGTGATATATTTGTATATTTTCTACAAGCTACCAAATCATGCAGTCAGTCCATTTTTGTGGTTACTTTTCTTAGTGATTTACCTCAGTGATTTTCAACCTTTTTAATCTCATGGCATACATAAATTAATTACTAAAATTCTGTGGCACACCAGAAAATATCATTTTTGCTAATCTGACAAAAATAGGTATAATTTTGATTTATTCACACTGGATGGTTATTGTTGTGTTGGCTGTTGTCATTTTTTTATTTGACAACCTAAGGGAAAAGAGGTCAGTGCCCATGACTAAATAGTCAGGTATTGCATATTTTAAAAATTCTTGTGGCAGCCTGGCTAGTGTGGCTCAGCAGTTGAGCAGTGATCTAGGAGCCAGGATGTCACAGTTTGATTCCCAGTCAGGGCATATGCCCGGGATGTGGGCTCAATCCCCAGTAGGGGGAGTGCAGGAGGCAACTGATGATCCTCTCTCATCATTGATGTTTCTATCTCTCTCTCTCTGTCTCCCTTCCTCTCTGAAATCAATAAGAATATATATTAAAAAAATTCTTGTTGCACATTAGGTGAAAATTGCTGGTTTTCATAAAAGCACTTTATAACTTAAGAAAAGTAGTTCATTGACATGTGTAACAAGTATTTTACCTCTTGTCATTTAATTTTAATTATGGCATTTTGAATAATGCCAAACTTTATCTTTTAGTTATTTTCTTCACATTTTTCTTTAATGACTCATAGGATTTGTATATTGCAAGTAGAGGCCAACCACAGAGGTTTGTTTAATTGGTTGTTTAATTTTAGGATCCAGGTAAGATAGAAAAATTTAATAAATGAGGGGGTACAATTAATAATATAATCCCTCCCCGCAAATATGGGAATGGGTGGCAAAGCATATGTGGAGGGAACAAGCTGAGGAAGTCAACTCCAGAATTGGAACAAAATAAACCAGGGGAAAAGGTAGATATGCTTACAAGTTTTTACATGGGAAGCTCACTTGATAGTCACTCTTTTCTTTGTAAATTTGGAGGCAAGAAGGGTGTGTGTGTGTGTGTGTGTGTGTGTATATGTGTATGTGTGTGTGTATTGCAGGAGGTGAGGAGGTAGTAGGTTGAGAAGTGTTAGTAGAGATTGGAGAACCAAGAAAAATGCATTGTTAATAAGTGTTTTCATATACTTCTTTACTTTTACTTTATTTACTTCATCTGTTATAAATAATGGGGAGAAAAAGAAGATCTGTCTATACTATAATGAAGAAATATTCTTAAAATAACAAATTTAACATTTGTACCTGTACTGCCACATCGATATTGTAATGAATTCTCACTGTTGTTAGGGGTTCTTTTTTAATTTAAAATTTTTGTTTAAAGCATTACATATGTTTCCTTTTCCCCCCATTGACCTCTCCCTGGCCACTCGCATCCCCCAGCACATGCCTTCATCCCCCTACTGTCTGTATCCATTGGTTTTGCTTATATGAATGCATACAAGTCCTTTGGTTGATCTCTTACCACCCCCATCCTATCCTGTCTTCCCCCTGAAATTCAACAGTCTGTTTGATGCTTCTGTGTCTCTGGATCTAATTCTGTTCATTATATTCCACAAATAAGTGAGATCATGTGATGTTTATCTTTCTCCAACTGGCTTATTTCACTTAGTATAATGCTCTCCAGGTCCATCGATGCTGTTGCAAATGGTAAGAGTTCTTTCTTTTTTACAGCAGCGTAGTATTCCATTGTGTAGATGTTCCACTGTTTTTAATCCACTCCCCTGATGATGGGCACTTAGGCTGTTTCCAAATCCTAGCTATTGTAAATTGTGCTGCTATGAACATAGGGGTGCATATATACTCTCTAATTGGTGTTTCTGATTTCTTGGGATATATTCCTGAAGTAAGATTACTGGGTGAAATGGGAGTTCCATTTTTAATTTTTTGAGGAAACTCCATACTGTTTTCCACAGTGACTGCACCAGTCTGCATTCCCAACAACAGTGGACAAGGGTTTCTTTTTCTCCACATCCTTGTCAAGCACTTGTCATTTGTTGATTTGTTGATGATAGCCATTCTGACAGGTGTAAAATGGTACCTCATTGTCATTTTGATTTGCATCTCTCAGATGATTGGTGACTTTGAGCAAGTTTTCACATGTCTCTTTGCCTTCATTATGTCCTCTTTCAAAAAGTGTCTATTAGATCCTTTGTCCATTTTAATTTGATTATTTATCTTCCTTTTTTTAAAGTTGTATGAGTTCCCTATAAAGTTTGGAGATTAAACCCTTATCGGAGATAGCATTGGCAAATACGTTCTCCCATGCAGTGGGCTCTCTTGTTGTTTTGTTGATGGTTTCTTTTGCTGAGCAGAAGCTTTTTATTTTGATGTAGTCCTATTTGTTTATTTTCTCCTTGGTTTTGATTGTCCTGGGAGCTGTATCAGTAAAGATATTGTTATAACATATGTCTGATATTTTGTTGCCTATGGATTCTTCTAATATTTTTATGGTTTCCCATCTTACATTTAAATCCTTTATTCATTTTGAGTTTATTTTTGTGTATGATGTAAATTAGTGTTCTAGTTTTATTTTTTTTCATGTATCCAATTTTCTTAACACCATTTATTAAAGAAACAGTCTTGAGTTCATTGTATGCTCTTGCCTCCTTTCTAGCAAATCAGATCCAGCATTACATTAGAAAGATCATACACCATGACCAAGTGGGATTTATTCTGGCAATCAAACGCTGGTACAATATCTGCAAATCAATAAACATGATACATCATATAAACAAATTGAAAAACAAAAATCACATAATCGTATCAATTGATATAGAAAAAGCATTTGACAAAATCCAACATCCTTTCTTGATAAAAAAAGAAATCTCAGAAAAGTGGGAATGGAGGGATCATACCTCAACATAATAAAAGCCTTATATGACAGCCAATATCATACTCAATGGGCAAAACTAAAACCATTTTCCCTAAGAGCAGGAACAAGACAGGGATGCCCACTCTTATCACTCCTGTTCGACATAGTACTAGAAGTGCTAGCCATAGTGATCAGACAAAAAGAAGAAATAAAGGGCATCCAAAGGCATTGGAAAAGAAGTAAAACTGCCATTATTCACAGGTAACATGATATTGTATATAGAAAACCCTAAAGACTCCATCGAAAAACTAATAGACTTAATAAATGAATTTGGCAATGTAGCAGGATACAAAATTAACACCCAGAAATCTATAGCATTTTTAGACACCAAAAATTAACTCACAGAAAGAGAAACTAACAAAACAATCCCATTTACCATTGCAACTACCACAAAAATAAGATACCTAGGAATAAACTTAACTAAGGAAGTAAAAGACCTGTACTCGGAAAACTACAAGACATTGAAAAAAGAAGTAGAGGAAGAAATAAACAAATGGAAGAATATACAGTGTTCATGGATTAGTAGAATCAACATCATTAAAATGTCCATACTACCCAAATCAATCTATAGATTCAATGCAATCACCAGTAAAATACCAATGGCATATTTCACAGACCTAGAACAAACCTTCAAAAATTCATTTGGAATAAAAAACAGACCCCGAAGAGCTGCAGCAATCCTGAAAAAGAAGAACAAACTTGGAGGGTCACAATACCTAATATCAAACTATATTACAAAGCCACTGTTCTCAAAACTGCCTTGAACAGGAACAGACATATAGACCAATGGAACATAACAGAGAACCCAGAAATTTACCCAAGCCATTATGTTGTTAGGGTTTTAAAGGTTACTTAAATAGCCTTGTTCTCAAATTTAAAAAAAGAAAAAGAAAAATAAACACACACACACACACACACACACACACACACACACAAAACAAACAAACAAACCAACAAACAAACAAAACAGAAAAAGTGAGTCAAGGAGATTAATGCATATCCACTAATCAGAGTCTATGACCCAAATGCTGCCCCTAACCCCAGAGTGATAGGTAGAGCTGGGCAACAGCAGGACTTTCCTGCTTTCTAAGATGGCTTTCAATACAATAGGAAAAGTCTTAGGTTCAGAGGGCAGACTGCTGTGTTAAAGTAGAAGCTGAGTCACACATGCTCAACTCTCTGGAATCACCAGACAGATAAGTCACTCATTCCTAGGAGGTGAGGGAGGTAAATAGTGGGGAAAATTATGTGTTTTCTTTTCATGTTTTTCCCTCCTGGAGAGTGGAAATCTCTGAAACTCTCCTGATAAAATGTAAAGAATAAGATATATTCTATTTCTCACAAGTCCCTTCTGAAGCACATAGATAATATTAACTTGAACTTATCAATGAAGACCATGAAACTCAGAGATATTACTTCTCTCATCAGTGTCACCATGCTCACCAGATGTGCTGCTGAAATTTAAGTGAAACCAGTTGCTTTGAATGGTACTGCAGATCTGACAAGTGGAAATGCCCAGAAGAAGAACCAAGGGCCTGGATGGTATTGGACAGAGAAGGTTTCCTGTATGAAGGATGAAACCCACAGATGACATCCAGGGCCTCTTCTAGTACTGGGGTTTGTGTTTTAGAGGCATTGCATCTCAAAGGCTTCTGGTAGCTTTAAGACTGATTGCACTTCTAATATTTGTTTTGATAAAATGTAAAAACAAATGGATGATAATAATAGGTATTATTTTCTTTGTGCAGCAAGCACTGTCCTAAGTGGTGGGTTTTTATGTATTAATTCATTGATTTTTCTATAGCAATTCTACTTGAAAGCTGTTATTATAACCTCATTTTATTGCTGAGGCAGTAGAGGCACAAAACAACAACTTAATTACTTAAGATTACACAGTCAGTAAATGGCAGAGGAGGCATTGGAAGATAGCCTGTATTTTAAACACTATGGTCAACTACATTTTTCATAATCCTTAATTTCAATAATAAATTAGATCCTTATGGCATAAAATATCAATTTTTTATATATTACTAAAATAGATAATCCTTAATAAAGGAAAATAGTAATTAAAGATTCTGAAAGAGAGATTTCTTCTTTTTTTAAAGTAAGATAAATAAAACCTGAAGCAATCCAACATTGTGTAAATCAGAGAAATTCAATGATGAGATAAATTAGTCAATCTGCATTATTATTTTCCCTGAAAACACTCTGATAAAATTTAAGTTTCAGGAAAGAGAAAACTTAAACGTTATTAATCCTTGTGCCTCCAATACCTAACATGTTATACAGACTTGAGAATGGCTTTGACTACAGAGGAAAAAGTAGAAAAAGGTTCTCTCCAACACCAGTCAGCCTGAGTAAAAGACAGGTTTCTTAGGCCCTTGCAGACTAGAAAAGCAGAATAAATGCATGCTGCTTTGTAAGGAAGCCAAGTAAGAGCCCGT
Source organism: Corynorhinus townsendii (assembly GCA_026230045.1). NCBI lineage: Eukaryota > Metazoa > Chordata > Mammalia > Chiroptera > Vespertilionidae > Corynorhinus > Corynorhinus townsendii. The sequence continues at coordinate 57,245,983 of JAPDVU010000008.1, read as the reverse complement.
GGTAGAGGGCAGAGTTAATTCCTGAGGACACACTTTGTATTCAACTAATCAATCACTTGCAGTAGGAAAAGTCAAATGATTAGTAAGATGATGGGACAAGAAATTCCATGAGCATGTTTGGACACATGCCTGTGCTGCTTCAAAGGTTTTAGGTTCTTTCAGAGGGAAAGAAAACAGGTTTAGTTTCTTTAGTACTTTGACCTTATGTTAGTCTTGCCAACTAAGAAGGTAAATGATGATCAGAAATGGTTTATTTGTCCAGAACACTTTAAAACGTCACTGTCTTCTACTATCTTATCAAGACATTGATAAAATGAAGAGACAGCCTACTAAATAGAAGAAGATATTCACCAATGATACATCCAGTAAGTAGTTAATATTCAAAATTTATGAAGACTTCATACAAATGAACACCAGAAAAACAAACGATATTAAAAAATGGACCCAGGAAGTGCCCATTCATATTTTAATAATATGCTAATGAAGTAGACATTAGGCTAATGCATATTTCCATTACTTTTATTTTTTTTCCCTTACCTATTACTTCAAACCCTTCCTCACTCCTCTCCTTTCCTTTCCTCAAATAACCAATATGAGTAACTCAGCTATTTTGTTTCTTACATTCCTTCTTGTTCTTATAATCATCAACACACATTCCCCCCCATTTTTTGTTTTTTTTTTACTCTGATTATTTAAAATTCTGTCATTTCATTTATGTGAACAATCAAATTTGCTTCTTTTGTAGTTTTCAATTTACTTTTGTCATCAAAAAGGTTTCTCTAAGCCAGAAAAGTATTTTGTCTTTTACATTTATTCATTTAATGCAACCAGAATTTTTAAATTAAATCTATGCAGTGATAACTCTAGCATTATTTTCTCCTTTTTAAAAAATATTTTTATTGATTTCAGAGAGCAAGGGAGAGGGAGAGATAGAAACATCAATGATGAGAGAGAATCATCGATTGGCTGCCTCCTACATGCCCCCTACTGGGGATGGAGCCTGCAACCCAGGCATGTGCCCTTGACCGGAATTGAACCTGGGACCCTTCAGTCCACAGGTCAATGCTCTATCCATTGAGCCAAACCAGCCAGGGCCAGCATTATTTTCTTTAAAGTAGATGCTGAAATGTGCCTGCAGGTTTACTAAGTAAATCATTCTTTCCCACTGAAATAACAATAATACTTCATATATTAAATTTATATATTTAACAGTACATATTTTCTATATACTTAGATATAATTTTAGATTTTCTTTTTGGTACCATTTTTTATTTTTATTTTATGTTTTTGCTAGTAGCATAGTGTTTTTATTACACTATCTTTCTTGTATACTTTAATAACAGGTAAAACATTATTCTTATTTCCATAATTTTATTATTTTTTTAAATATTGTTGGTCCATAAAAATTTTAAGATTATTTTTCTAATTATAAAGGTAGGTTTCCAAATATTAATTTTTAGAGGATTGAAAACTTAGTAATATTAGGCATTCTTGTCCCAAAATAGGAAATAAATTTTATTCACATTTTTACATCCTTCCATAAAGATCATTATTTTAAGATTTTATATTTTTATTGAATTATTGTGTGGTATAGTTTTTGTTAGCATATTTTTAATTTACAGCTAGTTATTACAAATATAGAGAAAAGCAATGCCATGTTTGTATAATTCAAATTCTTTTTTTAGTATTTGTAGCTATTTCTAGAAGCTGAATTTTCTAGATATGCAAAAATTTTATCAAAACAATTGAGTCACTTCCTCTCCATTAGTCATAATAATTATGTCATTTTCTCAATTTACCACATTCGGTAAAATCTCAAAACACTGGTTTATACTGGTAATAGTGATAACAATTATCATTTTCTATACTTAATTTTGTTAAGAATATGTTATTTTACTATTTAGAATAAACTTTTATATTTTTGTCTATCACATTTACTTACTTTCTTCTTTTTAGATTGTCATTGTAGTAATCCTGGATGCTAATCTCTTCAAATCCAAAAGCATAAATTAAACACACACACACACACACACACACACACACACACACACACACACACAATCACACAATCTCAAATAAGAACGAACTAAAATATATGTGAGCCCTAGCTGGTTTGGCTCCGTGGATAGAGCATCAGTCTTCAGACTGCCGGGTCTTGGGTTTGATTCTGGTCCCAGGTTGCAGGCTCAATCCCCAGTAGGGGGTATGCAGGAGGCAGCTGATCAATGATTCTCTCTCAACATTGATGTTTCTCTCTCTCCCTCTTCCTTCCTTTCTGAAATCAATAAATATATATTTTTAAAAAATAAAATAAATGTGAAATTAGGAGCCTAACTTTATTACTTTAAATTTGCTCTATCTCAAAGAATACTTTTAAATTTTTTTATTTGGACCTGGTTTGTTAATGTAAGAAACATTCAAACCTATGATGAAGTTTTGTGAGCTTATTTGAGGCAAACTGGACAGGAAGCAGAATCTCAATGGATTGAGATTATGCTGCTGAGAATGGCAGTTTTGCACCTTGTTTTATACATTTCAATCAAAAGAGGAGACATAAAATCCATTAGTGATAGATTAGGGAGGTGGGAGAAAGCAAAGTGGGGAAACCTCTGGGATTGGATAAAAAGTAAAATGATAGACACATACGTCTTTTACTTAAGTGGGTGCAGGAGAGTTAACAGTCAACAATTAACTCAATAACAATGAAGGGATTTGTGGTCTCTGCAGAGCTGTGCCTGTGCTTTGAGGGGTCCAGAAAAAGGAAAATACTTTGACATTCCAAGAATATGTTCTCATAGATGCAAAAAGACAATAGGCTCAGTTAAGGTAAAGATTAACCTTTGTCAGGGAAGATACCAGCCAAGGACATGACTACCCACCATAAACTGCTTTATTTTTTAAGTTTTGACTTCAGACCATCCTTTGTGATTACTTTAGGTCTCTGCATTGCAAGGCCTTCAAACAAGCCTTCCCTGAGCTTGTCAGGTTAGCATATGGCCCCTTTTCGTCTACGGGTTCAACCTACATGCACAAGTTGACCCTTCCTCCTGCCTCAAAATCCATTGAACAGACTTGCCATTTTATTAAGAGTAAAAGCCACACTCTTTATAGTATTTTGCAGGCTCCCACATCTCCCCCACCTCCTATTGCTCCTTTTCTCTTTCTTTCTCCCCACTCCATCTACAGTGATGTTATTATTGTTTTCCAAAAATCCTAGCCCCATTTCCAACTCGGGGCCTATGCATTTACTGTTTGTTCCCTCTTCCTGATACAGTCTTCCACTGAATTCTTTATTGAAGTCTTCACTCAAATGTTACCTTCCCGGTACAACTCCCCTGATCACTGTATTTAAACTTGAAACATACACTGCCACCCACACTTCCCACTCCCAACCCACTTTACATTCCTCAACAGCACTTATTCCTTTCTAAAACGCTTTGTTGTTTTCCTAGTCACTTGGTTTATTATCTCTCTTGTCTGTGCTAGAAGATAAGCTCCCAGAGGGCAGGGAGTTTTATCCATTTTGTTCACTGCTCTGTCATCTGTCCTTGGAAAAGTACCTGGTTGGTACAGAATAAAAACCTAATAAAATCATTTTAAACTGGAGAAGCTTTAAACCATATTTTGGCTGGCCTAATTTTTACAGTTTTCTGGTGAGAAACCTGGAATCACCTGGGATCAGAGATAGCAGTTATGGGAGAAGAAGTGAGTTTTACATTACCAGCCAAGAGTATTTTTTTAATATATTTTTATTGATTTCAGAGAGGAAGAGAAAGGGAGAGAGATATAGAAACATCAATGATGAGAGAGAATCATTGATTGGCTGTTTCCGGCACTCCCCATACTGGGGATCCAGCCCACAACTCACGCATGTGAACTGACTAGTAATCAAACTGTGATCTCCTGGTTCATAGGTTGATGCTTAACCACTTAGCCATGCCGGCCAAGTGCCAAATAGTATTTTTACAATCTCAGAATAGATGAGCTTCTTCCTTGGCTCTCACCAGCTTTTCTATAAAGCCGACTCTTCCTTTGTCCTCAAACAAACCCTTCAATAGAAAGAGGGGCCCCGTATATTCAGAAAATAATCAAAGCTAAGAGTTCTAGAGATTTTCATGAAATGTGAGGATGCATGTGGGGACAAGTTATGTGAGACCTAGAGCGATGGGATTAGAGTGTAAAAATGCAACAACACTGGTGTGGAGCAGTGCTAAACAGAGTCTTGGCCTGGGATATTGCCCTAGGAGAGGATGACTGCATTAATGTCGAAGTGAATGATACTGCCATTGGCTCACTGGTAAGCTGTCTACGTAAATGTTAAATTTGCTAGGGGTTTCTGTGTTTTTAGTGTTCAGATGTCCTCATATCTATATTAATAATAGCCTAGGGCTGTCACAGTGGTCACCAGGAAGTGCATGGAGCACCTCTGGGTCCTGTCCCCATGGCCCACAGGCTCCTATCACAGCAAGGCTGGAGGCCCGGTGGGCGGGGTGAGGCAGGCACAGAGAGCAGGGCCTGGCTGCCAGGTGCCGGGGTGAGGGAGCATGCAGGCCTGCAGAGAGACAGCGGGGCCTGCCAGCCACAGCACACTGGCAGTCCTGCCTCTGCTTGTGAGCTGCAGAAGAAACACCTTTTCTCACTGCACATTGGCTAAGCTCCTCGTACGCCACTTGTGCAGTGTTCTTGGTAACTTGGGTAATAAGAATCCAAGATGGTGATCTAGGGTTTTTCCACCCCACTCCTGCAGGAAAAAACAAAGGTCCGCTGCTGGAGGGGCTAAGAAATGTCATATCCTGCCCTAGCTGGTTTGGCTCAGTGGATAGAGCCTTGGCCTGCCAACCACAGGGTTCAGGTTTGATTCTGGTCAAGGACATGTACCTAGGTTGCAGGCTCCTCCTTGGCCAGGGTCCAGGTCAGGGCCCCATGCAGGAGGCAACCAATCAAAGTGTCCCTCTCACATTGATGTTTCTCTGTCTTTCTCTCTTCCACACTCTCTAAAAATCAATGGAAAAATATCCTCAGGTGAAGGAAGGAAGGAAGGAAGGAAGGAAGGAAGGAAGGAAGGAAGGAAGGAAGGAAGGCCATATCCTATGAAAGAGACATCTTGAAAATGCTTAAAGAAAGTTGTCATTTTTTGTGGTGAAGGGACTGGAGTCCGTGTTGATGAAAACACCTTGGCGGCTGCGGCAGCTGGCAGTGGCAGCAGCAGTAGGGTGATGGGGGTGGCGCCTTCCCCTGATCAGCCTGGTCACCTCCTGCAGAGGGAAGCCAGACTGAGGCCTAAGTCATCAGTAGGACATTCCCTGAGGGCTCCCGGATTGGAGAGGGTACAGGTTGGGCTGAGGGACCCCCCTCTCATGCACGAATTTCATGCACCAGTCCTCTAGTTGCAAATAAAAAGACATTTGTTGATTGTACCAATATTTGTTCAGCCTGAGAAGGGAACATTATTTCCTCCCAAAAAAATCCATTAAAAATAAACCTTTGGTCTCATACAATATAATCTGAATTTTGACGATATGCCCAAAATTTTTAAGATGTATCTACATTTATATGGTAGCCTCAAGAGACTGTTATAGCTTGACAATTCCATTTTTACATTTCTGCAGTGTCTACAGCAGTCTGGATTGTGTGGCAAAACAATTGAAAAAGACAGTGGTGAAAACTCCTGTGGGAAAATTTCATTCCTAAAATTGCTATAAAATCTTAAGATTTCTAAGTAGAGAAGGAATATTTGTTTTAGCTTAGAATTTGCTATTATTCATTTTGAGGCAATATCATAACTATACAGTGCTAATACCTTATATTTCTATAGTGCTTTAAAGATTACCAATGCTTTTATGTACATTATGCCATTTAATCCTCCTTGTCCAGTAACTGCAAGACAGTTATCAGTGAAAATATGTCCAGATGGCTGAAAATAAATATCAGCCACCCAAATAAACACCAGACTAATGGCTACTAAATAAATGTCTTAGAAAGCATTACTGAAAGTTTTAAAGGTCCAAAGCTAAATTAAGCAAACCATTGCATGTATATGTGCATGCTTCTGTGTCTCTGTGTATAGTTGCTGTGTGCCCTTATTTTGAAAATAATTTTTTCATTTATGTATTGCTTCAACAAGTATTTATTTGATACTAACCATATTGCAGGCACCAAACACTGAATATAATGCAGCAAAATGAGTCATGTAACCCTGGAGCTAAAGTCTAAGTAGACAAAAAATAAGAACCAACTATTTAATTTTAATTAGATATTTTTCAGCTTTATTGTGGTATAATTGATATCTAAAATATTGTATACATTTAATGTATATATCTTGATTAGTTTGGATATATGCCTAATCTGTGATATCCTCACCACAAAAAAAGGTACTAAGCATATCACTTTCAAAAATGTCCTGTCTTCGTGTGTGTTTGTGTGTGTGTGTGTGTGCGTGCGTGCGTGCGTGCGTGCGTGCGTGTGTGTGTGTGTGTGTGTTGGTAAGAACATAGCATGAGCTCTATCTTCCTAATGTGTTTTAAAGTGGAAAAAATGTCACTGTTACTTGTAGGTTCTGTGTTGTACAACAGATCTCTAGAATTTATTCATTTTTTCATAGTTGAAACTTTACACCCACTGAAAAACATCTCCCCATTTCCCCATCCCCCAGATCCTGGCAGCCAACGTTAAAGGCTCTTTGGAGGAAACAGACTCTTCAGGGAGATGAAAAGTTTAAATAAAGAATGAACAGTAATATTTCCTAAAACATGATAAGATGTTGCGTCCTTGAAAATAGAAGCAAACATTGCACAAAGGTATAGAATAAGAAAAAGATTTAGACATGAAAAACATATATAATAATGGAAATAAAACATTTGCTATAAAGTTATGAAGAGAAAAATGATAGAATATATGAAAAATTTTAAATGCAAAGGAATGGTATATAGGGGATAAAATATAAGATGGTACTAGATAACTAATTCAGGATACCTAAACATTTAAATAAGAAGGGTTTGAGAAAGAGTAGAGAAAATAAAGAAAATTAATCAATAAAACCATATTTAAAAAAAAAATTTCCCATAATTGAAGACCATGAATTTCAAGATTAAAATAGCCTTCTGAATACATCGATGGGTGGAAATCCCCACCAGAGTGAGACCCATTTTTACCAAATTTTTAATAATGAGAAAAAGATAAGATATATTAAATTTCCCAGAGTGAGAAGATGAGGGTGGGAGGAAAAGAAGAGAAGGGAAGGGAAAGGAAAGGAAGAGAAGAATTAAAAGGATTATGAACAATATAACTTAGAAGTATTTAAAAATACATAAATGAGAAGATATACCACATTAAGGGATGAGAAGAATCAATATCCTTTTTAAATTATTGTTTATAAGTATTACATATAGTATTATATATGTCTCCCTTTTCCCCCATTGCCCTCTCCCCAGCCACCCTTACCCCCCCGCACATGTCCTCCTACCCCTAGTGTCTGTGCCCATTGGTTATGCTTATATGCATGCATACAAATCCTTTGGTTGATCTTTTATAGCCCCCTCTCCTGCCTTCTTTTGAAGTATGCTGGTTTATTCAATGCTTCTCTGTCTCTGGATCTATTTTTGTTCATCAGTTTATGTTAAAATACTATGAACAACTCTGTTCCAACAAACTGGTCAACCTAGAAGAAATGGACATATTCCTAGAAAAATACGACCTTCCAAAACACAATCAGGAAAAAAAAAATCTGAATAGGCTGATAACTATGGAGGAAATTGAAGCAGTAATCAAAAAACTTCCAGCAAACAAAAGCCCTGGGCCAGATGGCTTCACAGGGGAGTTTTACCAAACATTCAAAGTACTAAAACCTATCCTCCTCAAACTATTCCAATATTCTTAAGATGTCAATTCTACTCCAGCCCAGCATTACTACTTTCTTTATACTTTCTACATTCTCACCATATACCAGCTAAAGCTGTTTGTTTGAGTTCTTACAATATACCAAACCTTTCTCTGTGTCAGAGTACTTGCTAATGTTTTTCTTTCCATCTGAATGCTCTTACAGATTTTAGCTCAGCTAATTCCTACTCATCCATCAAGTATCAGTGTAGATGTCACTTCCTCAGTGAGTTCTTCCTTTATTATCTAAAATAACTTTTTTCCTGTTGCATTATCATGCATTCTTAAATTATTGCACTTATGTAATTTATAATTATATCTGAATTAGTATTTTTATAGGGGCTAGAACATGGTATTTCACTATCAAATTATGAGTTATCCTATGCTGAAATTATCTATTTTTGTAATTCTTTTTCCAATTAAGATATCAATTTTATGGGGGCATAGATTATGTCTGTTTTGTTTACCATTATATTCTCAGTGCCTATCCTTTAGTAGTTGCCTACAAAATAGATGTTATGCAAAGTCACCAAAATATTTGCTCCAAACAAAAGTCTAAGAGAGGAATATCAAAAGATACTTGAGTAACAACTTTCACCAAAATGATTTCCCATGAAAAGAGGCATCAAGAGGAGAAGATCCTCTCTTAAGTGATGGACACAGGCCGATTCATAATAAAATCTGTGTAGCAAATAAGGCAGATCTAATCTTGGATAATTCATTTACCACCAAGCATTTATTGTAGACCTACCATGTATGTGGCCCAAGAGGGACAAGTGAGTTCATGGTGGGGAAGAGGTAAGGTGTGTGGGCAAACATTTTGGGCATCTCATGCAGACCGCACCTGTCGCCTGCTTTCACAGAGTCATAACTAAACTTTCCTCATGTGGTGACATTTTCTCACCAGTCATCTTGGTTAATATAATCCCTTTAACCTTCAAAGCCATTCTAAGGGTTAAATCTTCTCAGGTCAAGCTCACTGTCTCTGGAAGACAGGGAGTTTTGCTGCTCATTCTTGCTTCCATTACTGTTTTCACCGGGAACATTAGCACCTTTGCTCCTCTCCACAATACCTACCATCTTTTCAATTCCAAATTCCCTACAGCTGAAGAAGAATCTGCAAACATAATACTAGATTCAAAACTTGAAGAGATTTTTTTCCAAGCTAAACTATCCTATAGGCAATGACCTTAATGGAACAGTCTATGCAGAAGTACAGGGGTAGGTTCAGTGTCCTTAATAAGGGTTACTCTGGAGTAAAATGGAAGTGGATCAACAGGAGAATCAGACTAGAGTCAAGGAAGATCAGCTGGGATATGGTTGCAATAATTCAGGAGCTGCTAAGAGGCTGAAGGAATGAGGTAATAGGGAAGAACAGAGGAAGGTGGCAGTGAAAACTGAGCCTCTACCTCTGTGGGGCTGGTCCCGGAAGGGAGGGTTCTCTGCTCAGGAAAACAACATTCTAGACCAAGGCCCCTTCTCATCCTACCTTATTCTCCCCATTCTTTTTGGCTCCTTAGGAAATTTTCCAAAAATGCAGACAACTCAAAAGATTTATATGCATCTTTTGATGTAGGAAACAGGAAGCCAGTGAATTTAAGAAGCCCAAACTCTGTGCTTTTCCATCATTCTTTTTGATGACTTACTCTCAGAAACTTAGAAGAGCTCTTTTAAATGGATTCTGAGGACAGATGCTTAATTATCTTGTTGTTTATGGGCATTTTAACACTGCTGTGAAGACCTTTCTGGAACTCAGCTGAGGCCATCGGATCATTACCTTTGCTGACAAACTTCCTAATTTCAGTGATGCGTATCTGAAGGCAGTGGCCTTTATTTCTATATATTTCTAAAATGAGATCCTACAAGTCTAAATAAAGATAATTTTGCCTTTCCTATGTGAGATTAAATTGTCTTGTACCCCAATGAAAATGTCTGTTGAAAGAACCAATTTGGGTGTTTATGTTGTCTTATATAAATTTTAGAGAAGCCATTGTCTTAGTGTTCATTATATTTCCTAATTAGAATATATATTTATGAATCTGTGCCACCTGGAAATATTTCATTGTTTCAGAGAGAAATGGGAATGGTGAGAGGAGAGAATCTATTGGGGATAACATTTTTTGTGGGTCAGACATTGACTAAATACTGTGCACATGTCATTTTATTTAGTTTTCAGAACAAATTGGCATTTAAGAATTATCTGTTGCATTTCTATGTATGAATAAGCCAATGCTCAGGGAATACAGGCTAATGGCATAGTTAATAACTGTCTGAGCCAGGTTCAAATCATAGTTTTTCAAACTCCAAAGTTCTTTTTCCTATTATCTAACTGTACATGAATCAATTGATCAATGAATGCCTTATTTTCAAAAAGTATGTGCCTGGGGAGAGAAGGATAGAAATAACAAGAACATTAATTTTGATGATTATATTTATATCGGCTTATTTTTTTTTTAAATTTTGGTGTAGGGACCTTAAAAAAGAAATTCTGTTATCTACAGGAATCACATGGATTCACTTAAAATAATTTTTTTAAAAGTGGCCTTTTCCCCCAGTTTTAATAGGAATGAAGGGCAAATCATTGCCAATAACAACAATGTATTACTCAGGGTTTTTTTTAATGACAATTTAGATACTGAATTTATCAAGATATCTAATAAAAATCTGTGCAGATATTACACAGGATGATATAAAAATGGGAATTAAATAGATAGCTAAATGTTAATTTCATAAATTCATTACTTAAATAATGTTTGTACATTAATATCAACTTAAAAGATGTCTTTAGTGACATAGCTACTGTCCAATGTGGACACCATTTGTACATTTATATAGTCATTTGAACTTTGCAAGGTACTTTTTTATTTTTGTACATTATTTTTGCTTCAGAGGAAAAAACTATGACTCACAGTGTTATAAGATTTGCCCAAGGTCACAAGCTCAGAAGTGATGGCATCAAGCTTTAAACCAGGTTATTCTGATTCCAAGATCTATGTTCCCTCCACTCCATTTAGACTGCCTTTCTTTCCTTGGAAACATTTTTGTTAGTAATTTGTATGAACTCACAAAAGTGTTGCTTACCAAATTTGTCCTTCACATAGAGCTGGAAGTTTCAACGAATGTGACTGATGGCAGGAGGAAAATCAGAAGAAAAAGCTTTCTGATGCAAGTTGAATTTACACAGAAAGTTGAACTTAGACTAGAAAGTTGAAATCTAGCAAGTAGTTTTAATTAGTGGATTCAGTGATCTTGGAGATACTGTAGAACTATGAGAATCTTTTACACAATGATTAATGCTTTCTTTTTCTTTCCTTTCCTGTTTGATAGAATTGGAATCTGCATTTATCTTTGATATCTCCTATATGGTTTTATTGAATATTTATATAGAAAACCATGATTCAGAGACATATGTTTGTTAGTCAGCTTTGTTCTGCAAATGAACTCATTGATTACAGCTATTGTGAGAAGAATAATTGAGAACTTGAGGTAGAATGACTTAGGTTTGAATAATGCCTACTGTATACAAACTAAGTGAATATGTAATTCTGTTACAATTTACAACACAGTAATTCTTATGTTATGAATGTTTAATAACAAAAATGAGAAAATTACATGAATATCTAAGCAGCCATACATTTGTAAATCTAATCTTGCTACCAGAAAGAGCATGACTTAATTATATTTGAAAGATCTATTCATCATTCATGAACATAATTTCAAAATATAGATCGGCCTTATACTCTTGCACATAATAGAGGCATTTATAGAATGCTAAAGGCTGATTTATTTTTCTGTCACAATCATGACTACAACCTATTATGAAATAAAGCCAGAAATGATGGTGGCAGGTAAACCAAATGTACTATTTCAGTTTATACCTGTAGGATTTCTTCCCAGGGATCATCGAAATGGGGTTGTCTTAGAGTCTTAGATTATTAGTTCATTTTCATTTTTATAATGGACATGGCTTTCTGTTTTTGTATGTTTATGTTTCATAAGCTACCCTATTCTTCAAAGCAAAAACTGAGGTTTTGATCAGTTTAAATAATGGAAATGTCAGTGAGTGAATTGCTCATTATTTAATAAGCTTTCTGTGAGTACTTGCTACCTCTAAGTTAGACTAGGTGAGAGTAACCATAAAAGGAACAGACTTAAGGAAGTATTGTAACATGGTAGCTAGAAAACAGACTTCAAAGTACAACAACACTGTTTTCAGCTCTTATTGATAACTGCCCTTTATTGTTTGATCTACAGTTACTTTAAAAATTATATATATTGTCCAATTTTTCACTATTTTATTCACTTTTACATATGTTCTTATTGATTTGAGAGGGGGGAGGGAGCAGGAGAGAGAGATGGGAACTTCAACGAGGGAGAAACATCAATTGGCTGCCTCTTGCACACTGCTGCTGGGGATTGAGCCCACAACCTGGACATGTGCCCTGACTGAAAATTGAACCAGTGACCTCTTGGTGCATGGGTTGATGCTCAACCACTGAGCCATACTGACTAGGCCATTTTTTTACTATTTTAGATGAAAGGGTAAATCTGATCTCTGTTACATCTTGAAGTGAGATTCCAGTGGCACTAATTTTTGAATCATTACTAATAGAAAGTACTATTACATCCTAGAAGGAACTGAAACTTGGAAAACCACGTCTTGCTTTTCTTTATCTTTTGGATTAATGGTTAAATAAGAGAGTAAATATTATTATAAAGATTCTATTTATGATAAAGATAGAGTCTATTGAAATGGAATAAAAATAACCCTGCCATATTATGTTTGGCGCAGTGGATAGAGTGTCCACCCAGACTGAAGGATCCCGGGTTCGATTCCAGTCATGGGCACATACCTTGGTTGCAGACACAATACCCTGCCCTTGTCAGTGCACATATGTGAGGCAACTAATCAATGTGTTTCTTTCACATCAATGTTTCTCTGTCTTTCTTCCTCCCTTCCACTCTGGAAAAAACAAAACAAACAAACAAAAACCTCAGTGAGGATTAACAAAAAAAAAAAAAAAAAAAGGAATAAAGAGTGCATATTTATTTCCTAAATCTTTTTTAGCTACTTTAGTCAGCATTGCATAATTGCCTAAACATTAATCCCAAGTTTTACATGAATTATACATATAGTGTATGTCGAAATGTGTGTGCACACATTGTGTGTCTGATTTGCTTAATTTATAAAGATATTATAGATTAATTAAAAAGGTTTGTAATCTTCTATTTATTATGAATCAGTCGTGATATAAAACTATGACTTGTCAAAGTATATTCAGAAAACTTGCACTGGAAGTAGATGAGGAAAAAGAAGACATTCTACCAATAACAACTTGAAATGTTTCAAATATATGGCAATTTTTTTTGACATTTTCTAAATGAGTTGTAGAAAATGGAAATGAAGTAGATGGTGGTAGAAAAGTTGCACTGAAGCAGGTTGTAAATTGACACCTAAAATATGCTGATTAAAAGATCTCAGCAAAAGGATAGGGAGACTAAAAAGTGGCCTGGGGCGCTGTCCTTGGTGCTGACTCGTTAGTTACTCATGCACTTAGCAGGTGGTATTTAGTACTCCCTACTTGCAAGTCACAGGGAACACACAGATGAGTAAAACACCAGCAACTTATCAGAGGACTGAAAGAAAGTGTTTAATACATTTATGAGGGACAAAAACCTTGTAAAAATCACCAATTTCTTGGGTAAAATAAATCTACGGTTTTGTAAGATATAGCATGCTAAAGCAATGGACTGAAATAAGAAAAAAAAAAAAGATAAAATTAAAATGACTTAAAAATTTTACACTGAAGTTAAAACCAAAAGTCATATATAAATATGGGGGAAGGCTGAGAGGGTGGAACAAAAAATAACAGCCAGGTTTTACCAGTATTAGTTAAGGAAGTGTATAAAAGATGAATGGAAAATGTACAGACTGAGATTCAGAGGCCTTAGATTTAAGTCGTTTTCTCACTGTGAAACCATGTTCAAAACATTAGTGTTTCTGTTTTCCCACATGTAAAACTGGGTGTGTATTATTCATTCTAGCTTCAAAATTCCTAGAGCTCAAAGCTTTCTGTGCTAAAACCCAAATTTGGAGGAAATTATCTATAATACTGAAAGAGTAATATGCTAATTAGACCAGACATTCTTCCAGATGTCCTTTAAGTGAAACACAGGCTGCGAGGGAAGCCCGGGTCCTGGGTACCAGAGGGAAGCTGGTGCTGGCAGCTGGGGAAGGAAGGCCTACTCTTGCAAGAATTTCGTGCATCAGGCCTCTAGCGTAATTATATTTTTTCATTATTGAGAGGATTTTATAGTTTCTTCGCATCTCTTTATAAAGACTCTCAAGGTGGTGAGTCAAGACTACCCAATGGGGAAAGGCTAATCTCTTTAACAAATTGTGCTGGAAAAACTGGAGAAACATATGAGCAGTGAAAGTGGACAACTCTCTTATACCACAATAAAATATTACCTCATACCTGGCTACCATCAAGAAAACAGCAGACAATTGGTGCTGGTGAGATGTAGTGAAAAGAGAATGCTTATATTGTTGGTAGCAATGTAAATTGGCCTAACCACTAAAATAAACAATATGGTGGTTCCTCAGAAATTAAAAATAGATCTGCCACACAATCCAGCAATTCCACTTCTGGGTATATACCCAAAGGAAATGAAAATGATGAGATATATGCACTCCTGTGTTCATCACAGCATTTTCACAATAGCCACAGTATGGAAACAACCCAAATGCCCTTCAACAAATAAATGAATAAAAAAGACATGGCACATTTACTCAATAAAGTATTATTCAGCCATAAGAAAGGAAGATATCCTCCCATTTGCAACAGCATGCATGGAATTTGAGCACATGACACTGACATAAGTCAGACAGAGTAAGACAACTATTATATCATATCACTTATTTGTGAAATCTAAAAAAGGTAAACCTGTAAAAAACAGTAAAATTATGAGTACCAAAGGATTGTAGGAGAGGGCTAAGAGTCATGGTGTTTAAGGTTACAAACTTGTAATCAGTGGTAAATAAGCCATAGAGATCTAACACACAGTATAATAATATAGACAGTAATCATTTTCTATGATTATGTAATGTGATAAATATCATGGCATCAGCAATCATATTACCATTTATAAATGCATCAAAGTAATACACTGTACACCTTAAACTTACAGTGTTACACGTAAAATTTATTCAATAGAAAGAAATCGCCAAGATTGCGGCAAGCTGTAGCCATCCTTGTATCAATGATAATAGTTTATTGGTGGAAAGAATTTAAGTCCAAAGAGCTGGACCATTTCTTCCACTTACTGGGCAATCATAAGCAAATACAAACAGCCCTTCATCTGCAGCTTCAACCCACCACGGATCAAACATATTTTTTTAATGCTATGTCTTTGTTGATCTATGTCTGCATCCATACTAAATATGTACAGACTGGGTGTTTTTTTGTTTTGTTTTGTTTTTGTAGTTATTCCCTAAACAATAGAACATAATTATTTATATGGCATTTATAGTGTATTATGTATTATAAGTAATCTAGAGGTGAGTTAAAGTATATGGCAGAATGTGCATAAGTTGTATGCAATACTAAGCCATTTTATATCAGGACTTGAGTATCCACAATTTTTGTATCCATGGGGATCCTGGAACCAATCCCGCACTGTTACCAAGGGGCAAGTATAATCTCCAAGTGTTAGTTGCCTTATCTTTACAATAAATGCATTAGAAAAGACCCTATTCAGCTAGAGCATTCTACAATCCTTAGATCCTTATTCATACATAATTAAGCAGCTCTCACCAGTATGCTTTTGGTTGTTGATGTATCACGTGTAATTATCTCAAGTTTGTGGGGGCTCTTTAGAGTCTCATAACTGAAATGGCTTTTCCTGCTGAGCCAACTGCAATATATATGAATATTGGGACAATTTCTCTTGGATATTTATGAAATTACTATTAAGATATAGTGCTTCTTTTGGCAGAAAATGGTTAATATTGTATGTAGGTTATCATTATAGTATTGCACCCTTTAGACTTATAAAACATATAACTTCTAAAGGGAAATTAACTTCACCTTCCTCTTGTTACCAATTGTAGGCAGTAACATTAACAAAGTGGCCTAGAGTGTGCTCATTTACTGTGAGTCTTATATAACTGACCTAATTCTCCCTCTCCACTCTGGAAAAAAAGACTTTCTTCAGGGGAAGTTTCATGCTCTTCTTGGCCATGATCTCTGCTATATATTGTAAATGTATACCACTGGAGGCTGGCTTTTTTTTTTTTTTTGCATGTTATACCCCTAGTAGGGGGCAGGCATTGGGCTTGGAAGGGCATATTTGATGGGAGAAGGAAGGAAATGACCACTCATTGTGTGCCTGTGGTATGCTTTATACAAGAAAGCTCATTTCATACACAGGACAGTACATACAGTTGTTATCATTTCTTCCCCATCTCGTGAAACCTGGGTTTTGTCTTACAGGCATTACGTCACAGAGGCCAACCTCTCTAATTCTGAAAAAATCCATTCTACCTCACAACTCAGGACAGAATAGGCCCCTTCAACCTCCAAAAGTGCACCAGGCTGTTGTCAGACAAAACCGTTTTCTTCTCTATCTCAGACCTCCAGGAACCCTTTCCTTCCTCTGTCTGGAAGGACCAAGGGCCAGAATGTCTCTACCTCTGCAGAATAGTAGGGAATTCTATGGGCTGCATAAAAGGTCTTTTTTGTTATAAAACATTCAAAACTGAGTTTTTGATTCCTTATTCAGCTCATCAAAGTCCTTGTTTCTTTATATTTTAGATTTCATTTTAAGCCTTTTATTCTTTCTCTCCCCTTTCTACAGTCTGTCATAAATCTTATTAAACACCTTCAGAATGGTTTTCATAAAGTATCTTTATTTACTTGTCCTCAATGACACCATCTTAGCCCACATCCTACTAGAGACATATTTAAAGAATTGAATTGTTGTCCAAGTGTTGTAACTTCTAAGTTGTCATTCTAATCTCTCAAGAGAATCCTAATATCTTGAGGACAATAACAAAAAGGGTATTTTTAATGCCCTCTTTATAGATTAATGGCTCTTTTCAAAGCAAGGAGACTAGGCTATTAAAGCTAATATAGTTTATACACAGACCTTTTCTAATTTAATCTTCATGATCTTTTTCTAAGGTAGATCGCGTAGTCCCCATTTTACAAGTGAATAAACTGTTAATAGCAGAAGCAGGTTTCCTGACTCCAGTTCTGTTTATCCCAAACACTGAGATAAATTTGGAAAACTCTTTGAGGGCAAGGAGACCATGTTCCAATATTGACTTCCTCCTTGGACATGGTGGGTGGTAAATAGATGCCTTCTGCAACATGCTTATTCTAACAGCCCCCGAATTGAGCTGTGGTATCTTCTGTCCTAATTCACTTCCTGGTTTCCAAGAGCCCACTTTAACTTGCTCATCTTATATTTGGGCATTTATTCTCATTTTAGCTGTTTCTTCCTGTAATGCTTATAGAGCTATAGATAATATTAGCACAGACTGATGTTTAGTAAAGACTGAGTCTCATCTACTTATTTTTGCTAATGCCACCAAAGAGAATGGCCCTCTTATATTACTTTTTATATTCCCAAATCTACGCATCGTTCAAGAGTTTACCCAAGTTTTTCTTCTCAAAGCTTTTCTCAACTATCCAGATCTAATAATTACTGGCTTTCCTGGCTTTTAACAAGACTACCACACATGGTATTCTATTAACTAAAACTCCCTGATCTACACTTCAGATTTATCCATTGTGCTCTGAAGTCTTGCTCATACTTGGGGCCTCATCATATCAGGTCTAACCAAAACACAGAAATGGTATAGTACAAGCTCCTCCAGTGGTTTCTAGCCTTACTGGCAAGGATCTCTCTAGCCTATATTTCTTGTAGATGAAATTTCCTGAATAGAGCTGTCAGACAAAACACAAGACACCCAGTTAAATTGGAAAGTCAGATTAAAAAGAGAAAGCAGTTATTTAATACCAACTATGCCAAAAATTTCAGGGATATACTTATGCCAAAAATACTAATTGTTTTGATGAAATTCAAATTTAACTGGTAATCCTAAATCTGAAAACCTTATCCCTAAGGAATTCCCCCAACTTTTTTGACACATTAACAACATGATACTGGTTCCAATCAATCTTTACTTAGTGTCCTTTGTTTAAAATTTTTATTTTATTATTGACAGTATTACAGATATCCCTCAATTTCCCCCCCTTTATGCCCCTCCTCCCAACCCTTGTCCCACCCAGGCCTTCACTACACTTTCTTTGGTTAATCTCTTCCCATCTCCCCCCATCCCCTCAGGGATATGTCAGTCTGTATGATGTAGTACCTTACACATCTGTAATGCCATACTGTTTCCAAAGCACATTTATTACCTTATTTATTCTTCAAAGTTACCCAAGTGTATGATTACTATCTTTACCACTATTTACTTGGTTTTTTGATATATCTGTGTTTCCATTATCTAGGATATAACATACAGTTAATCATATCTACTTTGATGAATGGTTACAAAGATTAAATGGGATAAAAGACATAAAGTAAATTCCCTAATGATAAAAGAAAACAAATAACCAGATGAACCTATATAACCTCTACTCTCCTCTGCTATCAACCTACTTAGCTTGCTTAATATCACATAGCAAATGCATGGGACAGGAGGACCTTAAACATGAATCATCATGTTACAGCTTAAGAGAATACACTTACTCATTACCTTCTCTCCTTCCCTTGGATGGTCCCCTATCTTCCAGAAGGGCATTTTCATTGTTATAAGAAATACCTTATAAGATTTTAATAAGTATATGAGGTAATGATCTTGATTTGGATCAGTTGCTCTGTGTTTTCTCTCAGTGACTTTAGAATTTTTTTAAAATCCAAACAGAAAAGGTTTTTAAGGAAACTAATTAATAGTCTCCACACAGGAGCAAATACACTGTTCAGAGATCAAAGAAGCAGATTTTAAGTCTGTGTTCATTCTCCACCATGGATGTATAAGAATATCAGTTAGTGAAACACTCATGCCGACACATGCCAAAGAATGGTCTCAAATTTTTGTGAGATGTGAAAAATAAACATATGTCCTAGGGAGCAGAAGGAATTCATGCTTAGGGTCCATATTTCCAGGTACATGATTAGTATTCATGGACACGGACAAGCGGAAGTCAGAGATTCCTGCCAAGCCAGCAGTTCATCTAGGAAGACTGAAAGATTGAAAAGAGGAGCGGTTAAAATAGCTACGTTTGATGCCATTACTATTACTGTTACGGTGATATTTTAGATTCCAATGTATTATGCTGACACCTAAGGGTGGCATTTTCCATGGTCAGTGTGTTGAAATGGGTTTTGAGGAATTGGTCACCTCTAAATAGAGTCTAGGGAAATTTACTCTTTCACTTCACAAGAGCTGTTTTTCACAAGTTAACTGTCGAGATCAATGCTAGTGTCTGCTCTTCTTTCCCTTTTATCGTGGAGAAATTAAAAATAGCATTGGAAATACAGCATAGAGTGTTAGTGCGTTTTCTTTGTGTGCTTGCATATTCTTTTAAAAATGCACTTTGCATAGTAAACACTCTGCATGTTGAATCTAAATTCTATGACTGTAAAGTATATTATAACAGTGTCTAAAGAGAACCAGATTTTCTTATAGCTTGTAATATTTTTTGCAGTGCTTTAACTAGTGAGGAATTGGGAAGCTGATGTCATTCCAAAATTTATTTCCCAGTAGAAAATTCAAATATGAGATATTAAGTAACAAGGCTTTAATACACATGAACAAATGTATTCCATGGATATATTATGTAAAATATGTCTATGATCTAAATAATTTCCAGTATATATTCCATAACATACCATGATTAAATAGTAGACATTATACAGTGTTATTTGTACACATGCATATTATAGAATAAATGACCAAAATGCAGAAATTCATAATTGAGTATTTCACCAAGATATATAGTATAAAATGTCCAATGTGCTTATTTTTTTATTGAAATTAGCATTCTTAAATGATAATAAATACTGAGAAATAAATGTTCTAAAGTATTATAAAAACTGCCTGGCAAGTGAGAAACAGCTTGTTAATTGGATAGTAGATACAACTAAATTTCTTATCACAGTGTATTAAAATAATTTGAAAATGTCTTACTTGGAAGTTGCATTCCTTAACTTACAGATCATTTAAGAAACAATAGTTCCTATGAAGAGACTCTTCATGTTTATTCTCTAATTGTTTGGAAAACACTAAATGCAAATTGCATATCAGATCTCTCTTTTGGTGACAGACCTGCTTAACAGCCTGATGGAGAATAATTACTTGCAGTTTATAGGTTTCTCAAAAAGATGACAGACCATCAGTCACTCCTGATTCAGGAGGCCCAGCAGTGAGTGCTTATCATAGGGGTGGTATTCTCTGGACAGAGGTGGGATCAATGGTGAGCCTTAGCAGAGCAGGGAGATGTTTCACAGAACCACCATCTCATGATTATCTTCCCGTGTGCTGTACTAAGTACCTGGGGAATATGTGGGTCCTCTCCTTGCTCTCCTATGCCCAGAGAATACCACTTCTCTGGTAAACACTCAACCACTGGGCCTCCTGAA
Organism: Corynorhinus townsendii; assembly: GCA_026230045.1. Taxonomy (NCBI): domain Eukaryota; kingdom Metazoa; phylum Chordata; class Mammalia; order Chiroptera; family Vespertilionidae; genus Corynorhinus; species Corynorhinus townsendii. The sequence goes on along the minus strand of JAPDVU010000008.1, from coordinate 57,225,454 downwards.
CCAGGAGTGACTGATGGTCTGTCATCTTTTTGAGAAACCTATAAACTGCAAGTAATTAAATTAATAATTAAAAGAATAATTAAAATTAATGGTCAGATTAATGTTGAAACATTAAGTGCATTTCCTCTACAGGATTTGGAATAATACAGAGCATAGCATTCTTTTTTAAAAAATATATTTTTATTAATTTCAGAGAAGAAGAAAGAGAGAGAGAGAAACATCAGTGATAAGAGAGAATATTGATTGGATGCCTCTTGCACACTCCACACTGGGGATCAAGCCCACAATCCAGGCATATGCCCTGACAGGGAACTGAACCGTGACCTCCTGGTTCTTAGGTTGACACTCAACCACTAAGCCATACCGGTCAGGCCAGAGTATACCATTCTTGTTTAGTAAATTCTTGTTGAATAAATGATTGAGAATTCTGAAAGTACTAGAGTTTCAAACTTAATGTTTGAAAGAAACTTATGGATCCTCTTAGAAATGCAGATGTTTATACTGCCTCACTCTCATAAAACCTACAGTAGCTCTATGAATGCACCTGGGCTTATATATTAAGGAGTTCCACAGGTGATTTCAATGTGTATTCCTGGTGAAGAACCACAGTTAAAATTCATTCTTTACACTACACAAATGAGGAAACTGAGATTCGGGGAAATTAAGCATACTACTCAAGGCCGTACAGCTAGCAATGGCAGAGCTGAGATTTGAATTGTTATTATCTTTTCCAGTACTCTCAGCAGCACTTGACACATGGGGAAGATTTAACAAGCCAAAGCAGAATAAAGTCCCCATCAGAAATTAAAAATGGCAGTGTCATTGAGGAAGAAAGTATAGATAAGAGACTACTCCCCAAAGATTGAATAACCCTCAACTAGAACAAAAAAAGTTAGAGATATGTTTTTATGTTTGTTGAGACTGATGAATTCCCTCCTTGAAAAAACATTATTGAGCATTTATTATATGCTAATTACTGAGAAGAGGAGAAAGGAGAGGACAAATGATGAAGCCTAGATTTTACTCTCTGGGTTTTACTCTCTAGGTTTTACTCTTCTAAAATTTAAAAATTTTAGAATTTTTAGAAGTATTTTTGACTAGAAGACTGAAGACTCATAGTTAGATCAATAATGTTCGATTTTCCTTGAAGCCTCTCTTGCATTAATAAAGTTATGTGAGTGGGTTAACCTGCCCTACTTTTCTGGAAACCCACATTGAGTATATTAAGTATATTAAATTAATCAGTATTTTCTGTAATTCTACAGAGAAATGCCAGCACACATGAGCTGATACATGTGAAGGCTTGTGAGATACAGTAGAACCTCTCATTCTGTTCCTTAACAGGCCACCTACTATTGGTTGCAATGATCACCATTAGGTCACCAATAGGTACATTTACAAAGGAGACACTATACAAAAATCACTGAATTCATTAAAATTGAGCTTTACAATTGAATTCATTACAAATCAACTTCTATGTGCAATGTCTGGGGGTTTGTTTGTTTGGGATTTTTTGTTTTTTTTTACTTAATTTTCATTGTTGAGACTATTACAGATGTCCCCATTTTCCACAACTTTGCCCACCTTCACCCAGCACCCGCCTCCCCGCTTTTCCTCTGGCCTATTACATGCATAGACACAGACACCACACTATTGTCTGTGTCTATGTATGTATGTTCTTTGGCTAATAACTTCACCTTCTTTCATTCAATTTCCCAATGCCCCTCCCCTATGAGTGCTGCCAGCCTGTTCCATGTATTCATGCCTCTATTTCTATTTTGTTTGTCAGTTTATTTTATTCATTAGATTCCACATACATGTGAGATGGCATGGTATTTGTCTTTCTCTGACTGACTTATTTCACTTAGCATAGTAACCTCTAAGCCCATGTGGGGAACCTACTGTATGGGAGAACATATTTGCTAACGATGCATTGGATAAGGGGTTAAACTCCAAAATATATGAAGAACATGTACAGTTCAACACCAGGAAGACAGACAATCCAATTAAAAGTGTTGTTGGTTGGTTTTCTGTGTTTATTTTATGAGCTGAGCTGGACTTCCTAGAGTCATAAAGCCTGGGCCAAATGCAGAAGAAATGTTATTCTTGGTCCTTTTCTCTACATCCTTACTCTTAAATCTGGCCCCTGGAGCTCTTATCACTTTCATTGCAAGAGTTTTAAAAAAGCACAAAATCAAGGAAACCCAGGAGAAAAGAGAGAATCTGTCTCCCTGAAGCTTGGAAAAACTATCCTGAAGCACCTCTCACCTCTGTACATGTTGTTTCCCAACACTTGTCCCTGATTGGCCAGTCAAGGGAAGAGGTTTCCTGTAGCTTGGGAATATTCCTGCTTCTTCATATCATCCATTTGGGAGCAACCAGGAAAGGATTAAACATGACAAATTTTCTTTCCCTTATCAGCATGGCCTACATAAGCTTTTCTCCTCATATAGGTTATAAGATTTGACTGAGACAGTATATTTAGTAAGTGGCAGGACCAGAATATAGATCCAGATTTAGAAGTGACTGACTCCAAAGCCAATGGGCCTTCTCTTTATCTACACTCACTATCTGTGTGAAAGAAATCTAATGTTCCTATCATATGAGTTTCTCACCTATGCCTTACCTTTCCCTCCTTGTCCTCTTGCTACACTCCTTAAGAAAGAACAAATTAAGCTGTAGAGACCAAATCACAGAATTCCAGCTGGTTGATATACTTAGAGGATCAGATGTTCCTACATTTTCTTCCAAGGGGACTTGGAGGGATGATTATTTACAATAGATTTCTTTTCCTCAAAGAATTACATTGCTCTGTGCAGTTACAGCAGGATGTTGGCATTCTTGAATTAAACATTTGCAATGTTTCTATACAAAAGGGAATCCAGCAGCCTGTGCCATGTAGTAGTTTATTGCTTTATTGAGGCACATTAGGAATCTCCAATGCAGAAACATATTGCCATGTACCTGCATGGCAACATCCGTATCCTCCACTTGCAATTATTTATGCATTCTAGGAGAAAATTATGGAATTTAAAGTATTTCAAGTTTATGGGAATTCCCCAAATATGTGGCTGTATTATTCTCAAGTGCCAGAGATCTACTGATAGGCCTCTGAACTGCCATGGTCTTAGGACTCTGTAGCCATTGACTTTGGATTTCTCAATGGAGCATACCTGAGACATGTGTCATATTACTGTAGCAATCGCCCTACTTATTGTATCTACCTAATAAAAGAGTAACATGCTAATTGACTGTACTTCCACGACACCCACCAGCCAATCAGGAGTGACTATGCAAATTAACCCAACAAAGATTGAGGGGTAATTTGCATAGATGGGTGCAGAGCTTGCATAGATTGAGGGGTAATTTGCAGAGATGGGGCGGGATGCTTGCATGATCACCATGGTGATGATGCAGGTGTTCTGTACCTCCCCAGCTGCTCCTGGCCTCTGGGCAGTGTGGGAAGGCAGAAAGGCCACTCTGGGTTGGAAAGGTGACTCCAGCCAGAGCAAAGGCAGTGCCAGCAGCCAGGGGAACGAAGGCCCATTCTTGCACAAATCTTCATTTGTGCATTGGGCCACTAGTTTTATTATAATAGGCATTTTATTTGAGTGAAATGCTCTTATTGGAAAAATTCAGATCATGGTTAAAAGCCCTTTCCCTGCACATATATCCCTTCCATTTGTGTAAAAATTTGCTATTCATAAAATTACTTCCACATGTATCACATTTGATCCTCATGGCCAAAATAGGAGGTGGACTAGCAAATATTATTTTCTCAGATTTATGGATAAGGGGCATGCTGTTCAGCATGCTTAAAGGTCTTGCCTAGGCGTGCATTTGGGAACTAATACAGATGCAACTGAAATTCAAGGCTCTTAATTATCAGAGCCAACTCTATCATATCATGATGTCCTTTGGCTAATCCATCAAAAGTGCCTCTCATCACCAGTTATAATAGTAAAGAAATGATTCATTCATTTATGAAGTATTTATTGAGTGCCTGCTGTATTATGGACAGTGTAATTGGCACTGAGGATTTGAGGTGAAATAAAATATGATTCTGTCCTCAAGGAAGGCATAATTTGTTATGGGAGATATATTTTAAAAATTTGATACTGTTTTGCAGTTAATTTTATTGAGGTTTTAAAAAAGAGTGCTATGTAACCACAAGATATTACATAACTCTGCCTGGAATGATCAGAAAAAGGTTTGATCTGACATAATCTCCTGTTTTTCCAAAGAATTACATAGCCCACAGAAACAGTGGTGGTTTTGCACTGACTTGAGAATCAGGAGATTTGATTTTAAAGAACTAATTTAGAGAGTGACTTTGGCAACTTTTTCGTTTTTTGCGCCTCAATTTCTTCATCTGTGAAATGAAAGAATTGAGCTAAATTCCTTTTGAGCCTTGAGGTTTTTTTATTTTACTCTTTTTGCTTTTCTTACAGATGTGCATAAACTCCCTGTAGGGCTGTTTTCAGAAATTGCTTCTTAGGTGTTTTTCGAGTTAGCAACTCATGCATGATGTCAGTTTCTCTTTTCACTAGGAAATTGGTTCTAACTTCAATTGTGTTTGGGCCCCTCAGTTGTTGGCCAGGAAGTTTGGGACCAAAGCCCAGACTGTTTCCATTGAAATCATTGGAATGTGTATGCTTCCGCATGATCCAGCATTTGGTTTGAACCAGGCTCTTTCTAAAATATTTATGCCTTCCTCATTTCTGTAGGCAAAGGATAGGAAAATGTAGGTGAAAAGATCTTTTAACCTTTATTATCCTACAGTTGCTGTGACCATGTGTACACCAGAAAGCCAACATTGCTCCAGAGAAACCAGGACAAGTGGCCATGTATGTCCAAATGCAAATTTAGGCTGAAGTCATATCTGCTTTCCATTAAAGTTACTGAATGTGGTGTATTAAATGTGGAATATCTTTGTGGTATGCACTTCTATTTCTTTGTATTATTTATTTCATTGTCTGTGTATTCATATTATGCATATCCTCAATGCCCTCAAAATAAATAGGACTAATAATTTGGTGTAAATCCTCTAAAACTTTCCTATGTCTGTACATGCATATAGCATAATATACCATATATATAATATAAAATTCTCTTGAAATATACATGCATCATAACATATCATATATATAATAATATATAATTCTCTTGAATTATACATTCATTTAGACTTTTACAAAAATGGGAGCACACTATATAAACTGCTTTGTATTTCCTAACTTAATTATTTCTGATAAATTTCCTTGTTTGTTAGTTTTAAATATTCATTTTTAATATGTATAAATTAGTTTAAAAATCAATAATGAGATTTTAGGTTTAATCAAATTTTCACTATTACATAGAGAAATGGAATGAAAATTTTCCTATGAAAAGATGTGGATACATTTTTAAAACCAATTTTTAAAAATGAACTTTCTGAATTAAATGTCAGGTACTTTTTTGGAAATCTTAATGCATATTACCTATTTGTCCTGAAAAAAGGACACAAGTCCCTGTTTTTCACATATTTTTCACATTAGATGCTAACCAGAGATTAAATTTAGAAAAACAATAGCATCTTTAAAAAATCTATACCTTTCTCATTGGTATACATGCAGAGCTCTTAGGACAAGTACTGAGATTGCATGTTTGACCCCTTCTCCAGTTTTTCATACAAAATAGGTTTAACTATCATAGCTTTTCATGGTTTTTTTAAGGTTAATAAAGATCACTTTGACTCCACAGCCAGGATTTTAAATCCCAACTCTCCCAAACATTTCTATCTATAAAACAATAGTTATGCACAAAGTAATAACTTTTTACAATATCATATGCTTTTCAAAAACTTCCAGATTTATTTTCCATACCACTGTTGTTAAACCATAGAAAAGATAGCCATGCCATTAAAAGAAAAAAGTTCACTTTTGTTAAACAGAGAATTATAAATTTAATGGTCCTAGATGATGATGGTTTTGTGCTCTGCCTAGACAACCACCCCACAATGGCCAACTTTCCATTCCAGATTTTTCTGTTAAAATGAACTACCTTTTAAAAATTTTTGACTTACTATAAGTTCCCATTCATTCATTCCACAGAATTATTTCTATCTAATATACTGAACTTAGGATCAAGAATTCCCAGCATTCAATACAGTGCTATTTATATAACAAATATTTAATAAACATTTTTAGAATGGGTATATGAAAGATGACATAGTACCTGCCTTCAGTGAATTTTTCAGACAAGTGGAGAGGACAGGAGAAAAAAAAGTTAATTAAATGACATCATATCCAAAATGATAAGATGGAGAGCAGGGTTGAATGCCACCTAACACTTATTTAGGTGGGAGGAAAGCATTTTGTCTCAGAAAAAGATTCCATCAGAAATGGATAATTTAGAATTGTGCACTGGAAACCTGTATACTTTTGTTAACCAGTGTCACCCTGATAATTTTAATAAAAAGGCAGAAAAGGAAAATAATGGAAAGATATCTAATGTCAGTAACATTTATAAAACAACCTCTTTGAGATGCTCAATCTCTCTCTCTCTCTCTCTCTCTCTCTCTCTCTCTCTCTCTCTCTCTCTATCTCTATCTCTATTCTCTCTCTCTCTCTCTCTCTCTCTCTCTCTCTCTCTCTCTATATATATATATATATATATATATATATATATATTTCAGAGATGAAGGGAAAGGAGAGAGAGATAGAAACATTAATGATGAGGGAGAATCATTGATCGGCTGCCTCCTGCATACCCTCTACTGGGGATCAAGACTGCAACCTGGGCATGTATCCTGATTGGGAATTGAACTGTGACCTCCTAGTTCATAGGTAGACATTCAATCACTGAGCCATGCCAGCCAGGCTCACTCATTACTTAAAAGAAAAAAGTAAGAGAAAAGTTAAATGTCTTTATTGCCCATAAAATTTAAACAATATGAATTTTTTAAAGGAAAATTCTCACTTGTGGGAGAATAAATTGATGTATTCTCATTGGATCTAAATTCTAAAAATGCATACATTTTCTACCAGGAATGCCATTTCTATAAATATATACCTAGAAAATTGTTCAAAGAAACATACAGGGATATTAGATTGTGGAGGTCACCTCTCAAATGCTACCACAAGAAATTTATACTTGATCTGGGATAAAGCCTAAATATGAGTTTGTTATTTGGTAAGAGAAGAGAGAAACTGGGATTCTAGTCAGTGAGAGCAAAACACAGGAATTAAAGAAAAGCATCACAAAATTCATAGAAGAAAAAAAATACACTATTTTATCTCACTTCACAAAATTCTAAGGTTTATTATTTTTTATGTTTATGTGATATCTCAAATTAAATTTAAAGACAGGTGGAGATGGGGCGTGGGGAGAGGAGGGCATGCTAGCTTGGACTTTAATGTTCATTTTTAACAATAGCAATTCATAAACATTTTTATTTAAATTATATTTTCAAAATTGAGAGAGAAATATTGGTATCCTAACCCCTATCTTAATTATCTTACACCACCATAGGCTCCTACATTGTGATGGGTAGGAAAATCCAGAAAATCTAGAACTGACTATAAAAAGCAAATGGAAAAGGCTATTATCAGCATTGTGAAATTGGTGTTGCTGGGCCTATTAAATTTTTGTTCCAGTGGTACACAGTGTATTTTGTATGGTCACAAGCAAACCTTGGAAGAATTTAATGGTTAAACCCTCTCAGCTATTGCTTAAATCACTAAAGACATGGATATTATATTTGGCATATCTCAGGCACTAGTTCTTTGATTTGCATTTGTTAAAAAAAACAACCTGACTTGATAATGATCATCATCTTTTCATGTTGAACACCTGAGTTTCACAGAGATGGTGCCCATGCCTGCACAGTCACTGGATTTAATATGACATTTATTAATTCAATAGCAAGTGTTTCTTGGTTGCCAACTGTGTACCAGGAAATAATCCAAGTTCTGAAAGTGTACTAATATTATGCTCCTGTTTTCCTAACATGTGTTTATTATCCCCCCCACCTATGGCGTCAGGAAAAGTTATGCAGGCACCACTTTTTTCTGAATCTCCCCTAGAGAGAAATATTACTTTATGGCCCTCAAAGAAGGTAACTTGTGGCAAAGACAAAACACATATGTCCCTAACTAAGTTCTAAAGAATATTGATATTTATTTACTAATTTCAAATTGTTCTTTAGGCTATGAGTCAGGCGTGTATAATGCAGGACCCATGGCAGATATGGTTGATCCCTCTTTCATGACCTTTAGTGCATAATGGAAATCTGGCATAAAAATGCCCTGGTACTTGACAGATGATTACTATGCCTTACCATTTATTAACTGGCCTTTTTTATCATCATGAATTTTATCATCAAGAAGTAACAATATTGACTGATGCTGTTTGTGGTTCTCTGATCCAATTCTTTATCATCGACATGGAATAGCTCCAATTTACTAAACCATGTGGTGTGTGTTATGTATGTCTTTTATATTGCATCTTCCACAAAATTTGGAAGAAAATGGATACTTTTTATAAAAATTGATTTCACTTATTCACCATATATTTAGTTCCACATGACATACGAGAACCCAGAAGTATGGTCTTAAACAAGAATGATAATGGCCTTTAAAAAACTTGGAGTTTAATGGTTATTTTAAATGGGTGATTTCTAAGAACAAAAACCTATAGTAGGAAATCCACATTCTGGAAACAATTCAAAGGCTGACCTTGCTTTGCTTTCTTTACCTAACTACGTGACTGATTCCTTGAACCACATTTTGTTCATGGATATTATTTTTTCCACTACTTATTTTTAATTATACTGCAAATGCAAGCAGTCCTGAAGATCAGTAACCATGTTTATTCTAGCAGTAATAGTACACTAGGCAATTTAATTATATCCTTGAGATGAACCCATTTTCTCTGAGTAATTCATTGCAGTCCATTTCAAATTACTAACACATTTAATTAAATAGGTAACAATCCAGAGGATTGGTTTTGTTTTTGACCAACAAAGTTTCTGAAATGTCTGTCTCTCTGGAGCCCGTCTAGCAATAGGGACATGGCAACTATGAAATATTTTGCTTTCTTTTTTAAAATATATTTTTATTGATTTTTTACAGAGAGAAAGGGAGAGAGAGAGTTAGAAACATCGATGAGAGAGAAACATTGATTCAGCTGCCTCCTGCACACTCCCTACTGGGGATGTGCCTGCAACCAAGGTACATGCCCTTGATCAGAATCAAACCTGGGACCCTTCAGTCCACAGGCCGACAGTCTATCCACTGAGCCAAACCAGTTAGGGCTATTTTGCTTTCTTATTGGTACATTCTACCAGAAGAAAGGTGGTTGGGAAGGGTAAGTAGGAGAAGATATAGAGGGGATAAATGATGATAGAGGGAAACTTGACTCAGGGTGGTTAACACACAATATACAGATGATGTATTAAAGAATTATACACCTCAGACCTATATAATTTTATTAACCAATGTTACCCAAATAAATTCAATTAAAATGTTTTTATAAATAAATCCATTCTAATTGTATATCACAGTTGACACTTTGTTATTATTAAGGAATTCAAAGATATACATGCACGTATTCTTAAGTCTATGAGAATAGGGAATGGTATGATCTTCTATAAGAAATTGTTTTTTTCCCAAGGAAACACTATTAGATGGCAGTAATTTATGATAAAAACCATGTATTATACTTTTCTTATCCATTTCAGGGCACCAACATATATTAAATGGGGCAGGCAATGTGTGCTGAGTACATATTGATTGAGTTATTGATAGAAATTCCTCTTTAAAATTTCCTTCTTACAACAGAGATATAAGTTAAAGCTTTAGGAGGCTGATATCTAGAAATTCCCCTTATTTTCAATGTCATTGTCATCTGCTCAGTACCAGAAATCATAGAAGTTCTGTTATAAACATTTTTTTGCTTTTTTTGAATGCAGTATCTTAATGATAGCTCATTAAAAAGTAGTTTCCCTGACCACCACGTATGTTTAATTCTTTTCTATTTCAATATTTGGCACCAGTTGTGCTACTTCTGGCCTGTAAGTAGTGCAAATTAGAATAATGGAAACTCATGTTCCCCATAAGTGACTTTACCCAGGTATTTATACATGCAGACTCATCTAAGCATGAGATGGACTATTTCTAGAGCAAAAATATCTGTAAGATTGGTTACTAAGTCAATAGTGCTGTTGATGTGATTGTGGAGTTCACCTCTCAAATGCTACCACAAGAATTTAAAAACTCATATTATAGCTGATAAAACTGATGGTAGATGAAGCAGCCTAAAGGTTAAAAGTCTTATTCCTGGGATTCTACATTTTATCTGCCTTGCTCTCCTAGATTTCTTTAATTTCCAAGTTCTCTTTCTGCCTAGGTAGAAAGAGAACTCTGTTCTCTTAACACATGCCTAGGTAGTGTGCTGATCAGTGCCTTAAAATTCATGTTACTCTTCTTTCAGTTAAGCTAAAAATGGATGTTACAAATCATTGAATAGGAAGCTAGTGACATAAAAGCCCAGTGAAAAGCTATTGCGTTTACAGAGTACAGAGTAAACGTCAATTAAAGGGAGGAATACAAACTTGGGGCTAGAGTTTTAACATGAATTGGCATCCGTTTCATTTCTGACGTATGCCATAAGATCGTAAGCTTTCAAAATAGTGACATAATACCTTAAAATACTTAAACCTTTTTTTACTTAATAGTGCTGTTCTGCCTTATGTTTCAGTATTTATTGTAATGTTGACCATCTAGTATGTATTGATAATTTCTAATCCTGAGACATGTTAAAGGAATAAAACTGTTATCTAAGTTATCAATATAATGTCCATTTATTAAACCCTTACTTTGTCACAGGTAATTTGTATCTGTTATCTATCTAATCAAGGGGTATTGGAGGTTGGTATTGGTATCAGGTCAACATTAATGGTTGCAACTCAGCATTTGTTGATGGTTCCAGGCCTTAGGTTTGAAATTGAGAGTACAGAGAAAATTGGAAAAAGTTGTTCTTTTTAAGCATATTATATTCCACCATATCTATGTTTTAAAGCCAAAATTCTCTCCTAAGCTTCTCACCCACATATATATTTAGCTGCTTATATGACATTTCCAATGAATTTCTCATAGGCACCTCAAATTTGGCTAGAATGAAAGAGTCGTTATCTTACTATCTAAAGCCTATCCTGCTCTCTTCTTTAGCCTATCAATCTTGAAAAATGAGAGTTATTGTAGAATCAACTTTTAAAAGTTTAACCCTCAAGTCTAATTGATGACTCAATACTTCTTTCCTATACTTTTGTTCATTCCTTTGCATTCATATGCCATTGCTTTCAGACCTCTGTCATTGCTTGCATCTGCAACTGTTTCCATTTGGTCTTTCTGCATTTGGTCCTCTACCACCCTTGTAATTCATCTTTCTCATTGCTGCCAGTGAGCTTTATAAACATTAATCCTTCTGTTCCCATGGCCTATCAGACAAAATTTAAATTACCTGTCATATCATTTAAAGCTCTTCATTATCTAAGCACTTGCCATCCTCTCTAAACCTATCATTTGCTGTGTTCTTTCCTGCTTCTAAATGCTCCAACTTGACCTTTCCAAAGTGCAGCATGTCATTCCCTACCTGCAAATCATTCCATCTGCTGCCTAAGATGCCTTACTCATTGTCTTTATTCCTCATTTCTACTTCATGCTTTTTGTCTCTCTTCCATCCTAGGCATCCTGTCCTCCCATAGTGTATGTCTATATGTCATGTACACCTAACCTTATCTATTTCTTTTAAAATGACTTATTACATGTTTTCTCCTAGTGATATTTTGTATTTTAAAAGAGAAAAGTTTCATGATTCATCTAAAGTTACAAATCACATATGATAAGGTTTATCATGGAGCCATCTTTTTTTCTGGTTATAGTGGCTACTAGAGAATAACATATAGAATAATTTAATGTGTGTTTTTTTGTTTATTCAATAAAAACGAGTAAGACAAAATCTAGGTTCTCAAAGAATTCTAATTTTGTTGGGAAAACCAGTGACATACATTGATAAATACAGTAAAGTGTGTTGGTATATTTCTTCAAATAACATGAATCACATATTATGAGTAAATTAATGGGTAGATGGATGGGAAAATGAATTTTAATGCAAAACCAACATTGAAGGTCTGGAGGAACACTTAGAATTTTCTGCCCCATAGAAGGTGGTCAATAAATAACTGTGGACTGAATTCATATTAGACCTTAGTGATTTTAAGGACTCAACTAAGGCTTCATCTGGTGTATGGTACTAACTAAACTTTAAAGAGTATGGAAGGTTTGGGTAGAAACACAAGGAAAGAAGTACATTGTAGGCCAAAGGAGTGGTATAAGCAAAGACATGAGGGAACAAAAATGTATAGTATATTTGGGAAGAGCAAATACTTTTATATTATTACAGCATGGAAAGTACTATAAGAATGACTGTATAAAAGAATTTCTAGAACTGGTGAGATTTTTAGTATATTAGCTATTCTAATAGACAATGAAATGCTATTGGTGTAAGGTCTAATGAGCTAGAATTTTTCCCTTGCCTTTTTTATATGGTACCAGAAGGAGATAAGTGGTTTTGATCATTCCAAAAGATAGGACTATAAGATTTTAGAATTGTTTGCAAATTCCCTTGTATATTTTTAAAATACCTTTAAATAAATGGTTAAATATAGTGAATTTGAACAATAAATGACACAAAAGTAAAAGTATTATGTAATTGGATACAAAATGAAAAGTGTTATATATGGCAGATAACTGAAAGATAAGGGTACATAAGTAGCTCTTTCTTAACTTTTCTTTCTTTCAAGATTTTTTTTCTTTGCTTCTGTGCTTAAATTAAACTTGGCTTCCAAATCTTGACAGTTTATCTCATCACTGCAATTTCCTTTGTATTAAGTATATTATCCTTCTCTACTTCCTGAGGTCCCATTCAGCTATCTGCCAGTCATAGATTAGATTATTACAGCTAGAAGGAATTATTTGTCTTATATGCTTCATTACCCAGATGTTTCAACTGAGGACCAGAGAGGGGAACTAACTTTCCTAAATTCACACCTGGACCTGGTTTGGAACATGGTTCAAATTATTGGTCCAATGATCTTTCCTCTAATTATGTTATTGATCCAAGAAGACCCTGGCTTTTCTTGCATGCTTACTCACCCTCTTTATCAATACACTTCCCAATATGCCAATAAGATGAACACCCACAAAAATATCAGTGTTTTATGATGAAGGTGGCACCATCGAAATATTAGTTTTTAAGGCTTCCATCCTTCCCTTAGGCTTTTACACATCTTCTTGCCTCTGAAGTTATCTAATGGCTTACAACTCATTTGATATACTGTGTTTTGCAATATAGATTTTCATTTACAATTTAATAGTCCCTTTTTCAGTTTCCCTGGCAACTGATTAAATTTTAAAACAACAAAGTTGCTTTAAGCTGAAATTTAAGAAAAAATTCAACCTGTTTCTATCCTAGTCAAATTTTTAGAGATCTCAGATAATTGTAACTTTTTTTTTTTTTTTGGTAATTTACTCTCACTATTTTTATAGCCAGGGCATAACATGTAACTCTTTGTTCTCAATTATGAGAAACACCATAGATCCTGTGAAACATAGATCCTGTGGAACACAATGTAAAACTATAATTTCAATACTTTGGTAAATGGAGTTATTGGATAAAAATATAGAAGTCCTTTCTGAATCCCAACTTTTTCATGTATTTTACCACCTTACATGGCCCCTGGCCTCTCCCCACTCTATTTTTACTGTTTTCTGTTCTCTCTTGAATCCTTCACTCTAAAATTCTTTGTCTTCCTTTATGCCTATAATTTTACCCATACTTTGATCTTTGCTGTTTCATCTAAAAAACTTCCCATCAGGCTTATTTTTTCATATCGAAGGTCCCATCAGGTTTACCTTATAAAACAAAATAAAATGTTAAAAAAGGTTATTCTGGAGACACTCATTTACAATAGTGGCCTATTCTGATCTAAGGAGTAAGAAAGAGAAAGGGAATGTTTTTTTCTAAACCTAGTGCTCAGCAGCCTTAGCTGGGAAGAGGGAAGGATAGAAAGAGGAAACTCTGTTGCAGCAACGTTTATAAATCAACCACTTTCCATAGAGTTGAATAGAGTAAAATATCTACCCTTGAGAAACCCATATCTTAATGGTGAACACAGGCTTAGTTAGAACCTATATATCTGCTTACCTAGTGCCATCTCCACTTAGATACATACAGGCCTTCAAACTTAAAAGGTCAAAAAAACTAGATTTCCGTCTCTTTCTCCCTAGGTCAGATTCCCCATCTCAGGAAATGATATTACTTCATCACCAAAGACAGAAAAGTGAAAGTTAGACCTTTTCTTCACTTTCCGAATTTCAATCCATCAGCAGCACCTACTAATCTACCTTTAAAGTAGATTTTAAATATATTTACTTCTCACCCAAATCATGGCAGAGCAAATCATAAGCATTCTGTGAGCTCAGAGGTGTCACTTTGATTCCATTCTGGGTGGTGCAGGAAGAGCATAATCAGCAAAGGTTGCTTGAAGGAAATCAGCTAGATGGTTTTCATTTACCTATCAAACTCCCACTCTTCATTCAGAACACATCCTGATTGTCACCTCCCTCATGCTGCCACTACATCTTATGCATGCTACTCTTTCATTTCATTGTGTATCATCTGCTTCTTTCTTGGGCCATGAACTTCATGGTGTCAGAAACCATGTTGTATTCATGCCTGCATATTCCATGCCTGGAGGCAAATAGGTGATGTCTCTTGGACAAATGGGCATAAGGTGGAGATTAGAAAATGTGTGCTTCCTATTTGTGTTTATGAAACAGCAGATTTTAAAAAATCTTTATTGTTGAAAGTATTACATATGTCCCCCTTTTCACCCATTGACCCCTTTCTAGCCCATCCCAGGCTTCACCACATTATTGTCTGTGTCCATGGGTTATGCATATATATACATACAAGTTCTTGGATTGATCTCTTTCCACCTACCAACCCCCGCCTTCCCTCTAAGATTTGGGACATACTATTGAAACAGCAGATTTTAAAGTGATTGGGAATCTCATTTAATATGTTCAACTTATGATTACATGACATTGAGCTGAGCTTGAGAGTGTTTCCAGTAAAAGCCAGATATTAGCTTGTTTTAATTCTGACAGTTACTTTTCACCCTGCCTTGAGCTAAATGGTTTACAGTCTCTATCACTATTGCTACTTATGCAAAAATGACAAAACACAGATGCTTCTTACTTGTTAATTTCTTTAATGCTAAACTTTTCAATAAAAATTGGAGATTTCACTTCACTAATCATATTAAACATTTCCTAAATACTTATTATTTGCAAATACTTATTATTTAGTAAAAGTGACTAACTGGTTCAAGCAACTGAATGCTGTGCTGCAAATTGTTGAATTACCAGAAGGGATTATATAATGGAGATAACAATATAAATGTATATATAATTTTTTTAATTTAATCTTTATTGTTCAGATTATTATAATTGTTCCTCTTTTTTCCCCCCATAGCTCCCCTCCACCCAGTTCCCACCCCACCCTCTGCCCTTAGCCCCCCCCCCACTGTCCTCATCCATAGGTGTACGATTTTTGTCCAGTCTCTTCCCACACCCCCCACACCCTTTTGCCCCCAAGAATTGTCAGTCCACTCCCTTTCTATGCCCCTGATTCTATTATATTCACCAGTTTATTCTGTTCATCAGATTTTTTTATTCACTTGATTTTTAGATTCACTTGTTGATATGTATTTGTTGTTCATAATTTTTATCATTACCTTTTTCTTCTTCTACCTCTTCTTAAAGAATACCTTTCAGCATTTCTGGTGGTGATGAACTCCTTTAGCTTTTTCTTATCTGTGAAGCTCTTTATCTGCCCTTCAATTCTGAATGATAGCTTTGCTGGGTAGAGTAATCTTGGTTGTAGGTTCTTGCTATTCATCACTTTGAATATTTCTTACCACTCCATCTGGCCTGCATAGTTTCTGTGGAGAAATCAGCTGATAGTCGTATGGGTGCTCCTTTGTAGGTAACTGTTTTTCTCTTGCTGCCTTTGAAATTTTCTCTTTGTCTTTTGCTCTTGACATTTTAATTATGATGTGTCTTGGTGTGGTCCTCTTTGGATTCCTTTTGTTTGGGGTTCTGTGAGTTTCCTGGACTTGTAAGTCTATTTCTTTCACCAGGTGGGGGAAGTTTTTGGTCATTATTTCTTCAAATAGGTTTTCAAGATCTTGCTCTCTCTCTTCTTCTGGCACCCCCATAATTCTGATGTTGGTATGCTTGAAGTTGTCCCAGAGGCTCCTTACACTATCTTCAACTTTTTGGATTCTTTTTTTTTTTTTTTTTTTTTTTTGCTTTTCTGGTTGAGTGTTTTTTGCTTCTTTGTATTTCAACTCTTTGACTTGATTTTTGCAATCCTCTAGTCTGCTGTTAGGTCTCTGTATAATATTTTTTATTTCAGTTAGTGTATGCTTAATTTCTAGTTGGTCCTTTCTCATATCCTCGAGGGTCTTGCTAAATTTATCGGCCTTTTCTAGAAAATTCTTGAAAAACCTTATAACCGTGGTTTTGAACTCTATATCCAGTGGTTTGCTTTCCTCCATTTCTTTCACTTGTGATCTGTTTGTCTCTGCATTCTGCTGTTTCCCTGAGTTGATAGAGCAGCTTTATGTGCTAGGTGTCCTATAGGGCCCAGTGGCTCAGCCTCCCCAGTTACCTGAGGAGGACACTCTGGGTGCACCCCTTTGTGGGCTGTGTGCACAGTCTTGTTGTAGTTAAGCATTGATTGTTGTTGGTATCACTGGGAAGAATTGACCTCCAGGCCAATTGGCTGTGAGGATCAGTTGTGTCTACGCTGGGAGAACTTCTGTGTTGGAGACACCCTTATGAGATAAGACTTGCAAAAGCCTCTGTGCTCAGCGTGGATGGGGCGGAGTCTCAGGGCAGAGCAGGCAGCATTGGTTTCCCGTCACCCCTGCCCTAATAGGCCCCTGTGTCTCAGTGTCCCTTTCTGAGAGAAAGCCACCCTCGAGTTCCGCCTGCTGCCAGACAGTCCAGTTTCTCCCCAAATGAATCTGGGTCCCCAGAGTCTAGCTGGGAACTGGAGTTCAATGCAGTTGGGAGCTTTTGTCTCCCTCCTGCTTGAGAAGGCCAGCCACGTACTCAGTTGCCCTCTCTCACGTGCGTGCCTTGGTACCTCTGCCTTCCGCAGTTCCTCTGAGTCTCAGTGTGCTTTTCTCTTTCCTGACAGTCCAGTTTCACCTCGTATGAGTCTGGGTCCCCAGAGTCTCTCCTGGAACTGGAGTTCAGAGCAGTTGGGAGATTTTGTCTCTCTCCTGCTTGAGAAAGCCAGCCGCGCACTCAGTTGCCAGTCCCCTCCGCGTGTGTGTTTCAATACCTCTGCCTCCTGTAGCTCCTCTGAGTCTCAGTGTGCTTTTCTATTTCCTTCTAGTTGTAGAATTTCCATTCAGCCAGCTTTCCTGTGGTTCTGGATGATGTCCGTTTTGTCTTTTAGTTGTAGTTTTGAAATTGTTGTGCGAGGCAGCAGTTTAGGTGTTTATCTCTGCTGCCATCTTGGTTTCTCCTAAAAATTTTTTTTAACCTAAATGTGTTTTTAACATCATCACACTCACAATATTCTTAGACAGCATGGTTCAGCTGCCTTAAGTTCATAATTCTTTACTTCAACTGTATATGTTTTGGAGTCACAAAGAATATAAAAGTACAGATCTTCATTCCATCCTTCTTGATTCATTAAAAAAAAAAAATTAGCCCTGGCATTGCTCCATGCACTGAAAGGTTGCTGGTCAATTCCTGGTCAAGGCACATGCCTGGGTTGAGGGCTTGATCCCCAGTAGGGGACAGGCATGTAGGAGAGAGCCAATAGATAATTCTCTCTTTCTCTCTCTCTCCCCATCTTCCTTCCTCTCTCTAAAAATGAATTAAAAATCTTTAAAAATAAAAACCATTAGTCCATTTCCTCTTTCTCTGTTCATTCTCACATTCAACTTTAGCATAAGTTAAACTTTCTTCTTTGCAATGTACAAAGATATTCAGAGAAGAAGACTATAGTCTCTGCATTTAGAAATTGAGTGAAATAACTACTGAGATAGGAAGAATAAAATTTTGGTAAAATATGTAATTTGTTCACAAAACTATTTATTTGAAGGTCGTTAATTATAAAAGAGTGTAATAGCAATTTTAATGTTGCTAAGCAACCAAATGCTTTTCATGGAATCATTTCAGTTAAGAAAAGACGATAATCCCATACACTCCAGCTCCACTGACAATCCTCTGCAGAATACATTTGGAATCTTTTAAGGGCTCTGTTTAATGCTGGCAATTGAAATGTTCTGATGTTATCATGTGTTAGTTACCAGAGTGGGATAAATTGAATATAGAATTTTTCATCTTAAACATTGAGAATTGTTACATAGCATTAGCTTATAGCAGGACTTCTCTTATGAATTATGTCACAGAGAGAACTTTAAAAAATATTTCAAGATAAATTTACCAGAAGGGATTATATAATAGAGATAACTGTTAAATATTTGCAACATGTGACCAGAGATTAACATACCCTAAGATGGACAGCCCTTTATCTACTAATCGGGTTTATGAACTTGCTGTGGATTTGGATAAATCTGTAGGGAGGAATGAAATTCAGCATTTATGGAATCATTTTTAAAAACTTTCATTTTCTAATGCTTCAGTTATCTTCACTTATACGATGAATAACACCTACCTATGGAATACAGTTTTATTAAACAGAATGAAGGGGATATAAAATAGTGATGAAGGGCACAGGCTTTGCAGTCTCATTAACTGTGTTCTAGCCAGCCATGCTTTGTCACATTCAGCTCTGTGACACTGGGTTATTCACTTAGTCTCTCTGAACCTCGTTTTCCTCCTCTCTATTTTGTGTTAGATAATATCTACCACATCAAATTACTGTCACAGTTAAATGTGATTTGCATTCAAAATATTCATTCAGCATAATATCTGGTACCTAAGAAAGAGTGAGCTCAGTGGTAACAATGAAGTGATCCATTAGTTGGTCCTCCAGTGGGCATGAGGATCGACAGTAGAAATGTGCTTCCTCGGAGTGGTTCTGAGCTAGCAGATTTTCACACTAAGTGATTGGGCATCCTATCTAAATGGATCAAGTATATGATTAGATGGCATCCTCTCATCTTTGACACCTGAGCCAAGCGTGAGGCTGCTGTGAATACAAGATATCTGATTGCTTTCTTTTCAGTAGTTGCTTTCCACTTTGCCTGCTGCTGTAAGGTTTCCTAGAGTGAAGAATATGGAAGGAAAATGATGTGGTGTGCTGACGAATGTATAACAACTGAATCTGGGAGAAAGCTATGGGTGGGAAGCTGGCATGGGAGGAGTTTGACTTTTAGCATTATAAGACATTAGGAAAAAATATGCATAACAGGCGGGCTCCTGTAGGCTAACATGAGGCTGGCACCAGCGCTCCGCTGATTATGGGGAAGTGTTTTTTCTTCTGTGTATAGAAGGACTCACTACTAGCAGATTTATAGGGTCAAAGGACAGAATGTAAAAATAATCACTGCTGTTTCCTATGTGCCAGTGTATAAGGTGCTTTGCAAGCACTAACCCCAAATCCTGCCAAGTAGGTGTTTTTGTCTATTTTAGAGACAAGAGAAATAAGGTTAAGAAATATTCTAAGTAAAAAAGAAAAGAAAAGAAATAGAAGTGCCCCTTCAATTCTGTCATAATATGTCTTGTGCTGCCTCAATCACATGGACGTCATCCTCATTACCTAGAAAGAAAGAAAAGCAGCATCAGAAGTCAAACTTGTGTAGTCGTAGTTATTCTGTAGTAGAGCTTTGGCATATGTGTGCTGCTCAAACTGCCACCTCTGCTTCATCCCTTTCCTTTGCTTTTATTCTAGTGTCTCTGCCCTGTCACCTACCTACCTGCATTCTTTTTTCCCCCGCTCATAATGTGGTGCTCTAGAGCCGGCAGAATTTTAAATAGTTCATTTGTTTCGACAAACAAACAACATCCGGGTGATAAACTATTGTTCTATAATGGAAGCCCAGTCATGATATAGATGGGCAATAAGGAAGAGATACCACGTAATGCTGAATTATTCACAGGATTCCAAAGACTGAAGGATGGCAGTGATGAACAAATCATTGGAAGGAACATAAGTCCATCACATTGAGTTTTGTTTGAATTTTTCTCCAAATTACTATAAGGGGATGGTTAAAGGTCATTAAATCCAACAGACAGCCTCCACATCTCTAACTATATGCAAAGACATCTTCATTTTGAAAGTGTGGGAACAAACACAATATTTAGAAAATAATTAATTTGGGTTGGAGTTAGCATAGTAAACTTTAGGCTCAGTCCTAGGTAAATGGCTTAATCTCCAAACCTCAGTTTTCATCTTTAAACTGGTTATGATATTAATTACTAATAAATTTATTACAAAGATAAAAAGCACTATATACGTAAAGGGCTTAGGGCTCTGCCTGGCATGCATAGTGAATAGTCCATGATGAGTGCAACCTTTATCACTTTTAACGTTTCCCTTGAAATCTGCTGGCATCACAATTGGTCATTCTTGGATCATTAGAATTGGTATTTTAATTATTTGGACATTATACAAATAAAGACAATGCTCCCCTGTAACATGATGAAACCTAAAGTTTTCCAATGTCCAACTCATAGAGAGGTACAGCCTCAGTTATAATAGAGACAATCTTAAACAAGCCAATATGTATAAAGTCATAGGGACATATCTGGCAAAAAAATATGTACTTAATAAAAGTTAACCATCCATGTTGTGGCTTTATTATTATTACTAGGGGCCCAGTGCATGATTTTGTGCACCTTGAAAGGAAATGTGAGCTGCGAGGCTGCAGTGGGCACAGGGGCAGGTCTTGGCCCATCCTCCATGCTCCCGCCTGGACCATCCTACCACAGCCCCTGGTCCCCTGTCTGCCACTGCTCCCACTACCAACACTCCCATGCCCATGTGCTGAAGGCACTGGCCCTGGCATGGAGCAATTGGAGCCGGCACCAGCAGCAGGTGTGAGCGGGGCTGACACCGGCAGTGGGTGCGAGTGGCAGCTGCTGCCCCAATCACCCCTCTGGAGCAGGGGGAGGTGGAGAAGCCCTCAGGGTTGATTGGGGCTGGCAGCAGGTGCAAGCGCCAGGCAGGACTGCAGCACCAGGGAGCAAAGAATTTTCAGTAACCACCAGAGGCTCACCCCAATGACAGCGGCCTCAAGTTGGCCCCACCTTGGTCTGGTGCCCCCGCTCACCTGCTCCATCATCCCGCCATGGCCAATGCCCGCCATGTTCCATGTGCACCCCCCTGGTGGTCAGTGCACATCATAGTGACCAGTTGTTCAGTTATTCCACCGTTTGGTCTACTTGCATATTAGCCTTTTATT
Source organism: Corynorhinus townsendii (assembly GCA_026230045.1). Taxonomy (NCBI): domain Eukaryota; kingdom Metazoa; phylum Chordata; class Mammalia; order Chiroptera; family Vespertilionidae; genus Corynorhinus; species Corynorhinus townsendii. The sequence continues at coordinate 57,203,955 of JAPDVU010000008.1, read as the reverse complement.
ATATAGGATTACTACTTCTATAAGAAGAATTGATTTTTTTCTTTTTATAAATTCAATCTTAAATAGTCCTTTGAAAAATGTGAACCTAATAATATACATTTTCATAAATATATACTACAAAGAGAAAAATATAAATAAATAAAAATTATAATTTCATGAATCACAATATTTTTAGTGAATAAAGCCAAAATGTTTACCTAAAGGGGACAACATACGAGAAAGTCTTAGAAATCACGTGTATAAATGCAGTGCCGTGCTAATGTGATTCTCAGGCTCCAGCTGTCATACAGCCATGTACTTGGCAGCCAGTACTGTCCCTAATTCCTCTGCTCAGTATGGTATCTCAGCTTTGTTGGCTTGTCAATTCCAACAGGTGTCACTGAGCTAAGAGGCAAATAGACCCGGGGTTTGCTAGTTCCCTTGTGGTGGCAGGACTCTGTGCCTGAGTTGTATGGTCAGCACCTTGAAGGCTCCCCTCTTTGTTCACACTTAGCAGGAACCCAGGCACCCTTCTGGAAGTCACTGAGCAGCAGAACATGCTCACTGTTTGCCTGACAAATGGACCTGGTTGGAAACAACCAGGGGACCATCTGTGAGAATCAAATGTAGTTATGATGGCTGGAATCCCAGCCAGGAAAATCCAACCTGCTTGGAAATTCCAAGCACAGGGCTGTACCACACCTTCGCTTCACGTAACTGTATGTCAACATAATACGTGCACAGAAGAGTGGATAGAGTGATGTGAATCTGCTTATATCTGTGAACAAATGAAAGATGCATGCCTATGCATAATAAGGACTCTTGTGTGTATCTTGTGAGGCCCATCTCTGTTTCTGTCGTGTTTTCATTTCACTGCTGCCAATTTTCAGAGCACATTCTGGTACTCTTTGGAGTCAGATGCGTACAGTGCTGATAATCAGAGAGATGTATTAAAGATGGTGAATTTTCTCTTTTCCTTTGTGCTTCCATTTTTAGCCATCTTTACCCACCACATGCTTTTCAAAATAAGCATTGCACAAAATGTTACATCAAAAGAAAACATAGATACAGGAGCTTGGTTGCTTCTCTATGCCCCACTTAACTTGTTTTCCCAGCTCTGAATGCCATATGTACAGCTATTCAGAAAGACTAGGATCATCCTGAGTTGATTTTCAAGAAGCATTTAAATTTCCTATTTAAATAAAAAGCTTTTAAAAAACCCTCCATGATTTAATGACTACAACGTGAGTAGATCAAAGGATAATGCAAGTATGTGTTACTCTTGAAAGCTGCCCCCATTGGTAATAAGAGTTTGTTTATGAGAAGTTGTATTGATAATTTTTATGTCTGTAAGAATTCATTTGAGATATATATCCTAGATAGATAGATATTCCTAAAATGCAAACTAATATTTGATAACATTCATGGGTATTATGTATGTGCCCTCAAATGCGTTGCTTAAATTCACTCTTTTTACTCTAAAAACTCCATGAGATTCAGTGGTATTATAATCCCCATGTTCTACGTAAGTAAACTGACTCAGAGAAGTTAAGATACTCTCCTGATATCATACAGTGGATAACTAGCTTGTAAACCTTAGCTTGATAGGTTAAGAAAAGGAGTCCAAAACCATGATTAGGCTAAAACCATGGTCTCAACTGTCTGTGGAAGTTAAAAATTAAGAAACCAAACAAAATACTTAATGCTTTTACTACTATCTTGGAAATGTTCAAAGATGACCCAAATGGAAGTAAAAAAGTAAATCCTTGATTAGAAAAAGCAGCATACTTTACTGGAGAAGCAGCCTGGCATAATTTTCAAGAACATTCCACCAGGAAAGATAAGTATTAAAATAAGTTGCACAATTAATTGTTATTTTTATAAGTGCTACAAGAGAAAACAGGCAAGATGCTATAAGAGCCTATTAAAAGAAGACTTCTGTTATCTTATTTCTGCAGGAAAGGATTCTGCAGAAGAACTGAGACCTAAAAAATGAGTTAGACTTTGCTCAGGAAAGAAGGTATGGGGAGAACCTGCCTGGCAGAGGGAGCGGCATCTCATTTTTTTAGGAAATGAAAAAAGCCAGTTGGCTGGAACATGGAGAGAAAGAAGGAGATGTAGGAAGAGATGATGAGGACCAGGGCTAGATGGGTGTCATGCCAAAGAAGGAGAGGGAGAGGATGCAAGAGCCATCATGGAGTTGTCATTGATGGACCTTCGCGACAGTGTTGGTGTGTGAGGTGAAGAAGGTTGTTCTGAAGCAGATGTGCTGTGGCTCTTGCCTTCTTGGTGACTAAGAATCCAAATAAGTAATTTTTTTTTAGATGCCATATAGAAGTTAGGAGGAGGAGCAATTCCAAGGGTGATAAACCCCTTCCATAGCTCTGTGCGAGGGTGGGAATGCCTGTGGGTGTGTGAGGGTATTAATTTCTGTAATTCTGAAATTAGAAAACTGAAGTCATTTCCTCTTTCTCCTGCAAGAGCCCAAAACAAAATCCTGTCACTGAAATATTCAGATAATTGGGGGTTTTCTAAGTAGCAGGAAAATGGAACACCCATCCAAATTCAACACAGTGCTCTCCTTTCTCTTTACCCTCTGTTGCAATGTGATTCTTTATACCCAGCAGAACCCCATGGCTTTAAGACACCAGTTTGCTAGTTTTCTTTAGAGCAAATGCCACCAGGGCGAGATTCAGTCAGATGAGAAATCAAAGAGATCTCAAAGGCCTGCTACTCCCAAAGAGCTGTAAAAGGCTAAATCATCCTCACAGGGTTCCCATTTACAGCTCTAGCAGCTTAGCTAGTCACTTCCTGTATTCAGGGAGCAGCTACAAACAGTAGATAGAACACAGGCTTTAGGTGAAACATCCCAGTTTGAATACCATGTCTATCACTTCCTGACTAGTTATTGTTACTTAAGCAAATTGCTCTCTATGCATCAAATTCTTCATCTATAAAGGATTTTGGTGACAGTTAAACTCAGTAAGTTATACAAGTTATTTATTATACGAAGTGCAGCCTTTGTCTAGAAAGAGGAAGCACTAGATAAATGGTAGCATATTTTGTTTTACCCAGGAGAGCAGCTAGCTGAGATCTTGCTTCAGTAGAGAGCAGTGAACTTGTTATATAAAATACATTTGAACTTCATGAAAACTAAGTGAAAATATCCTGCGATAAATAATGTGAAACAAATCTTCTCCCACTCTAATAGAGAAACATTTTTATTTTAAAATACCCAGATTGCCCATCCAGTGTGGCTCAGTGCTTGAGTGTCCACCCATAAACTAGGAGGTGATGGTTCAATTCCTGGTCAAGGCACATGCCCTGGTTTTGGGCTGGATCCCTAGTAGGGGGCATGCAGGAGGCAGCTGATTGATGATTCTCATCAATGATGTTTCTATCTCTTTCCTTCTCCCTCCCTCTCTCTGAAATCAATAATTATATATGTGTATATTAAAAAATACCCAATTCAATTAAGAACAAGAACTTGCATTGGTCATTTAATTTTTCTGGTCAATATTTCCTTCTTTTATACAAAAATCAGATTAGACTAGACTAGTGTTGTTCAATAGAAGTATAATGAGAACTACATGTACAATTTAAATTTTCAAATGGCACCATTATAAAAATGAAAAGGAGCAGGTGAATGTTTATTACATTTTATTTAATGTAATATATCTAAAACACTGTCATTTCAACATGTTACCAATATAAACGTAATTGACCTATTATGCTTTCTGGTGTTTTTTTTTTTTTTTTTTTTTTTTATATTAAGTCTTCAAAGTCACCAGGGTATTTTATACTTTCAGCATATCTTACTTCAGAGGAGCCACATGTCAAGTGGCTAGTGGCTACCATTACCGGACAGCCTGGGGCTGGAGAATCTCTAAAAATCTTTCCATGTCTAACATTCTATGATATTGGCTGCATATTAAGCTATTTGCTTTTTTATTTTTATTGAATGTATTTTTTATGAGCACATGGGTTTACTAATTGTGAAGGCTGAATTTCTGATTTAACTGAGTTAAAAATGAAGGGGAAAAACACATCTAAATTGCTTAGCAACTGCTGAGTGGTAATATGGTTATATCTGTCCAGGAATCCATTCTGAGGCTAAGTGACAAATGTCCCTCTCTTAATTTTTTTGAAATGGAATATATTATCAAATGATTATATTTAAATTAACACTGCCAAATTCTACTAATACATGTGTTGTCAATTTAAATTATTAGATGCCTCAGAATTATAACTTTTACCAATTTCTATCAAGTATACATTATTTGCTGGAGGCATATTCCTGTTATTCCTTTAATGTGATAAAATTATGTTCAGTTTCATTGACATATACTATCAATCACAACGTATTATAACATATAACCAAGCCGACACTATTTCTGATTCCCATGACATTAAAACATACTATTTGGATATTTCATCAAGAAATTAGGAGTATGGAATTTTTTCCAATTGATTTCTGTATGAATATATTTTATTTTTTAGACTTAGAGAAAATTTGAGGAAATAGTACCAAGAGATCTCTATTGCTCTCAAACGCATACATAAATGGTTTTCCCTATTATTAACATCTTTAAAAATATATTAATTATGCACTAATATGCTACATTTATTAAAATTAATGAAAAATATTGGTATGCCATTATGAAGTGAAGTCACTAGTTTATTAATATTGTTTTAGTTTTTACCTAATGTCCTTTTCCTGATCTGGGATCCTGACCAGGGTAGCAATTTAGACATCCTATCCTGTCTTGTTAGGCTTCTCATAGCTGTGATTGTTTCTCAGACTTTCCTTGATTTTGATGACCTTGAGAGTTTCCCTGGTCAGATATTTCATAGAATATTCCCAAATTGAGATTTGTCTGATGGTTTTCTTATGGTTAGATTTCTGGATGGTAGATCACAGAGATCAAGTGACACTTTAATCACATTATATCCAGGGTGCATCCTATCAACAAAATGCATAGCAGTTAATGTGGACTTTGATCACCTGGCTGAAGGAGGGTTTGTCAGGTTTCCTCACTGTAAAGTCACTCTCTCCTCCTGTTCCCATACATTTACTCTTTAAAAGGAGGTCACAGTATTTATTCTCTAGCATAGATAAATACTTACTTGGTTTATCTAGAATTCTTCTACAGTGAAAAATTTTCTATTCTTCCCATTTATTTAATTATTCATGTATATCAGTATGGAGTTATAAATATTTATTTTATACTTTAGGTTATAATCCAATAATACTTATTTTGTTGCTCAAACGTCCATTGTGTCTACTGGGAGTCCTTTCAGTTGGTTCTTATGCCTTTTGACATACCCCATCAATGAATTTTATTTTTTTGTGAGAGGTTCCTTACTTTATGGTACTATGTAATAAATACCCCAGATACATCTTGTATATTTTCAGTACCTAGAATCAGCCTTGTCTCCAAGCAGCCCTGGTTACTTTTATTAGAGAATGGTAATAGAAATCCAGATGTGAATGCTAGGTGTGCTCATTACTATTGAGCCCTTTCAGCTGCCAGAACAAAGAAATATATACTTTATATATTTAGGTGCTTTATCCTGAAGATGCTTTAGATTGCTAACAGATCTAAAGGGACAAATAAACAACAAGACAATAATAGTAGACTTCAACGCCCCACTTTCAACAATGGATAGACTAGCCAGACAGAAAATCAGTACAGAAACAGAAGACAGCACTAAAAGACCCTAACAGACATACTCAGAACATTCCACCAAATAGCAGTACAATTCCTCAAGGGCATATGAAACATTCTTCAGGGTAGACCACATGTTAGTTTTCAAAACAAGTCTCAATAAATTCAAGAAGATTAAAATTGTACCAAGTATTTTGATTAGAATTGCACTGGATCTGCAGGTCAACGTGGGAAAAATCAACATCTCAACAACATCCACTCTTCCAAATCATGAACACAAAACATTTCTTACTTATCTAGATCTTACCTGATTTATTTCATCATAATTTCATAGATTTTTCCACATTCAGATGCTGTACATATTTTGTCAGAATTATTTCCCAAGCATTTCGTTCTTTCTTATGCCAATTTAAATGCTATTTTAATTTTATTTTAAAATCCCAAGGGCTTATTACTGGTAACAAAGAAAGAACTGCCTTTGGTATACCACCTTGTATCTTGTGACCTTGCTCTAATTGCTTCTTAATTCCAGGAGTCTTTTTGTCAATTCTTTGGGATTTTCCACATAAGCAATCATTATTATATCTGTGTATAATTAATAGAGTTGCATTTTTTTGTTAATCCTCATGGGAGGATATTTTTTCATTGCTTTTCAGAGAGAGAATATAAGGGAGGGAGGGAGGAGGAGGAGAGAAAGAGCAAGAGAGAGAGAGAGAGAGAGAGATGGATTGGTTGCCTCCTGCATGCTCCCCAACTAGGAACAGGGAGTGAACCTGCAACCAAGGTACATGCCCTTGACTGGGAGTCAAATCTTTGACCCTTCATTGCACAGCCTGGCCACTGAGCCAAAAGGGCCAGGGCTAGAGTTTGAATTTTTATGGCTAGATTTCTTGAATTCATTATCTCTTCTAAGTATATTTTTAAGTATATTTTTTATCAAGTTAGCATTAATTTTATTTCAGAGAGGGAGACAGAGATAGAAACATCAATGATCAGAGAGAATCATCCATTGGTTGCCTCCTGCATGACCCCACTGGGGATTGAGCCTGAAACCCAGGCATGTGCCCTGACCAGAAATCAAACTGTAACCTTCCTGGTTCATGGATGAATAGTTAACCACTTAATCATACTGGCCAGGCCCATTATCATTTTTACATTTTTTATATTGGCAATAGCAAACATAATTTTTCTTCAGTCTCAAATGATTATGTCCTATATATTTTTTCCCTGTTTGTAACTAGCTTTGATGTGCGAACATATAGAAAATGGTTTTTCTAGCTAGATTAATAGACACTCTTTGACTATTACAGAGATTACGAATTCTGAAAAAACTTTTTCATCTTCAAACCAATTAACATATGAAAAGGGCAGATGAAAATCAATCAGCTTCTATACTGAAAAAAGATATAGGGTTAAGCTTTTCTTCCCCTACCCTCACCCTTTCATCCCTCCACCTGCCCCCCTTCCCCCGCTCCAAATGCTATGGGTACAAACTGAATCCCTTTTCTGCATGTAGAATATAAATGCTTCACTATGGTCACCATCATCATCACCATCACCATCACAGTTAGCATTAACTGATCATTTGCTATGTGCCCTTGTCTCTTTTTACCTGGATAACAGTCCTGGGAGATGGTTAATAATGTGTTTGCCCTTTCACAGATGAGTAAATTGAGGTTTAGTAAGGGTAAACAGCGTATCTAAATTCATGTGGCTAGCCAGTGAATGGGTCAAGATCTGGCTCTAGCCTTCTGATTGATTCACCATATAACTGAGTATTTGATTAAGAGTCAGAGAAGCCAATAAAATACCATCAAATCAAAATAAGATGCCCTTCATTTTTATTTTCTCACTTGGGGAACTAAATGATATCAGTTCTGTTTTGAAGTCTTCTTAACAATGGAAATAAACATTGTATCATCAAGTGTGGTATGGAAGCAATCCTGCCCATCAGCTGAGGACTCACAATGGGCAAGCAGTGGAAGATAAAATTGGATCAGTATAGTGGGGCTGGATTATACAGGACTTTGAAGTCCACATAGAGCTTAAACTTGATGAATTAGAAAACAAAACACCTTTGAAGGTTATCCAGGAAGATGGTATGCTATTCTGAAAGCACTGGATCCCTAAGACAAGATGCAGTATTAGAATAAGCAAGGGAGAGAGAGTTTGCTTGTATATTATACCCGGCAATTTATTTAGTAAACATTTATGGTAGGTACTATGCTAGAAGTACACTAAACAAAAATACTTTAGATATCAAACCAGTTGTTAAGCAGTTTATTGCCTTACTGTTAAGTAGGAAAATGTCAATTATGCTAAGTGAAATAAGCTAGTTAGAGAAAGATAAGCATCACATGATCTCACTCATTTTTGGAATATAATGAACAACATAAACTGATGAACAAAAACAGAGCCAGAGACAGAAAAGCATTGATCAGACCATCAAACCTCAGAGGAAAGGTAGGGGAGGGTGGGGTAAGGGGGAAAGAGCAACCAAAGGACTTGTATGCATGCATATAAGCCTAACCGATGGACACAGACATCAGGGGGGTGAGGGCATGAGTGGGAGGTGGGGGGTCAATAAGGGGATAAGGACACATATGTAATACCTTAGTAAAGATAAAAAATAAAGGAAATAATGTGCCTTCTGATGTTGGAGAAGCATGTTTCAGAGGAAGTGCAAAAGAAGATATGATTAACCCAAACAGGATGGTGGGGATGAGGATAATGAGGATAGCTACCCCCAAAGGGTTAGGGTTGATACCTGAATTTAGGTGGGTTTTAGGACATGCTAAAAGTGTCAAAGAGGACTGGAGGTAATCCGAGGATTATCACATTTACAGCAAAGGCTGGAACCCTGGGGGACCATAAGGACCAACATTTATTGTGTGCTTACTATGTACCAGGCACTCAGTAAAGGGTTATTTCTTCTAATTCAAAAGGGAAGGAGGGAAGGAGGGAGGGAGGGAGGGAGACAGACAAACGTTTGATGTAGTCTCTTGTTCTTCATATTGCAAATAAAAGAACTGACACACAGAGACGTTAAATAATTAACCAAATTCATACAGGGAGTAAATGGAAAAACCAAAACTAAGTGTTTAAACTAAACTGTCTGATGCCAGAGCCTTGTGATTGCATTGTGCCTTCTCCACAGAAAGTGGAGGAAAAGGTTAACTGAAATGCTAGAACCAAGGAAGCAGTCTAGCATAGGTGTTCAAACAGAAGTGAACATCACAATGATCAATTAGGACATTATTAATTCTAATAGAATTAATTTAGAAAACAGAGAATAAGACAAGGTGGTTGATCAGATGTCAGCCAGAAATACAGACAGGAAGCTCTTTTCTATCCCAGGGATAAATAATCAGAGAGCTTCTCAGACAAGTGTCACTGACTAGCTAACCTTGGCCATGTTAATAATAATGCCTCATCTTACTACCAGTATACCAGAAACAGCCTGATGATATTTTTCACAATAAAAATTGGTTTCACCAACTTTTGAATAACAAATATGTATTAAATAATATTGAGAAATTATTATTAATAATTTATTAGGTATGATTTAAATATCTGTTAGAAAGAAATACTAATGTGTTTATAGGTATAATGCTTTAGGAAATTGCTTTAAGATACTCCAGAGGGAGGAAGGGAGAAAGATAGAGAGAGAATATTTGTTTAGGTAAAATAAGATGATTGACAAAAATGTCGAAGAGTAATGAAGCCAGGTGTTGGATAAATGGGGGTTTATTATAGTATCATATCTCTCCTTATGTATGTCTGAAATTTTCTATAGTAAAAAGTTGAAAAGTGATTACAAGTTTATATACTTTTTGGTAACAGAGTTGGGTAACTTTATCTCAAACAGTAGTATCTGCTCACCAGTTTCCAATTCAGCAAGGTAACTGGAAATGAAGTCTCATTTAATTAAGATTAATGCAATACCCATTTTTTATTAAGACTAAAAAACAAATACAATTAATTCTGTAGTATGAATATCTTCAAGGTCAAACTATATACAATTTTTGTATATAAAACAAGACAAAAAGGAAAAATTTGAAAAATATTATTTCTTTCTAATATTCTGTTTCTAGTCCCAGTGGTAAACCAAAATAAGAACATAATCTTTTAAATAATGAATTGAAGGAAGTTTCTCTTCAAGCTTATCTCTCAAAATGAATTTGAATTTATTCTGAATTTAACTCTATCCTTAAATTTTTATTATTATTTTTTTAATCCTCACCTGAGGACATTTTTCCATTGATGTTTTAGAGAGCATGGAAGGGCGAGACAGAGAGAAACATCAATGTGAGAGACACATCAATTGGTTGCCTCCCACATGGCCCCAATCAGGGCCCAGGATTGAGCCTGTAGCCTAGGCACATGCCATTGACTGGAATTGAACCTGGGTCCCTTCAGTCTACAATCCAATGCTCTATCCACTGAGCCATACCAGCTAGGGCTCTGTTCTAAAGTTTTATTAATCCTTGCCCTTGAACAGGAGATTGGTGGCATTAAGTACTTATCTACTTAGAGTTTTCCATTTTGGTCTCATTACCAGGGAAAGATCTATCTGCTGCTTCTACCTTTTGAAGTGTTTTCTTCATTCCTGTCACCTTCCCCACTGTCACTGGCTTTGCCTCTAGACAGAATTCTGGATTGAGCACCTGCAAAGGAGAGAAACAGTTGAGAGAAACATGACATTATTATGAGATGAGGAAATGAGATAAATAAACATCTTTTTAAAACAGAATTATTTGGGAGTCAAGTCAGTGGGCACCAGTTCTCGTCTATCCTACATAGAAATATAGGTTGCGGTATCCATTGACACTGATGGGCCTCGGGTCAACTGGATATTTTCAAACCCTTATGGTTTACCCAGCAACCATTTCCTCTGGGCCTTGTAAAAATGCCATCCTCTTGAATGCCTCAGGCAGCTCTAAACAAAGGCAGAAATTAACTAAATAAAAAAGCCAGGGTGGCTATTGGGGACCCTCCTTCCAGAGCTTGCCTATAGCAGCCCTTTGTCACTGATATCATTATTGACATGTGCTGTCACATCATCCTTGGTGTTTGGGAGAATACAGAGAGATATCCAAATGTGTCATCTGCTTGGAAATAAGGGGCTAGCAGAGAAAGAATCTTAAAAGTTAAAAATACAGGATATTTTTAAAAATCCTTTGCTGGAGGTCTTGATCCAGCATCTAGAAGGGGTTTAGGAATCTGGAGAAGGCACTGTGTGTAAATTAATCAAGAGTTCAGAGACAAAACATAATTTTGGAAGGCATTATGGGGAGCCAGAGAAGACTTAGCTAAAGGAACTAAACAGGACTCCTTGCTTTTTATTAACACAAATTGTCCTAAGGCAAGGTAGATATACACATCAATGGGTTTAGTGTACAGAATCCATTGTCAGATTGGAAGAATTGCCTATGGCTGTTCAGGTATTTGGCCAGTAGGAGGCAATAACATGTAGATTGAAATGCCCTCAGCTGTCTGGCAGCAAGCAATCATTTATGCATCCTTTTCAGGTTTGGGGAACTGCCCTCAGCCATTTCCAGATGATTCAGCCCTGCTGAATTGCTGGAATTGGCTTCCAGCAATCCTTGCCCTTCAAACTCCCCTTTTCTAACAGCCACTTGGGGAGACAGTTGGGCAATTTCTTATAAAACTAAACATACTCTTACCATGTGATTCAACAATTGTGCTCCTTGGTATTTATCCAATGGAGTTGAAAACTTAGATCCACACAAAACCCTGTACCTGGATGTTTACAATTGCTTTATTCCTAGTTGCCAAAACTTAGAAGCAACCAAGATGTCTTTCAGTAAGGGAATGAAAAAGTAAATTGTGGTATAGCCACACCAGATACTGGAATATTATTCAGCACTAAACAGAAATAAAATATTGCAACCAAAAGACATGGAGGAAACTTAAATGCATACTACTCAATGAAAGGAGCCAACCTGAAAAGGCTACATACCATATGATTCCAACTATATGACATTCTGAAAAAGGCATGAGTATAGAGACGGTAAAAAAGATCTGTTAGGTTAGTGGTGGGAGAGAAATAAATAGGTGGAGCACAGGAGAGTTTTAGGGCAGTGAAACTATTTTGTATGACATTATAATGGAGGATACATGTCATCATACACTGTCAAAATTCATTCACAGAGTAAACCCCAATGTAAATTATGGATTTTAGTTTAAAATAATGCATTAACATTGGGTCATCAACTCTAACAAATGTACCACACTAAAGCAAGATGTTAATAATAGGGAAAATGGGGAGAGAGTGATGAGGTATACTGGAACACTGTGGTGTGTTTTTTCTCAAATTTTCTATAAACTTTAACATGTTCCCCAAAGAATTGTATTATTTTTAAAAACTATCATCTTCAATAGCAACCAACCATATAAAATATTCAAGAAGAAGCTGAATGTGACATATGTCAGATTTATGGAAGAACTTACTATAAAACAACCAAAAAAAGTGTATAAGATAATACAAAATAACGAGCAATATTCTTGAGTAAAAAAAAAAAAAAAAAAAAAATACAGGATATTTAACAAGGTCAAGGTCCAAATGGACTGTTTAGACTCAGAATGCTTTGGGAATTCAGTGGATAGTTAGGTATTATCAAGAGATCTGAGTGTAGAGTGGCAAAATCAGGGATTTGGGGACCCATTGACCTGGGTATAAAATTGGGCTTTGCCACTTCTTGATCATGTAATCTGGTATAAGTCACTTAACCAGTCTGTGATACATTCATTTCTTATTGGCAATCCTATCTAATAAAAGAGTAGTGTGCAAATTGACCATACCTCTGCTCACCCACAAGCAACGCCCACCAGCCAATCAGGAGTGAGTATGCAAATTAACCCAACCAAGATAGCTGCGGCCACAGAGCAATCAGGAGGCTTGGGTTTCCCCAGTAATGGAGGAAGCCAAGCTTTCAGCACATCCAGGCCAGCCTAGGCCTCCACTCAAGGCTACAGAGTTTCAATTATAGAAGATAAATAAATCCCAACAAAAATGGCAGCAGCCACGGAGCAAGCAGGAGGCTTGGCTCCGCTCAAGGCTACAAAGTTTCAATTATAGAAGATAAATAAATCCCAGATAACAGGGACTCCGCTTGGGTCACTGGGGGGCGTGGCTGTCCTGCAAACCACCACAGGCCCCTCGCCCAGGCTGCCCCAAACCCCAAGGGAACCCCTACTCTGATCTGGGACACCTTTCAGGGCAAACCAGCTGGCCCCCACCCGTGCACCAGGCCTCTATCCTCCTACCTAATAAAAGAGTAATATGCAAATTGACCATCACTCCAACACACAAGATGGCTGCCCCCCATGGTCAAAGATGGCTGCCCCCCTGTGGTCAAAGATGGCTGCCCCCATGTGGACACAAAATGGCCACCACAAGATGGCCAGCAGGGGAGGGCAGCTGAGAGGGACCAGGCCTGCAATGGAGGGCAGTTGTGGGCGATCAGGCCAGCAGGGGAGGGCAGTAGGGAGGGACCAGGCCTACAAGGGAGGGAAGTTGTGGGCCATCAGGCCAGCAGGGGAGGGCAGTTGGGGATAATCAAGCCTGCAGGGGAGAGCAGTTAGGGGTGACCAGGCCAGCAGAAGAGGGAAGTTGGGGGTGATCAGGCCTGCAGGGGAGGGCAGTTGGGGGTGACCAGGCTTGCAGGGAAGGGCAGTTGTGGGGGACCCAGGCCTGCAGGGGAGAGACGTTGCGGGGGGGGCAGGCTGACAGGCAAGTGGTTATGGGGTGATCAGGCTGGCAGGCAGAAGTGTTTAGGGGCAATCAGGAAGGCAGGCAGACAAGCAGTTGGGAGCCAGCAGTCCTGGGTTGTGAGAGGGATGTCCGACATCCCTCGAGGGGTCCCAGATTGGAGAGGGTGCAGGCTGGGCTAAAGGACACACACCCCATGCACAAATTTCGTGCACCAAGCCTCTAGTGTCTAATAATAGTTATGCTATTCGGTAATAATACAAGTACTTTGTCTAGTATAGAGCCAAGCATATAGTTTTGTCTTCAATAAATGGGAACCAGAATTATATTGATCAATGTTCTATAGTAAACTTTCTTCTTTTTCAATTGGCATATAGATACATGACTACTTTGCGATAGGTAGGCCTTCCCTTGTCCTAAAACCCAGAGGTTTTCAAAGTCTGGAACTTTTTAAGTGTTTTCCAGATATTCTTTTTGGGATTCTAGAAAATGCCTCTGATAGAACCTCTGTGGGTTGATTCCTGGGTCAGGAATAAGCTCCTGAGACTGGAGTCCACTCCCAGCACTGCCACTGGTTAAACAAAGAGGCCAGTAATGATTCCTTCCAATAAAGGCAGCTCTGTGTGCAGGGCAAAGTCCACCACTTCTCTGAATCCTTCACTTCCTCTTGTGTGACCTGCCTTTCAGGGTTTGGGTTTGAGTGGGGATTGAATGAATGGGGGATGAGAAAGGCATAGAGATGTGCATGTTTCTACCAGAGATGTTTAATAATTGTTTCTTCCTTCCCTCCTCTTGCATTCCCAACTCCTGAGCTTCAGCTGCAGAAGCTGTGAATGAAGGGGAAGATTTTGTAACTTTTAAGATCCCACCAGCCTATAACTCAACGATTCCTAAACAGCTACTTATAACAAAGGTGACCTTGTCAGAAATAACGGTTTGCTGCACAGAATGTCTGGCACGTCTCCCTGTCTATTTGTAATCATTGCTATCAAGTCTCCGAATCATTTTTTCTTGTCCTGCCTTTTTTCCCTCTGGCCTTTCATTAACATTATTCACTTGACGATAGTTAATGTAAATCAAATTGCTTTCATTTGGCTTTCCACCAAGCAGTGGTGCTAATTTATTTGTCTATCTATGGTCCTGGATTTATAAATTCAGACCTAAGTAAAGGGGAGGCGCACATTTAATCTCCTTTTGTAATTACTGTATAGAAGAGAAATTGGCTAGCATGTTTCTCACATTTATGTTCATTTGACAAATCTGCACAGCCACCTTGTTTGTCAACCTTCAGTATCATTTCAATCTTTTCTTGAAACAGCTTTGAATTTTTCTTTTAATATTTGCCTAACTAGTCAGTATAAGCTTCATTACCATTGTCCACGAACTGCAATTCCTTCCAGCACGGATAGCTAAATCAGTGTGTGTGGTCGACCATCTAGAACTAATTAGAAGTATCTGCTGCTTCTGGGGCTACAATCTGCCATTTTTGGTTAGTGATTAATTGTGCAAAATTGTTGTTAGGTTTCTGCTATGATGTAATATGGTTTTATTTGCCTCAAGTGTCTTCCAAGCAGGCTGTTTGGTTCACAAATAATTTGGATCCTGGCAAAATGGCTCAAGGCCTAACCTGAGGCTTTATAGTCATATTCCTTTCACTGTCACTGAATTCCACAAGCCTACTCAGCATGCGAGCGTCCACAAAATCAAAGAGACAAATCTCCGCAAAGAGTTGATGACCCAGAGTCATTTTGGAAAAGGCCCGGGCTCTGCCATTTTCAATCATCCTGAGTGTATCCAGCATGGCGAGGGAGGTTGTTCAGCATGGGTGGTGAAGCGTGGGTGTCCCAAGTGTTGAAAATTGAGATGGGGATAATATTCAATGTATTCAGGTTATCAAAATGTCATCTGTCCTCCACTCTCCCTTGCTCCATAGAATTTTGTGCCATTAAAACATGAAACATAATTGTGAGACCTATTGTTATATACCCAGATTCTGTGCCACATAGTGGCATGCTGGGTGATGATTTTCCTCAGCTTTGCACATTCATGGACCTATCAGATTCCCGTGGGGAAGGTGGGAGGATTCCTCACTGTTTTCTCTGAAATACTTGGGTCTGATGTCGCAGCCCATGCAGGAGCAGCTATGGAGTTTATATACAAGTAAGGTTTAATGGGTGGCAATCTTATTAGAAGGAGAGCCTAGGAAACATTTATTGAAGCAATGTTTGCACGGTAAGCTTCCTGCTTTTATACTTGTCTTTTCGAGGCTTAAAAATCAGGTAATACAAGTAAATTGTCAAAGAAAGATGTTTCTGATGTTTATCACAGCATTACTCATAATAGGAAAGATGTGGTAACAACCCAAGTGTCTGTTAACACATGAGTAAATTGAGAGATATGTGTACACACACACACGAATATTATTCAGCTATGAGAAAGAAGGAAATCCTGCCATTTGTGACAACATAGATAGACCTTAAGAGTATTAAGCTAAGTGAGATAAGTCATACAGAGAAAGACTAATACTGTACCACCTCATTTTTAAGTGGAATCTAAAAAAGTGGAGCCCATACTTCACAGATAAGAAAAAGCTAAAGGAGTTCATCAACACCAAACCAGTATTATATGAAATGATGAAAGATATTCTTTAAGAAGAGGAAGAAGAAGAAAAAGGTAAAGATAAAAATTATGAACAACAAATACATATCTATCAACAAGTGAATCTAAATATCAAGTGAATAAAAAACGTGATGAACAGAATAAACTGGTGAATATAATAGAATCAGGGGCATAGAAAGGGAGTGGACTGACAGTTCTCAAGGGGGAAAGGGGTGTGGAGGTGCAGGAAGAGACTGGACAAAGGTTGTACACCTATGGATGAGGGCAGTTGGGGGGAGGTAAGGGCAGAAGGTGGGGTGGGAACCGGGTGGAGGGGAGCTATGGGGGGAAAAAAGAGGAACAATTGTAATAATCTGAACAATAAAGGTTTATTAAATTAAAAAAAAAAAAAATAAAAAAGTGGAGCTCATAGAAATAGTAGAAAGATGATTACTAGGAGCTAGAAAGTGGGGAAAATGGGGAGATATTGGTCAAAGGGTATAAACTTTTAGTTAGAAGATAAATATGTACAGCATTGTGATTATAGTTGGCAATACTGTATTATACACTTCAAAATTGCTAAGAAACTGGATTTTAAATGTTCTCAGCACAAAAATGAAATGATAATTATGTGATTTGATAGTGGTGTTATCTAATGTTAGGGTGCTAATAATCATATTGCAATATATAAGTGTATCAAACAACACCTTGTACACCTTAAACATTCACAATGTTAAATATCAATATTTATATATGTACATATCAATTATATCCCCATTTTTTAAAATGAGGCAAAAAATAATGGTTGATGGAATATGTGGTAGGGCCAGGGCCTCTCCAATCCTAGTCCTGCATGCTCCTTTTACATTGAGGGAAGCTGGCAAACCTCCTCCTCACCTTTCTTCTGCTTTATCCTAATTTGAGGAAGGTTTTGCTTGTTTGGTTGTGTGTGTGTGTGTGTGTGTGTGTGTGTGTGTGTATGTGTGTGTGTGTGTGTTGTTTTTTTATGTCAGAGCTTCCAAATCTCTGTGGAAGCAGGTCTCAAATTTCAGTGTGCATAAAAATTTCCAGATGGGCTTATTAAAAGTGCATTCCTCACACCTGCCGATTCTCCATTAGAAAGGTTGACATAAAGATAAGAATACGCCTTTTCCAGACTCCTGAGGAGATGCTAAGAAAGGTGTTCCATAGGAGTCACGTTTGGAAAGATTTTCTCAGTATGACACTCCTCCTCAGAGCTTCTCCATAGAAAGGAGACAATAGATTGATGAGGAGTCACTAAGAAAGGATATTAAACTACCCATTTCAAAGTATGAACTGTCCTTTGATTAACTGGAAAATTGGAGAAGTTAGTATTATGGGAAGATAACTGGATGGGAAGTTAGAATTCTAGATTCTATATTTGGCTCTACTTACTCGAGTTGTTTTCTCCAGCCATTAAATTTTCTAACTCCTTTAGTTTCCTCTTCTGGGAAATAAGGATTTTAATAGCATTTTTTCTGCTTATCTCACCAAATTCTTGTGAGGAGCAAATGAGATAATGGTTATAAAAATGCTTTACAAAGTTTTATGCAAATGTAAATAATTATCATTATACCTTGTCTAGAATTAGAAATGATCAGAGCTTGAACTCCATGATTGCCTAGATCTTCTGCAGCTTTAATCCCTGTTATTAGGCAAAGGGTTACACAAATGTCACTCAGCACCATGCTTTACAGCTAGTTAAGCAACTATAAATATCTCTGGACAGCCTAACCTTCCTTCCATTTCAACATAGCTGAGTCTGTTAATCAGAGATGGTAGTGGGGATGGTTTTGATGATATTTTTTTACTGGGGCAGTCATCTCACGTACTAGGCCACTTCATTGTTTTTAATGTGTCTGTATTTATAACAGATGTGTGCTTCTCTTAGTACTTGTCTCAATTTCTCTGCCTTGATTTTCCTCACAGCTGGATCTATTTTCTCCATGAAACCTTTTCTTAACCCTCCCAACCAGACACACCACCAAAGTTTGAGGCACTATCCCCTCCCGTGTATTTATTACTGGAGCACTGCCTCACCAAACATCAGTTCTTCAAGGACATAAATCATGTCTCCGTCATGACCTGTTCCCTGCTTATGTGCATGGCTCATTGCAGACACTTGATAAAGAGTGAATGCATGAATGTAAGAGTAAATGAATGAAAGAGCAACATCTATAGGTTCAAGTACATCTAGTTCTTGAGACATTTCCTGGCAGACAAGTATCATCAGTGGATGCTAAAATTAGTATATTAAAGTGATGAGAAATAGGATATTTTTCATATTTTGAAAGTATCTATGTACAATGTACTTAGGTATTACAAAAGGGGAAACAGTAATCTGATATTGGAGAGACCTGACAAAAATGTCCTAACTAAGTGATCAAAATGAACATCATTCGTAATGGGACATATCAGTATCATGTGCCTCTGGTTATGATTCTCTGAGAGGGCCCAAATAACATCTGTAGTATTCTTACCAAAAATACATAATGTACGTTTAATCAGGAAGGAACACAGACAAAACCCAGTGGAGCGATATTCCACATAATAATTGGCCAGTAATCTTCAAAAGTGACACAGTCGCTCTGTAAATGACTTTTGGGGAAAACTGTGCAGATATATATATATGACTAGGCCACCTTCTTACACAGTATACAAGAATAAACTTAAAATGGATTAAAGGCTTAATTGCAAACCCTGAAACTATAAAGAAAATATAAGCATTAAACTTTGAATTTTAAAAAATCTATTTTGACCAGATAAAGCTTCCCAACTTTTTTTCATTCTAGTTTGTCCATTCTTATACACATTTCTCAAAAATATTGTGACTATGAGTTCCACTTTTATGACTGTAACATTTTTAATCCTGACACAAAATCTTTGTCTGGGCATAAGGAGCAACACTTTATTGGCATTTGCTATTCTCTCTGAAGACATGAAATATTTTCATTATACCTGGGATTAGAACTCTCTGTTCCTTTAATGGCCACTTTTTTTAATCCTGAATTCCATAATCAATTTATTGAGATAGCTTAATGGTCTAGAATTTAGTTTGATCTATCCAATGCATTTATTTCTTAGATAACGAAACTGATTTGGGGAAAACTGGACAGATACATATGAAAAAATGCCAGATCACCTTCTTACATGGTATATAAAAATAAACTCAAAATGGACTAAAGACTTGATTGCAAGACCTAAAACTATGTAGAAAACATAGGCAGTAAACTTTGGCATTGCTCTTAGTAATTTTTTTAATATATGTATCTCCTCAACAAGGGAGACAAAATGAAAAATAAACAATTGGAACTACATCAAATTAAAAAGTTTTGCGCAGTAAAGGAAACCATTAATAAAACAAAAAAGATAACCTATCAATTGGGAGAGGATATTCACCAATGATTCATCTGATAAGGGGTTAATATCTATAAATAATTCACATGAAGAAACAATCCAATTTAAAAAATGGGCAGAGGAGTTGAATAGACACTTCTCCAAAGAGGACATACAGATGGCCAATAGACATATGAAAAGATATTCAACGTCACTAATCATCAGAGAAATAAAAATTAAAACCATAAGATAACATGTCATACCTGGCAGACTGACTTTTATCACTAAATCAATAAACAGCAAGTTTTGGTGAGGATGTGGACAAAAAGGAACTCTTGTGCACTGTTGGCAAGTTTTCAAATTGGTGCAGCCACTATAGAAAACAGTATAGAGCTTCCTCAAAAAATGAAAATAGAACAACCTTATGACCCAAGAATTCTATTTCTGGGTATTTAATCCAAAGAAATGAAAATCACTAATTCAAAAAGATATATGTACCTTTGTTCATTGCAGTGTTACTTATAATAGCCAAGATATGAATGCAACCCAAGTACCCATTAATACGTGAAGGCCTGGGGGAAGGGGGGCGGGAGGGGCCTGAGTAGAGAGGGCTAAAGGGGGGAAATGGGGAACATCTGTAATACTGTCAACAATAATTTATATATTTATATTATTTATATTTATATTTATATTTATATTTATATTTATATTTATATTTATATTTATATTAAAGGTTATTGGATAAAGAAGAGTTGGTACATATATACAATGGAATATTAACCATAAGAAGAATGAAATATTACCATTTGTGACAATGTGGTTGGACCTAGAGGGCATTATGCTAAGTGAAATAAGTCAGACAGAGGACAAATACCATATGATTTCACTTATATGTAGGATCTAAAGAACAGAATAAATAAACAAACAAAACAGAACAGACTCATAGGTACAGAGAACATTTTAACAGTCTCCAGTGGAGAAGGGGTTGGGGGGACAGGGTGAAACAGATGAAGGGATTAAGAAGTACAGATTGGTAGTTACAAAATAGTCATGGGGATGTAAAGTACATTATAGGGAACATAGTCAATTATATCTATGGCTAATATGCTAAGTGTCCTTCCCTCTGTCTGGGTAATGACATCACATAGCAACGCCCAGCTTCCTCTCCCTAGCGACTAGCCTCCTTGCAGTTTCTGCAGCCCAGGAACACCACTTGCTTTATAGCCAGGTGGAAACATTTCACACTAACCGGATGTCTGTGAAGCATTTTCCCATGCCTCATCTCATTTGATCCTCACAGAAGTCCTAGAGTAGGTAGATAGGAGACTCGGTGGAATCCTATTTTCTTTTCATTAGCTGGAAAATGGAGATTTAGAAAGCTTAGAAACTTGACCTGACTGAAAAGAAGTAAGAAATGGTGGACCTTGAAAATGAGTTCAGGTTTTCTCACTGTGCAGAATATAGTCAAACACTGCTGCAGTTAAATATTTTGCCTTTTGTTCTCCCTGCATGATGTACAATAATAATGTGCTTCATGTTGATATTTACTGCTGTGTTGCTGACAATTACCTGAAAGAGAAGTTGGGGTGCTTCACTGGGCTGGAAAAAGTTTAGCTACATCAGAAAGCAAGTATAATTAAGCAGGTTTATTCTATATCTATAAAGGCTAAGTTATTCTATAACTATAAAGGCATGCGTGATACATACAAAGCTCTCCCTGGTGCCAATCGCACGCTTTTGTATCCATTTGTCATTGTTGATCATGAATTTAATTGACACTTCTATTATATAGAAAGGGCCAATAGTGATATTAAAATATTTCTTCTTTTTTTAAATTTCTTTATTGATTAAGGTATTACATATTTGTCCTCATCCCCCCATTCCTATCCCAAACCCCACCCCACACATGCCTCCACCCCCCTGTTGTCTGTGACCACTGGTTAGGCTTATATGGATACATACAAGTCCTTTGGTTGATCTCTATCCCTTACACCCACCCTCTCATACCTTCCCTCTGAGGTTTGACAGTCTGATCAATGCTTCCCTGTCTCCGGGTCTGTTTTTGTTCATCCGTTTATGTTGTTCATTATTTCCCCTAGATGAGTGACATCATGTAATACTAGAAATACACTTACAAGAACCAAAAATGAGACAAGCAATAATGGTTATGCTGAGAGGCAAATGAATCAGTCTGTAGTGAGTTTCTTTCTGGGCCAACAGTTCTTTTGAGTCCGAATTCCAATGTCAAACAGTTCCTTATGTGTACATGTCAGCAGTTATATTTCAGTTCTGGATGGTGGACAAATGGTGGTAATGCAGGTCCGACCCTCTCTGGTTTTGTCCTGGGCAACCTGCAGCGATGCACAGCTGCTGACTGCTAGTATGGCAAGGTGTCGTCAGCATCTTCCATCTCTGGACTGTTTCTCCTCTGTCTTCATGGCTGGAGCAGTCCTGTCAATTCCTTTCTGTTGCAGGAATCCACATGGTCTTGGAGGTGTTTTCTGAAAATATACAAACATATTCTCGACCAAAAGTTAATAAAGGAATCTTTTCTATAAATTTGACTTGGGATCCTTTTTCATTTTTTGCCCAAATGATTTTCCTTTGGCTTGTTTTGACACCAGGCGTGTTTTTCATGGGTGTCTTGCTGTTAGCATTACCAATGAGAGTTAATTTTCTAAAGTAAAAATTTTCTAGATGTAATTTACTTACAGGATATTTTTCCTTACATGATATTCTTCTATCCCCTCCTTTTTTTATTTAAATATTAGGAGGCTTTTGGAAATTTTATAATGCAGTCTTGATAACTTTTAAATTTTAATTTTTTACACTATAATATGACTGCTTTAGGTTCATTGCATGTTACGCAATTTTACCATGAGATGAACTACCAAGAAAAATTTTAGTTAACACTTTAGGAACAGCTTTTTGTCCAGTATAATTAATTTTTCTAGAATATTCACTTATTTCAATTAGCCAATTTAAATTAGCCTGAAAACTTCACTACTATTTTACTGTCTAATTTAATACTCTAACAACAATCTTATTTTACCCTGTAAATATTAGTGGAAAGGATTATTTGCATTCTTGAGTAGGCCCTGAGCATTCCTGGTACTAGGATGGATTTAAGTATCAAAAACCCACTTCCCCATACCATGGGCACAAGACAACTCACATAAGTCTTGGTGCAGTGAGAGGGCAGCGGCTGTCAGCCAAGACTCTGTCTGTTACCTGGGTCCCGATTTAAGCTGGGTATGGGAAGCGAAGCAGCCATGGGGGCAGGAGACCTCCCTCAGAAGGAGTGAGGGTTCAGGCTCCTGCAAAGTTGGGGGGGTGAGGATCTGTGCCCCACCTCTGTTGACCCCCAAGTTCTCTCCTGATGGCCACTCTGCGACTGTGCCTGTCTTAGGTTGTTCCTTCCCTGAGGAATCTTACCCGTCTCTGGCTAACAGCCACCCTCTGGGGCCAAGCAGAGTGATGTGAGGTTCAGTTCTGTCTCCTTGGTAGCATATGCCCCTGTGGCCTCCACGCCCAGCACCTGCCTTGGGATCTCCTCTCCTGCTGGCAGGGCCCCAGCGCTAATCACATATCTTGGGGAACCCAGGTTTCTTCTCCAGGGAGGGCCCAGCTCACCCCACTGGGCAAGAGACAGATCCTTGGTACCAGCCACCACGAGGCTTCAACCTCAGCATGAACAGAAAGCACAGGCAACAGCTGTGGGCAATTGGATTGTGACAAGAGGGTCCCTCTTGGCCAAAAGGGCAAGAGGGGCCAATATAGAATGCTCAGGTGCCTTCCCAGTGGGTCCTCTACACAGTGGAAGGGATTAAATGCTTTCATGTCCTTTTTAAATTACTGCCAGACATTCAAAGAATTAGTTTGTAAGTTTGGGATAATTGTACAATATGCTGTTGTAATTCTAAAATATCAAGAGATGTGCTACCTTTGTCTCCAAGCACCAAGAAGATGATTTTTTATTGATTCCCAAGGGTGCAAGGTACTATTATAGGTAATGGGGGTAACACAAATCTGGGAAAAATTATAATAAGATTGTATAATAATATTATGTAAGGATATTCTCTGCTCTAGGCATGGCAATTCCATTTCAAACTGGCTGTCAATTTTTTTTGTATAGACAAGATCTTAGTTACATTTTCTGCACCTCTCTCAGGAGCAAGTAGTGATAGTCCCTTCCTTTGGTGTCCACGCAAGCCAGAAACCTCTCTTTAATTTTACACAGAAAGGAGCAGTGGTTTGATTTTGTGTCATACAAAAGGGAAGCTGGGTGGCGATACCTGTGTAATTATACTTGCTTGCCCTACCCATGGTCCTCCTGGATGACCAAGGTATTTGGTATTATTGGTGACTACATTAGGCAGGGGATCAGCCCATGTAAGGGCCCTTACCCATGAAGGATCAGGAACATAAGTCCAAAATACTTCCCCATTTGCCCCAGGTAATATTATAAAATATTTCTTCTAATTAATTTTCTTCCAATGTGCACAAATTCGTTCACCAGGCCACTAGTATTGTAATAACTTTGTACCGTGCCGGGTGGGTACTAGACTTATCAGGGGACCACTTGGTAAGTTATATAAATGTCTAACCATTATGCTATATACCTGAAACTAATACAAAATAATATTGTAATGAGAAAAAGACAGGTTTAGAGACTTAGTGAAAAGAAAGCAGAGTTGCACCATGGGAGCATCGGGATGGGAGCTAAAGGCTTTCGGTACTCTTGCTGAACTGTGCTGCTTCATTCTCAGGATATTGATACTACATAATTTTGCATCCCTGTTGAAATGGCTACTGATACCATGAAAGCAGCACTCTGATTTTGTAATGATGTTTTATATTGCTTAACAATAGAGAATCAGCGAAGTATAGTTTCCCTATTCATTCTTGTCCTGTAGCGCAACATGCCTGAGTGGGCTAGCTGTAGGCACCATGAAAAATGCTAGCGAGGCAGAACCTTAACCTGTTCATATTCACATATGTGTCAGAAAGTTGGAAAGGAAACAGGGAACATCAAGTTCCCTACATAATAACAGAGGTTTCTTGGTTGATGAAATAGCCTTGTTAGAAAGTAGGCCTCCAGCATCCAGCTGCTGGCACCAGCCTGTGCTGTCTTTGAGCTAGGTGTCCTATACACCTTTCTTCTTGCAAGAGGTACTGAACAAAAGAGAGAAAGTAAACCTCCAGGGCCATAATAATTTATCTTTCTTTACCTGCTTAAGGTTGGGTAGGCATAAAAGCAATTTGCACATGAAAATACGAAGGCACTGGAAAAGTTAGTCCATGAGTCCAAACCTAACAAAGAAAATTTCATATTATTACTGGGGATGCACAGATTTCAGAAAAGTTGTGTGTTTTTATTAATTCTTTTTCTGTGCCCCTGAGGTTGGCCTCATCGCTCATAGAATGTTAGAACTAGAAGGGTCTTTAAAAATCATGGTGTTCAGTGCCTTTGATTGAGGCTAAGAGAGTAAATAGTTTTTTCTAAGGACAAATAGACTAACCACAATTGATTGTCTAAATCAGTACAACTTTGAGAGTGCTCAAGAGTGTTGTTATTCTGGGAGAACAGGCATAAAGGGAAATATCACAGAAAAACTAGGCCATATGGTTCCTCTGGACATACAAATAATAGGTAATAATTGTCTGTTTTTAATTTGGTGATCAAACAATGACAAGTACACCGCCTTCATGCCTGAGAGTGAGACTTCGCTGGATGTGAACATTGGGTATCAGTAGTATGGAGAGCGGTATTCAGTGTCACCTGGATAGTCTGGCAGTTTGACATTATGACTTTGCAGAGTTGGGAGTAGGGTGAAGAGGTGATGAATTGTTTTCTAGTTATGAACTGGTGGACTGGTGTTCATGCAAGTGGGAAACTATAGCTCAATGTTCTCCTGCACATCCAGGAGCTGCTTACATGCCCAGGTGAGGGAGCAGCAGACACATTTCAGACTCTGCTTATGTGTCAAAGGGAAGGAGGCCCCAATCTACTTCCAGATTCTCCTTGCTCAGGGTCCAGAGAGCTAAGCTTATCCCCAGGCTTGGCTCTGATTGCAGACTGCTGTGTGGAGATAAAGCAGCGGACATGAATTGAGACAGGTGAGAAGTGACATGAAACAAAAGTTTTACTATGGAACCAAACAACAAGATAATGGGCATGGAAAATGTTTATCCTGAGAACTCATTTTATGTCATTTCTCAGCAAAATGGAATACTAGCCAAACTACATTTTTAGACTGTTTACTGACCACAGAGTGCCTGGGAAGCTGAGAGATTTCATTTCACTCTTAAAGTAACAGTTATCTTTGGGCAAATGAAGGAAAAACCCATGAGACAAGGGTGAGAATGTGGTGAATATCAATGTTAAAAAATAAAACTAAATTTAATATATTTCTCAGAGTTATATAATGAGATGATTTCATTTAGAGTGAATAACTCAAGTGTTATAAAAGCAGTGCTAGTTTAAAATAGGTTTGTTTTGAATATGCACATCAAATATAGAATCTCAGTAATATGAGACCCGTTTATAAGCAGTTTTTACAATTTATTTTAACATTACTATCTAAATGTTAATTTAGTGAACCTAGAGTCCATCTATGATGTTTCTCCTTGGTCACCCAGCCCAGTCATCTGAATACCAAGCACTGTTGATTTCAAAACTGGAATCAATAACAGACTTTCTACAAAAGCAAAATTGGCTGCCTTTATTTAGCACCCCCTGTACCAGGTATTGTATTATGTAGATAAATAATACGCAAAACTTTTAATTTTCTAACATCTGTGACAGAAAAATGTATCTAAATATTCTCAAATTAAAAACAGGTTCAACACTGATGATGTGCCACACCTGGAGCCTTGTATTTCACAAAGGAAATTGTAAAATAGAAGCTTGGGTCAACTGATGGTGTAAACTTGTTTCTTAAATGTCAGCCATGATTATATCATTCAGCAGACATATTTTTTCATAGCCATGCACTACCTATATTATTGCTTTATTGTTTCTGAATAAAAACACTTCCAGACTGAAATAAGTTTATTTTCGAAGGCAAATTTGCTTTAAATCTGTAAAATGGAAGAACAAAGACATTTTTTTAAATAAATATATTTTATTGATTTTTTACAGAGAGAAAGGGAGGGGGATAGAGAGTTAGAAACATCGATGAGAGAGAAACATAGATCAGCTGCCTCCTGCACAACTCCCACTGGGGATGTGCCCGCAACCAAGGTACATGCCCTTGACCGGAATCAAACCTGGGACCTTTCAGTCTGCAGGTCGACACTATCCACTGAGCCAAACCGGTTAGAGCAAGAACAGAGAATTTTAATAAATATTGGTTAACCATAAAAACACACAACTATTGAAATAAAAACATACATCAGTAGGTGCCTGAAGTCATCTTGTATATTCCCAGTGGCCCTCACAGCATTCGTTGGTAAACAGGGCTCACCCACCTTCTTAGGACTGCAGAGGGAGCAGGCAGCAGGAGACACCACTGACAGGATGCACAGGTGGTGTAGAGAAAGTGCTGGAAATAGCAGTGAGCAAGGCTCACATGGGCCTTGCCCTGCTGAAATGGTTAAGGTCCAGTTGGATCTGTTGGAAAAAAAATAGACATTAACCAGTGGCTTGTGTATTATTTCAAAAGAGAGCCCAGAGGGTGCCACAGGAGCAAACAACCAGCAAGCTTAGTCAATTTAAGGAATCAGAAATAATGTATGCAAATCCTATTTGAGGACCCTGAATGTAGAAGAAGTGGAAAAAAAAAAGGAATGTGCAGGAGGGCTCTAAGGTAAGGGTGGGATTGGTCACAGGCACTCTTCTCCCCTCACTTTCACTACCACATTTTATTCTTGTGGAAACCAATTGCTTTCCCTAAAGCTTATTGATTCCCTTGAGCTCCCCCAGAACCATACACATTTGCAAGAATAAAATCCACTTAGGTTCCTGAGAAGTTTCTCTGCCATTGTGTAATGCAGACAAGCAGATAGAACATCTGCGGTCCTGTGGGGTCAACGCCCGGAAATCTTAATATCTAACCACAAAAGCTTTGCTATTTCCAGCTTTTCAATTTTCACTTGTTAATGTGTCTAAAACTATCATAGCATAAATGGCAACATTGTTCATTTTCTCTGAAAAGTGAAAACCTCACAGTCAGAAATTTGCTGGTCTCTGAAGGTCTGTCATATCAAGACAATTCCTAGCTCCCAAGATGCTTAAACTGCAAACAAGTGAGGATTGAGAAAACCTGTGTTCCAGACTTCACAATGCATGGTCTGAAGAAGGCATTTTTTTTTTACTGAATTTCAACATGTATATTTAAGATGGGAAAAATCATTCCTCATCTCAAAATAAATATACATATTAGAAGAAAGGAGAGAGAGAGGGAGAGAAACATCAGTTGGCTGCCTCCATATGCACCTCAACCAGGGATGGATGGAACCCTCCACCTGGGTATGTGTCCTAACCTGGAACCCAAATGGTGACCTTTCAGAGCACAGAATAATGCTAAACCAACTGAAACACACTGTACAGGGCTCAAAGTATATATTTTTTTCAGGCTTTCCAGAACCTTCATGAACAGATGGGAGCATGATTTTTATGTTTTAATTATTCAATGGCAGACTTTAATTTACAGCTGTTATATTTAAGATATTATTCTCAATTCTGAGGATGCACAGCTAAGCAGCATGAGGTTCCCACTTTCAAAAAGCTTACAATAAAATAAGGAAAATAATGTATAAACATCTAGAGAAATGACATACTATATGCAAAGTATTGATTGATCCTATAGAAACTGAAAAGTTTTTATCTGCCCTTATGTCCATTATTGCTAAATAGTTGTATTGAGCTATTCCCATGAAATCTGTTTGGCAGGACTGAGAAGTTATCTATAAATATAAAAGGCTAATATGCTAAGTGTCCCTCCCTCTGTCTGACCAGTTACTATGACGTGCACTGACCATCAGGGGACAGATGCTCAACACAGGAGCTGCTGAGCTGCAGTGACTTGGCGGTGGTGGTTCTCAGGTGATGCACCCTGAAACCAGAAAGGAGGGAACCTGATTCCTCGTGGGGCTGTGCAGTTCCACCTTCGATTTGGGTTATGTTGTTGCTGGGGCACGGTAGGCCCGAATCTGTTTTGTTTTTTTTTTGCATTTGCGTTCCACACCCTGTATGACAGCCACTTTGCAGAGTGCCCTCTTGCACTCTGGGACCCCTCGAGGGATGTCAGAGAGCTGGTCTTGGCACAATCCCTGCAGGCCATGCCTAGGGACCTCCCCTGGGGGGGCGGGTAGAGTGGAGAAAGGGAGGGAGGATCCCTGCTCACTCCGCCGAGGCCCTTCAAGCCCTGACTCCTCCCTAGGTGCCATGGGAGGTTGGCTCCAGGGTGTGTCCGGCCCATCTCATCCACCTGCCACCTTCTAATTAATTTACTTTCAATGTACACGAATCCGTGCACTGGGGCACTAGTACTAAAATAAAAGTGTTAAGGAAATTCAGGGGGAAAAGAAAATGCCCTTAATTAATCACAGTTTTGAAAGGATCTTTAACGAAGATATTAATTTAAGGCATCTACTGATGCCACCCAGTCTGGGAAAACTATAGCCAAGACAGACCTTCCAGGGTCTCTAGGGCAGAGTGAGTTCTCTCTGTATAGACACAGAAAGGCAGGCAGGGACAGTGACGGGGATGAAATTTAGACTTTGTTTTCCGAGGCCCACACAGTTTGCATGGGGAGGATTCATGTTGGCCCTTAATCAGAGATCTTTTCATCTTTCACTCTCTGAATAATTTCCCTTTAAATAATTGTCTCAACAGCAGGAAAAGGATTTTGGTATCAGACTTTTCTTAAATTTATAAATCTGTTCTCTGAATTTGAGTTTCTGAATCTAAAAACTAAGGTGATTTTATTTACGTTGACAGGTTATTATAAAAATAAAGCATGGTGACATTGCCAAAGTGCTTAGAACCCAGCACAGCATTCAGTACATAGTAGACATTCAGTAAATGTCAGTTATTTCCCCTGAGCCAATGTTGGAGATTATATTGTATTTTGAAAATGTTGTTGATTTCTTGTTTTTATGTATTTATTATACCTATTCATAACACCACACTCTATTTGATCCCATTGTACATAGAATTATTGCTTCATTCATTCAGAAAACATTGATTGATGTGTTTGTGAGGTAGCCACTGGGTTAGATTCTTGGAATTTAGAGATTTTTTTTGTTTAATTTTTGAAAAATCTCTATTGTTTAAAGTATTATAGATGTCCCATTTTTTCCTCATTGATCTCCCACCCCTCATCCTTCTACTCCCATCCCTTCCTTAGGTCTTCACCCCACTATTGTCTGTGTCCATGGGTTATGCATATATGCATGTAAGTTTTTTGGTTGATCTCTTCCCTCCCCCCTGTCTTCCCTCTGAGAATCCTCAGTCTGTTGCATGCTTCCATGACTCTGAATCTATTTGGTTTCGTTTATTAGATTCCACATATAAGTGAAATATGCGATACTTGTCTTTCTCTGACTGATTAATTTCACTTAACATAATGCTCTCTAGAGTCCTGCCTTTGGGGATCTTGCAATGAAACATGAGAGACATACATTTCAACAAGCAGTTTTAATGCAAAAGGGAAGTGCTGTGATAGAGGTGTGTCCAGTGTGTGGTAGGGCTCAGAGGAGGGAGTGCTCCCATTTGTAGGCAGGGATGTTTCAAAGCGGAAAAGGACAAATAATTATTGTCTCAGCAGAGAAAGACTTAGAGTGTGATCTAAGAGAACCTGGATACATCTTATTTTTAGTCTCATTTTTATGAGGTGTCTCTAATGATGGGGGCCTTGATTTGATTGTCCTAGGCCAACTTAGACTGTAGCTGGGGCACAATCACTCCTTTTATAGTCTAGAGGAAATAAATTCTGACAGCTGTAGAGTTAGTCTGCAAACTTACATACTTTTGTAAGCACTCAGGTTATCTAGGATGAACAAAAAGGATGCTGTGATTGTTTCAATGAACTACTCTTAAGGAAATCTGACCCTGCTTACTACTTTTGTATTGATCATTCAGTTGATTTCAATAAACTTAGGTCAGGTGGCTGTTCCCTGCCAGGCACTGGGGATAGAGAGCGAACAAGACAAATCATCTCATCACTGATGTCACTCCCAGTCTCAAGGGGAGATAGGAAAGCAAATAGACATATTTGCATAATGGTGACTTTGTAAGCAATATTGAGTCTCCTTCATTAAATATTTGTTGCATGTTTTAGCATGATATAGGACTACACAGACTGATATGGAGTACAGAGGTACACTGGGTTGTGCCAGGTGTTTATGGAAATCTTCCTGGAGAAGAGAGCCCCTGAGTTGTATGAAAATAAACAAACAAAAAGAAACAGACTCATAGATACAGAGAACAGACTGACAGTTGACAGGGTCCCGTGTCAGGTGAAGGGTTGGGGGACTGGGTGAAAAAGGTGAAGAGATTAAGAAGTAGAGATTGGTAGCTATAGAATAGTCAGAGAGATTTAAATTGCAGCCTAGCGAATATCCTATATAATAAAAGCTAATATGCAAGATGTCCCTTCGGGAGTTCTACCAACCAGGAGTTCAACTGCTTGCTATGATGTACGCTGACCACCAGGGGGCTTCATGGAACAAAGGAAGGCCCTAGCTGGCAGCTGGCAGCTGGCAGCTGGGGGAAAGAAGGCCTCAATCAGCCCTGATCACTGGCCAGACCTAGGAACCCTACCTACCCATGCATGAATTTCATGCATCAGGCCTCTAGTAGTCAATAATATAATAACTTTGTATGGTGCCAGATGGGCACTTGAAATATCAGGGGGTCCACTCTGTGAAATACATGATTGTCTAACCACTATGCTCTAAAACTATCACAGAATAGCACTGAATGTAAACTGTAATTGAAGTTTTGTTTTGTTTTGTTTTGTTTTAAGAATCACAGGTGGTTTGCCAGGCAATGTGAATCTTCCAAACAGCAGAAAATGACTGAGTAATGTCACAGAGCCATGAAACAACACAGTGCTTATGGGAAAGAGCAAACAGTTCAGTCCGGCACTGCTAGAGCATCACATATAAGGGAGAAGTGGCAGGTGATGAGGCAGGAGAAGTAGGCAAGAGGGAAGTCATGAAGAACCTTGTATGTATGCCTAAGTGTGCATGATAAAGGACTTTATCAGCTTTTTGGAGTTATTAAAAGAATTAGCAATTTTTCTGGATAATAGAAATGTCTGTTGTCAGCAGTGCATTGATAAAGATATCTTTAATTCATGGCAATTTCTATCTAGAATTATAATCTTTATATGTTTGTTATTATCTACCCATTCCCCAAGTAAGTATTTATAGATTCCCTGCCATGCTCAATCACTATTATGGCTTCTGAGAGTAAAGCAGTGAGTAAAATGCATGCAACCCTACCCTCATGAAGTATACTGTCTAGTGGAGATAAATATCAAGCAGATGATTATGAAATAGCACTTAGGGGAGATTCTATGAAGAGGTATTGGGTATTGAGAAGCCACTAACTTCAGGGCCCAATCTGATTAGAGTGTCAGGGAAGGTCTCCTGAGAAAAGTTCAGTTCAGAGGAGACCTGAAGAATGAAAGATGAGGTGGGAGAGAGGACACCTTCTGACTTGAAGGAATGGCATGTGCTTCGGCCCTGTGGTGGATTAGTAATTCATACTCTTGAGGAACCAGGGAGCAACCAGTAGAACTGAGCAGACAAGAAAATCATCAGAGACAGATTGAGAGAGATGGGTATTTGTCAGTATGTGCATGGCCTCAGAGATTGTGTTAAGGATTTGTACTGTCTCTTAGGAGTGTTGAGGTTAGGATTTGCATTCTGAAAAGCTCACTCTGGCTCCCAAGTGCACAAAGAGTTAGAACAGGTGCTGGAAGATCAAATATAAAGGTGAAATAAAGGGCTCTGATGTTGGCCAAGATGTGGGTCTGGCTGCAGTGACAAAGAGTATTGGAGACATGAAACACAGGTTAACACTGCAGCTCAAAACTTCAGAGATATGGGTGCTCTACACAGAAAGATTTTTTTCTTATTTTAGTTGCTTGATTTTTCAGATGTTTCCTACATTTTTTTTTTTTTAGAATTCTTATAGCTCAGTGACCTCTTCAACAGTAAAAACCATTTGATTGGAGAGACAAGCAAGAAAAAAGCACGAAAAATCAGGAACTCTCATTCATTGATGATGGGAATGAAAAATGGTATAGCCACTTTAGAAGACAGTTTGGCAGTTTCTTAAAAAACTAAACATATCCTACAAAACAGTAATTATGCCCCTAGTATGTACTTGACTGAATAGAAAACAGGTCCCATACAAAATCCTGTACGCAAATATTTATAGCCGCTTTATTCATAATTGCCCAAACTTGGAAGCAAACAAGATGTCCTTTAGTAGATGAATAGATAAACAAGCTGGGATACATCCAGACAATAGAATATTATTTAGCGATGAAAAGAAATGAGCGATCAAATCATGAAAAGACATGGCAATACCTTGAAAGCATATGGCTAAGTGAAAGAAGACAATCTGAAAAGGCTGCATAATGTATGATTCCAACTCCATGATGTTCTAGAAAAGGCAAACTATGGAAACAGTACAAAAAAATCACTGGTTTCCAGGGCTTCAGGGGAGGGTGAATGGGTCAAGCACAGGACATGTGTAAGGCAGGGAAATTATTCTGTATGATACTCCAATGGTGGATACATGTCATTATAACATTTGTCAAACCCATTGAATGTATAATGAAAATGGTGAAGTTTCCTGTAAACTATGAACTTTAGTTAATAGTAATGTATCAATATTGGTTCCCCAATGATAACAAATGTACTACATTAATGGAATATTAGGGAAAACTGAGGACAAGGTGAGAGAGTATATGGGCACTTTGTACTTTCCGATACATTTTTCTGTAAAACTAAAACTGCTCTAAAAATTAGTCGATTAATTTAAAAAATACAAAAACCATGGCATGGCCATGAACTGCTTGAAAACCCAAACTAAACAGACCATTTTGTCACACAGCAAACAATGCAGTATTTTTTTTTTTTTTTTTTTTTGCTTTTTGTCCAGGGATCTTCCTTATCTTAGCACAGAGAGATGGATGATGCCAGTACTTCCCAGACAAATGTGAGAAATTTAGAAAATAGAAGCAGCTGCACCAAAAATTATGCATGTTGTGATATCTGAAAAATACAAAAACTATCATGAAGTGATTCCTCTCACTTCTGGGGTTTCCCTCTGCTCAACACTTAAAGGTGTGTCCAAAGGACAGCCACACCACGGGCCCTGGAGCAGGATGGAGAAGTGTCAGAAAACTCAGCAAATTCCCCAAGAAACGACAAATGTTTGGAGGCAGATGTTACATCATGTCATCAGGGCCTCTCTGTGGTGATACCAACTCAAATTATCATGGTTTTACAGGAGAAGTGGATTAATATTTCTCTGCTATTCCACACCTCCTCCCTCAAAGGCCCAAACCAGAGAAAGGTACAAATATAATGTCAAATACGGTTACAAGCTAAATGTTCAGGTGTTAATTGTTAGTGATTCTCAGCCATGCCATGTGATCTTGACTAAATGTGGACCAAGAGAATATTCAGTTGATGTTTTCTTCTCATTGCTCTGCTAATTAATTTAGAAATGTGAATTGACCCAATACTCAGTGACAGGCCTTGTGTTCAGCTTGCGATAATTAGATATCACTACTCATTCAGTCACACCTTACATCCCCAGTCTTTTTTTCTGGGAAGAAATTAGGAAGCAATGAGGTCTGTCTTCATAAAAGCAAACAGTCTTTCAAATTTGCATCCCATATTGTGACGAACAAAAGCTGTCTTTTTCTTTGTCAATTTCCTTTCACATATTTGATGATCCTGGTATAAAAGAATGTTCTTGTCCGTATTAACCTCAGAAGCATAAAAATTTCTTTACGAAGAGAGACTTCATAGAAAGAAGCTTTGCACTCATTTCCAATAAACGGTCAATGCCTGGATATCAGTCATAGACTGCCAGTTACTTAGTTGGCACAGTAAGTGTGGATGTGCATGTGTAACAAAGTGGCTCTAGAGAAGTTTGTTCTTATTGAGAATAATTGCTAATATTTATCTTAAAAATTTAACTTTGCATGATTAATGCCACTTACGATGAAAGATACTGCTACCAACAGTAATTTTAAACTGTATTTTTGTAGTTGCTGTTAAGCATTAAACATGTTTGTTTGAATTAGGAAAAGCTGTCCCACTTTTGTTGAACAGTTCCTAGTCCTATATTCCTCCATTAATAAAATCAAGAAGCCCCAGCCAGTGTGGCTCAGTGGACAGAGTGTCGGCCTGTTGACCAAAGGGTTCCAGGTTCAATTCTGGTCAAGGGCACATACCTCGGTTGCAGGCTCCTCTCCACCCCAGGCTCTGGTCTGGGCAGCATGCAGGAGGCAACCAATCAATGTGTTTCTCTCACATTGGTATTTCTTTGTCTTTCCCTCTCTTCCACTTTCTCTAAAAATCAATGGAAAAATATCCTCAGGTGAGGATTAAAAAATAATTTTAAAAATCAAGAAAATATGAAACAACACATTCTTAATGTTCAGATTCTCCAAGTAGCTGAAGTGGTTGTAATGATTAGATGCTACCCCTTCCATGGACCTTTCTCCACCCCACACTCCCACCAAAAAAGATTCAATTCCTAGAAAGAAGAAAAGTTAGTTGCTCTTTCTTGATGGAATTACTCACTATAATAATTAACAGTCATTGCATGTGCTTCTGTGCCATAGGCACAATACTAAATGTTTTAACATGTATTCTCTCATTTAATCTTCCCGACAACCCCAACTTAATTTTCTGTTATAACCAAATTTGTATCTGAGGAGAATGTTTCCGAAAAATTAAGGTCACACATATAGTAAAATAGGAATGCCAGGATTTGAACCCACATATCATCAACATAGCTATCCTACATTAGCTGCTGTGTATTTGTTTCTACCTTATGGAAAACACAGCTGAGCCCTGGCTGGGTAGCTCAGTTGGGTAGAGCATCGTTCTTACACACCAAGGTTGCCAGTTGACACATACAAAGATCAACCAATGAATGCACAAATAAGTGGAACAACAAATTGAAGTTTCTCCCTCTCTCTAAAATCAGTCAATAAAAATAAATAGAAAAACAAAGTTGTGGTTTTGTGGACATTTGTCATTCTCTGTTGGGACTGTTTTTGAGCCAAGTTGTCCAAGCTCAACATGAACCACCCCTCTACCTCCATGACCACTACCACACACAAACATGTGACGGTCCTACAGAAACTGTATGAGCCTGAGTCTATAGAAATGGTTTTTAGATAGGGCAATAACAATTTTCAGAGAGGTTAACCAAAAAGACACTCCCCAACATTATTTTTAACTTTTCTAAAATGTGTTGGCTTCACTTTTTATAAATTGGGTGCTCCCCATTATAGAGAAAAGAGTGACCAGTGTTCTTTTATAGCAAGCAG
The DNA here is from genome assembly GCA_026230045.1 of Corynorhinus townsendii. NCBI lineage: Eukaryota > Metazoa > Chordata > Mammalia > Chiroptera > Vespertilionidae > Corynorhinus > Corynorhinus townsendii. The sequence goes on along the minus strand of JAPDVU010000008.1, from coordinate 57,168,076 downwards.
TCTGGTTTTAGCCACTAAACGTGGGGGAGGTCTAAGCAAACAATAGGCTGTGTTAGCTTCAGTTGCCAAGAGAAAAGACGGGGATAGCAAATGTTCCAAAACAAAATTTATCTTTTGTTCTTGCTCCCAATCTATTGTCCAGGTTATCAGTAAGTTACCTTAGCTAGTTGCCTCTGTGTCTGTGTCTCATTCTGTTTATCTTGGTGGACTACATGGAAGAAGCTGGTGCTCTGGAAAGGGCTCTGTTGAGACTGTACGCTCTCTAAGGTGGGTATCTACTTAGACCCATATTGAGTATGTTTCAAGCTAAGACTTTATATACTGTTCAAGGCCAGGATCGATGGGATACAACGTCACAGCCTTCTTCACCCAGTGGGTGGTGTAAGAGGGTCCTTAATAGTTTTTAACGTGTGTGACAGGCTTGTAGGCAGATACTGCCTTAAGTTCCCTTGTACCAAAGGCTGAGAGAGGCCTCTTAGTGAGTTATTTACATTTAATGAAAGGATGCTCACCCTTCTCTTCATGTAATTGTCTCCTGGGGTCAGTTAAGATCCTGATGGATCTTAACATCAGTCGGTATAAAAGACAACCACACAAAGCTCTTCCCGGAGCACTATTTTGAGTTCGGTGCCTCTCATTGGTTGTCAAAAAAATCCTCAAGGAAAGAGCTTAGATTTTATATAGTAAAGCCACTCCACCGTTCCCACCATCTGTCTCTATAATTGTGTACATGGTATTCATTCATTCAACAAATATCAAATTGGATACCTCCAGTGTGCCAGGGTCTGACTGTTTAGACTCTAGGGATAGAGCCATGAACAAAATAGTTATCTATCTCTCTTCATGGAGCTCATTCTAGTGAAGAGAGACAGGCAATAAAGAGATAAATAAGTAAAGTGTATGCCATGTTAGATGGTAATAAGTGCTAAGGAGAAAATATAATAAGGAAGGCAAAAAGAGAGTGATGAACAAAGATGGGATGAAGCCATTTCAGATGAGTGGGCCAGGCATGCTTCACTTGAAGGGACATTAGAATAACAACAAGAAGCAGATGAGGAATTGTGTTGCTTAAATAAAGGATGTTACCTTCTCACCTAGGTCTTTTATAGTCTGTGAGTTGTTTGAGAAAGGAGTCCTATGCATCAGTCATTATCAAATGTATTTTGAGTTAAGCCTTTACAATATAAAGGTGAGTTAGTAGGCCTTGTGCTCTCCTTCACATCATAGTAGGGAAAATGGTCATAAATAAATAATTGCAATGCAGTAAAATGCATAGATATAGAGACATAAAAAGCAAAATTGAAATTGGAATGACAGAGAAGGAACTAAGCCTAAAGGGAATACGAGAAAGCTTTAGAAAGGAGGTGATATTTAAACAGAGGATTGAAAGATGATAATGGCTAATAATAACAGCTAAGCTTGTCCTTTCTTTCAGGGAAATTTTTAGTAAAATGTTTTCTTATCTTTGTATTTCAAGTTACATTATAGCATATGAGTGAACTTCCTCTGTAAATCTTTCACACAGAAATGCATAGAGTAAATGTGAAAGCCACACACCACTCATCCACTTTATTGGTTTTGAAGCCTGGATCTAAATAAACACTTGGTTACACTGAAAATGGAGGGAGGAATAGGTAAAAGAAGACCATTTATTTATTCAATAAATATGCGTTGAAGCATTACTGTGTAGTAAGCACGGTGCTTGGGATATTGAATACCATTATTAAAGCAACATGCCCTTTATCCCCAAAAAGGTTACACAGTCCAGTGATTCCAGGCAAATGGCTTATGAGGGGGTATGGCACGTTCAAGAGGTTGGTGAAACCAGAGACATCCCACAGAAAGTTTTAGACATTAAGTTTTGGAATATACCCAGGGGTTGGGTTATAAATCTGGAAAAATAAACAATGACTAGATTATAAAGGATTGTGTATGGCAACTAAAGCATTTGGATTTTTAAGTTTTTTTTCTATGAGGAGTCTTTAGAAATTATAAGGAAAAGAATGATTATTATTGCATGCCCACAGCTCTTTTGTCTAACTAAAAGCCTTCTAATATTTTGATGAATTTCCTTATAATCTTTCTAACATTTTAGTAGTCTATTTTAATTAATAACATATACTTATCTTTCTAACTATAAATATCTATTTTATAAAATATGGAAAACACAGAAAAGTATTAGGAAGAAGACAAAAAAAAATCTGTTATTCAACCTCCCAGAGAAAAACATTAACATTTTTATGTATTTTCTTCAAGCATTTTTTCTAAATGTGTATATACATTTTTAATTGTGTATCATAAATAATATACGCTGGACATTTCCCATGCCTTTAAATATTCTTCAAAAACATTTAATGGCTAGAGAATGATATTCTGGTGTGGGGAAAGAGTGATTTTATTTCCTGAAAGATAATTTAGTGTATGTTTAAAAACATAGGCTGAGGAGTCACACAGAAGTACACTTGAGTCCTTGGCCTTAACTTGCCAGCAGGATGTCTCAAGGAACTTAATGCTATAAACCTCAATTTCTTCATCAGTAAAATAGGAATAAAAAAAGGATCTATGTGATAGGTTACTATGAAGATTGAATCAAGTGTGGTAAACATTTCAAAGGAACTAGAAATATTAAACATTCAATAAATGGTATTATTATAATTATTAACAAATGTAATTATTATGTGTAATAAAATATTAACAACTATTTTCCTCACATTTCGGTGTTAACAAAGCAATCTTAACATCCACAAAGACTAACAGATGATTTTTGTTAGTATGTAACTCTCAGTCACTAAGATTTTTTTTTGTGTGTGATTAAAAGGACTGAATGCTATTTAAGTGGCTTTCTCTACAGGTCTTTTTTGGTTTTGTTTTGTTTTTTTTGTTGTTGTTGTTTTTACTACTTAATAAAAATGCATGGTTCACAAGACAAAAAGACATTTTTCAAACCAAGAGCATTCAAACCAAAACATGAAATGGCTCTTGATTTGCATTTCTCTAAGAGCTAGTGAAGTTGAGCATCTTTTCATATAACTGTTGACCACCTGTATATCTTGGGAAAAATGTCTGTTGGGGTCCTCTCTCATTTTTCCATTGGATTGATTGTTTTGTTGTTGTTGAGTTGTATGCATTCTTTATATATTTTGGATATTAGCCACTTATCAGAGATATTGTTTGCAAAAATCTTCTCCCAATTGGTTGGCGGCCTTTTTGTTTTGTTGATGGTTTCTTCTGCTGCCCAGAAGCTTTGTAGTTTGATGTAATCCCATTCCTTTATTTTTGCTTTTTCTTCCCTTACCTTTGGGGTCAAGTTCACAAAAGCCTCTCTGAAACCAAGGTCCTTAAGTTTAGTTGGTATGTTTTCTTCTATGTATTTCATTGTTTCAGATCTTATATTCAACTGAGTTCCTTTCCTAAGAAAGGAAGCAGCTGCATGGTGTAGCTTAGCTGGTAAGGTGCAGGCATACATGATGATTTACTACTTTTCTACATATGAAAAATCTGAAATAAAAGCTGGCTTTATTTTCATAATTAGTCTAAGTCACACCAAATTAGCCAAACCTAAATAAACAGTTTAGGGAATTTATTTCCAGCCTAAGTCTCTCAGAATTGGGGCTGGTGGTTGGCCCAAGCTGCCTATGACTTTCCAGACCAAACTTTTCTTACTAGCAACTCATATCCTTTTTGCTCTATTGTTCCCTCTCAGAACAGTGCTCTGCTGGCAGAAATACACAGCTCCTTTGTTCCTCGCTATTTTTTTAAACTTTAGAATAATAGCAAATCATAGAATTCCAAAGCTGGGAGGGATTTTAGTGTGCATCTAATTCAGTGTTTCTTACATGTAGCTATAATCAGAATTGTCTGGGGCTGTTGGTAAAAATAAACATTTTCAGACCTAACCTCTGATAGTCCATTTTTGTATTTTTAACAAGTTGTATGGGTTATTTTTATATACAACCAGGTTTAGAAATCACTAATTTGATTCCTCTTCCCACCTAAAATAAAGCTGTGAGCGAATTCAGGCAGGAATTGTGTCCTTTCTCCATTTTTTCCCGATGCTAGGAATTGAGCTGGCATTTAGTAAGTAAATACCTGTTGAAATGAACGTGAAACCATAGCATATCCTCAGCATTGCTTATTTGTGTATTCCTATTTCTTCATGCTTGTTTCAAAAAGGATTTAAGGCAGCTTACAAATATTCATGAAAAGTCTCTCTCTACTCTGAGCCAGGAGAGGATTCAACTGTAGACTGATCCAGGGATCAGCAGCTCTGTCTGCTTCCTAGATGAATTCTAATTCTAAATTAGTAACATCCACCTTACTGGGAATTGTATAGGTTTTTATTCTTTTCATGAAAAATATTATCATGGAGAGGTATTATGATACTGTCTTGCAGTCAAATAAACCTGCATTCAGATCTTTCTAATGCACTACAGGTACCCCATGGTGGCTCTGTAGCCCTGCAAGAGATACTTAACTGTTCTTTACACGAATTCTTCAAGTGTCAAGTGCCAATCAATTCATTTTTATTTCAGAAGTATTAATTGAGCATCTGGCATGTGGCAGGTACTATTTTAAGAACTTGGGAGACAAAACAGACAACAATGACCACTCCCATAATGCCTTTAATCTATGAGACATAGTTCTGCCTATTTCAGAAGGTTGTTATGAAGGTGAAATGTGCATGAAGACCCAATATTTGCAAGCACTTCATAAATGTTAATTCTTTTGCCCACCTTTGATTCTCTATGCATACAAAAATAACTCTGGAAAAATAATTCTCCCAAATATTCCTTTTCAAAAAAGAAACTTGTAATTTTGAAGAAAAATTAGGCAAAGGATTCCCTTGGCCTGTATGTAGGCCATTTCTTCCGTGCAGAATTTGTGGCATTTATAGTCTCATTTGGAATTTCTCACCTTGACTGGACCCACGAAGGAGCAAATACTTACATCTTTAGAGCTTTAGATACAACTATACAATAGATGCACTCAATATGCATCAGTAAGAAGCATGCATCCACACTCATTCTTATGTGCAGGAAGCTAAATTTCACAAGGTTTAGAGCTTAATGAAATGATTATAGATGAACTTTCAAATAGCAGAGATGAATTCATTACTAACTAGATAATAATCATGTTGCTACTATGTTTCAAAGAATGGACCATAGCCAGACAATGCAATGCTGTATGGCCATACATATGAGCTACAGGGCATGGTCCAAATTCTTATCACTGTTTCCCAGAATGTCTCCATCAAACATAATTCCCCTCTGCTCTTATCAAGAATGAATACTACTCCCAAAGGCAGAGGTGTTGATGCTATATTTTGAAGCTTACCGGAGAACTGACACACCCACTCTGGCCCCTCCTTGCATGCCTAACGTTAGGCATACCTTTCCAATGCTTTGAGAAACCTTACTTCTCTCTTAACCACCATTATTCTCTTCATCCCTAAGAAACCAGCTCGAGGCCTCCACCCTTTAGAAAACCTTCTACAGTCCCCATGTGGCCCATGGTGGTTTTCCACCCTCCAAATATCCACAAAGCTTATTCTCTAGGCCACTCCTTCACTAGTTAGCAGAAACTACAAAACAAAACCCTTCTTATATTTATATCAAATTAGCAGCCACAACTGGAAGAAGTGAAAACTAAGATCCATGTTCTTCACACAAAGAAAGCCCCCTATCTAAAATCTAAAAAAAAAAAATATTTGAGAAGTTTATTTTAGCTCATAAGAGTCATAAACCTTAAAATTTCACAGTGTCAAAAAAAAGTACTGTTTTCAACTAGAGGAAAAGAATCTATTTTTTTAAGTTTAAAGGACAGCCATCAACAATTTGGAGGACTTTTAGCAATCATTGGCAGTATTTTTCTCCTGTAGCATTTTAACCATTTAGGCCCCCAAATGAATCTAAATTTCCAAAGATGGCCCTAAGTGCTTGAGCCAACTTGCTCTTGCCTGCAGAGATGAAGTTGCATACTTCCTACTGAAGAAAAATATTACTCTTCTTCCTTCCATTGAACATTTATAACATCACCTACATGTCTCTGACATTAGAATCTTTGGGTATACAGCGAGAAGTATCTGTATCCCAGGACAGTAAAAGATGTGTAAATATTCTCTGAGAAAGCACACCTCCTCTTTTCTGTCACTATGTAGCACATGTGACAATAAGATCCATTTCTGTACATGCTTTTCCTAATAAAAATCAAATTGATGTCATTGGTTGAGCACTTACTATGTGACAGACACTGTGCTGAAAGCTTTATAATCATCAACCTATTTCACCTTCACAGCATTTTCAAGTGGTAGTTATAATCATCCTATTTTACACATGGCAAAAAAATGGAGGGTTGGAGAGAGAGGATCAACTTGCATACCCAAAGCTCTCATTCTTAATTACTGCACTGCACTGTAACAAACTGTTAACTCCCCTGGGGAACAGGATATTTTAATTATTTAGAAACCATTTGGCTAACATAGCACCTGGCTCTTAGTACAGACTTAGTAAATATTGGTTGTTTTGACCAAATGTTCAAAGTGAATTTGAGCTGCAGGATGGTACAATGCTTTCTGGAATGCAATTGCAAACTGTTTCTACAAATTTTTCTATAATCTGTGAGGATCTGCCCAAAGCTAGAAGGGAATTGAAGTCAAGCTTTTCTTTTTTTATATATGGTAGGGCCTTTCTATACCCAGGCATAACCTTAAAACTTGAACAAGTGGAAGAAACAACCCTCAAAGACACCAAATAGGAAAAAAATGTATAACTGTCAAGTTTTAAAAACAGAAAGATAATAACTTTTAGGTTTTGCATTGCTCTTCCTTTCAATCACAACACAGATAAAATTACGTCTGGTTTAATGATGTTCCCAAGATGACGGCAAGGCAAGTTATTATTTTAATTTTATAATTTAGTGAAATTACCCTGTCCAACCAAGTGTCTATTTTAGGTCTTCTGACTCCTACTCTACTTTTCCTTATGAATTTATGGACATCAAATGATGAACAGCATTTACTCTAAGACCATTCTAACCCTAAAATGACTAAATTACCTATGTTATCATTTAAGACTCCTGTCTTTCCTCCTATGCAAATAAGACGTTTACATCATACTTCTGATTGTACACATTCAGCCTCAGTTTTCCCACCGAAACCCAAAGCTGCCTCAGTGCTCAATACCGGGTGAAATGAGTAAAACTCCAGAAATACATTGAATAAGTCATCATTCCTCCACAATAACAAAAACCATAGAATGCAGAGAATATTAGCGCTCATGATTTCCCACAAGCTACAGATTATTTCTGCTTCCAATATATACATGTGATGGGAGGGGGGAGAGTTTCAGAAATGCTGACTCAGATATTCCAACCAAAGTCATGGGCCTCAGAGCAGTCATACTATATGTCGATTGTTGCAATTGCTACTAAATCTCAGTGCCTTCTTGAAGAAGCCACATTACATTTTGTTATTTAAAGAATTATTTATTCAGGACACAGATAAGGATTTTAGGCTTGCAGGGGAAGTTCTCCTTTCTCCTCCAGTAATTACTTCTGTACTTTCTGTCACAGTGCTTTAAATAGTCATTCATCAAACATTTAGGAGCAAAAACTGTGTGCTATGATGAGTTCTTGGATGCAAAATAAATTGCACATAATCCTTTCCCTCAAGAAATTGTACAGTCTTGGGGCTGGGGTGATTAGGAAAAGTGTAGACTACCATTCTTAGAGTTGATGTGTTGTAGTGGAATCTCTCTCCCACAGTTCTGACACTGACTAGTTTTCTTTCTCTTTTCTTTTTTTTTTAATCTCTAAACTCTGATTTTCTACTTTTTCAAATGTCAATATGAATCAAGAGATTAACATTTTTTAAACCCCTCTTTGCCAGACACTGTTCTAAGTGCTTTAAATGCATTGCATTTAATCCTTTCAATAGTCCTAATCAGAAGTTACTATTATTATTCCCATTTTATAGATGAAAAAGTCTAGAAATTAAATAGCTCTCTTATTGTCATATAGCTAACAAGTGTAGCTCCATGTTGTGAATTCAAACCATCGGGGTCCAAAGCCTTTGAGCTGGAGCCAGTGTGGGAACCATAGGACTATAAGGCAGAGAATTCTAAGGCTGGAGGCTCCCATTGCCATTAGAATAGACACATTCCTTTATAGAAAATGCCCTTCAGCTTGCCACTCCAAAACCACAGTCATCTCTCCCCTGCCCGTACAGTGCCCTGTGAGCTGACACACATGGACGACATCAGTGGGCTCCTTTGCCTGTGGATGCAGTAGGATTCCGCCAACCAGAAGTTGGAGGGAGGAAGGAAAGTGAGATCAGGTTATTTATTTTTCTGCAGGCTTCCTTTTCTGTGAGATTACTTGAACTGGCTATATTCTTTCCCAAGTCTCCTCTCATGGCCCTCTTTCCTCAGCCCTGTTACTGGGTCTCTGTAAAGTCACTGCTCCCCAGATCCCTGCCGCTTTGCTTTAGGCTGGTAACTAGGCCCCACTGTTATTATGGGTACTCAACAATCCCTAGTGATTTCATTGCATCCTGCCTATACCTTCATAAACAGTCCCTTTATTAATCATCCTTAAATTTTCCTAATTATCCTAATCTAAGTGTCCAATCTGTTCCTTCCAGTGACACAGACAAATACACTGTGCTTAAGGCACTAAATGATGGCACCCCTAGTCCTAGTTCACCCTTACTAAATAATTTTCTAACTCCATTTTCAGTGCTTCTGTGACATGGACTTTTTCCAATCCTCAAGCTTGCAATCTTTCTACTTACAGGGACTTTTCATACCCTGGTCCTTCTATTTGGGATGCCACTTCTTTTTTAATACTATCTTCTACACACAAACTCACACACTCAAAACACACTCATACACACTCACACTCACATGCATACACACATACTTACACACACTCACACACAGTCTCACATACTTACACAGACCTGCCTGCCATGTATAATAGGTTCCAATTATATATTTTTAGTTAATAAATGGAACCAGGAACCCAAGAAATGTATAAGTGCATGGTATAGTCTCATCCACACTTATTCTATGAGGGTGAAGAACATGAGTTCTGAGAAACTTAAGTGGCTTGTCTAACATGCCCCAAGTGGTAAGCGGCAGAGCCATGGTTTAACCCTGCTTGTGGGAATCCTTGTCCTACTATCATTGCATTTCTTGGGCTCAGGCTTGCAAGTTAGGACCAGGCAAAATGTTCACCAGCTCATCAAGGTTCTGCCAGGCACTAAAAGTAAAAGGGGCTCTTGTAAGAGTGTTCTGGAAACTTTTTTTTTTTTGCCAGGCCAGGTCTTTATTTGTGTTTGGGCATGATAGGGATGAAGAGGATCATGCTGATGAAAATGTAGCAGCCAGTTGACTGGTTCCTGCAAGTGTTGCTCTAGCTGCTCTGATTCTGTCGCAGCTTCTCCAGGTTCTGGTTGGCCATCTTGAGTGAGAGGGTCTGATTGTCCTTCTTGATGACACTCTGAGTGACCAGTGTGTTGGTCTTGAGGCTCCAGGCCGGGCCTTGTGTTTCTCGGCCAGCCTCTCCTGGAGGTTCTGGTGCTGTTGAAGGATGAGGTCTAGCTCAGTTGCCGACTGCTTCTCATCCCATGGGCCCTGTCACCCCTTTCTCTTCTTCAGCCCAGCAGAGTCCTTGCCTAGCAGCTGACACTCTGCATCCTGCTGGCTTACCAGGCCCACTACTACATACTTACCATCTTGGTGGCAGGCACACATTCCCTGGCTGAGGTTGGCATGCGTCTGGGGACCAGGAATTGCTTGGCTAGTGCCTTCTCTGAGGGGGTCAGCTTCTGTGTGTGTAGCATCCCTTCAGAAAGTCAACTTTGCAGTAATATTCACTGATCGCCTCAGAGGCAGGTTTGCTGGGCTTTCAGGGCCTGCACAAGTCCCCGAAGGGGGCTCCCAGGTACTTCTCCAGATGCCACTCCTCCATCCTGCTTCTCTGCTGTCATCTCCCTGCAGCGGCACAGCAGCTGCCCCAGGTTCAGCTCCAAGCGCCACAGGGACATCACCAACAGGAGGTTCCCGCCCCTTCCCCCTGGAAACTATTCTTTTCTAGACGAATATATTTTTTTTTCTATTTTGTTGCCAATATGTTCTTCCTACCCACCAGTTTTTGAAACCAAACAAAACCTTTCTATAGTGAACAAGACGGCAACTTTACTTTATGTTGAAACAGATGAAGGAACGTGCCTGTCTTGAGGGACTCTTGCTGAAAGCACTTGATTGCAGAGTGCCACAGCACCACTGAGAAACATTAGCTGAGGTAATTCAGCTCCTGTGGCAGTTTAATTTGAAACAATTAAATTTGTGAATGCAAATACGCAGCCTTTCCCTCTGGTTTGTGGAGGAGGGAGAACCAAGGGGGCCTTTAGCAGGAAGCTCAAAAAGGCAGCTTGGTAGGCAGCAGAGCTGTCACCTGCTTTCTGTGCCAACCCCATAGCACAGTTGTTTCCTATTGAGAACACATTCCGTGTGTTCTTAAAGACAGAGATTTTCAGATGCACGGCTATAATGGAGCATTCACACATTCAAAACCTGGCTAAATTTCCCCCCAGGGCACATGGGGATGATGCCAGGGGTACATGTTTGCCTGGAAATGGTCATGAAAATACAATTTTGTTGACTTTGTTTCTGCTGATACATGTTGCCCAGAATTGGCCATGGAAATACAATTTTTTTGACTTAGGGTGAGTTCAAGGGAATAGCTAGCCACCTTGTGCTGCAGGTTCAGGCGAGGGCACCATGGTTTCTGCTCTGACCAGATAGGATGACACTGAAGCAGCCTCCTCTCTAGAGACTTGCTTTGGTTACTTTACTGCAGAAAGCTGGATTTGGGTTCCATGTCCAAAAATCCCTCCCTTATTCTGGTCCTCACTGTCATTGCCTACTTTCTTCCATGTCATTAGTCTAGGGAAGTCTGTCAGTATTGTAAATCCAGGCTTGCCAGATCCTGCAAGGATTTCTTATTGCTCATCAGGTAAAATCCAAGTCACTTAACTTGGCTCTACATGACGTGACCTCTAACTAAGCCTTTAGTCTCATGGCCCATTACTACTTTGTCTTCCCTGCCCCTTCCATGCTATTACTACGTAGAATGATGCACAGGGCCCTGAACATGGTCACTTTTCTGTTGTGTCTTTGTACTCCCTTCCTTGCAACTGTCCTCCTTCCTTGGTCCACTCACTGAGAGATCACTAAGCATCGCTCCTTGCAAAGCTTTGTCTGATGTCTACTCTCTCCTTTCTTCCCCAAAACACATTAGAATTTTGTTCAAAATAGTACGTACCATTTTCATCACATACAAGATGTCATTAAATGTAAGATATGTCTCATGTAAATGTGAAAGTAAAAATAATTGTGGAAACTAGAATTGATAAAATAAGGTATGATAGTTTTCTGTTTACTTGCCTCTCCCATTAGTCCTTTGGAGAGCAAGTGTCTTCTATCATTCATTTCTATTAACTCGGATCCTCCCATTGTATCTAGTTTATATCAGGATCTTAAATGCTTTTTGTTTTTAATAAGCAAATGTGATCTTATGGGTGGTAAACCAGGTGAGGTTTTGTTGTTGTTTTTTTAGATATATTTTTATTGATTCCAGAGAGGAAGGGAGAAAGAGAGGGAGATAGAAACATCAATGATGAAAGAATCATTGATCGGCTGCCTCCTGCATGCCCCACACTGGGGACCGAGCCCACAGCCTGGGCATGTGCCCTGACCTGGAATTGAACCTTGACCTCCTGGTTCATAGGTTGATGCTCAACCACCAAGCCACACTGGTTGGGACCAGGATATTTCTTTTAACCAGTTGAATTTCTGATGGAGTTTCCTTACAATGGTGGTGCCTGGCTCGGGGCTGGCCAGGGAGTGGCCAAACCCTCCCCCCACCTGCCAGGGTTTCTGTGGTGGGAGTAGAAACAAAAAAGTTTAAGGCTGAGGCTGCTGCTATGTCCTGGATGCAGCAACCTGGAAAATCAAAGGTGATGTTTTTAAAGTGTCCAAATATGACCCACAGTAAAGCCAGTCTTTATCACCCCTAAAATAATAGGAGTAGATTTTCCCATTAAAACCTTTTAAAAACTTTAGAAAAAATTAATAATTTACTCAACCCTGAGCATCTTCAATGTGTGAGGCTATGTGCAGAAGGATCTTTTACATACATTGTCTAATGTTGTAGTCACTAAATCCTTATGGTGGAGATGGTCTTACATATTTAGAGATAAACAAGCTCAAAAGGGAAAATTATTTGAAAGGTCACGTATTAAGTAGCAGAGAGATGGTTCAGATCCAATATTTATGTCTCAAAACCTTTAGTCTTCATACCATGTTTCTTTGCTTCCCCTCCCCCCAATGGTGAGATGCCTACAAGAGACTGATACAAAGAGAAAACATTAAATAACACTAAATCTCATGCTGACAAATGCATTCCCTTTCTCCTTTAGTCTTTTAGATCATATCAAATGGACACTCTCCCTTTGTTCAACATACTAGCAGGAACTAGTACCCAGTTAAGCTATTTCCTTCTGTCTTGATCTACCACAACTTGATGCTCTTCAGATTCCTCTTATCAGCTAAATAAAGGAGTACAATTTTAAGGATATATGTTTGTTTAAATGCACAACAAATAATTAAACCCCATACTGCCACATGTCCTTCCTCTCCAACAAATCCTGAAGATCTTCCTTATACATAAAGAAGAAATGTACCTTGTCTTTTTAACTAGGTCATGACCCAAAGCATCACTGATCCTTGAGATCTAAAAGTCCTTATTCCTCAGCTTGAATCAAAACCTCAGGGTTGTATCACCCACTGGAGACCTCATGGGACAAAAATTTGAAGAATTAGCCAACATTCTCAGCCAGATACAGAAGGAAACATATGGGCAGGTGTCATATATGCTGGAAGTAGAGTAGTTTGGGATGGGCAAGTTGGTTGGTTCAGCCAACGGGTACTCCCTCATGTGATAGAGAAAGGAAAAGGGCCTCACACATGTGCATGGTCTTTACATTCAGAGTAACACTGCCCATTTATCATATATATATATAACATTTATCATATATATATATATACACATATACATATACATATACATATACATATACATATATGTATATATATATATATATCCAGGCATGGATCTAAGTATTTTTAGCTATTAACACAATAACTTTATGACTTAGGCACATTAAATAATTTCCCCAAGATCATACAGCTAATCAGTAGCGTAACTGTGAGTCAATCCCAGATAGTCAAGCACAAGTGATCATCTTGTTAATGACTAACATAGAATCAATCAGGTTATCCACTGGTGTTCCCCTGAGGCACCTAGAAAGGAGGTATACAGAGAGATGCAGAATTATTCCTTGGAACCCATCCAGCAGGACTAAGAGAAGATGTAAATGCATTAATGCTCAAGTATTGGAATCTATATATCACATTAGTAATTAATTTACTATAAGATCACCAATTTCATGAGCTTTTCCTTAATAATGCCAGTGATTTGTCACAACTAAATATCATCTCCTTTAGGGAGAGCGCAACCAGTTTTTTATTTAAGCTATATGCAAAAGTAAAGATGTCAGAATTATAAGCACTCATATCTCTTGGAATTTGTACAATTCTGCATGCAAAATAAAGGATTTGCTTAAAGGCAGATAGGTTTGTGTATTCTTTCTGAGGAAATTTGATATTAAGACATGGGAGAAATCACTTGAGGAAGCACTTTTAAAAATAAGGCAACCATACACCTAAGTTTATGCCTATTATCCCTGGGCAAGTGTTAATAGTGCCCCCTTTCACTCTCAAAAATTTCCTGGGTAGGGTGTTATATTATAAGGCCACCCCATTTAAAAGAACACGCCATGGTGACTTCAGTTTCCATTGTAGTGGGTGGTAGCAGTATAAAATAAAAGACACATTCCCTCACCTCAAAAATCTCACAGATTGGATTTTATTCCATTTCAAGGAAGATATATTAAAAAATTACTGTCATTCAATAAATGCCACGATAGAGATATCAAAACAAGGTGTCTGAATAGGAGAAGATGGTCATTAAATGTAGAATGAAGAAGCTTGAAGACTTAGAAACTGCTCCCAGGAGAGGTAACACTTCAGTTGAATCTTAAAGGATCACAAATACTAGTAATATGTAAGTATCCAGTGAAAGTTGAGCATTCAAAATAGAATAAACTTAGATGGGATATGTGAGGGAGATAATAATATGTAGTGATCAAGAAGTACACAGTTTGGGATCAAGTGTAAGATTTTGAATTCTAGCCGTGTGTCTTTAGGAAGTTACTGAACTACTCTGAGTCTTGGTTTCTTCATGGGTAAAATGGAGAACAACAGTATCTAACTCACAAGGTTGTTGTAAGGTATCAATAAATTAATACCAGTATATGTGAAAACCTTTAACAAGTGGGTAGTGAATAGTAAATACTGTAAAAGATGGGTTATTATTAGTTTAATTAGTCTGAAATATGTAAAGTGTATGCATGTGAATATCTTAAGATGAGAAAGAAAATCAGTTTTGTGTGTGACATAACCAAGGAGTTTGGTTATGAGGGAAATAGCAATTATTGATGGAGAGTGATATAATCAGATTGGAGGGAAATCACTTGATACTGAGGGAAATAGCAATTATTGATGGAGAGTGATATAATCAGATTGGATATTTTTAAAATGAATCATTTTTGGCAAGTGTATGGAAGATGGATTGGAGATAGATTAATAGGTGGCAGAGAGAAAGGCTATTGTAGTACATGAGGATTGGCAGCAAGGATGAAGAAAAATCCCTCTGCGCTATTTAGGAAACATTTAGGCAATATCACCTCACTCATGTCAAAACCTTCAACATATTGATGGGACATTCTCACTACAAGAGCAAGATAACCAAATTAGGGGTGTGGAGATGAAATTTGAGCCTTCAACACAGTAATACTCTTAGCATCTATTTTTATGAGTATTATATTTATGGGCAACTGAATATTAAAGCCATAAGAGACATTAAAAAATGATCCAGTTCAGTGGTTCTCTATTCTAGTTACCATTAAAACCATTAAGATTTTACAAAATATTACTCCTCAGACCCCAAACTTGGTCAAATAAGTAAGAATCGCTAGGAGAGAAGCTCAAGCACTGTTGTGTCTTCAAAAGTCCCCAGGTGATTCCAATGTTCTGTCAGGATAGAGAACCACTTGCACTCTCATCCAATAACCATGTTGGACAGAGGTGGAAGATAAACCCCAGAAATTCTACTTCTTTTAGGATGTGGGTGGTAATTGTGTTATATGTCTTACATAGAATATATACATATAGCTTCTTATCTATAAGAATAAAAGGCCAGGCGTCATGACCAGAATGACCAATCAACCAGTTGCTATGAGGTGCACTGACCACCTCTCAGTCCCTCCCCCAGACTGCAGGCTCCCATCACTGGATGGCCAATGGCCAATAGGGAAACATGGGAACCAGGCTGGGTGGCAGTGGAGTGGGACTGGGAAATGGACTCGTGGGGCAGCAGCAGCATCGCAGAGCATCCCGGGGCGGCAGTGAGCAGCTTTGTGGAGCGTCACAGGGCGGCAGCGGCAGCATCGTGGGGCGGTGGGCATGGCTCTGATCACAGGCTAGGTCTAGGGACCCTACACATGCACGATTTCGTGCGCTGGGCCTCTAGAGTACTTATGATAAGTTTGCTACCTCTTGGATATAACGTATTTTATATTAAGTGTATGCTGATGCTAGAATGGGAAGAAAAAAATAAGACATGAAAACAAAATGGCAAAACAAAGATAAAAAGAGAGGAAGAGCTTTATGCAAACAAAAGGAAGTAAGACCACATATGCATTCCTCTGATCCAAGGTAGGCAAGGCCTCCTAAATTATGCCAAATTGGTTTCCTCCTTGGTAAGGGGTAATTAGGAGAGAACATAAAAAGCATCCTATCTAGTTAACAGGGAATATGCTAATTGACTGTCACGCCCTCACAAAGATGGTAGTGCCCACAGCCAATAAGGAGGGAATATGCTAATTGACTGCCATGCCCTCAAAGATGGTGGTGCCCACAGCCACAAGATGCCAGTGCCCAGTCCCCTCAGCCCCACCTACCTCCAGAGTCCCCCAGTACCCTCAGCCCTCCAACCACCCAAGGCCGGCCTGAGGCGCAGACAAGCCTCAGATGGCGGCTACCCAGCCAATGCCCAAGGCACAGGCAAGCCTCAGATGGCAGCTGCCCAGCTGCCTAGAGCCAGCCTGAGGCACAGGTAACCAGGGCCGACAGAGGCTTGTGCTGCCGGCAGTGGCAGCAGCAGAGGTGTGATGGGGGTGTCTCCTTCCCCTGATCTCCGGGTCACCTCCTGCTCCTGAGGGCTCCTGGACTGTGAGAGGGGGCAGGCCGAGCTGAGTGACCCCCCTCCAGTGCATGAATTTTCGTGCACTGGGCCTCTAGTAGAAATAATAAGAATAAAAGTCCCATGAATTCAGGGGGCTGTGTCTGTCTTGTTTACTTGTGCATCCCCAGTGTTAAAAGCAGAACTTTGCAAATAGACTAGTTCCATACCTTAGTTATGGACTAAATAAATGAAAGAATGAAAAAAGAGCAAAAGTGTCAGGCAGAGTCACTGACTCACTTTTTCTGTTTGGTCCATTAAATCATTCTAACAGTTTTAGAGATGATAAAATAATTTTCACATTTTTCAGTTCCTTTTATATACTGGGCTTCTTTTTCTGCCAGAAGCATCTTTGAATTTCTTTGAGATTGGAATATTCAATGGTCCTGGTCCTGTCTGATGGTCTATGTAGAGAAGATGGTTATTGATGTTCTGTATATAAAGGTGGGCTCAATGGAGAATAAGTTCTGGACTTAAAATCAGGCCCTTTTGTTTATTGTATGACCTTGGGCAAGGTCCGAAACTGCTTTTACTATCAGTTTCCTTTATGGACTGAATGCTTATGTCCTCTACAAATTCATATTTTGAAGCCCTAAATCCCTCAAATGCATTTGGAGGTGAAGCCTTTGGGGCATAATTAATATTAGATTATATCATGAAAGTGGAGCCCTCATGATGAGCTTAGGCAATCTGAAAAACAGGAAACAACCCCTCACTAGATAAAAATATCTGCTGGCTCCTTGATCTTGGACTTCCCACATTCCTGACTGTGAGAAATAAATGTTGGCTGTTTAAGACACCCAGTCTATGATATTTTATTATAGCAGCCCAAATGGGCTGACAAGAGTATTCAAGTTATTACAAAGGTCAATGAGGTGACACATATAGATATTAAGACCTCAGCCACCACCTGATAAGTGATCATAAATGTTAAATGTATCATTGTACTGTAATGGTTATTGTATTACTATTTTAATTATTATAATTTGACCCATCCCACTTCTCAGTGATAAAAGCAAAGAACAAGGATATGGGAAACTGCATGTATCACAAGGAGCCCATAGGGGTAGATACATCTTTATTGTCCTTTGCTTAGCCATTTATTTCAAAATAAAAACTCCTGATTGGGCTTTGCCTTGTCTGTCTATAGTCCCACTGTGATCACAGATTGAAAATTGGGTGTTTTAAGGAAATACTGTATTTCCCTATGCCATCCTTTAGGTATCTAATCTTCTCACAAGGTGATAAGTTTCTTTTTTAAAATTATGCTTTTTTATTAATTTTTAAAGAGAGAGGAGGGGAGAAAAATAAAGAGATGGAAACATCAATGGCAGAGGAACATCATCGATCAGCTGCCTCCTGCATGACCAGCACTGGGGATTGAGCCCACTACCCAGGCATGTGCCTTGACCAGGAATCAAATTTGACCTCCTGGTTCCTGGGTCGATGCTGAACCACTGAGCCACACTGACCTGGCAGGTGATAAGTTTCTTGAAAAACAAAAAATAAATTCTTATTCATTAGAGTATAATGAAATAAGTAAATACTGTGACTGAGTAGTCTCACTTTAAATATTTTCCTTAAGAATCTTGATTATTCCATGGGAGGATACAACACAGGACAGGGAGATGTTAATGTGTGAAGAGGACCCAGATATTTCTCCTGGTTATAGACATCCACTAAAGGTTTATAGTTTAAATATAACAAAATTTTCACTGAATTCTCCATTTTGTGTTGACCATCTTGAGAAAATATGTGATTAAGTAAAAAAAAAGATATGAAATCCCCCAATTTCAAACATCCTTATGTTTTAGTTTACTAGGGATGCCATAATAGAATACCACAAACTGGGTGGCTTAAACAACAGAAATGCATTTTCTCACAGTTATGAAAGCTGGAAGTCCAAGATCAAGGTGCCAGCAGAGTTTATTTGCTCTTCGACCTCTCTCCTTGGCTTGCAGGTGCCTCATTCTTATTGCTTTTTCGCATGGTTGCCCCTCTCATGTCTCTGTGTATGTCCAAATCTCTTTTTATAAGGACACTAATCCTATTGGGTTACCTCCCCCCACTAATCACCTCATTTAACCTTAATTCCCTCTTTAAAGACCTTATCTCTAAATACAGTGGTTAAATTCTTAGTTAGTGAGGGGTTAAGACTTCAACATATAAATCGGGGTGGGGGGCAAAATTTAGCCAATAATATCTTATTGATGAATCTTAATTCAATGACTAATATGTTTTCTGGTCCTATTAAATGGCCCCAAAATACCTTTAGTGTTACCTTCAAGTACACACCAGTTCCCCATAAAATCAAATAAACACCAAATATTGAAGAGTAGCTGAATTTCCTTTTGGATACATAACACAATACCATAGGCTGAGTTTCCAGGAAAGAGACACTGAGAATATACACTTTGCATGCCTGAGCTTCACTGAAGAGTGTTCTTTATAACAATATCTATGAAAGAAGAGCAAAGCAGGACTGGACAGAAAGAGAAGCTGAACTGTGAGACAGTTACAACAGAAAACTTTTTTCCTGATCTTTTGATTCTTGAGATAGAGAAACTTTCAGGGTTGTCTCCTTTAGAAGTAGCTGTCTCCTTTTTTTTACATTTTCATCAGATTGGTCTTATGGATGGGGAGTATCTTGAACAAGGCAGCCTCCTAGTATCCACCACAGTCTACTCTGTACACTTTGGATCTAGTTACTTCATATGCTGAGTTTAACTAGATATAGCTGTTCCAAGATTTTCATTGGTCTTTTTCCCAAAGAAGCATACAAAAGAAGAGTTGGTGGGACAAACTATAAGACCCATCTCTGAAGCTGACATTGAGTCCTTACCTGATACTACTATTATCCTCCCTTCCTCTGCTACCTATTCTAGATGTCCCTCACTCTTGTCAAGCACTGTTGCCTGTAGTTGTCTAAATGGCTTAGTCACTGATTGTGATCCAGCACTTCATCCCAGAGTAGTCTGAGCTCCTGGTCACCATGTCCTTTGTAAACCATGGCTATTGCACTTGTTAATTTTCTGTCATGATGGGGCAGGGATGTACCAAAAAGACACTCCAGTGATTCACCCGAGTAGCAGTCATATTCTTCCCTATCATTATGGCCATGATGCATTGGTGTCTTTTATCATCCTGATAATTGGATCAATATCCATAATGGTTCTTTTCCTTGCTTGATGATCTCTTCACTTAAGAAGCCTAAAGTGACTGATTGACAGCTAAAGCTAAAAGTTATTGGGATACTTACTCTGTCCCCTGCTGTGTTCATGTTTGAAAGCTGAGACATCTAGAGTCACAAAACCTAAGTATATAATGATGGAAAGCATAATATACCCCCCCTCCCAAGAGAGATACTTTGAATGATGGTAAGTGAAGACACTAATAGTTTCACTGCTTGGTTGCTAAACTATTTGGTTGTTGAATGTATTCAACCTCCTGGAGACATAGCAACACTTCACTGATTAAAAATGTTTACTGAATCTTAGACAATAGCATCTCATCCTTTTAGGGTGTTGTTCCCAAGCTAATACTATAATTGTGCCTTCAAAATGCTCTCCCATTATTCTGAAAGGCTGGCAGCTTCTGGGATGTGTAGTGTGTGATAGACCAATGAATTTCATGGGTATGTGACCACTGACATACCTCTTTGGCTGATCAGTGAATCTCTTGGTCTGGTGCAACAGTATGCAGGATCCCATGTTGGTAAACCAGACATTCTGTGAGCCTTCACTTAGTGGTGCTGACTGAGGCCCTGTGGGCAGGAAAAATAAGTCCACACATGGAATACTTGTTAATATCAATCAAAATAAATTGTTGTCCCTTTCAAGGTGGAAGAAGTACAACACTGACAACATGCCACTGAGTGGCTGGTTTGACTCCTTGAGCAATAGTGTCATATTGGGGACTCAGCCCTGGCCTCTATTGCTTATAGGTAGAACCTTTGATAGTGTAAGTGCCTAGATAAATCTTGGAGAATGAGAGTCATGCCATTGGATCCATGACTCGCCAATAGCTACTCTCTTCTTGAGCCCACTCTACCAGCAATGGGGTGGCCACAGACAAAGATTGGCTGCTGTCAAGTGGTTGGTTGGTCCCTCCTCTGTGGTGGATGCTCTCTGATGAACAATAATACGCAACAAAAAGCTTTTTTCACACTTTGGCCACCCCCATAGGTTCTTCATATACATATCTTTTCCTGAAACATCCTTGTTGCTAATCCCCCTTTTTTTCCTGGTAGCCTCTAATTAACCAGTCATCCAACACTATTCAATAATCCATATATATTCTACTCAGTCCACTTTTCTTTCCACCTAAAGCAGATAGCCACCAAAGTTCTGCCTATTGGGAAGATTTTCTTTCACCACTATTTTTCAGAGCCATCCTGAAAAAGGTCTGTGGTTTGGCAATAGCCCACTTTTGTCTTGTACCCATAAACTAGTTCACACAATAATCAAGCTTAGCTTTTTTCCTCTGTCATTGGGTCATAAGAAACTCCCCAGGAACCCATGGGGATTAGCTCTGGGAGAATTACTGATTTAACAGTGGTGGATGACATGGGATCTGAAATGCCTACTTTTGCAGCATGCTAATGCCCACTGGCATCACTCATGCTTGATCCAAAATGTACCATTTTTTTAATCTTATAGAGGAATGGCACTTCACCCTCCAGAGTTGTCCCCACTTGAAATAAGAGGGTCAGCCTTTGTACATGTACGTTGGAAGGAGGATGCTCTCATGGATGCTGTAACCTAGAGTGAGGCAGCTTCTTAGCTCCTTTGGCTGAGGCAACTTCCTGAAGAGGGGCTCAGTTGTGAATTCTCAGCAGTCAACACTCTTGGCAACTGACAGCATGAATGCCTTGGTTCTGAAGAGCAATCTTCATGTCACTCCACAGCAACCACTGTACACACTTTAAAGGATTATACTGACAGAGATAAGGCTTAGGAACTGAAGGAAGATTGGTAACTTTAAATCTTGTGTGAGGTCTGATTCCATGAAGAATTCTTTTGTGTGTATATTATAGGTATATATATTATCTCAAACTGCCCAAAGTGTCATCTCAAAATCTTTTGGGTATCATAATCAAGAATGACCCTTAGAGCCCAGCCGGCATGGTTCAGTGGTTGAGTGTCGGCCTATGAACCAGGAGGTCATGGTTCGATTCCTGATCAGAGCACATGCCCAGGTTGCAGGCTGGATCCCCCCAGTGGGGGGCATATAGGAAGCAGCTGATCAATGATTCTCTTTCATCATTGATGTTTCTATCTATCTATCCCTCTGTCTTCCTTTCTGAAATAAAATTTTTAAAAAAGAATGACCCTTAGAGAATAATTAATCCAACTCTCATTTTTTTCAGAATAGAAAACTAACACATAGGAGAAATGGTTTATCTGGTTTTTGTTATTAAGCCTTGGTTCGCTGAACTTGTAAACTTGAAATAGCAGTAGTTTCTGCATAGGTTGTAACTATTTCTAGGACATGGAGGCTTATAGACACTGAAGACCACATAACTAGAAAGTGAATGGAGATAGCATTTGGTCTTAGGGCAAATGGTTAAAAATCCCTCAATTTATTCAATCCACTGTTCATCTATAATTTCTACTTCTAAAACCCTTTATCTACACTAATAAAAGAGAAAGATGCAAATTGACTGTACCTGCATGACACCAGCAGCCAATCAGGAATCAGTATGTAAATTAACCCAACAAAGATGGCAGGTTAATTTGCATACACAGGCGCTGAGCAGCCAGGGGAGAGGCAGGACGCTTGCGTTGTCGCCATGACAATGATGCAGGCATTCCGCAACGCCCCAGCCGCTCAGAGTCTCTGGGCAGCGTGGGAAGGGGGGCCAGAGTGGAAAGTGGTGGCTCTGGGGCCAGAGCAGAAAGAGGCTGTGCTGGCAGCCAGGGAAAGGAAGGCCCATTCTTGCACGAATCTTCGTGCAACGGTCTTCTAGTCCTATATTATAAAGAGGTAATATGCAAATTGACCATCACACACTCACACAAGAAGGCTGTCCTCATGTGGTCACAAGATGGCCACCCCCATGTTGTCACAAGATGGCTGCGCCCATGTTATCACAAGTTGGCCACCAGGGGAGGGAAGTTAGGGGTGACCAGGCCAGCAGGGGAGGGTATTTGGGGCAACCAGGCCTGCAGGGGAGGGAGGGCAATTGGGGGAGACCAGGCCTGCAGGGGAGGGCAGTTAGGGGTGACCGAGCCAAAAGGGGAGGGCAGTTGGGGGGGACCAAGCCTATAAGGTAGGGCAATTGGGAGTGACTGGGCCGGCAGGGGAGGGCAGTTGGGGTCGATTGGGCCAGCAGGAAAGGGCAGTTGGGGGTGATCGGGACAGCAGGGGAGCAGTTAGGTGTTGAACAGGCTGGCAGGGGAGTGGGATTGGGCCTAAACCGCCAGTCAGACATCCCCCAATGTGTCCCAGATTGGAGAGGGTGCAGGCTGGGCTGAGGGACAACCCCCCAGTGCATGAATTTTGTGCACCAGGCCTCTAGTTCATTAATAAAATAGACCATTCATTCACTCAGCAAATATTTATTGATGCCTCCTCTGTACCAAGCACAATGCCAAGTCATGGAAATTTAATAGTTAAGAGGACTTATTTTCATAGAACCTGTAGTAAGGATTCACATTTAGAAAATAATCAACAAAGTAAATAAAAACTTTCAGTTGTGATAAGTGCTCTGAAATAGAGGCATGTGGTTCCATGAGTGTGCATATTGGAATGACTTAACTGTGGAGGTTATAGAAGATTTTGTTAAGGTAATGTCTACTGCATAGAGATATGAAACATTAATGGAGTTAACTAGATGAAGAAAATAAAATAAAGGATTCAAGGCAGAGGGAACAATAGGTACTGAGACCCTTTGACAGAAGAGAACATGGCACATATGAATGATTATAGGAAGGTTATTCGCCTGGAGAAAACACATGGGCATGTGCAGCATAGCGGAGCTGCAAGGATAAGCAAGGGCCAGACTCAGAGTCATGTTCAGGACTTTTGTCTTTACCCTGAGAGGCCACACTAAACTGTTTTACTCATGAAAGGATATAATATGATTTAGGTCCCCTTGCTGCCTTGTGGAAAATGGATTGGCAAAGGACAAGACTGGGTAATGATAAAGAGTTATGGGGCTATTGCTGTCATTCTGATGAAAGTGGTGATAGCATGACTGGATTCAGTTGGTAGAGCTGGAGAAAAGTGGGTGGGTTTGAAAAGTATACAATAGTGTGGGAAGGCCTGAGGAGGGGGTCTGAGTGGGCTGGAAGGGGTCAATGGTGGGGGACAGCTGTAATGCTTTCCATGATAAAGATTTTTAAAAAGTATTTAGTGACTAAAACAGCACTTGATGCTAGATTACATAGGGAAGAAAAGATGTCTAGGGTGACTTTCTAGGTTTTTGGTTAGCATGACTGAATGGAGTAGTGCCAAAATAGACCCATATAAACATTTCCAGGTAGACTGCGTTTAATATTTCATGAGGCTACTTGCATACTAAGAGAATTCTATGAATTTAGAGCCTTGGTCTTCAATACAGTCCTTAATTTTTGAATTGTGGATCCTGTAAGAAATTGATGAAAGTTATGAAAACTTTGTTCAGACAAAAACTCTTTGCACCAACTCACAATTTTGCATGTATTTTGGGAGTCAGCTTCCTCCATGTAAATTTCAATTCCCATGCATTTATGCAGCCCGAGGATCTGAGGCTGATCTTTATTCTACGATGTGTACCTCATTGCTTCATTTGCACACTGTACCACACAGTTGGAAGACTGAACATGTCTTTGCATGGCTGTTACAGTTATCCATTTATTGTATTTTCCTGTTGGTTAGCAAATGAGTATTGAATGGACACTGGCAAAGCACTATTCTAGTCCTCAGGGAATCACAAAGCATAAATGCTCCTCTGGGAACCCGTACAAAATCACATCAGGCCTAATGGCAGAACCAAACACAAGGGTCCTCTGGCAACTACTGTCAGAAAAAGCAGCTCTGCCTCACAAAAGCTGCCTGTGTCAGCTCCTTTTCACAGGCCTGGCTTCATGTTGCCTGGGGGGGAGGGGGGATAAAGGGGAAATAAAATATTTCCTTCCCCAGGGAAAGAATCATTTGGATACAGCTGCATTTGAGAGAGAATTGCTGACTTAGGATTTGATTCCATGATGAGCATTTTATAAACATACTATATATAGCAATTATATTCACTACATACTGTATATACATGAGACATAAATTACACACTAAATCAGCTCCTGTGCCAATCCAGAAATAACAGAAAAGAGAACAAATGCTTACATTGCAGCTGGCAGGCTTAGAAGGAGAAATATTTTAAAGAAATATCATATAGACGGAGATATAGTATCAACTTCTCCAGAGTCTTTTAGAATTACACAATCATCTGACATGGAATTTAACCATGCTCTTTACTATTAGAGTTTAGGGATAATTTGCTATAGTTCAAAGATTTCTTCGATGTCCCTCCTTCAAAGGTAATAATCCAAATACTTCCTGAGGGCTTACTGTATGCCAAATGCTGTGCCAGTACTTTACATATATTATCTCATTTAATCTTTATAATCTATAATAATAAAAGCGTAATATGCTAATTAGACTAGACATCCTTCCAGGCGACCTTCTGGATGAAGCAGGGGCTGTGAGGGCCGAGTCCCTTGCACGAATTTCGTGCATTGGGCTTCTAGTCATTCTATAAAGTAGATGCCGTTTGATAAAATCCATTTTACTGAGGGGCAAACTGAAACTCAGAAATGTCATACAATTTTCCCAGCAGGACTCCATCATCAAGTAACTAATGCTGTAATCAAATCCAGGTGTGTCTTACTTGGAATGCCCACATGCTATCTTATAAATTACCATTTCACCTAAACTTTACATCCCATCTAAATAGAAATAATGATGAGTAGTTTAATATCCAAATTGTCTGTCATTCTTAACCATTATGGTTATACAGCTACCAAAGATGTGTGTTGATTTCTTGAAAAATAAATTACAAGTATAGTTTCAGGACCATTGTAATTGAAAGACAAAGAAAACTCTACCAGGATGTTCAAATGTTAAAAGCAAGTTTAACCTAAGTCACCATATCATATCAATGCTTCTTTAGAAATGGGAATTATAGAATTACTTGGGATCTAGATGAATTCCTTAAAAATTAATGATAATGCCATAGTTATTGCCTATAAATACTGACCCAGGGCCTTCCAAAGCAGTAATATGATCAAAGTATATATATCTTATTATATAAAAAGTTTCTTCTCAGTGAATTTCAGTAATTCGTCTTATAAAGCCAGTAGGACAACTGTATTGCAGAAATGATGAAAGTACGTATTTGGAAAATGGCTAAGTTTAAGGAGTGGTCGAGCTGTCATTTTTTAAATATCTAAGAACTGTACACTTTTAAAAGATAAATCATTCCTACATGTTACATAATAATTTCTGAAGGTTGTTAAATTGCAATCAGACAAGTTCTCTTAGCCTCCTTCTGAAAATATATATTTATGGAAATTAAGAGGCATGCAAGCTTTTTCTATCTTCTTTCTGCTCGTCAGATGTGACACCTAGATGGCTGTAAATAACCCCTTCCAATTATTCTATAGCCTTTGATCCAGACTCAATTTATCTCTCTGAACTCAGCCATTAAACCAGCAGAAGGCCAAGGTTTATACCATTAAGTTCAGAGCTCATTTAAAAGCAGGTACTTCATCAGGTAGTTTAAAAAGATTTCCATTTGAAGATCACAACAAAGAAGTATGGTGATGGATGCCCCTTAGAATTCTAGCACATTCATGCACAGGAGAAATAGTTCATCTTTCCCTGCAGCCACATATAATCAATAGCCTAAGAAGATTCTATAGCCATAAACATTCATATTGATATAATAAAATTAAAATACTCATAGCATTGCTTTCTAAAAGATCAAGAAAATGCATTTCTGAATAATTCTTAGCTCTATAGTCATGATAGTCTTCTGATTGTGCATTTAAAGGCATTTAGGGCCCTGCAGCATTGCTGGTTCAGCTTAAAGCTTGTTCAGGCTCATTAGCCTGATCCCATCAAAAAAAAAAAAAAAGTTAGGTGTTTTAAAAAGAGTAGAAATAGAAATGAAATTATGCCCACTGTTATATCTACCTTTGTATCCTTTGGTCAGTCTTCAGTTACATTTACACCACTTCTCTTAAACTTTGTCAAATCTTTGTACTTATCTCTACACTTTTTTGTGCTTTTCATTGTACCTGCCTGTGATGTTCTCATTTGCTTCACAAATCCATACAAGACTCTTCCTATACAAATGCATTACAGTAATACGATGGACTAAGTGTGTTTAATAGGATCAATTACTTCAGGAAAACCCAATACACAGGAATTTGATCTCACCAAGCTGATAAATCAGAAAGAAATAGATTATTTAATAAACTCAAAATTGATAAAACACTTTGTGGAGGAAGCTGTCCGATTATTCAACATACCTATCTCTTGTCTAGTCATGCTGGTAGGAGAAATTATCATAGCTGCTATTTATTGAGACTGTGAAATGGGTGCTATTATCCCCAACTTGAAGATGAGGAACCCAAGGGTCAGAGAATTTAGGTGACTTGTGTAGATCAAGAAAGAATTAGGATTAAACCCATGTCTGTTTTACTCAATGGAGTGTTCTCGATCATTATGTATTCCATCTCCTCAGAGCTTGCTTACAGAGTTCACATTCAGTTGTTGTCCTGCCTGAAATGTCCCTTCCTCTCTTTCCCCACTCAAATCCTCTTATATGTTGGGAATATTTCTTCCCTACTATTAACATTTCCTTTCTATGAGAGAGCTTAGTGTGGCTCTAGGCTTCTCTCTCAGGAGATAGCATGAGTTCTCTGTCTGGTAAGTTTGGAAAGAATAACTAGGATCAGCTTCTCTTTACCTTTCTTCTCTGGGGAATAATCCTTGTTTTAGGGCAAGAGCTGTCCTAGGTCTCCAGGTATACATGTGCAGCCTGTCCATGTGGAGAAGTGTATCCAGTCCACTGCTACCATGTTGAGTCTGCCTCTGCCTGGTTCCAGGGATAAGTTTCAAGAAGCTCACTTGACTTTCCATCTGACAAATCTCCCAGCTTAGTGTCATCAATCATATGGTGATACTTTGCCTGACACTATTACTCAGCTTTTTCAGAATTTGGGAGCCCACTCAGACCCCTAGATTCTATTTCTTCTGAAAAGCTTTTCCCATAAATCACTTTTCCCTTTCCTATCCCCACAATATTTTGTATTATCATACTAACCTTTATAACAGGTTCACTATGTTAGTGACATATTCTACTACTGCCCCTGGGAAACTACAGAGGCTTGGACCTATCTCTCATCCATATATCACTGTACAGAACCTCACGGAGTGTTTTGTAAATAGTAAGACCTCAAAAAGATTGTTGAATGAGTTGAATTGAATTGCTTCTATGTCATGTCATCTTCATGTGTAGCTTTAAACTTCTTTTTAATGTATACTTTGTTGGTTAAAAGCTGTAGGATATACATACTCCTTTTTTTCTCATCCAGTGGACCACTTAGTGTAGTCATTCAGGCCCAGTGAATAAATTGTTAGATTTCTGGTCATCTGACTGACAGTGAGCCACCATTTCCATTGGAAGAATTGCCAGTTTGCCTCTCCTCCCATTCACTGTGATTATGTACCTTACACCAGTCCCAAGGTGCAACTATCATGAAAGGTTGCCCTGGAATAAAGAGAAGAGACATGGCATCTCAGAAATGGTAACACTTTCATGTTTGAAGCTCAGGCATCTTCAGAAGCACCTGGGAGCTAGCTGCTGTTGTCTATCTCAGGCAACAGGGAACCTAGCATTTTGCATTGGAAATGGAGTATTGTTACATATCTTATAGTTTTATTCCAAATGAATATGAGTGTGACAGTGTTTCTGAAGCAACTAATTTAACACTTAGCATTTTAAGAACTTGCACTTACTGCCAATACACTGATTAAGCTTTACAGATGTGAGACTAAGTGACTCATTAGAAGTCACAGAGAACATCAGTGTGGGGCTCCTGAATGTCACGAGGGCCTTGTATGAAAGTTGGGCTCTGTTCATTCAGCATTATTTTTACATGAAGTTCATTCTTTAGCTAATCATAATCCAGTTCATTCATTTACTCATTCATCCATTCATGAATCCATGTCTTAATAAATCAAAGAGCTCTTATTGAGCATATATACAAAACCCAATAGGAGGTGCTAGATACAGAGATAAACAATCACCCCTGTCCCTAAGGAGCCCATAGGGAAGAACAGATCAAGAAAGGAATTATTTGATGAGATAAGGGTGCTATGATAGCATAAGGGAAGGTCTCTAACAAGCCTGAGGTCTAAGAAAATCCCTTAAAGGAAATCAGGTTTGAGCTGAACATTGAAGGCGTTCACAGGAGTTATTCAGAGACAAAAGAAAATGGTGCAGAGATTCCAGTATTTCCAGAGCAGAATATTCCTCTGAGGAAAGCTACAGCAGATAAGGACTCAAGGCTGGGACCAGATTATGAAGAGCGCCTTAGGTCACACTAAGAATGTAATTGATGACATTATCCTCAATTGATGTCATCAATTACATGGTAAAAAGTTCATTGTGGAACCAGGGAAATATATTGTAAGCTGTTGTAGTATTTTTGTCTAATAAGAACCAATGGGGTGGAGAAGAGTCTTGTTTCGGGGATATTTATGATAAAATGACAGAAGTTGGTCATGATTCAACGCCAATTTGTTGGGGATTCATAGGAAAAGGCAGTAGAAGATAAAGTAGGAACTGTGAATAACACTTAAAATTCTGGCTTAAACAGCTGGATGGGTAGTTATATCTATTACCAATGTTAGGAAAGAAGATGTTGTGGAAGTATGAAAAAATAAATCCTGATGTTGAGATTGAAGTGTTTGTGGAATATCTAGGTTGAAGTGGGCAGACTTAGTAGAGAATAGCTGTGGAGTATGGTCAGGAGGCATAAAATAGTCATCAATATAGAGATATGGTTGAAATTATATAATATTTTCTACATGTAGCCATATTTCTAATTGCTTTAACTTTACTGATATTGTTTCTTATTTCCAGTAAGATCACTCTCAGGTCTTCCTACACGGCTGAGCAAAGTAACTATTCTTTTGAACTATCAAACAACAGAATTTTGACCCATCTACTTATTATCCTTAGGAATATACAAAAATGACTACAAGGATAAGGACACTAATTAAAATATGTTAAAATGTGATCCTTTCTCCAGAAATAGAGAAAAAAAATAAAACTGGTAGCAGTAGGATTCGACTCAAGCCCCTATTTCCCTATATGAGAAATGTAATATCCTCTCTTATACCAACTTTTATGCTGCTCTCCTCTCTCTCCTCTCTTCCCACCCTCACCCCATGCAATTTGCAGAACTGCACGGCAGTTTTAACCCTTCAGGTGTCAGTGGCAAGTTGGTTAAAGACAATCCAAAAGGGCAGGGTCCTCTGTGTTCTACTATATTCACATCTCAGCTTAAGGAAACTTGCCTGTATGTTGCTTTTAAATTGGTTCTCTTTCAAAGTCCACATACAGAAGTTCCATTTGTAAAGCTAACCCAAGTCACCAAGAAGAGAGATGAATAAAGATGCAAGGCCAAAACTGAATGTAAATTCGGTGATTGTCGAATTTACTTTCACAGTTCAGTTCAGGCTATACCTCTGACCTGGAAAAGTTCCTTAGCTCCTCTCATTCTCAGACCCATCCCAATACAGAACAACCTGCATCTCTGTGACTAGAGTGCAGTTCCTGGGAGCAGGGATCATGCCATTCATTTTGGTTGCCACGGCACCTAGTGTGGCATCAAATTCAAAATAGAAATCTAGTTGTTTAGCTCTTAATGTCAAACCATGACAAGTTATATGAATTAGGAACTATTTCCTCTAAGTAAAACTATAATTCATTCTAGAATTCATCTTTTTAAAAAGATAAAGCATCATGAATAAAAATGTCATTGGAGAATTGCATATATCCTATTTTAATGAATGAATCTATTTTATTATCTCACTTTCTTTGTTCAAGATTCATAATATGCCTTCCCTCATGATGGAATTTCTCCCCCCCCCAAAAAAAAATAGATTGATATCAGTTAAAAAAAATAAAAACATGAACTATTAAGTTAGAATCAAATATGCTATATCATATATATGAAATTCAGGGTCAAGAAATTCTACATTTCATATTTTAAAACCATTACTCAACTATACTCTTATTTATCTGCATTAATAAATTGACTGTCTCTGTGGTACCAGACCTTTGCACAAATGTTTTTATCAACACCTCTTGTTGTACTGTGCATTTGTTTTCAGGTTATTTACCCAGCTGGATAATGAGCTCCTGTACTACAGTTTTCCTCAGTGTCTCTGATGGTATCTGGCATAAAAAAAGAACTTCGAATATGTCTCCTCAATTAGGGAAAGAAAAATGTTTTGCTTAAGGAAGGGCATCAGGACCATTTATTTCTTCCCAGCTGCATCTTGGCTGGTGTCTGGTGGTTATTGTTATCACCATGCTTTGCATTTGGGCCTCTGTCTTCATGCGAAGAGCAGTGCACAGGAAGGAAGCCAGAAAAGGGTCAGGAACTGATGTCATCTATGAGGAGGGATAGGCACGACCTCAAGACTGAGCAGGTAGAGGAAAATCAGAACTGGGGATCTGACGGTGATCTGCAAAGTTGAGCCCAGAAGCAAGTGAAAACAATAAAGCCTGAGGGACCACTTGGGATCAGGATCCAGAGTGGTTAGTGAGCTGCAAACGGAAGAAATCCAGGGAGCTCATGCACAGTGTAAAGTTACTTACTAGCCATATAGGCTCATAATTAACCAGGTTTTCTGCAGTGTTTATATTACTCCCTCCACCTATACCTTTCATCACCTCCAGCCCTTCGCTGCTTTTGTACAGACTCCTACCTCTCAGTCATTCTCTAGGAAGTCGTTACAAATTTTTCAAAATTAGATTGGGTGTACTTCCTACAAGTTCACAATATTCTTTTTGTTTGGTTGGTTGGTTGTTTTTGTTAATCCTCAACCTGAGGATTTTTTTCCATTGGTTTCTTTTAGAGAGAGTGGAAGAAAGGGGGAGAGATAGAGAGAAAGAAACACCAATGTGAGAGAGACACATCGATTGGTTGCCTCCCACATGTGTCCCAACTGGGGCCAGGATCAAGCCTGCAACCAAGTTCCCTTGATCAGACTCAAACCCAGGACCCTTCAGTCCAAGGGCCAAACCAGCTAGGGATGGTATTGTTCTTTGTGCTACCAAACCCATCACAGTGCATGGAAATTGTCTATTCAGGGATGTGTTTTACTAACTTGTCTGAAGATTACATGACCATAACCAGAGCCCAAAACAGTGCCTACAACAGTGTGGGCGTCCTATCTAATAAAAGAGTAATATGCAAATTGACCATCTCTCCAACACACAAGATGGCTGCCCCCATGTGGTCAAAGATGGCTGCCACAAGATGGCCAGCTGGGAGGGACCAGGCCTGCAAGGGAGGGCAGTTGGGTGCAATCAAGCCTGCAGGGAAGGGCAGTTAGGGGCAAATAGGCTGGCAGGGGAACAGTTAGGCATCAATCAGGCTGGCAGGGGAGTGGTTAAGGGGTGATCCGGCTGGCAGGCAGAAGCGGTTATGGGCAATCAGAAAGGCAGGCAGGTGAGCAGTTGGGAGCCAGCAGTCCTGGATTGTGAGAGAGATGTCTGACTGCCCGTTTAAACGGGCAGTCGGACATCCCTCAAGGGGTCCCAGATTGGAGAAGGTGCAGGCTGGGCTGAGGGACACCCCCCCCCCTTAGTGTATAAATTTTGTGCACAGGACCTCTAGTTGATAAATATTTCTTGAATGAAATAAGGAGGAATGTTTTGTTTTTAAATATGGACAAAAACTGTTGAAACACATAGTTCTCTTTTCAGTATCACATTTAACAGATTCTAGGACTTATTCACTTAACAAATATTTTTCAAGGGCCTAGGTACTATCCTAGATGCCATGAGCATTGCATTATGAAATTATATCTTAACTATGCAATGACCCTTTCACTTAGTGTCTGTTTTGTATGAGTACTTTTTGCATTTTAACATTAATTATAACAATAACCAAGTACAGGTCGTGCTTTTGTCTCACATTTTGCAGGTGATAAAAGAGAGTTTCAAGGAAGCTCAAGGTCTAATCAAATAAGTTGAGGATAAGGCTGAAATCAAACTCAGATCTGTCTGAATAAAGTCAATTATTTTTATACTATGTATCTATGAATATTTACTTATAATTATTTTAATTCTCTTATTTGGTGAACAAATGAAGTATAGAGATTTTGTTACTCTTTGGTGTGTTTGAGATTAGTGAATACAATATTTGGGTAATTTTAGTTCTTGTGAAATTGTCTATATAACTGAAAAAACAGTCTCTGAATAAGTAAAACGTTTTCTAATTGGATCTCCCTATATACCTTAACATTTATTTTCATTAGGCTATATGTAGTTATTAAATCAAATAAACTTTGTTAAAATATAAGAACTGCTTTTGGTCAATATTTTATGAATGCTGTTGTCTTGTACTGAAATTTAGAGATTATTCTGAGTTCTTGTTTGGGCCTCATACAACCTGAGCATCAGAAAATAATGTCTTTGTTGTCCACTTGCACCTTAATTATAGCTGTTGAGAATAAAATGATTTAAAATTAAATACAATTACAGAAAATTGAAAGAGACTATATAACAGGTAGACATTATGATATAATAGTATTCTCTTAATAGTATACACAATTCAGTGCCTTTATTGTATTTGTTTAAATACCCAATGATCTGATTCTGAGAATTTACTAGTAAGTCTTTAGCATTTAAGCATAGTATTGAAGGTAGATCTTTATAAAGTGTTATATTACAGGTGTATAATCATACCTATCACACTGTACTCACTTCTCATTCAAGACCTTTCCAGATGGCCCAGCCTATTTGACCACTTAATGTGAATGAGTATGTATGTTTAAATGCCTGTGAATGGAGGTAAATACATGTAGTGAAGGGAAGGAAAAGATTAAAAATTAAATCAAGGCTAAAATTTAATATTTGACACTTCTGCATAAGCTTAGAGTAGAAGGAAAATTTTAATTATAGACAGAGTTCTAGAGTTGACCCTCAATACCATCACTGTCTTGCAACTTAGATAAAAATTTTAAAGGTTTCTAATTTTTCTCATGTATAGTATATTAATACTAATAATTAGCATGAGTACTCTGATGAATTATTTAAATAATATTAGTGAAGGGATTTTTCTAAATATAAAGCACCACACCCTACATATTGAATTAAAAATTCCCATTTTTCCCAATGAAAATATATAGAAATACATTTAGATGCAAAGTATGTATGATTCACTTTCTACCACTCACTATATGTAGACATATGTGAAATACATATTTTTAGTGATAAAATTTTAATATGGTTTTCCTACCACGGGAGAACCTAAATCTAGAGTTGTACTAGAACCTCATTTAAATTGGGGGGCTAGGGAAAGCTTTGGGGAAGAAAGGCTCATCCAATGATCATATGTAGGCCAGATAAAATGTTGGGG
Source organism: Corynorhinus townsendii (assembly GCA_026230045.1). NCBI lineage: Eukaryota > Metazoa > Chordata > Mammalia > Chiroptera > Vespertilionidae > Corynorhinus > Corynorhinus townsendii. Next base: position 57,134,003 of record JAPDVU010000008.1, on the reverse strand, counting down.
GAAAAGCAGGGGTTGGGAAAGAAAATACTATTTCCAGGCAAATTGAGTAGAGTACAGAAGCTTCCAGGTGGGACTCTTGTCTGAAGGTCTACTAGAGGATATATAACTAAAACATAATTGTAATGGAAAACAAAATCTAATCAGTGCCATGCGAGTTCCATGAGATAGGATAGGGACAATCTGAGGAGAGTTTAAAGATGGTTCATTTACAGCTGAGAAATCCCAGAGAAGGATGTGAGGATATGTGGGGTTTAGGGAGAAAGAGGGGAAAGAAGGAGGAGGGAGGCTTTGTGAAAAGCACAGTATTGTCTTATGCTCTTTGCTTCATAATCTCAGTTTTTCTGTGGGTTGAAGACCACCTCTATTGCTGCTGATTCTGAATTGTATTGTCACAGACTGGACCACTGTTCTTGATCTCAAGACTCACCTATTCAGCTGCTTTCTCAATATCTCCATTTGAATGTCTAATAAGCATTTTAAATTTAGCATTCTAATATACATACATTGTTCTGTGCCTCTAAACCTTCCTCTAGTCCAGATATCTCCAATTTAATTATATTTCTACCATGGATTCTTCAAGCCAAACACTTTGGGCTCACCCTCTACTCCTCTCTATTTATAACTCCTCATATCTAGTCCAATAGAAAACTAACTGTGTTTATTTATGCTTCAAAATAAAAATAATTTATATCATTAAGACTTGTATCTCTCAATTCCAACCCATCATTATCGCTTACCTGGACTAGTATATCACATTTATAATGAAATGGCCTACAAAACCAATGTGATTGGGTATCTCTATACTTCTTCAAAGTAATCTCTTACCACTTTCCCATTTCTTCATTATGCTTCAGCTACATCATTCTTCATTCTAGTCTCAGAACATACTGATGCTTATTTCTACATCAGAGCCCTTGTATTTTCCTTTTGCTATGCCCAGAATATTCTGTTCCCAGACCTCCAAATGACTGCTTCCTTCTCATTATTCAGGTCTCAGTTCAAATGTCACCAACTCAGAATACTCTTTCAGAATACCCTTTCCTGATCACTTTAGCTAAGTACCACAATCTCCTCCACTGTTATTATCTAATCCTTTGCCTTTAAGATATTTTAATATATCACACATCAGTACCTAAAGTTATAATATATGTGTATATTTTTTTTTCAGTAAATCCCTCCAAAAGAAGCTCTATAAGAGCAGGCACCCTTCTTATCACTTATCCCCACTAATTTTCCAGTGCCTAGGCAAGTGCTTGGTACATATTAGGGCTCATTAAATATTTTTTAGCTTTTGAATTAATTTATCCTATGTAATAGATTTTCCTGTATCCAAAATATATGTTGAACCTTGCATAATAGCACAAATAGTTCTTTTAAAACTACCAACTATAAATTAAATTATATTGAAAACTAATTTCCAAATAATAAAAAACTTAGTAAGATATTCTGAGTGTGTAATAGTGAGTTTGAGGACAATGCCAACTGACAGACTCCATTTTGATAATTCCATTCATAACATCACATTATACCTAGGAAATATTTAATATGTTTAATCTAACAGGAGCTAAATTATAAACTAATTAGTTAATTAATTAACTTAACAAGTGCAATATAAAATGCTAAGGTAATAGAAGATGATTGTTGCACTACTTTCCCTTGTGAAAACTTAGTGGGAATGTCATTTTACTAAAGAAATAGAGTGCAAGCTGTGTAATCAGGAAATATCAGGGATTTACAAAGGCCCATACCTCATGGGGGCATTGACAATACCATTAATGAGCCACAGCGTGAAATTAATGCACTGCCTTGTGGGGACAATGATCCCCTGAGACCCGCCTGTGGTGGCATTAGAGCTATGACTCATTGTTGTAAATTGTTAGGAGGAAAAGTACCCTGAAAATAGGACAGAAACTTTATTAATAACACAATGCTTGTATGAGTTGGGAGGGAAGTACTGTGCTTTTGTTTAATAGTTGAGAAATTAAATCTTTAAGTTAGCTTGAAATCATTTAAAATGCTCACTATTAAATGGTTGCTGAAATCATTTGATTAAAAAGACTATTCATTTTAAACACCAATAAGCTATTGAGCAGCTATAATGAACCAAACAAGTGAAAAATACTAAGAAAAAAAAAAAGAAGAAGAAAGGAAGGGAGGGAGGGAGGGAAAGAGAAAAGAGAGAGAAAGACTCCTTTAATTCATGGACATCACAAATTAGTGGTAGCATACATAAATAAACACCTGACTATACCCTATCCAATTATGATTACCAATAACTGCATTAACAGGCATATAAACAAAGCATCATAAGCAGATGTATGAAAAATTGACTCATTATTGAGAGTAAAGCAAAAATTAGGTAAAATGTCAGTAAGTTAATAATGCCAGAATGTGTCCTTAAAGGATAAGTAGGATTTAAAGAGAAAGAGGAAATGGTGTAAATTAGAGAACCAAGATGGTGGCATAGGTAAACGCCTGTACTCACTGCCTCCCACAACCACATCAAAATTACAACTAAAATACAGAACAACTATCATCCAGAACCATAGGAAAGCTGGCTGAATGGAAGTACTACAACTAGAGAAGTAAAGAAGAAAGCACACTGAGACTAGTAGGAGGTGCAGAGGAGCGGAACAGGCTGGTCTGGCACCCAGGTGTGCCACTTTTGTAATCAGGAGGGAGACTGCCTCTGGGGAGGCTGCCTGGAGGAGCAAGGGGTCCCAGCCCCACACCAGATGCCCAACCCAGGGTCCCAGAGCTGGGGAAAGAAGTCCCTATGGGCAGTAAGAACTACGGACTGTAAAAACCAGTGTGGATTGGGGCTGAGTGACACACAGGCAGCTGGAGACCCAGTTGCTCCTCTTAAAAGGCTGGCACCAAGAACTGAATTTACAACATCACACTTCCTCTGAGCTCCAGTGCCTGGTGAGGCTCTGGGGGACCCAGACAGATACGGGGAGAAACTGGACTATCTGATGTCGGGGCAGGAACTCAGGGGTGGCTTTCTTCCTGACAGAGGTGCTCGCAGAAGTCAATGTTCCAGTGCTGGGACCGGCCCAGTGAAGGGCTGACTGGCAGCAATTTCTGTTTGCTCCACCCTGGTGATTCCCTGAGACCCTGCCCCACCCAATTTACAATCCCACCCAAGCTGTGCTCAACGGCTTTTGCATATGAATGGTCTGTCCTTTCTCAGGCTAAAAATCTGTCAGACAAGCTGCAGCTGTGTCAGAGATTCCCAAACTTATCAATAAAAGGCCCAAGACCAGCCACCAGCACCAGCCTGCTTTGCTTCACAGCACGGCTTCGTCTGGGCACTTCCGAACCCCATACAAAGAGGTGGAATCTGCAGATCTCTCTGTAGCTCCTGCTGGATGGCCCCAGGCTGTGGCTGACTTTGCACCTCCCTGGAAACCCAAGAGCCAGTGTACCCAGTGGTCAGTGTGAGACCTTACCATATTACAACTCTTCACATCCATAAGATTCACACTGAAGGGGCAGACTCAGTGAGCACCAAAGCCCCACCGAAGCAAGTCCTGCTCTATAAGGGTGTGTCCTGCAGAGAAGCTCTCCCACTGTGGTCGTAGCTGGTCCCCACAGTCAATTGGCCTGGAGGTCAATTCCTCCCAGTGACACCAACAGCAGTAAAGGCTCAACTATAAGAAAACTGTACACACAGCCCCCAAAGAGGTGCACCAAGACTGTCCACCTCAGGTAATTGGTGAGGCTAAATGACTGGGCCCTATAGGACACCTACTACACAAGGCCATTCTTATCAACTTAAAGGGGACTTTACAGCTACCCAATGCATAGAGACAAACACAGGAAAGTGGCCAAAATGTAAAGACAAAGAAGTGTGTCACAAATGAAAGAAATGGAAGAAAGCAAACTACTGGGTATAGAGAGCAAAACCACAGTTATAAGGTTATTCAAGAATCTTCTAGAAATCTCCGAGGAACTTCATGAGATTTTCATGGGTCTTAGTGAGAATACCAAAAAAAAAATGGAAAAGGACCACTCAGAAATTAATTATATACTAACTGAAACAAAGAATAATACTTGAGGATTCAACAGTAGACTAGAGGATCCTGAGAATCAAATCAATGATTTGAAATAAGAGGAAGCAAAAAATACCCAACCAGAAGCCTCTGGGACAACTTCAGGTGTACCAACATCCAAATTATGGGGATACCAGAAGAAGAGAGCAAGATATTGAAAACTTATTTGGAGAAATAATGACAGAAAACTTCCCCTACCTGGTGAAAGAGATAGACTTAACAAGTCCAGGAAGCACAAAGAACCCCAAACAAGAGGAATCCAAAGAAGAACACACCAAGACACATCATAACTAAAATGTCAAGGGCAAAAGACAGAGAATCTTAAAAGCAGCAAGAGAAAAATAGTTAGTTACCTACAACTGTCAGCTATTTCTTAACAGAAATTATGCAGGCCAGAAGAGAATGGTAAGAAATATTCAAAGTGATGAATAGCAAGAACCTACAACCAAGATTACTCTATTCAGTAAAACTATCATTTAGAATTGAAGGTAAAGTAAAGAGCTTCACAGACAAGAAAAAGCTAAAGGATTTCATCACCACTAAGCCAGTATTATATGAAATGCTGAAGGGTATTCTTTAAGAAGAGGAAGAAGAAAAGGTAAAGATAAAAAATATGAACAACAAAGTGACAACAAATACATATCTATCAACAACTGAATCTAAAAGTCAAATGAATAAAAAATCTGATAAATAGAATAAACTGGTGAATGGAATAGAGTTATGGGCATGGAAATGGAACATACTGACAATTCTCAGAGGGAAGGGAGTGTGGGGGAGTGCTGGAAGAGATTAGACAAAGATCTTATATACATGTATGCATTACCTATGGACACAGACAATAGGGTGGCGTGGGCCTGGGCTGGGGTGGGAAGCAGGTAGAAGAAAGCTATGGGGGGGGTGAGGGGGGAAGGGGGACATCTGTAATAATCACAACAATCTACACTACTAAAAGAGAAACATGCAAATTGACCATACCTCCACTATGCCCACAAGCCACGCCCACCAGCCAATCAGGAGCGATTATGCAAATTAACCCAACCAAGATGGCTATGGCCCTGGAGAGAGCAGGAGGCTTGGGTTTCCCCGGAAATGGAGGAAGCCAAGCTTCCCTCCCGTTCTGACTGGCCCTGGCCTTCGCTCAAGGTTACAAAGTTTCAATTAGAGAAGATAAATAAATCCCAACAAAAATGGCAGCAGCCATGGAGCTGGAGAGAGCAGGAGGCTTGGGTTGTCCCAGGCAATGGAGGAAGCCAAACTTCCCACCCATTCTGACTGGCCCCAGCCTCTGCTCAAGGCTACAATGTTTCAATTGTATAAGATAAATAAATCCCAGATACCAGGGCCTCCACTTGGTTTGCCAGGGGTCGTGGCCGGCCTGCAAACCACCACAGGCCCCTAGCCCAGGCCGCCCCACACCCCAAGGGAACCCCCACCCTGATCCGGGACACCCTTCAGGACAAACCAGCTGGCCCACACCCGTCCACCAGGACTCTATCCTATCTAATAAAAGAGTAATAAGCAAATTGACTGTCACTCCAACACACAAAATGGCTGCCCCCATGTGGACACAAGATGGCCACCACAAGATGGCCAACAGGGGAGGGCAGTTGAGAGGGACCAGGCCTGCAAGGGAGGGAAGTAGGGGGCAATCAAGGCTGCAGGGGAGGGCAGTTAGGGGTGACCAGGCCTGCAGGGGAGGGCAGTTAGGGGCAAACAGGCTAGCAGGGGAGCAGTTAGACATCAATCAGGCTGGCAGGAGCGTGGTTAGGGGGTGATCAAGCTGGCCGGCAGAAGCGGTTAGGGGCAATCAGGAAGGCAGGCAGGCGAGCAGTTGGGAGCCAGCAGTCCTGGATTGTGAGAGGGATGTCCAACTGCTCGTTTAAGCCTGTTCCCAGTAGGACATCCCTCGAGGGATCCCAGATTGGAGAGGGTGCAGGCTGGGCTGAGGGACACACACCCCTGTGCACAAATTTCATGCACCTGGCCTCTAGTAAAAAAAATAGATAGATAGATAGATAGATAGATAGATAGATAGATAGATAGATAGATAGAAAGAAATGGTGTACCTTTTCAAATTTTGAGCAACTGGTAGTTCCCATAGAGCTAAATAGATAGGTGGTTCTATATGTTATTGCTACACATGATTATATCTAATACCAACCCTTATTATAATCAATGTTTAGCCTTTTCTGATTTGAATCACAAGCTCAGTATTCTTATTAAAATAATTATTCTCCAAGGTTATATTGTTGTTGAATTTTTATATTTACATGAAACGTGCATGCTGATGCTTGCATCTTCCAGTTCTGCCTCTTTACTTCAGCTAACTTTTCAGTAACTCCACAGATGTGTACTGATACATAAGAATAGATGTTATTTCTTCTCAGCCCTGTGTCCTAATTTACTTTGTTATTTTATTGGATTTACATAAAAAAGCAATCATAGATCTTAAATTATATTAAGAATGTTGGTAATCTTGGTATCCGACATGAGCACTGAGATTTTTTAAAATATATTTTTATTTCTGAGAGAAAGGGAGAGGGAAAGAGAGACAGAAATATCATTAATGAGAGAGAATCATTGATTGGCTGCCTCTTGCATGCTCCCCATTGGGGATCGAGCTTGCCACCTGGGCATGTGCCCTGTCCGTGAATAGAACCGGGATTCCTGGTTCATAGGTTGATGCTCACCCACTGAATCACCCTTGGTAGTTTGCTTGGTGGCTACAATTTGGATCATTTAATGAGTAAGAAAAGCAATCATCTTAAGAATAGTTAGATTTATAAAAAACAAACAGCATGCAATACAAATAACAAAAACAGAAGAACTCAACCTCTACAGTTTGTGGACAACAGGGGAAATGTAACCCAGAAATTAAAAGGAAGAATATGATTCAGAAAACTAGGTCCAAGCCAAATAACACTGGGTCATGAAACCAGAGAGAAATGAGTTCAAGAAGAAATTTTGGTCTTCAGAGATATCAAAGGGGAAAAAAAGGACAAATATTACAAAATAAATAAAATAATTGTGTCAGGATTTATTTACTTGACAAAGGAATTTCTGTAAGAGGGGTAGAAGGGAAGATGACTTTAAAAAGATAAAAATGTGATGAAGTGAAATTATAAGGTGTGCTCCATTAATACAATTTGAAAGTGAACATAAAGGAATAGATGTGACATAACGCAGGAATAGTTCTGAGCAATTTAAGACATTTTTTTTCTAAGATGCTAAGACTTGTGTAAATTTGAAGATCCAGGGAAGAAGGGAATGCAGACAGAATAACTGAAATGCCCACAAAGATTCTGAGAGCAAGTTTATTCAAGAGTCTGGAAGAGGATTGTTTGAGACCTAGAGATAATGAAAAACATTGAAGCTGAGACTTAGAATCAGTCATGAGGATATTTTACAAAAGCCACAGTCTTGCAAACGTCTTATAATGATATCTATTATTCTCAACTATGTTTTCCACATAGTATTTGACAACTTGATAATTTTTTTAGGCCAAATTTTGTTTCAACACACTCTCTTCCTTTTATTAAGTGATCTCTTCACTCAAGAGGTCTTTCAATCCAGCTCTGAATTAAAGAGAAAAACCTTATATATAAAGGAGTAGTCTCTTCAAGGACCACCTATCATTCAAGTTGGAAATTTGTATCATAGAATACTCCAGACAGGGTGGAACCCATGACATCATTGCTCCTTCATTATCTTCCTTATATACCTCTTTCTGAGTGCTTTTCAGACGATCAAAAAGGCTGAAGAAGGAAATTGGTGAGGATGATGTGATGGAAATGAGAGGTGGATATGATGAAACATGAAGAAGGTGTAAAATTTTAGTTTAATGCTGAGAATGTCACTTAAGTTACTGGTCATAGAATACCAACATAGGATCTGGAGAAGCCAAGAGAAGGATAATAAACTAAGTTTATGTAAGTAAATTAGTGGTTTAATCATTGGAATTGTAGCAATCCTTATGTCTTTGGGTTTTTTTTTTTGTTGTTTGTTTCTTATTTTTGTTGTTTGTTTCCTTCCAAAGTAGAAAAGTGCCTTATTTAAATGGATATGTCAAATATATGGCCAACCTTGTGTTTTACTGAACTAAATTAATAGAAATTAAGTATGGTGAAGCTAAGTGTGATTAACAGAGATATCCCTCAGAATGAACTTGCTGCTCTACTTCTCTTCCACATAATTTTCAAACTAATTTAATCATATTCTCTCCCAACTTGTAAATTGAAAGGGTTAATAAAATCATGAGGTCCTAGGACACAGTGATACATGAAGTCATTTCTATGTGTGGACTTCCCAGTAGTATAAGACAACAGAATCCAGATAGATGGATGGATGGATGGATGGATGGATTGAAAGTAGATAGATTATGGATAAATAAGATTAAGTAGATAGATAAATAGGCAGATACATTCATACATATATACACACAAACACATACACACATATATTTACTAAGCTAGTGTGTATTTGATTTCCTTTATAACCTAATAAATCTGACATCTCATTCTCATATTCATGTCTGCAATGCAAACTCTTTTGAATCCCAAACTAGTATATCTAACATCTCTACTTGTATATTAGAAAGTCATCATATTTAAAATAGAATTCATAATTTTCTCCTCAAAACTGTGTACCTTTTCTCAATGAATGGTACAACTAACCTTACAGTTGTTTAAGCAGAAGACTTAAAAAGTCACATAATCTTCTCTGTTCTTCATATAGCCAACATGTCTGAAAACCCCACAGTTCTATTTCTCACTCTGTCAAATTTCTTCACTTTTTTCCATCTCCTCTACCATCATCCAAGCTACAGTGACCTTTCTCATGAATCAGTATAATTGCATCTTAATTTGTCAGTGCATCTTCTACTTTTGCCTTTCACCACTTATTTTTCTCATATTTTAACTAGTATTTTCTCATATTTTAACTAGTGTATATATATATATACACTATATATATATATATCCCTCATATTCTAACTAGTATCCTGTGCATATATAAATCATAGCTAGCTCTTATAATGTGAAATATATGCAGCATAATTGTCAGTAACTACTTAGATTTTATGTGTTGTGATAATATGCTAATTTAAAAGCTTGCCAATTTTTGTACTCAATAAATTAAGTCTCTTGCAACAAAATGTTTAAAGTATCAAATTAAGCACAAAGATGCAGCTTTATGATCAATGATAAATTCATAGCCACATCTCAATTCACACCTACTTGTAACATTTAATATTTTTGGCTTTGATATAAATGACAGGTACTGTAGACTGGCTTCAGCATCAAAGAGGACTTATTAGTTCATGTAATTAAAAAGTCCAAAGTGGTCAGATGGTAGACGTCATGTGAGCAGGACTCTGACTCCATTTCCTTGTGACTCTCCAGGTGTCAGCTTCACTCTCAGACTGGTTTTTCCTTCATGGTGGAAGAATTGCAATTAGCAGCTTTACAACCTCATATAACATTATCCAGAGGGAAAAAGAGAATATCTATGTCCCACAGTTCCCAGAAAATGTTCTGATCAGACCAGGAGAGACATAAATTCTAATTATATTGGCTAAGGTTACCTAAAACAATAATTGTGGCGATGGGAGACATTGCTCTGATTGACAGACCAATTGGGGCCCATCTGTAGAAGTAAACCATGTTTACTGCAGGGGAGGGCACGAGTAAATATTGACAGGAAAACACGAACCACTATATTGTAAGTCAGGTCTTTTGTATGATGCCGCGAATGTAAAACTGAATAAAAATTGTGCATATATATACACATATATATACATGTACATATATATATATATATCCCTTCTAGTCACATAAATGCATATATAAAAATAATTTATTCAACATTAATTAACATAAGTAAAAATGTGAAATTACAGGTTGTCTACCAATAAAATCATTTAGAGTTTTTAATTCATTTATACAACAACTTGTTATCTGTGACATTCCTCTAACAACACTTCCACAGCTTTCAAGCGTTTTTCAAGTGGTTAGGTAATCAAAAGAGATTATTTTTATTTCTTAAATACAAATTGATTTCTATAATTTCAGATGAATAATCACTGAGCTCTTTCAATAAAAGTGTACATGTCTTGATCACTGTTTGACCACACCATTAAATGCAGTGCCTGGCACATAGTAGGTGCTAAATAAATAGGTGTTGATTATGTGAATGCATAACTTTAGCTCTAAAGATCCATTACAAGTCTTTAATTTTCACTTTAAAAATAGTCATTTCCATTGTCCATCAGTTTGGTTAACAATGGAGTACCTGAGTTGAGAGATTCACTGTGTCTTAGTCACTTTTTTATTCCAAATTTTTTCAACAAAATTGAAAATATACCCTATGAAATACACTGTTCTAGGCAATATATAATTACCATTATTTCTATATTTCCTATAGCATCCTGTGCATATATAAATCATAAATAGCCCTTGTAATGTGTAATTTGTCATCCATCATTTCAATAAGTGTTTACTCAGTGTTTACTATTTCTAAGTTCTCAGATATAAATATAACAAAGATATAATACCTGCTCCCAAGTAACTTAACTGTGTTCGGGGTAGGGGTGAGGGTATCTTATTTGTCATTTTAACTAAAGGATAGCATAGATATACTAGTATAATAGATGCCTCATAAACATTTAAGTATACAGATAACTCATTGAAGACTAAATAATGTCCTTTGGAGAATTTATTGTTCACTCTATTCCTATGGAAATGGGACTCTAGTCAGTCATGGCTATAAAACTAATCAATTAGGGCAATAAAACACTAAATTAGGTAGACTAAATTTTATGAGAGTATTATAATAAAATTCAAGACATTACTTTTTATGGAATGCTGATAACTTCCTAGAGGACAAAGTATTTTTACTTTCCTAATGATTCCTGTTGTCAAGTTCTTTGTAAGAATTAACCTCAGGGCTTTTACCTAAGGGTTAGTGAAACCAAAGCTAGAGTCCCCAGCACCTGATGTTTCTAATTCTTTAAACATTATGATTGATTCTCTTACATATGAGGATGTCCAGACCCTTAACTATGCTGTCTGTTCTTTCTGAATTTCCACACCCAATCTAGGTATAACTTTCCACATGGTCACGCTGGACTGCAACATCTTTCCTTTTGTTAATTCAACAAAATTTATAAAATGCCTATTATGTGCAAAGATCATAATATATTCTATGTGTGAGGGATGTGGGAGAATGAGCCCAAGTTTTGAAATGTGAATGACTAGAGAGAAATCTATACAGGGCAAATGGGTAGGAGAGAAGAAGATACATTTGAGTTCAAGTACAGAGTTTCTGATGAGTGGGACACCTTAACAGAGCCATCTGGTAAATAGTTATAATTGTTGGACAGAGTTTAGATCTTCATGGAGTTTAGATCTACAATTATAACTATCTGGTAAATAGTTATAATTGTTGGGCAGAGTTTAGATCAGATGAAGCTATTACCACCACTCACATATGCCATGAAAATATACATTCTTTTTCCTGATGGTCACTTTATCTGAAAACAAAACAAAACATTTTTTCCCAGCCTAAACATGAATACATAAAATTTCAAGTCATGTTCTTTTCTTTAAAGCTTGCTCTGAATGTTTTTATTCCTTTAAATACCCCAATAAATATTGCTGAACATCTTATGTGCATCGTAACACTTGCCATTTGCTTATAGATAGCCTTAGGTTGTTACAAATTATTTTGTGCATCAGAAGTTTATCAACCAAGAAGACTGAAATCTTCTTGAACACAGAAAATATTACTTCCCCTCTCAAATCCCCCACAGGCCTGAAAGCTCAGCACATCTTCCAAATTCCTTATCCATTTAAATTGCTAGCATATCTCTCTTTTCCTTCATCTTTAAAACTTGCCCCACTTTTTGTTTATCCAGTATTATGGAGTCCCTGTTTCACTGATAACCAATGGGTTAAGTGCTGGGGCTATGAAACTAAAACACCATGCATTAGGATTTCACTGTTTCTTGAAGAAAGGGGGCATATCAACTATTAAAATGCAATGTGATGTATGCTAAATTGAAATTAAGCACAGGGAGTTTATGGTACAAAAATGCATATCTCTTTCAGGCAGGTAGGATTTTTACAGGCTTAGAAGAAAAGGCATCTGAAATAAGGCCAAAACAACAGATAGAATTTAATAAAATGAAGGGATAAAAAGCAAACCTGAGTGATTATTAAAACTGGTAGTAGGGAGAATTAGTAAGAAACCGTGATATCTTCTTGGAGGAACTTAATCAGGGCATGCAGGAAAGAGGAGAATGATGCGAGAAAATATTGAGCAAGACAACAGCATGAAGGATCTTACATGCTTTGTTAAGGAGTTTGGACTTTATTTAAAGGCAGAGAGAGCCAAAGAAAAAGTGCTACTATTAAATTTGTGCTTTATAAAAATAAACAACAACAAAGGAATGCCATTAGTACATATTCCTAGTGAGAGAGGATGAGTGTCTAAATAAATCCATCACTGGGGTGGCCATGGGAAAAAAAAGTAGGCTCCCAAAATAGTAAGGACCTGGAATTAGCATGACTTGGTCTCTAGAAGGGGGAGATCCTTAGTAACAAATAGAATGGCACTGGCCCTTCCTCTATGACTCTGGTTTGAACAATGAGAGGAATAATGAGTAGCATCCATAAATACAGCAGAAAGGGCAGACGTTTCAGTTGGGGAAATGATAAATGTCATTTTGGGTAAGTTGCATTGGAGGTACCGTTGGGTTGAGCTATCTCGTAGATGATGAATACTCTGATCTAGAGGTAAAGATTTAGAAATAATTTTTTAAATGGTAATTGAAGTCATAGGATAAAATGTAAATGAGACTACATAACAGTGCAGGTAGACAATACCAAAGACCAAACTCCAGGGAACACTAATCCCTAAGGTGCAGAGGCTCACCCAGAGAATTCCAGAGAATGGAGGAGTCAGGCAGTAAGAGGAGTGCCAGGAGGGGCTGGTACGTGGCATAAGAGAATTCAAGGAGGAAGTAGTCAATCATCTAAAATTCATCAGAGGTCAGAGACCCTCACCACCTCTTCCCTACCCAAACATAACTCAGAGTGATTATCCAGCCCATGAACAAGACATGAAGGCCCTTCCCCACACTTCTCTGAATCCTCTCAATGCTTCTCTGTATGTCTCTATCTTGTCATCACCTCTGCTTGTTTCAAACACTGCAACACAGTCTCACAACCTGTAGCACATACTAGTAGATGCATGTTGGTTATCATCTTTTTTCCAAACTACTATGGTGTCTCCTGATATTAAACTATGAACCATTTGTCCATGTCCAACCCTTCTCTACTTTTCTTTTATTGCCTGGGCTTATATTTTCTACTAAAGATAAAATACACTTCTCAACACATTATTTTTTCTTCTCACTTTTTACTTCTGGAACATGTCTTTTTCTCTAACTGGATATTCAAGCATGAACAGCCAGTACATCTAAACCATTTAGGGACAATACCAAACTAGAAAAGTGATTTTACCAGCTTAAAAAGTATCTATAATAAATGAACTTGGTAAGATGAGAAACAAATGAGTCAACTTCCGAGAAATAAATTATTCTGAAGTTGCCAGGCTTCTCTGAGATGCCTTTAGTCACCACACATGGTTCTGGAGCAGAATAACTGGACTGCTTCACTTCAAACTCCAAGTGTTGGTTATTTATGTTGTTGACTCTTCTGTATTGAATTGTGACCAAAATTTTGCAATCCTCATTGCCAATAATTTCACAACTGCAGGCTATCATATTGTCTCGGTTCTTTGAAATGTTTTTCTTCTTTACAAAATATCTTGTAAGGAATAAACACTCAGATGGGGGGATGCTTACTGAAAATAACAAGATCTGTTTTTCCTGTGAACATTTATGTGCAATCCTATGTGTGCATACATATATATGTGCTTGCATGTGTTACCATGTGTACTGATATGTGTATACATGTGTGTGACTGTGTAAAATCTTAGCTGCTCTAGAGGACAGATACTATCATGCTTTTCTTGTTAGCAGAAAAGACAAAGAGGGTGATGTACCCATATAGATTAAAATATTCTGTCCATCAGATGAACATCACGTTGGGTTAACACAACTCAACAAATCAATCACAAATAACAATAACAAACAAAATAATCTTTTTGTTATTAAAATGTTTACTGATGTCTGTGTAAGAGCTTCTAGTAGTAAAAATTCTTTATTATGTTATAACACGGTAATATATGTGTGCTTAAAAATAATTGGTTGAAGTGAAATTTAATTGAAAAAAAGTGTTGCATAGTATGTAAGAAAAATAAATGCCTAATCTCTGCTAGCACATGTCTAATGGCACACCTGAATTCTTCCATCACCTAGAAATTGTAAATGTAGTCTCCCAGTTTCTAAATAAGCATGCTTTTATCATCTCTTAATTTACTTTAACCATCTTTTATTTTTGCTATCCTTTCTATGGCCTTGCTCTCATAGAATGCCTTTTTTTGTTGTTTGTTTGTTTTGTTTTCATTTCTCCACACACACCCCTCCTTTGACAGCTTCTTCCAGGCCACCCTGACCTTCTTAATAATCTTATGCCACAGTTGATTGCCTAGACCACCTTTGCAGTCAAATCTCTTGCAAACCTGATCTTATACTTCACTCATTTAGCAAAATCTATTGTATAATTCAGCTGCTGCATTCCTGTCTCTAAACTGTAGAGATCTACTAGAGAAAAGCCTGCCACTCTATTCTGTCATGATCCACATCAGCTTTGTCTTCTTCCTCTTTTCTCCTTTAACCCTACTCCACTAAAATCTGACTTCTGTCAGAACCATTCCATCAAACCTACCCAGTCCTGCTGCCGGGTCCTAAAGACAGTCTAAAGCCCTATGCTCTCTGTTGAATCAAACACTGTTGGCTATACTGTTCCTTTTGAAGCTCTTGCCTTCTTTGGCTTTGTGTCAGCACTCCACTCTCCATTACTACTACCATTGTTATTCTCTGCCTTCTTGACCTTTTCTTTATCAAAATCATAAAAGGACATCTCCTCCTCCATGTATTCCCTTAAGTATTAGTATTATGTGGACTTCTGCATTTCTTCCTTGCTCATATCATGCAAAACATTCTCATGGGTAATCACATTTCCTCTAACAGTTCTGCCAAATGCTGATTTGTTGACCACATTTACATTAAATACCTCAGGCCAGACTTCTCTAAATTCAGATTATATGTGTAATTGCATTCTTGACATAATCCACTTGAATATCTTATATATATTTCAGAGTCAACATATCTAAAACTAAACTTCCCAACATGTTTCTTTTTAGTGAATGGTACTGGTCACTCAAATAAGAAAATTCAGTCATTTTAGACTCCTTTTCCTACCTCCCCGTCCACATAATCTTAATAAACAATTCCTGCCTCTTTGAATTCCTAAATATAGTATTTCTTACTTTAGTGCCTTTCTTTTCATTCTGTGATCAGTTCCCTTTTTAAAATCCTCATCAGCCCTCACTTGAATTACTGCAGTAGCTCCTAACAAGTACCCTTGCTTTTATTCTTCCATGTGTATAAAAGAGTCATCTATCAAAACTATAAATTGAACTGTGTCACATTCATGTATAAAGTTTCTATAAAAACTAAACTATTGGCCAGCATAATCAGGATCGTGGCCATCGGTTGCTGGTGATTTCAGTTGTCCACACAAGAGGACGCACTAGCAACTAGCCAAAGACAAGGTAGCATTGTAAAAATCTCAGAACTTAGGGGTGAAGCTGAAGCACCCCTCTGGAACACAGACACTAAGAAGGACCATATTTAGTAGAGCAAGAGGAGCAGCTTCCTTCTAACCAGATCACCCCTCCCCTAGGCTGTCACAGGCCCACAGTGAGAGGGCCTCTCTGGGTCTATGGTTTCACTGGTGGAGAAAATCAAAACAGAACCAAAGGTAGACATCAAGCTCCCTTGGTGATGTGGGGTGCTTTCTAGGAGGCACACTTGGGTCGTACCTCACAGAGATAACTGGGGAAATCTGTGGGTTTTGAGCACTAAGAATCTGATATAAACAGAGAGAAGGAGGGTGGGGTTTATAGCGATTACCACTCAAGTCTTGGCACACCACCCAAGTGGTGCAATTCTTTGTTTGCAGTTTTATGGAGGAAAGAAAAAAGAAAGCAATTCCAAGTTGTGGGGGAGTGGGCATGTATGTGTATAATAGAAATTAAAACAACTCTTCACTTTACATTTTCATGTACAAAACCAGATAACCTTGGACACAGATTTGGATCAAAGACCTCATTCATAGGTCATACAGCCAGTTGCCCTGTTCATCTGCAGAGCAAAGCTTGAGTGCCTGCTGGACAGGAAGCCCATTGGTTAGTTGTGCCAGATTCGGGTCACCAGCCAATGAGCTGCATCAGCCTTGGAGCCTCCCAAACTGCTTTTGTTTCAACTTCTTAGCCTCTCTCTCATCCTTGCCTTTCATTGAACTACCTCAAAGGCTAAGTCTTACCTCAGTACATCTTTTTATCTCACCCAGATTTTAGTCTCTAGAGTCCTGGCTGACCAGAAAGCTTTCTGATAGCATAAATACACTTTTAAAAAAAAGTTTAGCCTTTCTGGTTGTTTTCAGAGGAAGTTTGTCTAATCTATCATAGCTAGAAATGAATATAGCTGTTCAGTTCTAATATGTGACTTACACTTTCAGTCCATTTAGATTAATCACTGGGCATGTGGCATCTAAATTTTTCAGGCTGTCAGGTTCTGACTCTGTCTGGCTTCTTATATAATGCCTGTTTCTAAAACTTAATATCCCACCCAGAACAATTCTCAATTACTTACTGATCTTCTACCGCTTGTCGGCGTTCAATGGTAAACCATATCTGATAGATGTGAGAAGTTAACAATAGACTCGGTTTCGGTGTGTGTCATGGGGATATTTTGTCAAGGAAAAACATGTTGCCTCAAAGTGAAATGGGAATTGAAGACAGTCCATTCTGTGTTTATGAACAGATATCAAGGTCTCTTGGACATCCTGAATAGCTCTTTTCCGTGTGAACAGTGAGACTCATAACTTTCTAACATGACAAAGATGAGCATTTTATCAGAAGATGAATCTTGTTTAAAGCAATTCTTTATTTACAGTCTCGGGAGGAAATAAAAAAGAAAACAATCCCAAGCTGTGAGGGGATGGGTGTGTATGTGTATAGTAGAAATTAAAATAACTCTTCACTTTATATTTTCATGTACAAAACCAGATAACTTTGGACACAGATTTGGATCAAAGATCGCATTAATAGGTTGTACTGCTTCAGTTTTGGTTTCTAGATTTAGGTAGACTGAGTTTGAATCCTATATATCCCTGGCTGCATTACTACTTTTCAGACTGAAGTTTCCTCATGTGAAATGTGAAGATGCAAAAATGTCTACCTCACAGGATCACATTATACGTGATACCTGGCAGAGAGGAAGCATATACATAAAGTACTTAGAACAATGCCTGGCAGATAGCATACCCTAGATACATGATCGCTGTTATTTTGTAAGTTTTCTTTTGCTGGGCTCTTATGCTGAGGAATGGGTAGGGAATTAATTTTTTTCTTCTGTTTATTCCTCATATGTAGCATTCTGCAGAGAAATCAGCATATGTAATGTTGCTCATTAGGCTTTGCTAAATGAAAGAATAGTGTCAAACACTGCAGGCAGTTTGAGCAAAGTATAAGGAAAATATATTAGATCCAAAATATGAAGTCCCTTGTTATAAGAAACTAGTGGCCCAGTGCATGAAATTCGTGCACATTAAAAGGGGATTAATTAGAGGAAATAATTTAATATTGCTATTTGCCCTTTCTCTATAATAGAAGTGTCAGAGATGAAAGAAAATTAGTAAAATGTATATGAAAACCTTCCTCCTGTCAGAGTCTGGGGCACACCATGGAACCCAGAGTCAAGTCCCCACCACCCACATGCGCCTCAAAATCATGTGAGACCCAGACCAGTCGGCCCCCACCTCCATTGGGCTAGATCCAGACCTGGCCAGTCCCACCCTTATCAAGCCCGCAGGCAGGGGATGTAGCCTCAGTTCCCCTGGCCTGGCACCAGGATGGGGGGCATGGCCTCAGGTCCCCCAGCCCAGACTAGGGCAGGGGGCGTGCCTTGAGGTACCCCACCAAGCCCTGTCAGGTGGGAGACATGGCCTGAGATCCCCTGTCAAGCCCCACTGGGTGCGGGGCATGGTCTGAGGTCCCCTGTCAAGCCCTGCCGGGGGGGGGGGGGGGCACGCAGCCTCAGGTCCCCTGTCAAACCCCACTGGCAGGGGGTGCAGTCTGATGTCCCCCACCCTGGCGCTGATGTCCCCCAGCCTGGGGCAGGGGGAGCAGCCTGAGGTCCCTTAGCCCAGCACCAGGATGGGAAGTCCACCTTGAGGTCCCCCGTCAAGCCCCACTGGGCAGGGGGCATGGCCTGAGGTCCCCTGTCAAGCCCTGCCAGGTGGGGAAGGGTGTAGCCTCAGCTCCCTGCTGATTGCTTGTTAAGGATCCTTATGGGAATTGGCTTCAGCTGTGAGTGCAGCCATCTTTGTGATGGAGTGATGGTTAATTAGCATATTCCCTCTTTATTAGATAGAATAAGAAAAGGAAACAAATGGGGGAGAGGGGCAGTTATATTTTTCAATGCCATCATGAAGTCTGCCTTATTGTTTGAAATGTAATATATTTTCAAAAATAATTCTTGACTGTTTGACTGAACATTATGCTTAGCTTAGCAGCATAACAAGAGAAACTAGTCCAGTTCAGTGAAAAAGGCATTTACAGACTGAAAATTAGAGGATTATTCTAAGCAAGGAAGCTTCATGAGAAAACATAAAGGTTATATAAAGCTGTGGATACCCTATTCATAACATGCTTTCTCTACTTAACTGAACCATGTAGCTTACTCTGTTGCACATTTTATGCAATCACCTTAATTTTTGCCTTTCTTCAAATGGCTATAATATGCCAAGAGAAACAATGGATTGTGTCATTCACAAAATAGTCTACTTACACAAATTTTCTCAGCCTGTCCTCTGTGTGAAGGATGGGTATGATAAGGAAGCATTCCTAGAGGGATAAGACTTGAAACCAGAGGGGAGAGTGCCTGGCATCCTAGAGCCCACATTGAGGTAAGGGTGGATAGTCTATCTATTCCTATATGTTTAATACTGTCCATCATTTTCTATAATTCCAAAGTCTTTGGAAATCAGTCTATTCTGACCAAACCCAAAATTAGGTCAGACCTCCTAGGATTGTGTTCCTCCCAATAGTAACATGTTTGGCCTTCCAAGAGAGGAAAATATAGCACAGAGGTGGGGAGTGGTAATGTTCACAAATTTAGCAGCTTCAGACAATATTTATTTACTATCTCATACTTTCTGGAGGTCAGGGGTCCATGTATGGCCTAAGTGGGTTCACCATTCAGGGTTAAAAAGGCTGACATCAGGTGTTGCCCCAGTGCATTCCTTTCTGGAAACAGTGTGGAAGAATCTGCTTCCAAACCCATTCAAGGTTTTGGCTGAATTCAGTTCCCTTTGGATGTACACCAGAGTGCCTGTTTCCTTGCTGGTTGTTAGCTGAGGGCCACTCCCGGTTCCTGGAGGTCACCTGCACTCCTTTACACAAAGCTCCCTCTGTTGTCAGACCCAGAGATGGAGCTTTTCCTAGAGCTATCTCATACTAACTGCCTCTCATGATTGAATCTCTCCGTCCAGGAAGAGCCAATCCCTTGTCAGGGATCACCTGATTAGGTCAGTCTTGCTTAGGATAATCTCCCTATTTTAAGGTCACTTTATTTGGGATCTTTTTTAAAATATATTTTTATTGATTTCAGAGAGGAAGGAGAGGGATAAAGAGATAGAAACATCAATGACGAGAGAGAATCATTGATCAGTTGCCTCCTGCATGATCCCCACTGGGGATTGAGCCCACAACTCAGGCATATGCCCTTGACTGGGAATCGAACCATGACCTCCTGGTTCATAGGTCCATGCTCAATCACTAAAGCCCGGCAATTTATTTGGGATCTTAATTACATCTTGAAAATTTCTCCACCTATCTAGAGTAATGTTTGATTGAAAAAGTTGAAAGCATGTGTGTATACCAGATAGCAAGCACCTTGGTTGCCGTGTTAGATTTCTACCTGTACAGTCTCACCCATTAAATGCCTCTTAAATATCATCCCCCTTAAGAAACATTTCTCAGTACTTTCATTACTCTATGCCATCACTTTGGAAACTCTGTGAAGTATAGAAAGTGCTAAAGTTCTGGAGCTAGAAAGATCTGAGTTTAAATCCCCTCTATGCTTGCTGTGGGATTTTGTGTACATTGCTTGATCCCTCAGAGCCTTGTTTTCCTGCATGGTAAAAACTAGAGTTATTATAATCACCTCTATGGCCTGAAGGGAATTAGGAAAAGTAATACAATGGCAACCACCTGTCCTATGCTAGACAGGTAGCAACGTTGATTTTCCTGACTTATTCCTTTCAGAACATCCTGAATGTTCTGATATAGCTCCTCTAATCCACATCTATATATTAAGGCTTCAAAGTGTAAAACTGAGATTTAAAAATCCAAGAAATAAGTTGATTTTCAGTAAATAACCTAACCATTTTCTGGAAAATTCTACATTGTGCTTCTTTTTAAAATTAAACAATTCACTGGAGTTGACTGGTATATATTCATTAGAGATTTTATTTAAAAGCATAATATCCTTCCTTGTTTTTCACTATTTTATTTAGAGATTCTAAGGCCTCCTACTCCATCAGGAGAGGAAAAAAAAATTATTATATGAAGACATCCAAGCAGTCAGTAGACTCCCACTATTAGAAAAAATCCCAAAATATCTGTTAAAATGCTATTGGTTAGAGATTTGGCAAGATGATGATTACATGTG
This sequence comes from Corynorhinus townsendii, assembly GCA_026230045.1. Lineage (NCBI taxonomy): Eukaryota > Metazoa > Chordata > Mammalia > Chiroptera > Vespertilionidae > Corynorhinus > Corynorhinus townsendii. The sequence continues at coordinate 57,113,024 of JAPDVU010000008.1, read as the reverse complement.
GGCAGAACAGCAGTTTCCATAATAATTATGTGGGTTGCGAACAGATTTTGGAAAAAATGCTGGATGTGGCCTAATGAATGTTCTCATTAATCATAATAGCATCAGGTAGAGAGGGAGAAGACCATTTTGGAGGAGAAACCAATTTAGCCTTTCAGAATCATTTTATAAGGCACATCTGACAGTGTTGTTTTCTCAATTAAAATGAATATATGTAGTTGCTGAACAGAATTCTCTATAATTTGAAGTTTGCCTTTTAAAGACTAATTTTCTAGTAAGTTATGTTAAACATCTCTTGAGTGTTTAACATGTGCCAGACATTATAATAAATCTAAGGATGAGGAGACATCAAAAACATAAAATTTATATTCTACTTGGGCAAAACAGAAATAAATGTACCTAACTTTAATATGATGATAAATTCAAAACTAAAAGCATCATAATGTTACCACTTTAAGTGCAGAAACCTTATCTTCTTGTTCACCACTATACCCTCACATTTAGAATATGAGTTACCCAACACCTGATCAGTGAATAAGGGAATAAATGCCACTGTGTTTTGGAAGCAAAGAGGAGGGAACTATTAACCCCAGGGGAGCTTGAGAATGGTTCTTATAAGTCGCAACCAAGCTCAATCTGTCTGCCTGATGAATGAATTTGGATTTTATCACATCAGAAAACACTTAAGGAGGTGAAAGGATGGTGCTCTGTGCAGAGGGCACAGCATACTCCAAGGCATTAAGGTGCGAAAGTGACATATTTGAGAAATAAGAATCAGCATGCTATGTCTCTAATGCACAACATGTGTCTGGTAGTGTAAGCAGTACCGATATCATCAAGATAAGCAAGAATAAAGAATTCAGGGAGCAAGAATAACTGCGAGTCCACCAACGCTTCCCCTCACCCATCCACTCACATCCCTGATATAAACATAATGACTGTAGGAATAATAGTCATTCTGATGCTTCCATTTTTAGTCAGGTACTGCTCCTTTTGAAACAGCTTTTGAAGTGATTTATTTATGCTATTTGCTCATGGCAGATGCTTCACCAAGAACTCTGAGGAGTTATACTAAACTAGAGGCTTGGTGCACGAATTTGTGCATGGGTGGGTCCCTTGGCTTGGCCAGCAATTGAGGCCTATCAGGGGCCCAGCCGGTCAGGGGGAGGGACCTGGGAGGTTGGCCGGCCGGCCCTCAATCAGGGCTGATGGGGGTGCCGGCTGGCCAGGGGGAAGGGGTCACAGGAGGTTGGCCAGCTGCAGGAGGTTGGCTGTGGGAGCTCACTGACCACCAGGGGGCAGCTCCTGCATTGAGTGTCTCCCCCCTGATAGTCAATGCGTGTCATAGCGACTGGTTGACCAGTCATTCCGGCCGTTCTGGTCGTTGAGTCGTAACAGTCACTTAGGCTTTTATATATATAGATAATCATGTTGCTGTTTGAGAATTCAAATAATGGAATCCTATTCATTGAATGTGATTAGCCTTCCTTGTAAATAAATCAGGATATTCTAAATGTAAGAATGAAGAATTTTGAACCACCCAGAATGCTAATTCAGGTGATCAGGGAATAATCTCAGGAAGCAAGATAGGAATGTGATTTTTCAGTAAGTGATGATTTGGTGACTGGTAACCTAATGGATTGTACTTTTTGTGGAGAGATTGAGTAAATAGGAAATAATATGTTCAGTCTGTAGAATAAATGAGGATATTTCCAATGGTTTGGAAGTCCACAATGCCTATTCAAGCAGATCATGGCTAATGGACTATTGGCTTATTGAAGGCATGTTTTGGAACCAATCACAGTACCTGTGCAGTTTGAATATATAGAAGAGGCATGCAAAATGTTTACTGAATTAATGAACTAGAATAAATAGAACATGAAGACTGTTGCTAAAGGATCACCTTATGCTATATATATTTTTCTGTTTTCATAACAGTAACTTAAAACATGTGTTGATAAGAAATAAAAAAGGAAGGACATATTATATTGTCTGAATTTTAAATTTTTATATTTTTACTGGGGGGAAACATTTTAAGTTATTTAGCTTCTCTACATTAAGATTCAATAATTCATGAAGGTTTTTTTCATAATTTTCCAATATGAATTTTCTATTCCTGTTAGCATGAAGCCCTCAGGGGCTTTCACATTTCAGAAATGTATTTTGATATTAAATCTAGTCATTTTAAGTCTTGCAGTAATTATTTTATAGCCATAACCATTAGTATGCTTTATATGTAATTCAATACAATGAATGATAAAAATAGCAATTTTAAACTTAAAATATTTATGTTATAAGGATATAATAGAGTATCAGGTCTTTACAGTGCTATAATTCTCATTATTTCTGTCTCTCTCTCTTTCTCTCTCTCTTTCTCTCATCTCTTTCTCTCTCTTTTAGTGCCAACAACTATTATTCATCATACAAAAACATAAGCAAAATAGAGTGGGTTCAATATGGCACTGGAACCACATATAAGAAAAGTGTTAACTTGTATTTTTAACATTCAAATCAATTTTGTATGTAGAAATTAGATAGAAATCTAGGGAAAAAAATGCTAGACAGCATAGAAAGGGCAATCTGATTATTGTAGACCCTAATTTGCATTCATTTTCTCCATTTATTTTCCACCAAACCTGATGTCTTCCTTCTTGCTCTTGGGAACTCTGGATAACACATCAGTACTATGCTTGGGGATTATTTTAAACAGCAAAATCAATTTAAAAAAACACAAAAAAATAAATTTTACTAAATAGATGACTGCAAATATAGAATCCTACATAATAAAAGCCTAATATGCTAAGTATCCGACCATTTGACCATTCACTATGATGCACACTGACCACCAGAGGGCAGATGCTCCAACTGGTAGGTTAGCTTGCTGCTGGGGTCCAGCCGATCGGGACTGGACAAGATGAGCCAGACATGCCCTGGAGCCCTCCCGCAGTCCCTCCCCAGCCCCGATCATATACCGATGGGGTTCCTCAGACTGGCCTACCCCCTCTCACAATCTGAGACCCCTCAGGGAATGTCAGAGAGCCGGTTTCAGCCCGATGCCTATAAGCCAGGCCAAGGGACCCCACTGGTGCATGAATTTGTGCTCCAGGCCTCTAGTCTGCATATAATGAGGATGGAATCATTATCAAAGAATTGGAAAGAAAATAATGAAATAGATTAGAGGAGGTGGATAAAATATCAACCAGTGAAAAGAGAGAGAAATTAGGTGGATGGGTGGATAGACAGATGACTTCATGAATGGATAGATAAATGGATGTGTGAGTGGATGAATGGATGGATTGGTGGATGGATGGATGGATGGATGGACTGATAGATAATAGATAGATAGATAGATAGATAGATAGATAGATAGATAGATAGAAGATACACACATACAAACAAAATCTAGAAAAGTGCCTTAAATATGGCATATTTCCAGTTTGTTTCCTAATCTTCCTGACCTTTTTTTTTCTGATTTGGTAAAATATTAGTCATCCAAAGACATTAAAGTAGTGCCAAAATCTTGACACTCACTCTATCAATGCAATAGGAAGCATTAGATAGTAGAAAAGTAAGCTCAAGTATTTCTTGGTATATCATTTTACTTTTGAATGTATTATTCCTCACTCTAAATACCCTATCATCTTAACACAAATCTTAGAAGTACATTTTTATTAAAATGTTAATTTTTAATAACCTAAAATCAATATAGCACCATCTAACTTAGCCAGCATGGAATGAACTTTCTTGAGACTTACATATCAAATAATCCCTAATAAATTTAAATAGAATAATCCTGCTTTGTCACATAGATATTGGAATTTTCTGTTTACACACACACTCCTCTATGATTTTTATTTTGCTATTGAATGAAAGAATATGGCTCAAAATTATTTTAAACTCACAACTCTAACTTGTAAGCTACTAATAAAATATCATTTCTGGCTAAATTGTTAACTACAGAGAAGAGATTTATACCTTTATACCAAAAAGTTCAATTCCCAGTTAAGGGCAATTACCTGGGTTGCAGGTTCAGTTCCCAGCCTGGTTAAGGTGCATGTAGGAGGCAACCAATCTAGGTGTCTCTCTCACATCTCTCTCTCTCTCTCTCTCTCTCTCTCTCTCTCTCTCTCTCTCTCTCTCTCTCTCTCTCTTCCTCCTCCCTTCACCACCACCCCCGGCCCCCCGCCCACTGCCTCCCTTCTTCCCAGTCTAAAAATCGATGGGAAACACATCCTCAAGTGAGGATTATCAAAAAAAATAAATAAATAATAAATTTAAAAAGCCAAAGAACATGACGAGAGATGAGTAAATTAACACACTCTGGTTCTAACACTTTTCATGGAATATAACCTCCAAAAAAGTTATCAGAACAGATTTTTACAATCCCCATTAAATTTATTGAATGAATTGTGAAGGGTAAATTGGACCCATTATAATCTTACATTTCGTATGTAATATTCATAGTCATAGCATTACATGAGAGCAAGCCAGTGTTAACAAAAGGAGCAATTTAAATTCTCTCTTCCTTGGAGACTGGGTGCTTGACAAACAGAGCTTCCTGTCTCATTCGCAGCACGCCCATGCATCTCCTCAAGTGCCAAATGAGACCCACACTCTCATACCAATGATATAATAAATCCTCCAAAACAGAGGGAGAAAATGAGGCAAACAAGCCCACTTCATTTCAATTTGTCAGCTTTAAATAAAATCTTCTGCAGCTGAAAATGAGAATCTTGAGGGAAGATAATGTGAGAAGTAATGAAATTCAACATGGGAATGAAACATATTGCTTTTTTTCTGATCTGCCACAAAAGTTTTTGAAATTTCACCATAGATAATTTATATTGAAATACCTTCTTGTCAAGGAGGACTTAGAGGAAGAAATTTTGAAGAGGAAGAAGCTTATTTTGTTTGTTTATTTTTTCTCCTTTACCACCCAGTGAGGCCTTAGGAAATATCTCTCAAGTTTTCTTGAGCCCCTATGATATCTTAATGAGTAATCTACCTTGGGAACAACTCTCACTATCAATTTTTAAGTCAGAGTTGATATAAAAGAGTATACTGAAGAAAAAAAAACTAAATGCTTTTTGCACTTATGTTAATTAATAACTTTCATAACATGTCCCGGGCACTGATTTTATATGCAAAATATTGGAGCATGCTCTCTGCCTGCAAAGATAAAGTAGGAAGGACAAAAGAGCAATTTGGAGGATGGTAAAAATCTATTGATATTCTGATAAATAAAATAGCTGGATATCAATTAAGTAAACAAAGATATTTAATGTAAGTCTTTTCCTTAACCCTTTCCCCAGTGCCTAGTCCCCAACCCAGCTTACCTTCACAGGCCAACCACACATTCAGAAGACTTCATTCTGTTCTTCCTCTCAATCCTTTCTGTATCCCTTCTCTTCCATCTTTGGTATTATTTTTTTTTTCATTGTTGAATTTCCCCTTGACTTTCTTTATCTTTCTTGAAAGAACACTTGTACCTCTTCAAAGGAAGGCCAGCACCACTGGGTCCCAGCAGATGCATAACACAAGTTGGTCAAATTCCAGTGGGAGAGAGGACAGGAAAAGTCAGTGTCTTTTTCCCCCCTAATAGCCCAAGGTGTGAACAAATTTGATACTAACATAATTTCAATGTCTTTTATTTCCAGTGTCGTGTCTTATGTATTTTTCTTATCAGCTAAGAATACTTTTACTTAAGCTGTTATACTCAGATCATTATAACATGAACTCTCTGATTTTAACTCTTTTATTTTAAAACTAGAGACCCAGTGCACAAAATTTGTGTACGGGGGGGTCCCTCAGCTCAGCCTGCACCCTCTCCAATTTGGAACCCCTTGAGCAATGTCTGATAAACAGGCAGTCAGACATCCCTCTCACAATCCAGGACTGCTGGCTCCCAACTGCTCACCTGCCTGCCTTCCTGATTGCCCCTAACCGCTTCTGCCTGCCAGGCTGATCACTCCCCTGCCAGTCTGATTGATGCCTAACTGCTCCCCTGCAAGCCTGTTTGCCCCTAACTGCCCTCCCCTGCAGGCCCAGTCACCCCCAACTTCCCTCCCTTGCAGGCCTGGTCCCTCCCAACTGCCCTCCCTGCTGGCCATCTTGTGGTGGCCATCTTGTGTCCACATGGGGGCAGGATCTTTGACCACATAGGGCAGCCATCTTGTGTGTTGGAGTGATGGTCAATTTGCATATTAGTCTTTTATTAGATAGGATAGAGGCCTGGTGCATGGGTGGGGGCCAGGTGGTTTGTCCTGAAGGGTGTCCCAGATCAGGGTGGGTTCCCTTGGGACATGGGGCAGCCTGGGCGAGGGTCCTGTGGTGGTTTGCAGGCCAGCCACACCCCCCAGAGACCCAAGTGGAGGCCCTGGTATCTGGGATTTATTTATCTTCTATAATTGAAACTTTGTAGCCTTGAGTGGAGCCAAGCCTCCTGCTCGCTCTGTGGCTGCTGCCATTTTTGTTGGGATTTATTTATCTTCTATAATTGAAACTTTGTAGTCTTGAGTGGAGGCTTAGGCCCGCCAGGGTGTGTGGAAAGCTTGGCTTCCTCCATTGCCAGGATAACACAAGCCTTCTGCTCACTCCGTGGCCACAGCCATCTTGGTTTGGGTTAATTTGCATACTCGCTCCTGATTGGCTGGTGGGCGTGGCTCGTGGGTGTAGCAGCATGATGGTTAATTTGCATATTACTCTTTTATTAGATAGGATTCCTAGACTTTCAGTGATCAGTGCACAGAATAACAGCAACGTTGTGGTGTATGTTCCTTTACACCATCAATGGCATATTGTTAGGATATTCTTTCAATCATTCTAATGTAAAACATCATTTCCTATGCATATTTTAAATGTATTGAGAGACAAGATGGGGTAGGAAAGACTATACGAACTATGAAATACAAGGACTCACTTTGAGGTGCTGACAAATCACTATATTTTTTTATTTTTGTTAATCCTCACCTGAGGATATTTTTCCATTGACTTTTAGAGAGAGTGGAAGGGAAGGGGAGAGACAGAGAGAGGGAAACATCAATGAGAAAGAGATGAGAAAGGGACACATAGATTGGTTGCCTCCTGTACCCAACCAGGCCAGGGATCCAACCTGCAGCCAAGGTTACATGTCCTTGACAAGGATTGAACCCGGGACCTTTTATTCAGCAGGCTGTTGCTCTATCCACAGAACCAAACAGGCTAGAGCAGAAAGCTTTTTTTTTTAACCTCTCTATAATTCATTTGGAAAAATGTGAAAAAAAAAAGAGAAAGGAAGGAAGGAAGGAAGGAAGGAAGGAAGGAAGGAAGGAAGGAAGGAAGGAAGGAAGGAAGGAAGGAAGGGAGGGAGGGAGGGAGGGAGGGAGGGAGGGGGGGAGGGAGGAAGGGAGGAAGGGAGGAAGGGAGGAAGGGAGGAAGGGAGGAAAGGAGGAAGGAAGGGTAAAGAATCATGCCATAGGATGGTTAAGTTAACTTAACCATAAGCATGTTTTAGAAATATTTTATTCTTATTTTGCGATCATTATGATAATTACTATTAAGAAAAAATGTATTTAAAGTGAACTTGACTTAGCTATAAAATGTTCAGTAAATAGTGTAAATGGTGATAGTATGCAGCTTCAGGCATACACTGTATTTTGCAAACAGTGAAATTCTGCCAAACCATTAAGTTATTCTCTACAGTTCAAGGTAAGTGGGTTTGTGCCTTTCAGCACTTTTAGACCCAAGGTTTTCATTGTGCTTTGCATTTTTAATTCCAACAGAACGCTATCTCAAAATCATGTAGGTGTAGTGCAGGACCATGATGTAGCCTGAAATAGCCATTTAACGACAGCTTTTCAAAAGGAAAGCCAATGGAATCATTTGCTTAGGAGATATCTGTTCTAAGCCAGGGGTTGTCTGTTTCCCCACAGTGATGGCTGGGCTGACAGGTATGATGTGACTGATGGATATCAGCGAGAAGCTGTTGGTGGAATCACAATCAAGCTCCAATCTCCTGATGTCAAGTGGTTTGATGATTATTATCTGCAGCTACGGCCAGAAACAAACCTCCGAAACCCTTGGTTTCAAGAGTTTTGGCAGCATCGTTTTCAGTGCCGGCTGGAAGGGTTTGCACAGGAGAACAGCAAATACAACAAGACCTGCAACAGTAAGCAGATTTATTGTTTCATTTTACCACCTGTCTCAACAATTTTGTTTCATCTCTTTGTATAATTCATTTGGAGTTTTCAATAGAAATCACTAAATGAATCCTTAATTAATACAAACTACTTTATGTTGGTTCATGTTTTCATTCAACAATTTTACATATATCTTAGTTAGTTTACCCCCCTCACACTTCTTTTGCTATTGCTATATAATTTACTTTTACATGTTTTATGTATAGTACTACAGAGCTTTGTTAGGATATTTGCTAGAAATAGTCACCAGTGTCCAGGGCCCTTCATTATTAAGAATTCCCTTTAGTATTTTTTATAAAGTGCTGACAACAAATTTCATCAGTGTTCTTTTTCCTGAGAGTATCTTTATTGCACATTTAGTTTTGAAGGATCTACTTTCTGAGTATAGCATTCTATATTGGCAGGTTTTCTTTTATTTTTTTTATTTTTTATTTTTTATTAATTTCTTTGTTGATTAAGGTATCACATATTTGTCCTCATCCCCCCATTCCCATCCCAAACCTCTCCCCACACATGCCCCCACCTCCCTGTTGTCCATGACCACTGCTTAGGCTTATATGCATGCATACAAGTCCTTTGGTTGATCTCTCCCCCTTACCCTCCCCTACCTTCCCTCTGAGGTTTGACAGTCTGATCGATGCTTCCCTGTCTCTGGGTCTGCTTTTGTTCATCAGTTTAGGTTGTTCATTATTTCCCCTAGATGAGTGAGATCATGTGATACTAGAAATACACTTATAAGAATCAAAAATGAGACAAGCAATAATAGTTATGCTGAGAGGCAAATGAATCAGTCTGTAGTGAGTTTCTTTCTGGGCCAACAGTTCTTTTGAGTCCCAATTTCAATGTCAAACACTTCCTTATGTGTACATGTCAGCAATGATATTTCAGTTCTGGATGGTGGACAAATGGTGGTAATGCAGGTCCGACCCTCTCTGGTTTTGTCCTGGGTAACCTGCAGTGATGCACAGCTGCTGACTGCTAGTATGGCAAGGTGCGTTTCTTTTCTTTTCTTTTTAATTGTTGACACTACAGTAGATGTTCCCATTTTTCCCCTCTTTTGCCCACCTCTGCCCAGCTCCACCCCCACTTCCTTCTTACCATCACCACACTGCAGTCAGTGTCTATGGGTTATGCATTTATGTTCTTTGGCTAATTCCGTCACCTTCTTTTATCCAGTTCCCCTCTCCTCCTCCACTCTGACAGCTGTCAGTCTGTTCTATGGATCCATGCCTCTGTTTCTATTTTGTATATCTGTTTATTTTGTTCATTAGATTCCACATATAAGTGAGATCATGTGGTATCTGTCTTTCTCTGACTGGCTTATTTAACTTAGCATAATAATCTCTAGGTCCATCTATGCTGTTGCAAAAGGTAAGATAAAAAAATAAATAAATAATGCAATCTAAAAAAATAATAATAAAAAAGAAGGCAGGTTTTCTTTTGTTTAGTTTTATTTTTTTCAGCGTTTTTTTTTTTTTTCTTTAAAAACAGCATTCTCTATTTATTTTCCTGGATTCCATGATTCTTAATATAGCCATGACTCTTAATATTTCCCTGGTAGTAATATGTCTTTTTTCTTAGCTTTTAAGATTGTGTCTGTGTGTGTGTGTGTGTGTGTGTGCTTTAACTTTTAGTTAACTATGAGGAGACTAGGAATGAATTCCCTTGAATATTTATTTCTTAGGGTTACCAAATGTTTCTAAACTTGTAGATTAAAGATTCTTATCAGTTTTGAAAACCCCCAGAAATTATTTCCTAAAACATTCATTCTACCACATTTCTGTCTGCTCCTTCTGGTACCCAGTTATACAATGTGAGACTATTTGACTGTGTCACACATGTGACTTTTTATCTGTCCCTTCATATCTGTACTACATGTGCTCAGTTTCATGCTTTTCTGTTATTCTCTTTTTGATTTCACTAATCATGTCTTCTCCTATGTCCAGTCTGGTGTTAATCAAAATAAGAGATAACTTCATTTCTGATACGGTGTTTAATGATCCCAGAATGCCAATTTAATTCTTGTTAATAGTTTCCAGTTTTACGTTAAAGTTCTCCTCACCTATTTTTTCAATCCTTTACTCTGTTTCCTTAAACATACTGATCATAGTTATTTTACAGACCTTCTGGATCTTTGGTCAGTCTATATCTGTTGACTGATTTCTCTTAGTCATTGGTCCCATTCTGTGTTTCCTGACACGTGTACAATATATTTTCTTTTTTGCTAGACAGTGAGTCGAAAATCACCATAAAGATTAAATTTTACGTTATTTTTCCCTCAGTGATAGCTTGCCTTTTCCAGATTCAGAGAAATTGAGATGGTGTAGGTTGTAGCATAAAATAGCAGCAATTAACCGCTCGTTAAAATGTCTTTAAGGAACAATTAGCACGGAATTTTAATTGAGAGTCTAGCTATTATATTCCCTGCCCTGGATGACTGACTCACAATTTTTTACTATTTTTGAGCTTTGCTCTACAGTCTCCTGCGCCATAATGTTTCTAAGTTTGGCATATTTCATGGGTGGAAAAGCTAACTGAAGTTTGAGCAGTTTCCATTCTTCAAGTGGAGCTTTTTTCCCAAATAATACAAAACAATGGGACACTTCAGTCTTTCTCTTCAGAATCTTGAGCTTCTCATGCCACCTGCAGAATCAGCAATTGGATCAGGAGGTGAAATGGCTGTCATGCACTTAGGGCTCCTGGAGTTTGACATACCAGATCATTTCAAATTCCAAAACTTTTTCTGGCTTCTCTTTTTCCAGCAGTGTCCTATGCCAGGTGGAATTATGCATCCCCCCACCCCATCTCAGCAACAATTCATGTCCTTTCCCGGAACCTCAGAAGGTGACTATTTAGAAATAGCATCAGTGCACATGTAATTAGGCAAGAGGAGGACATACTGGAATAAGATGAATTCTTAATCCAATGTGCCTGATGTCTTTGTAAAAAGAGAAACAGAGATACACAGGGAAAATGCCATGGGAAGGCACAGGCAGAAACTGGAATAATGCTGCAGAAAGACAAGGGCTGCCAAAGACTTACAGCTGCCACCAGAAGCTAGAAAGAGGCAGGGAAGGGTTCTACCCACAGTGTCTGAGAAAGGGTGGCACTGCTGGCACCTTCTTTTTGGACCTCTAAAATCCAGACTGTGAGAGAATAAATTTGCTTATTTATTTATTTTAATATATTTTTATTGATTTCAGAGAGGGAGAGGGAGAGAGAACGGAACCTCAATGATGAGAGAGAATAATTGATTGGCTGCCTCCCGCTCGCCCCACACAGGGAATCGAGCCTACAACCCAGGCATGTGCCCTGACCGGGAATTGAACCAGGACCTCCTGATTCATAGGTCAATGCTCAACCACTGAGCCATGCCAGTGGGGCTAAATTTGTTGTTTTAAGCCATGTAGTTTGTGGTACTTTGTTAGGCAGCCCTAGGAAATACGTTTCTTTATTTAGACCAAGCTGGATTATCACTTGGGTCCAGAACCTGCAGATACCTCAGATAATAAAGTAGCTGGTGCCATCTGCCCACTTCTGTAGGTCTACTCTCTGCTAGTTCATTTTCTTTGTTGCTTCCATACATTGTCACTGCCTTTAAATTTTTTTTTTTTTGCATTACTTTGGCCTATTAAAGTATGTAATGAAAAAATTTTCATTTGGTTTCTTTCCCATCTTGCTTAACACCAAAAGTTCCTCCTTTACTCTTTATTCTTTTTTAAAAATATATATATTTCTATGATTTCAAAGAGTAAGGGAAGAGAGAGAATCATTGATGGGCTACTTCCTGCACACCCCCTATAGGGGATCGAGCCTGCAATCCGGGCACATGACCTGACCAGGAATGGATCTGTGACCTCCTGGTTCATAGGTCAATGCTCAATCACTGAGCCACCAGGGCCAAGCCACTCTTTATTCTTAAGTGTTACTGCCCTGCAATCCCAATCTTGATATAAATAAAGCCTACCATTTATAATGTCTAAAATGTTTATACTTTTGTTATTTTTGTTTTTTTTAAGCATTTAAAAACTTAAATCAAAATATTACTATAGCCCTTATATGTTTCAACTATGCTATATTGTTAAACTCCAGGTTTACATATTATTATTAACAGTGAGCCTGGTTTCAGTAAGTCTTACTTAAATTGCACAATTATATTAGACTTAAATTGTAAGTTAAATTAATAATAATAAATGAAAAGCATTAAGAGTATTATTTAATTTTTCTAATTGTTTATTTAAATTACCTAGTAATAAAAGCTACAGAGGATTTAATTAATACTGTTTTCTAATAACTGCACTATAGTCTATTTTTGAACCAATTTAAGGACCCATTTCCTTTACAGTTATATTCTGTCACCCATTGAGATTTAGTTGCTTTCTCCTTTCTATAAATTCTCCTGTCACTTACACTACTTCCAGAGGTGTCATTTATGACATTAGCATACAAACATCCTCACCTGGATATCCTGAAGGTACCTTAAACTTTTGCATTTAAAACTAATCTCATTATGACTTCTGTAACCACAGCCTCCAACTTTGCTTTCCTCCTTCTTGAATCTCCAGTTTAAGTAAAAGAGTCACTCATCCACCCTGTCTCCTGAGATGTAGGAGTAAGTGATCCTCATATATTCCCCTTCTCTCATCCTTTCATTAAACTGGTCACCAAATGCTGTGAATTCCCCTGTTGGAACAGCATCCACATCTGTTCCCTCTTTCTTGCAGCCTGATTTCAAGGATTTATACTACTGCTGACATTTGGTTCTTCATTATCTCTCCCGTCCAGTATCAGAGTAATCTCCCCATTGAATTTTCCTTTTGGTATCAGCTTCTTTCTCCTCCATTTTATGCTGAAAATTGTCCCTAAGGTGTTCATCTAAAGCAGGGGTGGGGAACCTTTTTTCTGCCTAGGGCTATTTGGATATTTGTAACATCATTCACGGGCCATACAAAATTTTCAACTTAAAAATTAGCCTGCTAAAAGCCTTCCAATGGCATTTTTCCTGTGTGTCTATAGCCTATTAGCCTGCTATAGACTGTCATATAGTTATTAGAAAACAGTATTAATTAAATTCTCTTTAGCTTTTAATACCAGGTAATTTAAATGAACAATTAGAAAAATTAAATTATATTCTTAATACTTTTCATTTATTATTGTTTAATTTATAATTTAAGTCTAACTATAATAGGGCCAGACCAAAAGATTTCATGGGCCTTATATGGCCCATGAGCCAGACGTTCTCCACCCCTGATCTAAAAAGTGAATCTCATCATGTTACCTTCATTCTTAAAGGTCTTTCTTGGTTCTCCAATGTCTGCATAAAGAAATCTCAACTCTTTGGCTCCAGTCAAAATTTTTGAAATCTGGAATTTGCGTTTACATCTTCTATTCCTTAAACTCGTGAAATCTGTGCCATAGCCACTTCATAGACTGTGCTCTTGCATTTTAGAGTGATCTGGCCTCTTCGTCCTGCCCTTTTGCACATGCTAAGTCTTTCTCAGTGGAAGACCTACCTCAAAATATTTGTCAATTCCACTGAACTTACATGTTCATGCTTTCTAATAACTCCAGTTTCTGTGCTCTCAGAGGAACTTGGATTGCCTAACATTTCCCTCCCTGTGCCTTTTATCTTTTTTCCACGTACCAATCCAGATATTGAACCCAGATCCTCCACTTCTTTTATTTTTATGCCAACAAGTAACCACTCACATAGGTATCTATACTTGGAGGTGTGTCTCTTCCCTTTCTGTTAGAGCAAGTTTCCAGCTAAAGGTGTCCACATTTTCTCTCATGAATGGTCTCATGAGGACTGGAGGTGGGTTAGTTAAAGGATACTTTCTTATGCATCAGATTTTTTTTCTTTCATCTTGTTTGCATTTGAAATGCATATTAGTGGTTTAGCCATTATTCAAAACACTTCACCATCTCTAAGTCTGAAAACATGACCAAAAAAGCTGAAATAGTGCACTGAAAGGAAATAATTATCTGCGTAAGAAAAGTATCACGAATTAAAATAGAATAAGAGCCACAGCTAATCTCTAGATTAGAGGTTCCTCATCCTCCTACAATATTAACATTTCTGAAGTTGCATTTGGAAATAAAATTAATTCACTGTGGGGGAAAAAAGACTCCATAACTACCTATATTGAGATTATCACATTTTGTATCCATTCTTTAGAAATCCATAATGTATATCAACATGTTGGAAAAAGGCAAATCCTGCTATAAAAATTTTTAAATACCCTTCTTTAGCCCAGCATTTTTTTCTCTTTTACTATGAACTCATGATTCTCATGCAACACTGACAACACCATACTTCAGGAAAGGCTACACTAGAACAATATTATTAACCATATACTAAAGAAAATAATTGATTCCATTATCCTAGTGCATGTGGTAAAACTGCTGAGCAAAAGCCCATTTCTGTCTTTATATCAGCCAAAGAATTAAGTTAAATTAGAATTTGATGTGACAGTTTGGGCTTAATACAATTCTTGGACTTTTTAACATTTTGGTACTTTTCATTGTGGGGGGGAAAATTTTTTCTCCATCTCAGAGTGTGCTTTACGGAAATGGAACATAGATGCAGATCAACCCCCTACACACACACACACACACACACACACACACACACACACACATACACACATCAAATTTTTAAGAAACATAATCTGACACATTTCTTCTTTTAATTCCAGAGTTTAAGAAATGGAAGTAATTATTCATCCAAGTGAGTGTTAGTATATGTAATTTTTCATGATGAATATTCACCAATAGAAAGTACTCAATGAGATCCACAGAAGCAACACCTTACTTTAGAACGTGCAAAGGTTCCCAAACTCTTAAGACACTAGAATTGAAGCCCAGAATATCTATATACAGACAGTCCTCAGGTTACATCAGACTCGACGTACATTGTTTTGTGATTACATTGCCATTTCCCATTTATTTATATAAAAAAAAGTTCCGTCATTTGGATGTATGTACATATATGCTTTATGGTTTTTATTATTTATTTACCACAAGTAAAGGTCAGGAATTGTTATCTTTCTTTTAAGTTTTTTTTTTAACTGTTTCACTTCATTACTGCTGTGTATGTGCTCCATGTGAGTAACATAGGTGCTTATGTAGGTGGGTTCCAACTTACGACAAAAATCACATTACTTCATGCTGTAGAAATGGATCTCCAACGTAACCCGAGGATCTACTGTGTATAAAAGGCTCAGCGACCATACGACCATCCAAATGGTAGCTATGATGCGCAATGACCACCAGGAGGAAGACGCTCAATACAGGAGCTGCTGCACTGTGGTGACTTGGCAGTGGCAGTGCTCAGATGATGCACCCCAGAACCAGAGAGGAAGGAGCCCGATTCTAGGGTGCATCATCTGAGAACTTCCCTCTCGCAATCCAGGACCCCTCAGGGGATGTTGGAGAGCCGGTTTTGGCCTGATCCCCACAGGCCAATCTGAGGGACCCCACCTGCTGGAGGGACCCCACTCACTCCACAGATGTCCTTCAAGGTGCAGTGTGCCCCAGGTGCAGCTGGCCAGGGAGGAACCACAAGAGGTTGGCTCCAGGGCATGTCTGGCCCATCTCGCCCAGTCCTACCCCACTGGCCACCTTTCAGTTAATTATTTCCTTTCAATGTGTGCGAATCCGTGCACTGGGGCACTAGTATTAAGATATTTAAAATAAACTAAAGGGAGACCTGACAAGCTTGCTGAATCAGCAACTTGAGGTATACAGGTGCACTGTAAAAAGCATTGGCTTTTGGCTCAGAAGATCTGTATAACAACTCAGCCTATAACCACCACTAGGCCTCTCAGAGTCTCCATTTTCCTGTTTGTGAAGTGGGGGTGATTATTAAAAATAATACCCAACTCTCAAAACTATCAGTATGATGATGAATATGAATACAATTAAAGAACGGATGGGAGCCTGGCCAGTGTGGCTCAGTGTTTGAGCACCAACCTGTTCACCAAGAGGTCCCCTCAGGGCACATGCCTTGTTTGGGGCTCAATCCCTGCAGGGGGGCGTGCAGGAGGCATCCAATCAACGTTCTGTTCTTGCATCAGTGTTTCTCTCTCCCTTTTCCTCCTCTCTAAAATCAGTAAAAACATATTTTTTTTAAAAAAAATCAGATAGGAAAATGCCTGCCTCCAACATAGATGAAGTAGTAGAGGCTGGATTTATTCTCCTGCTTGAAATAACAGCAGAACAAGACAACATATATAAGACACAGTTTTTAAGACTTCAGACATCAAGCAGTGAATGACAGTTATTCTTTTTTTAATATATTTTTATTGATTTCAAAGAGGAAGGAAGTGGGAGAGAAAGATAGAAACATCAATGATGAGAGAGGATCATTGATCAGCTGCCTCTTATATGCCCCTCAACTAGGGATCGAGCCCACAGTCTGGGCATGTGCCCTTAACCAGAATTGAATCCGGGACCTTTCAGTCCACAGGCTGACGCTCTATCCACTGAACCAAACCGGCTAGAGCAACAGTTATTCTTAAGAGACAAATAAATGAGGTGAGCCCTCTGAGTTAAGAAGATGGTATTGTGAGTTCAGAGAGACCAAGGAAGCTAGAGTTTTCAGAGCCCAGGACAAAGACATAAGAACTGCATGAAAAGAGGACTCTGGAGATCTGCAGAGGTTCCCACTAGAGCAGTGATTTTCAACTGGTGTGCCACAAGAATTTTTAAACCTTCAATACCTGACTGTTTAGTCAGGGGCACTGACCTCTTTTCCCTTAGGTTGTCAAATAAAAAATGACAACAGCCAACACAATAGCCCATTGAGGTATGACTGCCCTGTCTTGAACCATAAATATATAGGGTGTATAATATATTTGGATCTTATTGGTCATGTAGCATAATAAGGTTGCATTTGATTGGTTAATTCTTGATGCCAAAAATCTTTATATACAAGTATAGGCACCTGATTTTTTTAAAAAAGCAAAAAGGGTATGTAATTCATATCATTATTTTTTGAAAATCAATAAAATTATAACTAATTTTGTCAAATTGGCCAAAAAAAAACATAATTTTGGTGTGCCACAGAATTTTAGTAATTAGTTTATATATGCTATGAGATGAAGAAGATTGAAAATCATTGCTCTAGAGTATTCATAAGTATTAATATCTATTTGCATTTGAAGCCTGGAAAAGAACCATCCTGAAGAATTAGAGTGAACAGTGCTCCCGGAGCCCATTAGGGACAAGGAACAGTGTCTGTCCCCAGCAGTCAGACCCGGAAAACTTACAGTTCAGACAGTTAAAACAACACTTAAGGGGAATTTTATAGCATTAATTGGCTATATTAGGAAGGAAAAAAAAATCTCAAATCAATGTTGAAAGACCCACCTTCAGGAGTTTGGAAAATAGGAGAAAATTAAACCTGAAGTAAATATAAGGGAAAAAATAATAGATCAGAATAAAAATCGACGATATATACAACAGGAACACAATAGAGAAAATCAATGAAACTAAACCCTGGTTCTTTTAAAAAATCAAGAAAATTGAAAAACAGATTGATCAGTTGGGTTCCATGGATAGAGCATTGGCCTGCAGACTGAAGGGTAACAGGTTCCATTCTGGTCAAGGGCATGTGCCTCAGTTGCAGGCTCGATCCCCTGCCCCACTTGGGCATGTGCAGGAGGCAACCAATCAAGGTGTCTTTCTAACATCAGTGCTTCTCTCTGTGTCTCTTACTCTCCCTTCCACTCTCTCTAAAAATCAATGAGAAAATATCCTTTGGTCAGGATTAACAAAAACAAACAAACAAAAACAGATTGATCTGGAAAAGAGAGAAAATACAAATTACCAATATCAGGAATGAGTCTAAATCAGTTCACATCAGTGTAATATTTACAAATGTGAAAAAGAAAATTAAGAAAATGTTTTATAAAACAACTTTATCAAATAAATTAGTCAACCTAAATGAAATGGAGAAATTCCTTGAAATGTGCAAACTACCGAAGTTTACTGATGAATGGACAACTTGAATAGTCCTCTATGTGTTAAACAAATTAAATTTGTAAACACTTTCCCACAAAGAAAACTCTAGACCAGAGTGTTTCACTTTTCACTGGTGAATTGCTACCAAAAATAAAAGAAAAACTGGTAAATACTCTATAAAAACTCTACTAGAAAACTCAAGAGGCAGGGATACTTCCCAACTCAATCAATGAGACCAGCATTATCTTGATACTAAAACCAGACCAAGATATCATGAGAAGAGAAAACTGCAGACCAGTATACCTCATAGACATTGGTGTAACATTCTAAACACAATTTTAACAAGTCATATCCAACAATATTTAAAAAGTAATAATATCAGGATTAAGTAGCACTTATCCCAAATCTAAGGTTGATTTAATATTCAATAAGTGATCAGTGTAATTTATGGTATTAAAAACTCATGATGTTGTTAAATATGTCAAAACCTAATATTAATTTATCATAAAAATTCTCAGCAAATTAGAAATAGACTAAATATCCTCAACCTAATAAGATGTCTCCCTATGATCAGGAAAGGAAGTTTCCTCTTACTACCAGAGGTTTTAGTCAGTAAAATATGCTACATCAACTAAAGAAATAAAAGGCACTGAGATTTGACATGATAACATTGTCTTTATTAACAAATTACATGATTGTCTCTTTAGAAAATTTAATTATACCTACAAAAAGTTCTAGTGAGTTTATTAAATTTGTAGAATACCAGATTAATAAATAAAACTGTATTTCTAGCACTGGCTGGTGTGGATAAGTGGTTAGAGCATTAGCCCATGATACAAAGGGTCATGAGTTAGATTCTGGTCAAGGGCAGGTACCTAGGTAGCAGGTTCCCTGCCCTAGTTGGGGCACTTTGGGGAAGCAAGCAATTGAAGTGGCTCTGTCACATCAATGTTTCTCTGTCTTTCTCTTCTTTTCCTCACCCCCCTCCCATCCACTCTCTCTAAAATCAATGGAAAACATATCCTCCAGTGAGGATTAACCAAAACAAAATGTATCCTATCTAATAAAAGAGTAATATGCAAGTTAACTACCACTCTGCTACACCCACAAGCCACACCCACCAGCCAATCAGGAGCGAGTATGCAATTAACCCAACCAAGATGGCCGTGGCCACAGACCCAGCAGGAGGCTTGGGTTTCCCCAGTAATGGAGGAAACCAAGCTTTCCACACACCCTGGCTGGCCTAGGCCTTCGCTTAAGGCTACAAAGTTTCAATTATAGAAGATAAATAAATCCCAGATACCAGGGCCTCCACTTGGGTCACGGGGGGGGGGGGGGTGGCTGGCCTGCAAACCACCACCCTGGACCCTCACCCAGGCCGCCCTACACCTCAAGGGAACCTCCACCCTGATCTGGGACACCCTCCAGGGCAAACCAGCTGGCCCCCACCCATGCACCAGGCCTCTCTCCTATCTAATAAAAGAGTAATATGCAACTTGACCATCACTCCAATGCACAAGATGGCTGCCCCCATGTGAACACAAGATGGCTGCCACAAGATGGCCAGCAGGGGAGGGCAGTTGGAAGGGACCAGGCCTGCAAGGAAGGGCAGTTGGGGGTGACCAGGCCGGCAGCAGAGGGAAGTTGGGGGCGACTAGGCCTGCAGGGGAGGGCAGTTAGGGGCAAACAGGCTGGTAGGGGAGCAGTTAGGCATCAATCAGGCTGGCAGGGGAGTGGTTAGGAGTGATCAGGCTGGGAGGCAGAAGAGGTTAGGGGCAATCAGGAAGGCAGGCAGGCGAGCAGTTGGGAGCCAACAGTCCTGGATTGTGAGAGGGATCCCAGATTGGAAAGGGTGCAGGCTGGGCTGAGACACCCGTGCACAAATTTCATGCACCAGGCCACTAGTTTCTATATAATAGCAGTAAAAAATTAGAAAATGAAATAAAAATAATACCATTTAAAATAATATTAAAAATATGAAATAATCAGTGGTAAATCTGGCAATAGATAGTAAATCTGCAAATCTTTATGCTTAAAACTACAAAACATTGCTCATAAAATTGAAGAATGTTTAAATAAATGAAGAGATACAATATGTGCATATATCAGAATACTCAATAATGTAAGCATGTCAATTCTCCCAAAGTTGAATTATAGGTTGAAAGAATAACTATCAAAATTCTAGCATTCTTTTAAAATAGAAATTGACAAATGGATTTTTAAAATTTTTATGCAAGTGCAAATGACTTAGGATACTCAAAATAACTCTGAAAAAGAGTTATTTTGTGGATGAGCACTATATGATTTTCAAGAATCAGTCTAAAAATAGAGTAATCGAAACAGCACAGTATCAGCATAAAGATAAACAAATAGATCAATAAAACAAGACAGGAAATTCAGAAACAGACCCACATGTATATGGAAAACTGGTTTTCACAAAGGTGTACAAACAATCCAGTGGAGAAAATATATGCTTTTTAGCAAATGGCATTAGAAAATTTGCTATAGGTCCAATGGACTATTACTCATCAAAAGACAGTAATGAACTATTGATACACCTACCAATGTAGAAAATCTCAAAATAATTTGCTGAGTGAAAGAAATCAGTAAAAGAAAGAGTAAACACTGCATAATTCAATTTCTATAAAACTTTAGAAAATGCAAAGTAATCTACAATGACTGAAAGCAGATCAGTGGTTGCCTGGGGATGGAAGGGATTAAAAAGGTCCATGTGAAAACATGTGGAGGCGATGGGACGGATACATTCTTTATCTTGATTATTATAATGGTTTCACAACAATTTGCATATATAAACATTTAAGTTGCTCGTTTTCAGTATGTGATGTTTACCATATTTCAATTATATTTAATAAAGCTTTTAAGAAGTGTTTAAGTACTATATATATATATATATATATATATATATATATATATATTTGCCAGGCTTATTCTCAGGCTTCAGGGAATCCCAGCAAATAACCAAATAATGAAATCCTTTGTCTCTATATCTCTTGTGATTTTGATACTCATAACCAAGTAGAAATTTATTTTATAGAAGGATTTTTTTTCTCTTGCTTTTAATCCTTAAACTCATCCCGCTAAGCAACACAGTATAGCATGACCTCCTAGCCTCCCAGATGGCTCAGTAGGCTGTGCTGGGTAGTGGGCAGGAGAGCTTCAGAGGGCAGACATGTGAAGTTCAGTTCCACCACTCACTCACTCTGTTACCTGGTCTTGCCTTCTTCAGTTATAGAATGTAGATAATACCTATATTTTAGAGTCAATAAGAAAATGTTCCAAAAGATGGTCTATGTGACGATTCTAAAAAAAATTTCTAGAAATGTATTAAAATGTTGTACTTAACAATGTTATCACAATAGATTGTGCTTTAGAAAATATTTCCTTTTGTTACTATGAAAAATAGATGCACCATGTTGTATTAGTAAATATTTTTTCAATAATCTCTGGGATAGGAATGATTATCAATGGTATATTATCCTAATATATAAAAAGCCAGGGGCCGTCATGACTGAAACAACCTGACAGATGACCAAACAGCAGGTTGCATGGGGTAACAAGGCTGGCAGGGGGGTTAGTGAGGGACAACCTAACGACTGAACAGCAGGCTGCATGGGGCAACCAGGCCAGCAGGGGGTTAGTGAGGGATGAACAAACAACTGAACAACAGGCTGAGTGGGGTGACCAGGCTGGTGGGGGGGCGGGCAGTTGGGGACAACCAGGTCAGTGGCGGGGCAGTTGGGGACAACCAGGCCAGCAGGGAAGCAGTTGGGGGTG
This sequence comes from Corynorhinus townsendii, assembly GCA_026230045.1. Taxonomy (NCBI): domain Eukaryota; kingdom Metazoa; phylum Chordata; class Mammalia; order Chiroptera; family Vespertilionidae; genus Corynorhinus; species Corynorhinus townsendii. The sequence goes on along the minus strand of JAPDVU010000008.1, from coordinate 57,091,089 downwards.
ACCAGGCCAATGGCAGGCAAGGGCAGTTGGGGTGATCAGGTTGGCGGGGGGGGCAGTTAGGGGCAATCAGGCAGGCAAGCAGAGGCAGTTAGGGGTGATCAGGCAGGCAGGCAGATGAGCAGTTAGGAGACAGTGGTCACAGATTGTGAGAGGGATGTCTGACTGCCGGTTTAGGCCTGATCCTCGGACATTCCCCAAGGGATCCCGGATTGGAGAGGGTGCAGGCTAGGCTGAGACGACCCCCCCCCCCAGCACAAATTTTGTGCACCTGGCCTCTAGTCTATATATATAAAAGCCTAATATACTAAGTGTCTGACCTTTCGACTGTTCGACCAGTCGCTATGACACTCACTGACCACCAGGGTGCATACACTCCAATTGATAGGTTAGCTTGCTGTTGGGGTACAGCCAATTGGGACTGGGTGAGAAGGGCCAGTCATGCCCTGGAGCCCTCCCGCAGTCCCTCTCCGGCTGGCCAACCTCCTGTGGTCACTCCCTGCTGGCCAGCTGGACTCATCGACCTGATCAGAACTAGGCAAAATGGCCCCAATTGCCCAATTGCCCCAATTGGGACTGGGTGAGATGGGCCGGACATGCCCTGGAGCCCTTCAGCGGTCCTTCCCCAGCTGGGGTGGGGTCCAGGATTGTGAGAGGGTTCAGGCCAGGCCTTTCATGCGCCAAGCTTATAGTTAGAATATAACATTTAAAAAGTGTATGTGCCCTCTGCTTCTCTTGACCTTAGTCTTATGAATGTGGGTATTTAAGTCTAGTATGCCCACCTTATAACAGGTGCCATTCCCTGAGCCAATATATACAGGTAATTATGATTGTAATTTTATGGCTGAGCATCACATGCTGTATATGGGTTTATTCACATCACCATGGCAACTGTGTGGGATCCTTGTTGCCACAGTCCTCATGGTTGGCCTGGTGTTTTAACATTTCAGTAATTGTCAGTGTCATAACCTCTAAAAATTATAGAGAATTGACACTAAGGCCAGTAGTCTACTAAATAAAGAAGCTACTGGTCCCCACAGCTGTCATGTGGAATTGAGGTGTGAAGAGAGCTATCTATCGAAGATGTGAAATAGCTTGACTGAATTATTGTTAAATCCTTACACCCTTGGCTAATGGTAGGTGGAATCTAGAGGAAGAGCATGATCCTTTACTTGACTTCAGGGTATCAACATAAAAGAATAAAGTATTTCAGCTTTGACCTATGAACCAGGAGGTCATGGTTCAGTTCCCAGTCAGGGCACATGCACATGTTGTGGGCTCAATCCTCAGTAGGGGCATGCAGGAAGCATCCAATCAATGATTCTCATCAATGATGTTTCTATCTCCCTCTCCCTCTCACTTCCTCTGTCTGCAATCAATAAAAATATACGTATATTTAAAAACCTAGATAAGTTATTTATCTCTTCAGTAAATATTCACTGAATGCCTACTATGTGTCACTCATAATTTTCTTTTAATTTGGTGTCCGAGCTATAGAAGTAAATAAAACAGACAAAAATACCTGCCTTCGTGGAACTTACATTGTTGCTAGGGGGAGATAGATTAAGACAAAATAGATAAATTATGCATTATATTAGATGGTGATAAATGCTAAAAAATCTAAAGCAGGGAAGCAGGATATAGAATGTTTAGGAGGATGCATTTTAAATAGGGTGGTCAGGCATGACCTTACTGAGAAAAGGACCTTGTATAAACCCCAAGAGAAAATTAGGGTACCCAGGGGGATTGGGGAAGACAATTCAGGGAGTAGGAAATCACAGGTACAAAATCCAGAGAGGGGCCTGAGCTGTCATATTTGAGGAAACTGTTGGAAGTTGGAGGAAACTACTAGGAGATGTTGGCAAAGAGGTCGCAGAGGGTGAGATAGTATAGATTCTTGTTGGCATTGCATTGGCCTTGGATTTCACTTAAGTGACACATGTATCCATTAGAGGATTTGGGCAAAGGCAGGAGTTGAACTGGCTTTTTTAAAAGATCACTTAGCTGTCATGTTAAGAATAAATGGTAAGTGTGGGCCAACAAAAAAGAAAGAAAGAAAGCAGGGAAATAATTAGAAGGCTATTACAGTAATAAGATGAGAGGTGATGGCTTGGATCCAGGCAATAGCAGTGAAAGCAGTGGGTATTTTTAATTATCTCCATGTATTGAGCGCTTCTACATGTCAGGCATTGTGGAAGAGAAATTCAAGTACAGTTTTATCTTTTATTCCCCAATTCTATTGGATAGTAGTATTGGAACTTTTTAGAGCAGTAGGACACTAGTTTTCCAGGACAAGTTGCACTGCAAGTACTTGAACGCCGTTGGACTCCACAGTCCATGCACTGCTCACTCTGCCTTAAGGTCTCTGAGGCTTAAAGTATTGCTGGAATGTGTGACTCAACCAGAAAGAGTCATGCAAGTCTATGGATAGGAGAAATCAGTGCAGGTCAGGGTATCCAAGGATAATCGGAAGGGAGAGTTTGGATGCTTTGTGGATAAGTGGAGAAGAGGGACCAGGGAGAGAGAATGGCCTGGGCAAATGGGACGGGAGGGCTGGCGTACAGTCCATTATGGAGAGGGCTCCTATTTGTTTATGGACAATAATGACAGCATTCCAATTCACAAGTCACGTGAAAGAAAGAGCATGGTTCCCTGAGTCACTTGGAAGATAGGACAACTTCACAATCTATATCATTCTATGATGTGAGCAAGAAATAAACTTTTATTGTATTAGAATACTAGCAATTTGAAGGATCTCATAGAAGGAATGTTAGTTACCCTGACTTGATATACCTTCCTACTGCTGCTGGTGGGCCGCAGCTACCAGGCATGTTATGCTATGTAAACACTACTGCAAGAATTAGAGGATCCATCTGTTACCATGGTAATTCTTAATAACCCACTCAACCAATTTTTGGAATATGTCCAGAATATGTGAGCTGTTGCTTTCAAAATATTTTACTGATTAGCCCAAGGCTTCATGAAAATCAGAGTAGATATTAAATATGACCTAAGTGGCACATGATTTCTTTTTAAAAAATAAACTGTTGCCATGAATTCAGGGCATTTATTAAATTTCTGTTTATCTCCTTTACCTATTATCATTTTATTTGAATATCCATTAAGCAAGATCCTGAATTAGTTTAAGAGTTGTAAAAGAGGATGCAAAGTTACCCTAATGGTTACCTCTTTCTTCGGGTATCTTATAATTTATCTGGGGAAACCTTTAATATGTGGTTACACATGTTAGTTAGAATAATAAATGAAATAAGCCTTAAGAGATCTAAGTATTAGAGAAGATAGATAATACTGGTGTCTGGGGAGATTACATCTTAATGATATAGTTAGCATTTCAGTTGAGTCCTGCAGTTTGGTTGGGCTGTGAGAGGGAGAGTTTGTGGCAGAATATTCCAAGCTTAGAAGACTAGAGAAACTGAAGAATAGAGTTGAAAAAATACAAGGCCTATTCAGATGATAGAGAGTAAATTTGCTCAACCAGAGTAAAAGTGTCATATATAGTAACAAATACGGCTGGAATGAAAGTGGGCAAAGATTTCTTAAGGATTGTGCATGCTAGGTCATGAATTGAGGAATTTTCTTCTCCATATTAAGTAATTGTTGATGATTTTTGAGAAAGAAAATGATATCAAAAATCACATTTAAAAAGGTTAATCTGACTATCCTTCAGAGTTTACTGGCTGAAGGAGAGACTAGTATTTTATTTTATGAAGCCCCTAGAATTTTAGGGTGTTGCATCAGCTCTTGTTGGATAAACTTGGAAGAGTGGCATAAACTTGGTGACTCCTGAGGTGGAGGGGATGGGAGGAGTCATGGGTGACTTAAAGGTTTCAATTATAGGTTATTGAGGAAAACGTTCTTAATAGAAAAATAGAGAAAGTGGAAAGGGGGAATAAATTGAGTAGAGAAGATGAGTTTCACTTTAAATATTTCAAGTATTAAATTATGCAGGTAGAAATGCAAAGAGATGTTTAGAAGTGGGACTGGTACTTTAACAATATGCAGCGGTAATGAAGACCCCCCTCCACCCCTGTGCAAAATTACTACCAATAAGTACACTACTAGAAGCCTAGATGGAAGCATGAAGAACTCAAAGCGAGGCTAATGAAAAGTGTCCTTGTGTCCGTCCTTGAGACAGTAACTTCAGAAAGAGCAGGGACCATTACACCAAATAAAGTACCATAAAGAAATATGAGATAAACTCATATATTAGTAAATGTCACAAATCTGATTATATTGGTTTATGAGTGGTGGTTTTAAATAAATAAAAAGTTATACACACCGGAGACATGATAGTATAGGGGTTAAGTGCAAGCTGTGCCATTTGACTGGCTAGATTTATATCCTGTATCTGCCACTTAATAGCTCTGTGGCATTGAACAATTTACTTAAACTCAGATGTAAATTTGGGGTGATCTTAAATGCTTACCTGATAGAGATCTTATGAAAAGAACGTGGACTAGTACCAATGAAGCACTTAATGAAGTCTCTTAGTCAACTCAGGCTACCATAACAAAATACTATAGACTGGGATGTTTAAGTAATGGAAATGTATTTTCTCACTGCTCTGGAGGCTAGAGTGTTCTGGAGTGCCAGTATGGTTGGGTTCCGTGGAGAACCCCTTCCTAGCTTGCAGACAGCTGCCTCCTCACATGGCAGAGAGTAAGAGAACAAGCTCGTTGGTATCTCTTCTTATAAGGACCCTAATGCATCATGAGGGCCTCACCTTCATGATCTCATAGGTCCCATCCTAAATACCCCCAAAAGCCTCATCTCCCAAAGACCCCCCATCCCAAATATCATCACGTTTGTACTTCAGGCTTTAACATAATTTTGAGGGGACACAATTCAGTCCAGAGCACATAGTCTCTCCATTTAGTAAAAGTCAATAAATTGTATTATTATTAGTATTTTTCTTCTGTACAATATTTTTCTCTAGCAATTTCACAGAGCTAAGAATCTCAACACTTCAGAACGAATAAAAGAATGTGATTCTAAGAAAAAATTCATCCAAAAATTACATTGTCTGAAAAGGTAGCTCAAATAAATCTCTCTAGGTCACAGTAGAGAAAAACACAAGAGGTTAGTGCATTGGTAAAGTATGTATAAACTTGCTTCCTTGAATGTTCCAGGTTAATCTGTTTCCCATATCCTGCTTGAATTGGCATTTGTTGCATCTGGGAAATTCTAGAAAAATATTAAAACAGTATTTAAGGGTGTTGTGTGGTTCTAGAACACTGCATTTGATATACTGTAAATTGCTTCAAGTGGGGATATATTTTAAATTCTGGATAACTAGCTGTTATTGGATATCATGCAGAAGGTTCTGAAAATAAAATTGGTGTTTCAACTCACCCTCAGAAGCACATGGCAAATTTTCTTTAGTAGGAGTTCCCTTGATGCCTGAAAGTGTCAGTTTCTCTGTTGCCATTTTTCCTTCCTCTCATATTTCTCCATTTTTTTGGAGGAGGTGAAAAAGCAGGCATGGGCAGGGTTTCCTTTTATGCTCTAAGGTAATATTTAATTAAGTCTCAATCAGTGATGAGAGAGAAGAACATTTTTTATGGTGATTCTTTTTCTAAACTGAATTAGCTGGTTCAAATAGTCAGAGGTAATTGGCGAGAGCTCTCTCTTGTGAAATCAGCATCCAGGGTGCAAGGCATCTGCTATCCCATGCACGAGAAAGCAGCAGGGCGAATTGAATTGGATGTCTGTGTCCTTTTCATCGAATAATTCAGCTCAGAAAATCTTTTGGTCCGTGGTTCTACTTAAATATGAAATTAACTAATTTCCCTTTGTCGTATTGAAGGTACCCATATAACCCATGGAATATTGGATAGAGCCAAATCAATAATTATTATAAAAATTAACAGTTGAATTGAAATTTAAATAATTAGTAAGTAGTTGTCTAGCTGATAATAGGTTTCTTTTCCAAAAATCAATTTGACTCATGTTAGGGGTTTTGGTTGTAAGCACTGGAAACCAATTTTATCTTGGCTCTCTTAAGTAAAATAAATCATAAATATGAATAAGTACTGTTATTTAGAAGAATATTGAGGCCTCCCAGGACCTATTGGTAGCTTGGAGACCACATCTGAAACTTGGACCAGCTCTCTAGGCCATGAAACAAGTAGCTCAGCTTTCAGCAGTTTGGCCGGAATAAAACTGCATACAAGGCCTACCACTCGCTGCCTTGTAAATACTAGTAAACATGGGCAATCCTTTTGCTTTAAGTCACTTTCTCCAGATTCCTGGGAAGGTGCTTCCAAAGGGTTGCATTCCCATTACCTGGCAACCAAGGCATGGAGAATGTAGGACAAGGCTACTTCATCTTCCCTAGAATCTAGGTGCAATGAGCTCATCAAAACCAGGAAGGGGACATGGATTCTATGCAGCCAAATAATGAAGATTACTACAGCTTAATTCAGTTATTGGGAATGATATAAGTGGTCTCATTACTGCCATCGTTATCATAATTAACATTAATAAGCAGTTACTTGCTTGCTAGTAACTATTCTTATCCCCACTTTCCCAGCACTAGTTCATTGTATGCTACCATCAATCTTATGAAACTGCTAGGGTCCTTTTTATTAAAAAAAAAAAAAAAAAAAAAAAGAAGGAAAAAATGCTTAGTGAGGTTAAATAACTGGCTCAAGATTACACAGCTAGTAAGTGACCAAGCAGTCTCAAACCTCAGGCTGTACAACTCAGATAAGCTAAGCCTACCCTGTGTACACACATGGGACTGACTTCTGTGCTGCCATTAGACAGTTTTATAGATTATTAAATACACTAGGTGCTTAATAAATATTGGCTCAAAACTCTGCCTAGAATAGCTCCGGCTTAGAGTTGGTGCTCAATAAAAATTTGTTTCGTGAATAAAGGAATGTACTGTATATTATGTTTACTAAAAAGACCAGGTGTCCAGTGACAGGTGTCCCAACCCCTCTGGAGTCCCCCCTGACCCCTACTTCCCTCTGAGCCTGTGCTGAGTTGGTGATCCCAGGAATCAAAGGGATCCAATTCCAGGTTATAATAAAATCAATGCACATTCACAATGGTAAAGTGAACTGAGTATTCAAGTAGTTTCTTATCTTTTTTTACTTCTTTTTAAACTTGGTAATATTTTAGAAATTGTTTTTAAATGAGAGATTGTACACAGATCTCTCCTGTGTACAATCTTTGTGAATCATTTCATTTTTTAACTCAGTGGCTTTCCTCTGTGATTAAAAAAAAAAGAATCAATCCTGGAGACTATGCAGGGAAGGGAAGTATTTTAGACTCAGGACAGAAACATCTATAGATGGGGCCACAGTTAATATAACCAAGGGCAGGTCCCACCTTGACTTACAGCAACAGTTAGACTTAAGAAGTGGAAATTCTTTTCAAAGGACAGGAATGTCTCAGTTCTGAATTGCTTCACTCTAGAATGAAGATGAACTGGCTCACAGATTTCTTTGGAGAACTGGTATAACCTTCTCTAAAATTTGTAGATTATAAAATAACAGTATTAATTTGTTGTAAGTACAAGGTTTCCTTTTGCTCTTTCATTCACGTGCTCTCTCTTGATCCTCAGATATATTTATAGCTATTATTTTACAGATAAGCAAACTAAGGCTTCAATGAGGTTGACTGGGTTTCCCAGCCAAGGACATGTAACTGACAAATAAAGAGCAAAAATTTAAATCTAAGACTCTAAAATTATCTTTTTTTATTATATTGTGCTGCCTTCTGTAAATGCAAAACAAATACATGGGACAGTAGATAGAACCAAACCAATAGTTTTTTTAATAAAAATTAACAGTTGAATCAGAACTCAAATAATTAATAAGTTGTCCAGCCAATAGCATTGAGCCGCCTTTGAACCCAATATGGACCTTTGCAGGAAAAATCAGTCCCTCACGGAGTAGTCTCAAGGAGATTTAGTTTAGTTTCCATGTTATTGGGTTTTGACTTTAACACAGGTATTAAATACCAGTGCACGAGAAAAGACCTTGGTTGTGTTGTACCTTGTTGTGTTGTCAGGTGATTGAAGTTAGGGGATTGAGTAGGGACTGAGCCTAGGAGATAAGAAAGTTAATGTTTCAAAGAATGGTTTCTTCTGTTATACCCCCCAAGATTTTCTGTGTTAATACATTACTAGAGTGTTTGAAAAGTGTTCCGCCCAGATACTAGCGAAGCTTTACAATTTGATGTGTTTTCAATCTGTTTGTCCTTAGAAAAGTTACCTAATACCTCAGTTTCCTTGTATAACAAATGAGGTTGTCCTACTGGTATGGCTCAGTGGTTGAGCATAGACTTATGAACCAGAAAATCATGGTTCTATTCCCAGATAGAGCACATGTCCAGGATGATGCTCCATCCCCAGTATAGGGCATGCAGGAGGCAGCCAATCAATGATTCTCTCTCATCATTGATGTTTCTCTCTCTTCCTCTCCCTTCCTCTCTAAAAATCAATAAAAATATAAACATATTTTAAAAAGAGGTTAATGGTAGGGCTTTTATAATGGCTAAATTAGAATAATAATAAATTCTCAGTAAATAGTACCCAGTACTATTAATTAAAATATTTTATCTATACACTGAGTGGCCAGATTATTATGATCTCTGAATGCATAATAATCTGGCCACTCAGTGTATATCCTATATAATAAAAGGCTAATATGCAAATTGTCCCCTTGACCAAAAGTTCAACCAGCAGGCAGGCCGGCCAACCGCCCATGTCCCCTCCCCCTGGCCAGGCTGGCCGGACCCCACCCATGCACGAATTCATGCACTAGGCCTCTACTATATGTATATCTATATACACTGAATGGCCAGATTATTATGCGTTCAGAGATCATAATAATCTGGCCACTCAGTGCATATTTAATTTTCTCCTCAAGTGCTACCCTCAGAAGTTAATAAAGATGATTATTCTGAATTTCAAGTGACAGAAAATGACATTTGCAAAAGTGACCTTATGTTTATAAAAAGTTAGGGTAGATACCAGCACAGAAAGGTCAGTCTACAGACCTTTAAATTGAGTTTAAAATTCCACTTTACCACATTTTAACTTTATGTCATTGGCATTTTTATTTTAACTCTCTGAGCCCAAATTTTCTCATCTCAACAAAGGCAGAATATAATGCTTAGTTTATATGTTTGCCCTGAGGATTAAATGAGGCAATGAATATAAAGCAACCAGCATCTAGCATCTGTGGGATACTTTCTTCTCCCATCTCTTATCCTTTAATGACTACTTTTAAAATCTTTCAGAATAAAATAGTTGATAGAAAATAACCATTGTCATGGCTGCAAGTGATATTATTGTGATTTTAAAGTAATATCTATAATAAAGAAACCAGTCCTAATGGTGCAGTAACTAGCATCCTCAGAAGAGGGAGCTTCATAAGGACTTTTTTAATAAAAATGATCCAGTGGATAACATTTTGCACAAATATCTCTACACGAATTAAATTTCTTGTATTACACGTGATAATTAATCTTCCACGTGTACAATTTGTGAACTCTGCATTTTGTGCTTTAATTCTTCGCAGAAAACCTATAGGCCACAGTGTAATTCATTTTTTCAATTTTCTACTTCATTTCAATTATGGTGCTTATTATATGAGATGGGGTTTTCATTTATCGTGCTTGTAATTTTTAATTAGAAGTTAAGTTTTTAGCATCCCTTATTTTTAGAAGCATAAACTCTGGAACATTACGTGAGTAAAAAAGCAGAGTAGTTCTCAAATAGTCACAGGTGTGGAAAGAACTTTTATAAATGTATGAGACTCATCTAGTGATCTCTTGTACATAAATTGTACTAGGTGTACAACCACAGCAGCACAAGTCTGTAGTTACTTAGTACCTGTTTCAGGGTCTTGACTTCTGTATGTATTGTCTCCAAGTCTCACAATTGTACAAGCAGGTATTAATTTCCTTATTTTCCAAATAAGGAAGCCCTGAAAAAAAGAATTACTCAATCCTGCCTGGGAAACTGTGGCATGACGTCACAGTAATGTGACCATTAAACGGTGAGGAAACTCACCCGATAAAGATGGGAAAGCTACATCTTCAAGAAACACGATGAAACACAGTTAAAATGAAAAAGAATAATGACTATAAAGATGGACAGACAGAGTCACGTAGGCAAGTTCTGGTCTAGGAATCTGGTCTGAGTTTAAAAATGAGAATGAAATGCTATGGCTTTTTGCCATTTACTCTTTTGAATGATAGCATAACCACCAGCCTTCATATCCAGGTGGAATTCTTACTTCATTTACACACCATATGGAAGTTCCTCAAAATACTGTAATGTGAATGAAAGAGATATGCTAGCTGAAATAACATCCATCAGAGGGCTGCCAACCGGCAGTTAATGGTGAATCATTTAAATTTAAAATTTGGCGATCTGCACATAGAAGTGTAGAATCCCTGTTGAGTTTCTGTAGCTCCCTGAAGATGTCTCCTTTCCGCAGCTACTGTGATCATTTGCATTTTAATATCAGCATTTAGAGGTCAACTGCCTGTATTTCAGGCACAGTTAAAATTTGGAGTCACTGCAGAAAATCTAAACTGGTGTATCGGTAGGGGACTGGCTACAACTCTGGGTTCCCACTGTTTCCTGATACACAACACATACATAAAGTTTCAGGAAAGGGGATGGATGATTTATGTAACATCATTAGTTACTTCAACCCTCACATACACTAACCTTTCCTTTATGACACCACTAGTCTCTGTCCAAGCCCTAGATCACATAAATAACTAGTCCCTTTTTTTTTATTAATCTTAACATATACTCCCAAGAAGCTACCTGCATCTTCATTATATTATTAATTTCTCTCTCTGGCCCACTACATTACCCATCATTCATTATGACCCGCCAATGTATTCTTGACAATGTTAACCACTGTTCTGGGTGCTGAAAATGCAATAATAAGCAAGATCAATGTGGGCTTAGTCTGCATAGAGATGGCTGTCTACTCTGAACTAATCTCTGAATTTCATGGTATGTATAGCGGGTTTTGTTTAATACATGTTAAATGAAAGAATTAATTGCACACTCTATACCACAGTGTTGGAATTGTGGGGGATACAATATAAACAAGACAGTTTTAGCCTTCAGGATGCTCATACTCTGTGGTGGGCACACACAAGCACATAGATAATGCTAATGCATGGCAGAAAGCATTACGTGTTGTAATGGAAGTATAAACACTTTTCTGTGGGAGCAGGTAATGGCAAAAGATTAATTCTGGCTTGGGGGATGCTCTGCCCTTCTGTCACAGCAGGAAACAAATTACAGTGTCATCCACTGAGCATAACTGGAATCCATTTGCCAGAGGCATGAGGAATGAGTAGATCCAGAAAATAAATAAGAGTTAGGAGAATTTGTTTCACTGCAATTCTTTTTCATTACAATGTTACAGTATGTTATCCAATGACATCTTCCAGATTGATAATCTCCTTCCTAGAAAATATTTTAATCCCTTTCCGTAGAGCCTGCTTTTCTTTACTATTCTTCCCCAACTGGTAGGTAGAGAGGAAATAATGAGGGCCATCTGAATGCATTTTAGTATTTAGCATAAAAACTAACACAAAGAACTAATAAGATTTTTAAAAAAGAAAACAGTAGCCAATTTCATTACTCTATAGTCATGAGTTAGCTAGCTGAAAACAATATTCAATCATGCTTGTGGGTTTTTTGTGTTTTTTTGCCTCCCATATGAAAATAGCACTAACCTAAGAGATTGGACACAAGGGGTATTGGGCCAGCTACCATCAAAGGTATGACTTTAGGGAAATCCTTTTCCTTCTATTGGCCTTATTTTCATCATCTATAAAATGAATTTATTGGACCAGATGAGGCAGTCCCAGTCTCAGATGACTATAGGAGCCAAAGAGGTAAAAAATAGAAGCAGGTCAACATTTGCCAGGGGAGAATGTGAAGCCAGTATTGTGACATCTGAGTTTGTCAAGAGTCTACAAAACTGGATTCGTATGTGAAATTTCCACAAAATAGCATTTAGGCTGAAGAGGAATAAAGGAGTTCAGCCCAAGGGCTTCCTTTTTGCAGCTTCTAACCTAGATGCTTTCCCAAGTCTCTCACATCTCAGATATCCTCTGATTCCACATTGTTAAAATGGTCTGATTTCCCTTTGTCTAACAGCTACTAAGCTTCAAAGTTCCGGTTCCCCAGATGAATGAAAGAGCATGTTTTGAACACTATAAAATTAAATTGTCATCACAGATTGGAGGATTCAGTTTCTGCTCATCCTTGTGGGGCCTTCTGATTTGATGAAACAATAGGAAAATTAGGATTGAATGTTCAGTGTTCTAAATTAGAAATCCAGTTTTAAAGAAACAAAGAGAAAACAGCCATCCCTCCCTCTCCTATTTCCTCAGTGCAGGCTGCTGTGCGGCAGATCCAACCTAAGAGCAGTTGGCAAGTTTAAGCTGACACACATCCTCCTTCCTCCACTGGCCTGGCCCATAGCGGACCCTAAAAACTAACCCTTAACAGAGGAAATACTGCTGGATGAAGTCCAGTTCTTTCAGTAACATGTCAAGTCAGTAACATGCCAAGTCAGTAACATGTCCTCTCCGACTTATTGAATAAGAAAAGAAATCTGAAGAAAATGAGCCCTTTTATGACAGACACTTGGGACTTTAAAATCTGCCTAATAAGGTGAAACTCTTTATACCCTCACAAACTTCTATCACTGAGCCTCTGCCTGCCTTACATGCTAAGGTTTTTGAGGAAAGAGATACTACACTGAGTGGCCAGATTATTATGATCTCTGAATGCATAATAATCTGGCCACTCAGTGTATATATATTAAAGGCCCGGTGCATGAATTTGTGCATGGGTGGGGTCTAGCCAGCCTGGCCAGGGAGAGGGGACATGGGTGGTTGGCTGGCCTGCCTGCTGGTCGAACTTCTGGTCAAGGGGACAATTTGCATATTAGCCTTTCATTATATAGGACTAGAGGCCCACTGCAAGAAGATTCCTAAAAGAATAGGGCTTCCTCGGGCCTGTTCCTGCAAGAACAGGGCCTCCTGTGGCCAGAACGAAGCAGAAAAGGGAGCTGCCTCGCTCCCTCCCTTCTCCGCTGCCTCACTCCCTTCTCCACTGCTTCACTCCCTTCTGCAGTGCTTGGCTTCCTTCTATGCTGTCTTCAGTCTTCGCTCACCACCTGTGTATGCAAATCAACTTCCATCTTTGTTGGGTTAATTTGCATACTTGCTTCTGATTGGCTGGTGGGTATAGCAGAGGGTTGGTCAATTTGCATGTTTCTCTTTTATTAGTGTAGATATACACTGAGTGGCCAGATTATTATGTGTTCAGAGATCATAATAATCTGGCCACTCAGTGTATATTACTCAATTTTATATCACCAGCATCCAGAACAGTGTCTGACATACAATAAGGATTCAGTAAATGTCTGTATAATCAATAACTTAATCTCTGAATGTGTCAGCAAATAAATTAACTAATGATCCAGAATTTCTCTCTAGGGTCTGACTAGCAAGAACAAAGGACATGACTATAACTGATATTATTAAGACATCTACAGAAAGATTGTATCAACCAAAGGAGAGCAGGATGCTTGGGAATCAGACAGAAGATAAGTAAAAGGTGGTGGGACCCTTACAGCACTCCCAGTGACTGTAGATAGTCTCCTTCCTCCAGGTAGCATCTCATGATTCTGGACATTTCAGACATAATGTTATCTTATGTCAAATATTTATTTTAAAAATACAGGGAATCGATCTGGTTATCTTCAGGTTATAAGTTTGCACCAACCGTCTGTGACCTGAGAGCCCATTATCAGGGCAGCTGTCCAGGCCTTTGCAGTGCTGTCAGTATTTACTGTTCATGTGTCTCCTTGAGGGGCCAGTCTTAGACTGAGGCAGTGTTGAATCCCATGGTTCACTTCTCAAAACTTTGGTATGCTGACTGGGGTCAAACCCATGCCTGTACAACTCAGAGGGGAGTCTAGGAGTTGATCTTCAATTTTGTGGGGTCACTTTCTTGATCTCCGCCCTGCTCTATAGTCTCTCTGACACTCCAGGCCGCAGCCTCTCTTATTCCCCTTCTTGTCTTCTGTGTAGAAACTGGAGGTTTTAGTTCCTACCTATGTTCCTACTTTCTGTTCCTTCAGCTAGATTATCAGCGGAGCCAAGTGGGGAGAGGGCTAGAGAAAGGAACAAAGTAATGGGGGGGAGGGTGTTTCTCCATACTAGTAGGATACAGTTCCTTTGGTTACAGAGAAGGGTCCCCACCCTAAGTTACAGGTGTTTGCCCAGCCACATTTGCCTTTGCCACTCACACTCTGCAGAGATGCCGGGGACTTGCATAGGAAAACAAACAAATAAAAACAAAAAATGGCTTTTCTCCCACTCTCTGCCCTTTCCACTCTTAAGACCAGTAAGAGAGAGCTCTTGGTGCTCTTGGTTCCCACACCAGGGCCTGGTGCACAGGCCATGTTTGGGGCTGCCTTTGAGTCCAGGCCAGGAGGTACTGGAGGAAAGAGATCCAAGAATCTCATGCATGGTTCAGTGGCATTATGAATCCTGGTTTTCTTCCCTAGTTCTCCTGTTACCTTTACTTTTCAGGACAGAAAGTCATTCCACCCAGGGTTATTGGCTGCATTCAGTGGGAAGAACAGGCCTAAGAGTGCTTTCTCTATATTGACTGGACCTGAATTTTTGCCATGTGGTTTTATTAGATGGTAAAATCACACTGGTTGCTTAATAGTATTGTCCGGTCTATCTGGCAGATCCTGTTGTCAGCTGGCATTGTTTAATTTTATTTAGTGTCTTCCTACAAAGGAAAAATTGCTTCAGTAAACTGATTTGGCAATCTGAGTACCTATGAGACACCAGTCCTCATTCATGTATTTTATATACGTTAGTAATACCAATGATGTGTCAGTTATGGTTAGGCACAAGGGCTATCTCTGGAACTGACACATAATCTTTGTCCCTAGGGAGTATGATAGATCAGAGTAGAGTGGTATATTGAAGGCATAATAAGAAAGCTCTTAAAGGTCAAGAAAAGGTATTTACAGTATAATTTGATTATCAACTGAATGGTTTTGATTGGGAGATAACAAAATCAGTATTGTGCTTTAGAAAGACGACTCCCTAGATATCTATGTTGGAAATACAGAGGCTCAGGTAGGGTAAGATTGGAGGTAGTAAGATCTGTTAGGAGGCTGTTGCAGAAACCCAAGCAAGAAATTATGACAATCTGGACTTAGTCAAAATAAATCATGCTATATCTATACAAGGGAACAGGATACAGCCAGTAAAAGAGTCTAGCATCTCTATGTTAAAGAAATGATCAGAAAGAAAGGTGTCTACTCTCTGAGATGGGTCCAATAGATTATGATATTTCTCCAAGAAAAACACTCCAAAGCCTTACATTATGCAGCCCCTCAAAGAACACAGTTGGCACATTTGCCCTAGCTAATGCCCCTGCTTGGCAATATTTTTCTTTCAGATCTTTATAATTTGTTTATGGAGAAATAAACCAGATCATTAATAACAGAACATGGGTCAGGAACCATGTAATATAAATCAATTTATTTCATCAAATGCTTTATAAGTATAAACTTATTTCATACTTGTATAAAACTATTTTAGTTAAAATAAAGTATTTTCAAATAAAAATAGTTAGACACTATTATTAAACCCATTTTCTTCAGGCACAGAATGGTTAATGACCTTGGCCAAAGTCACACAGCCCAGCTGTGATTCTAATCTGCTGCCTGGTTCCAGAACCTGTTCTCCTGTCTCTATGCTCTGCTGCTCTGAGGAGTTGACATGCACTCTCTAACATAAAGTAAGACAACATTTTTAAAATATATATATGTTTTATTGATTTCAGAGAGGAAGGGAGAGAGAGAAAGAGAGATAGAAACATCAATGATGAGAATCATTGATCGGCTGCCTCCTGCATGCCCCCCGGGTATCAAGCCTGCAACCCAGACATGGCCCTTGACCTGAATCAAACCCAGGACCTTTCAGTTTGCAAGCTGAGGCTGTATCTACTGAGCCAAACTGGCTAGGGCTAAGATAACATCTTGAAGATTCACCTCCTTTAGAACTATGTGGAGTTAGGTAGGGGGTGGAGCTAGAGAGAGTTTGAAACCTGAGGAAATAAGAGGCAGAAAAACTCTCTAATTAACCAACTAATTCCCCACATCTACAAATATCTGTTGTATTGATTGCTTTTAAGTGTGGGTAGCACTTCCCCCTCTATACAAAAAGCTAAACTTGGCAGTTATTTACAGTCAGTCGTCTTGATTCCCTTAGCTTTTTCATCTATAGTGGAAAGAGCTCCAAGTTCACTGAGTTTCTGAAATTAAAGCATTTTGTAAAGTATTTATTTTGTTAGTACACATTTCAACAGAGCTCTGTTGAAGGTGAGAGCTCAACCATGAATTGCTTCTTCTAATGAAAGAACGAGTCTGGAAAGTAAGTGGAATGGTGTAGGCAGAATTCAAACTTGAATGTCTCTAAATTGAACCCCCACTGCAGCTTGAATGCTAAAACAATTTAAAAGATCTTCCTTTAAAAATATGTATATCAAAATGAACTGAGAAATTACAAAGGCTAAGGTTCCACTAGTTTCTTCTAGCAAGTTTTTTGTTTTTTTTTTTAATTTGCAATCACATGAAATCTTTAGGTGACAAGGTAAAAGAGTCACCAGGAACTTCTACAAGACCCTAATGTTCCCCAAATAGGCCAGTTGGTCCAGGATACTCAATAGAACAAACAATTCAACAGACTGTGCACAAACACATGTGTGCTCTTTGGTTTTCAAGCTCTTGCTGATGGTCAGCTCTTTCTCTATATTCCTGGGCCCAGGTCTTCAGCAGCACCAGTGGGCACTGTTCAAGGGGACAGACATAAAGCATTTCCCAGGGAATATCCAATATTATTGCAAGTTTATCCTCCCTAATTTTAGCACTTAATTAAAAATATTTTAATATTTCAGAGAGTGTATATTTCCAGTGAAAAGCAATGTTATATAGCAAAAAAGACACTAATCTTTGTGCTAGAATTTCTTGTCTACTTCTGATTTTTACTATCTGTGTGACCTTGGAAAATCTAATTAACCTATCTCCACATCAGTTTATCTCTACAATTTGGACACAGTATTGATACACATCACTGGTACACACAAAACAAAAATTATTTTGACAACTGCCAGACAAATACAAATTTTCATTCTTGCACCCATTCAAAAAAGAATACAGGAACCATGACCTAAGCACTGATTTGATTTGCAAATGAATAAGGCTCAAGTTTTGCCTTTGTGCCAGTTGCTGTCTTCTATATACAAGGCATAAAAAAAAATCAGAAGGAGAACCTGAAAGATGAGCACCTGATACCTCTATTGGGCTCACAACAGAGGAGACCTTTGACTTGCTTTTATCTTCCAATGTCTTAACCATAAAACATAGTGATTAAAAGTTATTATGATTTACATTTTGATATAGTTACTATTTATAAAGGACCTACCTTGTGCTAGGCCTTGTGTGAGGTACTTATGATTTTCCTATAACATTTAATTCTCATATCACCCTTGCAAGGTGAAGGTCTTCATTTAACAAATGATTAAATTTAATCTTAGAGGAGTTAAGTAACTTGTCCAAGTCACAGAGCTAGGAAGACATAAAATAGGAATGTAAACCTAGATCTCTCAATTATGCTCATAAGACAAAAAATAAAAGAATGAGAATCAACTACCACATGTTTAATAGACATAAAAACACTAATTGATGAATTCTGATAGTGCATTTGGAGATGACCACAAAGATGCCCTATTTTTAGTCAGTTTTCTGGAAGTAGTATCAATCAGGTGAGTATATCTGCCTCTATTTAAAGATTTAAACAAAGGAAGATAGGCAATGGACTAACTTGGGGACTGGATAGTTCAAATTCTCTAAGTATGCCTACATTGCTATAGTCAGGTATACAGGGTGCCTGTGAGAGGTGTAGAGAAAGTAATAGAGAGTTTGAAGGGGCAAGCTTAATTTTAGGATCTGCAATCATGGTGGTCTTCATGAAGGAAGTTATCTTGGAGCCTTTGAAAGTAGGTATGATTAGTGTTAGTACATTCAGGGAGGAAAATAAAATAGTAGTGATAGTCTAGTTAGAAGGGACAGTTTGTTGAGGACCCACTATGTACCAGGCACTGTTCTAGGCACTGAGTAGTGAACAGAACAGGAAAAAATCTCAGACCTCATGAGTTTTCATTTTAGTGGATAGATGAGAGAGACCATAAATAAGACAGATATATAAAATATGTAGCATTTTAGGTGGTGGTAAGGAGAAAAATAATATTGGGGAAGGAGATAGGGAGAGTGTGGAAAGAGTGGGGTGAAAATGCATTTTAGGCAGGATATCCAGAGGCGATCTCACAGAGAGGACAATATTTGAGTCAAGACCTGAATTGGGGTCTGCTCTGCAGATCTCTGAGGCAGCGCATTCCAGGTAGAAGGAATAGTAAGTACAAGGGCCTGGAGGCAGAACCACATCTGGGCATATTTGAGGATCAGAGAGGAGATTAGAGTGCCTAGAGAGAAATAATTTAAGTGCAGAGGACCAGGAAGGAGTCAGAAGGATAAGTGTGGAGCACCATGAGCCAAACTTCTGTATGACTTCTTGGGTCAGTGTAAGGACCTGACTTTTACTTTCAGTAATAAGGGAGCCACTGGTAAGTTTGATGAAAGGAGTGTCATGATCTGACATATTTTAACAGAATTTTTCTGGCTATTTTGTTGAAAATCAGCTTGAATAGAAGGATGGGTAAAGGTAGAAAAGAGACCAGTTAAAAGATGATTGCTGTCATGCAGGCAGGAAATGATATATCGTGAACTTGACAGAGGAAGATCTGTATGAAATAGTTTAATTCTGGATGTATTTAGAAAATAGATCAAATAAGATTTGAGAAATTAGGAAGGAAAGAGAGAAATCAAAAGTGTCCCCAGTATATTTGACCTAGCACCTAGAGGAATTTCTAGCAGCAGAGGAGAAATATGGAAGTATGAATATACTCAGTGTAGAGAAGGAAATTGTAAGATTTGAATGGCAGCCTGGGTCCAGTGTTAAGTCTTGAAAAGGAAGCAGACTTCCTCTTTTTATACTTATCAGGATTAATTATGCTAGTTTTCCTAGTGATCCTCTGTACTAGTACTCAGGGAAACTTAAGAGAGTTAGCATTTGGGCCAGCAATCAAGAACAGAATAATATATCTCTACAGTTTGAAAACTCTTTAAGAACCATGCTATCTTAGAGAGTTCCTTTTTATCCCACTTAAAGAAAACTTTTTATCCCACTTAAAGAAAACCAAATGGCAAACCTCTGATGTTCCTTTCACCTTATTACCATGCTCTTCCTATATGTCTCATTCCTCTGCATTCTTTAGTCACTGGGCCTGCTAGTAAATTCTGCCTCCTATACACTCCTGCCCATAATCATGTCCTCTGCCCTAGACTAGGTCATTTCCAGCTATCACTGGGATTGTTGCATTGCCTCCTAATGGGTCTTCCTAACTCCACTCCTACAGCCCTTTAAATCTTTCTCCACACTGTAGCCAGATTGGTCTTTCTAAAATAGAAACTTGATCTGGTTCCTTCCTAGTTTAAATACTAAAAAGGATTTCCATGTTCTTAAAATAAAGTACAGCAAACTTAAAGTGGCTTAATCAGTCCTGTCTTCCTCCACTACTTCAGTTCTCCCCATTCTCCTACCTCCCATTCCATGTTCTGGCCATTTCAATCTTTGTAAAGTTTCCCAAATGCAATATGCTCTATCTCATCTGTGTACCTTCAGGCATGTTTGGAACACTCTTCCCTTCTACTCTTCATCCAGCTGATACTCAAACCATAATGCTCAGCTTCAGTGAACTTCTAGGTCTGGTGCCCTTCCAGATTCAGTTCTACTTCAGCACTTGTCAAACCAGATGCTCATCTGCCCTCTAGACTCTAAGTAAACAAGAGCAAGAATCATGTCTCTCTTGTTCAACATTATGTCCCCCAGTCTCAACAAGTTTTGAGCAGTCACTCCATATCTGTTGAAATAATAACCCATATTGAATTTTAATTCTTTTTTTTATTATCAATTTTCTACAGAGAGGAAGGGAGAGGGATAGAGAGTTAGAAACATTGATGAGAGAGAAACATATAACAACTGCCTCCTGCATACCCCCCACTGGGGATATGCCCACAACCAAGGTACATGGCCTTGACCAGGATCAAACCTGGGACCCTTGAGTCCACAGGTTGATGCTCTATCCACTGAGCCAAACCAGTTATGGCTGAATATTAACTCTTAATGTCACTTTCCAAGAGCCTTTCATTGGAAGGGATTGCCCCCTCTTTTGGCCTCTATAGATTTTAACTCCACTTATTTATATAACAGATTTACCACCTTATACCTTTCACTTTAGTTATGTAATTTATCTCTATTATTGAACAAGTGCAGAATCCATGTTCAATTCATCTTTGTAGTTTCCCTAGCTCACCTGCCACATAGCTTTATATATACACAGACTCCAATAAAAGTTTATTGAATTAATTAATGAGCCAGAACTGGTTTGGCTCAGTGGATAGAGCGTCGGCCTGCAGACTGAAGGGTCCCAGGTTCGATTCCGGTCAAGGGCATGTACCTTGGTTGCAGGCACATCCCCAATAGGGGGTGTGCAGGAGGCAGCTGATCGATGTTTCTCTCTCATCTATGTTTCTGACTATTTATCCCTCTTCCTTCCTCTCTGTAAAAAAAAATCAATAAAATATATATTTTAAAAAAAAGAATTAATTAATGAATTAATGGAACTTAAATGTTATCTTACCTAATAATAGAGAAACATGTAAATTGACCATACCTCTGCTACACCCACAGCTGATCAGAGTGAGTAGGCAAATTAACCCAACAAAGATGGAAGTTAATTTGCATATATACTTGGGTCCCGGGAACCTCCTCAGCACCCAGGTCACTCTCAGTCAGCCATCGGAGGGATTGGGGGGGGGGGGGGTCCACCTTCCCAAGCTTAAAGCCTGGGGCGGAGGTTTTAGTCTTGGCCAGGGGCTGAGCCTGGGATCGGAGGTGCTTGTGGGGGTGGGGAAACCCCTTCCCAGGCCTAAATCCTGGGGTGGAGGCTTTAGTCTTGGGCAGGGGCCAAACCTGGGGCCGAGCCTGGGACCGGGGGGAAGGGGAAAAAAAAAATCAATGGAAACATATCCTCAGGTGAGGATAAAAAGAAAAATAAAGAAAGAAATGTCATATCCTATGAAAGACACATCTTGAAAATGCTTAAAGAAAGTTGTCATTTTTTCATGGTGAAGGGACTGGAGTCCGTGTTGATGAAAATACCTTGGCAGCTGCAGTGACTGGCAGTGGCTGCAGCAGCAGGGTGATGGGGCTGGCACCTTCCCCTGATCAGCCCAGTCGCCTCCCGCAAAGGGAGGCGAGACTGCGGCTTAGGTCCTCTCCCAACAGGGTGTGGGCCTAAGCCATCAGTAGGACATTCCCTGAGGGCTCCCAGTATGTGAGAGGTGGCAAAATGGGCTGAGGGATCCCTCCCCCGTGCACGAATTTCATGCACCGGGCCCCTAGTATTTAATAATTTCCAAATAGTCTAATTTATGGAGAGCATATGCTTTGAGGTTAGAAGTGGCAGATGATAAATCTAAGTAGGTAAGTTGAGGCAAGGGGTGGAGGATCTAGTTTGCTCAGCTAAGTAAGAACGTAATAGTTTGGACACTGGAGATTTGTTGAGGATTTGTTGAGGTATGTGATCACAGCTGAGTTCAGGGAGATTAATCCATCCTTGAGATAACTTTTGTGGTATATAAGTGTAGCATCCTGCATCCATTCCCAGAGTTGGATGGAGGGGTAAGTGAACCTTGGTACTGTTAGGGCTTCAGGTCTGGGATTGTGAGAGGGAAAAAAAAACACATACAGGAAATAGAAGACAATTACTAGGCATAGTATGTTGGCTCTTGGGTCATAGTTTTACCTCTGGTTCTAGCTATAATATCACTCTAGCTATAATATCACTCTGCATTCTCTAATTATTCAAAATTATTCAGAGTCTTAGATGTAGTTATAGTAGAATTAAATCTCAAAGTTAATTCCTAATTTGTTTCCCAACAGGTTCTCTGACTCTGAGAACACATCACGTTCAAGATTCCAAAATGGGATTTGTGATCAATGCAATCTACTCCATGGCCTATGGCCTTCACAATATGCAGATGTCCCTCTGCCCAGGCTACGCGGGCCTCTGTGATGCAATGAAGCCCATAGACGGACAGAAACTTTTGGACTCCCTGATGAAAACCAATTTTACTGGGGTTTCCGGAGATATGATTTTATTCGATGAGAATGGAGACTCTCCAGGAAGGTATTGTTACAATTCCCCTCTAGACAATAGATCCTGAACAAGTGCCATCTCTTGATCCTAAGGTGCCTCTTTATCTCCTTGGTGGCTATCCAGGCATCTGGTCATGTCTGACTAGCTCTGACATCACAAAGTGAGAAGAGACAGAGAGGGAAAGCCCTATTTCCTGTGGTCAGGGAAACATATTGATGCTGATGTGCAAAACATGGTCTTGGAATCATCCCCATATTTCAGAGATGTAAGCATAGAAGCAGGGGCCTCACATTACCATAAATAATCAAAAGCAAGTTCTGTTTGCCATGTTATTCCCTGTATTCTAATCTCTTCTTAAGTCATGAAGCTATTCTGAAACAGGAACAATTCAGTCTCTGATATTCCAGAAATATGCATGAGGCATTATTATATTGTTTGCTATACCTACAGAGAATTACAAGTCATATTTTATTTTCTTATCCTCCAACTGGAGCACTTTCTCCCTTCTCAAGGACTAAATTGTCTTTTTCTCTGAAATTTCACCTTCCATTACTTATAGAGAGGAGCCTGAAAATATGAACTTACACATAATTATAGATCAGCCTCCAGGAAAAGTCCTGAAGTACCTAGAACTTATCAGAATTCACATCTATTTCATACTCCAAATTCTTAAGTGACTCTTCACATGGTACTTTTATCCCATGAGAGATGGTGTCATTGAAATGATATTCTGGGTTGTAGCAAGGCTGGGTCTTCACTCCACCTTGCTGCAGAACAATTGGGGTCCTTTGGTCTCCCCCTGTTAAATTCCAAGTACTCTTCCAGTAGCAGATTATGTTTGACAGCTGCACTTGCAGGGGGTGACCTTACAGAGTGTTTGCATTTGACCGTGCCAAAAGGTTTCAAGAGTCTCTCCAGGACTCATAATCTAGGTGCCTACACCTTGGTTTAGCTTGGTCCATATTATCGAAGTAAGCTGTTTCTGTTGGCAGCCCTTACCATTTCATAAACTGGACTTCTCAGTTACAGCTGGTATCAAGTCATGCAGCCAAGGGAAAGCGGAATATTTTCTCTATTCTAGAGATGTGAAGACAATTGCTCCAGGCAGGCTGTTAGCTAAGATTAGCTGACTTTTCATATGTGGTTTTCTAATTTTTGGCTATTCAGTTTATCCGTTACAGGGGGTGAAGGGTGCAGAGTGGGAGGGAGAGATACAAGCATTTACCTAGGGTCAAAATTGGCTCTGTTGTAATGCTTCTTGGGGCTGGTGCACCAATGAGCTCAATCTTTAGGCTTAGGTCAAGGCCTGTGCTCTCGTATCTACACATGGATTTATCAGTCCTGTATACATCCTCACAGTACCGACATCAGCTTGGGACTTGTTCACAGATGTGATTACAGCTTCACCATTCAGTTTTCATTTCATATATCCAAGCCAGTTCCACAAGCCAGACAGTGAATAAATGGTTCAGTTCTATTCCAATGGGAAATCTTAACGAGTCACTATCTCATTTATAATCCTCCAAATATGCTGTAATGAGATACATTTCCGATGCTGGTTCTTAACCTTTTTTTTTTTTTTTTTATGCATGAATCTCTTTAAGACTCAGATAAAATTTGTAAATATTCTCTTAACAATATATGTAACATTTTACAATTTCTGGGAATTCACAGTTGTTTAGAGATTTCCCATGCATTACTAAGGTTGGGTATTATATTAACTCATTAATAAATTATCAGAATTGGCTTCTGAAGGCATGAGCCAGACTTAGGAAAAGGTGGTTTGCAACTTTTTGTTTTTTCAACGAATCCAGTTATATTTACAAAATAAATAAAACTAACATTTATTGAGTGTGTGTTCTGGGTCAAACACTAAGTTAAATCCTCTACATTTGAATCCTATGGGATAAGTAATATTATTATCTTTCCAGATTAAGGCTTACAAACTCAGGCTCACAAAGGTTAAATGACTTGCCCAAAGACACATTCTAATAAATGGTAGTCAACATTCTTACTCAGCCTGCTGGGTTTCAACTCCTAACCATATACAACATCCTGCCAATTAACCAGGATCACAATAAAAAAGCCCTTATTTTCTGAGAAATGTATTGTAGTTCTGCAGATTAAAAGTTACAGTTTTGCTAGATCAAAGGCATTCCAAACCAGAGGAGCCTGGGGTGTCCAAGTGTTCCCTTAAAATGCCAGAGTCCCAAAGCCAGAGCCTAAACAGAGGAAGTTGGGAGAGGTGGCAGCGCACTCAGGCACACACACCTGTGGATCTTTGAAGAGTAAACTAGAATCGTTGCTTTTAAACCTCACATCTAATTAGCATCCTATCAGTTCACAATTTTTTAATGGAAACCTTGGTGCCAAGTGTGTTACAGAATTCAAAATGTTTGAATGTACAAAGGGTTATACAGTCCTCTAATGCCCCTGGCATGCTGTGGAGCAGCACTTCTTTATCAACATGTTAATGTTTCTGCAGTAAAACATGAATATTCACATGAAGTGTGATAAATAGACTGACTGTAAGTAGCCTCATGACAGTGTGGACCAGGTTCTGTCACTAGGTAAGTTCAGATAGGCTTCTGTTGCACTGCCAAGTGAGTTATAAAAGTTTTTTTAAAAGCTGTGGTTTTCAGAGCTCTAAGGAATTCAGAATTATAGATAAGAAATGTGGACCTTTACTATTTACTATCCACAGTATAGATTACAGGTCAGCAAACTATTGTCTGCAGGTCAATTAGAGTCTGCTGTCTTTATAAATAAGATTTTATCAGAACATATTTGCACTCCTTTGTTTACTAGTAGATACTGTTTTGTGGCTGCTTTCACATGACACTAGCAATGTAGAGAAATTCCACAAATCAGAGACAATTTCGCATAGCCTAAAGTATTTACTGTCTGCCCCTTTACAATAAAAGTTTTCCAACCTCTGGTATAGAGAGTTCATTGGAAACTAAGATTTCAGAGGCATTGTCATGGTCTGGAACTGACCATAATTGGACAGAGGAAACATGGGGTGTCAATGCCAAGACAAATGACTACTTAAAGCAAAAATTGTAGCATTATATTGTGAGATTTATAATTGAATATAAAATATGTGAATGTAAAATATTTGACAACATGAAGGAAGAGGGTATAGAATTATATATGGGCAAGGTTCTTATATTTTGCATTAAGTGGCAAATTAACTTTAAGAATACGTATTGTAACCCTGTAAACACCCACTAAAATTTTAATACAAGAGGAATAGCTAAAAAGCCAATAGAGGAAGTCTAAAACCCAATTTATCCCAAAAGAAGACAGGAAATGAGGAACAGATGGACAAATCCAGGGTGACAAGTAGTAAACAAGGGTAAGACCCTAGAAATGTGCAGATACTGAGCTGGTTTGCACACTGATTATGTGGCCCTGTCCATAGAAGGGTCGTACAGATGATCTGTTTCAACATGCTAACTTCCATGGGAGAAAACTGAGTTTCAGAGAAAAAGGAAGAGGAATGGTCAAGGTTACATAGTCAATTAGTAATGGGAAAATGAGATTATACAAACCTTAGACATAATTATCAAATAAGAATTTACCTAAGATTGTTTTTAGTGTCTTTATATTACATTTGGAATATATATATATGTATGTGTGTGTATATGTGTGTGTGTGTGTGTGTGTGTATATATATATGTATATATATATGTATATATATATATATATATATATATATATATATAGTTTAAAGGTTTTCATTGTTAGTTACCATTAAAGTTTTTGGTCAAACCAACTCTGTGGTCTGTCTTTAATCTGTGATTATACCACCCCAAATGCATAGGTCATTATAATTGTTTTGTTGTGGGGACCAGTGTTTGGAGAGCCCATTACGTTGACCAACAGAATATTTACCACATTTTTAAGAATTAAACTTTTTTAGACCTGGCTGATTTGGTTCAATGGTTAGAGTGTCAGACCACAGACTGAAGAGTCGTGGGTTCAATTCTCGGTCAAGGGCACATACCTCAGTTATATGTTCTATGCCTGACCAGGTCGGGGGGTGTGCGGGAGGCAACCAATCAAGGTGTCTCTCTCCATTTTTTTTTCCTTCTCTCTCTATCTCTCCCCTTCCTCCCTCTCTCCCACCCTCTCTCTAAAAAATCAATGGAAAAATATCCTCCGATGAGTATTTAAAACAAACAAACAAACGTTTTTATAAAAATCACCTTGGCATCAGAATTATAGACTAAGAGGACCCTAGAAGCCATGTAAATCCCATACTCTCTACAATGCCCTCCACCAAATGATGTTTCAATTCCTCTGACAATAATCTTGCTTCAGCCCATTGGGTAATGAGAACCTCACTATTTCTGAGGAAGCCTACTTTAATTTGCAGAAAGTTATAGTCACTCAGATAGTTATTTCTGTAACTGAGCCCCGTCTTCCTTTAGCTTCTGTTTATGCTTTAATGGAACACATTTTTCCTTTTGGTTAAAATGTATTTTAGATTTGTTAGCCATGTATATAATTAATGTTTTAAAATCTTCAGGATATTTCAACTTGAAATTATGGCCAGTTAAAGAAGTGGCAAAATTTTTTTCATGTTGTTTTTTGAAAATTAAATCCTTTCACTTTTCACCAGTTCTCCTATAGAAAACAAAATAGGCATGGATATAGCAATAAGAGCCTTAAAATGTACAGTGGTTCAGTTTATGCAATATTTAAACAATAGGAAATTGATTTCTTAGCGCTATTGAATAGATTTCGATAATGGAGCCTAAAGGCTGAGGTTAGGTCGTGGCTCGGCCGTTTGCATGTTCTGCAACCAGGTCATCTTCACTACCTAACCAAGTTTCAGTTCCACTAGCTGTGGAACTAATAGTTTGGTAGAATTGGATTGATGGCTTATTTGGGGGTTAATAATGAAACCCTCAGATCTGTTCAAATCAATAGCAACAAAGAGAGAAGCCTCCTGACACCTACATTTCTTTCCTCCTTCCAGCCTAGAATGTTTAAAAGTTACTTGCTCACAGTTACCTTTTGAAGATCTAGAAGCCCAATATATTTGAAGTAGCCAATGACATCATATATATGAGTCCTTTTTACCTGTGTTCTATGTTCTAATATCTCAACTTAGTAGCCATGGGGTAACTGGCAGAGTGGAAAGATGTAGGACTCAGTTTTGTATCCTATAGATTGGTGCTTTTTGTTTTAGAAATGGAATTTAGACAGATACTCAAAATTGTTACCAACTGCGAATAAAATACTGTAGAAATGTCCTTTGGCCACTGAATAGACAACAAAACTTAAGAATGAGTTAACATTCTGAAAAAGATACTACAGTAAAAAAAAAAATGTAATGGGAAATGAAACAGAATAGTATCATTTTGCAATGTGATGTCCAAACAGATTGATGTCAGATTTGTTCTTAGCATCTATGTGCTGAGCATTGGTCTGAATATGACAATCTGGCAACTTGAACCCCAAAGCAAGAAAGTTTTCCATCCATGTCAATTTCCAGATAACTAAATATGCTGAGCATGGAAGGTTGCAGGAGGCATTCATAAGAACCCATCTGCCAATCCTGTAAGTCCTGGGAGAGATTATCAGAGAGTACTATGAGAAAGCACTGTGCATCTAAGACATACCTACAGGTATGTTCACAGGAACTGACACAGTGATTGTACTACTCATCCAAGGTATCCAGATTGGAAAATCATTTCAGAAATGATTCTCTTAATATAAAAAAAATCACCTAAACACATCAATTTCCCCTCTTTACATCGCTATCCCCATGCTCAAAATAAGAATAATAGCTAATAGAGGCTGAGAACTCACAGGGTGCTAGTATATCCAGGGATTTTAACATTACATGAGGTGCTTTAGAAGCTATTTTCAGACTTATTTTAAATATCACTGCAGGTGTCTTTATAGAATGACTTCTGCCACTGATAAAGGATAAAATAAGAAAGGAAAACCAGGCCCTCTCCAAATTACCCCCACATTCCCTATAGTTGAAGATTAAAGATTTACCAAATTTCTCACTTGATTAGAAAAGGGAAATTTTATTTTATTTCAGTGGAGATGAAAACCTTTCTATCTTTTTTAGAAGCCTAAGAGCAGTGCTTGTTTAAACTTCTTGAAGTTATTTCAAAACTTGTCTTTCACTTGTCTTTCATCTTACTAAGGTCAGGT
Organism: Corynorhinus townsendii; assembly: GCA_026230045.1. NCBI lineage: Eukaryota > Metazoa > Chordata > Mammalia > Chiroptera > Vespertilionidae > Corynorhinus > Corynorhinus townsendii. The sequence goes on along the minus strand of JAPDVU010000008.1, from coordinate 57,062,516 downwards.
CACCTTCTCACTTGGGATTACTTTCTATTTCAGGTATATGCTTGAATTTTTTAAAAAAAAGTCTCTGAAGACAAAGTGAAACAGAGGTTTTTTTGTTGTTGTCAGTCTTAGTGTACTGTCATGGAAAATTCCAGTATCACTAATTTTTTACATTGTTTGGGAATGAAATCTTTCAGTTTTTCATGGCTGAGATTTTATTTTGTTAGATGAATAATTATTATATTCTCATTTCTAAGGTATGAAATAATGAACTTTAAAGAAATGGGAAAAGATTATTTTGATTATATCAATGTTGGAAGCTGGGACAATGGAGAATTAAAAATGGATGATGAGGAGGTATGGTCCAAGAAAAACACCATCATCAGATCCGTGTGCAGTGAACCATGTGAGAAAGGCCAGATAAAGGTAAAATGGAGTCCATGTTTCTTTAATTGTTATTGTAAATTCAGAAGTGTTCATTATCTTTGGCTGTTGTTTAAAATTTTAGATACTTGTTTTTTATATTATAATCTTTTAATGTCAGAAATTGTATTTTTTGCTTTTTGCTCATTGATTCTTCATGATATCTAGTCTGAACCACAATAGGCTTAGTACTTGGACTCATTGAACCAGCTGATGAGTTATGCTTGCCCGCACCCTTTCTATTCATGTAAGCCTTTAAAAACATACTTCCTGGAAATAAATAGTTCACAGTTGGAAATTACATTAATTGGTAATTATCTTAACAAATATTTATCAAACTCCTACTAATGTAATAATTTATAGCAATGGTGAAAAAGTAAGTTAGATGCCTTTACTGTCAGAAGAGTTATAATTTAGATGAGGAAAAACATCATGGGCACAGATAACTAACATCATGTAAAATGGGATGACTTTATTAAGAAAGAAAAAAAGGGAGCTATGTAAGTTCATACAAAGTAAAGGGAGAAATTTTTTCTGAATAAAATGTCAAACATTGCACCATGAATAATTGGTATGATTTCAGAGAGAGAAGAGAGGAAATAACCACTTACTGTTTCAGTAAAGAGATACTAATAGGAAAGATATAAAAGTGATTAACTATTCTGAAATAACATTGAATAATCTAGGGTATATTGATTTAAATATTTATTATAAAACAGAAAGTTAAAATGCTAGATTGAATCCATATATATGGAGAGTTTTAAATAGCATACTAAATAGGTTGAACTTATTAACCAGAAGTCTGATATTATGACCAAGATGTTGACATATGCTGGGCTACAGTAGGTGAAGATTCAAGAGTAGAGTTCTGAAACATAAATAATGAAAGAAGAGACAAGTTAGAAGTACACTGTGGTGATGAGGCTCCTGAATTGTGGAAGAAATAGTGAGAATAGAAAGGGAGCAAGGGAGATGCTTGATATGAAAATTACAGAGGTAGACTCAACCATCCCTGGCTACCAATTGGATAGGAGAAGAGAAAGAAGTTTGAGCCAATTGTGATTTCGACTCTTAGTAACTAGAAAGTACCATTGTCAGGAACAGAAGAAATGAAAATAGTTTTAGAGAAAAGACAATGGATTAATTTGGGGCTTGTTGGTTTTGAGGTATCTAATCAGTGATAGAAAATATTGGTCTATAACAATGATAAATAAGGCTGAATATGCAGACTTGGGAATTGAACAGAGCTAAAGTTGAAACTGATTGAGTAGATAAGATTGCAGCACCTGAAAGTACAGAGAGAAGATAAATGTGCACCAAAAATAGAGAACTTGAAGAAGCTGCAGGAAGAAAAGGTATTCCTGGCTGGTATGATTCAGTTAGAGTGTCTACCCAAATGCCAAAAGATCAAGGGCTTAATTACTGGTCAGGACACATGCCCAGGTTGTGGGTTCAATCCCCAGTTAGGGTGCTTGAGGGAGGCAACCAATCAACATTTCTGTCTCACATCAATGTTTCTCTCTCTCCCTCTTCCTTTCTCTATCTCTCAAAAAAACATATCCTCAGGTGAGGCATGTGAGGATTAAAAAGAAGAAGAAGAAAAGGAGGAGGGGGAGCAGCAGCAGGGTCAGGGACATATAGATAACCAGAGAACATGGTGGCATGTAAGACAGTGGTCAGTCTAACCAAGATGTCAAGAAAGAGAAGGACTGAAGGAAAGACATGAGAATTGGGGTTAGCCCTTCACTTGGAATCTTCTGGAAACAGAAGACTACCAGATTGAATAGAATAGAATAACTGAGCAACACAAAATGTATGGTGAAAAGCAGGTAAGGGAATAGTCTGGCAGTTTGAGGACAATAAAAAGCTACTTTTATACTAAATAGAGGCCTGGTGCATGAAATTTGTGCACTTGGGGGGAGGTCCCTCAGCCCAGCCTGTGCCTTCTCACAGTCCAGGAGCCCTTGGGGGACGTATGGAGGCTCCCGCCACCGCCGCTGCACCTGCCAGCCCTGAGTCCGGCTCAGGGCTTCTGGCTGAGCGGCGGTCCCCCTGTGGGAGTGCACTGACCACCAGGGGGCAGTTCCTGCATTGAGAGTCTGCCCCTTGGTAGTCAGTGTGCATCATAGCGACCAGTTGTTCTGCCATTTGGTCAATTTGCATATTAGCCTTTTATTATATAGGATAAGATCTGGCTACACAGGAAATAATCCAGTGAAAGAGGAGGATAAAGGTATAATAAAAATTAAATGGGGTTTATTTGTTGGAATACAATGTCCTAGGGGAAGAAAAAAATCAATTATCAAAATAAGGTATTAATCAAATAGTTCTTTAAGTACTATAGGCATTGTATATACCTAAAGCAGCTGGCTTGCTCTTTTTAATCAATCACATCTTCACTCTGTTTAGAAGACATTTGAGGTATTCGTTCATTGAATACTTCAGTATCAATTATAAGGTCTTCAAAGGGTCATCAAGAAGATTTAGTAAGTATGAGATCAGAAGGAAGAATGACAAGATAAGTGAAGATAAATATAAATTTATTAATATCTGCTAAATAGCTCAACAACTTATACAGTATCTGAAAATTTCCTCGTGTTTTGTTATGGTATATGAGGGTTGGTCAGCTATGACCCACAGGCCTAATCTGACTTCCTGCCTGTTTTTGTAAATAAAGTTTTATTGAAATGCAGCAATGTTCCTTTCTTTATGCATTGTTTATGACTGCTTTCACATTTCCTATTGTAAATAGAGTTGCATAGTTGGCTTTCAATAGCAACTGTATGACCTACAAAGCCTAAATCATTTACTCTCTGGTCCTTTGCAGAAAGTTTGCTAACCTGTAACATAAAATGATAGTCTGCATCTTGGCCAATCATCTTTCTGTTAAACACTTCATGTGAAATTCTTTGTGGACTCATTCAGAATATCGATTATTCACAATTTCCAGTTCTTCTTGTAGAAATATTATGCTGTGTAAATTACCTCTTGGACATTGTTTTAACCCTTCATAGCAATACAGTTTGAACATTTAACTTCAAAATACTGAATGGCTGATTTGAGAGATTTCTATATACTATGCATTGATCTACACCCTTTTATATAGAGGACTGGAGAGCATCCACAGATTTTGGTATCTTCCAGGGATCCTAGAAACATTGCCCTGCAGATACCAAGAGACAACTTAAGTTTCTGTGGAGTCAAAAATTATAAGTGGTTTTCGGACTGTGCAGGGTGAGGGGAGACGGGGTTTGACGCCCCCAGCCCTTGCATTGTTCAAGGATTAACTGCATATACTTTTCTACCCCATTCTACTAGGATTAACTTACGTAGTGGAAGAATTTGATTCCCTATTATAATATTTTAAATACTAGTTAATTTGTAATAATTTTTATGTAGTCTTTTTAATCCCAAATTCTACTTTCCTAACCAGATCTTATTTTCACTCTGTTGAATACAAAACTGACAACATTTTCTTAATATGTTTTAAGGTTGTCACTTAGCAACTTCATTAATGATATGAACATCTTATGGCATTGTTCAGATTTACTAACTTAGTTGAGTCCATAAAAGGACATTAGTTTAGCAAAGGTTCAAATATGTTACATATTGTTATTCATAAAGAAAACATTACTACTTCCAGGATGTTCAAAAAGAATGGGAATTACTGTGAAAGAGAATTATCATCATCTCTTGTATTCAAAATGAATGTGAACAGAACATATATAACAAGTGAAATAAAGTAAAACAAATCAGTTTTGAATGATCAGAAGAAGACATATTACTTATCACCACTGATTCAAAATAGGATTATAATATTTGAATTAATCTTGGAAAAGGGCATAAACTTACTCTGGTTAAAAAAAATGAAATTCACAAACCAGAATAAATTGAACCACAGGAAGTCAGCATATTTCTAGAAGAAAAAATGCAACTGCTTGTTAGCTGGGCCCTCCTAAGACAGAGAATTCTTCAGTATTTGAAATGTGTCTGATTGCATTACTAATACTTGTCCAATGATAGTTTTACCATTTTTTACCAGTGTGGTTGAAATTATCCCGAAAATGAAATTAATTTTTCTGTATGAATATTTATATGCATACTACTAGTAAAACCGTTAACATTTTTAGCATTCTACAGTTTACAAATCACTGTGGTATTTTTTAATCCTTAAATTCCTTTATTGGAACAAGATTCCTGAGTGTATTTTAGTGCTTGAGAGACAAGTGCACAAATTACATACTATCCATCTAGGCAGGTTTTCATTTCACCTAACGGTGAAATAGTCCCATTTATAAATCTCTGCATATCAAAGGGCTTTGAATTTGACCAGGCTGTCCATGAATTGCTCTCTGGAAAAGTTAAGTGGCATTTCGTTTTAGCTACTGTATTTTACAACATTAAAAATAAATCCTTAGGAAACCCTATAAAGGTAGGTGTATTTTAAAAGCAATGGTATTTGTTTGAAGAAATAGGATCAGCTGGAGGATGCAAAACTACTTAGTGGGTATAAGTAATACTAGAGCTATGGTACCTCTTGATTCCCAGGCCAGTACCCTTGCCTCTACATCTTCCAAAATATCATGAACTCAATCTTTTTATAGACCAAAAAGGCTCAGTGTTTAAGAGCATGAGCCTTGAAGTCCAACAGCCACTGTTTGATTCTTCATGTACCCATATATGCTGTGTGAGCTCACTATGCCTCCATTTTCTCCCTGGGGGGGAAAAAAAGAGTAAAATAAAACCAGCTTTGTGATACAGAGATAAAAGTATATGGCATTCACTAAACAGCCAGAAAATAGTCAATATCATTAGAGAGAATACTTTAGCTCAATTAAACAGGTCTAGTTAGCAATTTTGCCTCACTTCTCTGGTTATTTTAAGGAAAGGACATTTTAATCCTTTTTGTCACCATTCCCTACTTCAAGCATGTCAAACTTAGGGCCCGTGGGCTGCATGCCTCATTTATTTGGCCCTTGTTAGCCTTTGAGTTTGACATGCTTGCCCTACTACTTGTATCATTGCAGTGTAAAGAGCCAGCCCAAGGATGCTACAAAATAAGAAAGAGGTGCCACCTTACAACTGTATTTGGCTATAAATATCTAGACATTGTTATTAGCAAAGATCCTTAATAGAATCAGCAACTAAGACAAGAAATAGAGTGTAATCATTGCTATGTCTGGTTATTGCTGGTTATTAATCACAGTTTTAATTATTTATAGGAATGTTTAATGAATGCTATCTCTATTCCACAGAGGCTATTCATGAACCAGGAGTGGGTTGGGAAAAGGCATCCATTTCTAAAAAATAACATCTGAGATGCTTTCAACTGTCAAATTATTTCAATTCTTTTCTATTGCCTTAAAAAGAATCAAATAGATGAAGAGGTATATAATAGTCTCAATGACCTTATCCATATCTACCTTCATCCCAAGCAAATGAAAGCTACTAGATAAGCAGGAATGGCTGAATTATGGAACTAGATTTTTAGTAGAAACAGATACCAAGTTATGAGCTCCCCCCAAAAGTTCAAATTCTCCCTCTTCATTCAATACAAATTCCTAATTTTTTTTTAACAACATGGATAGATTTTTTTTAACTTTAGCAGATGTACAATGTTTTTTGCTAAAATTTTCAGCTATTGGAAGGAAGCCAAAGTAGCTATAGAGAACAAAAATTCTTAATTGGAGGGAAAGACAGGCACAGCCTCAGGAAAATTCAGTTACATATACATATATAGAGATGTATGTGTATTTATATGTGAGCAAAGCACAGGCACTTAATTAAATACAGGTATCTAAAGCTAATTATCCAAAGACTTGCATTTAATTTAATTCTTGACCTTATTACCGACAATTTTACGATATTGAACTGGTTATTTAGCCTGTTCCTTTAATTATTTAATGAAAACATTAATACTTATACTGCCCATCTGGTAACATTTGAAATAATTTGTGTAAAAGCCCTTTCTGCTTTGCAAAACAATACATTTGAATAAAAGATTGCTGGGTTTTTATCTATGCAAAGAAATAATCAGAATTTTAAATATTTGCCTTAGGTGATTCGGAAGGGAGAAGTCAGCTGTTGTTGGACCTGTACACCATGTAAAGAGAACGAGTATGTCTCTGATGAGTACACCTGCAAGGCATGCCAACTGGGGTCCTGGCCCACCGATGACCTTACAGGTACATGTATCACAATGTCAGCATAGGTATAGCTCTCTTATTTAAAAAAAAACACACAAAAACCTGAAGAAGACACACACATGGGAGGAGGGAGTCATATCAACAAGCATTTTTCATCTTGGTGGCCTTGGTTTACATCACAAAGAATTTCCTTCAGAACAGAAGCCTCCCCAACATCTGGCTAATTGTGAAAATCTATAGATCTTACAGAGAGATTGGCTTATATTCCCACCCTTCCTGCCAAACTAGGTGAGAATCCCCAGGTTTTCATGCCATCCTGAGGATATTCAGAGAAATTTCTATGCAGGGCCCCAGGTTACTGTCATTTGAGGTGGAAAAAGAGAGCTATTGGCCAGGAAGAAACTAAGATATGTCATGACATATCCAAGAGTAAAAAAGGTTACACAGAATTGGGTAGATATTGATCTAAAAATCTAAAACTCTTTGTTTCTCTTAGTGCTTTTCCTTAATCTAAACCAGGTACTTCCAACTAATGAGTTTTAAAATACTATCAGTACAAGGCATGACTGATGTCTGATTGTTTCTTATTTAGTTCTTTAGGGGGTGGAGTAGGTGGTGTTTGTTTTGTGTTCTTTTGTGTTGGGTTTATTTTCTGCAAAAGATGTTAAGGAATGTGTCATTGTATTCTAAAAATTATATTTTATAGATATTTCTAATTTTTACAATATAAAAACAGCATATGATAGCTTTCATCTTTCCTTATAATTTATTCAATGTATATTATATGCCTGTTTGCCTCACTGAAATAAAGATAAAACCTCTATCTTCACTTAATGAGGGAGGCAAAAAGATAAAAATATGACTCCAGTTAATTAACACAGATTTGTTCAAATAGGAGTATGAGGAATGGTCCTATGAGACTAAGTTTTCAAAGAAAATAGAGGAAAAAAAACATGTCAATGCTTCATTTGTGCTAGGAAAATATTTTTTAAAATCCAAACTATAAGATGGGACTGTTGAAGTGGTCATAGATCTAGCTTAATTTTATAATTTTTTTCCACAATCCTTATTAAAAGCTATATAGATTGTGGTACAGACAAAATTAATTATTATCTACTTGGATATTTTTTAAAAAACCTGGAGAACAGGGCCCACCAGTCCTATATCAGGTCATCAAATGGTTGTAAAATTAAAATGGATTTAGCGCAGTTTTAGGCTAGAAGATTATAGCATCCTCAGCATTAATCCCCACCCCTCACAGGACAATAAACTATTCCAGGTAGTTGTACTAGCTTATTCCAAAAGCCTGGTTCTAAAAGTCCTGTGATCCAGGGCTTTGCGACCAACTCACATTAAAGCTTTGTTTTCAGTGATTGGTATTTATACAGAAAACTTTCCTTTTCTTAAAAAAATAAAAAATAAATTCTGATTTAATGCAATGTCAAAATGCCTTGTGTTAGCATTTGAATCCTATTTTTAATATTAGACAATGATCTTTTTTATACTCTTTTTATAAAATATATTTTATTGATTTTTTACAGAGAGGAAGGGAGTGGGATAGAGAGTTAGAAACATCGATCTGCTGCCTCCTGCACACACACACCCCCTCCGCCCCCACTGGGGATGTGCCTGCAACCAAGGTACATGCCCTTGACTGGAATGGAACCTGGGACCCTTCAGTCCACAGGCCAACGCTCTAGCCACTGAGCAAACCAGTCAGGGCCTGATACTCTTATACATTCTGGTATCTCCAAAGCCAACTCAGTGCTGAGCACATAGCCTTCAATAAATTTAGTTGAATAGATGAACTATAGCCCACTTGCATACACACACAGTAACATGTCAGAAAGAAAAATGAACATGATTGGTTTTTGTGGGAGGGAAGTGAGGAGCAGAATTGTGGTCTTTACTTTTCTACTATTTCTTTGCTCTTTTCAAATTTCTAATTTCAACATATATTGTCATTAAATTGAACAACTATCTTGCAGATTCAACTATCTGCATGGTTAAACACCTTGAAAGTGAATATAATATTTATTGTCCTATATTTTGTAAAACTATTCTGCTGACAATGGACATGGTCTGCTTCCATATTCATTCAGCAGAAAAATATTTAATCTTCTTATGTGCATTATAAAATACATGGTAGAGAAACTGAGGTTGAAAACCAGATGTGGTTCTTATATATATATTACCATCTTATTAGAAGAGAAACATTAATTTCCCCCCTCTTGCTCTCTCTGTCAGACACAGACACACATAAACACACACATATAGAAAATTGTGTTAAGTAATATAAAGTAAAAGAATAAGATTTTTTAAATAAAAGTATTAGAAAAGACATAATTTAAATGTGTGGCTATAAAAGTTCTCTCTGAAGGAGTAAAAATTAACTGACACTTAAATGTTAAATAGAAATAGCTAGCAAAAATAATCATGAGAAGAGCCTCTCTGGCTAAGGAAGAAGCACATGTGAAGGTCTATATATGGGGAAGCAAATGGGAAAATGGTGTCAGAAGAGATCAGAAAGGCCCCAGGGGCAAGGCCAGATAGAGCCTTGTAGAGCATGCCCAGGATATAAGTATTTATTATTAAATACAAGTAGAAACACATGATTGTATGTATACCTTTAAAATATCATTCTAATTTCCATGAGGGAGAATAATTTGGAGAGGGATAGAAAGTGGATCAGGGAGACCAGTTGGGTGATTACCACAGGTTGGCACTGTAGTCAGGATTTCTTAATGTCCTTGCCTGAACTGCACTGGAAAATTTGAAATAGACTTTGGAGTAGAATCAAGAGGATATACAGATGAATTGGCTGGAGTAAATATTAAGTAATGCTACCAAATAATCTGCCTTGAAGGCTGGAGAAATAAATGCATTCTTTCATAAAAATAAGTAGTTTGATTTTAAGCAAGATCACTTTGAGATATCTTTGAGATTTTCAAGTGTGAATTAATTAATTTAACAAATTAAGGCCTTACAGTTTGTTCCAGAAAATATAATAGGAACTGGAAATATAAAACGTAAAATACAGTCTACGTTTCCAAAAAACTTATAATCTAGTGGGAGAAAAGCATGTACACTGGTAATCTCTATATATATAAAACTCTAATATGCAAATAGACCAGACACTGGAACAACCCAACAACCAATCGCTATCACGTGCACTGACCACCAGGGGGCACATGCGGAACATGGCAGGCATTGGCAGCAGGTGGCAGAGCGTGGAACATGGTTGGCGTCAGCTGCGGCGGGATGGTGGAGCAGGTTCCCCAAACTAAGGTGGGGCGCTGGTCACTGTCATAGGGGTGAGCCTCTGGTGGTTACTGAAAATTCATGCTGTGGTCCTGCCCGGTGCTCACACCTGCTGCTGGCACTGGCTCCGTCAGCGGGTGTGAGCGGGGCCAGCGCCATCAGCACGTGGGAGTGGTGGCAGCGGGAGTGGGGCTGCCATCAGACAGGGGACCAGGGCCAGGGCCGAAGCAGGAGGGTCCAGGCAGGGGCATGGAGGATGGATCAAGACCCACCCCTGTGCCCATCGCAGACTTGAGGCCCACAGTTCCTTTCAAGGTGCATGAATTCGTGCACTGAGCCCTAGTATAGTATATTAAAGGCTATAGATAAAAATGAACAAAGTGGTATGAAAAAATAGAGGAGGGCCTACCTAACCCTGAAGAATTTGGGAAAGTTTACTCTTGAGGCATAATCTTGGAGCTCACTTAATACAAAAGTGCAGAACATCTTAGAAAGTGAGTGAGCATCAAGGCTATTAATGGCACTATTCTTCTCCTGGTTGCTCCAACCAAAAATCAGTGATTCTTCCCTATTCCTGAGCACCTTATCCAGTCATGATCACACCTGGCTGTTTGAATTGCTAAATATTCTTACTCCCTCTACTCCCTCCATCTGTACAACTCTTCCCTTGATTATGTTCTCATCCTCTCACATTTGGCTATTACAGTAATTTCCTAGTTTATTTCCCTACTCCCAAATTTATACCACATGCCTCTATGTCTACTATTCATCTTGGTACTAGATAATGTATCCAAAACACAGAGTTATCCCTTTTATTTCATTGCTCAGCACTTACCAGCATTTTCATATCTTTATACATATATTGCAAGTATTTCAACATAGCACACAAAATTCCCTCTCTCCCATTCTTCCTATGACCTTTCCAGTGTCAATCACCACCATTTTATAATTCTCATTTTACATCCTATCTAATAAAGAGGGAATATGCTAATTGACTATCACACCCTCACAAGATGGCAGCACCCACAACCAATAAAGAGGGAATATGCTAATTTACTGCCATGCCCTCACAAGAAGGTGGCACCCACAGCCACATGATGGCAGCATCCAGTCCCTTCAGCCCTGCCTCATCCAGCCTCAGTCCCCCAGTCCCCTTGGCCCCGCCTCATCCAGCTGGAGTCCCCCAGTCCCTCCAGCCTTGCTGGGGGGGCAGCAGGTGCCGCACGCCTCATCCAGAGTCATCCAGTCCCCTCAGCCCTGCAGGAGAAGGCAGTTGGGGGTGATCGGGCCAACAGGAGAGGGCAGTTGGGGACAATCATGCCAGCAGGGGAGCAGTTAGGCATCAATCAGGCTGGCAGGGGGAGCAATTAGGGGGCTATCAGGCTGGCAGGCAGAGTAGTTAGGGGCAATCAGGCAGGAAGACAGGCGAGTGGTTAGGAGCCAGTAGTCCCGGCTTGTGAGAGGGATGTCCAACTGCTGGTTTAGGCCTGATCCCGGCAGTCGGACATCCCTTGAGGGGTCCCAGATTGGAAAGGGTATAGGCTGGGCTGAGGGACACCCCCACCATGCACAAATTTCATGCACCAGGCCTCTTGTTCTAGTATAAAGGTCTGCTTATAATTGTCATCTACACACAGAACTGTGATTCTTCCACGTACACACATGTATTTTCTTTTCTGTCCACAATGTACTTATTCCCCGACATAGAGGTAGCACTTAGTCAATGTGTGTCAACCTGCAGTAAAATGATGGAGAGAGTTGCAAATGAAGACAAAAGTAGGAATTAGAACCATCCAATGATTCTAGCCTTTAACCACAAAGTTTGGACTTTATCCTACCAGTGTTGGGCCAGTGGAGGTTTTCCAGCAGAAGAAGGAAATGATTCCTCTAGCTACATGTGTATTTGTGAGTGTGTATGTGGGGAGCGGGAATAAGTGCAAACATGGGGAGATCTCCCCATTTATATTATGTGAACTTTAACATTTAAATGAGATCTATAGCACTTTTCCAAAGAGCCTGTAGCTGTTTGCAATCCTATCTCAGTGACTGATGCAACTTAACAGGTCACTTGGAGCTGCTAGCCAGAGACTGCTCTGATGGCTGCAGCTATCCTAAAACATGCCACAGAGATGGCCTGGGCTACCTAGCTTCAGGAAGACTGTAAGCCTTTCTTCTACCAGCTTGGCTTAGTTACCTCACTTGAGCCTACAACATGAGAGTTCAGGTCACCTTTGGGTCAGTGCCCTCATTGTGGTAATAGTAACTAACTCATAGATTATGCTTCCTGTATGCCAGGAACTGCTTAAGCATCTTACAAATGTTAATTAAATTAACCCCAACAAAACTCTATAAGATTGTTAGCACAGTTAATAAATCTGAACCCACTTAGAATGAAATAATTATTTAGAAAAACAACTAGGAGTGGCAATCAACTGACATTACTGTCTTTATATTTATCTATAGACTTATATAGATTGATAGAAAGATGTCTGAAGTGCCCTAACCAGTTTGGCTCAGTGGGTATAGGGTCAGCTTGCAGACTGAAAGGTCCCAGGTTCAATTCTGACCAAGGGCATATACCTTAGTTTCAGGCTCAATCCCCATTAAGGGGCATGCAAGAGGCAGCTGATATATGTTTCTAACTTTCTATCCCTCTCTGCTCCTCTCTGTAAAATCAGTAAAATATTTTTTTTAAAAAAAGAAAGATGTCTGAAATAAAAATTACCTACTGATAAGAAAAGATGTTTATGAGTGGTGGGATTGTGGGTTACTTTTTCATACACATACATATATATATGTGTGTGTAAACATGTATGCATATAATTTTGAATTATATTTTAAGGATGTGTTTTCATCAATAAAGCCATTAATATAAATTTTAAGCTAGCCATATTCTTAAAATCCATCATAAAATAGCAGGAAGCAGGGATCCAGAGTTAGTAAGAGAAAGGAAGAGGATCTGGCATGAAAACTAGAAAGAAAAAAGATTATAAAAGGACGATGAGGGCAAAACATAGACAATGTTACTAATTCAACTTATTTCCATTGAGGACATTAAGTAGTTATTACTTATCTGACAATCATCAGATATTTTTGTTAACAGTGAATAGAGACCAGGATCTGTTCTCGCAAATAAATCATCCTCCTAAATACAATATTGATAAATGATAAGATATTGAGTGTTAACAGCAGAGAAGGACAGAATGGTGCCGGAGCACCATTATATCAGTGGAAGCTACTTAAATAAGGTTTAAAGTTGTCTCTTCAATTAAACACATACATGCAAGCTTTAAAGTAAAAATGGGAGCTGATCAAACTAAAATGATAGAGAAGAATGTTTTGGACATAGAGTAAAGAACTGAATATGTGGGGGGTTGGGTGTGGGGAAGGTGACACAGGCAAGCTAGGAAAAGGCCAACTCTAATTAGAGGGTTTTGTCAACTATGATAAATATTTTAAAGTTTATCCTAAGGGAAATTGAAAGCATTTGTTTATTAATTCGTTAGTCATTTGTTCAACAAATATAGATCTAACTGTTGAAAATATTTCTATGACCGAAGCAGAAAATTCTCTGCCCCCTGATGTTTACATTCTAGTCAAGAGCATAATTTTAAATGAGGCAATTATTATCTCCAGGAATATCCAAAAATTGAATAAGAAAGGAAGTACAATGAAGGTGGACTACTGTATAAATATATTTACATAGTCACAATGTAAAGAGTGAGTATTGTTTAAAAAATGAACAGGGAAGATACTGACTTCAGAATAGTGGTTTCATCTGGAAACAGAGAATGGGGTCAGATGTGAGTTACAAAAGTGATTTCAATTATTTCTGTAAGCTGTGTGTGTGTATAATTTGAAACAAATGACAAAATATCAACATTTTTTAAAATTGAAATTTTGTTGGTTCTATACTTCCTTGCATGTTTAAAATAGTTTTATTTAAAATATTTCATACTATTTGAGCTACTTAAGTATTAAATGCTAAACTAAAGGCTAAAATTTAAAAATTTAAAAATAAAGGCTAAATTGGGGGTTTATTTTCTTTGTTTTTAATATATTTTTATTGATTTCAGAGAGGAAGGAAGGGGAAGAGAGAGGTACAAACATCAATGATGAGAATAATTGATCGGCTGCCTCCGGGGTTGCAACCAGGGCATGTGCCCAGACTGGGAATCAAACTGTAACCTCCTGGTTCATAGGTAAATGTTCAACCATTGAGCCACTCTGGCCGGGCTAAATTGGGAATTTTAAAAGGAGGACAGTAGCGTGGCTGGTTTTGCTCAGTGGATTGAGCATTGTCCCATGCATCAAAAGGTCACCAGATCCCCAGTGCGGGGGAGTGCAGGAGGTGGCCTATCAATGTTTCTATCTCTCTTTTTCTCTTCCTCTCTCTCTAAAAATCAATAAAAAGATATTTGTTTAAAGGAGGATAGTAGAAAACAACAGTAAAGAAATTTTGCAAATCACAATGTGAATCTCTTTGTGGTTTGGAGTATGATGACACAGTGGGAATAAAGAGAAATGAAAAGATCTTATCAGGAAATCAAATCAATAGGGGGGCATAATTGTTTCCCTGAGAGAAAAGGGAGGATAAAGTAGTGGATGGCAACAATTTAGGCTAGGCATTTAGAAATTCCCTAAAAGCTTTTGCCAAGATAAGTTTTCCATTACACACCATTCCTCACCAGATACTGACAAAAGTTGTCTTAGAAAGAATCTATCATTTTTTTTTCTCTCAAAGAATTTAGGATAGGATATAAGTAGCAGGTCTTTAGCTCCCTAAACCAAAGCCAAAGGCATGGAAACACTTCCAGGTGGGTTTGCCAACTCTGGCCACCTTCCAACAAACCCAAGCAAAAAGAAAAAAGCAGAAACAAGGTGGCTTTCAAATAATAACTTGATGGTGGAAAGCTTCTTGAAAGGAAGTTAGAATGATTTCTTGATTTTTCATTCATAAAGAAATGTATCTTAATTATTGTCTTTGCAAAGCTGTAAAATGGAAGGGAGGCACATTGCTCTCTTCTAAAAAATGCTTGCTTCATTTGTGATCCTCACAGTTGTCCCACTAATCTTGAAATTCTTTCTTTTTACCTTTTAACAAATAAGTACAGTAAATAAAAACATGGAAGGATTGCTTTTCATTACCAATAATTGTAACTATCTTAAGCATTATTCTTTTGAATTTTATGCAGTAAATATTACAATTTTATAGTTAAACTAAGACACAGGAAGATAATGTATGTTGCTCAAGATTATAAAACTAGTGGAAAATCAAGCCTGGGAGCTGTGATTTCACTATTTTATTCTTACCTATCTTCACAATAACATTTGGAAGCCCTGTAGTTTCAGGAAATTATAGGAAGAGAAAAAATTCAGCTTTCAAGTGGTCATATGTTACTTATTGCCAGGTTGCTCTGATATTTTTTATTTCAAATGTGTTTATTAATTCGTTAGTCATTTGTTCAACAAATATAGATCTAACTGTTGAAAATATTTGATTTCTGTAATTCAATTTGAACAAGGAGAGGGGTTAAAAATATTCTTGCCATTTATTTAGTATTATGTATTTCTGATTCTTTAGGGGAGTTTGGATAAGAAATGTGTTTATTTCTATAAAATAATTCTAATAAATAGTTCCTGTTAATATTAAAAATGGAACAGGCTTTCAGAATGTTGACATGTTATTCCTTGGCTTCTAGGTTAGGTAATAATCTGAACAGAAATATCCTACACAGTTGTTCATTCAGCAAATGTTGCTTTTATCAAGTCTCTTCACTGTTTTCAGCACTGTGCTAGTTTCTAGTGATAGAAATACAAAGGGGAGGTATATGACCTTCAATTTATATGGAATCAAATGTCCTTCATGGAATAAGGTTGACTTAAATAAGTTAGTGTAATGAATGAATAAGAGAGGAGGGAGTAAGGGGAAAAATGAAGGAACAAACTAACAAACAGGAAGGAAGGAATGAGGAAGGAGAGAAAGTGTTAGGACAAGAATAAACATTGATCACTATAGGAACATCGAGGAGAGAATATTAATCTGGACTCGAAAGTTTAGTGATGCCTTCTGGGAGGAAATGGAATCAATGTATGTGAAAATTAGTTAATCAGGTAAAAGGGAGAGAAATGTTCAAGCAGGAAGGAAAGACCCTGAAGACCCATGTCCCATTTAAGTAATGTGTATTTTTTTGCAATATCACAAAGCAAGTGAATCACTATTTCATCTTTATATCAAAGTCTATTCTATGGGACCTACCCTTTTCCACAGAGCAAACATCATAATTATGACCAGTTGTAAAAAAATAAAAAGTGACCACTTTGTCTAACTATAAAATTCCCAGGCCCCTAAGTACTTCCTAGATTTTCCTTGTTAATTTTGCTACATAAACATTCAGTAATACAATCTAAGGAGAAGGGATTTATGACAAATAAATTGTCTCCAATAGCACAGTGGTTTAAATCAAAAGGCTTTGGAGTCAGACATATCCATGTTGAAGTCCACATTCTATCACTGACTCATTGTTATGATTTTAAGCAAATAAATTTCCTTCTCTGAGCTTCAACTTCTTCTTCCATAAAATGGAGATAAATAATAGTATTGAATTCATAGATTTATTGGGTAGATAAAATAGCATACAGAAGTTTAGTATCTTTCAACAGTTCAATTATATTAACTGCAATCTCTCCAGTGTTAAAAATGTTTTTAAAATTATAAAGAAATGAACATAGAGATAGATGGATTAATTTAAGAATAAATGAATGAGAGGTAAATGCAGTACTTCCACCCTCCCACAACCACATAAAAAATACAACTAACCTAAAGATCAACCATCATTCAGAACCACCTGCAATCTAGCTGAATGAAAGTCCTACAACTAAGGATAAAAAGAAGAAGCCACATCAAGACTGATGGGAATAGCAAAATTGGGAACAGGCTGATCCCACATGGTAGATAAAAATCAGGAAGGATATCTTGGCTGCAGAGGTCTCCACTGAGGAGTAAGAGTCCCAGCCCCACCCCAGTCCCCCCTGTTGGGAAGAGAAGTCCCTATAACTTCTGGCTGTAAAAACCAGCAAGGATTGTGGCTGAGTAAAATGGAGGGCTGCTGGAGTCTCAGGCAGTTCCTCATAAAGGGTCCAAATACAGACTTACTTGGACTCACTTCCTCTGAACTCTAGCAATGGGACAGCAGCTCAAAAGCCACCAGGGATATACGGGGAGGAACTGAAGTGGCTGGCATCAGGGACAGAGCTGGAGAGGCAGCTTTCTCCTAGACAAGTGCTGGCAGAGGCCATATTTGAATCTCCATCAACCTGATAACACTGTTATCATGGTCCTGGTGATTCCCTGAGAGACCACACCACCAACTTGTGGGCCCATACAAGCTGTGTCCAGTGGCTTTCCATACAAATTGTCTGTCTTGGCTCATGCTTCAGACTTACCTAAAACCTCTCAAATAAGCAGCATCTGGCCTTGATGTGCCCCATACCTCTTGCTAAGTGGCCCCAGTCCCAGCACTAGTGTCAGCCAGTCTTGGTTTACAGTGTGGGTTCTCCAGATACCTCCAAGCTCAGTACAAGAATCAGCCATCTGCAGATTGCTTTGTAGCTCATGTCAGGTGATGCCAGACAGAACACAGGTATTGACTGATCCTGACCTGCACCTCCTGGAAGGCCCCAGAGCCACTGCACACAATAGATAGCTTCAGACCACATCAAAGCACCACCACCCAAACACATCCACAGGTGACACACTCAAGGGGTGGATTCACAGGCACCAGAGCCCCACAGAAATACATTCTGGTCTGTGGGGTGGGCCCCTGTACAACTGATCCTCCATGGTGGTTGCAATCAGTCCTTGAAGCCAATGGGCCTTGGGGTAAATCCCTCCCATTGATGTGCCAACAGCAATGAATGCTCAGCTACAACAGGAGGCTACATACAGCCCACACAGGGCAGGGGACACACCTGGAGTGCCTATCTTGGGTGAACATGGAAGCTGTGCCACTGGACCCTGCAGAACATCTACTACATTGAGCCACTCTACCAAGTCTGAGGACATATCTGAAAACACACTAGGGAGTCTGCAAAAATGAGGAGACAAAGAAACATTTTCCAGTCTCATATTATTAAATATATCCACACACTTAAAGTTTCTGAGTTTAAACATACAGCCTAGACTCCTCATTTAATCTCCAGACTTGAATATTCAACTGCCTACTTGACATATTTATTAAAATGTTTAATGGATATTGCAAATCATACATTTTCAAAGCTGAAACCTAGGTCTTTACCCTCCTGATTCCCAAGGCTGCTTGCTCCATCCTTAACATTCTATATTTCTCCTGATGGCAAATCCATTCTTTCATTAGCTCAGACCAGTACCTTTGGAATCATATTTTAACCTCTCTCATATCCTTTAGTCAATTCATAAATATATATATATATATATATCCATAAATATATATATATATCCATAAACATATATATATATATATATATATATATATATATATATATATATCCATTGACTCTCCTTCAAATATAGAATTTTACCATTACCTCCACTGTAAAAGCCCTGGTCTTAGTCAGCAATCAACATTAACCATCTTTACTGTTGAGATAACATTCTAACTAGTCTTCTTGATTCTTCCCTTGACCCCACCTAGAGCTATTTCACAGGACCCCAGGCAGAGATATCTTTTTTAAAAAGCAAGCCAGACCTTGTTACTCCATTGCCTAAGAACCTAAAATGATTTCCTATTTTATTCAAAGTCAAAGTCCTTACAAATTATTATCTGGACCCTTGTTATAGCTCTGGGCTACTTTCCCTTTCACTTCATCTCCCTCTTACCCCAACACATAGGTCCTTTTGTTCTTATTTAAAATATCTGCAAGTTTCTTATCCTGGGACCATTGCCCCAGCTGTTCTCTGCCTGAAATGCTCTACCACAGATACCATAGGGCTCCTATCCTTCCCTCCTGCAAGTCCCAGCTGAAATGTCTACCCTGACCAACATGTTTCATATTACAAATTGCCCCCGTTGCCCTCTTCTCTCTCTCTCATTTTCTCCATTTAATATATAAACTTTTATTCTATTATATTGCTTATGTATTAATTTATTTTGTTGATCATATATTGTCAGTCTCCCCAGTGGGAATATAAGCTAAAGAGCTTATATTTTTGTTTTATTGTTTTGGGGTTTGTTTGTGTGTTTTTTGTGTGTGGGTTTTTTGTTTGTTTGTTTGTTTGTTTTTTGGCATGTTTTATTCACTTGGGAATATTAAGGTCCTCAAATACAGTAGACACTTAATAAATATTTGCTGAAGCAATAAATTACAAAATGGAAAAAAGGAAACAAAGTGAGTGTCTATCATTCATTACATTAGAAACTTTGTTTTCTGCCAGCTAATCCTTATCTGAATTATCTGCATTTTACAAAAAACGAAGGTTGAAAATGTAAAATATCTGTGCTGTGTTTACACAGTAAGGAGCAAAAGTAAGGCTCAAGCCTCACTGTAAAAGTAAATGGAAAGACTGTGAGTCACTGAATTCTTTCTAAACAGACCTCTAAAGTCCTATGAAAAATTTTGTGCAGCACTCCGTTAAAACAATGAACCTGAGAAAGTTGTTTCAGTTAATCTGAAAACACAATGATTTTTTTTTAAAGGAAATGCCAGGGCTCATATATTATTGAAAATTTGTAAAATGCCTTCTTACTCTTCCAATTTCTCAGTTCTCATTAACTTATACATTTGTTGATCGCACCAAATGAGCCCAAAGGTGGCATATCAATAAATGTAACACCATCTGCTCCAGGAAAAAAAATTGCTAAAAGGCCCTCTCTCGATGGGATTTTTCAAAATATGTCCTGAAAGAGAACATAAACCAGTTTTCCTCTTGCCAGAAACTAAGCAATGAAAAATGTACCCTGTGCTCTTCTTCACAATGATAAATTTGTGGAAATGCTAAAAACAATGTGATAGTGGTCAGAAACCATTCTGATAGAGAAAATAATGTGGTTCCATTGATTTCAGTTTTTCATAAATATAGCTTACCCAAAATAAATGATCACATTCTCCCCCAGGAACATAAAACATTATAGCACTGTGCTTACCACTGGTCTCTAACCTGCTTGGAAAGTGCTTTCATAAAGTGCTGGTATATTATATGAGTAATATGAAACAGATAAATGTCTCCTATTTCACCACCTCTTAAAAATCACATTAAGTTGAGTGAAAATTCAGAGACTATATGTGCTGCCTTGTACTTACAAAGAATTTAAGATAATATAATACCATTTACTTGGGGCTGTGTATATATAAACAGGCTAGAAAGATAAAATAGGCCTGGCTTTTTCCCAGAAGAACATAGGACAATCTAATAAAACACTAGCAGATGTTGAGTCACTACTGTTTTATGTGTATACTTCCCTTTTTCCTCTTTTTATCACTTCATAATTATTAAGCCCCTGTTCCAGTCACATGTTATTTTATGTGGCCCTCACACTAATCCTTGAAATGTAGGCTGGAAGGTATTATTATCTTCCCTCCTACAGCTTTAACTGATTTTTGCATCTGAACTCTCAGCATTACTTCTCTGCGATGTTACAATTCTCTGATGACACTATATTACTATGCTGTAAAGGTATCATTCCTCCACGCCTCTGATTCTTGCATTCTTGCTATTTCCTTTACATTTCTTCTCCCCTCGTCTATGTCTGTACTTCTCATATGGTTCCTTTCACGTGAAATGTTCTTCAGCCCCAACCCTATCTCAGTTCCCTTAACTAAAAAGGAATGAGTCTGGCCAGTGTGGTTCAGTGGTAACCATCAACCGAGAAACCTATCAGGACACATGCCTGGGTAGATGGCTCAATCCCCAGTAACAATTTAAGAGTCTGACTAAACCAGAGGAAAGGGACTCTGAAAAGAGTCTGGCAAGCCAGTTAATTAATATAAATAAATAGAAATTAAATGTAAAACACTCAATATAGTTCATAGCATATATATAAAATTCATTGATAGTCTATTGGTTTTAAAGTGATGACTTTAATGTTTTATTCTAACAAAATACAAAAATAGTTTTAAGCATTTTATAGACTCGGTCCTGAAAAATTGCTTCACTGTCAGCATGTGCATTTTTCTGCAAGGATTTCTTCAGATTAAAGGCCTCATTATAGGGATGGAATTCTGCATTAATTCCATTTTACATATAGAAAAATCGAGATGCAAATAAATAAAGCAAACGTCTCATACCTGTGGGAAATACTGTGTGCAAGCTGAAAATGAAGCGCATGTACCCTTACTCTATTATCCTCTTCGTTAATGAAATCAATCATTCATTCAACCCGTTTAACAGCCTGTGTGCGGGGTTCTGTGTTTGGGACAGAAAACAGCAAAAGCAAAGAAACAGTCTCCTGCTCTGATTGTTCACAGTCCACCACATGAACCAGACAAGCAAACTCACTGTGAGCAGAACAGTTGTGCTATTATGCACAACAACAATAAAACAATGGTGTGCAAGACTGTGATAGGCACAGGCCCAGGGCACTGTGTGACCACAGAGGAGGAACATGTCATTCAGCCGCAGGGAATCAGGAAAGCCATTCTGGAAGAGAATCTGGAAGATGAAAAGCAAAAGAGGAGTTAACTAGTGTATAGGAGAGGGGCAAGGTAAAATTGGAGCACACTGTATTATTTAGATTCATATGCTGTGTTTCTCCTCTTCTGCAGTTTGACGGGAAGTCATATTTTTCAAAGTTGTTCCCTACAAATGTGCATCTGTGATAATCCTTCCCTCTGGCACTCTGCAGCACTAGTAAATCATTCTTTATGCCTTAATTATTCAATGAATCTTTGAATACAGTTTCAAACTCCTCTATAAAATGTAACCAGTAACAAAGAGCAAAAATAAAAACTAAATTAAAAATACCGCTCTGAGTTGGCTCAACTCTCTGAGGGAATTTTATTTAGGGAATCTAAGCCAACAATCTATAATAATGAAAATCTAATATGCTAATTAGGCCGGACATCCTTGTTCTCTTCTGGTGTGGGTAATTGCCCATTTTATTTTATTTTTTAATTTTATTTTATTTACTTATTTATTTTTATTGTTTGAAGTATTACAAATAGTAGTACATATGTCTCCTTTTTTTTTCTTCCCCCATTGACCTCCCCCCAGCTTCCCCTACCCCCCAGTACATGCCTTCACCTGCCTGCCCTCCCCCCCCTCCAGTGTCTTGTATCCATTGGTTATGCTTATATGCATGCGTACAAGTCCTTTGGTTGATCTCTTTCAGCCCCCCTCGCCCAACCTCCCCTGCCTTCCCACTGTAGTTTGACAGTCTGTTCAATACTTCTTTGCCTCTGTATCTATTTTCCCCCCATTTCTTTCCTTTAAAAAGTTTTGCCTCTGCAGACTAGAAATAAACATATAATAACAAACAAAAAATGTTTAAGTCCCAATTTCAATGTCCAACAGTTCTGAGTCCCCGTTTCAATGTCTAACAGTTCCTTATGTATACATGTCAGCAATGATATCTGGATGGTGGGCACATGTTGGCAATGCAGGTCCGACCCTCTCTGGTTTGGTCCTAGGCAACCTGCAGTGGTGCACAGCTGCTGACTGCTCGCGTGGCAAGGCGTCGTCAGCGTCTTCCATCTCTGGACTGTTTCTCCTCTTGTCTTCGTGGTTGGAGCAGACCTGTCAACCTGTCAATTCCTCTCTGTTGCAGGAATCCACATGGTCTTGGAGTTGTTTTCTGAAAATATACAAACATATTCTCGACCAAAAGTTAATAAAGGAATCTTTTCTATATAATTGATTTGGGATCCTTTTTATTTTTGCCCAAACGATTTTCCTTTGTCTTATTTAGACCCCATGTATGTTTTTCATGGGTGTCTTGCTGTTAGCATTACAAATGAAATAAAAATTTTCTAGATGTAATTTACTTATAGGATATTTTTCCTTACATGATATTACCCTACTATCCCCCCCTTTTTTTATTAATGGAGGTTTTTATAAATTTTATAATGCAGTCTTGATAACTTTAAATTTAAATTTTTTTTTTTTTTTGCCCAAAAATATGACTGCTTTATGTTCATTGCATGTTCAGGGATTTTACCATGAGATGAACTACCAATAGAAATTTTAGTTATTACTTTAGGAACATTCATAATCAATAGCAGGAATATTCCTAATGTGAAACATGTCAAACTGCTAGGTAGTAAGTGTTTAAAGTGCTTACTTAATTTTGTTCTTTCTTGGTTACTAGAATTTGATTAAAATTTAGATGTAATGCACCAAATTTAGCCTTCTGCCTATAACAGTACAAAACAGTTCTGTAATTTGGAACTTCTTATAAGAAAAAATTTTGTTGAAAATGATTTGATCCATTTGCCAGATGTTAATTATACACTTTGGTTATATAGTAAATACATTAATTTGTAAATTGCTATGTTAACCGTATAAGTGAGACACTATGATCAGTACTGGGGATCCATTTGTGAGCAAAAGAGACTAAGTCCTTTACATTAGGGTGCTTATAGTCAAGCAGGGAGGACAGACGACAGACCTTAACAATATTCTCTCTCTCTCTCTCTCTCTCTCTCTCTCTCTCTCTCTCTCTCTCTCTCTCTCTCTCACACACACTCACACACACACACACACACACACACACATACACACACAAACACATAATTCCAATTCTTCTGAACTATGGATGTTATGAAAACCTTTAGCTTAGCCTGAGATAACAGATAGTATTACAAGATCAGGGATATGGACAATGCAGAAAAAAATCTGAGTCTGCGTTCCTTTGCTATCTCAGACCACCTTAGAGATCCAAAGCCAGAGTGGTCAAGAGAGGAGGAAAGGCATTTAGGTGGTCTATCGATGGAACACATTTGAAAGCAAGCATGATGCTGTTAGTCACCAGTCAACACCTTGTACTCTGGGCAGAACTATTGTTCATGTACCAATGTAGTACACCGGAAGTGGCCTAACTAGCAGCTGAGGACACGTACATCTGATTCTCAGAGATTTTCAACAGCAACCTCCTTTCCTCAAAAATATACCAGGAATAATAAAGCTTATTAAGGAGTTCCTGCCTAGCTTACTTGCAGAATATCAGGCAGCTATCCCAGGATCTTTGACTTCTCATTCTTACTGCCTGAACAGACACTTAGAATAGGGTTTGTAAATGCAATAGTCTACGACTAATTAATACAGTAATGTTAACCCTGTAAGACTAATACCCAAAAAGTAAGCATGAGCACCAGTCATTGCTGAGGGGTCATATCATTTTAGAGGTGTCCAGGAAATCAGGGGCCCCTCCATTTTTCCATGAGGTGTATCAAAACACATTGGCGGAATCACAAGATGAGTGTAGATAATACCCATTTTGGCAGTTCACTTTCCCTTAAAAAAACAAACAACAGTTGCATTTTCAATATAAATTTCACTTCAAGCTATGAAAGCATGGATTATAGTAGAGAACCATAGAGTATGGATCAAGCATGAAAGGTGATGGAAGTGAGAAGTGGATAGCTACTTAAATAGATGTGATCAGAAAATAGGCCATGGTTTTCTAACCTATGGCTTTTTGGCAGTTCTAGAAACCAATGTGATGTGCGTCTTCTGAGAAACTCTAACATGTTTGCTAGGAGGGAACTTCACTGACACGATCTAAGATTCTTTAATTTAAAATATGATGGCATATGCTAACTTGATTAAATTTATAATAAAACTATAAAATATATACACTATAGATTCTTTGTAAAACTCTACATGCCCTTCTGGTATGTATAACTTACCAGCATACTAAGAGTACTTCCAGTAACTTACTATTGCACCAAGAATGAAACAGGGATAAAACAGAAAACTATTAAATGAAGAAAATGCCCAGAAAACCATTAAATGGAAGAAAATAAAGAAGAGAATTAGGTAGAATACCAGGGCATTCAGGTGTTTGTAGATCAATTCATATAGTAAGAGTAGTAATCAATCAAAATTTAAATGTACATTATACTAGGGTTAGTATTACCTCAATATTCTGAGATTTGGTAGAACATGTTCCATGATAGGACTATAGCAATGGAAGGCTATTACTCCTTGTACAAAACAGGTCTAATAGGAGTGTGTGGGCGGGGCGGGTGGGCAGAGCATGGAGGGAATATAAGAGAATGATATACCACCAGGATAGATATCTGTAAACCTGAAGCTCAAAGCTCTTTGGGCAAGGATTTAAGAAAAACCAAAACTGAAGTGTTGTTTTTACAGAAAGGTATGCTGGACCATCCAATTAACCACTTTGCTTTGGCTTCTAACACACTTCCTTCTAGCTGATCTATCTTATGACTTCCCTCACATATCCTCTTCTCTGCCATTCCCTAAGGCTGGTATCACATAAGACCTCGAGGCTCTGCTCTCATCTACATCTATGAATTTCCTCATTGATTGCTTTCATTTCCATGTCTCTTACTTCCTCCTGTAAACAGGTGATTCTTAAAGCTATAACTTCCACCCTGATATCTCTTCTAAGCCTCTATTTCCATCTTCTCAGTAGGTCATAGATACTTCAAGCACAACATTTCCAAACTGGGACTAGACACCATTCCCGTAACACGTGACCCTTTACTTCCTACAGTCTTTATTTTAGTTAATGGCATTGTGACCAACTTGGTTAGAAACCTCTCTCCTGGTTCTGTCTGCCTTATAATTTCTTTCAAGCCTAGTCTAAAATGTCTTTATTAGCTAAATGTTTTCTTTAGTACAGTGACTTTTCATTTTTTCCCTATCATCTCTTGACTTTCCTCTTGTGATAGCCTTTCTGACCAGTTTATTTGCCTCTAGTCTCCACCTGCCCTCCTGACCTGCCTTTCCAATCCATCTTCCCCTACCACCAGTCCTGGACATGAGATAATGGAAAGCCTTAGGCAGGGTTAGGGTGATCACATCCTGGAATTATTATATAAGACATTTGCACACTGGATGAGAAGTCAACCTCATAATCTCTAAGGCTGTGTTGCCAACCAAGGACCAATTATGTAATCATTGAGCTTGCTTATTCAAACTGAGATTTCTTTATCTCATCCCAAAAGTATTGATTCAAAATCTCCTGAGTTTAGACCCTTGAATTGTACTTTTATAGGCTCTAAAATAAGTGTGATGAACACCCATTTTTGGAAATTCTAAGATCTTATCCAATTATAAAATTTAGTGATTATAACACTAATCAGAATCCAATTTGCTATTCCAAGAAAATAGTTACTGAAGTCTTTTGTGCAATGGCAGTGTCATTAAACAAATCATAAAGCCTTCTGAGTGCACATTTAATGAAAAAAAGCATTCATTTGAATGTATACGTTCTGGTACATTTGTGAAAATTATCATATCACATGAGAAGCATGCTTTATGCACATTTCTTCCTATACATATATCTAATGGTTTTTTTCTTTAGTTTCACAACTAATGTTAATTAGTTGCACATGAAGACTTACAGTAAAAATAGTGTTGAATGTTATCATATGCAAAACATTTAGTAATTAGGGTGTTAATTACATTTATATAAAAACAATTAAAATTTAACAAAACATCAGGAAAAAAAGAAGAGAGTAAAATGAAAGCCCTTGAAGTAAATATTTAGATTTTTTTTTCAGTTGATTCTCTCTAGCTAATAAAAGGAGTTCTACTTCAGGTATCATATAACGTTTCCTTTATCAGTAAATTACTGGGACATTAGTAGCGCATGACCAACAAGGGAAACTGGTCCCTATAGAATTAATTATAGTAGATAGTAAATTTCATTTTCATATTGGTGTTATAAATAAATTATTAGGAAAGAATAAAAATAGGAATGACTAATTCATATTTTATTGTTGCAATTAGTTCTTACAATGAACAAATTTATAAATATGAAGCATAACCCTGTATTATACTAAGATCTCAGAGGTTGAATTCCTACATATAAGCACACATGGGAACACAGGTGCCTAAAAATATGGATACAGGTATATTCATTAGCAACTATGCAATACATTTATTTATAATTAACAACATTATGTAAAATAACTCATATTAATTTGGGCTATCCACAGATACTTTTTTAGGTTAAAAGCACTTTGTTTCAATATTAATGTACACTTTTTAAAATAAAGATACATTTTTCTATGGAAATTATCTTGTAAAGTGATCTGAGGATCCTCAGCTAACTCACAAATCCTATTAAACCCATAGTGACGCGGGGGGGGGGGGGGTCGATTGGGGGAAAAGAAGACTTATGTAAAACTTTAGACAATAAAAAAAAAGTGAATTTAACTATATCACTAATGGGACTCTGAAACCTGAGATCTTGAAGAAAGAGACTGGCAAGGCAAAAATAATGAAAAGAAGAATGTTCCCTTTCCTTTTTACAACAGAGCTGCCTTAAAAATATTTTGAAAAACCCATTGCTTCTTTGCTACCATTACTTATTGCTACCTCCCTTAACTCCCAGTAACCGCTGATTTTCGTAGCCACTTACTACAACACCCTTGATCATGAAATATGGGTAGTTAATAGGAAAACCTTATACCTATATCAATTAGGATTTGGTTTGGCTGCATAGATCAGGGAAAAGAAAAAACACACACACACAATAGTTTCAGCAAGGCAAATGTAATGTATATAGTCCAGAGTTCGTCAGTGGTTCTGTGGTTAATAGGGACTCGGGCATTCTCTCTCTATTTTCTTTTCCACGATCCAGAACATGTTTTCTGTCCTTAAAGTTACCTTACATTCCAAGATAACTGCTGGAGCTCTAGCCAACAAGTTTGTATTCCAGGCAGCAAAAGGAAAAAGCAGGGAAGGACAAAAAGGGTCTCACAAAGATGAGTCATTTCCTTTAAAAGAGTTCTCTGCCTTACATCTTATTGGCTATAACATAGTCACATGGAAAACCTGACTGCAAAGGCTGTTGGAAAATATGGCTTTAGCTGCATCTTTTATCACACCCAATGAAATTGGTCTGTTGCTGAGGATAAAGGGGAGAAAATATATTGGCAAGCAATTAGTAATCTCTGCCACATTCCTCAAATATCTAATGCTCCAGAGTACTTAACTCCTTTCCTACTCACAATAAAGCTATCTCAATTTTATTTTTAAAATCTAATTCACAGGAATGATCTTTCTAGATCACTGGTTCTCAACTTCAGCTGCAAATTTAGAAGCACTTAAAGTGCCTTTAAAAAATTCTGATACCCAGGCCAACTAAATCAGAAACAATATCAGTGAGACTCAGGCCACAGTGTTTCAAAACAGTATCTCCTGGTGCAGTCAAGTTCAAGAGCTACTGTCCCAAAGAAATTTTAAAAGAAGGCATATAACCCAAATGATACCAATTTTTGTCACTTTTTCTGTTTTGTAAAGAAGTGACATTAACAACAAACAAGCAAACAAACCCTGCAAGCCAGGAGTGGAGAATAATTTGGGGAGTGTTGGCACGTGCCATAGAGGCCAACTGTTTGCCTTTGGAATCAGTTTTCCTCTACTACATCCTCCTTTTTTAAGCACTGTCTTCTCTTCTATAACATTGGAATCATGATTCTCTGAAAATTCTGATTGTTCTATACAGTAGATTCAAGGACAGCCTAGATTGATCCAATGTTGGTCATCCTTCATGACTTTTCTCTCATATCCCCACATCAATTTAAATACTCTGTATTGCTTCAAATAACTCTCAAATCTGCCCACACCTTTATCTTATCCAAATTCCACACAGCCACCAAAGGGATGTTTAAAACACATACAAATCTGACTGTGTTATTTCCTCTACTCTACATAGATCCCTCCAATGATTTCCCATTGACAGTGGTTGGCAAACTCATTAGTCAACAGAGCGGCAAACCACAGCTCATGAGCCACAGTTTGCCGACCACTAATCTAGAACTCTGCCTGGCAAGATTCCTTCCCACCCACCTCCCAGCCTTATCTTAGGCCATTCATCACACTCTTGCTTCCAATGCCTCCTGGCTCTTTCTTTATAGTCATTCTGTTTGCCAAACCTACAGAATTCCCAAACTCAGCCAAACCGATACTTTCATTTGCTAATTCCTGCTGAGGGAAGACATCATTGCTCCCACAGACTGGGTCAAGATTCATACTATATTTCTTCATAAAGTATATCTTTATACTTCTTATTACAGTTGTAATTCTTTGGAAGCACCCACCCACCCCCTGATTATTTTTTATGAAGGCAGGAAACATGTTCATGTTCTTCATCATTTTGTTTTCAGATCCTAGAACAGCCCCTAGCACAGAATACCCTATCTAATAAAAGAGTAATATGCAAATTGACTGTCACTCCAACACACAAGATGGCTGTCCCCATGTGGTCAAAGAAGGCTGCCCCCATGCAGACAAAACACGGCTGCCACAAGATGGCCCGCGGGGGAGGGCAGTTGGGAGGGGCCAGGCCTGCAAGGGAGGGCAGTTGGGGTGACCAGGCATGCAGGGGAAGGCAGTTAGAGGCAATTGGGCTGGCAGGGGAGCAGTTAGGCATCAATCAGGCTGGCAGGGGAGTGGTTAGGGGGTGATCAGGCTGGCAGGCAAAAGCAGTTAGGGGCAATCAGGCAGGCAGGCAGGTGAGCAGTTGGGAGCCAGCAGTCCTGGATTGTGAGATGGATGTCCAACTGCCCGTTTAGGCCCGATTCTATGGGGATCGGGCCTAAACGGGCAGTCGGACATCCCTCAAGGGGTTCCAGATTGGAGAGGGTGCAGGCTGGGTTGAGGGACACCCCCTAACCCCATGCACAAATTTTGTGCACCAGGCCTCTAGTATATTAATAATATGAAGATAAATATTTTAGAAGTGAATATATGAAGAAATGAGTAGCATGGGATTCTGAGATTGGAATGGTAGATTAGAGACAAAGTGAAAGGTTCATAAGCAGCGGCTTGTAACTTAGTCACAAATGGCCCAAGTAAACTTTTCTTCCTTCTGTTTCAATATGTGTCTATGTCTCTGCAGGTTGTGAGTTGATCCCAGTACAGTATCTTCGCTGGGGTGACCCTGAGCCCATTGCAGCTGTGGTGTTTGCCTGCCTTGGCCTGCTGGCCACCCTGTTTGTCACCGCAGTCTTCATCATTTACCGGGACACCCCAGTAGTCAAGTCCTCCAGCAGGGAACTCTGCTACATTATCCTTGCAGGCATCTGTCTGGGCTACTTATGTACCTTCTGCCTCATTGCAAAGCCCAAACAAATTTACTGCTACCTTCAGAGAATCGGCATTGGTCTCTCCCCAGCCATGAGCTACTCAGCCCTGGTAACCAAGACCAACCGTATTGCAAGGATCCTGGCTGGCAGCAAGAAGAAGATCTGTACCAAAAAGCCCCGATTCATGAGTGCCTGTGCCCAGCTGGTGATTGCTTTCATTCTCATATGCATCCAGCTGGGCATCATCGTTGCCCTCTTTATAATGGAGCCTCCTGATATAATGCACGACTACCCAAGCATCCGGGAGGTCTACCTGATTTGTAATACCACCAACCTAGGAGTCGTCACTCCTCTCGGATACAATGGGTTGCTGATTTTGAGCTGCACCTTCTACGCTTTCAAGACCAGAAATGTCCCAGCTAACTTCAACGAGGCCAAGTATATCGCCTTCACCATGTACACCACCTGCATCATATGGCTGGCCTTTGTGCCAATCTACTTTGGCAGCAACTACAAAATCATCACCATGTGCTTCTCCGTCAGCCTCAGTGCCACCGTGGCGCTAGGCTGCATGTTTGTACCGAAGGTGTACATCATCCTGGCCAAACCTGAGAGAAACGTGCGCAGCGCCTTCACCACGTCCACTGTGGTGCGCATGCACGTGGGGGATGGCAAGTCATCCTCCGCCGCCAGCAGGTCCAGCAGCCTCGTCAACCTGTGGAGGAGGAGAGGCTCCTCGGGGGAAACACTAAGGTAAAAGCTGTGGGGACCTTGTGGGCACGGGCTGCTGTTGCTGAAGCAGTGGCATTTGCTTCCTGGGTCTTTTAAATGGAAAACACTTGAGTGAATGAAGGTATAGGGAGCAGGGTGTTGGGAAAAGGGCTGTGGACATGTTCGCTGAGTAGTTTTTGTGGGGTTAATTGGATGTGGACCCAGTGACTCAGGCCAAGGCAGAAACATAGAAGTTGAGGCCCCTGATAAAGCAAAGAGTTGAGGCCCCTGATAAAGCAAAAGGGGGTGAAGTCAAGAGGGCAGAGAGAGCACAGTTAAGTCATTGAGCCACGGCAAGGTCCTCCAGGCCCTGAGGGGACAGAGATACATGGTGCACAAAATTCTAGTTCACCAGAAAAGATTACAGAAAATTATTAACCAATAAGATGATGCTGAGAACAGAATACCAAGAGCCTCACACATCCACATGCACATGCCCAGCGCATAGAGGCATGAGAATATAAGAATTTATATTCTAGTTCTTAATGGGAAACTTGAACTCTTTGAGAAATGTCTAAGTAAATGAAAGAGACAAGAGAATAAAGTAGCTTTGAATATAATCTTGCTAAACAACCAGCCCGTCTCCCACTTTCTCTGTTGCCCACAGTTCCATCCCATCTACCCCACCAAGTTCAGTACCACAGGTTTTGTTACTGGGCAGTTGCCATCTGAAAAGAATCTGAAGTCAACAGTCAATGATTTCCCACCATGTGAGGGACTACCTTATATGATAAATGCCCCCTAAGGTACTTCAAAAGGCAATGAGAACACCTTATCAGTGGCTTGGGAACAAATTTGAAGGTGTTAAAAAAAAAAAAAAGGCTACCTAAGTTATTTGGTTGGGAATAAGAATCTCCTCTCTTTAAGAAGTACATAATCTGATGGGGAAAATAAAATAAAGCGGGGGGGGGGGGGGACGGACGGGGGGGTGACCGGGAAGGCAGATGGAAACATGTCAGCAGGTTTGAGATATGGAAGGCCTTCTGTGTATAGGATGTGACATCTCCAGGATTTATTGAAGAAGTAGAAGACATAGTTATCCCTGAGGTTTACAATTAAGTTGACTACCTTGCACCAGGTACATTGAAATATATGAGAGGCATACAGGAATTAGAAAAGAATTGAAAGTGGTAAGGGTACATGTTAATAATGCATCCTTTTGATGTACAAAAGAGCTACTCAGGGTATCATCTGCTAACTCTACAGAGATTTGGCAAGTTTCCTGAAATCTAGATAAATAAATGCAAGATAAATGGCTATATAGTATTGCTTCAACAATTCTTTTAACGATCATTTAGCCTACATAAAAAGTTCTGTTTTCTATAAGCTCTAATCCCTCAAAGCCTGAGTTGTGGTAATGGTAAAGATTCTGTGTCTGCTGAGGATGGAAAAGGACTCACAAGATACTTAGAGTCACCCACATGGCCCAATTCATTTGCATTAACATATATCCTTGCCACTTTCAATTCTTTTCTAATTCTTGGATACCTCTCATATATTTCCATGCAACTTGTGCAAGGTAGTCAACTAAATTGTAAACCTCAGGGAAAACTATGTCTTCTATTTCTTCAATAAATCCTGGAGATGTCACGTTCTATACACAGAAGGCCTTCCATATCTCAAACCTGCTGACATGTTTTCCATCTGCCTTCCTGACTTCTCTCTAAAACATTCATTTTCAGATTCAATTTCTGCAAGATCAGCCTTATATTTTATCTAAAAAAAAATTATTTTATCAAACTTAATTTATCAGCCTTTCATTAAACTCTTTCTGTGAATAAGTCTTGTTTGGCATCCTGATAGAGAAAACAGTTTGCTAAAGGGAAAAAACTGTGAGTCTGTGCCTAAGTACCCCCAAAACTCTCCAGGGCATGCTCCTTAGAGAGACGACATGGAGCGGTGGTGATGAACACGAGCTTTGCAGCCAGGTTCCCCTGAGTTTGAGCTGAGACCTAAGCTCTTCATCTTTCAAATCCAGATCATATCACCTACTTCATAAAATTGTAAAGAGAGAAAGGAATAATGTGGGTGAAGTCCAAGCACACAGTAGATACTCTATTAAAGGTAGCAGGATGCAGAACCAGACAGCACTGGGATTGAATCCTGGCAGCATCACTTGCTAGCTGTGTGACATAACTGTAGGCCAATCACTTAACTTCTCTGTGCCTCAGTTTCCTCCTCTGATAAAAGGAGATGATGAAATACATACTTCATCCAGTGGTTATGAGACTAAATGGGTTCATATGTGTAAAGTCAATGCCATATTTGCTCCCCCTTTTAAGCTACAATCCTAAGAAATAAATTAGATCCAAACTAAAATTCCTTCATCTATGCCTCACATTAGCTCTCAAATTAACTATTTCTTCTTTGTGATCCAAACTCAGATGTTCATAACACTAGCATAATAATTATCACATTGTAGAATATGACTGGTTATGCATGGATTTACCTCCCTGTTTAGTTTATGGTTTTATAAAGGCCAGTGTAGATTGCATTGCCTATCTCATTGGAGCTTAAATGATGGCAAACTAGTAAACTTGGGTACTTCTAACACTTTCACATTTTATTCTAAATTACCCCCATTACTTATGCTTCTCTGGCTTGAATTTTGCAATATGTCAGTGAGCCAATTTATTGGGACCCAGGGTACTATGTAAATTTGAACAAAGTACTTCAGGTCATCTCTTCCATTGTCAAATGGTAGATAAGTAATCCTTTTGTGAGGAGTAAATGAAGTGATATGTGTTAAATTCTTAGTATCAGCACATAGAAAGTACTCAATAAATGGCAGATAACCCTTTTAGAAATGTGTTCAGTTGCAGGAAAGATTAAGCCAGATTTTCAGAGGCCTGTGTGATTTATTTGGTTTCATTTTTCTCATACCACAGGAAATATGCAGGTAAACTGTTCCTAGTATTCCTCCGAGGCTCAGTGATTCCAGAGCTAACATCTCTGCTATTCTGTTCACCTTCTGTTAAAGGTTGCATGTTGGCTGTCATGGCTCTAATGCATTGCATCCTTTTGTTAGGGAAAAAGTCTTCTTAGAGTCCCATAAAAATTGCCTTTATGTTTCATGGACAAAATCATCTCATATAGCTATCCCTAGCTGCATGAGTATAAGAAAATGTGCGTTTAGCTTTTATATCATCCATAATGGAAACTGAAAGGGAGAAGGGAATAGTGTTAAGTGCTATTGGATAAACCAGTAAATAGTGTCTACCATGGGACGTGGCAGTACTTAGTAGTAATAGTGGTGGTAGTAATAGAATTGTCTCGTGGTTACAAAATATTGAAAGTAGAAGCAATAATCATTCCCATTTTTTAAATGAGGAGTTGAAGGTCCAGCATGGTTAGAAGACTTGCCCATAGACTAGTCAGTTATGCAGCTCTTTTTATATGAGGCCTCAGCTTTTCGGCATTTGAGCTGAACATTTCCCAGAATGTATTCTTCGGAAAGCTATTCTCACAAACTGCTCCATAAAAAAACAAAACACAAATAAATAAAAAACCGTATTTGGTTAAACAAATTAAAAAAATAAAAACTCTGACTACTCTACCCTTTTATTGGAAATAAACACTCAGAAGTCTTGAAGTGTGGAAACTAATCAATCATCTATTAATTTTTTTCGATCTTTTCCCAAGCTTTGGAACACATTGCTATTTTTTCAAGTAACTCTATTAACATTCCAGAGAATCAATACTTAAAAGGAGACTCACTTTGAAAAAAAAATCATCAGAGCCCAAAAAAGTGGACATGTTCCTAAGGCCTGACTTGTAAATCCAATCTGCAGTGAGAAGGCTAGCAGAAAGAGCCAATTTCTACCTCCAGTCATGGAGATCACTTCTGTTTTCTGAGTATCTAAGGGAAGAATAGAACTAATTCCAGCAGATCTAGCAGTTTATGGAGAAGTTAAATAGGTTCACCCGAGAACAGACAAAAGAAAAATATCCAGAGTCAGTCATTCAATTCACTGAAATAGCAAAGGGAGATTTTTATTTAAAAGGCAGTGAGTCACGAGAGATTTTTTTTTAAATATAGAAACATACCATTTATGCCATCAATGTATAGAGGTCCCTGTGATTAACAGTTTGGTTCTAGGCACTAATTTCCAGCACATATGGTACGACATCAAATCATTGTCAAGCAGTAATGCCAAGTTTCTACTTAAGGCCTTCACTTCGGCTGCAGATTGACAAACACAAAACCAGTTCTGGCCTAAATAAAGCACTGAATTTGTTGAGTCAAATTCTGCTCTACAAGATTCAGAATTTCCAGGGTTGTGAGGCTGAGGTCCTTAGTAGGCCTTTCATAGCTAAATAATAACAGAGGCATATAACTCTGCATCAGAAATTTTCTCAGAAGGTAAAACCCTCCCCTAGGAATTCCAGTGGCAGAAACATTAGTGTTGCCTCCACCTTAATTTTAGAAACTGCCATTTGACACTTTTGTTTTAATTAACTAATTAACTTTGCTTTAATTAACATTGTCATGAGGGCCCACTTAGGCTGTCTGCTCAAGCAACTGCTATTCCTTTCATATCCATAGCCCAGATTATAATTTGCCTGAAAAATTGTTTCTCTTGTGTGAATTCCAATATAACCCAACTCTGATCAGAGCTTTGATGATTTCCAGTTGCTTAGATCTCATTAAGAGGTTATTAGTCTGTGTGAAGTGATGTTCCTGCCATTTCTCCCTCCTTGGAACCTTCTGCCTCTTCCTCCTGTCTCTTCAGATCCTTTCTGTTTCCAAGGCCCACGTTCCTAAACCCTGTCACATCAGGCCATCTCACAGACTTGCCCTCATCTGGACTCAACATGTATTATGTATTTCGTACATTTAGCACACATTCCTCACATCTTCTTCATCTATTATTTACTCACAAACACTCACTGAGAACTGAGCATTGCCAGGAACTGTGCTAAGCCTCGAGGATTTGGAGGTTGTTTGGGATATATGCGCAATATTTTCACAACTATGATTCCTATCTCCCTTGGTGCCTAGCACAGTGCCTGACATATTTCAGTGCTCAGTGGTAGATTATGAATCTGATGGGCAACAGCTCTTAGGGATCACACCATCAACACAGTGAGAAGACAGACCACTCGCTTTTTTGGCTTGAGTGTCCAGATTTCATATGAAAGTGCTTTGTTCTTAAAATATGAGAAGAAATGCATTTTCTAAAACCAAACTTTTGTTTTCAATGCAGTTTCCATTGAATGCCTGCTCTGTGCCAAGCACTGTTATAGATTATGGGAATGCAGAGATAACTAAAAAATCATCTTTGAGGAAACAGATGAGCTCAATAAAGTAATACAGTTATTTCATAGGAATCTATAGGGGAACAAAGGGGCCAGAGGTAGAAGCAGTACATTCTACATGTTGGGAATTAGAAAAATCTTCCAAAGGAGCCAATTTAAACAAGAGAAATTATTTAAACATTTTAATCCCTGCTTAGATGTCTTCAGGGTTCTCCACTGGCTCAGATAGGACCAAGCCAAGCTTCCTCTGCCTGGCAGGAAAGGCCCCTGGTGGTATGACTCCTTGTCCCCTGGCCAGCCTGGCATCTAGTCACTTCCTGTCTGACTTTCCATACTGATCCATTGCAATTTTCTTACATTCAGACCACTATTGAGGCATTAATAGAAGTATAATGTACACCTGCTCCATCCACCCTCAAGTCTCACATGGTCAACTCATATTCACCTTCCATATCACTTCTTCTGGGAAGCCTGTCCTGACCTTCTCAGACTCCATTAAGTCCCCCTCCTTATGAACCAAATGAGCCCTTATCCTGTATTATAATTACCTGTTTTCTTGTAAGGCTCCCTAACACACAGGTGCATGTACTATGAATTTAGGAAGCACAGGGACCACGTTTTATTCATTTTCTGTGCCACTGGCATCCAGCACAATGCCAGGCTAAGTGACTGAATGGATGGATAAATAATGACATTTGAGCTACACTGGTATTTACCAGTGAACAGTCAAGGGCTGAAGATGGTAAATAATTATATTTATGAGCACTTGCTACAGGGCCACGCACTGCTCTAAGTCCCTTATATGTATTAACTCTGTTAATACTCAAACATCCCTCATTTTACATATGAGGAAACTGGGGCAAGTGGAGGATAATTTGTTTGTTCAAGCCCATACAGAGAATGAGTAGAAAAGGTAGCTGGCTTCAAAGCCCATGCATGTTCCCCATTCCAGCTCTTAATACACTGTAGCCTGAACTGAGAAAAACTGGGATTAAATGGTGTAGAGTGTGACACACCCCCGAGGAGTTTCCCTGAAAACTGCCCCAAGATCAGTGTTACACTGTACTTTTTGATGAGGCCATTCCTTCCACTGAGCCTGACTGCATTTCCCTTTTTTGCTGCATGAATAAAATACACAGATGCATCAGATATAAAATTTGAACTTTAAGGACTGCCTGAAATTTTTTCTGGTTAGTGAATATTTTTTAAATGTCTATATAGATTTTGTTTGTGAGAAAAAGTCTGACTCATTTTTACGTCTTATAATGTTTATTATAGTTGGTATTATTATATTATAACTAGGGATTATGAGGATTTGTATTACTTTCTTGACTAATTCTTATTTATTTATTTATATGCCTGATGTCATATAAAAGCTCACAAAATAGGGCAAGGAATCCTGATGTTTCACCTTGGTCCAGTCTTTTTAAAGTAATAATGATATACTGGGTACAGTGCTGAGTTCTAGGAGTATAGAAACAAGACACAAACCCTATCCTGAGGAGCAGCTCAGAGTGGAGACCAACCCAAACAGAAATCATTGATAGAGGAGAAAATGCACTGAGAAAACAGAGGTCACCAGTGGAGATCCTGGGAAGGTTTATCCAAAGGGCTGAATCCAACAGACAATGAAGTGAGTCAGGTGGGAAACCAGGGAATATGTGTTCTGGGGAACAGCATGAACAAGAGCCCAGTGGCATGGTGCGTGCAGGAAAATACAGCATGCACAGTGTGTCTGCAGGTGACAGGAGACAGGATGGAGAAGTTGATAGAGGAGAGGCTCAGCCTGAGGAGCTGTCAGTCAACCACCTTCCATTGCAGTTCCCTCGATCTCTTTTCAGCAGTCTCTTCTCTCTGTTTAACCCACCACCCTGACAGACATCCAATTTCCTCATAGCCATGGCCACCTCCCAACACCAACTTGATGCCTCCCACCCACCCCAACCAAAATTCTGTGTCCTCTCCCTTTCTCTGTGCTAAAGAGAGAAATTAATTTTTGCTGTTACAATAATGGTTATTTGTGACTTGCTTCCTACATTATGCTGCAAACACTTATTGGGCAACTACTTTATTACAGAGACTGTATATATATGTATACACACACACACACACACACACACACACACACACACTAGTGGCCCTGTGCACAAATCCATGCATGAGCTCTCTGTGCTTGCCTCAGCTGGCCGCCCCGCCCACCACCGCTGTAGCTCTCCATGGCACTTAGCTCGCTGCCCCGCCTTCCTGGTGATCGGTGGTTACACGCCATGGCATAACGACTATTTGTATATTACCTCTTTATTATATAGGATCTTCACACAATATTTTATAACAGAAAACAGAACCTCCATCCATAGATAAGAAAAATAATAACTGAGACATATAATAAAGCCCTTTATTTGCTGCATATTTATTTGATAAATGCTAAAACCCCAATTTAGGATTCAAACCCAAGTCCATATGTCTTCAAAGCTCTTCTTCATTCTAACATTACCTTTCTGATTCATTGATTTTTCTCAACCATGGATCCTGCTGCGTTGTTGTTTTTCATAAACAAGTTCACTGTGAATGTATTTCTGTCTCATAAAATATTCATGTTTTGATTCTGATTTTTACTCCCAGAGAAATGAACCTAAAGGTGACTTTTTTTTTTGTTTTTTTTTTTTGGCATAGAGGCATTTGATGTTCAAGGTGACATCATGGAACAAGCCCATCAGCCCCTTTCATGTTATGACCTGGCAGAAGTAGTCTATGCCTTGTAGCAAAGACATGGATTCCAATTTTGGCTCTGCCACTTACAAGCTGGGACCATAAACAAAGCGCTTAACCCTCAGAGCCTTTAGACAATGGGACGATACTATGCATTGCAGCCTGTGTTACGTTCACAGGGTCACTGTGAGCACAACACAGAGTGCATTCCATAGTCCAGGTCCATGAACTGGGAGTTTCCAATTTTCTGGTCATGGAGTCATCTCAGTTCATGTCTACCCAAAACACAGCTCCAGCGATATAATATGAAAGGTTCCATGACATCATTCTTCAGGAAAGCTACTGAGATTAAAATATCCTACTTTGGGAATCTGGCTTGAATTACTAGTCAGTCATTGCCGTATCTTGGGGACCCACTGCCTTCCAAATTCCCATTATATTTTTAGGTGGGAGGTTGAGAAGTTTCAGTTAAATGCTTTTTTTAGAACTCAGGCTTTCCCAGAATTTAAGGATGACTTGGAGGTGTTGGCCATTTTTTCTCATTCTCCTTGTGGTTTTGTCAGGCATTTATATCCCTTCATGAAAGAAAAAAAATATTTTTGACCTGATGCAAAACATATGGATCCATTTTATCCAATGCTCAGAAACTAAGTAACAAATCACTGTGGTCAGTTTTATACATAACATAATACGAAGCTCTCTTTGGTGAGGCAAGTATGTGCTACGTTCACTTATGTTTAGCCAAAAAAAAGGAAGCAATTGAAGGAAATCATCACTGCAGCCTTAAGCTTGCTGTCTGGCCTGTTCTCAACCTTTGCACAGCACAAGCCACGTGGGAGGAGCTGCCAGAAAACGTGACTCCCCCTCTGCGAGTTACAGTGGCACAGCCAAAGTCACACACCATTAATGCTGCTCCCTCTCGTTTGTTATCACATGGCTTTGCCATGGAAAGAGAGACTGTGACTTGGTAAACAAACATGAATGTGTCCCTGACCTTGTTCTCCTAAAACAAACAATAACTGAAAAGAAATGTCTTGGTGACCCTCACCAAGCTCCCAGTGAAGATAATGGTAATTACAATCAGTATTTGTTAAGCAAGTCCCAGTCCTGTGTGAGACACTATATTATATGTTTTGCATATTAGCATCTTATGAAATAATGCTCTCCAATCCATCTGGACCTCAGATGCATAATCCTATCCTGACCACCACATGCCCTGAAAGACATAGTCTGTTTAACTGAGGCTAAGGAAGAGGAGATTTTGGCATTCTCCATACAAAATGCCTATGAAGTGTCATGACATTCTACAAGGTTGTGACTCTGGTCATCTGTGACACACACACACACCCTACCAGAGATCACTGAGGGCAGAAATGTTTTTCTTATTCATCTCTAGAATGGCTTGGAGCAGGAGCTCTGTAATCACTCTTGCAGTATTGCAGAAGGTAAAAAGGAGATGGAGCCCGAATGTGCCCTCTGACTTACATTCTTCAAAGGGTAACAAGGTGGTCCTACGCGGTCCACCTTAACTTTCTCCAACGCTATGTCCTGGACACTTCGGTCTGGATCCCCCATGTCTTGGTCAGAAGCTGAGGAAAGCAGGACCCCTTCGGTAGAGTCAGTGCGTACCAGATGGTATGCTCTGACTCAGGCAGACACATTATGACATTGCAAAAATAAAATAAAAATTTAAAAGGCACAGCAAGAACATCTGAGGGAAAAGAGGGAACTTAAGTTCAGAGTGAACTGTGGACACCTCTCTCGGGGACTTTCCAGCCACTGGGCATAGCCAACTGTGCAGCCCATTGCTGAAGAATGGGTCAGGGAAAAAGCAGGCCTCTCTCCTCCATGCACAGAGCTGGTGTCTGCCAAGACCACAAAATGAGAACCAAATGTTCTAACCCAAATGGAGTAGCAAGCACATTCCCCTTTCACTGGTTCACTAATAAAAATACAAGAAAAAAATGATTTTGATATTCACTCACCACAGCATAGTAACTTTAGGACTTGTATTCATCCAAAGGGTGTTTGAAATGTCTGAGGATATTGAGAAAACTAAGCAAATTGACTTCAGTGAGAACTTACAGCAACACATTAGCAGGATGTGAATGTGCCGAATTGGAGCTGAGCAGCTGCACACTTCTGATGTCCTGCCTGGTTTTTTCACTTTCAAACTCCAAACCCCTGCACCAAAGCACATGTTACCTTATTTCCCCTTGGACATTCCCAGAGGCTGTCCTTTCATTGTATCCACTGTGCAGACACTGCATTGTGGCTGCATCTCCAGGGAGAAAAGTGCCAGACAGCAAGTTGCGGGCTGAAAGGTACAGACAGCCTTTAAACTCCAGGGCATTTCTCATCATCCTAGTGGTGCTCCTGAGGAACCAGGCTGTGTGTGTCAACTGTTTACAGATTTTTCCTTTCTCCTTTCCTGGTCCCCATGACCATCGTCCCTACCCCCAGTAGTCAGGGGGCTAGGTTCCTCTCCTGGCCACTAGGTGGCAGGCTATGTTCTCTGGGCAGCTCCGCTGGGAGAGCATTTCTGCTCAAGATGCACTGAGCTTGGATAGTAATGATAGAGGATTGCCACTGTGGGCTTGTGTAGAGAGCTTGTTGCAAGCAGCCAGAGGCAAACTTTTGCAGAAAGTGTTAGCAGTGCATGTGCTGATTCCCAGATATACCAATTGAAGAAGATTCCTAATACAAACTTGATTTTCTCATCATGACTGATATCACATTTCCATATCTATAAAAATAGTCCTATCTAATAAAGAGGGAATATGTTAATTGACCATCACACCCTCACAAGATG
This sequence comes from Corynorhinus townsendii, assembly GCA_026230045.1. Taxonomy (NCBI): domain Eukaryota; kingdom Metazoa; phylum Chordata; class Mammalia; order Chiroptera; family Vespertilionidae; genus Corynorhinus; species Corynorhinus townsendii. The sequence goes on along the minus strand of JAPDVU010000008.1, from coordinate 57,020,957 downwards.
GCAGCACCCATAGCCAATAAAGGGGAGATATGCTAATTGACTGCCATGCCCTCACACAAGATGGCAGTGCCCACAGCCACAAGATGGCAGTGCCTGGTCCCCTTAGCCCTGCCTCATTCAGCCAGAGTCCCCTCAGCCCCACCGGGGGGTGGCAGGTGCCGCATGCCTCATCCAGCTGGAGTCCCCCAGTCCCCTCAGCCCTGTAGGGGAAGGGAGTTGGGAGCGATCAGGCCAGCAGGGGAGCGCAGTTGGGGACTATCATGCCGGCAGAGGAGCAGTTAGGCATCAATCAGGCCGGCAGTGGAGCGGTTAGGGGGCTATCAGGCTGGCAGGCAGGTGAGTGGTTAGGAGCCAGCAGTCCCAGATTGTGAGAGGGTGCAGGCTGGGCTGAGGTACACCCCCACTCCCGTGCATGAATTTTGTGCACTGGGCCTCTAGTGTGACATATAAAAGCTAGGAAGAAAATCAGCATTATGTCCTAGAACATTGAGGTTAGATTTTTTAAAGATACATTATTCTTACACACCACAGAGGAGCCTTGCCTAAATATTCTCCCACTACTCACTTTTGCCATTAGGAATGCTTTTCAAATTTGACAGGTCATGTTTCCAGTGTCTAGTCTTCAAGAATCAAACCAATTACTGTTAAGATCTTCCATTTATTGGGGATGTACCATGTACCCATGCATACGGCTTATTTAATCCAATGCATTTCTTACAATGACTCTCAGAAGGTTTGTTATGTCCATTATACTAATAAGGATGCTAAAGGTTAGAGAGATAAAGTGTCTGCCAAGACTGCAAAATGAGAACCAAATGTTCTAACCCAAATGGTGTAGCAACACATTCCCCTTTAATTGGTTAACGAATAAAAATGGTGGTGAGTGGCTGAAAAGGGGTTTGAACTCAACTGTTGCAGTGAAGAAATTTAGCCCTACACATTAAGACTTTCTCTAAAGCTTGACCTTCTGAATGAGAAGCCCATCTGCCCAGTCACACATTTAGTCATGCCCTTTCTGGAGGAGAACAAAGCATGGTGAAGGGACTGGGAGCCTTTTACTTCAGTGAAAATGAATGAGTCAGAGTCTGCAGTATTTTATACTTGAGTGCTCAGTGCAAGTAAGACAAAGTCGGGATGTGCTGATGGGAGGTGGGTGAGAAAGGACACTGAACAGGGGGCAAGCAGGCACTACTAGTTGATTTAAAATCAAGCTTTCAGGCACTCCAGCCAAAAGCTGAAACAGGAAGAACCTACAGAAGAGCAGGTGGCGTGTAGGATGTGGAGAGGGTGATCAGAATGATGATGTTGATGATGACAGCTAACATTTATAATGTGGCAAGCACTACTGTCCATGCCTCATAAACATTCATTGAATCCTCAAGAACCCCCGTGGTAGATATCCCCATTTTATAAATGAGAGAATGGAAGACAGTGAGTTTAAGCAAATTGACCAAGGAAAGATCGCTGGAAATAGTTGGACCTTGAATTCTAATCCAAACAGTGTAGCTCTAGAGTCAATGGTCTCAGTTGCCAGAAATTATAAGCACCAAGTCTGTATTTGAAAGGGTAATAAAAAGTATGAAGGAATCAATGAAAGGTCAGGATTGAGAAAGACATTTGTGAAAGTGTCATCTTCGCTGTAATTTGATTTAGGTTGGATATCCTTCTGTCTAATCTCCTTGACAAACGAAATGTTTATCCATTGCCCATTTTCTTTTGTTAACCCCTTCCCTTACCACTTTCTCTGTCTGTGAGACTTAAAACCACTATCTACACTACTTTGCTGAGTTACAAGCCAGTTAAAGAACAAAGCCAAACTGGTTGGTCATCAAAGCAAGTGTGCACAAGAAAGACATTTTGTTTTCATGGTGGAAATGTATGTGTGGTGCAGACAAGCACTTCTTGAACTAAATTGGTACAAGCAATGGGCTATGTTTACTAAAGGCAGATTCAAATTAAGTACATGGCTTCATTTTCATCGGTTATGAATTTTATGATTTATTTTTATTTCCCTTTTTCAAAGCAAAACTTTCTAAAATTGCTGATTTAAAACTTGTGAGATAGTGAAAGGTGTCTTTTAAAAGTGGTCAGATACAGTTGAAATTCACCAGATATTTCTTAAGCACCTACTTCATGCACATATTTAAGTCAATGTTTACAATGAATTGTATTTCACATCCTGGAAAATTTTAACATGTAAGACAGATCATTAGAGGAAAATATTATTTTAACCAATAAATTAAATAATTATTTCAGCATCACTTCTCTAGACATTATCATGGATGGCTCTTCGTCCTCTTACATTTCCTCTCTGGGTAAAAGGTACACCTTCAACCTAATTGCCCAATCTCCTGTCATTCCTAACTCTTTACTTTCCTTGACATTTCATATCCAATCAACCATTTTCTCTACATATCTTGTTATCTTTTGCATTCTCACTGACGTCACCTTGATCAGGACCCCATAACCTGCTGTTTGCACTACTGACGTAATGTCCTCTATATTATTGATGCATCACCATGTCCCAACAGCTGATCTTCCTACAATGCAAATCTGATCCCATCACTCAACCTTCAAATTAGTAGGTATACATACATTACCAAATAAATATATAAAACTCTTTCACATGGCTTACAATGCCCTTAAAGGCTTGTCCCCTGAAGGCTTGTCTTTCTCAACCTGAGGTCCAACCGCAAACCTGCTCCACCAATGTCCCCATCACCAGTGCTCATTCAAACACAGTATGTATCCCAACAGTACCACACAGCATATAGTTCCCTAAATAGGCCACGCCTCAGCCACTTATTTGTTTGGTATGTTCCTGACCATGTAAATTCTATTCTTTCTGCCTCTACTAATGCCCACCCTTATCTCCCTTCTGTTTACCTAGAAAAAAACCTTCTTACCCTTCATTCCTAACACAAATATCATTCCTCTTTTATAAACTGCATTTCCATGAGACTTTCTGTATCTTCTCATGTAGAAATCCTCAAGTTGTTTTGCATGGTTGGTTTATGTGTTTTTCTCCCTGCTAAACTCTAAGTTTGTTGTAGACATTGCTTTCTATGTTTCCATCACCAGCAACTGACACAGTGCCTGTTTTAACAAGTTCTCTAAAAAATATGTTTTAAGTGAGTGACCAGCAAAGATTCACTTCTCTAGTCTCTGGTGAAGACCTAGCTGTTCCCTTAATGGTGACTCAGCACTCAAAAATAGTTCACTTCCAAGAAAATAAATCAATTTCAAGTCTTGCTCTACCACTGCCTGGTAATATATATTTCTGTCTCTCATTGGACATGTAGAAAGTAAATACTAAGAAGATTTAGGTCTGGTAGGTCACAGTGTTATGAATGCTATGTTTCAGGTATTTCATTTGGGGGAGAGAAATGCTTTGAAATAATTAATTAAATGGTTTGACTCTGCAATAATTGAAGTATATTTGTCGGGGGGGAGGGGAAGACTATGACTGGATTGTTTTGATGAATTGCATCTAAAACACTCCCTTTGTATAATTAATTTATATTCTTGAATGCTGTAATTACAGTGAATTTTAATTTGCATGTGATGTTAGTGATCTCATTTGTTACTACTTGAATTTTATTAAAATGTTTTTGATTAATTGATATAAATTGGGTGGTAGGATAAAGTAAGCTTTTATTTTTTTTTCAAAATTCTGTATTTCTAATAATGTTCCTTTTATTTGTATTACCCCTTAGAATTGGTCTAGCTGGGGCATGCAAGTCATATGTCTTTCAGAGACATAACGGTTTCATACCAGAAAAAAAGTTTGCCTCAGGCATAATTCTATGAGTTAACGATTCATTTTCTTCCTTCAAGCTCCATACTCTTGGTAGAGATAGAATTCTTGAGGAAGAAATAAGCAATGGAAAGATAATATCCTTTTCTCTAGCTTCTTGGCTAAAATAAATTCTCCACCTTCCCTAAGTCACTTGGCCAACTATTTCTTTGGCATCCCTCCCAATTTCCCCCAACACAAACACACATATAAGAAGCAGAGAACAAATATTTCTCAAGCTCCTTCAATATGTTCTGTGCTATTATATACAATCTGTTATTTCATTTGTACAACTTTGCAAAGTAAAGATAAACCAATTTTTATAGCTGTGAAAACTGAGACTCAGAGAGTTGAAGTCCAAGACTGTCCACTTAGCTTGTGATTGAGTTGATTTGAACTCATGCCTGCTGGGCTTCTTTTTAAGCTCTTTGTGCTGTTGTATTATATCCTCCATTACTCCTGAGCTGCAGAAAATATTCCTGTTGGTATGAAAAGGGGAATCAGTTATAGAATTTCAACCCTCAGTAATATACTAAAAAAACTCACAGAGGAGGTAGAATTGAAAGGAAAGCTAAGTAAGAGTGTTTGCTTTCTTACGCAGGAAAAGACAGAGCAAGTTAACCAACAAGAGATAACTGCAGGCACAAAGGGACTGATGCAGGGCTACTTGGAGTCACCTCCAGCCTCCCATCTATAGGTGCTCTCTAAGGTCAATCCATGGCCCGTGGCTTCTTTCACCTGTATTCTCTTCTTTGGAGAACTCAAGCATCATTGGACTTTCAATTCTCAAGTATTCTTCCTTGAGATCTAAATGACAACTAGATAGTTCCATCTTAATACCTGGCATCAACTCAACCTCAACTCACTCATATCAAATAAATTCTCCTGTAATTGTTTCTTTATTTCTGTATTTCTGTTTCTGAAACAAATGTTATTTCCCACCCTCAAAAGGTTAGTTGTGCTTAATTGGCCCTTGTCCTCAACTTAAACATATTAAGTCAGATATTACAAGTTATTGAACTATTAGATGCTACTTTAAATTGTATTTTTCAAACATTTGGGTTTTTTATCCTCATTTTTATTTCCATAATTGTTATATAAATCCAAGACCTCATCTCAGTCTCTGTACATCTGAATTACTACAATAGTGATTAAACCCAATAAATTTGACCAACTCAAAAATAGGCAGTGCTTTCTCACGCCCTACATGTTGAAAAACACTCTGACAATTCAAGGCTCTTCATAATCTCTTCAGCTACTCTTTCTTACCTTTCCAACCTTACCTGACACTGTTCTTGAGCTTTAATCTTCTGTGTAAGTCAAGCACCTCACCCATGGACCCCTAACATTTCTGTACATTAATGCTTCTACAAGCATTTACTGAGCATGAAATTCATTCCCACTCATCTTACTCGATCCAGCTTATGCCATTTATAAAGCCATTATTCACTCTAGTCCACAGAAGTTCTAGACATATATATCCCATAGCAATGACTTTACCATTCACTGGGATACACACACACACACACACACACACACACACACACACACATATGAGGGGGGCCTTTAAGTTATTATAATATGTGTGATATCTAACCTCTGTAATAAATTTCTCTCATACCTTCAATTATTATGAGTTCTCCATAGTATATACAAAATGTTCTTTCTTTAAAAAAAAAAACCTGCTGTAGATTTTTTACAGGACATCTTTCTAAAATGAAGAAAGCTTTATTTAGTCAAATTACAACCAAACTTCATTAGGTTAAAATTCTATTGCAACAAAAGTAGTAATACACAATACATATTCATATAAATCTATAATAATAAAAGCATAACATGCTAATTAGACCAGACGTCCTTCCAGACAACCTTCGGACCAAGCCAGGGCTGCGAGGGAAGCCCGGGTCCCGAATGATGCCTACCAGCAGCCAGAGAGAAGCCTGGATCTGGATCTTGGGTGCCGAGGGAAGCCAGTGCCAGCAGCTGGGGGAAGGAAGGCCTACTCTTGCATGAATTTCATGCATCAGGCCTCTAGTATATAAATATAGAGCTAGAGCTAGAGCTAGAGCGAGATATATAGGGTATCCCAAAATATATATACACACATTTTGAATAATTATAAAGACTGTATTTATTAAAAATAGATTTCATTTTCAAAATTGAGCTATCAGCTATTGCAGTATATATACTTTTTGGGGGGATACCCTGTATATATAGATCAACCAATTGAAGATAAAGCCAAAGTCACGTGTCAGAGGACTTCTACAGAAAGGGAAAGAATGGTAGATGGGCACTTGGGGATCAGGTGAGGTGAGGTGCAGATTTTGTCCTGAATTTGATAGGAGGCTTTGGAAGGTTTGAGAAGTTACATGATAATATTAATATATTAAAAATGTCCCTGTCATTTCTATAGATAGAATAAAATGTAGAATGTAAAGAAGATAAGGGAGAGAAATCAGATATCAATTATGACAGGCTAAGTAAGAGATGATGACGGTTTAAAGGAGAAAGTAAGAATTAATGATTATTGTGTTATATATAAAGGAAAGAACAAATTAAAGATGAGCCCCAGGGGTTTTGGTCCATGTAAATGGAAGGATTGGGACCTGTGTAATTCAGCCTTGGGGAGGAGAGTTATGAAAGGTAAAATCAGGTGTTAATTTTGGACATGTTAATATTATACCCTCTGCACTCAGAGGAGAAGTCCTATCTAGAGATTAAAATAGGGGTTCGGGGGAGTCATGCACATTTGATGATAGTAAGACTAAAATTAGAAAAAAAAAACTTTTTGGAAGGGGGGATGGTAAAGTGAAGGAAAGGAAATAGGAAGAAAGATGAGTTTGGTTTTGGAATTTTTAGATTCATGGTGCCTAAGAGACATAAAAGTGAACAAGTCCAAGGACCTGCTCAAAAACTGGCCTGAAGATAAGACAGTTCGGTATTTGATGTTTGGGAGAGCCAAGGGCAGAGCCCAGGGACCAAATAAATCAAGAGAAGTCTGAGAACTGGACCAAAAAGTCCTGAATGTTAGTATTAAATACACCTAAGACCCAAATACACTGATACCATAAAAGAAATAAGGAATGATTAAAAAATGAAGGAGTGGTCAATGGTTCTAATGTTACAGGGAAGTAAAATTAGGTGGAGTTAAGAGTCTTCATCACTGAATATGGTAACCATATGTTGGTTTGGACATTTTTTAAAAAGCAATTTCAGTCCCCATGTCTTTGAAGAAGTTTTTTTTATCTCCCAAAATGCCCAAGCAAAGATGGAAGTCAGTGTTCGTTCATCAAGTAGAACTCTCAGTAGTAGCTACTGGATTCCATAGAATTAACTTTGATATAATGTGAAAACCACCAAGATGCAGTGGGACACCTGTGACCGAAGATCTTGTTGGTAACAAGAGCACTGAGACCCCATGGCAGTCTCTTCAAAGCCTCTACCTGTGATGGGTTTCAGTTCTTGAGATCCTCCTCACTTGCTGTGGCCAATTTTCATATTCCTGAACCCAATACATATACAGCCACAAGTTTATAAACTGGGGACTCCAGGAGCAGGCAAAGCAGCACTCGGGTTTGGCAGCCCTGCCCTGAGCATGGCAATCCCACCCAAGGACTGTGCTGCCAGGTACAGGGCAAACTGGTCCTGAGAAATGTGATGAGCAAGGCCCCCTAGAGGGCAGCAGAGCCTCACAGGACCAGGAAGATATACTGCAACAAACAAGGGGTTAGTGGGCAGTTTCACTAAAGGAGACACAAGGGGGCAATGTACGCTTTTATGGAGAATGGAATTGAGATTAATTTTAGTGAATTAAAGGAAGCCAGTTATACAAGAGGTAGAAAGACCTAAGTTGTATACCATGCAACAAAAACAAATAGGCTAAAAGGAGAAGAGTTGGGCAGCTGTCAGTCATAGGCCAGCGAGATTCTCTGCTTGGTGAATATTTAGTACCTAAACAATAATAATATGTAGGTACTATTTGCTGAGAACCTACTAGTCATGCTGTCTGCTATGAGCTAGTTGGTATTTTAGGCACCAGAGAGATGCAAATGAATATCCCATAACTCCTCTCCTCACAGTGGAGCCAGAGATGTGAGAAGATGTCAATAGAGAATTATAGGTGTTTTAAGTCTCTGTAGGAGGCACTGCGGGTACACAAAGAGAACGTAGTTATATGAGAGGGGAACAGAAAGGATAACATGATGGTATTTATTCTGGTTGTGGTGGGTTTCTTTTCTCTCCCCTGATTTCTCTAGATCTTTCTGGAAAGAATCCATCTTTTTTCTTCATTCATTCATTCTTTTATTCCGTACATTTCTTTATTGAGCCCTACCCGGTTTCAGTCACTGTTGTGGGCATTGGGTTACAGATGTGGTGTCTGACATGGCAATTATAGGCAAGGCAATGAGCTTGACCCTGTCAGTTTTCTTCCCCCACCCCTCTCCGCACCTGGTCCTCTTTCTAGCAATGAAGGAGAAAACTAAGCCCTTCAGTTCTAATACGTCTATGTGAGGCAAAAATGTAATAGGAAAAGAACACCATGCCTTTTCACTTGACTAACTGTTCTTACCACTTACACATTCAACAAATAGTGACTGTGCACACAAGCCTAGCTTCTGCCTGTCATGCCAGGTTAAGTTCAAGTTCCACCATGACATTTTCCAGTTTAGTCCTAGGATTTTTCCATCTTTTAAATATCATCACTAACCTTCTCCAGGTTTGTAAGGATTTTTGAGACAATGTGTAAAAACTCCTAACACAGTGCCTGGCTTTGTTTACTTTTCCTCCTTTTCTTCATATACTTTGACTTCTCTTGGAGTTTTGTGGTGATTTTTTTTTTCTGAATTGGCTTTCTTTTCCCTTTGGTAACTTTGATTCTTTTCTTTTACCTCATGTTCTAGAGTATGAGCTTTAGCATTCAACAGCCCAGGTATGTGCCCTGGCTTTGCCCTAACTGTGACTTTGAGCAGATCACTTCATGACTCTTGCTTCGTTTCCTTAATTGTAAAATGGGGATAATCACAGTACCTATCTTATAGTAAGTATGTTTGTAACATTTCATTATGTTAAAATCCATTTAAAACATCAATGCTATGAGTTAGGTAGCATTGCTTCTATTATGCAAAGGGAAAATTTAAGAAAAGTTATATAAGTTACCCAAAATCATACAGCTAGAAGTAGTAGTGCTAGGAAATCAAAACCCTATTAATTAACTCCAAAGCCAGTTCACTTAATTAGCATGGTTTGTTGCCTATCTCAAGTTAACTAAAGTGCAATCAATTTAGAAAAATTTGAAGAACTTTCATGTATCTATATGGGTGTGTTTGTATGCTTATATAGAGATATGTGTGTGATTTTGTGTATGTATGTGTATACATATATGTGTATACATATAGTATATCTGATGCTATATGACTGCATACATTAATTTACTATATTCTGCTGATAAATTCCAATATTTTCAGACCACCATCCAACTCCTAGTTCAGTATCTGCTAATAATCAGTACATCAGAAACACTAGTAAATCTACCAAAGAAAAGGCCTTACAGAATAATTTGTAATGTTTTTTGTATCTCCCATTATGAAATTAAAGCAATCTCACTTTCAATATATTGTGATAGACACTGAGCAATGTGGAATCTGCTTAGAAATGGTAAACTTAGTAAATCCCTCCATTAAAATTATATTTGATTACAAGAAAGCACAGTACATTATCTGAAACCAGGAGAAATATAATTCCCTTTATTAAATGATACTATTAAAACAATGTGATGAATACAAGAGAAGTAGACAGGCAGTTTCCAGTCATAGGCTTGTGATTTTATTATTTTGTCCAGTGTAGAGGAATGAGATAATTCTTTTGAAAGCTCAAGTAAGAGCACAATTCAACAGACCCAAGACGTCCCTCTCTGTGGGCATCGTTCCACTTTTAGGCAGCTCTACCTCTCACAGGGATCATGCCCTCCCTTCACCTCACACTAACCTACATACAGAGACCAAAAATACTGCAACCCCCATCTGTACCCTTACTTCATCTTGGTTTTATCAAAATTCCTTGGCCAAATTTGAAAACACTTTTGATTTGTTCCTCAGTCATCAAAGGACAGAGGAATGGGAAAAAGAAGGAAGAATCTTGTGCATGAAGGTGGGATGGGAGCAACAAAGGTGAAGTGCCAGGGTTCTTGTTCCAGCATTACAAAGGGTTTAGCAATCTGGAGAAAGGCTGTGCATAGATTAAATAAGAGTCCAAAGATGAAAGATAATTTGGAAAGGTATTAGGGGTCAGAGGAGCTTTAGCTAAAGGAGCTAAAGTTCTCCTTGTCTCAGGACCCTTGCTTTTTATTAACACAATTTGTCCTAAGGCAAGGTGGAGATAATACACTTCAAAGGGTAGGGTACAGAAGTATTGTCAGATTGGGGAATAGCTTATACCTGTTCAGGTGTTTGGCCAACAAGAGGCAATAACATGCAGATTAAGATGCCCTGAGCTGTCTGGCAGCAAATAATCATCCTATTCAGGTTTGGGATAAGTGCCTTTCAGCCATTCCAACAGGTGATTACATATATGACTCAGCCCTTGTTGAGTCCCCAAGTTTCATCAACCTTTTGGCTTCCATCAGTGAAGGAAGAAGACTAGAGAAAGAAAGGAGGGCAGCAAACAGAACAACTTTGTTGAATAAGAATTCTGAATGAACATCTGTGTACAACAGAAGGAAAAAACTAGCCAGATGGAATGAGGCTTGGATAAACATTACCACCTCATCTTTGATAAATATTGTTGCCTTTACCTTTTTCACACCTACATACATGCAAAAAGCAACTACTATCTACTGGGCCCTATGCTAAGTGCTTATGAAAAAAGCAGACATGCCCTTGCTCCCACAGGCTTACAGTCTATTGAGGAAGATAATAAACCAGTGAGCAAATAACTATAATTTATAATGAGTGTTGCAAAGAAAGAGACTTTGTCTGTACTAGAGATCAACAGGGGACAAAGGCTGAGATGAAGTAAAGAGAAGAGCTTCATCTATCTCCATCTTATTTTCAAATCCAGCCTAAACCACAGCAGCATAATTTAGGTTGTGGGAGCAGACAGATCATAAGAGCTAAGTCTAAATGGAAATAAAAATTAAAGATTCATTAACCCACAAATTTAATGAAGATGATACAGGTCATGTCCCATAAGAGGATTCAGTTTCATAAGTATTAGGGGACATGTAAGGAAAAAACAGGACAACATATTTTGTATTAGAACTGTCTGAGAAAAAAAAAAAAACCTGCCTGGTTATAGAAATTATTAATAAAAAAAAATGACAGACATGAAAGTAACATTATTATGCACCCTATTAAGATCAAGAATTTTACATAAATTGTCTGACCTGATCCTCAACATTTTCATTTTGCCGATGGGGAAATTGTAGAAAGCATTAGCAAGTTTCATAACGTAACACAGCTAATTTATGATTTTCTTAGTTCAGTGGTCAGCAAACCACAGCTCGCGAGCCACATGCAGCTCTTTGGCCCCTTGAGTATGGCTCTTCCACAAAATACCACGTGCGGGCACGCACGTACAGTGCCATTGAAGGAGTACCCTAATTAAGTTAATAACAATGTACCTACCTATATAGTTTAAGTTTAAAAAATTTTGGCTCTCAAAAGAAATTTCAATCATTGTAATGTTGATATTTGGCTCTGTTGACTAATGAGTTTGCCGACCGCTATCTTAGGGGATAGGAGGGAAGCTGAGATGCAGGAATAGAGACAAGTTTTGTGATACTTAAAGTTCATACAATTTCATTGATAGTTACAAAACAGTCATGGGGGTGTGAAGTACAGATAGGAAATATAGTCAATAAAATTGTAATAATAAGGTATGGTGTCAGGTATTGGGGGTATCACTTCATAAGTTATCTAAATGTATGCTATACACCTGAAACTGATATAATATCAAATGTCAACTGTAATTAATTTTTAAAATTTAAAATATAGGAATAATAAAGTTAAAACAATTGGGAAAGCTCTACTTAAAAAGAAAAAGATTACAAAATGTGAATACAAAGATAGAAACAGAGACTTGCAAGGGACTGCTTTCATGGAGGGGTTTTGACTTTCCATCATTTGCAAAGTAAATCTGCTTCCATAGGAAGCATGGAGGTTTGGGCTCCAACAGACCCCAGGCTGAGAAAATCAAGTTGCTGAGAGTAAACTGTAATCAAGGTCAGTACCAAAGAGGGATTGGGCTTCCTCTCTACTAGGGTAGAAAGGGTCAAAAAAGGGCAAAGGCAGGGGCTCAAGCCAGTAATCAGAAAAGACAAGGAAGGGTTTGAAAAATAGCACAGTTGCTTGTGTGCCTGTGGCCATTTAAAGAGGAACCAGGCCCAACAAATGACCCAGCTAGTGTTTGTAAACAGCATCTTTAGTGAGAACATGCGGCATATAATTAACCAATCAGGTAACCTAGAGCAAGTTACTTGATCTCCCTGTGTCCTAGCTTTTCCTCATTTGTTAAATAAGGATAAAAAAGTACATAATTCATAGGGATGTGATAATGATTTATATCAATAAATTTGGATACTTAGAATCTGTCTGGTGTATTCCAAGTGCCCAGAAAACATTGACTCTTTCAGTCATCAAAGCTCTTACATTTGTTCATGCACAACATGTTAGGAGAAAATCCTGTTGGAAATCTACTCATCGGACTTTAGGAAGAATAATTATTTTGTCTGGAAATCCCTCAGTCCTAAATAAAAGCCAGCAACTTTTAATTAATGCTTTACTACAGTGTTCTTTACGCTGATCCTGTCCTTGTTTGGAGACCCTCCCCTCTGGTCAACATTTTGTTCCTCCCTGAACAGTTTTCCCCATTGAGGATGTTGTGTAAGGCTGTGAAGCACCTTAGAATTAGTTTTAAAACCTGTCTCTTCCTGGGTTTTTATTGATTGTGAAACAAACAGCAAAGCTGAAGCAAAGTACACAATGAAAAGGCAATGACTTAAGATGATTCATTTCTGAAAACAAGTTCTCATCATAAATGGGATTAAAATACATGCTTTGGGAATTCTCTAGAAGCTAAATGAAAGGTTTTATTCAACACAAAATGTAACACATTTCCATAATATTGTTGTGCTGTAATTTACTAACCGATTCTCCAGTGGTTTGTTCTTGTTTTGTTTAGTTTTTTTTGTGGGGTTTTTTGCTATTTTCTGTAACACTAAAGGGAAAAAGTTTTGGACAGAAGCTTTTGAGCGGCTGTTGAATTATTCCCTTAGAATAAATTTGTCTGAATAGAATTCCTGGGTCAATATAGCTGATTCTTTACATTTTAACTGCTTATTTGCACTGCTTCCCCACCTGTCAACTTCTACCTTCCTTTTATTTTATAGAGGACGGAGCAATATGTTCCCTGGCAGCTTCTCAAATACTTTCAAAACTTATGTTCATTCCTGACACTACTTTCTGGGACCATTAATCAAGCTCAGTTTTTGTTTGTAATCTGAAATCTTTGAGTGAATCAGCTTGGCATTTCAAGTCTGGGCAAAAGCTATTTTTCTGAGTGTAGAGACCACAAGACCTGCTGGAACACGTAGTAAACTATTCTTATATATTTCCTTATGAGTAGATACATGGAGGACAGGAGGATGAGATGGAAATAAGGAATTACTTGGCAATATTACTTTGTGATATTGAACTAGAGGAGGTTACTCTTTCCCTCTAAACTGAAGATCCACAAGGACTTTCCTTCTGTCTTCTTCTAGAATCCTCCTTTGACCGACTGGGCTTAGAAGACTGACCTGGACTTTCTTTCAGCTCTTTTTGTAACACCTTAGAGTTGTTGAAATTTTCCAACACCTCAACTTGTCCTTCTCCTGATATCACACAATATCCCACATAGAGACACTGACTGTCAGGTCTCAGCAATTCCACTTCAACAGCCTGCAGATTTCTGTGTGTTCCTGAGAATGGCAGTCTGTTGACCTGTTCGCAGGGTGCCTGGAGTTATTCCAGTTCCCCATAGTGTAGTCAAATTTGACCTTTGAAAAAATAGGTTTATATTGTTTTCAAAGCCTAGCTCCACTAAGCACACACTATTTCCTTCATGTGTGACCTTTTCAGTCTCTGAAATGGGTTATCAGATTATTTATATAGGTTTCTTTTTCAGTATAAAAATGAATAAAAAGTGAGGTGTTAATAAAGAGCATGAGGTTTGGAAGTACAACATGTGGTTTCTAACCCCATTTCTGTGACTTACCATTTATGTGGCCTTGGCCAGACTATGAAGCTTTCTAAGCCACAGGTTCCTTATCTGAAGGGTGAGGATAATAATCACATCACTCAGTTTGTTGAGATAATTAAATGGTATTGGGAAAGCTTCTATAATATTTTGAATGACACTCAAATGTATGTTTCAGTTTCTCTCCTTGCTTTATCACTTTTCAGATCCAAAATTAGGGTAGTTAAAAAGGTAACATGGCAATAAATAATGGGAAATAAAATGCATTGTGCTGCACTGGGCCTCACACATTTACTTATAAGTGCTCTGATTTCTGATAGTTCCTGCTAGCTAATCAATTTGAGAATGCAGAGCTAAACCCATAGAAAATGGTTATTTTGGGTTTCCAGAACCAATTATAATGTAGTGGGGGGAGGCTTCCCCATACCAATATGAAATTCTCCTGACACCAGCTTGTGTTCTATAATTTGCCTCAATTCTGACACCATCTACCCAGACATAGCATCAGATCCCACAGGATAATCAGTCCTAAACCCAAGTTACCACCTGTGCCTCTGGTTGACCAGCTATAGATTAGAGGTTCCAATGACCCCCTCCTGGGACTCTAGATGCCAGTGCTTCTGACTGATTGGCTGTAAATCATACATTTCCACCACTCCCTTCCCCCTTCTTCTCCGAATCCCCTTCCATCCATTTTGATTACTTTGCTAGAGTGGTTCACATAACTCTGAATCATTTTAGTTCTAGATCACCAGTTTATTATAAAAGGACATAACTCAGGAACAGCCATATGAAAGAGATGCATAGGACAAGGTGTGGGGATCGGGCGTGGAACTTCCGTGTCTTCTCCATGTACCCTCAACAGCATTTCTATGTGTTCACCAACCCAGAAGACACCTTTATCACTCTGAGTACTTGGGAAATTACAAGGGCTTTTGGAAGCTGTGAACGAGGAGCCAAGGACATCAGACTGACCAAATATATTTTTTCTTATAATTCACAATATGGCACTGGTTATGACTATAATGATCATTAGCTTCCAATAAGTGAACAGTGGTATTTATACCATGTGGGCCAATTATTTAGGCATTCTCTAAATAAGTATTTTTTTTTTTACCCAGGCGATATAACCCCTTTTTTTCCTATACAAATCTAAGTCTATGAAGATACTAATAGTATGTATAAAAAGGAACAATACTTTAAAAAATAAAACCAATTAGGTAAGACTAAATTATTTGTCAGTAACTTTCTTCTTTAGGGTCTTCATAAATAGACACACACACACAACTTATAATATATAAACCTAAATAAATGCTATATGTAATCTTAGAAATTCTTAGACTCATCCTTGATAGAAAAAGTAATGAAAGCAAAGTAAGAGGTAGGAAGATTTTGGCATCAGAAAACCTAAAACCTAATTCAAAGTGGCTTACATTATAAGGAAATTAATATCATATAAAAAGAAGTTCTAAGGTTAAAAAAGCTAATTCAGTGGTTCAGAAACATTGTCCAGAACCAACCTTCTTTAACTTCTCATTTTTTTGGAATGTTGGATTAGCTTCTCTCATGCCTGCAACATGGTTGTAGCATTGTCAGGTAGCACATCCAGGCAACTGTCCATAGCAAAAAAGGATCATATTTTCAGCTAAGACTTAAAAAAATGTTATTAAAAACCTCTACAAGACCCTCTCTCATGATCATTGGCTGAAACTGATAAGAAAATTGGGGTTATAATTACCATCTTAGACTTATCAGGACCTACCTCCTGAAGGTAATGATGAGACAGCTTGTTATGAAAAATGTGGCCAAGTGAAGGAGGGGCAAATACTTTTGTAAAAAATTATTATCTTTTATATGAACTTCATGGCTTCAGTGTATCACACCCTGCCCATCATTTCCTCTATATTTTTGCTTATTCCATTAAGCTTCCTGCCCAAAGTAGCATCCCTAAATGTCTTCCTCTACACATTTCTAACAATGTTCTCAAAGAGTCTGCAATATCTATCAGAAAAATTCCTCTACATACGTCATAGTATGTCTACTCAAACAACATTTACATCATTAGCCTCCTCACGCAGGGAGGATGGAAAATCTTTGTTCTAGACATTAAGGGAAAGTGAGAGAATTCACCAATGGAATCTTCCCAGCATCTCAGAAATAGTATCATGTTGGGGACTTCTACTTACACCAATTGTTCTTTGTTTCATCCTCTGGACTTTTCCCTTCAAAACATTTGAAGGGTCTGTCTGTAATCCCTGCTTGATGATACAGACCTTCCTTCATCTTCAACTCTTCACTAAACACTCCATTTACTGTCTTCTATTTAACTAAAACCAAAGTCTTCTCCTTTCCTTCCAGCTTCAGGTGTCATCTCCCCAATTTCTGCTATTTCAACTAATATATGCATTATTATTAATTTTTAATTTCTTCATTTTATCCTAGTCTTTCATCTCATTTTGGACTCATTTATTCATTCTGGACCACATAACTTATATAGAAATTTCAGCAATCCAGTGTTTTCTGGATATTGGTAGGGAAGGAGAAATGGGAGTGAGGAAATGGAATTTTTTATTTAAATCATTATGGAGAAATTACATTTTCAATCCAATCCTTAGTGATTCTTACCCCCACATCTTTTAAATTCACCAGATGAACATGGGCTCTTGGAGAATGGATGAAGAGGAACTAGGGTCTCCTGGATAAAGGAGGTATGAAAAGAACAACAGCAAAAAATCTTCAAGGAAGGTAGCTAAAGCTAATTTCAGAACAAATCATTCTTAAATTTATTAAAACTTTTGTGACAGTTCTTCATGCCAAGATTATGACCCAGAAATCAGTGTCAACACTATATGGAGCACAAATCTAGACCTTTGGAAGCTGCAAAAAATATAGCAGATTCAAAAACCCTAAATTCAGTATCTGGCATTTGGTAGGTACTCGGTAAATATTTTGAGAAAATGCTCACATTAACAGTTTTATAAAAGTTTTTGAACAGGTAGGTTGAGCAAGTCTGACTCTGTATTCTACATGCTCTCTGTGAACACTAAGCATTCTCATGGTATTTGCCACCATCTGTATGCTGATGTCTCCCCAGTGTATAATGGCCCCCTAACCTCCAGATTCTTATAGCCATGTGTCTACTGCATGTGTCCACTTGGATATCACACCAGCATCTCAAACTCAATATTCCAAAATTAAGCTTTTTCTTTCTACCTCAAATATATTCCTTCTTCTGTATTTTCTTAACTTAGGTAAGTATACTACTAAAGGCAGTAACTGTAGTAGCATTCCACACATCTTTCTTACATTATCATCTAATAGGTCCTACTCATTTTACCTACCACATACTTTTTAAACTGTACCCTATTTTTCATCCATCACTACTCTAAGGCATCTCTCACATGGACTATTGCAGTAGTATGAATCTATTTAGTTGTGTTCACTCAAGTCCATAGTATTTTATCTAAATATCAATTCTGACCCTATTTTTTTCTTAGCTTAAAATATCACAGTGGAATCTCTTAATCTACAAAATAAATTCATCCATAAGCTATATGTTTCATATGCCTCTCCAGCCCATTTTATTTTGTCTTATTATATGCTTGATTACCATAAAATACTAAACATTGTTCCCCTATATACACCATGTTGCTAACCCTCTCCATGTGTTTGCTTTTGATTTTTCTTCTGCCTGCCTACTCATCTTTTCACACTGTTCTCACTCAATTTTCAAGATTTTTCTTAGGCATCATATCTCACTAACTTTTTTTTTCCATTCTACTAGGGGTTAGGTAGATCTATTTACATGTTCCTATAGTAAAACTTCCCACATTGTTTGGAAATGATATGTTTTCTTTTCATCATCCAACTCTCGATTGTGAGCTTATCAATTGCATAGAGTTACACATGTGCCCTTATCACAGTGCCTTGCACATGGAGTATTCAGTAAATTATTTCAGTGATATAAACTAAACATATATAATACATCTATAGGAATCTAAATGAAGGAACAAAATTTAAAGTCTTATACTAGATTCTCCACTGGCTGTCTTGTTAACTGTACCATTCATTTGTAAATGGGGCCAAGGAGATAAAAAGTAAATAATAAGCCTTCATAGTTTTGTTTCTAAAGTTACTGACATTGTTACTTAGAGAAAAGTTTAATGGAAATAGGAGGAGCTTTGAAATCAGAGAGGTCCAATTTCTAATCTTAGGTTTCCCACACGATGTGAGATTGGGCTATTGACACTGATCCTCAATGCCTGTCTCTAATGAGGATAATGCCTGACGGTCAGATCCTCAAGAATCGAGGATCTGACAGTCAAACCTCAGAGGGAAGGTAGGGGAGGGTGGGGGTAAGGGGGAGAGATCAACCAAAGGACTTGTATGCATGCATATAAGCCTAACCAATGGACACAGATACCAGGGGGTGAGGGCATGAGCAGGGGTTGGGTGTTTGGGGGGCAATGGAGGGATAAGGACACATATGTAATACCTTAATCAATAAAGAAATTTAAAAAAAATTGAGGATCCTCTTTCCCTTCGGCATGCCACTGAAGATCCTGGTGCCACTGAAGGTCCTTGTGTCGCCATGGGTCACCGCCTAGCCCGGCAGTATTGCAAGAACAAGCCTTACTCAAAGTTTCACTTCTGCTGAGGTGTCCCTGATGCCAAGATCTGCATCTTTGACCTGGGGCGAAAGTAGACAAGTTTCTACTCTGTGGCCACATGGTGTCAGATGAATATAAGCAGCTCTCCTCCGAAGCCCTGGAGGCTGCCCGTATTTGTGCCAAGTACATGGTGAAAAGCTGTGGCAAAGATGGCTTTCACATGTGAGTGTGGCTCTACCCCTTCCTAGTCATCCGCATCAACAATACCTGTCTGGAGCCTGTGCTGGGGCTAACAGGCTCCAGACAGGTATGCGGGTGCCTTTGGAAAGCCCCAGGTACAGAGGCCAGAGTCCACATTGGCCAAGTCATTATGTCCACCCGCACCAAGCTACAGAATGAGAAGCATGTGACTGAGGCCCTAGCAGAGCCAAGTTCAAGTTCCCTGGCCGCCAGAAGATCCACATCTCCTAGAAGTTCGGGCTTTACTAAGTTTAATGTGGATGAGTTTGAAGACATGGTGGCTGAGAAGCGCCTCACCTCAGATGGCTGTGGGGTCAAATACATCCCTAATCATGGTCCCCTGGACAAATGACTGGCCCTGCACTCCTGAGAGACTCGGTGCTGTCCCCACCTTACACCCACCAATAAATCAACTTTCTATCCCCCCTCCCAAAAAAAAAAAAATATTGAGGATAGTGCCCTGGCTGGGTAGCTCAGTTGATTAGAGTGTTATCCCCATAGTTTAAGGACCCCTTTGAGTGACCATCAATAGTTCTCTTCTATTAATATTCTTTTAATTTATGCTACAGAGAAGTATTCTGGTTGTGCAACTCAATTCGTAAACACGCACAAAATATTTTCTGTTGACATGTGGAATGCCATTCGATGATTAGTGCTTCACAAGGGATTCTCTTCTGAAGTATTTTCTTTGGTAAAATAAAGGCTACTCATGTGGTTTGATCTAATGCTTTACCTCCTCTAACTAAGTCTTTAAGTGTTTTCCCTCTCTTCTTTATGGCCTAGACCCATGGTCGACAAACTCATTAGTCAACAGAGCCAAATATCAACAGTACGATTGAAATTTCATTTGAGAGCCAAGTTTTTCAGACTTCAACTTCTTCTAATGCCACTTCTTCAAAATAGATTTGCCCAGGCCGTGGTATTTTGTGGAAGAGCCACACTCAAGGGGACAAAGAGCCGCATGTGGCTCACGAACCGCAGTTTGCCGACCACGGGCCTAGACCTAAAGTTACTTGTGTATATACTGTCTGCTTCCCTTCTTTTTCCCACTAGTATGTGAGCTCTATGAGGTGGAACCCATGAATTATTAATCGCTATATGCCCAGGACAAAGCCCATTGCCTAGAATGTAATAGATGCTTAATTAATGTCTACTGAATAAGGTAATTTATTCTATCCATTCGACTTGATTTAATGAGCCATTTTCATTAAAAAATGAAATGCTTTTAACATCTTTGAAGAGGAAAAAAATTAAGAGGAAGACCTCAATCCCAGGACTAATTATGATTTAAACTGTTTTGTTTTATTTAATATTAATTTTGAGACAGCAGGAAAAGAAACTTTTTAAAAAAGTGACCATACCAAGGTAAACAAGCCTTCTGATAGTAACTTTATCACTGTTGAATACCAAAATGGATGAAACGACATCATATGAGGCTCCAATTTTACAAGTAAAAAAAGATAGTAAAGATAAACTTTAAGAGTTGTAGGGCTCTGCAATTTCTACTGGCAGTTACTTTCTACTGACTAGGCTTGTGATATTGTCAAGTCAGTTCAGTAAGTCTCAGTTACCTCATTGGCAACTGGGTACAACAGTGCCTCTTTACCACACAGGCTTAAAAGATGAGTATAACAGAGATTATCCTGTGAATCATGTTGGCTTTGAAAACTGTCATTTAACTATAAAGGCTCATTTTGATGAACCATGGAGCATACTGATGTTGAAAATCACATAGCTTATTTTAGATGAAACATCTGATACCTTCCAGGTCTGGTGAATTGCCAATTCTGATGCAAAAGCTGCCTGAGCCACCCTGCACAATTAAGCAACTCAATACTGGCTCTCAAACTTCAGCCTAATGGTCATCGAAACCTCTCACATTAAAGGAATTTCTTTTCTTTTTTGGCATCACTAGTCTCTAACATATGGGGAGGGGGGACAAAAAGTAGGTTTACAGTTGTGAGTACATGAAACAGAGTTTATTCTCATATTATTTTATTCATAATTGTATTATTTATTTGTATTATTTGCCTTCTCATTATTATTAATATTATTTTGTATCTTTACTTATGACTTATCTTTTAACTAATGATGGCTGGTAATTTAACCTACTTTTGCCCATTCCTGTACGTAATGTTCAGACATAGTACCACTTAATGAAGTTTTTTTTTAATGACAAGAATACCTTTTTTTTAAAGACTGATAATTGAAGGCAACACATTATAATGGCTGAAAACGTAGTTTCAAAACTTAGACCCCTTGTGTTCAAAATCCTTGATCAATTTATTTAATCCTTACAATCTTAGGTTTCTTCTTCTTCAAAAAAAAATGGATATAATAACAACAGAACCTCTGCCACAGGGTTGTTGCCAGAATTCAATTTAAGTAGTGTTACTTAAATTTAAGTAACATTCTACCTGTCTAGCACATGGTAAGCATCAAATAAACACTAACTTATCTTCATCTTTTTCTTAGATGCTAGGAATTATATAGCTTTTACCATTAACTACTAAATCTGATGAACTCGTGGATTAAAAAGTAATGTATAAGGACAGATCACATGTGCTTTAACTAAGAAATAATAGAATGGTCTCCAGTCTTATGAATATACCATCACCGTCATCTATTAAGTATCACAGGGCAGCCATTGAAGTGAAAAGCAGGAGGCCCTGTTTTGGCATGGGGCGACCCTCTGCAGCCCCGCTCTTCCTCAGCCTGGCCAGTTAAGCATACAATCACATCTCTCTGTTTGCTCCTGTCCTTGTTCATGCATACCAGGTACAAAGACAGGAGACTGGCCCAGCACAAGTCGGAAATAGAGTGTTTCACCCCCAAAGGGAGTATGGGGAATGGTGGGAGAGCAACAATGAGCAGGTAAGCAAACTGTGAGTGGCCTGAGATGGTGTGAGCTACATGTGTGCAAGCTAGAGGAACAGGTGGCTCCCTAGTCTGGGTCCTCACTCAACTGTGCATCCCATACAGTGTGTCCAACCTGGGCCACCGCTGGTTTTCTGTGTGTGTTTGATTTGCAAAACCCATACCATCTTCATGTGAAGTGATGGGAGCCTCCTGTCCCAGGTGCTGCTGTTTCCCAGGGCTGTGCGCTTTGCATGTCTGAAGCCTTACCTCACAGTCAATTCTCCCACGGATCTTAATATACTGGTTAATTGCTTCTGGAGTTTGCAAAGTGGAAGAGCTTAGAGGAAATTCACATTTTGGGATTATCCAAATACTTAGGAAAACAAATACTAAAGCCTAACACTGGTTTTGAGAGAAAAACTACAATTGAGGGAAGTTGCCAGCTCCAAATCCCAGACAAACCTGGGAATTAATCTGACTTCCATTGAACATAACAACATCAACACACAGAGAAGGGCAAATGCCATGCCAAACTAGTGAACTATGGAGGCAAGAGGCTTTTTGTGAACTGATATCAGGAAAGCTAGTCCTCCTCTAGCTACTGTAGCTTTGCATCTCCTTTACTTCTCTGTGTTTGGTGGCAAACACTCCCTGTTGCTGCGCTATGCATGTTCCTTCATACCAGGCACTCCCAACTGAGCCGTGCCCAGTAAACTGGGGTATTTGTGATTAGAAGCATCAACTAAGCTGTGTTGCATGAAATAAACGTGCTTTATTGCATGCGACTGGGTTTCAGGAAAAGGGCTCTGGAAATAAAGACTGTCAAGATTGGCATTGAACAGTTCCTAGAAGTTGGGGAATCACTCACCGTGAACTAACTCTTCACCTCTAATTTGTTGTGGCACTTCCCAGTCCACCGGTGAGGTGTGGAAAGGAAGGTCTTGGAAATCACCCTGGATTAAAGGAAAGGGAAGTTTAGAAAGCAGAGTATATACCTGAGTGTGTACATGTGCTGATAGCAGAGCTTGAGAGCCAGCTGTATAGCAAGAACATATCCTGTTGACCTTTTACCCCAAATGTTGCATTTTCTTCCTTGGTAGGGGCTCCTTCTGGTTTTCAAAATAATGTCTAACTTTCTCCAAGGACCATTGCATTGCACAACCTCTGGGGAACCATTCACATTGCAGCACATGAAAATGGTGCCTGGAAATGTGCAGCACACAGCCTGAGCAATCATTTGTGCAGCTCTGGCTAAGAGCTTGGCCACCTTCGTCCATGACTCCTAGAGGCAAGGCAATGAGAGTGTGTGTACATATGTGTGCACATTGGTGTATCTGATGGCCTTATGCCTATGATTCCTTTCTACAACTATTTTTTTTATCTCAGTATATCTGGAAGATAAGCATCAATAGATTATTTTGTGGGAGTAACTCAAGAGACTACTACTGGGACTGCGGGTTTCCTTCCGTCAAGATATGATAAAGTGTCCTAATTCCTGTCTTTGAAAATCAAACAGCACCCAAGTTCACTGGCCAAAAGACTGTATCAAATGAACACAGGGCTCTGTCCAGAGTGTAGGACTGGAGTTTCCAAACATAGTGAACTTGGCTGCCTATCAAACATACTAACACAAAATCTTGGGCAATATAACCTAGAAATCTGTAGTGTTATATGTTTCCTAGGTCATTCTATCTTAGCCAGTTTCTGACATTTAGGAATACTCCATTCATCTAAAGAGGTCATAGAGCTACTCATGACAAACATTAAGTCTCAATTCTGTCATGCAGTGTTCTTAGGCATATTTGGTCAATGCTTAGACCTCTCAGATCTGATCAGTTCAGCAATTAGATTTGCTCAAGGCTGCCTTCATTGAGAATGGACAAGAGACAGTGGGACACATAGGGTAAGAGGACCCCAGAGCACACAGACCAAACTTCCTTGGGTGAGATCTAGATTTACAGAGGTAGGCACGCCATATGTCTACACTGGGAATGGTAGATACCACTTAGCTTTTGTTTCCTCACTTGTTTGGATATAGCCAAAGTAATGGCAAGGCTTATTACACTGATATGTCCTGGTGGTACAGGGGGACACAGAGCATGCTGTCGGAAAGACAGTTCTGTTGGAGTAACCCTCTCAGCCCTTCAGAAAAGCATAGTTAATTGGGAACAAATGGTTTTCTCTTCCTACTTTTTCTTCCTTCCCACTTGTTTAGCATTAAATAAAAACTGACACAGAGAGAGAAAGAATGTGTGGGAGAGGAAGGAAGTCCCTCAGTGCTCTAAGAGAGCTTTCCATTAGGGAGGACAGAAGGCCTATAGACAAACAAAAGGAGAGGCCAAAATTTCTAAGACCTTTAAATCCTTTTTTCCAACTTTATATTTGTTCATATCAACACATACACACACACACACACACACACACACACACACACAATAATATTTTTCCAGGAGAAGTAAGTTTAAAATTGAATATTAAGAGAAGACATATCATAGAGAAGGCAATTGCAATGTAAATCATTTTTAATAAGAGGTTAGATTTGTTAACCCCAATTAATTTACTGTGGCATTAAATAGAGCTGGAAATAAGATAACTGTATGAGACCTTTATAGAGACTTTTAGCATCAGCCTAAATGGCCATCTTTCTCATCCACTCCCCTAGTTGCTTCCCAGAGTCATGGTCATTATCACGTTTACTCTGAAAATGACTGAGCTGGTTCTGCGACCATTACTGAACAACCAGTCCCAGGGAGGAGCTAAGAAAGTTCAAACAACCACAAAAAAAACCAGGAATGTCGCCCTGCATCTCATTGGCCTATGTGTTCTATAATGAAACTGTATAATGGACAGGACCCTATGAATTCACACTTGGGTGATTCTTCAGAGCCAAGCTGCCTGGTAGCAGAAAAGAAGTTTAAATGCATATAGTTACATCCGGCCAGAACATTCTTATCTGCAAAATTGGCAAGGCCTTAGAGACACTCCCACACTTCTTCCTCCTACCTCCACCGTAATCACGTGGGCATTTGAAATGGAATGATAATGTTATATGTATCCATAACACTCTAGACCCCTGAAATACTATGTTGCTGTTTTCCCTTTAAGTGAAATTTTTTTTCCTTCTGTCTGAATATAGCATAATGTGTCATCTTTTCATATTTCCACAGTGGACAGTCTAAGTGTATTTCAGAGCAGAGTCCTCCTAAATGCAGAAGTGAACGGGAGTCCTAAATAGGGAGGTGCTGTATGAACTGAAAATTCTCTAAACCCTTTCATCGTGTGAGTTCATACCGTGATGGTCCACCATCAGGAATGGCTAAAGCTTCAATGAATGTTCTTATCTCCTGTCTCAGCAGGGGTATTTGATGGGAGTCTGTGTGTGATGTGCTCCTGCTGGACCCCAGTAGGAGAGCCACAGACATTCTGAGCCTCCCAGAATCTCTTTAAGAAAGAGCTCCCTTAGTCAAATGAAGGTGATAGATCTACAGTCCCCCACCAGCAATGGAAGAGAGGAGGGCAGTACCAAGTTATTTTTATTGTTGCTGTGTCATAATATCAGTTATGTAAACTATTAACCCCAATCAGTTGAGTAACAGATGCAGCATCTAATTTTAGTGGGTATAAATATTTAATAAATCCTTAGAGAACCTGGTAAGAGTGATGTCATGATAGTTATTATTGAATTAGTTGGAACTCAGATTTGAAAAGTAACCCCAAAATGTAATGTCTGTATTAGGACTGTTTTGCCTTTCTTTCATTCAATTATTACTTTCTTCATTTAAGGTTCATTTATGAAGTATATACTATGAGTCAAGTACTTTCAAGACTATGGAGATAAATGAGTGACCAAGACATAACTAATGCCCTTGAAAATCTGTAGCCTATTTGGGAACTGAGTCAGAAAAATAGATCATCGCAATGTAATATAGAACCTCTCTCCCACAGGATAATGTATGTGTTAGAATAACTCTTCATTTGATATCACTTCTTTTTTTATATCATTTCTATAACTTCTGTCAGTGCAAATAGAATTAAGAGACATAGAAACTAAGTAATAAACCTGAACTGAGTGCTTAGATTAGGCCTATGCACACAGTTATATAAAATTCATAATCCACAAAAAAGAAAGATTCTGCCTTTCTAGAACAATAGAGCCCAAGTTAGTTGCTTAGCAATAGATTAGGACCCCTGCAGTAGACTGCTCTTTATTCCCTCCCAAAGTCAATTTCAAATTAATATTCTAACTTATATTTAGAAATGTTCTAAAATAATAGTAACTACAATAATTACTATAACTTAGACACTGTGATAGTCCCATCTTATATGCATTCTCCCAAGAACATTATAAGCAAGGCATTTTTTTATTTCCATGGTACAGACAAGGAAAATGAGGATCAGGAATATTAAATAACACAGTAGAGTCATTTAATGAAAATTCTAAAATCAAAGAGAGATGCTTTAACTAAGATCAAAGGAAGTCTTTTGTCTAAACAAATCGTTTTTTTTCAGCAACCATTATAAAAATCTTGTGATTCTCTTATTCTACAGTCCTTCAGGATTTATCTCTGCGATATTCAGGTCAGTTGGTAGAGTTTTCAAATTTATTATCTGGTTATTTTATGGACAAAAACTTGGATGTTGCCGTTTCCCTGGACGCTCCACAAGAGTATGTCTTATTGCCCCTTGGTTCATGTGTGCATTTGGGCACTTAGCACAGAGACAATATTGCATGGTGGCAATGACTCTGGGTTTAAGGTCAGATTTGAGGACTAGGCTCTGCCTTTATTTGACTTGGGCATCTTAGTTAACTTCCATAAGCCTCAGTTTTTACATCTATAGTACAAGTTAATAATACCTGTTTATACCAAGCATTCAAGGTGATGGAATTTACTTCATTTCCCAAACATTCCCAGCCCAAGTACTCCACACCAGGCACCATACTAAGCACAGGAGGTGCATGTAGTCATTGCCCTTGGAGTGTTCTACGTTCAGTGCAGAAACAGATTTTTAAATAATTACAATTACCATCCTATAAGTGCTCTGTCAAACAACTGTTGTGAGGTCAAATATAATAACACTAGTGACCCAGTGCACAGATTTGTGCACACTGAAAGGAAATTAATTAGAAGGTGGCCGGTGGGGTAAGACTGGGTGAGATGGTCCCTCCCCAGCTGGCTGCACCTGGGGTGGTTCCGTGGCTCAAAGGGCGTCTGCGGAGTGAACAGGGGTCACTCCAGCAGGTGGGGTCCCTTGGCTTGGCCTGTGGGGATCAGGCTGAAACTGGCTCTCCGACATCCCCCGAGGGGTCCCAGAGTGCGGGTCACTCTGCAAAGTTGTTGTCATATAGGGTGTGGAACACAAATGCAAGGGTGCAGTAAACCAGATTTGGGGCCAACAAGTGCCCCAGCAACAACATAATCCATGGCCGAAGGTGGAAGCATGTGGCCCCGCAAGGAATCAGGCTCCCTCCTCTCTGGTTTCGGGGTGCATTACCTCAGAACCGCTGTTGCCAAAGTCACTGCAGCTTGGCAGCTCCTGTGTTGAGCATCTGCCCCCTGGTGGCCAGTGTGCATCATAGCTAGCAGTCGGATGGACACTTCACATGTTAGCTTTTTATATATATACTAGAGGTCTATTGCACAAAGATCAGTGCAATAGGCCTTCCTTCCCCTGGCTGCCAGCAGTGGTTTTCCTCTGGCACCCAGGCCTTCGCTCCAGCTGCAGTGAAGAAGCCAAGCCTCTTCAGTCTTCAGTCTTTGCTCGGGCCAGAGCCTTCAGTCTTCACTCTGTGCCTGCATATGCAAATTAACCAAATTTGTTGGGTTAAGTTGCATACTCAATCCTGATTGGCTGGTGGGCATTGCAGAGGTATGGTCAATTTGCATCTTTCTCTTTTATTAGTGTAGATATATAGATAAGTGAAACTCCTTGTGGGGTGTAAAGTTCTATTTAAATGGGAGCTATTACCTTCCCCAAACTCCCTCTCCTTTGTCATCAATCCCAACCCTATGTTTTATTCAAGGTTAAATCAAGCTGGATTCCTCCACAAAGTCTTCCTGCCTATACCAGCTCACAGGCACAAAATAGTTGTGTCTTCTTTTGTTTTCTCTTTACTCAGTTTTAATCTGGGTTTTATATTGATTGCTCAGGGGGGAGGAGGAGAGGCTGAGGGAGGAAGGATCATTTCCTGTTTTGGGGAAAAGGAAAAAAGCAAAAAAAAAAAAAAACACGTCTAATCTTAGGTGAAGAACTGTTAACTGAAACCTAGAACTTAAATCTCAGTATGAGGAGTTATTTAGTTTTGAGATTTGAGTCCAGGTTACTGAATTATGGATCATAAGAAACAGCTTAATTTGAGAAAGAAAACTCTGTGATGATCCAACAAAATGCCTCTTTATGAGGACTTAGGGGAAGTAGCAGCTATATTTTACCATTAGTTCATCTGAATGGACATGTAACATTTTGAAAAGGCCTCCTGTTGCTGTTAAACCAAAGAGAAGTGAACAGGGGGCCCAGTGGTTCTCTTCCGAACAAGGATATTATTAGGGACTAACCACGCAAGTAAGAGATATGCTCTGAAGGAATTATCACAGAAGTGTGCAGCCACTGCTCCCTCCCAACTACTCAGAAGAGAAGGAAAGTCCACCTCACAGGGTTGCTGCAAGGGTTTCATAAGATTAAACACATGGAATAACCTTTTATTTATTTCTTTTATGTGACACATGCAATACATATGCTAACTGGATTTTGTTTATTCATGTTATTTCAAGTTCCCCAGGCTTTGCGCCTCATTAAGTCCACTTTATTTGCAAATCCTTCCTTGAAACTTCTTCCCCAGTGAACAACCTTTTCCCTGAATTCTTTGAATACTAACAAGAAAATTCTAACGGACAAGAACAAATATCTTTTCTTTTTACAATAGTTCTTGGTATCAGTATATTCCTTTCCGTCCTCTTTTTTTGTCATACCTTTTAGTGTCTTAAAACTGTAACCCTGCACTATGAAAACAAGCTCTTAAATCTACTCTGGACACCACTATTTGGCTTGTATTGATCTACTGAGTTCCTCATTGCCTTGAAGACTAATTACCAAACCAATATTAATTAAATCATAACATTTTCCTGAAGTAGAAGCAGGACTGGGGCCAGATGATGAGTAAGGTCAATGGATAAAGCTGGGGCGAGGGTTTAAAGGAGATTATGGCATGGTTCCTACATTCGTTTGTTTTGTTAAGCTCAAGAAAGAAAATCAAATATGCAAAATATTAAATAACAATGTAGAATTCTTACAGTTGAAGAATAACAGAAAAGAAGCCATGAGTATCTATTTATATTGTATTCATTCATTTATTGATGAAGCATGTAGATTACATATGTATCTAATACTTGGGCCATCTCTCTGATCTAACATATTAGACCACCTATGAATTCCAAATACTAAAAGCCCAAGTTGAAAAAGGTGAAGAGATTAAGAAAAACAAACAAACAAAACAAAAAAAACTCAGACAACAGTATGATGATTACAGGGGGATAAGGAGGGAGAGAAGGTAGAAGAGGGTAATGGAGGTACAAATGGTGATAGAAGGAGACTTGACTTGGTGAACACACAAAACAATATACAGATGATGTGCTATAGAATTGTACACCCTATATAATCTTATTAACCAATGTCACCCCAATAAATCAATTTTAAAAATTAGCATATAAGTGCTGAAACCTAATAGCTAACTAGAGACAAGACCTCTAATAAACCTAATCATTTGTAATCTGAAATGACCTGCCTGGGTTGCCAGGGCTTGGACCAGGACCCCTTCTTCCTTTAATATATGTTGGCTATCAGCTGCCAAAAAGAGGAAGGAGGAGAAAGAGGGAGGAGGAGAAAGAAAAGGGAGGAGGAGAAGTCCAAGGTTAATTACTGAGTTATTAAAAAAACAAAAGAAAGAACAAGGAAGAAGATCCATGTAGGTCAGGGATGGCCAGGAAAAATATTATAGTGGACCAAAAAAAATGGAAACTCTATCTTCTGATGCCTTAACTTCTTACTCCATCCTCACACACTCAAACTGGACTACTGCTTATCTTTGGAAAACTGCTTGCAGGAATCCTGACTTCTGTCATTGACATTCCTCCTGGAAGCCAATGCCTAACACTCTCTTTTTGTACTTTGCCGTAATCTTCTAATTATTCAAGGCCTAGACGCCATCTGTCTCCTATGGGCAGGCAGCATTCCCTGGCCACTCTCCTGCTGTTGGACATGGTTTCTTCTTTTTGTGAAGTTTTTAATCCCTTGTGAGCTTCAACCCAGAGAAACTCAGTGAACTCACTGCTTGCTCCCATGTTCTACCTTCCTCACCCTTAGCACCCATCACCCACCCATCTGCTTCTTCATTTCAAGGTCCTGACTGGTGGGGGGGAGGGGTAGAAACAGCCTCTTTCTATCAAAATACTGTGAGTAACTCATATTGTTAGCCTTCTCTATGTATCTTCTCTCTTGAATTCAATTTTACCCTCTTTGAGTGTGGTTTCTTATATCAATACTTCTCAGTCACTATATCAAAAACACTGCTGAATAAAATCATTTGTGAAGTTATCACATAGCATCTGTTACCAATATTAGTTGAAACACCAAAATTTTCAAAATAGTGCACATTTAAGGTTATGCTTGCAAGTATACCATTTTCATTTCCTGGCTTTCCAAATAAGTCAGAGAGAAAAGAGAGAGAACTATCAGAGTAGGAATTATGTGTGCTACATATAGGACAATTGTCTTTTAGTAGATGACAGCATGAAAAAAAAAAGGCTGAAAACTGCCATATAATATTAATTTATATGTTTGTAAGCTTCAAGTGCCTTCATCATCAAAGCATCCATTCATGACAAATGTAGGTGCTCAATCAACCTGTGCTTTTTGAGTTAACATCCAAAGAGCAATGTATAGGGTGCTTTCTTGGATTGCAAAGAAATGATTAAGAAGTACAGTGATATAGGGTAATAGAGAATATAAATCAAATGACTAACTTAGCTACTTAAAAACACATATCATCATCATATCTGAGACTTCTCTTCCATGGAATAAGGAGAGATCATTTCAAAAAGCAAATATAGACAGTGTTCTGTCATGGAAAATGGAATTGGAAATTATGTTATGGTATAATCCCACCTCATCATTTTCTAACTGTGTAACCTTGGGCAAATCACCTACCTAATCTCTGTGAGCTTCAGTTTTCTCATTTTTGAACGGGGCATAAAGATGTTGATCCTATCCACCTTTGACAATCAGAATGATTCTAAAAGTGCTTTGTAAAGCATTATGCAAATATAAGGTAGCATTGCTTTGTGTGTGTGTGTGTCTATACTAGATCATTTAGTACTTGACTTCATTTCCATTTATTCAAGTGTTTTTCTCTATACAAACATCTCTAAAGCATGCATTGTCATGTCCATTTAAGTTGCTTTTGTCAGGGAGGTAGCTATTTACATCCATTTATGCTGTACCTGGAGAAATTTATATAGCTGATTCTGTCATATTCTTATATATTATAGTGTATTTCTCAGTGAAATTGTCAAAACCAAGACATCAGATTTTAGGCAAGTCTCAGAAAGAAATTTTCCACCTAATTTACAAAGTCTGAATAGCAACAATATCGAATTGTTTAGTATATTTTAAAAACTGTATTTCCATACTTTGTAATTCAAAGCAAATTACTGAAAACAAAATATATTGATTTTAAAAGTTTAACAAAATGAGCTGAAAATAGAACTGCAATTGCAAATCTTTAGTTTATAATATTCTTAATTCATGAAATTCTCTTATTGACCTAGTATTTTCTGATGTCATTCCAAAGACATATTTGCTAATGAGGTTACAAGCTTTTTATCTGATACATTTTGTATTAGGAAGTTCAAAATCATATTGTATCTCTCTCCTGCCTATCCCTCAGCCCAAAATCACAAACAAGAATGGTTTAGTAATTAAGATAACTGTTTCATAAAGAGAATTTGGTAATTTTCAGAGGATATATTTGATTATTCTGATGCCATGAAACTGTGCAACTTATGAAGGTACTAATAAGCTATGTAACAAATGAGAGAATAACGGCTTAGGAGTTTGGGGTGCTTTTTTTCCCCATTAAATAAAATATTCTTGAGAATTTTAATTGTTTATGTGCTATTAATAAAACTCTAAAGTTCTGAGAGGAAAAACCATACAGATCATTCAACAGCCATTTAAAACGAACACAAAAATTCTAAATTCCATAGAATTTTGATGCTTAAACTCTCTGTATTAACATTTGCTTCCTAACGATGGTGTGCCATAGCAGAATGCTCTAATTCCTGCAGGTTTTGGCAAATGAATAGAGAGATGGGAGAGGTCATTGAACTGACATTCAGAGATGGCTTGAAATGAATAAATTATGTGTGTCCCACATAGAAAATAAGACAGAGTACACTTGTGAGAATAAAGATATAAAGTGAAATTTTGGCAGACCCAAAGATACACAAAAATAAACAAACTAAACACTTATCCCTAAAATAACATTATTGAAATGCTGCTTTATTTTTTCAGAAACAGAAAGCAAATTGTCATATATGATAAAACAATAGATTAATTACATGGAATTACATTTGGCAAAAGGGTTCATTGGTGCCTGGAAAGAGCAAGAAGTGTTTGTTAGTGTTTGTTTTGGCCAGTTTGTCCTCCTTCCCAGATGTAGCAAATGACTTGTCCTATCTCTCCCTTGTGCCTCTTTCCTCCTCCTTCTCTAACGAAGAAGATATTCAGTGGGTAAGGTGAAGTGCTCTAGACTGGTAAGGACAAGTTCCCTTCCCTTTTTCTTATCTCAGGCCCCTAGAACAAATGTACAATCCTGATGCTTTAAAAAAATTCTTAGCCTAAGTAATAATCAACAACATTGTGCCTCAATTGAATGAAAGGGTTGATAAATATCCCTTGCAGAGGTGCTTTGCTTTTTCAAGTACCCTCATGTACATTACCCTTTGGTTCCACCCAG
Source organism: Corynorhinus townsendii (assembly GCA_026230045.1). NCBI lineage: Eukaryota > Metazoa > Chordata > Mammalia > Chiroptera > Vespertilionidae > Corynorhinus > Corynorhinus townsendii. The sequence goes on along the minus strand of JAPDVU010000008.1, from coordinate 56,988,208 downwards.
AAATCATGTGAGCAGGGGAGGTTCATTTCCTCCATTTTTACCAATAAGCAAAGAGGCTTAAATGTGTTAAGTGATTTATTTGCCCAATGTCACTCAGGGCCAGATCTTGGACCCACATTCAGAATCCATGGCTTATACTGCCTCAGTAAGCTTTCACCACTGAGAAGTTTCACTAAAACAGATATATGTGAATGACAGAAAAGGAATAAACATTTTGTGATAGTCATAGTAGATATCAAGATCTGTGTTTTCATATTTAGTTAATGAAATATTTTATCTGTGTACACTAATTACTTACTATTCAGTACCTTGTGTTATAGAAAATAGATCCATAAGACAAAAAGAAAATTTAATTAATACTGAATTACTTTTAAAACTTAATTCTAACAGAAAAACAATTCAGTATGATTTTTTAAATGAAATGCATGTATCCAATTATTTGCCCCAAAATATTGTTGAGCACCTGGCCAAAACAAACACCTACTGAATTATAGGCAATGCACTGGTGCTATGGATATAACAGACAACAAAGAACCCTCTGTGCCTTTAAAACACTCCAGTTAGCAATAAGATGTACATATAGCAAAGAGTTATTAAGTACCTAAGGCAGGACTCTGAGTACCTTAGTCAGGGGTAGGGTCAGGAAAGCATCCCTCCAGAAAAGTCAATTAAGGTGAAATCAAAATTTAAAAAGGAAGAGTTTTAGCAAAAAGTAAAGACAGAGAGCACAGAGCACAATGAAAGGGCATTTTAGGAAGAAGTAAAACATGAAATATGAATAATGTGGAATTTAGTGGAGTAGTTGCTATCATCCAAGGACAGAGTTCGGGTTGAGAAAAGAGACCACAGAGCAAGCCCTATGAAACTCCAATTTTTCTTACAGTTGGTCACGTTAAGGAGAAATAACCAGAAATATCTTATGGCTTTACCATATATTTTACTTTGCATTGAATTCCCTGTTCCTCAAAACAGAGCTCAAAATGGCACTGAGTATACTGTTTTTATTTTCTGAAATGTAGTATTTTCTGAAATGTAGTGTTCTGGAATGCAAAAACTAATCTATAGGTACCTTCTCCTTGCTAGATCCTTTTCTCTACATCCTTACAACAACCTTCATCAAATGATAGATGGATTTGTTTGTTTGTTTTTACCAAGGCTTAAAGAGATTATTATTATTATCTAAGCATCCAGGATGGCTGATCAAGAATTAGAACCCAGATTTTAGGATTCTTTGTCCATTACACTTGCCAGGACAACACAAACTTCCCTGTTAGCATAAGAATCCTATTTATCCATCAGACCCTTATTAATATCAGTGTGCCAATAAACAAGATAGATAAGGTCCCTGTCTTCATGGGAACTATATCCTACTAATAAACAGATTGATGTCATAAATTAGAGGTGTTTTTGTGTGTGTGTGTTTTTCTGAGAGTTGCCATTTACTTTGTAGAAAAATACCTTTTATTACCCAAGTAATGAAATGAAGTGCTCAGATTTAGACTCCATTTCTCTGGTGTCTCCTTGTGTCCATTTCCCTTGTTATTCTGATTGCCTCTCTCCCACATGACTAAGGGCACTGTGAGCAAAGGATGGCAGGAATGATACCAGTATTTTGTGCATATTGGTTGGTTAGGATAGTTTCCTTCTCACACATTCATCCAGAGGTTTTTTAATCTGCTATCATGTTTTTGGGCATGGCTACATGTGATTCCCAAGGATTGTCACTGTTAACGCCCAAAGTTATATTCCATCAAAACCTTTCTGTGCTGGGAACAAGAACTTCCCTAGGATAAAGCTTGGAGAATAAATCCAGTTATGCTTCTAGTTTCTAGCCCATGCTTTGTATTAAAGTGGCCTCAGAGAACTGAAAGACGTATTGTCCCTCCCAACATGCCTGTTTTTCATCCTGCTGGTAGGAGAGAAAGGGGTTGTTGGCAAACATCCTCCAAATCAAACACCATAAATAACCTGGCCCATTTATTCTGTGTCATGTTCCAGGAGTTAGTGGACACCTGGGAAGAAGAAAAATAATGCACTAAAAACATAAAAGGTGGCAGGCAGGTTGATGCACAGTGTAAAAACAAACCATGAAACTTTCCTGGAAACAAAAGTTAGAGGTTGGCAAGGCCTTTTCTGCTACTGAGGATGTATAGCAACCTCCAAACCTGGATATAATCTATCCATCCTTTGCAGAAACAGAGGTGGGGGAGGGGAGAGGGGGAGGGTACCTCACATTCCCCAATTCCTAAGGACACCAAGGTGTTATGCCCTGGATAGATTAAATGGAATGAGAGTTCAAAGGAAGAGCAGAGAAAGGAAGACCACAAAGTGCAAATGGACAGATGAAGAAATTGGAAGCAATGTGGAAAAGAGGCAGTAAGCATGTTGTTATAGGGGCTGCAGAAACAGTGGTCTGTTATCAAGGCAGTGGGTGTCTCAGGCAGAGTGAATATGGCAGTTATAGTTGGGTAGCCGCAAGACGGGTGGGTTCCAAACACAATTCAGTTCCCTGCCTGGCAAAGGCAGGCCAGCCCTTTAGCTTGGCCTCCAGGAGGCCAAGGGAGCAATGGCAACCCAGAGAGAATGGAGAGCTTCCTGATAGAGTTTCTCAGTTTGCAGAACTTTCCTGACCCTACCACTTTGGAGAGCAAGAGAACTTGTAAAATGCATAGGTCCTTGGACCCCAACACAGTCAGAATCTCTTGGGATCCTGCCTAGGATATTTGACAAATGTCCTAGATGAGTCTCATGCACAGTCAAGTTTAATAACCACTTGCTGAGATGATAAAATTTGGTGGCCAGAGCCTTTTATCTACAGACTGCCCAAGGCTATCTCTTGGTTACAGCACCTAGAATTGAGTTGTCTGGACTTAACAGAACCCCAGATAAAGAGACCTCAAGTTCCTTTATGATGAGAAATCACATCAGGATCTCTTCATATACCATCCCTGAAGGTCAAGCCACATCCTCTGGCCACACATAGCTTCAGAGGCCATTGTGTCATTTTCTGCGGTCAGGTAGGAGGCACCCATACTGTTTCATCAGAGCAGCTTTCAGATCCCAGAGTGGAACCAAAAAGAACTGCCTGGGAAAAGAAAGAGGGAGAAAGACCCTAAGAAAACACATTAGTCAGATAATACTTAAGCCCCTAATTTGAAAGCAATATGCTAGGTGCCAAAGGCAACATATTACATGCTCTCTCATAGAATTATTTCAATTTATAAGCCTAAAAATAAATTGGTGAGGAAATTTTCTATGAAGTTAAAAAGTTCTAATTAATTAGAAATTCATATGAATTTCTATTTTCCAGAAGATAAGACAGACTAAGTAAAACCATTTTCAAAGTCAGGAATTCATATAGAAATCCCTAAGTAAATACACCAACCAATGGCTGGCAGAATAAAAACTGAACTGGAACTACTGTCTACTTCCCGGTAACTCTTGACTCTTCCTCCTTCTCTCTAGCACTGGGTTGGTGAGTGGAGGTTCTAGTTCTTCTCTTTCAGAGGCCGCCAAGTCTAGGAAGACCTTGGCCTGCACCGGGGTCTCCTGCGCAGAGCCGCAATACTGCAAGCCCTGGCCTCCAAGTTTGCCATATAACCAGCTGGTGCACTCCCGGGTGGGCTCAGAACTACTTCAGAATCCCCATAAATACTGCTTCACCCTTACTAATATCCCCTTTGACCACTTTCGTGGAAATGATAAACTGAAGGCCAGCCACAAGGGAGCTAACTTTAACGCAAAACAGAACAAGCGAGCAAATGCCACTTCCAAGATCTCTTTCCATGGTGTCCTGTTGATGCCTTATTTCCTGAAGGAACAAGAAGGGTCCTTCCCAATCCAAGCCCCTTAACCACCCACCATTGGGGAAGCCAATGGGGACCTCGCTGAGTCACCTCTCCTCTCCCTTCTCTCCGCAGCTCCAATGGAAAGTCTGTCACGTGGGCCCAGAACGAGAGAAGCGGCCGGGGGCAGCACCTGTGGCAGCGGCTGTCGATCCACATCAACAAGAAGGAGAATCCCAACCAGACGGCAGTCATCAAGCCCTTCCCCAAGAGCACGGAGAGCCGCGGCCTGGGGGCGGGTGGCGGGGGCGGCAGCGCGGGCACCAGCGCGGGGGCCACGGGCGGCGCCAGCTGCACAGCTGCGGGCCCCGGCGGCCCTGAGCCCCCCGACGCCGGCTCCAAGGCGCTGTACGACGTAGTGGAGGCCGAGGAGCAGCTGCCCGCGCCCGCGCGCCCACGCTCGCCCTCGCCCATCAGCACGCTGAGCCAGCACGCAGGCTCCGCCGGCCGCCCCGACGACGAAGCGCAGTCTCTGCCCTCGGAGCCCGTGGCGCGCAGCAGCGCCTCGCAGGGCTCGCTCATGGAGCAGATCAGCAGCGTGGTGACCCGCTTCACGGCCAACATCAGCGAGCTCAACTCCATGATGCTGTCCACGGCCGCTCCCGGGCCCGGCGCAGGCGCCCCGCTCTGCTCCTCCTACCTAATCCCCAAAGAGATCCAGCTGCCCACGACGGTGACGACCTTCGCCGAAATCCAGCCTCTGCCCACCATCGAGGTCACGGCCGGGGCGCAGCCAGTGGCGGCGGCAGCGGCGGCCCCGCCGGCGGGGGGCGCTGCCCTGGAGACCACGGCGCCTGGGCCTGAGGCTGCAGCGGGCAAGCCGGACCTGGAGGAGTTGGTGGCCCTCACCCCGCCGTCCCCCTTCAGAGACTCGGTGGACTCGGGGAGTACAACCCCCAACTCGCCAGTGTCCGAATCTGCCCTGTGTATTCCATCGTCTCCCAAATATGACACACTGATCATCAGAGATTACACTCAGAGCTCCTCATCGTTGTGAAAGTCACTGGAAACCACGCTGGGTTCCCCATGGAGCCAGGCCGCCCGTGTTCACGTGTTCACACGGTGACAAGTGCAGTCGCCTGGTTTAAGATCAGAGGTGGAAGATGTGGAGTAAAAGCCACCCTGGAGACGTGAGATTAATAGTGCTATTTAACATCAACCGACGAAGACACCAACGACAAATCTTTTGGCAGATTTTCTTCTAGTGGCCTTAGAAAACATGGGCTTTTAAGAAACACTGCTATTTTTGAGGGCTGGCAGGAGTCTGCTAAAACAGTTACATACCAAGTGCTTTGCTCTAGGGAAGCAATGAGTGTGAAACAGCATAATGGAGGGGGAAAAGCATAGTTGATAAGCAACTGTACAAAGTTCTGTTTGTTTACTTTAGTTCTTTTCCCAGAAGAGTCTTTGATTCACCAAACATGAATGTACATTTTCTAACAAACTGAAAATCTGGGACCAAAACGTCAACCCATCTCTTGTTTTGTTTTGTTTATTTCTCTTTTCTTTGTGTCCCCCCCCCCCCCCCCCGCCCTCCCCCTGCTTTCTTTTAAAGACTTTGAAAAGCAGTTCCTTGAGCTTGGTATTTACTGAGACTTAGTGAGTGTGTCTGAAGCATAACACACAACTGGATAATGAGTGGTACGCTAATATATGTAGGGCTTTTAATCAGAGACTTCCTTTCCTCTCCAATTTGTTTGTGAAATCCTCTTCCAAAAGCCTGCATCCGAGATTCCATCTAGTTATTTCAATTCACCTCCATAGACCAAGAAAACCAGTGGAAGATTTCTTGACTATTTCACCATGTTGCCAATCAATACTGGAGTAGCAAAAAATATTTTCTGGAATACTGTTTTGTAATTCCCTTACTGGGGTACGTTGTGTAGCTGGAAATGCTCTTTATAATAATCATTCTTAAGCTCCAGCCTGGCTATCTCTTTCATGAACTGTGGCCTCTCCTCCTAATGAATGCTGTTCCGTTAGCATTGCCAGCTAAACTATTAGCGTATGCATTTGGGCTTCTTCATTCCTTTCTTTTGAGAACCTGCTGCAGGAAAAAAGCTCCTCTGTTCTTTTCAAGTCCCACCACTGGAAGAATGGTACAAAGACCCGATGAAGACGTTGTCATGATTGGAGGCACTGTTGTTCAAAAAATTAACACCATCTTAATACACTGGAAATGTTAAACTGTGTCAAGTCGGCTTAGCAAAGATTTAGCCATGCCAGTGAGTAGTGATTTTAACTTTTCTTGGCTGCTGCAAACAGGGCAGCTATGAACTATGACAAATGTAGATTTTTCAAAGCAATACAGAATACTAAAACAGAGGAACCTTAATGAAAACAAACCACACAGTCTTTCTTAGCCATTCCAAAAAGAGGCAAAGCAATTATGACTATTTTCCTTTTTAAAATAATTATTAATATCATTTTGTGCATTTCATACTGTCACTTTTTAAATACTGCAGAAAAGAGATTTAAAGTTATAATAGAAATACACATGCTCTGATAGGCTCATGTAGATAGAATTCACAGCTCAAGACCTGCATCCACTGTCATCTCTTTCTTCCTCCCATTACAGCTATCCTCAGGTGCCAAATGTTTTTGATTTTTAAATAAGGATAGTAATAAAAGGAGGAGATGTCCTATACATTTCAAGTTCAGTTGACCCAGCCTTATACTATAGGTAGCCTTATGAAAAAGTTTTTCTGTGAGGCAGAAGTATATTTTTGGCAGAGAGAAAAATAGGTAAAACCTTTTTTTCTTTTGCTCAATATCCTTATTTTGTATGTATTTTTTAAAATTTCACATCTACTTAAAAAAAAACTCAGAAATAGAAATATATCCATTGACCATAATTTATCGTTCTCCACTTTTAAAAGCTATAATAAATATACTTCTGGATTTCCCTTTCCTGGTACCTGTTTTAGTATTAAATTTTAAGTCAAATTTCCCAATATAAAATATTAAAAGCTAGCATTAATTTACTCAAATATAAATTTAAAACTTCAAACCTCCTATGACAGATTTGAAATAGCATCATCAGAGCTCCCTGATTCCAAATATGATAATGAGACCCTTGAAAGAGAGTGAACCTAGATAAATTTTAAGGTGTCATTGAAAGTAAATGTCTGCCTCTACTCGAAAAACAAATGTAAATATCTTGAAGTATTATTATCCCTGGATCCTCATCTAAAGGGTGGCATTCACCTGAGGATTACTGTCTTGATTTCTTAGACATTGAAACTTTTTAAGTATGCTTTACTATCTAAGTTTTAAAATATCTTTCATAAAATCCTCTGTTGACTTCCATTTTATTCTCAAGTACAATAAGTTTCACTGTATTGATCAACAGAATGCCATTTTTTAAACTTTCTCCATGATCAAATCATTTCTAACTTTTTAGTAACATATTTCTTTTAAAAGTACATTAATTTATTAGAAATTAAAATTTAATGCAAATAAATTACCATGTAATAATTCCACATGAAATTACAATCAACTCTAAGAAAAATAACTTACCCAATTAGGGGACAAGATGTATTGTTCTCTGTATTTCTATACCCTGTGCCACTTCAGTCTATACATTGTATAATACATATTATTAGTGGTAGTGCATTCTTGAGATTTTTTATTTTGGAATGATGCTAACTCTGTCTCTTTGCCAATTCTCATACCAGGTTCCAAGTAATAAATCTACAATACAAAGAAAAATGAATATTCCTTCTAGGGCTAGGATGTGAACTTCACAATTAATTTGGGTACCTATCTTCATTGAATTTCCTTGAAAACAATATGTTCCTGGTGCCCAGTGATAATTCAGTTGGGACTAAAAGAAAGGGGAAAGTACAGCGAAATGCTGAAGTTCAGAAAAATGACCCTACAGGACAGTTTGGTTCCAGGATGGAAAAAAAAGAAGACCTGGTTTGATCAAGTGATGTGGATATCTAAGCAGTCTACCCATTCTTTGATTTGGGGAGAGAAGTGGGGGCAGCCTGAGAAAAGCACATCTGGATTGGGAAGAACCATCTGTCTAGATTAGGGGGGGGACAGAAAGAAAGGGAGTATGGAAAGGAGAACCAGATAAAATTTGACTGGAAAAATAGCAAACTCCCAAGTGTTGCTAAGCCTGGATAGTAACAGTCTTTCCCAAGCTACTGCTGTTACCAGCAAGTGATCAGGAAGACTAGGAGCTGTTTCTGACTGTAAATGAATTGTATAATGGCTCTGCTACAGTTCTGTGACTTCCAAACCAGGAATTAAACACAAACAAACATTTTCTATGATAGTCTCCTAGCAAAATGTACATGTTTTGGAGACTTCAAAGGTATTATCTGAGTTCACATTTAGCCACAGCTTATTAATAACCCTCAAGCTGTAAGAATCTCTATAGTAACCATTTACAATTTTATACTGTGAAAAAATACAGATCAGTGAAAAGCATAAAGATAAATTAGAATTTACTTTAAAGAGGGTCTGAGGCCTGGGAGATTCTCTACTATCTGTTGAAGAATGAGGCATGTATAAAATAGTTGGCTGAATTTCACTGATCTTCCCAATGTGAACAAATATACTATGTATATTGTGTGTATTTCTAGATTTCAATGGCAGCTGCTGGTGGTGTTGTAATTAGAAATCTATATAGAATATAGATGTTTTAGGGAGATGGTGCCAATCCTAAAAGATTTGTGTGGGCTACAAGTGCTTGTACTTACATTTTTCTGCACTTATAACTGATTTGGTTTAAAATAAATTGTGTGCGTGTATCTGTTCTTTTTCTGTTGTTGCAACTTGTACTATTAAAACAATAGAGAATGTTAAATTATTTTGATGTGAATTGCAAATGATTTTTTTCATAAAATTTAACATTTTTATCAGCATTGTTTCGCTTTGTACTTGTACAAATGTGTTTTATTTTAGCATTTTAAAATACACTTGCCTGTTTCTCAGTTGTCTAAATCATGTTATAGTTGGTGTTTGTGAAGTCAGTTACTTTTTGAAAAATATTAAAAAAGAAACTATTATATGACTTTAAGATTCTTCCCCTTAAGTGTTTAGAATGTTGTCTTAATAGTGTTTTCTAAGACCCAAAGAGCCATAATCTAAATCTTAAATTCTAAATGATTCACACAGTTGAATTATGGGGTTTACAAAGTAGCCTGGGGACAGTAGATTAAAACAAAAAATATTTGTGTATGGAAACATAAGTACAAATTATTTAATTCTACAATGATCTGTGTTGCTAGAGGTAACATCAGAAAATAATATAGATTTTTTTTGTGTGTATACAAATATACATACATCCATATAGATATTTCACTTTTGAGTCCATCTACACATGTTTTTCTGTGTGTGTCTTTCTGTGTGTATGTAAGGGCATCTATAATAATAAAAGCAAAATATGCTAATTAGACTGGATATCCTTCCGGACATCCTTCTGGGCAACCTTCTGGATGAAGCTGGGGCTGCAAGGGAAGCCCAGGTCCATGGTGCCTACTGGCAGCTGAAGGAAAGCCCGGGTCCTGGGTGCCAGAAGGAATCCGGTGCCGGCAGCCAAGGGAAGGAAGGCCTACTCTTGCATGAATTTTGTGCATATGGCCTCTATCTACATAATTTCCTGGGAAAAATTTACTTGTCAAATCACTTTTTACTTAGATGGATTCTTAAGCAAATTTATATTCCCTGAATACAAATAAGCTAAATTCTAAAAGCAAAATGTAGACTAGATATTTAATGCATGGAGAAAGACAATGTAGATTTTAAAATATAGCTTCTCTCTGTTTCCCTATATTGCAATATTTATTAATTTATTATTCTTATACTATATATGGAAGTTGATACAAAATATGTTTGATCTTAAAAAGGAAATAATTTTTTTGTGCTTTGTCAGACTTTCTTGGTTTAGTGGCTTCTATTCTAAGTAATACAAATGGTCATATGTTTATATAAACTTGATATTGAGCCCTGGCTAAGTTTGACTCAGTGGATAGAGCATCAGCCTTCAGACTGAAGGGTTGATTCTGGTCAAGAGCACATGACTTGGTTGTGGGCTTGATCCCCAGTAGCGGGTGTGCAGGAGGCAGCCAATCAGTGATTCTCCCTCATCATTGACGTTTCTCTCTCTCCCCCTCTCCCTTCATTTCTGATATCAAATATATATATATATATCAGTGGCCTGATGCACAAATGAAGATTCATGCAAGAATGGGCTTTCATTCCCCTGGCTGCCGGCACTGCCTTCGCTCTGGCTGGAGCAGCCTTTCTGCCTTCCCACGCTGCCCAGAGGCCCCAAGCAACTGGGGATGGTGTGGAGCGCCTGCATCATCACTATGGTGACAAGTCAAGCTGCCCACCCCATGCCCAGCCATTTGGCACCTGCGTATGCAAATTAACATGCCATTGTTTGGGTTAATTTGCATACTCACTCCTGATTGGCTGTTGGGCATCGCAAAGGTATGGTCAATTAGCATGTTACTCTTTTATTAGGTAGATATGCTAGTAGTCTCGTGCATGAAATTGGTGTGCGGGGGACAGGGGGCGGTGTTCCTCAGTCCAGCCTGTACCCTCTCCAATCTGGGACCCCTCGGAGGATGTCCAACTGCTGGTTTTAGGCCCTGTGGGATCGGGCCTAACTGGCAGTCAGACATCCCTTTCACAATCCAAGACCACTGGCTCCTAACCGCTCACCTGCCTGATCACCCCTAACCACTCTGCCTACTAGCCTGCTCACCCCAACTGCCCGCCCCCCCTTGCCAGCCTGATCACCCCCAACCGCCCTCCCCTGCCGGCCTGCTCTCTCCCAACTGCCCCCCTCCCCACCATTCTGATCACCCCCAACTGCCCTCCCCTCCTGGCCTGATCGCCCCTAACCGCCTCTGCCTCAGCCCCACCACAATGGCTTTGTCCAGAAGGACGTCTGGAAGGTTTCCCAGTCTAATTAGCATATTACCCTTTTATTAGTATAGATATTTAAGCTTGAGATTGAGTTGAGATAACTGATATCTGGACTACATAGAGAAAATTATGTTCTAAAGATCAAAAGAGTCCAGTGAGATGCCATAGAATCATGGAAGCCAGTCAAAATCAGCTAATGCAATAGAAATTACATTGAATTGAAAGTAGTCAGCATCTATTGTCCTGTCCCATATGACCTTGGAAAATGACTTCTCTATAACTCAATTCCTCTTCCTTCATCTTTTTCTTGTTTTGTTTTGTTTTGTTTTGTTTTGTTAATCCTCACCTGAGGATATTTTTTCCATTGCTTTTTAAGAGAGTGGGAAGGAGAGGAAGAGAGAGAGAAACATGGATGTGAGAGAGCCACATCAACCGGTTGCCTCCTGCAGGCACCCCAACTGGGGCCAGGGAGTGAACATACAACCCAAGTATGTACTACTGACCTGGAATCAAACCCACAACACTTTAGTGTGTGAGCACCACTCCAACCACTGAGCACACTGGCCAGAGCCAATTCCTCTTTCTTTAAATGTGAAGTGAGTTACAATAATCTATGAGATTTCTTTCATTTACATCATTCCTGGTACATAATAAATGCTCAATAGATAGTATCTATTACTAGTGGCAATATATGCAGTTAATATTCAGTAGACAGCTTACGTATGTTGTGTCCAATATTACTTGCCGAGCTATAATAAATTCCTGTCCAACTTAAAGCATACATCTTTTGGGGGGGAGGGGGTAAATTTAATGACATTTGAACTTATATACAACCTTGAAACTATTCATCTAGAATGACTATAAACTAACCTAAAACACCATAGAAAGAATGCTTTTCTTTTTTAGTAATCTATGCTTAATGCTGGCCAGCTTTTTAGTTACACTGTGCATGAATGACAAGTCTTAAATATAAACAATTTTAAAACATTTATTTTTTTAGGGTAACTAGTTAGATAGATAGGTAGGTAACTGGATAGAATTGTATTAATGAAATTATCTCCTTAAACAAAAGCATAGTATTTACAGATTTTTGTCAAAGTATTTCAAAATTTGGAATCCATTACAGTGTACCCTGTCCATTATTTTTAAAAATTATTTTAATAGTTAAATGCTATGAAGAAAACTTGTAGAATCAGCTTTTCTGTACATTCTTAGAATTCTAAACCAAAACTATTTACAGGAAAACATTGCTTAAGCTTAGCAAGAATAAATTTTTTAATTAGCTTTTACTCCAGACCAAAGGCATATATTTTTGTCAGGGCATATAAATCTTTTTGACATATGTGACCTTTATGAATATTTATATAAACAGGCTAATTATGTATTACATTATCAGACACATTTAGCTTATTTATATGTAGCTCATATTTTTACTCATTGACATAAAGTAAAGCTTTTCATAACTATATTTCTATAACAGGATACATTTGATATAATAATATAAATGATATGTTTGTGAAAATTACATAATATAGTAAATTAACTATTCTGAACTGCTAAATAGTAATAGGTGTTTTATAAAATAAAAGTTTTTAGAGTTTTAAAAGTTTGGAAAACAAAATAACTCTAAGTTAAACGTCTGTCTTCATCTCAGAACTTGACAGTCTTTAAATAGGCAAATATGCATTAACTCAAAATCTTTTTACTTTTAATGATTAGTTTTCTCAGAGTAGTTTTATGGAACACATTTTGGAAATGCTGTGACATAAAATTTATACATACTTTTTCTTTTAGTCACAAAAATTAATTGCTATTTCCATAATGATTTCCAAAGACTTTTAGGGCAGAAAATATGAATTGATACAGTTATAATATTACTTTCAGAGCCATCTCACTGAACCATGGGAAGTCTTGCTTAACTTTATTATTCATTCTCCCTATATCCTGACTTCTCAGAACTCTACCAGCACATATGCTTGACTCTCAGGGGTCAACTAAGGGTTATCATTCCTTTCTTTTTTCCCCATCATACATGTTGGATGGTCCCCTTAACTTCAACAGCCTCAGATGAATCAGTGTGTGAGATACTAGCATTCATTAGTAGATGTTGAATAGTCAGTGAATTGTATTCCAAGAACAGAAGTAAAATTTAGAGGACTCAATAAGGTGAACACCAAGAATAATCAAATATATTTAAAGCTTTATTCCTATTAACAGAGAATAGACATTCTTTTGATCATCCATGAAATTAAAAAACATTAACCTTGGATTGATGAAAAAGGAAATTTTAATTTCAAAAACGAAAATTGTTGAAGTCAGCGAAGGCTACATTCACTGACTTAAAATACATAAAATTTTAAATTATATATACATATATAAATATATATCCAAAAGCAATCTGTTCATTTGGGATATCTCTTTAAGTGTTCTTTTGAGATGAAGAGGAAAACTTCTCTAAAATCACAAACCTACTTAGCCCTGGCTGGTGTGGCTCAGTTGTTTGGAACATTTCCCCCTGCAACAAAAGATTTCAGGTTTGATTCCCAGTCAGTGCATATACTTGGGTTTTGGGTTCAATCCCAGCTCAGGATACAGGAGGCAACCAAGTGAAGTTTCTCTCTTACATAGATGTTTCTCTCTATATATGTTTCTTCCTCTCTCTCTCTCCCACTCCCTCCCTTCTCTCTCTAAAATCAATAAAATCATATCCTCAGATGAGGATTAAAAAATAAATAAAACGAAATCACAACCTACTTAAAATGATGATTAGTGAATGAATACTTTGCATATTTAAATCTTCATAACAGCCAGAGTAGTCCCAAGAAAATATTTTACTCTAAATGCATATATTTAAAAATAGATTGAAAATAAATTTTCAAATGAGCATATTAGAAAATAAACAATAAAAACATAAAATACAAATTAATATTAAGTCAAAATTAATACAAGAAAACAAATAGTTAACCAGAATTAAAAGTGATCATTAAAACCTGTCTTTTAATTTGAAAATACTAAGTAAGACATTGACATTCATTGAGTCTCATTAAACATCATCAAAAAAGAGAAAAACCACAATTAACATTAGTAATAATAAAGGAGCATAGCTACATGTATAGAGGATATGTAAAAAACACTAGGTAAATTTTTATACTAAATAATTTTGAAAACAGATTAAACAAATATTCTAGGAAAATATAAATTATCAATTGAAACAAAAACAAATAGAAAATGTATACCAGTAATAACAGAATAAGATAAAAGGAAATTCAAAATAACTAAAAAGCATAGGCCTAAATATTTTACAGGTAAATTTAATTATGGTAAATAATCAATATCCGATTTGTTTTCTATGACCTGATTTTCTTTTCTTTTAAGGCTAACTAACAACCCATTGTATTTATACTTATACACCACATTTTATTTATTCATTCATCCACTGATGGACATTTACTTGTTTCCACATCTTTAGCTATTATGAGTAACTGAAGATCAAATATTTCAATACATGTTGCCCAAGACCCTTCTAGAGATTTTTTTTTTTTTTTTTTTTTTTTTTTTTTTGGAGAGAAGTCCTTGCCTTTATTGGAAGAGCCAGCTACTAGGTTGTGGGTGGGAGGAGCGGGTGGTCCCCTTGCCAGGGTCACGATTTCCACCTGGTTGAAGGCCTTGCCATTGTGGAAGCCCACCAACTCCCGCGATATGATCACGTCCCACAGGTGCACCTTCACCACCTGCGTCTTCTCCGTGGGCCCCGCCTCCTTCTTGGCCTTGCGCAGGCGCTTCAGCAGGGAGCGCGCTTCCCCCTCAGGCCAGCGTTTGGAGCGACACTGGGCTCCTCAGGGCTTCATCAGCTGCTCTGTCCCTGGGACTGGTCGCCCACCTGTCAAGGTCCTCACCAAGGAAGGTGACCTTGCGGAAGGTCCGCTGCTGCTTCTGCTCCACTTCCGCCATTTGTTGGTTCTTTGGAAAGCTTTTGTTGTTGTTTCTAGTAAGTCTATATTATATATATTCCAGTAAGTCTATATTATATATATATAATATATATGTTGTTGTTTTTTTGAGAGAAACAATATTCACTCTCAGTTTTCCAGCAGTTCTCATTCCTCCCTCTTGCCCACACAAATCCTGACCCATTTCTCCCCCAGCCAGTTCAAACCTGAACCTGTTTACTGCCATTTTCACAGAAAACAACCAGTGCGAGAGATGCAGGTGGAGGAGGCTGGAGAGGAGATGGGGTGGGCCCATCAGAGGCTTCACAGGACCCCACTGGCTTGTGTCAAACCCAGTATAACCAACACCTGGGCAAGAATGGGGAGGGGCAAGTAGGCAGTCTTGTAGAAAGTTGCACAATTCTCTCATGTTGGGAGGTGGAGAAAGTCAAGGGCACAATGAATCTCACTCACTTTGTAAAAAAAACAAAAACAACAACTTAATTTGAGTATTGGCAAGTCATGGACACAGGATTGTGAGGGGCTGAGCAGCTGGTAAGAATGAAGTGTGGGTTCATGATGCTCATTCAGACTGTTAAACACAGTTATTAAGCATTGAGTTGCTTTTGACTGTTTTTCAACTCAATATTGGTTTAAACATAAAGATGTCTAGTTTTATTTAGAAATAAATCATGAACATGATAAATATATGCAGTTTGTTTTTAAACTACAAATATATATCCTAATATCAGATCATGATCTCAAGTATTTTGCCAGAATATGTGGTGTTATTTCAACCTAACTCTCAATTAATTCAATATCTCAACTAAACATGAAACAATCTCAGGACCTATTGTGTCATCAAAACATGATTCCCCTCCCCAATATAATTTGAGTACATTTTAAGAAGCTTTTCAATAAAGAGAAAAGATTGAAATTTTTCTATATATATAATTCATTCAAACAACAAATAATGAATGTCTGCTACATGCCAAGGCACTTTTTGAGATTCTGGGGGTTGAGCAAGGAACAAAAAAACCTTATTGTTTGCATGGACCTTACTTTTTATTATATGTAAGAGTATGTGTGTGCTGGCAGAAAAGACAACAAACAAAAATTAAAAAGCAAGGTCTAATATATATAAGAAAGTAAGTGTTGTGGAGAAAAATAAAGCAGATAACAGATATTCAGGAAAGGGAAGTAATTGTAAATAAGCTCATCAGGAAATATTTTACTCCTAGGTATATCTGAGAAAAGACATGAAGGAAGTACAAAAGCAAACTGAAATTTTCTGTAGAATGTATATGCCGGGCAGAGTAAATAGTAAGTACAAAGGGACTGAGGAAGGAGTAAGCCTGGAAATGTTAGGAGCTGCAACAAAGTTTGGTGTGGCTCAAGGATGTCAGTAAGCCCAGAGTTCACTCAGATGGAGCCTTTTAAGCCATTATTTGGAGGTTGGCTTTTACTTTGAGCATTTTAAGCAGAAGAATAACATCTGATTACTTTTAAGAGGACCACTTTGACAGTCCTAGACTAAGTTGTTAGAAGGCAAAGTTAGAAGCAGGGAGACTGGTAAGAAGCTATTAAAATTAATGGACAAGAAAATGATAACGACTATACATGGTAGTGGCAGCGGAGGTCATGAAAAGTGGTCATAATTTACACATGTGTTTGCAAGATGGAGTTAGAAAGGCAGTAGTTGAAGCAGATTTTGGAGGGAGGTTGAGGACATGTTGAATTTGAGATGTTTGTTGGGGAAGATAGTTGGGTATTAGAGTTTAGAGCTCAAGGAAGAAGTCTAGGCTAGAGCTATAAAATATATATCAATTACTGAAGGTATCAATTATTCTCAACCTTGATGTCTCTATCTCACTCTCCCTCTATGAAATGAATAAAAATATATTAGAGGTAGAGAGAACTTCTGTATGATAGGTGAGATAGGCCTGACAACTAAGTACTTCAGTCTTAGTTCTGACTTAAAGGCAAAATCGAGAGCCATTTTCACTTATACCATTGCTCAAACTGCCCTCTATAACTTCAGGCCTCTGCATAACTAGTAAGCACACTGTTCATGGGTATAACAGTCTCTGGACTTTTCTTAAAAGCTGTGCAGTTGGTAGTAGAAGACTTGGCATTCAAAACCTCTGATTCCAAGATCCATCAACTATTCCAACACATCTTATCTCATGAGACTTGGCTCTGAAGCTTCCTTGCAGAATAGCCCACACTAGTCCCAGGCCTCATTCCAGGCCTAGGCAGTATCTTAAGGAGAAAAGCAAGCATAAGGCTTATGGTGTTCACTTGACATAGGACAGCGCTAAACAATGGTATTTCATCCAGCAGAACAGAACACTTTGCCCTGGGACATGTCATCACCTGAAGGATAGGGGCCGCTGCAGTCCTTAAGACACACCCAAACCAGTCTTGGGAGTTGTGGTTTTCTGGGAAAGTTACCTAGAGAAGGTGATGCTGGAGGTAGAACTTGAAGGACAGTTAGGCACAGGATATGCTTGACAAAAGAAATAGAATGTAAAAATGCACAAGTGTGATGTTCAACCATCCTATATAATAAAAGCGTAATATGCAAAACGACCCAACAGTGGAAGGACAGGTCACTGTGACGCACACTGACCACCAGGGGGCAGACGCTCAACACAGGAGGTGCCCCCTGGTGGTCAGTGCGCTCCCACAGGGGGAGCTCTGCTCAGCCAGAAGCCCAGCTCGTGGCTGGGGAGCACAGTGGCGGTGGCAGGAGCCTCTCCTGCCTTTGTGGCAGTCAGACATCCCCTGAGGGCTCCTGGACTGTGAAAGGGCTAGGCTGGGCTGAGGGATCCCCATCCGCTACCCCCCACCGCTGCCCTGAGTGCACGAATGTCATGCACTGGGCCTCTAGTTTGTTATAAACATGAGGGATTTGATAGTACTCAGAGATAGAGTTCTTACGATGAAGTATCAAGAAAATGACTCTGAAGGTTACAAAAGAAAAATAAAGTTTATGTTCTTTGCTAAGGAGTTCAGATTTTATCTTTAAGGTAATAAGGAGCTATCAAATTGTTTTAAGAGTGGATTGGCATAAACGGGTTCTTGTAAAATATAATTGCAATAGGAGAGAAAACAATAGAAAAGGATGGGGAAGGCAAGCTCCTATGGATCCATTAGGAGGCAACTACTTGACAAACAATGAGAGCAGAAATTTGGCAGGTGGCGAGGAAGTGGTGATTTTAGGAAACATGAAGGAGAATTGATATAAATTAGCAACTGGCTGGATGAAGTGAGTGCAATGAAGAGGACTAGGAGGACACTCAGTTGTCTAGTGTGGTGATTAATAGAGAGTAGCATCAATCACTGAGTCAGGCCACACTCTGGGAGGAGCAGGCTTGTGATGAGTTCTGTTTTGGAGTTGAGGTGACTGTGAAACTATAGTAACATATCCAGTGTATATTGGATAATGGGAGCAGAGCTCAGGAAAGAGGAAAAGTTAGAATCTCAGGAGGAAAGAGTGGCCAACCCCCCCAAAAAATAGTAACTGAAAAAGTGTTAATGAAAGAACTATTACAAAAATATGAACAGGATTAGGCAACTAACTGGACATTGGTTGGAACTACTGAAGGGGCAAGAGGAGAAAGGGTTTACTGAATGGGTAGCATCTGCAACTGTAATAGAGGACACCTGAAAAGTGCTGTGGTCTTTGGGATCTGGGAGATGCCACATTCCCTTTGTCCAAAGCAGCCCACATCTCAGATGGGCTGCCTAGAACCATGGCAGTTGATTATATGAGATATACTAACTCAGGAGAGGGTAGTCCGTCACTTCTAATAGCTTGTCCCCTGCATTAACAACACTTTGACCATTTAAACTTGGATTATTACAGCTTTCTATTTCTAAGTAACACTGACAAGTATTTATATAATTCTAATTGCCTGATAACCAGGGCATTTAGTTAAACCTGTAAATCATTAAATTTAGGCCTATAGAGATGACCTCCTTAAGTTTATTATTTCCACATCTCTGGATGTGCATGTATCTAGGAACTAGCACTATGAACAGGATATACAGGACTAGAGGATAAATACTACTCTGAAGCATTTATTTCATATTAATCATGCATACATGATGGGTAGGAATGCAAATAAATCCATGTGAATTTTAAAGATAAGACAGATGTGAAGTAATTTTATGTTTTTAAGTTCTCTTTCCATGAGGGAAATTTTGAGAAGCATTATTTCCAGTTGTCACTGGCCTTAATATTGGAGTTCATGAATCAAACTCTGTCATTTAATGTTCTCATGACCTTGGGCACATTATAAAAATTCTTAGAGCCTTGGATGTCTCATTGGTCTCAGAATGATAATACCTAACACAAGAGTTACTATGAAGATTAAATGAAATAATTTAGTTTAAACACCTAGCATAGTGCTTTACAAAACAGTATCTGAATATGTACTCTTTTCATTCTCAGCTCTTTTTGCACTAGAGATGAGGTTACTGAGAGTGGGACTGACTTGTCCATTGCCACAATTTGTTCATGGAAGAATCAGGACAAAGAAAGAAAGAGATTGAGCATCTGCTGTGTGCCAATAACTGGACATGGAACATATGTTATGTCATTTAATCCATACAAAAGCTCTTGTGAATTAGACTGGAACCCATTTTCTGGCTCCCATCCCAGCAGTTTTCTGTTATAGCATACTGCTTCTCTTTGTTTGGATTCTCTGCTTGCTCAACATGTAAGTACATTATCTCCAAGAAGCCAACTGAGACATTCACATAGGTCTTGCCCTCTTGCTGTAGCCTCTCTTCTGCATACCATGATGACAGGTGACTCCCAAATCATAAATGAATGGTATTCTAGAAGCATAACCGAGCAGCTGCCAGACCAAGGTCAGGAAAACACCCAGATTCAAATAATTTTAGAAGATTGGAATTAGGCTGGAAAAATCTTTCTTTCTTCCATCTTCTTTCTTAGAGAGAATAATTTAGGATGGACCCAAATGACTTCTTACTTTTTTTTTTTAATAAAGAATATCATAGGCTTATGCAATTGTGAACTTGGAAAATGCTAGCAGTAAAGGAGGGAGACATGTATATAGCTGCATTTCCCTTAGCATTCTCCTGAGATGATTCTAACACAGTTCTGGCTCAGAAGCCCTGGCCAAAGGGATTCTCACCACTGCTAACATCATCCATCTGTAGACAATATGCTCACAATCATTTTGCCAATCCAGTGGCAAGGCTGCATGAGATAGCATCTTTACACTAGGGAAATGGTCCTCTTTCAAGATTATTATATTACTAGAGGGCCGTGCACATTGAAAGGAAATTAATTAGAAGGTGGCTGGTGGGGTAGGACTGGGTGAGACTGGCCAGACATGCCCTAGAGCAAACCTCTCATGGTCCCTCCCCGGCCGGCCACACCTGGTGCAGCACCGGGGCTTGAAGGGCATCTGCAGAGTGAGTGGGGTCCCTCTGGCAGGTGGGTCCCTCTGCCTGGCCAGCGGGAATCGGGCAGAAACTGGCAGTCCGACATTCCCCAAGGGGTACCAGAGTGTGAGAGGGCACTCTGCAAAGTTGCCGTTGCTCAGCAGCTCCTGCGTTGAGCATCTGCACCCTGGTGGTCAAGCGCACATTATACCTACCGACCAGTTGGCTGGTTGGCCAGTTTCTTAGTCTTTTATATATATAGATACCCTTTCTTGTCCTTCCAGGGACCACTTTAATTATTTTAATTTGCTCAGTTTTGCCAACACATCCCTCTGCTGTTTAGGAAGGACATGCAAATGCAGAGCATCCACAGGGACATTCAGAGAGATGGGAAATGTGCAACTACCGGAGCCTGGCAAACAACTCAATCTGAATTCACTTTGCCATGTGTCTGGCCTTGGCTGAAGTTGTGTCTGGACAGATAATGTGCAGAGAGGAAGAAGAGAGAAAGGTGAAAGTTTAGCAGGTTTTACATTTTTATTTTAGAGTTTTCATTAGATCAAGGGTTCATGAATTTGAGCCAAAATTCTTGGCAAATGAAAGAAATAGAGGTTGGCCCAGGTTTTTCAGAGAACCAAATAGGAAAATTTTCTACAAGGAGCATGGAATTGACATGTCCTCAGGTGTTTTCTAACATTCCTCAACTCTACTTACTATAATTCTCAGAATTTTCATCAGTAAGATATTCTCCTTTGCAGAATCAATGGTAGCTAAAGAAAAAAGAATAAAAAAAAGAAAGTTTGCATTTATGAGTTGTTAATTATTGATTTTAATGACAATAAGTCACATTCTAAATAAGATTTGCATTAGCTTTTGAGAGGAACATGACCAAACAGCTAATAGCAAATACTAAAACTTGAACTAGGTCTTCGAATGTCTAGTCCTGATGAAAGGCCTACCTCTAGGACAACTGTTGGTTTCTCCTTTTAATTGAACTCTGCTATATCTCAGCAATTTGCACAAGAATTTGCTGCTTTCAGGTCACAAGTGTGCTGGGCTAAATGTGTGGGTTTCTTACAGAAGCACAATCATGCAGTTAAGCATTCCTCTTACCTTTCCCTTGTGTATCTCATTAGAATGGCAATAGCTGTCAGCTGCTTTGGTTACATAGGCTGGAGTACAAGAAAACAGTGTGAAAGCAGAAGTACATCTAGTCTGAATAAATGCTGGATAAACAGCAAATTAAAAGGCAAACAAACAGACCGTGACCTAAATTTGGATCTAGCAGACCTGGGTTAAAATTCGAGTCGCATCACCAACTGTGAGATCTTGGGCTAAGTAATTTAATTTCCCTGAGACATAGTTTTATTCTCTATAAAACAGAGATGATAATAGCACCAAGCCTATCTTCAAGGTTGTTTTGATGATAAAATAATGTGATAATATGTACAAATGCCCTTGTAATTATAAAGAACTACACAATTATTAGCTGTTAGCTGTCAGAGTAGGTATGAAAATATTAAAATGTTTCTGCTCAATCTGCTATCAACTCCATTCTTCTAATAACTCCTTTAAAAAGTGTGCCCTTGACTCCTCTTTTTTTCTTTTTTTTAAATTTCTTTATTGATCAAGGTATCACATATTTGTCCTCATCCCCCATTCCCATCCCAAACCCCTCACCACGCATGCCCCCATCCCCCTGTTGTCCGTGACCACTGGTTAGGCTTATATGCATGCATACAAGTCCTTTGGTTGATCTCTCCTTCTTACCCCCACTTTTCCCTACCTTCCCTCTCAGGTTTGACAGTCTGATCGATACTTCCCTGTCTCCGGGTCTATTTTTGTTCATCAGTTTATATTGTTCATTATTTCCCCTAGATGAGTGAGATCATGTGATACTAGATATAGACTTATAAGAACCAAAAATGAGACAAGCAATAGTGGTTATGCTGAGAGGCAAATGAATCAGTCTGTAGTGAGTTTCTTTCTGGGCCAACAGTTCTTTTGAGTCCCAATTTCAATGTCAAACAGTTCCTTATGTGTACATGTCAGCAATGATATTTCAGTTCTGAATGGTGGACAAATGGTGGTAATGCAGGTCCGACCCTCTCTGGTTTGGTCCTGGGCAACCTTCAGTGACACACAGCTGCTGTCTGCTAGTATGGCAAGGCGTCATCAGCCTCTTCCATCTCTGGACTGTTTCTCTTCTGTCTTCATGGCTGGAGCAGTCCTGTCAATTCCTCTCTGTTGCAGGAATCCATGGTCTTGGAGTTGTTTTCTGAAAATATACAAACATATTCTCGACCAAAAGTTAATAAAGGAATCTTTTCTATAAATTTGACTTGGGATCCTTTTTCATTTTTTGCCCAAACGATTTTCCTTTGGCTTGTTTTGACACCATGTCTGTTTTTCATGGGTATCTTGCTGTTAGCATTACAAATGAAAGTTAATTTTCTAAAGTAAAAATTTTCTAGATGTAATTTACTTACAGGATATTTTTCCTTACATGATATTCTTCTACTATCCCCCCTTTTTTTATTTAAATATTAGGAGGCTTTTGGAAATTTTATAATGTAGTCTTGATAGCTTTTAAATTTTAATTTTTTGCACTAAAATATGACTGCTTTAGGTTCATTACATGTTACACAATTTTACCATGAGATGAACTACCAATAAAAATTTTATTTAACACTTTAGGAACAGCTTTTTGTCCAGTATCATTAATTTTTCTAGAATATTCGCTTTTTTCACTTAGCCAATTTAAATTAGTCTGAGAACTTGACTACTATTTTACCGTCAAATTTATTTATTTTTATTTTTTTTTTATATTATATTTTATTGATTTTTTACAGAGAGGAAGGGAGAGGGACAGAGAGTTAGAAACATCAATGAGAGAGAAACATCGATCAGCTGCCTCCTGCACAACCCCTACTGGGGATGTGCCCACAACCAAGGTACATGCCCTTGACCAGAATCAAACCTGGGACCTTTCAGTCCACAGGCTAACGCTCTGTCCACTGAGCCAAACTGGTTAGGGCTTTACTGTCAAATTCAATACTCTAACAACAATCTTATTTTACCTTGTAAATATTAGTGGAAAGGATTATTTGCCTTCTTGAGTAGGCCCTGAACATTCCTGGTGCTAGGTTGGATTTAGATATCAAAAACCCACTTCCCCACACCATGGGTACAAGACAACTCAAACAAGTCTTGTTGCAGCAAGAGGGCAGCTTGCTGTTGGCCAAGTCTCTTTCTGTTACCTGGGTCCCAATTTGAGCTGGGCATGGGAAGCAAAGCAGCCATGAGGGCAGAGACCTCCCTCAGAAGGGGTGAGGGTTCATGCCCCTGCAAAGTTGGGAGGGGTGAGGTGTGTGCCGCACCTCTGTTGACCCCCAAGTTCTCTCCTGATGGCCCCTCTGTGACTGTGCCTGTCTTAGGTTGTTCCTTCCCTGAGGAATCTTACCCGTCTCTGGCTAACCAGCCATCCTGCAGGGCCAAGCAGAGTGATGTGAGGTTCAGTTCTGTATCCTTGGTAGCCTATGCCCCTAAGGCCTCCACACCCAGCACCTGCCTTGGGATCCCCTTGCCTGCTGGCGGGGCCCCGGCACTAATTACATATCTTGGGGAACCCAGGTTTCTTCTCCAGGGAGGGCCCAGCTCACCACACTGGGTGAGAGGCAGATCCATGGTACCAGCCACCATGAGGCTTCAACCTCAGCATGAACAGAAAGCACAGGCAACAGCTGTGGGCGACTCCTCTTTTTTCATCTTTCCTCTTTCATACCTTTATAGCTCTCATTTAATTTACATTCAAAATATATACAAAATCAGAACACTTCACACCAATTTACTTCCACCTGTTTTAAGATACCATTATCTCTTGTCTGGATTTCAGCAATAATCTAACAGGTCTTTGCTCCCACCTTTGCCTCCCCTTCCCCCAACCCAAGGTGTCTTCAACATTATAACCAGGGTCATTCCTTAAAATATCAGTCAGGTCATGACACTCCTTTGCTTAATGCCTTCCAAGACCTTTTCTTATCACTAAGAATAAAAGCTGATATCCTTACAATAACCTTCCAGGTCTTTTTATTTCTTTTTTTTTTAATGTATTTTATTGATTTTTTACAGAGAGGAAGGGAGAGGGAGAGAGAACTAGAAATATCAATGAGAGAGAAACATCAATCAGCTGCCTCTTGCACACTCCCTATTGGGGATTTGACCGCAACCAAGGTACATGCCCTTGACCTGAATTGAACCCAGGACCCTTGAGTCCACAGGCCGACGCTCTATCCACTGAGCCAAAACAGTCAGGGTGGTCTTTTTATTTCTTAAAGGATATCCCGCTAATGAATCCAAACATATATAACAACACAGTTCTTGGATTCTGAAGACTATCTAAGAGATGATGAAACCATTCACTTCTAGCTTTAACCTCCTTCAGGGTGTGGCCTGATCTCAAGCCAGTTCCCTATCTATTATCATTCCCTTGCTAATTTACTAAACATGGCTCTGGATCAGGTTCCCAAACCTCTAGAGATCAATCTTTCAACTTGGGTAGCATAGGAACCCACATTGAATCCTCCAACGCTTAAAGGAATCACCTTATAGTTAAGTCCAGGGAAGGAACAGGGTTGGCTGTGGTCTAAGGGCAAAGAAACCAAAGTCAGGCCTTTATGTCTGTGTGCATGGTGTACCGTTTGCCTAGAATGCTGTTTCCTGCATGTCACTTGTCAAAATTCCACTCACTAGTTAAGGCTGAACTTAGATGCCACTGCATTCCTGTATCTTTACCTAATCAACCTGTTCAAGAGGATTGTCTCTTCCTCTGCCCCACCAACAGTTCTCCTTTCAGTTTAACCTGTACAGCATTTTCTGCATCTTAACCCACTGAATATGTCTGCTAAATATTGATAAATTGTCACTTCTTTTACAACGTTAATTCTCAAGGCAAGTAGGAAGAAGGTCCTTCCAAATTTTGGAGTGGGGATTACAGAGAGTTGGGAGAGGATAACACTGTCCTGTAGGGTAAAATATTCTCTCAGAGGGATCTGCACTCTCCTTTTTCTGCTTCTCTTCTCCTACCTCTCACCTCAATGCATTAGGATGCTGAAAGTTGTAGACTAAACCAGTGATTCCCAAAAACAGGTCAGGGAGAGTTATTCAGCAGAGTCATCTGGGAAAAAGTTTAAGTACATGGATTCCTGAGCTATTTCTCTGGAAGTCCCTCAGTTCCCATACATCTGGGCCAGGTATAAGATTCAGCATCAAATGGTCAGCAATGTTTAGCAATAACTGGCTTAGCAGCTAGTGTTGATAATTTTTAAATAGGAGATGGTGACTGTAGATGATAGGGGGGAAATCAGTATGACCCCAAC
The DNA here is from genome assembly GCA_026230045.1 of Corynorhinus townsendii. Taxonomy (NCBI): domain Eukaryota; kingdom Metazoa; phylum Chordata; class Mammalia; order Chiroptera; family Vespertilionidae; genus Corynorhinus; species Corynorhinus townsendii. The sequence continues at coordinate 56,962,744 of JAPDVU010000008.1, read as the reverse complement.
ATGACATAAAAGAGAAGGTGACCTAACTAAAGAATGTGCTTTTCCAATTCAAGCTCATTTTATTTTCTTTGCCCTGTCATTATATTCACTAATAACTTTCAAATAAATATTTGGTTGAGGCTTAGGTCACCTTCATGGAACGAATATGTGGCCAAATATATACTAGTGTGTCTCAATGTAAATTAATAAATCGATATCCTAGTAACCATACATTAGTCTATGTGGGCTTATTTACTGTGAGTCTATTCTAAGAAATATAACCATTATCATTATATCAATAAAATCAACTTTCTGAATCTGCAAACCTTCAGGCCTTGGAAAAAAAGACCAAGCAGAGGTTCACCCCATTAAAAACCCATACATTAGTAGCTGGTGGAAATCCCTGAATACCCTACTACTTGAGAAATGAAAAATAGGGAAGATTTGGAGACCTGGGTACAGGTCTTAACTCTGTGACTGATTTGTTTTGTGATGTTGATCCACTACCACTTATATGCTATACTTCTGTGACTCCAGGCATCATCCTTGACATCTTACATCCATTACTCTGTTTAATCCACCAGTCCTACCAAAGAGTTATGTAGCAGATAATACTAGATTCCTACACATTAGTGATTCCATTGTCTTAGAGAATCCCAATTTTATTTCAGGTTCTTGATGCATAGAATGTATACACAATGGCTGGAGTTCTCCCAGCTGTCTTGGAATCTAGGATGACTATAAGGATGGAATCCAGTTGCGAAGAATGCAGATTAGAAATAGCCTGGGTTCCTGAAGACACTAGAAATATTCCCTGGAGGGTTTCTCTCTGTAATTCTTATACATGCAAAATAAATAAACCACTGAAATCTTCAGTTTTCTTTATATGTTGCCAAACATAATCCAAAGTACTGCAGAACTGGATTCTCATTTTAGGTTGAGAAAACCAGGTACAGAGAGATTAAGTACTTTTCCTGAGGTCACACAACTAGTGAGTGCTGAGCAAAAATTCTTCACTTGGTAATACGGTTCTAAGACCAGTGTTCTATGTTATACTAGAGGCCTGGTGCACAAAATTTGTGCACTTGGGGAGGTGGGTCCCTCAGCCTGGCCTGCGCCCTCTCGCAGTCTGGGAGCCCTGAGGGGATGTCCGACTGTCAGACATCCTTAGCGCTGCCACAGAGGCAGGAGAGGCTCCCGCCACCGCTGCTGCTTTCGCCAGCCATGAGCCCGGCTTCTGGCTGAGCGGTGCTCCCCTGTGGGAGCACATTGACCACCAGGGGGGCAGCTCCTGCGTTGAGTGGGATCAGGCCAAAACCAGCTCTCTGACATCCCCCAAGGTGTCCTGGATTGCGAGAGGCTCAGGCCAGGCCAAGGGACCCCACTGGTGCACAATCGGGGCCAGGGACGGACGCAGGAGGTTGGCCAGCCAGTCAACTATCTGCCCCCTGGTGGTCAGTGCACGTTATAGTCAGTGGTTGAGCAGCCTTAGCATATCATTAGCATGTTATGCTTTGGTTGGTTGAATGGACTACCAGACACTTAGCATATTAGGCTTTTGTTATAGAAAATGAGTTCCAAAAAACAAAACATGTTTTACCTTTATTCTTGATGTAGTTGAGGCAAACTAGTATCTGTTGACACTTTTTATGTGCCAGGCATTGTGCATAGTACCTAGCATATATTATTTATCCTTTAAGCCTGAGTTTCTCTATATCTAAAAATTGGATAATTTAAGTAAATTTTCTCCTCTTTTCATCTCTATAAACCAGAACCAAAGACCTTTACCTACAGTCTAGCAGGGAACACTAGCCAATCTATAGCCAAGGGTTGGCTGAGATATTTTCTTCCAGTCAGGCCGCTCCACAGGACAAAATGATCTCTTCGTCTTTGATCAACACTCATACAAATTCAAACAAGCCAAACTTGTTCTTGTCCTCTGCTTCCCTTTCAAAGTCACTCACACATTGTGGAAGTTGTTTTAGAACCTTAAAAGTGATTGAAAACAGGATAAAAGGAAATAGAAATGTAAATAGCTCCCCTGCCAAGAGGAAGAAATGAAAAAAGAGAATGGCTTGTTCTCCAAAGCAGCAACCCCAACAAGGTTAAATAAAAAAGAAAACACACACACCCCACATAAAAACAGAGCAAGTGAAAACTGAAACTAGAGGATTCTGAAAACACCATACATCACTGCTTAAGTACAATTAAAGTGTTGAGTAAAAAATGAAAACAAAAACGCACACAAACTGAAATCTTTAAAAAAAGGAAAAATAATTATTTAAGCTCATAATAAAAAGGAATTTCTAAACATAGAAGCAAAGATTACAAAGGGAAAAAACAATAGATTTGATTGTTAAGAAAAATTAAAAGAAATACAAATGACAAGAGGAAAAAGTTGAATTGTATGAGAGAGGAATTTACATTACAATGATAAATCATTTCTAACACATTAACAAACATATTTAAATAACACAATGTTAGGCAAAAGGTAATTAAAGAGACAACTTAATACACTGGTGTTGCAGAGATAAAATACACAGCTTATCAAACAAGAATTTTGGCAATGATATTTTCCCAAAAATTCAGATTATAACTTATATGCAAATGTTTTCATTTTTTTCAAATATTATTAAGCATGACCTTTGACTCTTTCTTGAAACAAAGGGCACTTTTAAATTATGAATATTTACTTCCACTTAAAAAATTTCTTTAACAAAATTCTCACGGGCTCTCTGGACTTCTAGAAATGATTTACTAATGCTAGATTTATCAGAAGCAGCATGGATTTTCCAAGGAGACCTGAAAATCTCTAAAATCCTTTAGAATGTGAATGTTTTAGTATGGTAGCTAGAAGAGCCTCAGTCACTCATTCACCCATTCATTCAATAAATGTTTTTTGATATTTCTGTATGTAAGGTATGGTGCTAGGCAGTAAGGTTGCAATGGTGAGTGAAAAATATATGTAGTTGCCACACCCACAAGCCATCTACTTCAATTATACAGGTAAATTAATCAAATAATTACAGAAACTAATGGGGAAATTGAAACTGTAGAGATATATGCCTTTAATGAAGTTAAATGGGCCTCAGAGAACAGATAATAGGAAATGAGGTGATGATAAAGTCTTCCTTTATTGTGGGTGTAATGGAAACTTTTCATTCTTAAATTTGACAATTATGATTTCAACTATATCATGATGTACTTGAATGTCTCTGATATTTAGATAATGGGAAAACCCTCCTCACTGTGGCTTTTTGTTTTCTCTCAAGGCTTTAGGAATTTGTGAAAATCTGTGAATTCATCCCTTATGAATCTCAAGGTGTTTTTCTACAGTTAGTACTTCTCCCAGGACTGGAACTGCCTAAAAATTTAAGCTTTAAAAACCTGTTTTTAATTACAAAATCAGGAACTATTTTATTCACAGCTGTATCCTCTATATCTAGTGCCAACCACATATGAAGTACCTAATATACACTGAGTGGCCAGATTATTATGACCTCTGAATGCATAATCTGGGCACTCAGTATATATATATATATATATATATTATTAGGAAAGATATATATATATCTTTCCTAATAATAGAGAAACATGTAAATTGACCATACCTCCGCTACGCCCACAGCCAATCAGAGTGAGTATGCAAATTAACCCAATAAAGATGGCGGTTAATTTGCATACATACCTGGGTCCCAGGAACCCAGGTCACTCCCAGCCGCCATCCCACAGAGGCTTTAAGCTTGGGGGATGGGGGTACCTGCTTCCCAAGCCTACAGCCTGGGGCAGAAGCTGTAGGCTTAGGAAGGGGCCAAGCCTGGGATTAGAGGGGCAGGGGGTGCCCACTTCCTAAGCCTACAGCCTGGGGTGGAGGCTGTAGGCTTGTGAAGGGGCCAAGCCTGGAATCGGAGGGAAGGGGGAAAAAATCAATGGAAACATATCCTCAGGTGAGGATAAAAAGAAAAATAAAGAAAGAAATGTCATATCATATGAAAGGCACATCTGGAAAATGCCTGAAGAAAGTTGTTATTTTTTCATGGTGAAGGGACTGGAGTCCATGTTGATGAAAATATCTTGGTGGCTGCAGTGACTGGCAATGGCTGCAGTAGCGGGGTGATGGGGCTGGCGTCTTCCCCTGATCAGCCCGGTCGCCTCCCACAAAGGGAGGACAGACTGCTCCAACAGGGAGCAGGCCTAAGCCATCAGTAGGACATCCCCTGAGGGATCCCAGTATGTGAGAGGAGGCAGGCTGGGCTGAGGGACCCCTTCCCCATGCACGAATTTTGTGCACCAGGCCCCTAGTGTGTGTGTGTGTGTGTGTGTGTGTGTGTCTGTGTCTGTGTGTGTGTGTGTGTGTGTGAGGCCCGGTGCATGAATTCGTACATGGGTGGGATGGGTGGGGTCCACCCAGCCTGGCCAGGGGGAGGGGACATGGGCAGTTGACTGGCCTGCCTGCTGGTTGAACCAGTAGAGGGGACAATTTGCATATTAGCTTTTTATTATATAGGATATACACTGAGTGGCCAGATTATTATGTGTTCAGAGATCATAATAATCTGGCCACTTAGTGTATATTTCTTTATAGATTCAACTACTTAGATGGCTGGTTTAAAAGAGCCATAAGGAGACTCTAAAAAAGTAACTTGCAACCCTGTCTGCTTGTCAGAATCAGCTTGGGGGGTTAAAAAAAAAAGAAAGAAAAGAACTCTTTTGCACATTACCCCCTATACCTAAGATTCTATACCTATAGAATCTTTAGGGATGGGGGTTGAGCTTGAGGAATCTATATTTGTTACAAGACTTAGGTAATTCTGCTGCAGTCTATTGGAAATCTGCATTAAAAATGTTTCTGGATATTTAAGGATTACTACATAATTTTCTCCTTTTATTTTTTTAACCCACCTAGACACTGTGAGGAAATTGATGCAATACCATTAAATATGATATTAATGATACAACAAGGTAGAGAAGTAACCCCATATGAATGCCCAGAAATGTATAGAAAATATATTTGTTTACAAAAAAGACTAGCTATACAGTAGGTCCTCAGGTTACATTGGAGATCCGTTCCTATGGCGTGACATAATGCGATTTTCGCTATAAGTCGGAACCCACCTACATAAGCACCTACGTCACTAACATGGAGCTCATACACAGCAGTAATGAAGTGAAACAGGAAAAAAAAATTTTAAAAGGAAGATAACAATTCTTGACCTTTACTTGTGGTAAATAAATAATAAAAAACATAAAGCACATACTTCGAAATGAAGGAACTTTTTTTTTTTTTAATAAATGGGAGATGGTGACATAACCACAAAACAACATACATCGAGTCTGACATAACCCAAGGACTGCTTGTAATTCACTTTTGAAAAAACTGAAAAATGGTTATTGTCAAACTCTACATGTCATTTATTTCCCCAGTAGTCAAATCAAATATATGTATTTTTTAAATTTTATTTTATTGTTTAAGGCATTACAAATAATAGTACATATGTCTCTTTTTTTTTCACTCACTGACCTCCCCCTGGCCTTCCCCTTCCCCTCCCTCCCCCGCACTAGCCCTTGCTTCCTCCCCCGCGCCCCAGACACCCAGTGTCTTGCGTCTGTTGGTTGTGCTTATATGCATGAATACAAGTCCTTTGGTTGTGCTTATATGCATGAATACAAGTCCTTTGGTTGTTCTCTTACCCCACCCCCAACCCTCCCTATCTTCCCACTGTAGTTTGACAGTCTGTTACATGCTTCTTTAAATCAAGTATATTTTGAATGCCAATGAAGTTTCCCACCTATGCTGAGAGTGGAAAATCTGACTTTATACAATTTGTACCTTGCATCCTGGGACATTTAAATGGGGATGTATATACTTATATAAACACAAAACTGAGAAAAGAAGACATGAGGGGAGGGAGAGACAGTAAAAAAGAAGGCTTATATTCTTTGAGTATTAGTTATAATGAGCTTTGATGATGCTGAGTGATCTAGAGCTATCTCATTTAAGGACTTGGTTATTATCATCTTGGAGATGAAGATGAATTTTAAGAATGGATTAGATTTCAAGATTGTTTCATTCCCAAGTCTATGCTCTTTTCTCAAGTAACCATATAACTAGGATGGCATACCCTTGTTTTCCTTGGAACAGTCCCAATTTATGTCTGTTGTTCCGATGTAATTCTTGTTAACATTCACTTTCACTCTCAAAATTTAGTTGAAAATTATGTGATCTCTCTACATATGCCTAGACATTAAGCATAAGTAGACCATAGAAGTTAAAGGTGGATGAGATTTGATGGAGCTCCATGAGACAGAGACTTTGGAGTCAGGTAAACCTACATTCAAATTCTGCTCTTCCACTTTGTAGTAGTGCCATATGCCAGACAACTTACTTATGCTGGGATCTTGGACCAGTTACTTTACCTCCCTCATATTTAGTTTCAAAAAATGCAAAAGGAAAATGATAAGGGTGCCTTTCTCATAGGGCTATGGTGAGAATTAATAATGCAGAATAATGTTTGCATGGCCCAAAATAAAGAGTAGATAACTAAAATGGTTTCTCCTCAAGGCATACACAGGAGCAGTTTTCCAACTACCTATTTCCCTTAAATACTAGAATGAGACCCGTACCCTTGGAAAGGACATGGATCATGGTTTCCTCATGACATACTAGATGCTTTGTGGGGAAGTAATTTCACTTCAGATCACTATTTTGTTCAACATGTCTGAGTTATGGTTTCTGTCCAGAGAACTAGCGTTTGACCAGAAAATGACACATGCATAATGCCATCTCCTTTTATTCAGTAGAAAATAACATAGTTTAAATGGTCTGATGTTTACATCTTTACAGCTTTCTTTTATGATTTTTTTGAGGATTAAAAAAATTTAAATCCCTCAGTTGTAGCCTTTCAGCGACATGTCAGTTTACATTACCTGAGAGATGTCTACCCTTGCCTGTAAGTTTTGCAGCCTACCAGTGAGCAAATAAAAGCTAGAAAAAGAACAGGATGTGCTAGGGACAATTTTTTTTCTCTTCATGCATTCTACCCAAATGATTGTCATTTTAGATATTACTGAATCTGGCATATGAAGAATGTCACCTTAGGTTTCAGCCTTCCACACTCTTTACCTCTCCCCACCAGCCTTTCTGCCGATCTGATTTTTAAATCCATTCTATCCTAAATGCTTAGTCTTGAGGTAATAATTAAAATTACTGTAATCTCACTCCCATGCCAGTCCAAGCTTGAGGAATGGGTGTGGGACACTAATGAGGCAGTGAGAGCCACTAACATCTTTCCGTATCCCCACTCCCCTGATACTGCTCTCTGTCCCTTATCTATTGGGATACTGCCAGATGCAAATAAATTGGAAAGTGTCAACTCCACATAAGAAAATGTATGATTTTAACTAACAAAATATCCGGAGTTATGGTTGGTTCTCAGAGAATTTTATCCTTGGATAAGTAGCAAGATAGCTTCAGCTGTTCCAGGTTTTATATTTAGACAATGCCAATGTTCAATGTAGCTGTAAGAAGCAGCAATGTTGACCTAGAGAAGATCTTTCCCCTCGAGTTCAGTTAAATCAGCAAACACAGAGAGGTAAATGTTTACCAGGCATTGAACTAAGTGTAGGTTTACAAACGTGAAATATAGTTGCTGTCCTTATTTAGAGAAATGAACATGGTAACAGATATTGTCCAAAATGCATATTTAAAAAGTCTGTGCAGTAACTATGCATAGGTAGATGAGGGAAGATAACCTAGAAGGGTATTTAGGAAAGGCTTCCTGGAGGAGAGGATAGCTTACCTGTCTTTTGTTTTTTAATTTTTGTTTATTAATTGGGGGGGGGGGAGGGGGGAGAGAGAGAGAGAGAGAGAGAGAGAGAGAGACTGACTTGTTCCACCTACTTATGCGTTCATTGGTTGATTCTTGTATATGCCCTTACCAAGGATCTAACACATAATAGCTTAGTTATCTTATTAAGCTTAGAGTATAGCTCAATGGTAGAGAAAGGTGTATGTAAATGAGCACTGTGCCAGTAGAATGATGAAAGGTCCCAAGGCGGGTTTATGACAAGTACACAGAAGAAGGACCATCAATCTGCCTGGAATATTCTGAAAAGTTTCTTGGAAGACAAAGTCCTGGATTCAGGCTTGTGGAATGTGTAGGATTTTGATAGGCAGGGAGGATTACAGAGGGAACAAGTTATGAAGACACTGAAAGACAACATAGGTTAAAAAAAGTGAATAATCAATCTAGTGAAGGTAGAGGGTAAGTGATGTCAGGTATGAACTGGGAATTGAAACTGAATGCTATATAGGGGCCAGATTATGAAGGACATTGAACACTAGGTTAATTATATCAGACACTATAAGTGGGGATTTTGAGGAAAGGAGAGCACATCTCCTACCTAAATGAACACTAATTATACAGATATGGCAGACCAGCCCCATTCTACAATGTGTTCTGTGCTTATGATCATTTACTCTGGAACTAATGTAAAAAAAAACAACAACAGATAAACACATTGGCAGTCCAATAAGCCATTTGTGGTAAAATGTGAATATATGGAATAGGGCAGTAGCAGAAAGAATCACAATGCTAGAATCAGTAGGACTTAGTGACTGATTAGATTTTAATAATTAAGGAAAAAAGAGAAGTCAAATGACTAATTTTTAAGTTGGATTGCTTGGAAGATGATATTCTAAACCCTTAGAGTTGCCAACCATTTTGGCCTGGTTTAAGCCCCAAAGGGGAATTTGTTGTAAGCAGAATGGCAGCTAATAGTTCTTGAGCATTTACAGTCCCAGACACTGTTCTAAAAGCATTATAGTTACCTCATTGTCTCATGATGGTACTGATGAGGTAGGTAATATTTCCATCCCATTGTATAGATGCAGAAAATGACACCAGAGCTTTTAGTCAAAGTCACATAGCTAGTAAGTGATAGAGGTAGGATTTGAATCCAACCACTCTAGTCCTGAATCTGTGCTCTTCATCACTAGTCAACATTTTCTTGGCATGGCTAAGGTTTATCTCATGGAATATAGGTTTGTCTCCAAAGGAATATAGTTAGCTCTCAGGAAGTGATTAAAATAGATTTGGGAAAACTATTGGCAAATAAAGTGGTATTTGTTTTTTTTCTCCCAGCTGTGCTTCAGTAGCCATGGGGTAGAATATGGTAATGCTGGCGAAACAGGGCTACCCATAATTTCCAAGTTTCCATGCTTGAGTTCTAGCCACAGTAGGTCTCTCTTTCTCTCTCAAATTTATTTTTACTCTTTTTCTTCTTCTATAATGCAAATTCCTAGCAAAATAAATTTTAATACATTTTTATTGATTTCAGAGAGGAAGGGAGAGGAGAGAGAGAGAGAAACATCAATGATGAGAGAGAATCATTGATCAGCTGCCTCCTGCACACCCCCTACGGGGGATCGAGCCCAGGACCCTTCATTCGTCAGGCCGAAACTCTATTCACTGAGTCAAACCAGCTAGGGCTCAAAGGAATTTTGACTGAACTGTAGTTACATGCCCAAATTGGGGGCTGGAGTGTCTACTAATCATCAAATATTTTTGGACTTGAAATTATAAATGCCTAAATTTAGATTTGTATTTTATAAGTACTATTAATAAGTCACTATCTCTCAGTCTTGATTTCCTCAAAAATAAAATATCTATAATTAACCTTGAAAGAGACAGAGAGTGTCTCTGTGAGGTAAACCTACATTCAAATTCTGCTCTTCCACAGAGTGATTGTGAGGACCAAATAGAATAACTCTTCCTCCTTCTCTTTGTATAGCTAAGACTAATAAAGTACTTATCATGCATAAGCACTATTCTAAGTGCTTTACATATTATTGGTATTCTTTTTCTCTTGACTTTATGAGACAGGGGCTAATGTCTACCCATTTCACAAATGGAGAAACTGAAAAACAGAGAAGAGAAGATCTTGGCCACACCCACATAGCTATAGCAACGGATCAGGGAACATAGTTTTTATGTTCTCAGCCTCTTAACATGGATATGAAAACACTAAGTAATCATCAAAGCACTATTCAAAGATTGTTATTATTGTCAAGCACTGCATTTTAAAACCAGAAAAAAACACAGTGTTGATGGCAGAGGATCAAACAAAGGAAATGTGATCGAGCATGTAGATATTCAGATATTTGTTTTTATAAGATTTTGGTACTCTGGTTTTGTCCTATTTCAGTAGTTGTAGAAAAGATACATGCACTATTCTTCCATGTGAGCTTTTTTGAAAAAATTATGTTTGGCTTTTGTGACAAATATTTTGATGCTTTTGTCACAAATTAATACTTTGGGTCTATTGTTTCATGGCTCACAAAATATGTGTGATTTGTTGCTGCTTTGAGACCTCAGTTTCACTCACTGGTAATTCCAGAACAAGCAAAGCATGAGAAAAAAATGGTGAGAGTGACTGAGTCAAAGAACAAAGAGTTGAAGGACCTGGCAGAGAGCCAGGGAGGGGAACAGAATTTTGGTCACTTCCTAAAGGAGTATGTTCTCCCCAAAAGGACTAACCAAGACTCATATTTTTAGGAGAGTTGCCAAACTAACTTAGAAAGAATGGAGGGGTATTGTCAGAATACGGTGAAACTTGAAGAATAAAGTACAGTGTAACCTCATTTCTTGAACTTAATTCATTCTGGAAGGCTATTTAAAAAACAAGTCATTTTTTGCACATTGAATTAATCAATCCATTTCAGATCTCCAAATGATTTTCTGTTTTAACTTTTCTTATATACAGTCCATGTCTATTGTACTGTTTAATATATAAATAAACACTTTATTTTTTTATTTTTTTCATTTTTTATTAAGGTATTATATGTGTACATATCTTACCATTGCCCCCCCCATCCCACTCCCATACATGCCCTCACCCCCCAATGTTTTGCATCCATTGGTTATTCTTATATGCATGCATATAAGTCCTTCGGTTGATCTCTTATTTCCCCCACTTCTCCCTAACCTTCCCGCTGTAATTTGACAGTCTGTTTGATGCTTTACTGCTTCTGTATCTATCTTTTTGTTCATCAGTTTATACTGTGTTTTTTATTATCCACAAATGAGTGAGATGATGTGGTATTTTTCTTTAATTGACTGGCTTATTTCATGTAGCATAATGTTCTCCAATTCCATCCAGATTGCTACCAATGGTAAGAATCCCTTCTTTTTTATGGCAGCATAGTATTCCATTGTGTAGATGTACCATAGTTTTCTGATCCAGTCATCTGCTGACGGGCACCTAGGCTGTTTCCAAATCTTAGCTATTGTAAATTGTGCTGCTATGAACATAGGGGTGCATATATCCTTTCTGATTGGTGTTTCTAGCTTTTTAGGATATATTCCTAGGAGTGGGATTACTGGGTCAAATGGGATTTCCATTTGCAGTTTTTTGAGGAAACTCCATACTGTTCTCCACAGTGGCTGCACCAGTCTGCATTCCCACCAGCAGTGCACGAGGGTTCCTTTTTCTCCACATCCTCGCCAGCACTTGTCGTTTGTTGATTTGTTTATGATAGCCATTCTGACAGGTGTGAGATGGTACCACATTGTTGTTTTGATTTGCATCTATCTGATAATTAGTGACTTTGAGCATGTTTTCATGTGTCTCTTGGCCTTCCTTCTGTCTTCTTTCGAAAAGATTCTATTTAGGTCCGTTGCCCATTTTTTTATTGGATCATTTATCTTCCTTTTATTAAGTTGTATAAGCTGCCTATAGATGTTGGAGATTAAACCTTTATTAGTGATAACATTTGCAAATATGTTCTCCCATACAGTGGGGTTTCTTGTTGTTTTGTTGATGGTTTCTTTTGCTGTGCAAAACCTTTTTATTTTGATGTAGTCCCATTTGTTTCTTTTCTCTTTAGCTTCCATTGCCCTAGAGGCAGTATCAGTGAAGAAGTTCTTTCGGCATGTGTCTGAGATTTTGCTGCCTGTGGATTCCTCTAGTATTTTTATGGTTTCCTGTCTTATGTTTAAGTCCTGTATCCATTTTGAGTTTATTTTTGTGTATGGTATAAATTGGTGATCTAGTTTCATTTTTTTGCATGTATCTGTCCAATTTTCCCAACACAATTTATTGAAGAGACTGTCTTGACTCCATTGTATGTTCGTGCCTCCCTTGTCAAATATTAATTGAGCATAGTGGTTTGGGTCTATATCTGCATTCTCTATTCTATTCCATTGATCTATATTTCTGTTCTTGTGCCAGTACCAGGCTGTTTTGAGAATACTGGCTTTGTAATACAGCTTGATATCTGGTATTGAGATCCCTCCTACTTTATTCTTCTTTCTCAAGATTGCTATGGCTATTCAGGGTCTTTTTTAATTCCAGATGAATTTTTGAAGAGTTCTTTCTAGGTCTGTGAAATATGCCCGTGGTATTTTAACTGGGAGTGCATTGAATCTATAGATTGCTTTGGGTAGTATAGACATTTTAATGATGTTGATTCTCCCAATCCATGAACATGGTATGTTCTTCCATCTGTTTACGTCTTCCTCTATCGCTTTTTTCAGTGTCCTGTAGTTTTTCATGTATAGGTCTTTTACCTCCTTGGTTAAGTTTATTCCTAGGTATCTTAATTTTTTTGGTGTGATGGTAAATGGGATTGCTTTTTTAGTCTCTCTTTCTGTAAGTTCACTATTGCTGTACAGAAATGCCATAGATTTCTTGGCATCAATTTTGTATCCTGCTACATTGCTGAATTCATTTATTAAGTCTGTTAGTTTTTTGAAGAAGTCTTTCGGGTTTTTTATGTACAATATGATGTCATCTGCAAATAAGGACAGCTTTACTTCTTCTTTTCCAATTTGGATGCCTTTTATTTCTTCTTCTTGTCTAATTGCAATGGCTAATACTTCCAGTACTATGTTGAACAGGAGTGGTGAGAGTGGGCATCCCTGTCTTGTTCCTGTTCATAGGGGAAATGGTTTTTGTTTTTGCCCATTGAGTATGATGTTAGCTGTGGGTTTATCATACATAGCTTTTATTATGTTGAAGTATGATCCTTCTATTCCCACCTTGTTGAGAGTTTTTAATCAAGAAAAGGTGTTGGATTTTGTCAAATGCTTTTTCTGCATCAATTGATATGACTATGTGATTTTTATCTCTCAATTTGCTTATGTGATGTATCATGTTTATTGATTTGCAGATATTGTACCATCCTTGCATTCCTGGGATAAATCCTACTTGGTCATGGTGTATGATCTTTTGGATGCCCAGTCATTGTTTAATAACATGCTGTTTAGTCTCCATGTGTTTGATTTCTTTGGATTGTTTTTATTGTAGTTGATTTCCAGTTTTATGCCACTGTGGTCTGAGAAGATACTTGATATGATGATTTCTATCTTCTTGAATTTGAAGAGACTTTGCCTATGTCCCAACATATAGTCTATCTTTGAAAATGACCCATGTGCACTTGAGAAGAATGTATATTCTGTGGCTTTGGGGTGAAATGTTCTGAAGATGTCAATTAATTCCATGTGGTCTAGTGAGTCATTTAGGATTGATGTTTCTTTGCTGATTTTTTGTTTAGAGGATTTGTCCAATGGTGATAGTGGGGTATTAAGGTCTCCTACTATGATTGTATTGCTGTCAATCTCTCCCTTGATATCCTCCAGGAGTTTTTTTATGTATTTGGGTGTTCCTGTATTGGGTGCATATATGTTTACCAGAGTTATTTCTTCTTGTTGGATTGCTCCTTTTAGTATTATGAAGTCTTCCTTATCTCTTGTTATGTCCTTCACTTTGGGATCTAATTTGTCAGATGTAGTATTCCTACCCAGCTTTTTGTTTCATTCCCATTCACCTGGAAAACCTTTTTCCATCCCTTCACTCTCAGTCTGTGTGCGTCTTTTTTTCTGAGGTGGGTTTCTTGTAGACAGAAGATAGATGGGTCTTGTTTTCCTATCCAACCCATTACCCTATGTCTTTTGATTGGGGCATTTAATCCATTTACATTTAAAGTTATTCTTGATGGTACTTATTTGTCGCCATTTTTATTCTTTACCCCTGTGTTCCTTCTTTGCTTCCTATTTCTTTTTTTTTTTTTTTTTTTACAGCAGACCCTTTAGCATTTCTTGCATTGCTGGTTTGGTGGTAATAAATTCCCTTAGTCCTTTTTTTGTCTGTGAAGCTCCTGATTTCACCTTCAATTTAGATTGATAGCCTTGCTGGGTACAGTATTCTTGGATTCAGACCCTTCCTTTGCATGACTTTGTATATTTCATTCCATTCCCTTCTGGCCTGATGAGTTTCTGTTGAGAAATCAGTTGCTAGTCTGATGGGGGTTCCTTTGTATGTAACTTTCTGTCTCTCTCTAGCCGCTTTTACGATTCTTACTTTGTCATTGGTGTTTGCCAATTTAATTATAATGTGCCTTGGCATTGGTCTTTTGGGGTTCATTTTGCAGGGACTCTGTGAGCTTCTTGGATTTGGATGGGTTTTTTCTCCCCTATATCAGGGAAGTTTTCTGTCATTATTTTTTCAAACAGGTTTTCTATTCCTTGCTCAGTTTCCTCTCCTTCTGGAACCCCTATTATGTGGATGTTGTTTTGTTTTGTGTTGTCCCAAAGTTCCCTTAGGCTCTCCTCCTGCTTTTTTTTTTTTTTTTCTAAAAGCTGCTCTACTTGGGTATTTTTTTCCATCTTGTCTTCTAGCTCACTGATGCAGTCCTCTGCTTCTTCTAGTCTACTCTTGATGCTTTCTATTGAGTTCTTTACAGCAGCAATGTCATTTTTCATTTCTTCTTGGTTCTTCTTCATTTCCTCTTGGTTTGTACTCACATTGTCGAATTTGTCTTCCATTATTTTCAGCCACCTTATGACCATTTCTCTGAATTCTTTCTCTGGCAGGTTGCTTGACTCTATTTCATTTACTTCCTTTTCTGGTGATGCCTGCTTTTCTTTCATATGTGGGCTGTTTCTTTGTCTCCCCATGTTCTCTCTTCTCTGGATGTCAGTTATGTAGTTCTCTTTCTCCTGTGTTGACTTAAAGGCACAAAATACAACACAACCAGGTACAACACACAAGGCACTGAACAGAAATGTATTCACGATATTAATAACCTCCAATAAATGTGACCACCAGAGAAAGGCAAATTAGAGGATAGGAGAGAAAGAAGAAGAGGAAAAAGAAAGAAAAAGAAAAGAAAAAGGAGTGTCAAAATGAAATTGGGAAAAGAAAAAAAAGTAAAAGAGACTAAGAGAGAAAAGGGGAACAAACTATATACATGGGGAGAAAAACTCCAATAGAACAACCACTAATCCCAGCAAATGCCAGCAACAAGTACCTGGGAATTAATACAAACTACAACACCAACTAATATCAAGTGAGGCAAGGGAAAACAGAAGCAAAAAATAAAAACAAACAAAGAGAATAAGCAAAAAAATCTCACAAAAAAAGCATAAAAATTCAATATAATCAACATTCAAGCAAACAACAACAAATAGACAGAGAGAAAAACAATTTTTTGAATAGTTAAGACAGCAAAGAGAGAGGTGTGTATGGACTTGGAGCAGGGAATTGGAAATTAGATATATAAGTAGGGTGAAATTTTAACAGGGGGTAAACAGAAAGAATAGGGAAAATCTAAAGCAGGAAAGGGGTAAGATAAACAGGACACCAAAAGGGGAAAGGTTAGGAAGAGAGTGATGGCATAAAGGTAGAGTTGTGATAGAGTAAAATGATGCTAAAGGAAAGATGAAAATAGAATGTAGAACACTAATCCCAAAGTAAAATAAACAGAAAACAAAATGACACTTTAAAAAAAAAGAAAAGGTAAAATAGTAGTAGTAATAATACTGATTGAAAATAAAAATGTAATAATTAAAAAGGTAAAATCAAGTGAGGAAAAAAGAAAAAATTAGTTTCTTAAGTAAAAGATGCAAAAAATGAAAAAATATATATAATGTGCAGTAGTGAAGGTCATTCACTTCCTCTATTGTTCTGTTTGGCACACCTGTTTCTCAGTCTGGACAGTATTGCAGTTCCCTGCTTCCACTGTTCCTCAGTGTTGTAAGCCAGTCCTGATTTTTAAGCAGGTGGTGTCTTAATTTCTCATATTCCTTTATTTTTGATTACACAAGAGTCAATTTGTGATTCAGCCACTGGGTGGCAGTGTTTCTGGATTGACTTCCGGATCTATTTGGCCTCTCTAGCTGCATTTAGATTCTTCTTTCCCTGTGGCACTCAATACCAGTTTGTGGAAGTGGGTTGCCTCAGAGCTGGTTCTCCTATGGTCACTCCCTGCTCTGATACCCAGGTTCCAGAAAAACGACTTTCCCCTGCAGTCTCCCAGGGTGGCCCCAACTGGGTGATCCTATGTATTGGGCTTAGTAATCAGAAGCAAGGATTTGAAGAGGAAAAAGCCCAAGTGTGTGAACAATGGGTCTGCACACAAGTCTAAGCAGCCGGCACACCTTTGAAATTCTTAGGCTGTCCCTGCACATCAGATCAAAATGTGTTGCTTTTTAGAGATCCCTCTGTTAACAGCTCTGAGGACCCCCTTCCACATTCACAGATCACGCCAGCCCCAACAGCCATGGATTTTTCTAGGCACAGACTTCCCGGGTCCTCCAGCTTCCACAAAACGTGCGTTTCTCTCTCCCACCGGGACCAGAGACCTCACCTTATCCCTGGCGAAATCTGACCTTTCTGTGGTGGAATGAAGAGCTCCTTTGAACCCGCATGTTTGCGCCAATTGGGGACCGGTGTTCTGGGGCTCGCAGCTGTTCGGTGGTTGCTGCAGTTGTGGATTTTCAGGCTTCCAATAAGCCCCACTTTCCCTATCAAGATGGCACGGTCTCCACGTCTGAGCCCGTAGCTCCAGGAGGGGACCCAGCCGCAGTGGGGGCTGCCCAGTCAGGGGAACCCCATCTAGCAGTCCCCCACCTTTTCCTGGAGTTTGGCTGCCCCTTAACTTGCCAACAGACATTCCTTGTGTGACCCTCAGCTGTTCTTTCTTTCTGCTCCGGGACAAGGCTCGGAACACGTCTGTCTATTCCGCCACCATTTTTCTCCTCTTCCTATAAATAAACACTTTAAAAACTACATGAAATGTAAATGAAAATTTAACAAAACGGAAAGGAAATGTACAGTAAAAAAATGAAAATTTAACTGCTTAAAATAATTATAAGCAGCAACAAAAGCAAATAAAACATGAAAATATTCATATCACAATATCCTAATATTTAAACAGTGGTGAACTGACTCATATTCGCATATTCTCTCTTTTGTCACATGAGAGGCACATGACTGATCATACAGGTATCAACATGAAATGGTTGTCAGGTTGAGAAGTGAATTATTCGAGAGGCAAGATGTTTGAGAAACACGATTCCACTGTTCAGGACCAGGGCTCTGGCCGGGCACCTGGAAGCTGAGACTGGAGATCTGAGAACAGGGCTGGAGTCTTTACCAGAAGGCCCACCATTAATGTGACTCAGGGATTGTGTGCCACTAATTTGTCTCTTTCTTTTCTGCTTTCAACTAATTCAATTTATGTGAACCAAACTTACAACTACAGCTCATGTTTTTGCAACAGTTTGGATGGCCAAACTTTGATTCAGGTGTTCATCATGGTCAAATAAGCTATGTCCCAAGAGGATATTCAAGGTGTGTACAGCCAAAACTGTTAAAAGAGGTTGTGGCCAGGAAGACACACTAAACTACCCAATAACATCCACTGGCCCTAATTGTGGATTTGTGTAAGGGAGGCAAAGCAGCACAAAACATGTTATTTTTCCCCACAAAACTTGAATTCTGTTTTGAAATATTGGACTATGTAAACAAACAATACAACAGAATTAAAAGAGAAATTGGTGGCCCGGTCAGTTTGGCTCAGTGGATAGAGCGTTAGCTTGTGGATTGAAGAGTCCCAGTTTCAATTCTGGTCAAGGGCACATGTCTGGCTACTGGGCTCGATCCCCAGTGTGGGGCATGCTGGAAGCAGCCAATCAATGATTATCTCTCATCATTGATGTTTCTATCTCTCCTTCCATCTCTCTTCCTCTCTGAAATCAATAAAAAAATATTTTTAAAAAGAGAGAAATTGGTGTCTAATAAAAAACTCTGTGATGAAGTAAAGACAGCATATGCCATAAAAAATCCCTCAAAGAAAGATGAAACCAAATGACCAGAGAGATAGGAAAGGCTTCCTAGGGGAACTAGGGCCCGACCTGAACCTAGAAGGATCACTGGGTTTGGATAGGATGGGTAAAGGCTATTCCATGTAGGAAGGAGTGACAAAGGGAAGGTATCTTTGCTTCATCCTCATTTATGCAACAATTGGACTCTTATATGTGGCACATCCTGTGTTGGATGTGCAGGTACCAATGAGTGCTACTTAAATTCTTGTTGAATGGAGTGACAGAGAGTCTGCATAAATAGGAGCACTGCAGTAGAGAACAGTACAAGATGCAAAATTGAGATGAGGCCATAATATGGAGAGGCTTAAAAGCCAGACAATGGTATTTTAGGAAACAGAACACTATCAAAGCTGGTCAAATTAAGAATTATCATAATGAAATTGGCATTTAAAAATGATGAATTGAGCTGAGTTGTACAGTTAGGAGGCAAAGAAGCCAGCCAGAAGAAAATGGCTACAGACTCAGTGTGAATTATTAAGGTCCAGGTTGTTGGCAGAGCACAGACAGGAAGTGAGTGGCATGAATGATATTCTAAAGCAAGAAGACAGGAAAGGATAAATCAATGACTTCTGAGGTCTGCATGCCATGCATAACTGGAGGTGATAGGTTAGAAACAGAGGGGTTGGGAAGAAGAATGTGTGTGGCTATCTTCCCAATGTGATGTGATGGTGACAGAAAGTAGGAAACACTTACAGCCCTGATTGTAATTCTATTAATGACATTGTTAGGCATTTCTTTCCCTGTGTTTTTCTATTTTTTCCTGGCTAACTTATTTCTGGTACCTGATTTCCAACAGATACAGAGTAAAGAAACAGGTCCAGTATCAGGCTTCTTCACATCTTTAGTGAATGACAAGACTGCACTTAGAAGTCATTAAGAAGATGACTGTCACAAAATTGACAAGTACTCCTGCATGGCATGAACAGCTGGCTGTTTCTCCTAGAATACACGATTCTTTTATTGGCACATTGATTTACTAACTGGAGCTTATTTCAACAGAGGCTGGCATCCTGAGTTAATGGCCCTGGCTGAGCTGGTGAGAGTGACAGGGAACAGTGCCAAATTACTTAGGATGAATGCCAGCCTCATTTCACCCCACCCAAGGGAAATATTTGTCATTCACCTACAGAGTAAGGTGAGCTCAGAGAGTACAGCACCAAGAACACATATCCAAATTAGGGCAGAATAGTTCGTTTGGGCCAACTTAATTTAAAACAAAAAAAGTATATTACTCACTGCTAAAATACTGCCTTTCTCTCCCAAAAAATGTTTCCAACTCTTAAGACTCTTTCTTTGGCCAAAGTAAAAGACTTCACTGTCCCTTCAGATTCCTGTTCTCATCAAAGTTAAGTTTAGTGTCTTCACAGAGATCCTACCCCAGAAAACCTACCCCAGAGACAGTGTCTGTGGACAATAGGGGCTTTTGTCAAGATTCCCCCTGCAGTTCACTCTCAGTAGAATTTTACCTTTTGAACAGAATAATTTTAAACAAAACAGAACTAGGAAATCATGAGAGCTAGACTGAGGCTGGCACTCAGTAGATCTAATTGAAAGATGGACAATTTAGTTCTGCTGTTATGAAATTTCTGGATGACTTCCTCACAAGTGGAATTTGGGATCCATTAAGTCAAGCTTGAAGGAGGATTATATTTTTCACTTTACAGTAAATCCTCACTCATATTCTTTAGCACCATCTCGATTGCTTAGTTCTCTACTCTCAGAAATTATGAAAATGCTTTATTTCCAAAAATTCGAAGTTTGGGATGGTTAGGCACACAATGCAATATACAAATCATGTATCATAGAAATATACACTTGAAACCTATATAAGCTTATTAACCAATGTCACCCCAATAAATTTAATTGAAAAGTGCAGTATTCAATATATGATTAGATTGATTTTTTTCTTTTTAAGTTTTGTTTTACTTTTTCCAGCTTCATTGAGGTATACTTGACAAATAAAAATTGTATATATTTAAGCTATACTGTGTGATGTTTTGATATATGTACATTTTGAAATGATTATGATAATTAAGCTAGTTAACATATTCATCACCTTATATAGTTACTAGAGGCCCAGTGCATGAAATTCGTGCACGGGGGTGGGGGAGGGTGTGTGTGTTCCTCAGCCCAGCCTGCACCCTCTCCAATTTGGGAACCCTCAAGGGATATCTGACTGCCCAGTGGGATCAGGCCTAAATGGGAAGTCAGACATACCTGTCACAATCCAGGACTGCTGGCTCCCAACCGCTCACCTGCCTGCCTGCCTGCCTGATTGCCCCTAACTGCTTCTGCCTGCCAGCCTGATCACCTCCTAATTACTTCTGCCTGCCAGCCTGATCACCCCCTAACTGCTACCCTGCAGCCTGATCGATGCCTAACTGCCCTCCCTTGCCAGCCCAATTGCCCCTAACTGCCCTCCCCTGCCAGCCTGGTCACCCCTAAATGCCCTCCCCTGCCAGCCTGGGGCCCACCAACTGCCTTCCCCTGCAGGCCTGGTCCCCCCGCAACTGCCCTCCCCTGCTGGCCCAGTCACCCCTAACTGCCCTCCCTTGCTGGCCTGATTCCCCCCAACTGCCTTCCCCTGCAGGCCTGGCCCCCCCAACTATCCTCCCCTGCAGGGCTGGTTGCCCCCAACTGTGTTGGCCTGGTTACCCTTAACTGCCTTCCCTTGCAGGACTGGTCCCTCCCAACTGCCGGCCATCTTGTGGCAGCCATCTTGTGTCCACATGGGGCTGCCTGTTTTGACCACATGGAGGCAGCCATCTTGTGTGTTGGAGTGATGGTCAATTTGCATATTACCTCTTTATTATATAGGATGAGGGTTTTTTGTGTGTATGTGGTAAGAACAATTAAGATGAACTCACTTAGCAAATTTCAAGTATACAATGCAGTATTATTTTTATGTATTTTTCAATTATAGTTGACATATTAGTTCCAATTATGCAACATATTGCTTAGACATTTATATAACTTATGAATTTATCACCCTGATAAGTCTAGTACCCATCTGACACCATACATGGTTATCCTATGTAATAAAAGCCTAACTTCCTATGTAATAAAAGCCAAATATTCTATGTAATAAAAGCCTAATATGTCCAGTCGTCCATTCAGCCAATCAAAGTGTAATATGCTAATGATATGCTAAGGCCGCACAACTGCTTGCTATGATGTGCACTGACCACCAGGTGGCAGACACTCTGACCCGTAGGTTAGCTTGCTGCTGGGGTCCGGCCAATAGAGACTGAGCGAGATGGGCCGGACACACCCTAGAGCCCTCCTGTGGTCACTCCCTGGCTGGCCAACCTCCCACACCCTGCCTCCCAGCCCTGATCATGCACCAGTGGGGTCCCTCAGCCTGGCCTGTGCCCTCTCGCATTCCAGGACCCCTCGGGGGATGTCAGAGAGCCTGTTTCAGCCCACAGACCAGGCTGAGGGACCACCACTGGTGCATGAATTCGTGCACTGGGCCTCCAGTTACAATATAATTGACCACATTAATTATTCTGTACTTTATATCCTGTGACTAGTTCTATAACTGCCAATTTGTACTACTTAATCCCTTTCATCTTTTTTCCCTTCTTATCCCGCTTTCCCATCTGTCTATCATCAGTTTGTTCTGATCTAGGACTTTGTTTCTGTTTTATTAGTTCATTTACTTTGGTTTTTAGATTCCATATGTTAGTTAAATCATATGGTTTTTTGTTTTTCTCTGTCTGACATATTTCACTTAGCATAATACCTTGTAGCTTCATCCATGTTGTTACAAACCATAAGATTTCATTCTTTTTTATGACTGAGTAATATTCCATTGTATATGTATGTACCACATCTTCTTTATCCACTCATTTACTGATGCGCACTTAAATTGCTTTCATATCTTAGGTATCGTAAATAATGCTGTGATGAACAAAGGGGTGCATGTATCTTTTTGAATTAGTGCTCCAGATTTTTTCAGATAAATAACCCAGTAGTGGAGTTGCTGTATAATCTGATATTTTGATATATACAACATTGTGATGGTGTGACCACAGGCAGGTCAACTGACCATAACCATAAAGTGGAGATGACTCCTGCCCCAGAGCATTGCTACCCAGATTACATGGTCTGATGTTTGTTTAAATTCCAAGTGGTATGCTTGACATATTGTAGGGAATCAAGTTTATATATATATTTTAAATATAAGCAGATAATTGTGGTTATATAGTCAACTTCAAGCAAGACTTGTGTTAGTAACTATAAATTACCAATTAAAAGCAGAGAGGCAGCATGGATATGCTATAAAGAACATTTGTCTTCATTTCTAAGTAACTGGGTCCTATTACTAACCTCCCCTCTTCCTGCCTAAGGAACTTCAAGACTCAAAGGAACATTGCAGGCTTCAATGTTCTTGTCTGTTAAAGAGGGATGTTTTGTATATATCCGTCATAGAATTGTTATAGTAACATTCTGCACACAGAGATGCTTTTTAAATCTGAATGATTACTATAGACAAGACCTATGGGTGGTATTTGGCATCATTTACGAGAAAATCCAGAGTGGTCTTACTTAGATTCTGAATAGCTACACATTGTAGAGAATCTACAATATGCCAGTCACTTGCTAAGCACTTTACAAACACATTCACTGACTCACTAAGCCCTCATGACAATCAGGGTTTATAATTGCTCCCAGTTTCCATGAGGAAATTGCTGTTGGAAGAAGTTAAGCATTGTATCCAAGGCCACTTGGCAATGAGTAGGACCAAGGCACAAGCCCAGATCTGTCTGGTTCAAGGCTCAAGTTCCTATTACCATGTGGCATTGCCACAGCAGTGTGAACTAACAGATGCCGCCCAAATTAAAATGACATGGAATAGTGGTAAGCACATTGGCATGGGCTGTGTGAAGTGGGTGGGACCGATGCTGCAACTAGACAGAAGTATGTGTACTGTCTGAGGGGAACAAGGACAAACAAAGAACTTGCTTATGAAAAAAATCTGTTGCTCTCAAAATATTCTTCTGTACACATTTTGGTTAAATAGAATCCCAATTTCCCTGAAATAAAGAGCAGTTGGAGATGTAGTGGAACATAGTGAGGCTGTCAGGAAGGCTGTAAACAGTTACAGGGTGGCTGGTCTCGGGAGGACCCCCTTAAGTATGGTGTGACCTTTAAGTGAGCCTCATTTAAAATGTGACCCTTCAGCCCACTAATGTCCCATTTGGCAATATTTCTTAAAATATGTTTTATTGGGAAATGGTGTCCTTTCTTTTTAAATTGTGAGTAGAACAACTATAGCTACTTTGTTAATTTAGTGAAAGTTGAATTTCAAAGGAGCCAAAAGACTAGTTGGTTTTGTCTATACTATCTAGTTATAAGATCCTTCCTGAAAATATCATCAAAATGGAAATTTTCAAAGAAAAAAAATGATATGATAGGGATCCTTTAGTAATAATCTGTATTGGATTTCCCAAGCAGATATTTAGAGTAAGTCATTTCCTTTTCTTTTCTAAATATTAATTCTGCCCTTTTGTGTTTTTACTGATCATAAACAATAATGCATTCCTGTTCTAAATATTTTATTCTAATTACATAGAACAAATGTCATCCTTTAAACATAAACATTGTTAGTACTTTGATGAACATTCTTCTGTACCCATGTATCTTTTATATCTGTCTCTCTCGTGCACACTCATACACACATGCACATATACACATGATCCTATATAAATGGAATCAAACACATCTAACACTTGATTAAGGTTCTTCTTTGCAAATTCCCATGGGTATCTTTTCAAGGTTTCTATTATCATGTTTTCTTAAATCTTAGCATTTTCATTGTATAGATGGATGAGGTTTATTAGTAGTACTGATTAAATAGCCTGAGATCAGAGACGGTAGTTTCTGTCAATTCATAAGTACCTTTCTCTCATCAGTTTTTAAGGCCCTTGCCTATAAAATAAGATGGTTGAAGTAAGTGACGTATCTAACACTGATGTTCCATACTTCTTCCACATCCTACATTGAATTTTTTTTATAGTTTTGTGTGCCCCTGTCTTCCCTCACCTCCCAGAATGAATTAAATACTGTAAAAGAGGTATCATGAGAACACACAAGGGAGGCAAAGGGAGGGGAAGATTATTTCATTTGTGAACTAAGAGATAATTTTTTGGTGGAGAGCTTTAAAAATTGAACTCAAAGAACTGGTAGTATTGAGCATGAGGCATGTTGTGGGAAAAGGCATTTGAAAAGCAGGGAACAGCACAAATATGGGCACAGAGGGCAGAGCACAATCAGGTCATACCTACATAAAGGCCACTTAAAGTGACAGTAGGTGGTTGGGATCATATTATGGAGGAAATTTATAAATTATGGGAATTTTGAAGGTGGGATGGAGAAGGGTAGGAAATGAGAGATTTTAAAGTCTTAAGTGAAAGTAGGATAAAGTAATAAGGTTAAAAGGATCTCTTACTCTATCGCCTCACCTTTTTTTTTGAGAAGCTAAGAAAAGGAGAGTTTCTAGATGTAAAAAGGCCAGCTGAGAGAGTGCAGGCTCTGAATCTTAGCAATGCGGTGCACAGGCAGTCAGTCTTGAAGAGCTTGACCTCCAGGAACAAACTGCCTGGATGTGAATGTTCTCTACAGAGTTCAAGAAATGTGTGAGTCCAGGGAGCTACTTAAACTCTGCTTCAGTTTCTTCATCTGAACAGTGAGGATAATACTATTAGCTATCTTCATTGTGTGTATTTTGAAGATTGAATGTGTTGATGTTTCCATATAGCAAGCACTATAGATGTTTGACAGCAGTAGTGTAAAGACAAGATGAATGAAAGACATTTCAGGGATGGAGTCAGTGGAGCATTTAAGGAAAAAGATTTGATGCCATGAGATAAGGAAGTGAAGATGGCGCCAACATTTCTAGCTCAGGTTACTGAGAAGATGCTACAAAGATGGGTAATCAGGAGCAGGTTTGCACAGGGAGACCATGAATGATATCTGATTTATGTGAGGTGGATCTTAAGATTTAGAAAGTATATTCACGTAAAATAAACAGTTGGATATTTGAAACAGAATATGGAACTCAGGGACTCAAGGAGAGGGGTAGACTTTAGAATCACGAGTTCCATAACTCATTAGGAGTGATTTTGGGCTTGGGATATGATAAGTGAAATTCTAGGCTTAAAGAAATAGAGTGCCTGCATCCACCTAATAAATATAGGATGTCTCCCAAAAATGTATACACACACTTTGAGTAATTATAAAGGCAGTGTGTATTAAAATATACTTTATTTTCAAAATTGAGCTATCAGCTTTTACAATGTGTATACATTTTGGGGGGGACACCGTGTATATATTGGAGGTATCTGATATGTGCATGGCAGGATATACTAGTAATTTTAACATTGGTCCTGAATATCAAGGATCCATTTGATGCCCAACTTAAAATGGTCTGTTATTACCTCCTAGAAAACATTGATGATAACGGTAGTGTTCTTCTGACACTCCACTAGCCTGTCATGTGATTTCCAAGTGATGATTTTTTCATCTAGGCTGCATAAAACAATGACAAATGCTCCACTAAATGAGCCTCAAAGCAATTAAGACACAGACACATCAGAGAATTCTATTGCATTTAGTCATCAGAGAAATAATAAACAAAAAAGCACTGTGATGATTCAATGAACTTGGTAAATCAATTACAAGTTAATTTCTGGAACAGATTTCCAAAGCTATACAACTCTGATATACCATGATTGTAAGTTCATTGTTAAATTCTGAAAGAATGAGAGGGGAATAATGGAAAAAAGTACTTAGGTAGGATTTAGGAAAAACTGGTTGTTTGTGGTCTCCAATTTCAGGATTTTTGTCAAATCATACTTTTTCTGAACCTCAATTTCCTTATTTGTGAAATTATACTAAAAACATTTTTTTTGATACTGTGATGAAAACAAGTGCAATATTTCAGTTAGAAATTATCTTATGTCTGCTGATTAGTTTTGCTAACACATGCAAGGACAAAGTGGGGTGGGTCATTGGTGTCTATGGCAAAGAGAATGGGCCTAGGTGCCAAGAAAACTCATCATAGCTTGACCATCACTTCATCACTTGATCAGTTGCATGTGTTCAGCTTTCTAAACGTCAAGGTCTGGACCTCTGTCTTGCAGGCTCAGCACAGTGGGGAATAGATACATTTCTCAGGAACAGGCTCATATATACAAGCAAATAAAACAGAATTTCAATGTTCTCATTTATACCAAGACATAGTCATCAGTGAGAATTGAATGAAGTAGAAATTTCATCATATTCTCTTTCTTCTGGCATACTTTCTCAAGAAAACAGATATTAACAATGCCATTTTAACATATGGAATTTAAAATATGAAGGGTTACATAGAATCAGAATTTTAACTATATGACATTATACACTAACCTGCTGCAGACATCTAATAATAGAAGGTCTTGTCTTGGTGAATGAATCATAATGTAAATATCTGTGTTTTCTGATGGTCTTAGGCTCTACAGCCAGGTTACGACCCACAGGTTGAGAACCGCTAGCAGGGTTGCCTAAGACCATCGGAAAACACAGATATTTACATTATGATTCATTAACAGTAGCAAAATTACAGTTATGAAGTAGCAACGAAAATAATTTTATGGTTGGGGGTCACCACAACACGAGGAACTGTATTAAAGGGTTGTGGCATTAGAAAGGTTGAGAACCACTGCTATAATCAAACAAGTTATAGTTAAGTCCATTGACTGGTGAGCCATTACCACTAGATCTTTCATTTCTGTGATGTGATCAAGCTGGCATTAATTCTACAGGTTTCTTCTCAAACAAATGTCTTATTTCCAAGTTCCTGAGGAGCAACTCATTGTGCTTCCCTATGCTGCCCTCTCCCCTGCTTAAGTATATGATAGCAAAAAAAATTTTTTCCCTTTATACCCCATTATGCTGACTGTGAGATCCTAAGAAGCAGAAGGAGATAGACCAGTGGTCAGCAACTCATTAGTCAACAGAGCCAAATATCAACAGTACAACGATTGAAATTTCTTTTGAGAGACAAATTTTTTAAACTTAAACTTCTTCTAATGCCACTTCTTCAAAATAAACTCGCCCAGGCCGTGGTATTTTGTGGAAGAGCCACACTCAAGGGGCCAAAGAGCCACATGTGGCTTGCGAGCCCCAGTTTGCCGACCATGGAGATAGAACATCAGTGCTGTCCAGTAGAACTTTCTATGCTCTGTGTGGCATAATATAGTAACCACTAGTCATGTATAGCTATTGAGTATGTTATAGTTAGTGGGACTGAGGAACTGAATTTAAATTTAAATTTAAATATAAATAGCCACATGTTGCTAGTGGCTACCATATTGGACAGCAACAGTGGAATAGTGGTTTCCAAAGTTACTGAATCATAAAACTTTGTGAGTGGGACCCAGCCATCTTTGCTTTAAAAAAAAAAAAGGTCCCCAGGAATTCTGATGCAAAAACACCTTTGGAAACTTGCCAAGAAAAAATATAGAGAAGCCTGATCCTATCCTTGATCTTTTACCTAGTTAGTTTTGAACAAATAACTTAGCAGATCTGATGTTCAGCTTCTTGTTATGTAGAAGGAAAAATTACCCTGAGGTTATTGTATGCATTCATTAAATTAATACTTGCGATAAATTAAGTCCAGATTCTTGGTGAGTCCCATAGTTTTTAGCACAAATGATGCTGAATAAATGACAGAATAAATGATTAAAACTATGGCAGGGGAAAATCCCTAACAAGAGACTCCTTAGTTGTTCAGAGACATCATCTAATAATAATACTTATAGGTAAAATGTATTAACCAGTTTCTGTATGCCAGTCAATGTGCTCTGTATAGTAGATATTTTACAAATATAATTGATGTCTAAGATTTAGGAAGGTTAATTTTTTTACCCAAGACCACATAGCTAACACATGGTTTGGAAGGGGGTCAAATCCATATCCATTTGAATCCAATATCCATGTACTTGATCAATAAACTCTTTAATTTCATAATGACATTAGCTCTTCTTGCAGTGGAATATCTAAAGAAGATCAATAGAAGAAGAGGCAAGTATGAGTTTCAACTGCTCATACCATGACTGATTTGAAGTCACCATTAAAATGAAAAGACTGGATGAATTCAAGAGAAGAGAGGCTTGACCTATGAGTTGAGAGTATACTTAGGAGTGCGCCACCAGCAAGCTCTGTATTTGAGACCAGGCTTAAATCCATTCAAACACTTGCACACATCAGCCCAAGGTAACTCTCTACTCAATTCCTATTTTTAGTTACTATGTCAGAAATCTAATGCTGTGATAAAATTTTTGTTGAAAGCATTAAGTCAGGTACCAAATTTTCTCAAAATTCAAACTCTCAATTTTGACATTAGACATTTTGCATGATTTTGTTTTGTCCCTTCTTAAAATGTCCAGTTTCCTCCACCAGAATTCCTCTTCTATCAAATACTACTTTACAATACATTAAATATACCACATGCATTATAAAATCTTGAGCAGGTTTCTCTATTTATGCTTCTGCAGCAGTTAGAAGAGACTGACTCATCTAATCCTAACTTCTTTCCAGTCTCTACATTGGAGGCTATAAAGCTAATTACTCAATTTCCCACTCCTGTAGTGAAGAGTAATCATATCTCAAGGACCCATGAGATGTAAGGAGAGGTCTGTTTTAGGTGCTTCCTTGACCCTTATATCTTTCACGGTACTTTTACCCTTGGAGGCTGAAAATCTAGTAGTCATCTTGAAGGAAAATCCATGAGAATGGAACTCTTGGTTTGACCATTTTAACCTGTGGAAGGAAGGCCAGCCACCTCCCTGCCTGGGGCATGCTTGTTTTGAGGCTAAAATAAGACTTTACTTTCTTTCACTGATGTAAGGTTTCTAATACGTATGGTTAAAGGGATTCCTAATTGAATAACTGGCTTTATAAAATAGACTAGAGGCCCGGTGCATGAAATTCGTGCATGGGTGGAGGGTGTTCCTCAGCCCAGCCTGCACCCTCTCCAATCCAGGACTGCTGGCTCCCAAATAATCACCTGCCTGCCTGCCTGATTACCCCTAACCACTTCTTCCTGCCAGCCTGATCACCCCCTAACCACTCCCCTGCCAACCTGATCGATGCCTAACTGCTCTCCTGCTGGTCCAATTGCCCCTAACTGCCCTTCCCTGCCTGCCTGGTCACCCCTAACTGCCCTCCCCTGCCAGCCTGATTGCCCCTAACTGCCCTCCTTGCTGGCCCAGTCACCCCTAACTGCCCTCCCTTGCCAACCTGGTCATCCCTAATTGCCCTCCCCTGCCAGCCTGGTAGCCCCACTGCCCTCCCCTGCAGGCCTGATCACCCCTACTACTCCCCCCTGCAGGTCTGGTCACCCCCAACTGCCCTCCCCTGTTGGCCTGATTCACCCCCCCCCCCCCGCAACTGCCCTCCTCTGCAGGCCTGGTCTCTCCCAACTGCCTTCCCCTACAGGCCATGTCCCTCCCAACTGCCCTTCTCTGCTGGCCTGCCCCACCCCCAACTTCCCTCCCCTGCAGGCCTGATTGTCTCCAACTGCCCTCCCTTGCAGGCCATATCCCTCCCAACTGCCCTCCCCTACAGGCCTGGTTGCCCCTAACTGCCCTCCCCTGCTGACCTGGTTGCCCCAACTGCCCTCCCCTGCTGGCCTGATTGCCCACAACTGCCCTACCCTGCCGGCCATCTTGTGGTGGCCATCTTGTGTCCTCATGGGGGCAGCCATCTTCTGTGTTGGAGTGATGGTCAATTTGCATATTACTCTTAGATAGGATTATAGTGTTTTTGTTTTATTTATTTATTTATTTATTTATTTATTTATTTATTTATTTTTTGGTTACTTGTAATTGTTAACCATGGGAATTATATATATTTAAAGCTATGAAACCATCTAGTCCTATTGTCTTTTTAAGCATTATCTTTCCAATCTCTTCTTGGTAATTGGTTGATTCAAGTTTTGTTTTTTGTTTTATTTTGGAGGGGGTATTTTTATAACATATTTTGTTAGTAAATTATCTATTTCTTGCAGATTTGAACGACTTTTTTGCTAGAGTTGCACATAATATTCTTATAAACTTTTCTCATTTTCATTTCTTTAGATATGTATTTTTTATTCCTGATTTCAGCTGTTTTTGCTCTCTGTTTCTTTCAGATGACAACTTTAGAATTAATTTTTCTATTTAATTTTTAAAGTTATTAATTCTTTTACTCTACATTTTCATGATTTTTAATTGTTTTATCTTCTAAATTAGTGGTATAAATATTGAATTCCACTGTATTAGTCTTTAATTGTTTAATAATGAAGACATTTAGGAGTATAGATTTTCTTCTGATAATTGCTTCAGCTGTTTCCCATAGTTTGGGTTTGAAGTGTTTACATTTTTTTATAGGAATTAGACAATTTGGTTTTATTTTTATCATGATTTAAAGGTTATCTAAATGTGTTTTTATTAATTGTAAGTACTTATGTCATTTTATTTTTATTTCTAATATGTTCGCTTATTATCAGTGAATACCTATTAAATGTCTACTTTTGAAAATAACCATGAAGATATAATTTGTAACAAAGTACATGACTACTTATGTTAGTTATATGAATATGTAGCAATGTGTATGTTCTGCTGGAAGGATGGAATAAGGCATCGATTATATGCCAGTTACCTATTTAAGTACTATACACAAAGCAAAGACCAAAAACAGACTAAGCTCACATTTAAATTTAAAGAAAAAACAATAATCAGAACAAATAAATACAGCATATATCATCTTAAAAATAATGAGATGGTGATACTAACAATATTTAATAACTTAGTACAGATAAAGAAAATTCTAATTCCAAAAAAAATCAGTTATTCTCTGAATCAAATGGTTACCAAGTGATAGAAGTTGTAGCATTAATCATTCATGAAATCATTCTTATTACTTCAAAATCATTTGTTCATTTTAGAAATTGCTAGTGGTCTCTTTGGACTGACTCATCTGTTATTAGATAAATGTTGCCTTTTTTGGTGCCACATTTGAGATAGATTTGACAGAGAGAATCACAAATATGTTTATTTTTAATTTTTTAAAATAAATCTTTATTGTTCAGATTATTACAGATGTTCCTCTTTTTTTTCCCCCATAGCTCCCCTCCACCTGATTCCCCACCCCACCCCATGCCCTTACCCCCTGCCACTGTCTTCATCCATAGGTGTAAGATTTTTGTCCAATCTCTTTCTGCACCCCTCACACCCCCTTCCCTCTGAGAATTGTCAGTCAACTCCCTTTCTATGTCCCTGATTCTATTATATTCACCAGTCCATTCTGTTCATCATATTTTTTATTCACTTGATTTTTAGATTCACTTGTTGGTAGGTATGTATTTGATGTCATTTTGTTGTTCATAATTTTTATCTTTACCTTTTTCTTCTTCTTCCTCTTCATAAAGAATACCCTTCAGCATTTCATGTAATCCTGGTTTGGTGGTGATGAACTCCTTTAGCTTTTTCTTGTCTGTGAAGCTCTTTATCTGACCTTCAACTCTGAATAATAGCTTTGCTGGGTAGAGTAATCTTGGTTGTAGGTCTTTGCGGTTCATCACTTTGAATATTTCTTGCCACTCCCTTCTGGTCTGCATAGTTTCTGCTGAGAAATCAGCTGACAGTCGTATGGGTACTCAGTTGTAGGTAACTAACTGTTTTTCTCTTGCTGCTTTCAAGATTCTCTCTTTGTCTTTTGCCCTTGGCATTTTAATTATGATGTGTCTTGGTGTGGTCCCCTTTGGATTCCTCTTGTATGGGGTTCTGTGCACTTCCTGAACTTGTAAGTCTATTTCTTTTACCAGGTAGGGAAAGTTTTCTGTCATTATTTCTTCTAATAGGTTTTCAATATTTTGCTCTCTCTCTTCTTCTGGCACCCCAAAAATTCGGATGTTGGTATGCTTAAAGTTGTCCCAGAGGCTCCTTACACTATCTTCATATTTTTGGATTCTTTTTTCTTTTTGTTTTTCTGGTTGGGTGTTTTTTGTTTCCTCATATTTCAGATCTTTGGTTTCATTCTTGGGGTATGTTTATCTACAGTTGAGTTTCTGTATATTCTTTATTTTAGACAGTGTATGCTTCATTTCTGACTGGTCCTTTTCCATTTTTTTTTTTTTTTGGCATTCTCATTAAGATCCTTAAAGGTCTCACTAAGTTTCTCGGTGGTTTTTAGAAGATCTTGAGTAACCTTATAAATGTGGTTAATGAGCATACTTCATTTTAATTGATAGCCATTAGGTGATTTGTAGCCTCAACAAGTAAAAAAAATGTTTCTTAACAAAGAAGTATTATCGATGATGTTAAATTCTCTGTTCCTTTTGAATAACAGTTACAATCAAAATGATTTTTAACTACATTTGAATATATTAAAATCTCAGTAATAATCTCTCTACTTTTGATTAAGTGAAGAAAATCATTTATTAGATTATGTTAAGTGATGAAGATTATTTATTAAAATATTATATTTAATTATTTGCCTCAATTTTATGAAATTATTTCTTAATACTAACTCATGGAGCTTTATTGACATCATTGGGACAACTTTCAGGACTCAGTAAATTAGAAACAAAACAAAATTTTATTATCTCTTTGATTGTTTGTCATCTTACAAGCACATTTTCTAACCTATTAAGAAATGTAACCCACTAAAAATTGTTATTTAGTTTTGTTTCACATAGTATGTCATGTTTGCTTATTTCTGAGTTTCACTTTTTTTATGGATTCTTTTATTTGATTTATACATTCAATCACAAGCTGTTTATTAAATTAATATATCAACTTTATTATTACTATGTTTCCTTGTGAAGAGAAAAAATACTAGCATCTCTGTTAAAATGTCATTTAGAAAGCCAAATTTAGTTTAAAATTTATGTTTTTAAATTTTTAATGAGTTCTATTTCATAATTTACATCAAAGTGAATACCCAAGGCCTGATACAATTTCCAAACCAGCTCTGCAGCTAGATTATAAGTTGCTGCCAATTTAGCTTATTTTCTAACTTTTAGATCTGCAGATATATATATTTAGTTATTTTTGATAGTTGTATGATGACTAGACGTAAATTTAATATTTATTAAAAAAAGATGATTAAAATTATTTGCCTAATTATAGCATCATCTAGAGTAAGAGTAGTGAACGTCCAGCCTGACGGCCATATAGGGCCTCCAAAATCATATGGTCTGGCCCTGCCAAGACATTAGGGGTGAATTAATTAAATGTTTGACCAAATATAGCAGGCTAAGTTTTAAGTTGGTACTTTTGTATGGCGCATGAATGTTATTATAAATATCCAAATGGCCCTTGGCAGAAAAAGGTTCCCCACCCTTGATCTAGAGATACTTTTATTTGGAACAGTGCCAATTAAAACATCTGGAAATTTTCAAAATCTTGGCTGAAACTCCTGTCTGTCTCTTTAGTGTGATACTGTACCATTTGCACAAAGATTTGATACAGTTTTCAAAGTTCTCAGTAATTCTACTTTTTTTCACTCATCTATACCAGTGGTCAGCAAACCATGGCTTATGAGCCACATGTGGCTCTTTGGCCCCTTGAGTGTGGCTCTTCCACAAAATACCACGGCCTGGGAGAGTCTATTTTGGAGAAGTGGTATTAGAAGAAGTTTAAGTTTAAAAAATTGGGCTCTCAAAAGAAATTTCAATCATTGTACTGTTGATATTTGGCTCAGTTGACTAATGAGTTTGCCAACCACTGATCTATACTAATAAAAGGGTAATATGCTAATTAGACTGGAATTCTTCCGGGCCACCTTCCAGACGTCCTTCCAGACAAAGCTACAGTGGTGGGGCCAAGGCAGAGGCAATTAAGGGTGATCAGGCCAGCAGGGAAGAGGAGTTAGGGGGATCAGGCCAGCAGGGGAGAGCAGTTAGGGCTGATTAGGCAGACAGGCAGAGAGGTTAGGGGTGATCAGGCAGGCAGACAGAGGCAGTTAGGGGCAATCAGGCAGGTAGGGGAGTAGTTAGGAACATTAGGCAGGCAGGCAGAGTGGTTAGGGGTGATTAGGCAGGCAGGCAGGTGAGTAGTTAGGAGCCAGCAGTCCTGAATTGCGAGAGGGATGTCTGATTGCCATTTTAGGCCTAATCCTGCAGGCATCGAGCCTAAACTGGCAGTTGGACATCCCCTGAGGGG
The DNA here is from genome assembly GCA_026230045.1 of Corynorhinus townsendii. NCBI lineage: Eukaryota > Metazoa > Chordata > Mammalia > Chiroptera > Vespertilionidae > Corynorhinus > Corynorhinus townsendii. The sequence continues at coordinate 56,928,405 of JAPDVU010000008.1, read as the reverse complement.
TCCCAGATTGGAGAGGGTGCAGTCCAGCCTGAGGGACAGCCCCCCTCGTGCACAAATTTCATGTACCAGGCCTCTAGTAAATAATAAAAGTAGATATATTATTTCAGATAGTGCATAGGAACCATATAAACCATTACAGTAACTTCAAAGTCATGAATTTTATATTTTAAGAAAAATTTTTTAAAATAGGTCAAACAGTTAAAATATTATTGATAATGACTGAATTTTAAAAACATTTCTGAAGTATATAGCAAGCATGCAGAAAAGTGCACAGATGATGAGATTATAGCTATGTAAATTATCACAGAAGATTGACTGTTACTGACTTTATGAGAAGCCTTCCCTTTCTATCCTATATGAAACAGAAACTCTAATTTCAATGTCCCTCATCACTCCTGCTTCCTTTTTCCTTTATGACATTTTATCACCATCTCAGATATAATAAATTTTCTTATTTGCCTGAACTCTGAAAATAGCCCCCTAATTCTCCCTGCCTACACCCTTTACTGTCTTAGTTCTTAGGTTCTCAAAAATTCATTTTTGTAAAATTCATTTTACCTTTCAGTACTGAAATGGACACACTGCTATTTTATTTCTTTTTAATTGAGATTCTTTCATATCACTTAGTAACTAACTAAGTTAGTTATAATATAATTATAACTAAGTTATAATTATATTATAACTAACTAAGTTAGTTATAATAGTAATTATGATAAACAGCAAGATTAATTGATAATAAAACTTATGTCATTGGTTTATGCTGATTGTATTAGGGTACCACTGAGAACACGGGGAACTGGATTCCCATCATGGTGGCATTTGCAAGACACTCAGCACTGCCTTCCAGTTGACCTAAATTATGATTAGTTGCAAGGCTGCTTCTAGACTGTTTATGAAATACTTGTGCTTTATGTAAAGCATCAGTTCATTATTATTCTTAAGTAATGCTGTGACTGGTAATTCTGAGTGTAGATGAATCATCTGGATCTAGAGCAGAGAAAAAAATGACATTAGTAATGAACTACAGACTAGACATTTTTCTGATTCTGGCAAAAGTCAGAAGAGCCTGCAATTGGAATGTCATTTGATGATATGGAAGAGTTAGTACAAAATTAAAACAAATAATTTGTGTTTAGGAGAAGAAAAGTAATTGATTATTTAACAAAAAAACATGGGGAACTTATTATTGCCAGTAATTTAAAGGTGATTACAAATGACACTCAAAAGTTTTATCATTAAAAATGGAAAGTTCTAAGCATTTACTGTTTCTATCATTCAGTTAAAGAAGACTGCATTTATCAAAGAGGAAAATATCTTTAAAATAACATGAATCAATTTCATGTAATGAAGAAATTTTTAAAAAATGGGAAATATTCTTAACACAGTGTCTATAAACCCTTCTGGAGAGGATTTTTAAGGCACCTCTTTCAGATGAGCTTTTTTGTCTGTCTGAAAGTTTCTAAAACACAGTGCCTTATGCATGTTTAATGTCTTAACAAAGGGATCTCACATAATTTTTATCCTTGACTGTAATCCATTTCTTTTAATATATATATCCTATCTAATAAAAGAGAAATATGCAAATTGACCATACCTTCATTACACCCACAAGCCATGCCCACCAGCCAATCAGGGGCAAGTATGTGAATTAACCCAACAAATATGGCGGTGGCCACAGAGCTGGAGCAAGCAGGAGGCTTGGGTTGCCCCCAGCGATGGAGGAAGCCAAGCTTCCCGCCTGCGCTGGCCGGCCCTGGCCTCCACTCAAGGCTACAAAGTTTCAATTATAGAAGATAAATAAATCCCAACAAAAATGGTGGCAGCCACAGAGCTGGAAAGAGTAGGAGGTTTGGGTTGCCCCTGGCGATGGAGGAAGCCAAGCTTTCCAACTGCCCTGGCCTGCCCTGGCCTCTGCTCAAGACTACAAAGTTTCAATTATAGAAGATAAATAAATCCCAGATACCAGGGCCTCCGCTTGGGCCTCCGGGGAGCTTGGCTGTCCTGCAAACCACCACAGGCTCCTCACCCAGGCCACCCCACACCCCAAGGGAACCCCCACCCTGATCCAGGAAACCCTTAAGGGCAAACCAGCCAGCCCTCACCCATGTACCAGACCTCTATCCTAGCTAATAAAAGAGTAATATGCAAATTGACCATCACTCCAACAGATAAGATGGCTGCCCCCATGTGGACACAAGATGGCCACCACAAGATGGCCAGCAGAGGAGGGCAGTTGGGGGAGACCAGGCCTGCAGGGAAGGACAGTTAGGGGTGACCAGACCTGCAGGGGAGGGCAGTTAGGGGCAATCAGGCTGACAGGGGAGCAGTTAGGCATCAATCAGGCTGGCAGGGGAGTGGTTAGGGGGTGATCATGCTGGCAGGCAGAAGCGGTTAGGGGCAATCAGGAAGGCAGGCAGGCGAGCAGTTGGGATCGGGCCTAAACAGGCAGTCAGACATCCCTCGAGGGGTCCCAGATTGGAGAGGTTGCAGGCTGGGCTGAGGGACACTCGCCCCCCTCGTGCACAAATTTCGTGCACTGGGCCTCTAATATATATATTTCAGAGAGGAAGGGAGAGAGAGAGAGAGAGATAGCAACAACAATGATGAGAGAAAATCATTAATCGGCTGCTGCTTCCTGCATGCCCTGCACTGAGGATTGAGCCCACAACCCAGGCATGTGCCCTGACCAGGAATCCAACTGTGACTTCCTGATTCATAGGTTGATGCTCAACCAATGAGCCACGCCAGCCAGGTTGTAACCCATTTCTTAAATTCAAAAGTATTTTGTTATCTGGAGAAGGTGGGAATGAGGTACAGTTATATATTAGAATCCAGGAAGACCCAGGAAGTCCTGGCCCCTTTGGTTTTAACTTTTTTTTTTTTTTTCCTTAGCTCATCTCTGTTATCTCACATTTATTATAGCAGTGAGAGAAAGCCAGGTGGCATTTTCAGTAATATTCCTAGAAATCACCTCAGCTACATGTCCAGTTCATTAGATAGGTATCTGACTTTCCACATTGCTGCAGGTGACAGTGTTGCCAAACTTTCTGCTGCATAGTAAAGAGAGTCCTCTTTCTACCAATGTTGCTTTTCTTTATTCTACTGATGGTCTCCTCAAAACTTCATTGGCTTTATTAACACTCTTTTTGTGGCCCTCTGACCTTCACTCACTACACAGTCCCAAAGTCGGTGTTTTAGATTTTTGTTAATAGTAGCATGCCACTTTTGTCACCAAAATCTCTTCTAGTTACTCTTTCACTGCGTAACAATCCCAAACTTGGTGACATGAAGTAACTCAGAATTGAGAGCTAGAGTCATCTGAACGTTTGCTCATTCACATGCATGTTAGATTGTACTGTCTGTCAGCTGGGACTTGTACCTACATATGAACAGGTAAATAAGATCACTCCATATGGCTGATTAGGCTTCCTCAGGCATAGTGACTGAGTTTCCTGAGTGTTAGTCCCAAGAGAAGCAGGAAGCTTTATCACCTTTTGTGGCCTAGCTTCAGAGGTCATACAGCATCACTTAGCTGTCAAAAGCCCAACCATGTGAGGAGACAGCATAACTCTCACCTATCTATGGGAGGAATGTCACATTGTAGAAAGATCCTGCATGATGGGAAATAGCTTTGTGGCTGACTTTGGAAAATACAATAAGCAACAATAGTATTTCCACGCTAAATGTACCATAATTTTGAAAGCTAAATCAGATATGAATCCAACAGAAAGAGTTCGCATACATAAATTATATAGTTTAAGACAAGTTTGTAAGATACTACTGATGTGACAGCAGGGTGTAGTAAAGTTGTGAGGAATAGTGTACTGTATCCAAGGCAAGATACTTAACCTTGAAGTTTGAAACAGCACACCTGGTTTTGAATCCTGGTATCCATTATTTCATGTCTTGCTCCTTTTATCAGCAATGTATTTGTAAGGTTCATCTGTTCTTGCATGTAGCTTATAATTCATTCATTTTCATTACTTTATGTAATTCATTTTTATGAATATACTACAACTTATTTATCATTTATCCTGTTGATGGACTTTTTTTCTAGTTTTGGTAATTGCAAACAAGCCTGCTCTAAACATTCTTAACTGGTGCAAATATGCATGGATTGGCCAGGCTATACAACCTGAGTAGAATGATTGCATCATACATCATGTACATCTTCAGCTTTAATAGATAATGCCAAACCATTTCCCAGTGTAATTGAATCAATTTATAATAGGACTAAGAGTGAATAAGAGTATGTTTATCTTTTGGTTAATATCTTTGATAACAATTAGTACTGTCAGACTTTTCTATTTTTGTGTGTTTATCATTCTGGGATTGTGCATTTTTCGATGTTTATTGACCATTTAGACCTTCTGTCTGTAGAATAATTCAAGTTTTCTATTTAATTTTCTATTGTTTCATATCTTTTATTACTACTTTTTTTTCAGATGTCTTTACATATTCAGGGACAAGCCCTTTGCCAGAAATATATACTGCAATACTTTTTCTCTTTTCACTTTCCTTAAGATGTTAATTTTTTCTTTCTTTATTGCTTAAGCAATTTTACCTTAATACTAGGTGATATTTTCTTATGTAATCTTCTGAAAGCACTATAGTTTTCCTTCTTTATTTAGTTCTACAAACAATCTGAAGTTAATGCTTTTGTTCATGTGTAGGATACATCCAATTATATTTATTTCCCTATGAATACTCAATTGTCCAAAGCATTTGTTAGAAGCAATGTCTTTTCCCCATTCCTCCATATTTTTTAAGAGACATCATTTCATATTTATTGTAACAACTGATATATTTGGTTTTATTTCTTCTATTTTTACTTTACATTCATTACATGTTTTCTTCTTACTAATTTTCTTCTATTTTGGTTTTAGTAAACATTTCCCCCTTCTTATTACGGAAGATTTATATTCTTCACAGCCCTGTGTTTAGCCTCCGTTTCCTGAAACTCAAATATCTATGCTGATCTATATTTATAAATCTCTATACTCAGTATTACATGAAAATAAGGTATCAACTATCCCCATACCTATATTCCCTGTTTCTCTTGCTTATTTCACACTGTAGTAAGATGAATATTTTAGTGCATTAAGAGTTCACCCTGGTCTCCTACTTCCTGAATACCTATATATTTTTAAGATGATTTAGAAATTTTAATCATAGGTGATTATCAGGATTTCCCTTGCAGTAGGACTATATTAGTGTAGTAACCCTCTTTAGAATTTCTTACAAACTGTCATTAACTGTTTATATGCACATATACATGGAGGTTAAGAATGATGGAGAGATTGGTCTGTTTGCTTTTTCTCGATTTGTTAGAATCTTTCCAGGAATATTTTTACCAAATAGGTAGATTCTCTGAATATTTTAATATCTACAAATGATTTACTTTTAGTAAAATAAATGACAAATAATAATCTGACTATCAGAGTTTAGTGTAGTAGTTCTTTGTCATCTGTAGATGTTATTCTTTATCTTCTAGATTCTGTTGTTTCAGATAAACTGTCTGATACCACTCTAATTTTGTTGTTGTTGTTGAATGAGTATGCAGTGTTTATGAAGTTGTGATCAGAGTAGTTTTGCTTTTTAAAAAAAATTATCTTTATTGTTGAAACTTTTTTCTTTAAATAAATAACTTGTTTTTCTGTGAAGAAACTTTCAAATTTTCATCTTTACTTGTTAATTGCTAAAAAAAACAAACAAAACTTTAGAGTTCACAATTTTACCCGGATATGTGTACATGTAATACCTTTGTTTTATCGATCTTGCCTGGAACATGGTGAGCACTTTAAATTAGAATATTTAAATGTTTTAAAATTCAGTGAGCTTTTCTTCTTTCATTTGTCTAACCATTGCCTTTTTTTTTCTATAAGTCTCATAGTTAGTCTGTGTTTTTCCTTCAAGTCCATTATCTTTTTTCCCATTACTATTTTCTTATGTTTTGTTATGTCTGATCATATATCTCTTCTTGTTCTTTCAAAATATTAATAACTGTTTTTAAAAGTGCACACCTTTCCTTTTTCTTCCCCTGAATTATTTTCCAGTTGGAATTTTGTGAATCTAAAAGCCTCCCTTTGTTTTGTCATTATTATTTTTTTTATTATTATTTTTTTGCTGTGCAGGCTTTCAGTGTTTCTAATAGTAAAACATTTTCAAGAACTTTAGGGGTTTCTCATCAATGTCTCACTAAACAAGAAGCTCTCCCACAGGCCTTTCTTATATAATCCATCTCTATTCCTGGCCTCTATTTTGATGGCTGAGGGGAATCCATGAGTCACATGCCTAATCTCTTCAAGAGCCTTCTGTGCGACTGACTGAAGACTCTGACCTTTCGATCTTTCTAAACCACTATTAAAAAGCTGTTGAGCTACATTCTTGACTTTTTGTCCAGAGCACTCTTTCGTGACAGTGAGTTTTCTAAAATTTGCATCTTTTGCAATCTGGATAGGTTGACACATTCCAAATCATGAAATACTGGTTCCTTTTTGCTTAACAGTTCAATCTTTTGCTTGGAAATGTACCAAGGCAAGTATCCAATTTTATTGCTTAGAGGTTTTATTTTCCACATTGCTGTAAGATACAATTCAGCTAAGCTTTGTGCTACTATATAATAAGGATTTTCTTTTTTTCCACTTTCCAGTAACACGTTCCTGATTGTCTTCTAATCTCTCACTAGCAATATCTTTAATGTCCATATTTCTACCAACAGTCTGTTTATAATGATTTATATGTTCACTAAGACAAGACAGGTTTCTCTACCATGCTTTTCACTTTATTCTGAGTCCTCGCTAGAAGTCATTAATGTCCACATTTATATTAATACACTGTTCAAGACAATCTAGACTTTTCCTATCATGCTCCTTAAAATTCTTTCATCCTCTGCCCATTGCCCAATCCCAAATCTACTTCTACACTTTTAATTATTTACATAGAAGCAACCCACTTCCAGGTATCAAAGTCTGTATTAATTTTCTATTGCCACTGTAACAAAGTGCCACAAACTTAGTGACTTATAACAGCACAAATGTATTTTCGTGTACATCAGAAATGTGAAATTGCTCTCATTTGATTAAAATCATGGAGTTTGCAGGGCTGTATTCCTCCCGAGACTATAGGGGAGAATCTGTCTCCTTGTCTTTCACAGCTTTTAGGGACCTCCTGAATTCTTTGATTTGTTGTCCCTTCCTTCATCTTCAAAGTCAGCCAGGTAACACATTCAGTTCTCTCTGACTCTTTCACTCCTGCCTCCCTTGTGATTTTATTGAACATACATGTATCATGCAAAATAATCTTTTCATCATAAGTTCCTTAACTGAGTCACATACCAGTTCCTTTTGCTTTGTCAGGTCAGGTAACATAGTGTATTAGGATTCTCCTGAATGGAACCAATAGATGATAGATAGATAGATAGATAGATAGATAGATAGATAGATAGATAGACAGATGATAGATTCCCTCTTCACTGAAAGAAGTCAGATTATTTTTTTTCTAAGTCCAGCTGATTAAATGAGGACCATCCACAACTTAAAGGGTAATCAAAGTTTACTGACTTAAATGTCAATTTCATATAAAATACCTTTATAAAGACATATAGAATAATATTTGACCAAATAGCCTACTTAACACATAAAATTAACCATCACACACAGTAACAGATATTAGGGATGGGTTGAACATCTTGGGTGGGGGGGGGGGGGATTATTCTGCCTACACAGTGATGATCTAAAAATTTAAAGAATTAAAGGAGTAAAGTAAGAAAACAAAAATGACAGGAAGGGTGTGCAGGTATAAATGGTTGTGTCAAAAAGCATTTCAGACAGATAAACTATAATTTGCAACAGCATGGAGTTTTAGGGAATAGATGGAAAAGCAGATGTCAAAAAAAGGTGGCAAGAGGCAAAGCTGTAGAGGTGGCCATGGCCAGCTTGGAGACATAAGTGATTAGTCTTCATAAAGGGTTTTTACTTTTAACCTAAAGTGAATCATTGGGTGTGGTTAGTGAGATTTCCCATAGTGAATCACTGTTGAGTTTTAAGTAGGAAATGAGAGCTCATCATTGCGCTTGAGGAAGAACACTCTGGTTTCAGTGTGAAGACCTGACTTCTAAGAAGTGTCATTGGGGATAAGAGAAAACTGAACAATGATTGATAAAAACTATGATATTGAAGGGAAAGAGCTCAAGGAAAAATCAGTAAGAATTGGTGATGGATGAGTTAAAGAGGCTAAATCAGTAGAAATATGTCTAACAAGCATTTGATAGATTATGTTCATGTCTAAGACAGAAATGTGATTACAAGGACAATTGATTATATTATTATAAAACAATGTAGGCATCTGGCAATGTTTTGTTAGAGTGATGTTATTATATTATAGGAAAATGTCATGGTTGATTGACAGGAAATGATGGAGGTATCTCATTACTGAAGACTTTCAAGGGAATTTCAAAGAGTCTGTAGATAAGATCACTCTTTTTGTTAGCACTAGTGTGAAAGTAGAAAAGGAGGTTTGATGAGGATCCTAGGAATGTAGTAGAAGTAAAGGAAGTCTTCCACCTTATAAGAGAAATAAAATGAGGGGAAAACTACTCACTGTCATGTAGTATGTACTATTTGCTAGTCACTGTCATAGGCACATTACATATGATTTTTTAAATCTTATATGACAGCTTTTATTGAGCATGGTGTCAGGCTTTAACAAAAAAGTTTGTGTGCATTTATCATTTAATCTTCATATATATAGGGTATATATGTACTGTTAATATTGCCATATTAAAGATGAAGCAATTGAAGCCTAGGAAGCTAAAGCATCGTACCCCAAATTACATAGTATAGAAGTAAGATTCAAACTTGGACTTCTCAAACTCCAATAACCGTTCCTTTAAGAAAGAAAGGTAGGGTCCATCTCTCTTTACTGACAAGGTCTCACTTGGTGTGAGTAATAGGCCAAATAGCAGCTCTTATGTAATGTACAAAGACGACAGTCAAGAAACTTAGAGTTGCATCTTCAAACGTCCAATGAATAGCTGTGTGACCTTGAGCAAGTCTCTACTCTCTCTGTCTCTCATTTTCCTCATCTGCAAATTAGATCTATGTTTTTCATCTATGGACCCAATGACCAGTACAGAAAATTGTTCACTCTTTTGTGCTGATTTCTTTCACCATTCCCCTCTGTGGGACTATGAGGCTCAGGTTCCCCTTTTTCCTGTCTCACATTCTAGATTCCACCTGGTGGGTGGTGATCACTGACTACATCTACAGTATGATTTGGTTTGTAAAAAAATCAGACAATAAGACCTCTAAAGTCCCTTCCAGATCATAAAGCCTACTAATGTGCCACAGCTGACAATGTTTGCCTTTTTTTTTCAAACTGTAAATGTATTCAGCTGTGAACGGGAAAATGCTGTTTACTGAGACACTTTTGAAGGAGCATTTCATTTTGTACAGAGAAGAAATCTCAACGAAAGTACAAAAAAAAAAGGCAGGATGGAATTTCTTCTCTGTGGGAGAGATTAAAGGGATGCTCAAGTGCATTAAGGACAGTGAGATATAGATAATATAGATTCATTCAGAACTTTGAGATACCTTCATTCTTTGGAATGCGATATAGAGAATGGATAAAAAGAAATGAAGGTTTCCTGGAGTGAGCCCAGAAAAAGGAATTTGATGTGTGCAAAATTCTTTAGTCCTGAGTTCCCAAAAAACAAATTGTTTATTTCACTTAGAAATTTAATGACAGCTGCCAGTAACCTGGAAGTAGCAGGTGGGCTTTTAAGGGTAAACACCGAAGTACAGAAAGCTATTGCAGTATACAAGGAACTCACACTCTGTGACAAGCTGAAAAGCAGTATCTTTCTTTAGAAGTGTAGGACAGGGTTTGGGGCCAGTAAAACAATTAAAGTTCCTTCTAATTGGGAAATTGCCTCTTTCACACAGTCCATCAGACACTCACTTGGCTGTACTTAATGGAAGATGCTGATGGAAAGCCACTGGGGTGACATTTCATTTAAAGTCACCCTGAAACAGACAGTGTGAGCTTTCCAAGGGGAGGCATAACCATTGGGCAGAAACACGCAGGATTATAGAGCAGAACCTAACAACACAGGAGAGACTTGTATAGCCCAGTGACTGAGGGGCTGGGCTTGGTGGGATGTAATGTCATTGATGCTTGCAGATGGTTTTGTGGCCCTCCTCCAACACCTAAGCTCTGCCTATTCCCTGGAGAAAGAACGTAGACTAGGAAAGCAAATGTGTACTTCTATGTGATTGAAAATTGATGCAAGTGAAAATGAGGAGTGGAAAGGAAAGCAAAAGTCCTTGTATAGCGGCATGCAAAGTACTAATAGATTAGGAAGCAGAACAACTATATATGGCCTCTCCCAGTGTGTCCCCCATTTTGTCATTAATGAGGGAATTGCTCCAAAACTGCATTTCTGCAAATTAATTATTGTTTGTTTATTTCAGTTGGAGAGATGGATTTAAAAGATAAAACAAGAACAAATATGTAGGTATTGGCAGGTTCTTTTAAGAAATAAAAGAAGCTCTAACTGGCTTGGCTCAGTGGATAGAGCATTGGCCTGCAGACTGAAAGGTCCCAGGTTCGATTCCGGTCAAGGGCATGTACCTTGGTTGCAGGCATATCCCCAGTAGGGAGTGTGCAGGAGGAAGCTCAATTGATGTTTCTCTCTCATCAATGCTTCTAACTCTCTATCCCTTTCCCTTCCTCTCTGTAAAAAATCAATAAAATATATTTTAAAAAAATAAAAGAAAATTAATCTAATTTACTTATGGTGACTTGTGATAATACGACATTGTACATACTGCCTGACTCTTGAATCCGCTTCCCTCTCTTCTTCCATCAGCTATGCTTCACTATTCATTATCTCAATCATTACAAACCTCCCCATGAATTTCCCTGCCTCCATTCTTACCATCTTCCAATTCATTTCTATACTGCAGCCAGACTGATATTTCTCCAAACAGCAAAACTCCTTTGCTCACAAATCATAAATTGTTCACTGTTAGCTTCAAAATAAAATCCAAACTCCTTAGCATGTTGCACACAGCCTTTTGTGATATGACCTCAAAAGGATGCTACCAGGGGCAGGACTAAGGAGGAAGCCTGCAAAGACTGGGGGTGTTTATCTGAGGGACTCAGAAATGCTCTTGTGAGAGAGAACAGGAGTGATATATAGGAAGGATTGAGGGAAAAAGCACGAGGCCCAGAAACAAGTTAGAAATGTTTGAAGCAAAACATAGAATTGGTGCAACGGGTAGCAAGGAAGTTTCAAAAGGACAGTGTGTTGTAGAACAGAATGAGAATGTAAGGGGAGCAGGAAGGACTCAACACTACATCCATTTCCAGCCTCAACTGCTACTTGCTCTTATGTATGCTATCCTCTTCCAGCGAGAGACTGAAAAGTCCCTCCATGGCTTTGGTTATTTGTTCATTTGAATTTCTAAATGTCTTAGAAGGACAATTCCTTTTTTATTTCAAATGTATTCCTTTTAATTGGTTTTAGCATATACCCCTGCACAAGATTATATTTGACCGCCAGGTTTGCTCATTTTGCAGTCTAGTAGTGGCTAACTCAGGTTTGACCATGGTTTGCTCATTTTACAGTTTAGTAGTGGCTAACTCAGAATTGTTATAAGGGTTAAATGAGCTTTTATGTTCCAATTGTTTAAAACAGTGTCTGACACATAGTGAACACTCCATAATAATTAGTTTTTATCATTGTTACTATTATCTTTGCTATCATTAATATACAATTGAGAAATGAAATTAACTTATGATATGTGATTTTCTAAACAAGAAATAAGCACACAATTGTTTTTACTTAGAGAGCTCTATGTGAATTCCTTTATGATTACAATTTCTTGACTTAAATGAGTGAATTATTATCCTATATAATAAAGAGGTAATATGCAAATTGACCATCACTGCAACACACGAGATGGCCGCCCCATGTGGTCAAAGATGGCTGCCATAAGATGGCCAGCAGGGGAGAGCAGTTGGGAGGGACTAAGCCTGCAAGAGAGGGCAGTTGGGGGCGATCAAGCCTGCAGGGGAGGACAGTTGGGGGAACCCAGGCCTGGAGGGGAGGGCAGTTGCTGGGGACCAGGCCTGCAGGGGAGGGCAGTTGGGGGCGACCAGGCTGACAGGGGAGGACAGTTAGGGGTGACCAAGCTGGCAGGCGAGAGCAGTTAAGGGCAACCAGACTTGCAGGGGAAGGCAGTTGGGAGTGACCAGGCCTGCAGGGGAGGGCAGTTAGGGGGCCCAGGCCTGCAAAGGAGGGCCGTTGGGGGTGGGGGGGCTAGGCCTGCAGGGGAGGGCAATTGTGGTGGACCAGGCCTACAGGGGAGGGCTGTTGGGGAGGAACAGGCCTGCAGGGGAGGGCAGTTGGGAGGGACAAGGCCTGCAGGGGAGGTCAGTTGGGGTCAACCAGGCCTGCAGGGGAGCAGTTAGGCATCGATCAGGCTGGTTGGGGAGTGGTTAGGGGGTGATCAGGCTGGCAGGCAGAAGCAGTTAGGGGCAATCAGGCAGGCGAGCGGTTGGGAGCCAGCAATCCTGGATTGTGAGAGGGATGTCCCAGATTGGAGAGGGTACAGGCTGGGCTGAGGGACACCACCCCCCGTGTACAAATTTCATGCACTAGGCCTATAGTCCACTATCAAAACCTTAATACCCAAAAAGATGGGGATTATTTTGCCCAAGATCCATAAGCATGTTAAAAGAAAAAGCACATTGATTTTTTTTTTTTGCTTTATTCCATTATTTTAAAACTTAAGATTGCATCTTAAATCTTCAATCATCTTAAATCTTTTTTTGATGAAAAAAGTATTCACTGCCTAGACTTTTTTGATGCAAAAAAGTATTCACTTAACTGGTGGAGCCTTGTCCCATCCTGTGCACCAAAAAAGGTGACATTTTCGATATTCATTCAGATCACATACCTAGGTTTTGAGTTTGGTCCCCAGTTGGGGCACTATGAAAGATAGTCCACCACTGATTTTCTCTTCTTTCTCTCTCTCTCTCTCTCTTTTCCCCCCTCCCCATCTTTCTTCCCTCTCTCCCTCCCTCCTCCCCTCCCTTCCTCCCTTCCTGTCTCTGAAAAATACATATCCTCAGGTGAGGATTAAAAAATAAAAAGTGCTACTCACACACAAAGCTATTATAGTGCCTTGTCTGGTATCAATGACCAAACCATAGTTATCATGAAAGTAACCATCCTCATGTACCTTCTTTGCATAAAGTCTCATTCCTCCAAACTAAAATATTACACCTACACCTCTCCCTTCCCTTTTCTCTAAATTTAATAAACATATCCTTGAGAAAGGGTTTTAAAAAAGCATTCACCTTACAGAAATATTTTTTATTATATGATTAAATGTTAGAGATTCTTGGATAAATTTGAAATATTAGGCATCTCTAATATCTATCTAGCTAGATAGTAGATATAATTTCCTATTTTATAGATAATCAATTTATTGACAAATAGATAACAACTCTTTAAATAAAAAGTTGATACAGTGGGATTATAAATTTTCTTGTTTTTTTAATCCCTTAGAGATTCTCAGTTGCTCAATAGTCATTTAATACTGACATTCAGGTTTACATTAAAATAAATTAATTCTCACAACAAACATTAATTAGCAAAATTTTAAGTATAAATCCCTATGCTTGGCATTAGGAAAAGAAATATACCAAAGGCACCAGATCCTCTACCATCAAGTAGCTCATAATCTAAGATGGGATGCATGTACAAATAAAACAAATCACGACCCAGTGTCTTTCCTGGCTGTCAGCTAGAGGTATCTCTTAAGCTGCAAAAGGCTGGCCCTCTGCGCTGGCACTTCACAGCATGGACATTTGCTTTCCTCCATACCAGCAGAGCATGTCTCTCTGACTGTCTTCCGCTTTCCCTTTCTGGCCTTGCTGTCTTCAAGAATTCATGTGGTTACATTGGGCCCATCTGGATAATTTAGAATAAACTTCCCATTTTAAGGTCAGTTGGTTAGTAATTTCAATTACATCTGTAAAGTCCCTTTGGCCATGTAAGCTAAAATGTTCACCAGAGCTTTCGGGGCTGTAAAGCTTGCAAGATCCAGCCGGCCAAGGACGTCAGATCCATTGTCCTCCCAGCGCTTCAAGCCTTCCCTGAAAGCTCTCAATAAAATAGATTGTTCCTAAAAAAAAAAAAAAAAAAAAAAAAAAAAAAAAAAAAAAGTTCACCAGAGTGATATCTCATCATAGTCACATCTTTCAGGAGGTAGGGCAGGACATCTTTGGAGGCCACTACCCTGCCTACTGTACCTAATTAAAGCTGCAATCGTTTTAGAAGTCAAATAGTATTGGAAGATTAAGGGTGGAAAAAGAAGTTATGTACCCTCCCTCAAAGACCTTCTCCTCTACATTCTGCTGTTCCAGATAAATTATTTTCAATTGTTTTGTTATTTCTTCTAAAATTTGCCCTCATATTTTAAAAAACGAATTTACTGACAATTGGACTTCCAGTTTAGTACAAGATGGAATACACTCATTTTTCCTGCTCCTCCCTGCTACGTACAACTAATGCACTTGGAAATAATACAGCAGGCAATCATAGGAGAGCTCTGAAATGTAGAAAAAGGGCAGATGGGCTAGAGACCCCAGAACTTGAGGAAAACATGATGGCCCAGCATTTCTCACCTCCCGGAGCCATGAACAAAATCAGAGAAGGTGGCCAGGGTAGTACATTCTGACAACACAGGCAGCACAAGCAGGGATTGGGAGCCTTGCTAGCATCTATCCTCACAGGCACAAACTCTCCCACTTCCCGCCTAAAGTCATCAGGCCTGGAAAATTCATCTCTCACACTCCAGGTGGCAAACAAGAGACCAGTGGTGCCAAGTGAAGGAAGCAGGCCAGCATTGTTCTAAAAGTGTTCTGAAAACTAAGTTGTCATAGGAAACACAGCCCATAGAAGTAGACCAGGACCTACATGCTAAGGCTGAAAAGGGTGACTGCTTGGCAAAACAGAAGAATTAAATAGAATTCAGAATTTCTTAAAATCCAAATGTTTATGATCCAACCCAAAATCACCTAACATATGAACAAACAAACAAAAACATCTGAACTTGAAGAAAACCAAAAGACTTTGAGATGGATTTGATATTGGAATTATTTGACATGAATTTTAAAGCAGCCATTTTTATATTTAAAGCAGATCATCTGTATATTGAAACTGTACAATGTAAATTGCTTTTGAGGGGATTGCAACAATAGAATTGTATACTTCAAACCTTTATAATCTTATAAACCAGTCACCCCAATAAATTTAACAAAAATAAAAATAGATTAGATAGATAGATAGAAATCCAGTTTTAAAATGTTTGCTTTATCCAAAAGAGAGAGAAAAGGAAACAATAAAACTCTTTCTATTTGCAGATGACATGGCATGATCACTGTTTTCAGAACCCACTAACCTCTATCCATTTCCGAGGCTAAGGACATCTCTCAAAAGTGTTTACAACACTCTCATGTCTTTCAGGGACATAAGTCACTTGATCTTTATAATAAGCTGAAGGGATTTTACAGAAAAAAAAGAAGAAGAGCCATAAACAAAGAAGTTTTTTTCCTACCCTAGAAAAATGTATGAGGAAATGAATTAGCTTGATCATTATTTTTTAAATGGGTAATGGAAGAATAAAGAGTGACCTTGTTAATAATTTGGTGAATTATTCTGCCACATACATACTACTTAAAAAAAAAATCTGGATACTTTGGCAAGAACTAGTACAATGCCACAAATTTTAAGAATTATGTACCTTTGTTCTTAATTGAGGCCACTTGCAACTGTACAACGTAAATTGCTTTTGGGGAGAGTTTTGCAATCTCTGTCATAGACTTCCCTTCCAGATGTTTCATGATGCTTTGTCATAACTGTTTTTCCCTCTGTACTTCTTGAAATCTGCTTCCTGAAGCAAACTTTAGACTATGTTCGGTCTTTCCTTCTCTGGGTGTAATAAGCTAACAAACATGCCAGCTTGCTACCTCAAAGGTCAGTCTCTTTAATTTCACTACATGTTTAGTTCCCAAATACCTGTTCCTCTAGGTCCTTTATCTTATTCTCAGTAATGAAATTATCCAAAAGACAGTAAAGAATTTCTTGGTCAGGATATAATTCCTTCTGTGACTGGTTCCTGTTCTATGTCATGTGTGCCCACTATGATACCACCTCAGTTTCTCTCTCACTATCCTCATGGAAATGAACTGTAAAAACTTATTTGCAGATTTCCATAGTATATACACTCTCGATATACAATAGACCTCTGAATCCCAGCCCAAAAGGTGAATTTCTTTTTCAGGGCTCAAGCTTCAATTACCATATTCCAATCTTGATGTTCAAATCCAACAAATCTCAGTAATCCTTTTAAGGTGAATATTTATTATCTGAGGTAATCATCTCAGTTTCATGAGTTAATATGTAAGTGTACATATTTCTTTTTTGTAATTTTTAAAATTAATTTCAGAGAGAGGAAAGGAGAGGGAGAGAAACATCAATAATGAGAGCAAATCATTGATCAGCTGCCTCCTATACACCACCTACTGGGGATCAAGCCCGCAACCTGGGCATGTGCCCTGACCTGGAATCAAACTCTGATCTCCTGGTTCATGGGTTGACACTCAACCACTGAGCACACCGGCCAGGCTAGATATATATTTTCTTATCCTTTTGTCACTATTTTCTATTGTTTTTATTTTTGTATTGTTTTAAGAATTGTCAGGTACTTGGTATCTTTTCCTTTGTGCACATCATAACATTATCTTAATGTATTTTCATTCACTTTCTCTCTGTTTTGGTGCTGCTTAATTGACAGATAAACTACCTAGTAGACCATAAATTCTCAAAGTTCACAGTGCATGATTTAGAATTGCAGATTCAGTGACTTCTAATTTCCTTTTCCCAATGGGTTCAGTAGGTTTATGGTAGGATCCAGAATAGGTATTCTGGGAAATAACTCTGATGCAGAATATCCTTTGTGAAGTATTATTCCAAACACGCAAATATTCCATCTTTAGTGACATATACTACATCAACCCTATAACACTATTCCAGTGTCTTAGGCTATTGTCCAGAAATCCAAGTGAAATACCTTCTGGGTAGTCATATGCTCAATTGAGACCATTCTTCTCTTCTAAGTCTTATGGTTAGGAAGATACGTTGAAAACACCACCTAGAATGTTCTCTTCCTTTATTTCCTATAACTTTCTATCCAATCCTTCAGAAAGAATTCTGTTTTCAAATGTGTTTAATTCTGATATGTCAGCAAGAGTGAGAAATGGTTAGCCGTTTTGCAAAAGTTATCCTTTTCTTATATGAGACATGGAAGGAAAGCAAGACATCTCCTGAATGATAAGGATGTTTACATTAATCTGTATCTAAATGAATCAATGAAAGTTACCAACAGCCACACCAAGTTTTCCCTGCCTCTGGTGTCAATGGCAAGCTATCCTTTTCCCAAGAGTACTTGAAAATCATTTTTACTGGATAATATCTTTCCAGATGACCTGAAATCTTTAAATCAGTGGTTCTAAACCAGGGGACACTGGGCAGTGTCTGGGGACATTTGTAATTGTTATAAGTGGAGCAGGTAGACACAGGAATCTAGTGAGTAGAGGCCAAGGATATTGCTAAACATTTACAATACACAGATCAGTATCCCCCAACAGAAAATAAATGTAAATTATGCTGATATTCAGAGCCCCTGCTCTGTGTAAAACAAGCCTGATACCTTTATGAATACGCAGTATTCCCTTTAACTATTTTTCTTGTTTATTAAATATTCACATTCCATTAGATTAATGTCATATTTTTCAAACTTTCTCAGCTTTTAGCTTCCTGATGTAATCTTTTATTCCATATACTCTTTCTCTTTTCTCTCACTTTTCTGTGTTAGAAGAATTATTGTGGAGATCTGTGTTTTTGTATGTCCAGCAACTCTTCCTTTGAGGGAACAGAATCTCACCTGCTCCCTCCATGTGGTTCTTATGAGTCTGCCAATCATGAGCTCCTTGTCTCCTGCACACATGGGTGATCATGGGAATGACACACTTACACACCTAACTGAAGGCACACAAAAGTACAAGAGAGTTGTGACAGACATATCCAGTGACAGCACTGCAATGAGAAAGGCCCCTGTTTCTGCTTATACTAGCCCCACTGATTCCTCTCTGTGAACTGCCCAGATCTTTTCACTAAATCCTTTTTCCTTATTTAAAATCATTAGAGACTCACAGTGTTGCTAGTAGTGAAAGAACCTATACAATACACTTTTAGCACTGATCAGCTGACCCAGAGAAGAAATAATCTCCCAGCTGCTTCACCTCTTCTTTTGGGAAGAAATGAGCTTGAATTAATTCAGAATCAGTCAGGGCCTACCTCTGGTCAGTAGAAAAATTTGGTATGCATCCCTCAAATCTCAGAAGTGTTTGCCTCAACATCCTCTGAGGAAACAATATTTTGCAGGGGTGCTACTTACAAGCTGGCGGGCCTTCCAGCAACCTCAGCAACACTGTGGCTCCTTAGAAATGCAAATGATGGGCTTCTCAGGATTGCAGTCCCTCTCAAGTTTCAGCAGGAATAGAAGTCCCTGGGGAAGCTTGTTTACATAAAGATCCCAGAGTCATGCCCTAGAGATTGAGCAGGTCTGGGTTGGGGTCCCCGAGAATCTGCTTTGCTAACAAGTTCTGAGGGATTGGTTCTATTCTATTGCTGCTGTTCTTCAGACCACATTTAGAACAGCTCAATGAGAACATGTCACTTTTTCTGCTTTTAACCTTTATCTCATCTGATATAAAGCATAGTTGCTTTCAGTTGCACATAACAGGAGCTGCTTCAAACTGGCTTAAATAACAAAGGGAATGTGTTTCCTCATACAAAGTGTAGTTTAGAGGTTTGAGAGCTTCAGCTGCAGCACAATTATGCTGCCAAGTACCTGGTTCTTTCCACGTCAATGACCTCTTTTTAAATATTACTGAAAAATGAGAAGTTGTCAGGTATGCATGTCCGTACTAACTTAATTACCACTCCTTACATTTATCTCTCACCATATCCATATAGCATTTTAGCACATTTAGGCCCTCCATAAATAATACATGTTAATATTTGTACTTCTGTTGGAGGCAGTTAGACAGGTATGAGCAGAGTAGGCCAGGTACAGAAGGTCACCAGGGTGGAAAGCTCTGAGTGCCTAGCAAGGGCAATTGTAGGTTGGGACCTCACCCCAGGGTGACCTTTCCTCCCCTGGCATATCCTAGCATATAGCTGGTCTTGTGGTTTGGACCCCCCTAACCTTTCATATCCCTAGTCTTGTGGTAGACCCCTTTAGAGGAGGAACAAGGGGACTGGAGAATAGCCTCATATGACTCCCTTGCATGACCACTCCCTTAATCATTAAACCTTAGAGACAGCATCTAGGTCTCAGTTGTGTTTCAGCTCCAGGCCCAGAAAAGCAGCAAGGCCAGGTAGGGTGATGCCATGGCTGACATCTGGACCAGCTGCCATGACTAATGACTCCCTGCCATGGTGCTGACCAATCAATAGAGACCATGATCCTGAGAGGACACACCTAGAAAAGTGAGGAATATTCTATTGAGCTCCTCCCCTAAGACTTCCCCTAAAATTCCCGCCTTTGAGAAACATATAAAACCACCTAAGACAAAGGACTCAGTGCAACCTCCCTCCCTTCCCTTCTCCACCCACCCCCTCACACCCCCGTCTCAAGCAAGCCCAATGCCTTTCCCCACTCCCTTTTTTCCCTGGCACGCTGGAGCTTTCCCCCTCTCTGTCCCCCAGGCACATATATCCTTGCTTTCTTTCTTCTAAGTTCTAAGGGCCCCTTTTATTGCCTCTGTAACTTGTTTCCTAAGCCCACACAGCCCAGCTGACTCACTTTTTCTACTTCTGTGACTTTCTAAATGAACTTTCACTTTTGAGTCGTATCCCTGAATTCTTTCTTAGCCAACACTCAGAAGACTGAGGTTCCTCTTTATTTGAAGATGTCTTTCTGTTATCTCTACCTGCAGTGATTTCTTTTTTTCTACTCTCACATCCCTTCCTTGTACCAGAATAACTCCCAAAGGTCAGGTACTCCTCTGTGCCGGGTAGAGCGTGGAGGGCAAAACAGATCAGTCCCTACTTTTATGTGCTTTAAAATCCAGCTTAGATGACTTTCTAAGAAGTTTTTTTCACCTTCTTCCCCTTCCCCATTCCCCCAAAACTGTGGTCGGCAAACTGCGGCTTGGGAGCCACATGCGGCTCTTTGGCCCCTTGAGTGTGGCTCTTCCACAAAATACCACAGCCTGGGCAAGTCTTCTTTTGAACAAGTGGCGTTAGAAGAAGTTTGGATTCCTGCAACAGAGAGGAATTGACAGGTGTGCTCCAACCACGAAGACAAGAGGAAAAAACAGCCCAGAGATGGAAGACGCTGACAATGCCTTGCCACGCAAGCAGTCAGCAGCTGTGCACCGCTGCAGGTTGCCTAGGACCAAACCAGAGAGGGTCGGACCTGCATTGCCAACATGTGGCCACCATCCAGATATCATTGCTGACATGTACACATAAGGAACTGTTGGACATTGAAACGGGGACTCAGAACTGTTGGACATTGAAATTGGGACTCAAACATTTTTTTTTATCTTGTTTTGTTATTATATGTTTATTTCTAGTCTGCAAAGGCAAAACTTTTTAAAGGAAAGAAATGGTGGGAAAAAGATACAGAGGCAAAGAAACATTGAACAGACTGTCAAACTACATTGGGAAGACAGGGGAGGTTGGGCGAGGGGGGCTGTAAGAGACCAACCGAAGGACTTGTACGCATGCATATAAGCACAACCAATGGATTTAAGACACTGGGGCGGGGGGGGGGGGGGGGGAGGGCGGGCAGGTGAAGGCATGTACTGGGGGGTAGGGGAGGTCGTGGGGAGATCAGTGGGGGAAAAAAGGAGACATATGTACTACTATTTGTAATACTTAAAACAATAAAAAAAAATGGTAAAAAAAAAAATTTCAATCGTTGTACTGCTGATATTTGGCTCAGTTGACTAATGAGTTTGCCGACCACTGCCCCAAACCAATGTAGAAATCCTTATTAGTCCTATCTTTCCTCTTATACAATGTATCACATTATACTGATACATTTTTCTACTTACATATAATAAGTATATATGTAGAAAAAGGTGAATAAATATTGTGAAAAATTGACATAAGTGAAGTCATTTTTTTAAAATGGAGCAGAGCAGCCATTCCATAGGAACTGCCTTACATGTCTTACTCCTAGAACCACTAGAATATCTGAACTGGGCAAATAACCTTTGGACTGAGCCATAGCAACATTGTCTTCCAAACAACTTTTTGCAGAGCTAACAGGAAAGCAACCATCCTGACCATAAGTACAGATGGTTATGGATTCTCTTTCTGAAGACAGAATCAGTAACCAACCATGTATACCTAAGAGGAACTCAGTTTGTTATCACCAATAGAAATTTCTTTCTTCCATTCATGGAGTAATTCCTTTTCTTTTCTCTAAAAAATCCCTGCCCTTACATTGTACTGAGGACACAATTTGGGTTTTTGCCTGAATCTGTGCTACACACGTTGCAATTCTTTTTTATCTCAAATAGATGCTTATTGCCTCTCATTTCGACTTTTTCATTTTTAGATTAACAGTATAAAGTAGAGTCGATCAAGTAGAAAAAGATAACTGGGAGAACCTGACAATGTGGGGTTATTAAGGTCATGGGTTTCTGTAACTTGGATCAGGATCCATCCTATTGATTTTATTAAGATACTATACTCATTTTGAAATATAAAACACATGGGGTAATAAAGATTGGGAAAACATAAAAAATTCTATACAAGAAGTAGTATTACTGTTTTTATTAAATCCATATCTTAAAATATCTGATGGTGTCTTTTTTTTAAAATATATTTTATTGATTTTTTTTTTTTAACAGAGGGGAAAGGAGAGGGATAGAGAATCAGAAACATCGATCAGCTGCCTCCTGCATACCTCCCACTGGGGATGTGCCTGCAACCAAGGCACATGCCCTTGAATGGAATCGAACCTGGGACCTTTCAGTCCGCAGGCCGACACTCTATCCACTGAACCAAACCAGTCAGGGCCTGATGGTGTCTTAAGAATTAAAAAATAATCCTAACCGGTTTGGCTCAGTGGATAGAGCGTCAGCCTGTGGACTCAAGGGTCCCATGTTCGATTCCAGTCAAGGGCATGT
Organism: Corynorhinus townsendii; assembly: GCA_026230045.1. Lineage (NCBI taxonomy): Eukaryota > Metazoa > Chordata > Mammalia > Chiroptera > Vespertilionidae > Corynorhinus > Corynorhinus townsendii. The sequence goes on along the minus strand of JAPDVU010000008.1, from coordinate 56,906,118 downwards.
ACCTTGGTTGTGGGCACATCCCCAAGTAGGGAGTGTGCAGGAGGCAGCTAAGATGTTTCTCTCTCTTCAATGTTTCTAACTCTCTATCCCTCTCCCTTCCTCTCTGTAAAAAATCAATAAAATATATATTTTAAAAAAGAAATAAATAATATTTCTAAGTATTCCTTTATAATAATACACCTTCTGCCTTGGGATAGTCAACTGTTTTAACTGGACATTTTCCCACATAAGCAAAGAATAACACCATGAGGTCCTGTATTGGACATGTCTTCAGTTGAATAAATCCTCTGAAGAGTACAGACTTGATTTATAACTCCATTTGAGCCATTTACTTTACTGATGGTCTTTCTCCTTACAGTCAGCACGGCAAAGTGCTGTCAAAGAAAACAAATGACTGGGACTCTGTGTGTTGTGTCCGTGTCTAGTTTACCTGGAGTCCTTTGTGTTCTTCCCTTGTGAGTATCTAACAGTGGCCTCTCAAGGTCAGAAAAAGAATGTGCACACACTGCTGAGCAAATTGGAAATAAAATTAGGAATGCTTGTGGAGAAAGGCAGCAAATGGGGACACTGTCTCCAGCCTCCACCTCACCTTGCCTTTAGGTTTCTCCATTTGTTTTTTTCTTTTCTCATCTCATTAGCTTAGGCACTGACATAGCCAAGATGACTTTTAATCATTGCAATTTAATTTGTTGCTATAAACAATAATGATAGAAATTGTGATCTGGTGGCTTTGGCAAGGGCCAAGAAAGTGCCAAGACTATACAGTGAGAAACACGGTGTCCTGTTGTTTGGGTCACTCACACCACACAGATGGGCAAAGCACAAATAAAGGAAAGTAATGAGATATCTGCTGTTCTATTTATATAGGAGAGGATCAGTATTTTGTGGAGATAAAAGTTCTTACAACTTAAGAAAAAGAACACGAAGTAAAAAATTGTGCAATCAAGTGTAAAGGAAATGGGAAAATTTACAAAAGTGCTGACAGAAACTACAAACATCATAACATCTAGAAAAATAACATCAATTTTCTTAATACTAAACTAACTCTCCCACTGTTATAATTCCCCCCTTCCCCCAACCACGTGCAGCACAGCCAGGGGTGAACCTGAGGAGGGGCGTTGAAGGATTGAAGAAGACAGACAAGTGAATACAGTTGGGACCAGGAAACAGTGACCCACCCTGTAAGCTGAAGCTTTATTTTATAGTCAGATCACACAAAACAAAGCAAGGGGAGGGGTCAACATGTTTACAATGTTCTTTCAAATCTATTTTGTTACTCAAGCCTTGTTTTGGCAGCAGTTGTTAAACTTCCCACAGCCCATTAGCTACCTAGGAACAAAGGAAGACTATAAGGTCAAGCTTAATTGTGCTAGGAGGGCTCTGCCCTCCAAACTGGGACTTGTAAGTGGTTCTGCCACAGCTCAGTCCGAGGCTTGTCCCTATAGCTGCTCCCTACACTCCCCCCGCCCCCATATATATGTCTAATTCCTAGTGACATAGAGCACCTTTATATAGCAAATAACTCTGGAAAGAGGCAATAGTCTTAACTGATATGGTTAAAATATATTTTATTATTGTAAATTTTACAAATGCATATCAGCAAATTGATAGTGTTCCTTGAAAGTGATCTGGAAGGGGGTTTGCTATAGTCTGAATTTTTGAATCTCCCCAACATTCATATGTTAAATCCTAACTCCCAGTAATGGTATTAGGAGGTAGGGTCTTTGTGAGGTGATTAGGTCATGAGGGAGGAGCCCGAATGAATGAGATTAATGTCCTTAAAACAGAAACTCCCGAGAGCTCCCTTGCCTCCCTTCTACCATATGTGCATGCAGTGAAAAGAGAGGTATGAATCAGGTAGAGGTCTCCACCAGACACCACGTTTGCAGGTACCTTGATCTTGGATTCCTAACATCCAGAACTGTGAGAAATAAGCTTCTGTTGTTTATAAGCCACACAGTCTATGGTAGTTTGTTAAGGCATCCTGAAAAGACTAAGATAGGGCCCAAGCAAATGAGGGGGCCTGAAGGTTTAAGTTTCATTAATTTCACAGTAGATTTATCTCGTGTGCTGTGTGCACTTGGTTAGGAATTTGACTGTTAAAATTCAGTGAGTATTTTGAGATCCTGTGCTAGAAAAATTGGAGGGATTTATGAGGCACATGATAATGTGGAAGGGAATCTATTTATACACTTTCATCTTAGAATTTTGAAATTTTGATCTACATGAATGCATTGCCTATTTTTAAATAAGTAAATGATTTTAAAATAAAAATTTAAAAAGAAACTCATGAGATGTGGTTTAATACTGTTACATTTGATGGCTTCTTCGGATTATACTGGGATAGAAGAAGAAAAAAAAAATCAAGAGATTTTAGAACTCTAAGGAATCTAACGGGTACAGACTAGTTCTTGTGAAAGTATCTGGGCATCTCACTCAGGCTTAGAGCTAAGTGAAGGGAAGAAAGATGAGGCCAAAAAGGAGAGTTGGGAGACAATGAGGGGCCATTGTGGCCTCAGGAGATGAGTTCATTTATGAAGTCCATTCATAAAACCTTGTATAGAGTGAGAGTAAAGGCCCCAGCTAAGCCACATGGAGCTAAGCAAGAGTCAGTAACTGAAAGGCCATAAAGGCCCTTTGGAATGGGCTGGACCAAGATAACCAGAGGAGAGCGTCTGCCTCCAAGTAGCATGCCCCTGGCTTGCCCTATGCACATTATGCAGTCCAAACAGTCTACCAGCCCTAGTTGGTTTGGTTCAGTGGATAGAGTGTCAGTCTGCAGACTGAAGGGTCCTAGGTTCAATTCCGGTCAAGGGCACATGCCCGGGTTGCTGTCTGGATCCCCAGTAGGGGGCGTGCAGGTGACAGTCAATCAATGATTCTATCTCATCATTGATGTTTTTCTCTCTCTCTCCCTCTCCCTTCCTTTCTGAAATCAATAATATATACTAGAGGCCCGATGCACGAAATTAGTGAAAGAATAGGCCTGCCTTCCCCCAGCTGCCGGCACCAGCTTCCCTCTGGCACCTAGGATGCGAGCTGGCTTCCCTCCGGCCTCTGGCAGGTACCTAGGTCTCATGCTTCCCAGCTTTGTCCGGAAGGATGTCTGGTCTAATTAGTATATTACCCTTTTATTACTATAGATATTTATCACACACACAAATAGTCCGCCACAAGACAGATTCTGTACTCTTTAGGAGGTAGCCTCAGGCCATAGATGTGTGAGAGGCTTCATTTTTGGTCCTTTATGAGTTTCTGACCTACATAGTCTGTGAACATAATATAACGGTTGTTTTTTTAAGCCACTACATTTGGGACAGTTTGTTATACAGCATTGTAACCAGAATACTATTCTCCATCCATGTATTTCTAAAGCAAGATACTAGGTACTTTGAGCATAAATTATTTTTTTTTAATTTTTTAATTTTTTATTGTTTGAAGTATTACAAATAGTAGTACATATGTCTCCTTTTTTTTCCCCATTGACCTCTCCCCAGCTTCCCCTACCCCCCAGTACATGCCTTCGCCTGCCCGGCAACACCCCCCCCCCCCCACCCACCCAGTGTCTTGTATCCATTGGTTGTGCTTATATGCATGCGTACAGGTCCTTTGGTTGATCTCTTACAGCCCCCCTCGCCCAACCTCCCCTGCCTTCCCAATGTAGTTTGACAGTCTGTTCAATACTTCTTTGCCTCTGTATCTATTCCCCCTCCCCCCATTTCTTTCCTTTAAAAAATCTTGCCTCTGCAGACTAGAAATGAACATATAATAACAAAACAAGATAAAAAAAAATGTTTGAGTCCCAATTTCAATGTCCAACAGTTCTGAGTCCCCATTTCAATGTCTTAACAGTTCCTTATTGTGTAGATGTCAGCAATGATATCTGGATGGTGGCCACATGGTGGCAATGCAGGTCCGACCCTCTCTGGTTTGGTCCTAGGCAACCTGCAGCGGTGCACAGCTGCTGACTGCTCGTGTGGCAAGGCGTTGTCAGCGTCTTCCATCTCTGGACTGTTTTTCCTCTTGTCTTCGTGGTTGGAGCAGACCTGTCAATTCCTCTCTGTTGGCAGGAATCCACATGGTCTTGGAGTTGTTTTCTGAAGATATATAAACATATTCTCGACCAAATGTTAATAAAGGAATCCTTTCTATATAATTGATTTGGGATCCATTTTATTTTTGCCCAAACGATTTTCCTTTGTCTTATTTAGACACCATGTGTGTTTTTCATGGGTGTCTTGCTGTTAGCATTACAAATGAAAATTAATTTTGTAAAGTAAAAATTTTCTAGATGTAATTTACTTATAGGATATTTTTCCTTACATGGTATTACCCTACTATCCCCCCCTTTTTTTTGATTAATGGAGGTTTTTGTAAATTTTATAATACAGTCTTGATAATTTTAAATTTTAATTTTTTTGCCCAAAAATATGACTGCTTTAGGTTCATTGCATGTTCAGGAATTTTACCATGAGATAAACTACCAATAGAAATTTTAGTTATTACTTTAAGAACAGCTTTTTGTCCAGTACAATTAAATTTACTTGAATATTCACTTATTTCAATTAGCCTGTTTTAAATTAATCTGAAAACTTGAATACTATTTTACTGTCAAATTTAATACTCTACCAACAATCTTAGTTTACCCTGTAAATATTAGTGGTAAGGATTATTTGCATTCTTGAGTGGGCCCTGAGCATTCCTGATGCTAGGCTGGATTTAGATATAGGGCAGCTGCTATCTGCCAAGTCTCTGTCTGTTACCTGGGTCCCAATCTGAACTGGGCATGGGAAGCAAAACAGCCATGGGGGCAGGAGACCTCCTTCAGAAGGGGCGAGGGTTCAAGCCCCTGCAATGTTGGGGGGTGAGGGTCTGTGCCCCACTTCTGTTGCCCCCCAAGATCTCTCCTGATGGCCCTTCTGCGACTGTGCCTGTCTTAGGTTGTTCCTTCCCTGAGGAATCTTACCCATCTCTGGCTAACCAGCCATCTTCCGGGGCCAACCAGGGTGATGTGAGGTTCAGTTCTGTCTCCTTGGTAGCCTATGCCCCCGTGGCCTCCACGCCCAGCTCCTGCCTTGGGAACCCCTGGCCTGCTGGCGGGGTCCTGGTGCTGATCACATATCTCGGGGAACTTGGGTTTCTTCTCCAGTGAGGGCCCAGCTCACACAATTGGGTGTGAGATAGATCCATGGTACCAGCCACCACGAGGCTTCAAGCTCAGCATGAACAGAAAGCTCAGGAAACAGCTGAGGGCAATTGGATTGTGAGAAGAGGGTCCTTTTTGGCACAAAAGGCAAGAGGGGCCAATATAGGATGCTCAAGTGCCTTCCCAGTGACTTAATTCCTTCTGAAAGGGATTAAATCCTTTCATGTCCCTTTTTTTTTTTTTTTTTTAAATTACTGCCAACCATTCAAAGAATTCGTTTGTAAGTTTGTTTGGGATAATTGTACAATATGCTGTTGTAAAATATCTAAAATTATAATGACATTGTAGAATAATATCATGTAAGGATATTCTTTGCTCTAGGCCCTGGCAATTCCATTTCAAACTGGCTGTCAATTTCTTTTTGTAACTTTATATAAACTTTGTCAGGGAGGCAAAAACACAAATTACTTATTTTAGTTCAAGAGGCCAAATATATTGACTTTCAATTACAATCCTTATGACTTTTGAAGGAAACTTCTCTTTGTTTCCTTCCAAAATGATTTTCAGGCTACAGAGAGTTTCATTTAAAAGTTTTTGTCACATGAAACAATTTCTCTTAAGGTTATGGTGACCACTAGTATGGTTTAGATTTAGTATTTTATTTTTAAATTATTTTTAACAGAGGCATTTCAAAGGTGAGTTAGCCCAGATGTATACAAACAATGGACAGGGCTAGCCTAAGGCAAAGACAAATCTTTTATAGGTCTGGGCTGTGTGACTACCTGCTGTGACCTGGGCAGTTAGGAATTTATGAGGTTACTTTTGTTCAGATTTATTACAGAGCCCCTTTTTCATCACAAGTAAAAACAAATAAGCACACAAAGACACCACCCTCTCAAATCCCAAATAAACTTTCATGGCACATCCTTGATATTCAGAACAGTTTTCACTAGGGAAAAAAAAAATGCATTTCTGTGATTTTTATCTGTGGCCTGTATATCAATTAAGTTTAAAGCCTCTTAATTTTCTGCAGAAGCTTGAAATAATTGTTCTTTTCAGTCCTCCTGGCCCATGGGATCCAAATGAGCAAATGGAAAGAATATTAAGAATTAATGTTGTGTAACCCCCAGAGACCTCACCAGAAGTGCGACTTCCCACAGTGGCAGTGCTCTCCATGATGCCCTGACCCTCGCTGGGCACCAGGAGCCAGGTGTTAGACTTCCAACCCCAGGCTTTTAGCCTTCTAGCAAAGCCTCACTGTGTGCCTGACTCCTTCTTGTATTAGGGCTTCTGATGTCCCAGCCACATTCCAGCTGGCTAGCAGGAAGGCAGAGATCAGTCACTTACAACTTGATTTGGATTTCAACATCATTATTCACTCTCTCTTTGGAAGCGAAAGATGTGTCCCTTCATTGGAAGATTTGGGGCATTTCCCATATTACATGGTCAGGGAGAGAGGTTTAAGAGAAAGCCTCAACATCACACCAGGAAAGCATTTGTCCACTTGGCACAAACATGCAGCAGGCCTTACGTGATGTAAAACATGAGCCAGAGAGAGTTTGGGCATTTATTCCCCCCTGGGCCTTATATCCTTCCTTGGCATGGCCAGCCAAGTTGTTGAACTGCCAGCAAACTTGTCCTGACATCTGTCCTCATGACACTCTTTATTGCTCTGTTCATTCCTGACACTCTCTGTGCCGGCTGGAAATCCTGCTGCCACAAAAGCTAAACATGACTCAAGAACAAAACTCCCTCTCTCCCCTGCACAGCCTGTGCTTTGACTATGCACGCGACCACAGTTGCTCATTTGGTCTTGTCTGCCGTGAAGGCCTGTGGAGTCTTCCTCTGGAGTCTCTCTCAGGCTCACTGCTATTTCCCATGACTCCACAGCCTCGTACTGGGCCAGAGGGCAACAATTTCTAACCCTAAATGCCTCCTCTGATCTTACAAAAGTTAGCCTTATGCCAAATTATGAAATCTTTCAAGGTCTTCGGGCCTTGGCCTTTCCTGTGACACTCTTCTTCCAACTGGAACATCATCAGGGCATATGATGTAGACACCTAAGTATACTCTCTTATGTAAGCTGTGGTGTTGCTAATTCAGCAATATAGTATGACATAGACAGAATGGAAAATAAGCACTAAATACACAGTCAAACCTCGTTTCTGGAATGTCTCCCATCTTGAACAATTTGGTTCTCAACCAGTGTTCAGAGAAAAAAATGTCTCCATTGTCAGACCAAACTTCGGTTTTCGAACTGACAACCCTTTCAAGCTGATACCTCAGCATGACAAAATGCGTCTCTCAGGCAACAAAGGAGAGCATGAATGCCTTTGTGATTAGCACAATTTTAAAATATAAGGAGGCCATCAAGAGTGCTGATGTTGCTAAGAGTGTGAAAGAAATAATGATCACAGACAATTAAAGAAAACCTGCTGCTGATTTGGATAAATGAAAAGCAGTTAGCCAGTGATATATGAACAAACAAAGACACTGCATGCTGGCCTTAAAGACACCCTGGACTGAACGCTAAAAGTGATTCCTTTAAGGCTAGTAGAGGCTGGTTTGATAAATTTAAGAAAATAAGTGTTTATTTATAGATTAAACAGTACATTAGGCATGTGCTGTATATAAGAAAAGTTTAAATGGAATCATTTGGGGGTCTGGAAAGAATTCCTTCAATTTACATTATTTCTAATGGGGGAAAAAAGATTCCGTTTTGAACAAATTGTTTCTCAAATAGCCTTCCAGAACAAATTAAGTTTGAGAACCCAGGTTCCACTGTATTTTTTTAATTATATCTAAAATATTTCTACCCATTCTCACTGCATTGTCCTGATACAGACTTTTCTCAGATTTTACCTGAGCACTATCTTCCCAACAAATCTCCATGCCTCCTGTCTGCCTCTCCATTCTACACATTTCACACTGCCACCAACTGTAAACCATCAGAAATGACGGTCGGATTATAAGTGCCTCAACACTTAAAGGGTAAAATCTGAGATCCATAGCAGGGTATTCATTCCCATTTCCAGCTACACCCCAAGGCACACTTCAGGCAGCAAGAACTACACACACAATATGTTTCTTACCCACTCCATACTGAGCCTCTACTTCCCTGGGCCCTCCTCCTGGGATGTCATTTCTAGGTTCTTTACCGCCTTCCCCCCGCCTGTCCCCCCCCCCCCCCCCCCGCCGCCCCAAGAAACCATTTCATCCCTCAGAGCTAAGGCTAGAGATTCCACTCTGACATTTAATTAAGAAGCTCCCATAACACCCTGTAACTTATTTATAGCACTTGTCACTTTATATTTTTCATTAAAATGCATTGGGTTACCTTTCTATGTATAAAATGTATTTGTTGTAGAAATGTTTAAAAATACACAAAGCCAAATGAAATCATCTGGAGATAAAGTCTACTAATATTTGCAAGTATATTTTCCAATCTGTGGTTCTATGCACAGATTCATATATTTTTCTCTCTTGCTCCTTTGCACACACCACACATATATATTCACAAACACACACTTGCTCGATTTACATATTTTGTAATCACATTTATATTCCACTTACAAATACATTATAAGCTTTGTTATATATCCCTAAGTCAGTGGTCGGCAAACTCATTAGTCAACAGAGCCAAATATCAACAGTACAACGATTGAAATTTCTTTTGAGAGCCAAATTTTTTAAACTTAAACTTCTTCTAATGCCACTTCTTCAAAATAGACTCGCCCAGGCCGTGGTATTTTGTGGAAGAGCCACACTCAAGGGGCAAAAGAGCCGCATGTGGCTCGCGAGCCGCATTTTGCCGACCACTGCCCTAAGTGTTCAGAGAGTAAATTCCATGAGGAATAGGAACTGTGTGTGTGTGTGTGTGTGTGTGTGTGTGTGTGTGTGTGTGTGTATAAAACATATATAGTGACATTTAGATAGGTCAGTAGTCTATAATAGGCTCTCAAGAATTATTTCTTGATAGAAACAAGATGGTGGCATTGGTAAATGCCTGTACTTGCTGCCTCCCACAACCACATCAAAATTACAACTAAAATACAGAACAAATATAATCCAGAAGCATGGGAAAGCTGGCTGAGTGGAAGTACTACAACTAGAGAGGTAAAGAAGAAAGTGCATTGAGACTGGTAGGAGAGGCAGAGGTGAGGAACAGGCTGGTTTGGCACCCGGGTGTGCTGCTTTTTTAATCGTGAGGGAGATCGCCTCTTTGGAGGCCTACTGGAGGAGCAAGGAGTCCCAGACCCCCAGCGCAGGGTCCCAGACCTGGGGAAAGAAGTCCCTAAAGGCAGTAAGAACTAGGGACTGTAAAGACATCTATGGATTGGGGCTGAGTGACACACAGGCTGCTTCGAGACCCAGCTGCTCCTCTTAAAGGCCGGCACTGTGAACTGAATTTATAAGCTCCCGCTCACTCTGCTCCAGTTCCTGGTGAGGCTCTGGGGGACCCAGACACATACAGGGAGAAACTGGACTATCTGGATTGGGATAGGAATGCAGGGGCAGCTTTTTTCCAGATGGAGGTGCATGCAGCAGTCATTGTTCCCATACTGGGAACTTCCTGGCAGACATTTCTGTTTGCTCCGCCTTGGGGATTCCCTGAGACCCCTCCCCACCCAATTTACAACCCCACCAAAGCTGTGCGCAGTGGCTTTTGCATATGAATGGCCTGTCCTTTCTCAGCCTAAAACCTGTCAAACAAGCTGCAGCTGGGTCAGGGAGCCCCAAACTTATCAATAGAAGGCCCAAGGCCAACACCAGTACCAGCCTGCCTTGCTTCACCGCTGGGCCTCATATGGGCACTTCCAAATCTGATACAAAGAGAAGGAATCTGCAGATCTCTCTGTAGCTCCTGCTGGGTGGCCCCAGGCACTAGCTGACTTTGCACCTCCTTGGAGATCCAAGAGCCAGTGTACCCAGTGGTCAGTGTGAGAAGTGGCCAGTGTAAGAAGAGTAAGAAGAATAAAAAGGTAAAGACAAAAAATTATGAACAACAAAGTGACAACAAATACATATCTATCAACAAGTGAATCTAAAAATCAAATGAATAAAAAATCTGATGAACAGAATAAACTGGTGAATGGAATAGAATCAGGGGCATGGAAATGGATTCTCAGGTAAGGTGTGTTGGAGGTGCAGGAAGAGATTAGACAAAGATCTTATATGTATATATGCAGTACCTATGGATGCAGACAGTGGGGTGGCAAGGGCCTGGGGTGGGGTGGGGACTGGGTGGAGTGGAGCTATAAGGGAGAAAAAGAGAGACATCTGTAATAATTTCAACAATAAAGATTTTAAAAAAAAGAATTATTTGTTAAACAAGTTTAATAAGGAAAACGGCCAGCTGGTGTGGCTCAGTGGTTGAGCACTGACCTATAAACCAGGAGGTAACTGTTTGGTTCTGGTTGGGGGCACATGCCCAGGTTTCAGGTTCGATCCCCAGTGGGGGTGTGTATGGGAGGTGGGCTACTGATGATTCTCATTATTGATGCTTCTATATCTTTTTCCCTCTCCATCCTTTCTAAAATCCTTATATAAGGAAAATGAACAAGAGAAGAGAGAAAGACTCTGAGAAGAACTGTATCACATGGAAGGTAAAGAGGTAGAGAGAAGAAAATACATCACTGAACAAGCACTTGTGACTTTTAAAGTTTTTATATACTTTATATTGATTCTTACAGTACCTTTCTGAAGTAGCTGTAAAAAAATTTTACAAGTCAGGAAAGGGAAGATCAGAAAGGTTAAGTGATTTGCCCTAGGTTGTGCACTTAGTAAGTGGCAGAACTAGTTTTGGGAATCTGTAAACTGTAGTTATCTTGTGTCACGTAACTTCTGAAAAGGGAAGGGCAACAACAAGATCTTTGTTGAGGTCTGGGAGCCTGGAGCTGCCTGGCATGGTGCCTGGCACATAGTTGGCACTAAATTAGTGGTTGTTGAATTGAACTGGGGACTAGAAATAAAAAGTACAAGCAGAAGATAGTCGGTATCCAGAGATAGGCATCCTCCACCCATTTTTCTCCATCCTCACCATGCTTGCCTGATATCCTAAGAGCCTCTTAATTGATCTGCCTGCTTCAGTGTCCCCCCTTTATCCATTCTGGTCACGTTAAAACAGAAAAAGAAAGTGATCACATTAAAAAGTTCATTGGTTCCCTTTGCTCTGGGGAAATCTTCAAAATATTCTCCTGGCTTAAGAGGCTCTTCATGATTGGACCTACTTCATTTCCATCTTTACTTCTCATTTCTCTTCCTCTTATATATTTGAGACCTTTCAAGATCCCTGAAAGTGCTGGAATGTTCCTCCCCTGCTCTTCCTCAGTAACTATTGCTTTGAGCCTCTCTCTACTGATTGTGTTAGTTTCCTATTACGTGTAACAAATTACCACACAGGTAGCAGCTTAATGCAGCACAAAATTACCGCAGTTTCTCTAGGTCAGAAGCCTGGCATAGTGTGGCTGGATTATTTTCTTAAGGTTTCAATGGGCTTAAATCAAGGTATTGGACAGGAATGTGGTTCTTTGAAGTTCAAGTTCCTCTTTCAGACTTACTGTTTTTAGCAGAATTCAGGTCCTTATGGTTATCGGATGGTGGTCTCCATTTCCTCTTCAAGCCAACAATAGGGCATCAAGTGCCTCTGGTGCTTTGAATCTCTCTGGTCTCTGCTTCTGCCTCCCTCTTCTGTTTTGAGTGTCCATGTGATGACATTAGGCACACTTAGGTAATCAAGGATTACCTTTCTAGCTTACAGTCAGCTACTTTATGAACTCAAATCAGCAGATTTTTACCACATAACATATTCACAGGCATAACACCAGAGGATGAAGGTCATGGGGGTCAAATTTCTGCCTACCCCACTGATCACTCCAAGTTTTGGCTTAGGTGCCCATATTATAGGACCCATACCCATTTATTTATCTGAGGACAGTGACTGGGTCTATTTCACAATTCAGTGGTGTATTGGAGCCACCTTGTACCAACTAGCAAGTACCTGTTATTAAATATTCAGAAAATTTGCAATTTGGCTGTTAAACATAGATATTATTAAAAATTAAAAGTTTATAATTAAATTATATTTTCAAAAAGTAATAATCAGAACTCATCACTGTCTACTTATTATACTCCTGTTCATTCTTACTTGCTCTCTTGAGGTTATTTTCTTTGATTGTATCTCTATGGTGGAAACACTATTTATTGATGAGCTGCTTACTGCACATCTCTTTACACCTCCCTGTTCAGTGATGTCATATTGATAGCTTGAAATTGGCTAGAATAGGAGTATTTATAGCAGAAATATTAGCAAACACTAATAGATAGTTTGATTTATTGTTTATTTTCTTGTCTAGATTTAAGAAAATGATGGTGAAAATGTTACTAATATAGAGTAAACTTAAAAGTGAGCTATATCCATTCCATAAAAAAACTTGAAATGTTACTTGTCAGTATTCAAAACCTGCGATCAGCAAAGAGGCAACTCAGGTTATTGACAAGAGAAGGAAGTTACAACATATGTCCTTGTTTGCTTTCATCTTACACATTAATATAAAAAAACCAAGCAACATTCATATGTGAACTGACATTCATTCATCAGTTGCAACCTAAGTTAGCTGAAGATACAAGAGTTTGACCCCCTCAAAGATAACAACAAAGACCCTTCTGTGGGAAGAAATTGGTTCTATGAATATTGAAAATTATGTGCTATAAATTCTTTATATCACTGTTTTATATAAAATATGTGCATATGCATATGTACACGTACACATTTATGCCCCTCATTAAAATTTACCAACCCACCACTGATTACATTGAATATACTCCTAGCTTACTGCAATGCCTAGCACTTAACAGGTGCTCAGAAATAATAGTTCAGTGAATAAATGGATGGAAGGCATGGTCTACCTGATTAACCAGAGAATACAGGAGAGTGGAAAGGGAAGAGAGGCCAGAAGAGAAGCAATGGATTGGAGAAGTTGGGAGGATCAAGGGACTAGAGGTCAGCAGGGTAAGCTAAGAATTTCTCTAACATTCAACCCAAGTGAGGGAATAGAAGATAAAAAAATTAAAGGAACTATGATGAAAGAAAGTATTTGAGGAGTTAGAGATAATAGTTAATCTATATTAGGCATTAACTTGTTGGTAGGCCTGGCACTTTAAGTCCACTTTAGATTAATAATTTTATATAATCTTAAAAAAGAAAAACAGCCACTCATTTATTCTCGGATCATAGTGAAGAAACTAGGTAAGTAAAGTTAATAAACTTGTGGAAACTCAATCAGCTAGTAAAAGGAAAAAGCCAATATGATCTGAACCCAAAGCCTGGACTATGCAAAGCTACATTAAACTGAAGTGAGACTGAGGCTATGAGTAGGTGTAATTTAAAGCCTTGTGAGTCATAACTCACAATGTGTTCAAAGGGTCATAAGAGGTGGCACCTAGAAACTCATTAAAAGGTTGACACTTGAACTCCACTCCAGATTAGCTAAGTCAAAATTTTTCTTTATAAATATTATTTTACAAGATACCCTGGACATTCCTATGCACCTTAAATATGAAAACCACTGGTTTGGGGCAAAATGGACAGCAAGTGACCATTAAAGCTAAAGAAGTCAAGAAATACTGCTGGGGTATTGCAAGATTGAAATTATCCAGAACAAAGTAAGGGTGCTTCCTCTATCTAGCACAAGGCATATTAAAGATGCCTAGAAAGCTTTATATAATATCAGATCATTAAAAAATGATCTCTGTATATAGCCAGGTGGAGAACTTATCAGAAGCATCATGTTAATCATACCATTCTTAGATGTGTACAGTAGAATCCAATTATCAAAATAAACAATGAATGCCTAGCTGGTGTGGCTCAGTAGTTGAGCAACAACCCATGAAACAAGAGGTCCCCCAGTTTGATTCCTGGTCAGGGCACATGCCTGGTTGCAGGCTTGATCCCCAAGGAGGGGAGTACAGGAGGCAGCCCCTGGATCTTTCTTTCTCATTGATATCTCTATACCTCTCCTTTCCTCTCTGAAATATTGATAAAAATATATATATTGTTTTAAAATGAAGAAATGTATATGGATCTGATCTTGGGTTTTAGAGGCTCCAGCCACCTCCAGCCCAGGGATATAATCACTGCTTTCCTCCACAGTGGATTCCTGGTCTTGCTCTCTACACAAATAGCCTTGCCTTCCACCCCAAACAACAGACCCTCTTAGAATTTCACATGCTCCTTACCTAACACAACCACTTCCCTCCTTGCCACCAAGCCACATCCTTCCCATCTTCCAGCCCACATTTATTTCCAGTCTTAAAATGATTTTTTAATATAAGCCTTTTTTTCTGCTCACATGACATTACATCCCTCACCAGACTCAAATTATACCACAGATCCTTGGAAACAGATTGTTCAAAATAAATGGAAGGATTTAAGAGAGGGTACATAGCTCTGTTTGTTCAAAGGGGGCATTCTCTTTTTTAAAAAGAGCCAGAAGCTAGCTAGTTTCCTTTTGTCTGGGTCTTCTGTTGTGCAGTAACAATCCAGGGCCCACAAAAGGGTGAGAGCTCCCACCCACATATACTGCTTTTTCTCTAACAATAGACTTTGTAGTTGACTGCAGAGCAACAGTAGTCAGCCCACATTTGGCCAAGTCTCAAAACAGGTCTGGGAAGCAGACAGGGAGCAGAAGCAAACTGGTGCTTGTAGTTTTCTCTCAATGATCCCTCCCCAGGGTTCATATTTATACGTAGGCTCCTGTTAAATTTTGTTTGATCTCTTGAAAAGGTCCCTTGTCTACATTTGGGTGATAGGAAGCCTCTATGAGAACAGCAGAGAGAAAGCATATGAGCCTCCCTCACATGATCAGCAAACTGCTTACATCCTTGTGGTTTAGTAACTTCCTTCTTCCTCTCGCCAGCTGCTGAACACATTGCCAGTAACCCTGATTGGGGAATTAAATGGTCTTTTGGATTTTGCTCCATTCCTAACAATATTTCAAGCTTGTAATTAGAGTGTGGTTTAAAAAATGAGTCAGCTGATTGTAAGGGAAAGTGTTTCTAGGTTATTCTTTGTATTATACTAGTAAAAGTCCATTAGGCATGTAAACCAATTTCATTTATTTCCTCTTTTGTTTCTCAGAGAAAGGTTTTTTGGTTATTTTTGTTTGGTTTGATTTGCTTTTGCTGGGAGAGAAGGTGATAGTGGTAGCTTATAGAAATTCTAGAAAAAAAACAGCAACACGTGGAGATAAAATGTGTATAAAATAAGCAAACTGAAACGGTCTCTTACAAGGAAGTCAAGCAAAATTCCTTTGACATTTAAAAAACTTTTGTGATTTGATCCCTCACTGGTACTTTGTAAATTAAAATTTGCTATATTTAGCTTATAAATTCTAGGTACAAAGACTCTCATGATTTATTTATGCATATGTATATTTAACCATTAATTCGCTCATGTATCCAATAAAAAATTTATTGGAGGTGTTTATCCCTTAATTTATTCTAATTACACATGGTCTTTCTACTATTGTCTTTAATCTTTGAACTAGCTTGATAGTTGATCTACTGCATTTACTAAGTGATTGCCTTTGTCAGTGAGAATTCCTTTTCTTTCTGATGTTTTCTTATTCATAATTTTGACCTTTTCTTCTTAAAGTGATCACTTTTTTAATTTAAATTTTAAAAATTGAAAGAATAAATGTAGTGAGTTAAAAAGTACAAAAGCCTAGAAAAATGTTACAAGTTAAAATTTAAAAGAAACCTACTTGTATACTCCCTGATAAATCTTTATGAATATCTGAGTTTTCTCATTGCTGAAATAAGACTGTTGGAAAATTATTTTGTCCCTTAACTTTTAGAATCTGTCATTTACTGTTAAGTACTTAATGGGTACGCCGGTTATTGTGATGAACATGAAAAGTGAAGGACTCAGGCCAGGATTCCACCAGCAAGAAGTCTAAGAAGTCCTTTCCCTAGTGTTGCAACTTGCTTACCTAAGTCTCATCAGCCCACTTGGGCAAGCAGAAATGGGAATTTCCGTTGAACACATTCCTAGAGAATGTCTGATGTTGGACACTGAATTGGAGGCAGCTATGTTACATAATGTACACAAAACATTTTTAACCCCTTTTACTATCATCACCCTTCCATTCCAATGTTTTAATGTTCAACCAGAAAGACTGTGTTTAGAATATGCATTCCTCTTTTCTGAGAGCTCTAAGTATATCTAAAGAACTAAATCTGATACATGAAATTGGAAACCAAGCTGTGATCTGGAAATGGTATTTTTCTGTGGCTCTTCATTAAATAAATGCCTAGACCTGGTCACTTTAAGTTGACCCACAGCTCAACAAACCACTATAGAAACCTATGATAAGCCACTGAAATAGTAACATGAATACAAAGGAGGAAAATGAATCAGTGTCTTGTTAATATTTTTCACAATCTGATGGAATATGTAAGTGAAATAATTCATAACTCTACGAAGATTCTGAGAAGCAGACACTGCCAACTGGTGTTAAAAAACATCCTTAGAGAGGAGTTTGAGGTGGCCTGGTACTTTCATGATGTAGGCATGCTCAGTTTGAGCATTTATGTGCATTTTTCTTAACGATTTTAAAATGTATTTCTGTATTCTATATATACTAATTTTTTTTAAAAAAATCCTTTTGATTAGTTACACATATCTGGCTCTAAATCTCCAACACTATCTAATAATCATCCTAGTAATATCTAACATTTGACCAACTTAAGTACATTTTCAAAGAAGGGGGGGATAAAAACAAGTAAATAAGAGTAATAACAACAATAATAGTAGCTTCCTTAGTTAAGCACTACCATGTGCTAGCCACTGGTCCAGGCCTCAGAAATCAAAAGGCACAATGTAGGGGAGAAGTTTCTTGTCCATCAGAGGTCTCAAACTGAGACTTAGGACTGGTAACCTGTACTATTTCCTGGTACAGAATTCAAACTGGGAAGGTGGAGAGAGAAAGAAGAGTTTGAAAATTTATAGGTGAAATGTGCTCTGTCTGGTTAATTGCCAACCACACCATTTGCTATTGTCTTATACCCACCTGCTTCACACATTTATGTGTGTGCACCTGCAGGGGCCCTGAGGGAGGCCAAGTTCCTAACCAGTCTTAGACTCTTCTGTTCTCAGGGTGAATCTGCAATTCAAACTTTCATGTGAGCATCATGCTATAATGTCTGAGCAACCCCCCAGATCTCCAAGTATTTCCTAGTAGTGAACACAAATTTACAGGCCAGACAAGGTAATAAGCATATCAATGAAACTAAGACTCAACAAACCTCTGTTATAAGTGCTGAGAGAGTCCAGTGGATCCCTCATTAACCTTCTAAGTAGTCACTCATGCCGTGAGCACTAATTATCCTCATAAAATGTAGTGAAAATTAAAATCATAACCAGGTTTTACTGTTGTTTTAAAAGGCAGTGGCCTCAATGTATCTTGAGAAATTGTAAAATGTTTTCTCTTGCTCGTATCCTTTTCATTTTATCTCCATCTCTCCCTCCCTCTCTGAGCCCTCTCCTGTGCTCCAATTGCTGTATTGCTGTTTATGCGGCTTGACCACCCAGACTGAGAGGAAGTAGATGGCAGTGATTTTACTTTACTCACCTTGCATGCACACTGCCTAACACACTGTTTAAAACCAGACAGCCAATCAATAAGTATGGGTTCAATAGTGAAGAAGCTATAAAGACTAATCAAATTACATGAGACTGAATATAATTATGCAATTTAAAACATAAGAATCCATTTAATCTGGTAGAAAATTCCAGCCCTCCAATGGAATTTTCTAAAATGTTAGAATTGTTTTATATTTTAATTAGTTCAATATCCTCATTTAAAAAGTGAGGGCTCACAAGGCAAGAAAGGAAAGGGAAGAATCCAAGATGGTGGCATAGGTAAACGCCAAAACTGCTGCCTCCCACAACAATTTACACTGCAACTAAAAGACAAAACGTCTATCACCCAGAACCACGGGAAAGCTGGCTGAGTGGAAGTTCTACAACTAGAAGGAAAGAGAAAAGAGCATTGAGACGTGCACGAGCGCTGAAAAGCTGAGGTAAGGAGGCGCGTGATCTGGGCTGGCTGCCGGCGACTGGGTGCATTGCTTTTTTCAACCCGAACGGAGACAAGCCCCCGATTACTCTGAAATCCAGTCTCTGGGGAGACGCGGGGGAACCAAACTCCTACAGGGAGAAGCTGGACTGTCTGCCAGTGAGGGTGGCTTGCTTGCAGAGCTGCGCGCAGGAATAATTGTTTACAGCACTGGGGCACGGGACTCGCGGATGCCGTCTGGGACACAGAGCCGGCTAACTAGCAGCCATTGCTGTTTGCCACACCCTAACCTAGTGACACCCTGAGGCCCCGCCCTGCACAACCTACAAACCCACCCAAGCTCCAAGCAGCGGAGTTAGCATAAGAAAGGCCTGCCCTATCGCAGCTTAACCTAGCAAACTTGCAGCCTGGGTCAGACAGCTCCAAAACCTCCAAACCCCAAGCAAAGAGGAGAAAACTGCAGCTCTCACTGTAGCTCCTGCTGGGTGGCCTCAGACAGTAGCTGACCTGCAACCCATTGGAGATCCAGAAGCCAGTGTACCTAGTGGTCAGTGTGAGACACCAGATTTCAACTCCTCACATCCATAAGTGACACATTCAAGAGGCAGACTCAGTGAGCACCAAAGCCCCACTGAAACAAGTCCTGCCCCATAAGCGTGTCTTCAGCGCAGCAGTTCTTCCATTATAGACACAGGGAGTGCTCACAGCTAATTGGCCTGGAGGTCAATTCCTCCCAGCGTACCAACAGCAATTAAGGCTTAACTACACCAAGACTTTGCACTCAGCCCACAAAAGGGTGTACCAAGAGCGTCCATATCAGGTGATTGGGGAGGCTGAGCTACTGCCCCCTATAGGTCACCTACCACACAAAGCCACTCCGTCAACACAGGGAAGCAGCCAAAATGCAGAAACAAAGAAACATGTCACAAATGAAAGAAACGGAGGAAAGCAAACTACTGGATGACATAGAGTTCAGAACCACATGTATAAGGTTACTCAAGAATCTTCTAAAAACCGCTGAGAAACTTGATGACACTTCTGAGGAGCTTAGTGAGACCTTCAAGGACCTTAATGAGAATGCCAAAAAAAATGGAAAAGGACCAGTCAGAAAGGAAGCATACACTGTCTAAAATAAAGAATATACAGAAACTCAATTGTAGATCAACTTACCCCAAGAATCAAACCAAAGATCTGAAATATGTGGAAACAAAAAACATCCAACCAGAAAAACAAAAAGAAAAAAGAATCCAAAAATATGAAGATAGTGTAGGGAGCCTCTGGGACAACTTCAAGCGAACCAACATCCAAATTTTTGGCGTGCCAGAAGAAGAGAAAGAGCAAAATATTGAAAACCTATTAGAAGAAATAATGACAGAAAACTTTCCCTACCTGGTGAAAGAAATAGACTTACAAGTTCAGGAAGCGCACAGAACCCCATACAAGAGGAATCCAAAGAGGACCACACCAAGACACATCATATTTAAAATGCCAAGGGCAAAAGACAAAGAGAGAATATTAAAAGCAGCAAGGGTAAAACAGTTAACTACCTACAAGGGAGCACCCATACGACTGTCAGCTGATTTCTCAACAGAAACTATGCAGGCCAGAAGGGAGTGGCAAGAAATATTCAAAGTGATGAACAGCAAGAACCTACAACCAAGATTACTCTACCCAGCAAAGCTATCATTCAGAGTTGAAGGTCAGATAAAGAGCTTCACAGACAAGAAAAAGCTAAAGGAGTTCATCACCACCAAACCAGTATTACACGAAATGCTGAAGGGTATCCTTTAAGAAGAGAAAGAAGAAGAAAAAGGTAAAGATAAAAATTATGAACAACAAAATGACATCAAATACATACCTACCAACAAGTGAATCTAAAAATCAAGTGAATGAAAAATCTGAAGAACAGAATGGACTGGTGAATATAATAGAATCAGGGACATAGAAAGGGAGTGGACTGACAATTCTCAGGGGAAGCAGGTGTGAGGGGTGCGGGAAGAGATTGGACAAAAATCTTACTCCTATGGATGAAGACAGTGGCGGGGGGTAAGGGCATGGGGTGGGGTGGGGAATCAGGTGGAGGGGAGCTATGGGGAAAAATAAAAGAGGAACACCTGTAATAATCTGAACAATAAAGATTTATTTAAAAAAAAAAAGAAAGGAAAGGGATAAGGATTTTTTTAATAACTGTAAAACCAAGCTGTCATTATTTACAGATGTTATGTTCTCCATAGAAAACTTTCCATTATTTATAATTTATTAGAATTAATAAAAGAGATTAGTACATTTTCTAGGCATAAAATCGACTGCATTTTGGTATACCAGCAAAAATGAAATTAGAAAATGCAGTTTTTAAAAATATCATTTGCAATAGAGACAACAAAATAAGGAACCAAAGAGTAAGTCTAACAAAAGTTGCGCAAAACCTTTTTGGAGAAAGTTATAAAACTGGTGAAAGTTATTAAATGAGACCTAAATAAACAGAACAACATTTTTTTTCTGGGTAGGAAGATTGACTATCTTAATATTCTCATTTCTCTCCAAACTGTTCTATAGATTCAGCAAAAATCCCAGTAAGATGTTTTGTGGAACTTTGCAGTCTAATACTAAAAAGTATAAAGAAAAGCCCAGGGCCAAGAATAGTTCAGATACATGTACATGCAAATGTGTTCCACCAGAACCAAGATATAGTATACAGCTTCAGGGATTAGGATTGTGTGTTATTAACACAAAGATAAACACACAAATGGAATATAATGAGAACCCAGAAATGGACCCACACTCAAATCAAACAGGACATATGATAGATCAAAGGGGTTTTTCATATTAAAAAAAAATAGAAAAAGACAAAAGAGAGAGAGAGGAAGGAAGGAAGGGAGGGAGGGAGGGAGGGAGAGAGGAAGGGAGGGAGGGAGGGTGTGCATATACTCAGGTCACATAGCCAGCTAAGGTAAAGCTACTCTTAGACCATTCTCCAGGAGCAAATTGCTCCACTTCATGAGTACTCATTTCTGATTATTTTCCCCTTCTCATCGCTTGTAGCTTTGGTATTGCCTCATCCAAAATGTTCTCATGATTTGTTTTTTGTCATTTTATTTCCCCCATGAGTCAGACTCTTCTCACCAACTATAGTGACCCTTTCTTAACCTTTTAACTACTTCTCTTTTGTTTTAAATATTTTCTAAGTTGCCTAAATTTCCACCATCCTTTTCAAGTTTAAGGGATGGGGGGTGGGGAGGGGGGTCGGGAAACAGTGCATAGTAGATAAGAGGCAGTTTGGAAACCCTACTCTCAAATGTGATGTGAATTAACTAGGGAGTGGGCCGGGAGAGGAGGAGGGTGTCTCAGGCTAGTGAGGAAATAGCAGAATCTAAAACACTCCAAGACAGACAGGATAGAACACACTTGAGAAATGGGAGAAGAGTCCAAAATGACACTTTTTTTTTGCAATTGAATAACAATAACATGCTCAAAGTCACTAATCATCTGAGAGATGCAAATCAAAACAACAATGAGATACCATCTCACACCTGTCAGAATGGCCATCATCAAACGACAAATGCTGGCAAGGATGCAGAGAAAAAGGAACCCACCTGCACTGCTGGTGGGAATGCAGACTGGTGCAGCCACTGTGGAGAACAGTATGGAGTTTCCTCAAAAATTTAAAAATGGAACTCCCATTTGATCCAGTAATCCCACTTCTAGGAATATATCCCAAGAAACCAGAAACACCAATCAGAAAAGATATATACACCCCTATAGCAGCATAATTTACAATAGCTAAGATTTGGAAACAGCCTAAGTGCCCATCGGCAGATGAGTAGATTAGAAAACTGTGGTAAATCTACACAATGGGATACTATCTACACTAATAAGAGAGAAACATGCAAATTGACCATCACTCTGCTATGCCCACCAGCCAAATCAGAGCAAGTATGCAAATTAACCCAACTAAAATAGCAGCTGCCATGGAGAGAGCAGGAGGCTTGGATTGCCACAGGCGATGGAGGGAGCCAAGCTTCCCATCCGCCCTGACCGGCCCTGGCCTCTGCTCAAGGCTACAAAGTTTCAATTACAGAAGATAAATCCCAGATACCTGCTTCCAGTCAGCCCTGGCCTATGCTTGAGTCACCAGGGGGTGTGGCCGGCCTGCAAAGCACCACAGGCCCCTAGTCCAGGCCACCCCACGCCCCAAGGGAATCCCCACCCTGATCCAGGACACCCTTCAGGGCACAGCAGCTGGCCCACACCCGTGCACCAGGCCTCTATCCTATCTAATAAAGAGGGATATGCTAATTGACCATCACTCCATCACAAAGATGGCTGCAACCACAGCTGAAGCCAAGTTCTCATAAGGAGCCTTAATGAGCAATCAGCAAATTGACTGTCACTCCAACACACAAGATGGCTGCCCCCATGTGGACACAAGATGGCTGCCACAAGATGGCCAGCAGGGGAGGGCAGTTGGGAGGGACCAGGCCTGCAAGGGAGGGAAGTTGAGGGGGACCCAGGCCTGCAGGGGAGAGCAGTTGGGGGGACCAGGCCTGCAAGGGAGGGCAGTTGGAAGTGATCAAGCCTGCAGGGAAGGGCAATTAGGGGTGACCAGGCTGGCAGAAGAGGGAAGTTGGGGGAGACCGGGCCTGCAGGAGAGGGCAGTTGCAGGGGACCAGACCAGCAGGGGAGAGCAGTTAGGGGTGATGAGGCTGGCAGGGGAGGGCAGTTAGGGGCAATCGGGCTGGCAGGGGAGCAGTTAGCATCAATCAGACTGGCAGGGGAATGGTTAGGGGGTGATCAGGCTGGCAGGCAGAAGCAGTTAGGGGCAATCAGGAAGGCAGGCAGGCGAGCAGTTGGGAGCCAGCAGTCCTGGATTGTGAGAGGGATGTCCCAGATTGGAGAGGGTGCAGGCTGGGCTGAGGGACACCACCACCCCTCGGCTCCCCATGCATGAATTTTGCACTGATCCTCTAGTGTCTTGATAAAATTATTAGTTTGGGTGCTAAAAAAAAAATATATGTTAAAGCTTTTTGATATAGTCCCAAGATTGTTTAAAGGTTTTAAGTTTGTAAAACTATCATCTGTATACCTATTTTGCAGGCTAAGCTATAATTTCATTAGCTAGGGTAGTCAGACATGTTAGCAATTGGTAAAGAAAAATTGCTCTAGATGTTATAAAAAGTAATTATGTTTTTCCTCAGTTTTAAGACAATTTGTTTCATTTTCAATGCCTAAAATTTCTCAGAAAAAGGGGAGATACATAAGCTGAAAATTATAATATGTATTGCCTATTGTGAGTAAAGATCGTGAAAGAGCTTTTTGTGACAAATAAGAACTATTAATAAGAGCAATTAATAAAGCAAAAATGATAATATTAAATGTCCAATGTCTGCTACATTGAATTAGGATGATATATGATCATTTGCTGCCAGAGAAATTCCACTGGTTTTCTGTCTTCTATCACACCCTATAGATTTTTTGTGAAGATTATTTAAGATAATGTAGGTAAAACCACTGGCACAAAGTAAGCATTCAATGCTATCTAATAAAAAGGGAATATGCTAATTGACCATCACTCCCTCACAAAGATGGCTGCACCCACAGCTGAGGCCAAGTTCCCATAAGGAGCCTTAATGAGCAATCAGCAGGGACCTAAGGCTATGCCCTCCCCCGCCCCCATGAAGCTTGACCTCAGGCAGCATCCCCCAACTGCAGGGCTTGACAGGGGACCTCAGGCTGAGCCCCCCACTCAGCAGGGATTGACGGGGGACCTGAGGCTGTGCCCCCCTCCCAGTGCTGGGCCAGGGGACCTGAGGCTGCGTCCCCCCACCCCCCCACCCCCCCGCTGGCAGGGCTTGATGGAGGAGCTCAAGGCATGCCCCTTCCCTGGTATGGGCTGGGTGACCTCAGGCCATGCTCCCCATCCTGGCACCGGGCCAGGGCACCTGAGGCTATGCCCCCTACCCAGCAGGGCTTGACAAGGGTGCGACTGGCCAGGTCTGGATCTAGCCCAATGGCAGGGGTGGGGTGCAGCTGGGTCTGGGATTCACGCAATTTTGATGTGCATGTGGGTGGGTGGGGACTTGACTCTGGGTCCTGTGGTGCACCCCAGACTCTGACAGGAGGAAGGTTTTCATATACATTTTACTAATTTTCTTTAATCTCTGACACTTCTATTATAGCAAAAGGGCAAATAGCAATATTAAATTATTTCCTCTAATGAATCCCCTTTTAATGTGCATGAATTTCATGCACTGGGCCACTAGTAAAATTATAATTAATTATAGTATCATCATCATTTTTTCCAGCCAGCATGGATACACTCTGCCTATTGCACCTTATGTTTGGATCTTAGCTCCAACAGTTAATAGCTAGAAGATCAGGGAAGATCATTTACTATTTCTCACTTAAATTCTTCATCTATAAAAGTGGGATAAAGTAAGAACTTCATCACAGAGTTCTGATGGAAGCTAATGGAAATAACATCAGTAAGTATCCACTGCCATATGATGCAGTTCTCACTAAGTGACATTCCCTTGACCCAGAATATGCAGACCTGGACTTTTGGCCAATTAAGAGGCATTCCTGTGTTATCAGTGAGTAAATGGGCATTTAATTTGTCAGTTTGATTATAAGTTTTGTTAGTGTGAGGCAGTCCTCTAGGGTCTCTAGGCTCTTTTCATCCCTGGAGAAGGGGAGCAAAATTGAGGACAAAATCAGCATATCTTATCAATAGTTGTCTATTTAAGAAACTCTACATCATGAAATAATTTTTTCTGATGCAAATTGAGTATAAATACAGAAAAAGAAATGAAAATTAGAGTACTGAGTTCCATGTTATATGTACAAACGGGAAAAAATGGCTAGAAAATTCCTGTAGATGGATTGCAGGGGGCTGAGTCCAACTTGGGGTCCCTTTGGCTGGTAAGCATGAGATTAGTTTCTCAGGGAGTCATATCCTCTGTCACCATCTCCCATGCTCAGCCATATGCCCCATGTATTGAGATCTCTGCTCCAGGCTCCAGCCATTCTGAACTACCTGATATTCTCGGATGGTTTGGGATTTCTCATTTCAATGCTTTTGTCCCTCTGACAAAGGTGGCTCTGTTTCCCTTTGCTCTACCTTTCTTCTATGCCGGCATTACTTTTAAGACTCAGCTTAAATGTCATTTCCTCTGGAAAGACTTCCTTCACTTTCTCCATCAATACCCTTTCTCTGTGTTTTTTGGACTTTGCCTTGACATACACAATATCTTTTGATTCTCTATCTCCCCCAAAGTACAAAATGTAGTCACTGTGTTTTTCACATGTCCCTGCCAACTTCCTTTTTAACCTCAAGCCTATTCCATAGTAAATTGTCACTAATACTTAACTTGACACTGAGAAGTCATAAATGGAGATAAAAATAAGGTCACGTTTCAAATAAAGATAAAAATAAGCAGCTTTATTTTTAATTGGTGGGTAGAAGGTAAGTGTTGGGATCTCCTAGTATGCTATTCCTAGCAAGTTATTTGTTATTTGTTTTAGTAGGGGGCACATGTTTTCTTCATCTTTAAAAGAGGAATACTTATTACTGTTCATGGTGATTGTAAGATTTGGGAAAGATAACATGAATGTGCATAGCATAGTAAAGTAAGTAATCAATAGATGTTTCTAGTCTAACCCAATTATCAGCAATCTTTTCATGAAAAAAACACACCAATTTATATACAATAACTAGTGGCTGACCAAGACCTTATGAATATTTTATAGAATAAAATTTATATCTCACTCCCTACCACAAACCACAGAAAACCTCTAATATAAATCCTCTTTTTGGCCATAATACTACTGGAGATCTCTTTGACACTCAGTGTAGTGTACCCATCTACATCCTGTGTGGGGTTCAGGGTTTGGGTTCTGGAAGAGGCCACATGCAAATGAAAGAGACTAGAAAATATTAATTTGGAAATATTGGGGGCCAGGTGGGAGTACAAAAGTGACCAAATGAGAATGAAGCATCCATCTTATATAAATACTGCTGTTTGAAATATTAACCCTGCTGTTTGGCTTCTGTAAATTCTTGCTTGCTAAGGCTACTCCCACTTTGGAGAGGCCATTAAACCTTCCCTAGACAAGGTTATCAGTGCTGCCACCCGGCCAGGCCTCTGGTTGAGGTCTCAAAGTCCCGGCACATACAGGCTCTTTAAGAACTTGCAAAAGGGGCCGGAAACACTCCATATTTGGGAGACAAAGAAGGTGGAAACATAAATAGGGAAGGTTCCTGCATGTTGGGGCCCAGAATTTGAGAGACATTTTTCCTCTGGACCCACGCATAATAAATGTAACTCCATCTCTCTAAGTATTGCTTTGTTCTTCTTCCGTTTTCTGTAACAAGAAGACTTTGTGACCAGAAGTACACAGCAAGAGGAAGGACTCCGCTTTGCTCTGGCCTTGCGATCCCTTTTATTCAGGTTTGGGATCCACCCATAGCCCTTAGGCAGGCAATTCCAATAATAGCTCCATGATAGCCCATCAGCAAGGATTTACATAAGACTAAAAGGTAGAAGTTGCTTCAGCTACCATTGTCTCAACTAGACAGTGGGTACATAGCTCTGACCTTTCAGAGCTCAAGGTTGACCAGCCTTCTGGATTCCTTGTCCACACCTCTCTGCTAGTGAAGGCAATGGGCAGCTTCCAACAACTTAGGAAACTAACTAGAAGTAGAATGGATGGATTATATGATAGATTAATACTTAAGTTTTTAGAAAACTGACAACAGTTTTACAAAGTGGTTTTATTATCTTACATTCCCATAAAGTGGTAATGAGAGTTCCAATTCCTCTACAGTATTGTCAACCTTTGGAATCATCAGTCTGTTTAATTTTAGTCATTTTAATTTTTTAAATATATTTTTTATTGATTTCAGAGAGAAGTAGGGAGAGGGAGAGAGAGATAGAAACATCAATGATGAGAGAGAATCCATTGATTACCTGCCTCCTGCAGCCATTTTATTTCTTAATGTTAATAATGGTCTTATATTCACAGTACAAAAAGAACTACTTAAACTAATGAGCAAAACAAATGTCAACTGTAATTGAAAGACTTTAAGTTAAAGTGGAAAAAAAGATTTAGAAAATAAAGAAATAAATTAACACGAATTTTGAATAAGCACTTAATAAGGAAAGGGAAGGCTAATTTATATACTGAGAGTAAGAGCAGGATGATGTTAAGGAGAAAAGTGAATCTTTAAAATGGTTCATGAAAGAAATGAGAAGAGTTTGTGACCAGAAGTACCCAGAAAGATATCTAAGCAACACTGGGAGCCCAGTTTGAGATATTATCCGATAAGGTTGCATAATTTTTCTAGCATTGTTTAGTTTCTTGGGAATAGCCAGAGAGAATCAAGGTCCAAGTGAGAGCTAATAATCAGTAAGGGGTATCAGGGTGGGATAACTGCTGAAACAAATGATCCCCAAATTCCAATGGCTTACTGCCAAAGAAGGGTTTAACATTGAAATGTTGGCAGTGAGTGGTATATGCTCCACATAGTCCCTCAGGTAACCAGGATAGCTTTATCTTGTCTCTCTGTAAGCCTGTAGGTTTTCTAAAATTTTCTCCATTCATCCAGTGGATACAGGAAAATTTCTAGAATTAGACATGGGGAACTTCATGGGCCAGGTCCAGAAGTGCTACTTATCACTTCTACTCACACTTCACTGGCCAGAACTTAGTTATTGGTTTTCTAATGGCTGGGAAAAGGATAAAGAAATCATCTGTCTTGGAAGATGAGGATAATAAAGATACTGGTGACCCCTTTCAGTCTCTGACACAGGAGGCAAAAGTCAGATACCACAGTATGTTTCAGTATAGGATCAAAAACAGAGATATGGGAATTTTTCAAGTTTAGTTCATATAGTAAAATAATGTATTATACACCCTCGGGGTTTTTTTTTTTTTTTTTTTTCTCCTCCTGAAAGCTGGGTCATATCTCTACCTCCTTAATATCCTTAATATTTAGTGCCCAGTCTCCTTTTTTACCTCATTCTTATTGGACATTAGACTTCATGTTCTTCCATCAACTCTCAGCTCTGTGCTGAGAATTCACCATTGTGCTTGCATTTGTTTCCTCTCCAGATATCTATTCCAGCTGTCTATGGTCTGATTTACACTCGTGCTCAGGTAATTGGTTCCCCTGGCTCTTTTCTTTGCCAATTCACAATCCTATTTATTCGTCAAAACTCAATTTAATTCAAATGCCACTTTCTGTGAGTTTTTCCATAACTAAATATCTAGCCCCTGACATGCTTTTAGATTCTATATCTTCCATTTACTTACTTTAATCCTGGATTGGGAACTCAAGAACTTTGAGGATTTTTTTTTTTTCATCTGCCATATGGAAGTAATAGTTGTCTTACAGAATAATGGTAAATGTTCAACCTAGTGTATAAAGTACAAAGTATCTAGGATATAATAGATACTTAAAAATCCAGATGATAATTTCCATTCTTATCAGAGCTACTTTGGCATTTTTATTTTATCAGTCTTTCACACATTACCGCATTTTCCCACGTGTTATTGGTGTCTGTACACTTGTTCACTTCTTGTCATTGGATTTGGGATTATGAGCAGATGTTCTTTTTTTAAGCAAGCACACATGTACATGTGTGTGTGCGTGCACATGTGTGTGTGTATGTGTGTGTGTGTGAATGAATCTTTGTTAGTACTGAGCACATTTACTCATGGCATAGATCCAATAAGTAGGTGGCAAAACGATTTAAGCTAATGTGTTAAGTACAAGAAATAAACAGACTTTTAACAAGAAAGAATCCTACATAAGCTGGCACAAAATATATCTCAGTAAACATGATAGTACTATATGAACTGTAGCATTTTACACAAATGGAAAGGACTAGAATAAAGTCGAAGAACATTGAAGTTGAATTGTTTTGTGTGTGTGCTCTAGTTACCATTAAAAATACAGTTCACAACTCCGCCTTTCACTGCTTTTCTTCCCTGAGGATGTGAGGCAGAATGATTCCCTTTTGAGAGCAATTAAACTTGTTCGCCATTTTCCACCAATTGTATTGCTTGACACAGAGCTGAGCGCAAGCCTCTAACAGCTCCTCTTTCCTAGATACTGCAGGAAAGCCTCAAGGGCATCTGGTTTAAGCAAAGAAAGACAGGCTTAGTATGTGACCAATATTTATATCAACTGGAGAGAAACATAACAAAAGATTCAAAAATTGCGCTGACTGGTTTGGCTCGGTGGATAGAGCATTGGCCTGTGAACTGAAGGGTCCTGGGTTTGATTCCAGTCAAGGGCATGTACCTTGGTTGCGGGCACATCCCCACTAGGGGGTGTGCAGGAGGCAGCTGATCGATGTTTCTAACTCTGTCCCTCTTTCTTCCTCTCTATAAAAAATAAATAAAAATTTAAAAAAAGATTCAAAAATTGAAGATACACAGCAAATGGACTGGTCTTTAACACAATTTTTGTATTTCATATACACAGATTTTTTCCCCCATCACATGCCACTGACAGAAACTCATTGTATGTAATGTTCACCTTTGTATTAGTATGAAGATCTTTCTTCTAAAATCACTTTTCAGGAAGTTGATTTACAGCTTTAAAGTTGCTGTTCCTTATGTGTTTCTAAGAAACTAAAAGTTACCAAGTTAGTATTGGAATTAAGAACTGAGGCTAAAATAAAAATAAAGACAACTAAAAATATTTCATGCCCTCAATTTTTTGAAGCCCTGAAGTGATTTCTTTTTTAAAGAGTTCATGCTATGGCCCTATTTGAAAATATTTCTATCATCGCCATTTTATTCTGAAGAGCATAGTTTAATGTCAGTTTAGACATGGAATCTAGGTTGCTTCTGATTATATAAAGATTGAAAGAGACAGGACCTTTTCAGGTTTAAGGAATACCTGCCTGCCTACTCATGGGACCTCTGTAGTTAAAATATGAGAGTATCAAAAATATTTTTAATTAAATTAAAATAGATTCTGATAGTAAGCAATAAGATATATAGGGCAAAATGTGTCTGAAAGTACTCACTGCAGTTCATATAGAAGTTTTATATTTACTGGGGTATATTTTGTGCTTGCTTATGCAGGATTCTTTCTTGTTAAAAGTATCTGTGTTTCTTGTACTTACCACATTAACTTAAATATTTGCACCATCTACTTTTTTATGAGACCCTCAGCATACATTTATTGGATCTGTGCCATGAGTATGCTCCATACTAGTAATAATTCACACACACACACACACACACACACACACACACACACACACGCATGCACCCATGTGCTTGCTTAAAAAAGAACATCTGCTCATAATTGCAAATCCAATGATGAGGAGAGGACAAGTGCACAGACACCAATAACACATGAGAAAATGTGGCAATGTGTGAAAGGAATGATAAAAGAAAAATGACCTTTCATTCCTTCAGTAACAACTATGATATATATTAAGCTCTAACATATGCGAGGCACAGTATGAGTTGCTTTATAGATTATACCTATTGGCTAGATTGCTACCATCCTCCCTCATCCCCTTCATCATTCACCAGACACACATATCCATAGGAGAAATTCTGTAACCAGTTATCTTGGGGAAAGATATGATCAGATAAATCTACCCCCCACTATTCTTTATCATGTCCCATGCTTTAAGGCTCTTAGCTCAGCTGCCCTTTTAGTTACTCAGTCACTCCCATCCATCCATCCAAACCTATTTAAGAGTGTGCCTTGACTTACTATGACTTAGGCAGTTCCTAAGTCAGTGGTCAGCAAACTGCGGCTTGCGAGCCACATGAGACTTGTGAGCTGTGGTTTGCCGCTCTGTTGACTAATGAGTTTGCCGACCACTGCCCTAAGGGATGCAAAACAGATATGGTTTCTATTGCCGTGATACTTTAGTAGGAGAGACAGTAATCAAGTAATTACTTAAATACCTAAATAGTAATATACTAAAATAAGAGCTATGTTAGAAAGAAATCATGTAATATGAGAGAGAATAACAGTAAGTCTAATTTAGCCTGGGGGCTTAGAAAAAAAATTAAAGAAATAGTGTTTAAATGGGCATCTAAGACTGATTGGGAGTTAGTCAAATGAGAAACGGGAGGAGTTGGGAGAGTATTCCAGAAAGAAACACTAAAATTTAATAAGTGACTAAGCATTGGAATAACTGAAAGAGTAGACTAGGCAATAAGAATCACCACTCTGATACAGAGCCATGTCCATGAATATAGATTAGAAATAAGTGCCAAAATTATGCCATAGAACTGGTCCAATGAGAAGCAAGCTGTAGACAGGGTAGCTTGCACCCCTTACCCTATAAGCACTGAACGCTGAGTCCTGTCATTGACTCTACCACAGCTGCTAGTCCAAGGTTTTGATCATCTTTCCCTTGACACCATGGCTGGAGGAAATGTCTCACAAAATTCAATTCATTGTGTCACCAGTTCTCCATTCAAAGTCTGTGTCAGGTACATCAGATTGATGGTTAGTCTTATTCACGTGATCTAACTAACAGCAAATGTGAGAAAGCAGGATTTAAATATCTATTATGGGATAAGAGCTATGTCTCTGAATTTCCTCAAACAAAAAAAGAAGGTTTATATGCTGCAAAGTTGAAAGCAGTATCAGATGTTGACTATATTTTGTCATGCAGTAGCACAGATATGCCAGGATTTGAGTCTGTAATATAAAGGAGAAATCTGAACTAGGCATCTAAATTGAGAATGTGTTAATTGACTCTGTGGTTATGGAAAATATCATAAAGAATATAGACAGAAAGGGAAAGAGACCTTGGGTCCAGCCACTGAGGGATTTTAACATATAATAGAAAGTGATAGAAGGATGGGTTGGCAAGGTAGACACAGAAGTAAAGAGGAAAACTAGAAGAATGTTGTGTCACAGAAGGCAAGGGGGTTTTTCAAGACAGAGAGAGAATTTAATTGGGTCAAATGATGTTGAAAAGACTATTAAGATAAAGTGCCAAGAATGTACAGATATTATTTATAGAAACATGTTGATTTTAACAAGAGCTGTTTCCAGACAGTGATGATGTAGAGATGGGGAAAGAGATTACAATGGATTGGGAGGTGAGTGAGAAGAACAGAGACACTTACATCTATTTTGAACAGTTTAATGATGAAGAAAAGAAGTACAGTTTTATTGACTGTCACATTTTGTCTCCATTAATAACATGTGTCCTATGTTGTCAATCACACTTTGTACTTCATAATAATGTGTAGCACAGAATATTGCTTGCTTGCTTGTTTTCTTCCTTTTTTTTTTAAGTACTGGCATCCCTGACTAGGAATTTTTTTAGGGACATGTCCTACATTCATTTTTTTCATACTTTTATGTCCTAAGGGCTTAAAACAAGTATTTTGTGAATTAGTGTTTTCAAGTATAATCTACACAGGAACCTTGAAAAGTAAGTATTAAGAAAATTGGACTTAGTAAGTTTATGCAATGTCTTCATAGTTATCCTGCTATGAATGTAAGTCAAGATTTAAATTCATTATGCTACACTAACTCTTATAATTTTTCACATGTATGTATAAATTGCATCATTTTCATTATGCATGGTCATTATGCTATATTTCTAGACATCACATTTTCATCTGAGGGAGCAAAAAAGAAAACAGACCAAGATGCTAAGAACAAATAATATATAGCAGTTGAGTCTGTTATATTTTTTAGGTAATCATTGATTTTTTTAAAGGCCCAGTGGCTTCCTCTTAATGAAAGTTATGTCACATGACCACCAGAAATATAATGGAGCCTGTGACATCGACATTGTTTAACAGAGTATATTGTTGTCCTGAATAAAATTGAGGCAATGTTAGCAGAGAAGGAAAGAACCAATACTGGGTAGATGACTAGCAGCATCTATCTCAGCACATAATCACATAATCAAAACACCATATATATTGAAAATTAACCTTGGGAAGTCTCCATATTGAAGATATGAATACAGCACAACTAAATTTTCTGCATCAATAGAACATATCACCGTTCTCTCCCCCCTCCCAGTTGAATGCCAGTTGAAGTTAGGTTGACATATTATAATCCTTAAAATTTCATTTGCTTTGTTGACACTGGTCATAGGGTTGGTCTCAAAGGTTCCCAAAGGCCTAACGGTGAGTTCCTCTTCTCTCACCAGATATGCCTCCTGTCCTCCTGCAGGTCTTGTCCCCCCAAGGGGTCACTTCCCTCTTAAATTAGTAATTAACAAAAGAAAAATTCTTGTGGCCTTCCATGGCAAGTAATGTCCTCCTGGGCAGTGAGTATATGTGGCTAATAATCTGCTGTCAGTTTCATCTGTTCAGTGTTGGGTGTCCCATGTTTGAAAATCTATTAGTTAGGATAAGAGATCCCTTCCTCACCAACAGAGTGATAGGAAGTGATCTGAAGAGTTGTCGATAGAAAATTGCTAAAATTTGACAGTTTTAAATCTCACTCCATTTTTGTATATGTGTGTTTATGTTTATATCTTGCTGTCTCTCTGTAGCCTCTTCCCAGTATAATGAAGTAATTGAACTTACTTGAGAAACCTTAAACATTGTACCTACTACTGTAAAAAGTTAACTCAGGCCTTATGGGAGATTTGGGAGTCTTATGAAGACATATAAGGTTATTGTAAAATTGTTACTCTAGTATGAGTTTGAACATCTGCATATAGGAATTTAGGGAGACTTCATAAATTATATATTTTCCTGACCTGAAAAATAATTGAGAGACTTTCAGGAAACAGCAAAGGGAAGCAGTTAGAGGTTTACAATGTAATGGACACAATAGACACCTGTCATATTCCAGTTTGGGGGCCTGAATGCCACCCCCATCCTCAACATCTCACACAACGTTATATATTTATAGTTATAATCATATATAATAAAAACGTAATATGCTGTGTCCAGTCGGCTGTTCAACCAATCAAAGCATAATATGCTAATGACATGCTAAAGCCACTCAGCCGCTCTCTATGACGTGCACTGACCACGAGGGGGGCAGACAGTTGACCAGTCAACCAGTTGTTATGATGTGCACTGATCACCAGGGGACTGACACTCCGACCGTTAGGTTAGCTTGCTGCTGGGGCCCGTCCGATCGGGACTGAGATGGGCCAGACATGCCCTGGAGTCTTCCTGTTGTCCCTCCCCAGCTGGCCAACCTCCTGCATCTCTCCTTGGCCCCAATTGTGCACCGGTGGTGTTCCTTGACCTGGCCTGCATTCTCTTCCAACCCGGGACCCCTCGGGGGATGTCAGAGAGCCAGTTTCAGCCCACTCCTGCAGGCCAGGCTGAGGGACCCCACTGGTGTACAAATTCATTCACTGGGCCTCTAGTATATGTATAATCTTGATATGCTTCCAAAATTCCAAGGAGAAATGTTCTTGTTCAAAATTTGTCTTAAGTTCCTGTTGAATGATTCCTTTAGAGAATGTGGAGAGACAAGCTGTTTATCATCATGAATGATGTAAGAGAGTTTGGGTTGAGCATCAACATTTCTGCCTTTGGGGAGGTGATTAAAAGCTATCTGAATACTTTACTTTGAAGCATCCTGCAGTCTTGCCTATGGATTTTGACTTTGGGCAAATTTTTAGTTTCTGCTTTCTTTTCCAAAGGATATGTGCCAGTTCAAATATCTAGATAACACAAGTGTGCAAAATAAACCTACCTTCAGCAGAGAACAGAAAACCTTATACATGACATTTTGAACACTGAGAAGCATTTTCTTGAATTAGTAATTAACAAAAGAAAAATTCTCTAAATTGTTTTTTCTTATCCTGAGATTTCTCTCCCATTTTATTTAAAAGAATGATTAACAACTTAGCCTGATATCTTGAGGAACCAATTTCTAAAAGAGCTCTGCCTCATAACTATAGTTCCGTGTGTTTGTGTTTTAAAAAATCAACTAAACAACCCTAACCGGTTTGGCTCAGTGGATAGAGCATCAGCCTGCAGACTGAAGGGTCCCAGATTCGATTCTGGTCAAGGGCATGTACCTTGGTTGTGGGCACATCCCCACAACCAAGTAGGAGGTGTGCAGGAGGCAGCTGATGGATGTTTCTCTCTCATCAATGTTTCTACTCTTTATCCCTCTCTCTTCCTCTCTGTAAAAATTCAATAAAATGCATTTTTAAAAAAATCAACTAAACAAACATTTATTGTACATCCTGCCAGTACTGGACTAAGGATAGGAGATACAAAACACATCTCTGCTCTGACCTTGCTTAATATAAAGGGCTCCAGCTCAACAACACATGCTTCCCAAGACAGATGGTTTAAAAATGAGGTACATTGGGGTGATTATCAGAGGGAAAGGGGGCTGGGGAAGTAGGAGAGGGTAAAGGAGGGGTAAATGGTGATGGAAGGAGACTTGACTTGGGTTTGATGAACACACAATATAATATACAGATAGTGTTTTATAGAATTGTACACCTGAAACCAATATAATTTTATTAATGTCACCCCAATAAATTCAATTCAAAAATAAAATTAAGGTGAACATCAATGATTCATATTTTAGATAGAAAAAATAATTATAGAACAGTAAGTCAGCAATAACTTGATCAAAATTGCTGTAAAATGTTTAAATCATGAAATATCTAAGTACAGTGACAATTTTTAAGAAGAAATAAAATCCATGGGAAGAACTTGGCAAAGCATTAGCAATCCTATATTATACAAAATAAGGAAAGAAAATGATGTGGATACTAAGGAAAACTGTCATTGATCAATTAGCATTTATTACATCCTTATTATGTTTCAGGCCCTCTGCTAAGAGCTTTGTAACTATTATCTAATTTAATTATTACCAAACCATTCTGAGGTAGATATCATTATTATTCCCATTTCACAAATGAGGAATCTTGGGCTCAAAGACATTAAATAACCTTCACAAGGCTATAGAACTAGTAACCAATGGAGTTGGCATTTGAGCCATGCTTTTAAAGATGTTTGGATCAGTTTTGACAAATTCTGTTAACATGTAGAGTATTTCTTAGGATTATATTCATATTAGAGCCCCGGTGCATGAAATTCATGCACAGGTGCGGTCCCTAGGCCTGGCTGGTGATCTAAGGGCAGGTCCCAGCTGATCTCTGGGCCCTGGGCAGCACCTGGGCTACTGGTCCCCTGCGCGCCCCCCTCCACCTGAGTCATTGGACCCCCACCTGGCTCCATCAGCACTTAGGAGCCAGGCGGCAACCCCGCCTCCCGCCGCCACCACTGGTCACCATCTGCGGGACGATTGACGGGGCAATTGGGCCCCACTCACACCCGCCTTGGCCTGGTGCCACCCACTCACCTGCTCCACCATCCCGCTGTGGTCCTGCTCCTGTAGGGGTCCATTGGGGCTGGCAGTGCCTCCACTGCTGCCCACTGCCAGCGGCACATTGCCAGCACCAGCCATGTTCCATGCTGCCCCTGGTGGTCAGCGCATGTCATAGTGAATGGTCGAACTCCTGGTCAAGCTCCCAGTCAAGGGGACAGTTTGCATATTAGGCTTTTATTATATAGGATGCCTATAACTGAAAAATTCTAAAACCTAAACAAGATAGAAATGTATGTTATCATGTAAAAAACTCAAGCGCCAGATGGTCTAGAGTTGGTACAGCAGCTCTAAGAGAGTACCAAAGACCTAGCTCGTAACTTCTCCCTAACCAGCATCTCTTCATAACTCTCATCCTTGAGATTACTTCATGGTCCATTTAGGTGAGTCGGCTTCCCTTTAACAGCTTTTATGAAGTTCTGGACAATGGCCACTGATAGCTCTTAGTCACAAATTTGGTCACTAACCCAAAGGAGGATGGGCAATGCAGTCTTTCATTCTAGGCGCCAGTGTGCTCAGCTCAAAAAGCAGAGTTCTGTTACCAAGGAATGGATGTTGGGAATGGAATATCATTATCTCTGCTAAAAATATCTGCAAATTTTGCATCCTCACCATACTATATATTACATCCCCAGAATGCAGACTGCGTTTTAAAAAATTTATATCTTATCAAAAATCTATAACATTAAAGTTCCTCTTTGAAGTATTTATATGCAGTAAAATCTTAAATAATGGAAAAAATCAAATGGGAGGTCATGTTTAATTTAGTTCTTGGTTTTAGGATTTACCAACAACCATTTTTTTGTCAGCCCTTAAAAATATAGCATTGATTATTGCTTTAGTATATAGATTCTAGTGAAGACGATCAATATCACTCATGGAGTTCTCTGAAGTGCTGATGGCAGTCACCTTAGTTATCATTGATTCATGTATATTGCTCTAGATTTGTTTGATAAACAGCTTTTCAAAAAGTACTGCTTGAAGCAGAACTAGATGCTCAGAAGAGATTAAAAGAAAATAAAGCATTTTTTGTCATTGCAAGGGATGTAGTCTATAAATATATACATTTTTAATTACGTCTTCTTGTTTTGAAATGATCTCAAATTACAAGAGTTGTAAGCATAGTAGGAATAATTTTTGCCCTGATCTTTTGCAAGTAAGTTTTTAACAAGATGCTCTAATGCCTCTGATTACTTTTGTGTGTATTTCCTTTAAAAATAAGATTCTATGTAATCGTAACAAAACTATTAAAATCAGAATATTAAACAGTGGAATATTATCAAAGACTCAACATATCCCATTATAGTTTCATAAATTATACCAATACTGTATTTACTATCAACATGATCCAGCTCAGAATTATGTTTTTGATGCAGTTTTCATGCTGCTCTTCTTCAACCTTTCCAGTTTTCCTGTGACTTTAAGGAGCTTGATAATTTTGACAATTACAGACCACTCATTCTGTAGCACTTTCATCAACTTGGGTTCATCATTTCCTCATAATTAGATTCAAGTAATTTGTTTATTGCAGGCAGGCAGGAACATGAGAGCAGTGATGCTGAGTGACTCCTTATCAAGAGGCACATAATTTTGATTTGTACCATTACTGGTGATGTGTTCTTTAATTGCTTGATTAGGGTAGTATTTGTCACACTTCTCTACTGTAAAGTTATACTTTTTTCCCAGTGTAATTAGTAAATATTTTGGGAGGAGACATCTTATATATATCTTAATATGCCTCATTAAACTTTCAGTTTATGCATGCATGTAGTCTATATGTATATAGACTCATAGAGTCCTATTTAATTAAATGGGTTTCCATCCATTACAATAATTTTTTATTCTGTTGCTCACATTGTCCCAAATTTGGTCGATGAGAGCCCATTTTAGCTGGCCTCTGTATCCTTTTGACATAAATCCATCATTCCTTAGACATTTCTTTCTTTTCTTTTCTGTTGTTAATCCTCACCCAGGGACATTTTATCCGTTTATTTTTAGACAGAGTGGAAGAGAGGGAAAGTGGGTGGAGAGAGAGAAACATTGATGTGAGAGAGACCCACCAATTGGTTGCCTCCCCCATGCACCCTGACCAGGGCCAGGGAATGAACCTGGAACCCATGTACTTGCCCTTGGCCTGGAATCATGCCCACGACCCTTCAGTACATGGGCTGACACTCTAACCACTGAACAACACCATCCAGGGCAGGCACTTCTTTCTTTCTAGCACAATAGAATATTTTGGAGACTCATTTTGTACTTTCCTTTCCCCAAACCTGGATCCAGCTATTTCTTCATGAAATCCTTGTGCTTTTTCTTTTTACTGGAGAATGGTATTTACAAATCAAGATTTGGGGGCTAAGTGTGTTTGCTGCCCCATGTCCTCTCACTGGGCAGAACTACAGAAGAGATATAAATATAAAGATAGGTATAGGTATACACCCATACATGCATACTCACAATTACATCTATATTTACCTCTATATCTACCTATATATACATTGGGTATTATAAGGTCACACTGCTATCTCAAGTCCAATCCAGCACCACAGGTTCACTCTAGTTTTCTCTCTTGCCATACTTCAACTTTCTTTTCTGAAAGCAATCTGGCTCACATTATCCTTAATATATTTATTTGTCAAAGCCCCAGGAATGAAATCTTCCATTACAATTGCCCACTCTGCCCTCTGGCAGATGCCCTCCTCTCCCTACTTGAGCTCTGACACACTTCCCTGAGCTACTTCCACTCCCCATGTTCACACCCTCCTCACTTCACTCCCCTCCTCACTCCACCCAGACCACATACCCTGGGCTGCATTGTACAGGGGTAGGGAATAGGCAACCTATTGGCAAGGAGGGGTGGACAGGAGGACTAACTTTGGTCTCAGAACTGTTGATTCCAGCTCCCAGCATGTGGGTGCCCTCTTCACCTTGCTCTGGCTCCAGCACCCTTTGGGAGGCCACCTCCCCCCCGCCCCCCCCCCCCCCACACACACACTCTTGGGTTCCAATGTGATTGCTGCAATAGCCTCTTATAAAGATGCCCTTACCCCTCTGATTCCCTGCTCTGTGCCATAATGGCCTCCCACCATAAACACCTACTATTGGCCCCACCAAATGGTTTTGGGGCTGAATTATTTAGGAACGAAAAGGAAGAGAAAGAAAAGAAAGGGAAGAAAAGAGAAAAGAAGTGAATTGGAGAGGGTAAGAGTAAAAACGAAGTGGATGAGGAAGAAAAAAGGAAGACATAAACTTGGGGGGAGAAATAACAAAGTCATAAATTTCAAAGCGACCCTGAGAGTTCATAGTCTGGTGATTCCTAAGCCTGGTTAAATGCTGGAATCACCTGGAGAATGTTTTAAAAACTATGATCATGAATGTCCAGGAGAAGAGACTTATTTAGCCAGGTCCCCTTATGTCCTGTTAATGATTTGTTCTAGTACACAGGTGTTTTCAATTTGCCTTCACAGGGCCCTGCAGTTTCCTCCAGCTTCAGGGGAGTGTGTGTGTGTGTGTGTGTGTGTGTGTGTGTGTGTGTGTAAATGGAAAGGAGTTGGAGGGGGTCCACCTAATGCAAGTCCCCTCTTCCACTTCAGCAGGATAGGACGGAACTCTAAATGTGTTTTCTGCGTTTGGTCTCCATGCAGCATCCCATTAAAAGGCTTGTCTGACTTTAAAATGGTGGGAAAGCTTTTAAAACATCATTTTGCTTATCTTAATCACTTCCTTTGGCCTTTACTATAATCAAAGCAAATTCTGGAAATACTCAAGGATTCTTTTAGAAACATAAGCACTCTTCAGCACAACACAGATTACTCGAACTGCCAATCTAACTTAATATTGTATCTAGTCATACATATCATTTCATAATATTTTATATAGTTAATAGGCTCATTCTTTCATACAAAGGCTAAATTGAAAAATAACTCATTCTTTCTAATACAAACCTGATATTTTAGAAATGAATTCAACATACAAGCTAAATCATAACAAACATTTAGAGCTATAGCTTTTTTTTTTAACCACTAAGCAGTTGAAGTACAGTGATATATACATATGTAGATTTCATATCACATTAATTTTAAAAATATTTATCAGGTGCCTTCTTTATGTTCACTGTGAAAAATAAGTATCTGACTGTAAGGAAGAAGCTCATACTTTTTTTCAGAGAGAAAAATAAAAAGAGAAAGAAAGAAAGACAGAAAGGAAGAAAATAATTCACCACTGTCAGTACAAGCATCAAGATAAGAGAGAGAAGGGGCACAGAGAAGGGGCAGATAGGCCAGTCTACAGGTTTTAGAAAAGGGTTTGTATAGGAGGTGAGGTTTGAGGTGCAAAGCTTATTCCCACTGGTTATCTCAAGTGCCCTTAGATGGGACCAGGATGGACTTCATCATGTGAATTTCTGTGTGAAGCTCCTTTACTGCTTCGGCTCTAATGCAGGGTACAGCAAAGGAGCTTAGATGTATTTGTTAGAAGTAACAATCTCTATGCCTTCTTAAATAGGTGTGAGTAGGCAGGCTCTGGAGCATGACATCATTCACTCCTTCTTCCACACCTCATCTAATGGACATTAGTGATTTTGTGTTTGTTTTTGTACATTTTAATGCCTTCTTATTGGAAATATTTAAGAATAGCCTGCCATGGGACAAGGTATACAAGAGTCAAAGCTAGATAATCAAGGTAGTGAGAACTGGACCCACCACTTGTTAGTAATATGTTGGGAAATTCAGTTTTTATAGTTGCTTTGTTTGTAAAATTGGTGTGAACACATCTTCCCAGATTCTTATGTTTGATGAATTAAGCAATGTAAGATCGTATCTTTGTTATGGTTAATATAGTATTCCATAGACGTTAAAACATTCAGATGATAAGATGTATCCTTTCATCACTTTCAAATAATGGATTTCCACCTCCCCACCCCAAAAGATGATAAGCTGGTAGGTACTAGTGATAATACAACATGTACTTGCTGGCAAATAGTAAATGGCCAGTCTGTCTAAGTTTTATCTATGAAAGTAGTGCAAATTGACTAGTATGCTTCTAATATGAAATGAGTGTGAGAAATGGACCAATATAGATAAATCAATCAACATTGTATGAGTTTGAAAAATATGTCAATCATTTCACAGTTTAAGAAAGAGACAGAAAAACACATTTTTGGTTATTGGCAAATTCTCATGGAACATGATTAATAGATGAAGTAGATGCATAAGTGGCTCATTATGTCCTCTTCATGAATAGACTCATTTTTCATTATGATATTTTCCTATTTATTCCCATTAATATTTCTCATTCTGATATTAATATAGCCACTCCAACTTTCTCTTGATTAATGTTTTTATGGTATATATTTTTTTCATCCTTGTACATTTATTCTAAGTCTATCTCTATATTTAAAGTTTGGTTCTTATAGATGGCATGCAATTGCTTCTCTTTTTTAATCAAATTTGAAAATCTCTGACTCAGTCTCCTTTAATTGAGATGTTTTGAACATTAATAATTAATATAATTATCAATATGTTAGATTTAAATTGACCAACTTTCTATTTGTTTCTTACTTGACTGCCTGTTTTTTGTTTGTTTGTTTTTTTGCCTTTTTTTCCTCTTCTTATCTCAGATAATCAGGCAATTTTTAAGTTTTCATTTTATCTCTACTATTAGTTCATTAACTATAACTTTTGTTTCATTTTCTTTAGAAACTCTCATATGAATTATGATAAACATTTTTAGTAATATAAAAATCAGAGAAAGTATTTGGTAGTATACTGTTATAACATTCTTATATGTTAAGTAGAAAAATATTATTTAAAGGTTGATGTGATAAAGATAGGTATTATAAGCCTTAGAGCTACTATTAAGAAATAGCATTGCATGTACTATTTTAGTCATAGAGCTTATCTAGTGTACTCCTGTTTAGCCATTCTGAAGCCAGCACTGTATGCTGTCCCACTAATGAGAATTATGTTACTTTATTTTGTTTTCCTAATTGCTGCTATGGACTGAATTATCCTACAACATTCACATGTTGAAGCCCTAACCACCAGTGTTATGGAATTTGGAGATAGGCCTTTGGAGACATACCTTTGGGAGGTAATTAAGGTTAGATGAGGTCATGATATTGAGACCCTCATGTTGGAATTTACCCTTTTAAGAAGAGGGAGATCTCT
Organism: Corynorhinus townsendii; assembly: GCA_026230045.1. Lineage (NCBI taxonomy): Eukaryota > Metazoa > Chordata > Mammalia > Chiroptera > Vespertilionidae > Corynorhinus > Corynorhinus townsendii. The sequence continues at coordinate 56,863,395 of JAPDVU010000008.1, read as the reverse complement.
CTCTCTCTCTCTCTCTCTCTCTCTCTCTCTCTCTCTCTCTCTCTCTCTCACACACACACACACACACACACACACATGACAATGAAGAGATCATGTGAGCACACAGGAAGATGGCAGTCACCTACAAGCTAAGAAAGGAGTCCCAGGAATTAAAGCTATTTTGCCAACACCTTGATCTTGGACTTCCCAGCCTCCAGAATCATGAGAAATAAATTTCTGTTTTTCAAGTCACCCAGTCTATAGTATTTTTTTTAGTGGCAGCCCAAAAAGAATAATACTGGTAGGTTTTAATAGGAGGTTTCCTTAAATGGATGTAATTGGACATTCCAAGAAATCTCTTCATGTTACAATAAGACTGGATATAGATGAATTTAAGGACCCTCCCTATGTAATCTGGCAGAACCAATAGAGAATAGTGTTAAGAATGATAATACTGGTAATTTTGACAATGGCAAAATATTTACAAAGTATTAAAATGAGAAAGGAAGCAATATAAGGTCATATCCCATTGGTTATCTTATTCCCACTGGTGTAAACCAGTAGTGTTCAAGTTTAGGGGTATGCAAGTAAAAGTGGCTTGTACAATAGGAATTGCATGTACAATTTGCCCTGAAACTCTGTGTCTGAGAGAATGCAGAAAGTCCAACATTGGAACTTCATTTTGTTGATACTTTAGAAGGGCAGCAATTTACATTTTTATTTATGTTGCCTACAGTATTATACATATTTTAACCACTCATTAGTTGATTCTGTTTTATTTTATTTATTTTGATTATACACTGATTTCCCTTCTAACCTTTTAAAAAGGCAAATAATGTCATTTAATATGGTGAATTATAATATCAGAACCATGGAACAATAAAATGAACACAAACTAAGAGACTTTGGGTGGGCTCCAATATAGAGAATATTAACAAATTGTTTTACCTCTTTGGAGCCCAGTTTCATCCTCAGGATAACAAGGTTGGTCAAGGTGATCTTATAAAGTTGATTCATTCATTAAAACAACACCATTTTTAAAGCACCTATTCTATTACAGGCACTGAACTAGGCACTGTATAGTTGTTCCTGCCTTCATGAAACTAGCTCTATTTAAATTTTTTTTTAAATTTCATCCCATTACCTCATCAGAAATCTCATTCCCTTGCAATGTAATATGTGCTGGCATAAAAGGATGAATAGGATACAGTAGGTTGACCCTTCAACATCTATCCATGGTGAATAGGATACAGTAGGTTGACCCTTCAACATCTATCTCAATTACCTTCTATTATTGTAGAAGAAGGAAGCTGAAAACCACATTTTCCAGATTCCCTTGAAGCTGAGCTTCTGGATATGTTTATGTTTCACCAATCAGATGCACATGCATGAAACATGCATTTAGTTTGGGTTAAGTGGGGAGAAAGGCCAGGGTGAGGCATTTGTCTGGCTGGTGTGGATCACGGAAGGCAGCAAGGGTGTGGAATGGGGGGAGTCGCAGCCGCTGCTGGGTTTAGCAAGTGAATTCCTAATCTTGATGGGAGTAGCAGCGCCCTTTGAGATGCAGTTTTGTGGTGCAGCTTTAGGAGTCGGTTTTGCCTAACATGTTATTTCATTTCTTCCCCAAACTCTAAATCATTTAACACACATCAGTACATTTCTTTCTACTTTAGTACTCTACAACCAAATGCTGACCGACAGAACTGATGAACTAAAGGGAATGCCTGAGGAGCATTATGAAAATTGTCTAAGTTAAACATTTCCCAGACTGATTAGAAAATTTTAGTGATCTGAGAGATATTTAAATAGGGGTTTCAGTAAAATAGATTTCAGTAGGACTTCTAAAAAACTCTAAATAGTTAATTTGTGTGGTAAATCGCACGGTGCAGCATTTCCCAATGCATTTGACCAGGAAACTAATTACTCATTTCAGGGGAACTCTATTAGCGTGAGAAACCCAGACAGAGTGTGTGAAACAGTGGTTGAAAAAGGGAAACCAGAAGTCTGAGCCAACAACCTTTGCTTTTATTCCAAGTCTGTTTGTTCCAATCAATCTGGTTAGACTTCTTGTTTCCATATACCTTGTTGTCATGCTGTCGTAGTCAGTTTTCTGGACAGGGCCATCAATAACCAACCAGTATAAAAAGTTTATAATCCTATATTGTAAGTCAGTGACATCAGTTATTTGGACAAAGTAATTTCATTTCAGTTTGGATAGAGTAATGAAATCCAGATGTAAGAGAAAGCCCTATTTATTTAATGATCCCAAAGACATTGAAATGAAAACAATAAGATAAATATCTATCATTATTTTCCAGTTTTTGTGTGGCTCTAAATGAATTCAACAGGGGTACGACCTTCACAAGAGTCATAAGAAAGAACTCTGAGTATATTTGTGGTGAGATGGTATTTGAATACTATAGAATCCTAGGCTAGGGATCAGCATCAGCTTTACAGCATTAATGACATTATAGTGCAATGTGATGAGCATTGTCATTTTCTAGAGTAAAGGGAGAAATTAATTCAGCCTAGAGTGACAAGGAAAGACATCACAGTAGATGTGCTGCTCAATATCTAAAGGGCTTGTTAGAGCAGGAGTTGGCTAGGGTAGAGTGGAATATAATAAGTAAGAGGGTTGAGGATGAATCAGTGCGATTACAGACCCTGGCTGCAACTTCTGCGGGTTCAATGAATTCTGAAAATCCTAATCTGGGCTCACAACTTGGCCATATATCATAATGCAAATTAAGTGATTAGAAAAAGGAGATCACAAAATTAGAGTGTCTTTCCTATGATTAATTATCACGAATACACTTCATGCCTCAGTCTTAGGCAGGCCTCAGAAGCCTGGCCTCGGAGGTGTGACTCTTCAGCATCTTTGCTCCACTCTCCGCATGGTTCTTTTTCTATCTGTATCAGTCTTGGGCAAGAAAGAGTTTCCTATCCATCTCCCACTAATAGCTAACCTCTGCTTTGTATCAGTTCAAGAAACTGGGTCCAGTGACTTTTGTTTTCACTTTCTCCCCAGGCAGTCTTTTAATTCTATCCTCCCACAAGTGGATGTTGCTCCCCGGGTCCTGGGGATGGGAGGTTTTCCTACCCTCCCTCAGAAACAGATATCTTTTACATTATCACTTTCCCATAAGCAGGTCTTTTCAGGGGCCCAGGTATGAGAGGGGTTGCTGCCCCTCCTTCAGTGGCTTAAGAATTTGTCTTATATCAGACATGGATCCAGGGAAATGAGTGGTAATTTGCCACATTCCTCTAATGGCCTCCAATTATTATCTGAACACTAGTGCCACTGAGGGGTCTGTGGGCTGCCTTCAGCCCTGTGGCCAGTCCTACACAGGAACACCTTTGGAGGCCCATGGAAAAGAATGTATGAGTTAGGGTAAGCTCCACTTGTGTCTAAGTTCTCAAAGTTATTCTAAACCAGTGGTTCCCAACATGGCAATTTAACTTTTAAGGAGGAGGGGCAATACAAGAATGTATTATTAACAGTGAGTTTTTTTGCATTTCTTATGGTTCTAGGGGCCTCATATACAGTATATAAATACATATTATATTTATATACATATACATATAAATACATATTTATGCATTTCAGTTTTCTATTATATGTTTTGAAACTTTATTTGCTATTTTTTCATATCACTTTATATTATTATTATTATTTTAATAGTTTCTTAGTGATTTCTTCCTCAGTATTTCAACTGTCCTTTCCTTCTTTTATTTTTCTCTTTCATGGATGCCATGTTTTTTGGAAGTTTGTTTGACCAAGTTAATGGCCTTTTAGGTGTGGTCCACATGAATAGGACTTCACTTTTTGAATAATAAGAATTATATATCATGGGGGGGGATCATGATTTTAGAGATGCTTAGGTGGGGCATGGCCAAAAAAGGTTTGGGAAGCACTGTTCTAAAGTGATAAGTTAGTCCACCCATTGATTTAAAGAATTTGGTAACATTATAGCTGATTTTCTCTTACCTGCTCTGATGACAACAGTATTTTTCACTTGTGTTCTATCAAAGATGAAATAGTTTTTAGTCCTGTCTCTTCTCAGAGGTATGACATTCGTTGGAATGCAGGTGGTTTGCCTTGCAACCTCAGCTCTATTTTGGTTTCAAAAATATTTTGGGGAGAAACCAAGATGGTGGCATAGGTAAGCACCTAAACTGCTGCCTTGCACAACAATTTCAAAACTACAACTAAAAGGCAGAATGGACACCATCCAGAACCATAGGAAAGCTGACTGAGTGGAAATTCTACAACTAGAAGGAAAGAGAAAAGCTCACAGAGAATTGGAGGAATGGCAAAGGGTTGAGGTACGGCAAAGGGTCTTTGTGTGCACAGAGAGGAAGGGCGGCTGAGAGACTGGCTGACTTTCTCTGGCGGGAGGGGGAAGGAAGCCCCCGACTGCACTGAACCCCAGTTCCGACTGCACTGAACCCCAGTTCTGGGCGAAACCCCGTGGACCCAGGCTCATACAGGGGGAGTCTGGACTGTCAGAGAAAAAGGCACTCGGAGACTCAGAGACCCAGGGAGGGCATCTGGAGGTGCGCGCACGAGTGTGCACAAAGACTGAGAAGGTTGCCAAAGTCTTTCCCTAGCAGAAGGGAGTCAGAAGCTCCTGACTGCACTGAGCCCCAGTTCTGACTGCACTGAACCCCAATTCTAGGCAAGCCCCTGGGGACCCACGCTCTTATGGGCGGAATCTGGACTCTCGGGTAGAGGCTCGGGAGCCAGGGAAGGCAGAGGTCTGGAGGCACATGCGTGCAAGGGCAGGGCTGACAGGAAGCCAAGACTGTCTGCTCCACCCTGAGACTCCGCCCCATCCAAGCTGAGCACAGAGGCTTTAGCAATTTGGCAACTCTAATCCTATAAGGCTGTCTCCAGCACCGAACTTCTCCCAGCGTAGACTCAGCTGATCCTCACAGCCAACTGGCTTGGAGGTCAATTCCTCCCAGTAATACCAACAACAATCGACTTAACTACAACAAGGCTGTACACACAGTCCACAAAGGGGTGCACCAAGAGAGTCCACCTCAGGTTAACTGGGGAGGCCGGCCCACTGAGCCATATAGGAAACCTAGCACACAAAGCTACCGTACCAACTCAGGGAAGCAGTGAAAATGCGGCGACAAAGAAACAGATCACAAACGAAAGAAATGGAGGAAAACAAATGACTGGATATAGAATTCAAAACCACGGTTATAAGGCTTTTCAAGAATATCCTAGAAAAGGCCGATAAATATAACGAGACCCTAGAAGATATGAAAAAGGACAAATTAGAAATTAAACATACACTGACTGAAATAAAAAATATTATACAGAGACCCAACAATGACTAGAGGAATGTAAGAATCAAGTCAAAGAATTAAAATACAAAGAAGCAAAAAACACTCAACCGAAAAAGCAAAAAGCAAAAAAAAAATCCAAAAAGTTGAAGATAGTGTAAGAAGCCTCCGGGACAACTTCAAGCATACCAACATCAGAATTATGTGGGTGCCAGAAGAAGAGAGAGAGCAAGATACTGAAAACCTATTTGAAGAAATAATGACAGAAAACTTCCCCCACCTGGTGAAAGAAATAGACTTACAAGTACAGGAAGCGAACAGAACCCCAAACAAAAGGAATCCAAAGAGGACCACACCAAGACACATCATAATTAAAATGCCAAAAGCAAAAGACAAGGAGAGAATATTAAAAGCAGCAAGAGAAAAACAGTTAGTTACCTACAAGGGAGCACCCATATGATTGTCAGCTGATTTCTCAACAGAAACTATGCAGGCCAGACAGAAGTGGCAAGAAATTTTCAAAGTGATGAATATCAAGAACCTACAACCAAGATTACTCTACCCAGCAAAGCTATCATTCATAAATGAAGGGCAGATAAAGAGCTTCACAGATAAGAAAAAGCTAAAGGAGTTCATCACCACCAAACCAGTATTATATGAAATGCTGAAAGGTATTCTTCAAGAAGAAAAAAGTAAAGATAAAAATTATGAACAACAAATACATATCTATCAACAAGTGAACCTAAAAATCAAGTGAATTAAAAACCTGAGGAACAGAATAAACTGTTGAATATAATAGAATCAGGGGCATAGAAAGGGAGTGAACTGATAATTCTCAGGGGGAAAGAGGTAAGGGGGGGTGTAGGAAGAGACTGGACAAAAATCATACACCTATGGATGAGAACAGTGAGGGGGAGGTAAGGGCAGAAGGTGGGGTGGGAACCGGGTGGAGGGGAGCTGTTGGGGGAAAAAAAGAGAAACAATTGTAATAATCTGAATAAAGATTTATTAAAAAAATATTTTGGATTTTTGAGATTTTCTAACTTTTTCTCTTTGTTAAGACAGAGGTAACATTTCTTTGCCACTTTCTACATCCTAGACCTAGGCAGAAATGAGAATCCTAATCCACTAGTGTTAGCACCAATGGATCATTTTTGCCTGAAATAATTATTACTATTGTATTCACAAGTTTTTCTGATTTTATCATTCTTTCCACACATATTAATTGACATTCACTTGAGAGCTTATGTTTTGAAAAAAGACAGATGGAAAAGAGCTATGGGGATGTCAGTGAGAAACAAGAAGGGCAGCCTACAGTGATTTCTGAGATTTACAAACTGTGAAGAAAAATAATATATAACTGAGAACAGCTGAGGGAAATAGCTTCCATATAACTCTGATAATTTATCTGTTATCATCATGGACTTAAATTCTACAATTATTTTTTAGTATTTACTAAGTAATAGGCATTGAATTAGTCATTATGCTAAATTCTATAGAAAAATAACAAGGACCTTTTGTCCATCCTCAAAACAGTTACTCTTTGTTCAGCATTTACCATGTCCCAAGAACTCTTCTTAATCAATAGCTGACAGTGTAATATGAATAATTTTAGTGGAATTCCCTGCCCCAGCCACACTCTCCTCATTCCAAATTTGTTGACTGCACTGTTTAAAATTTGTTGTTGACTGCTTAGCAAATGAACTTCTACAGACACCAAATATGGAAAACATCATGTATTTACTCACCAAAATCATTACTAGCCAGCCAAGGTCCCTGGGCTATATAGTTATTTTATCTCCACAAATTTGAAATCAGGAGAGATGTGAGTCTCCCAATTTCGCAAAGAAAAATGAAGTGTCAGAAGAAGGTACTGATGCGTTAAAGGGAAGACTCTGAGTGGATCAGATCTTTCTCTTTTTTTAAATTGAATTTATTGGGGGTGACACTGGTTTGCAAAACCATACAGATTTCAAGTGTGCAACTCAACCTGCATCATCTGCACACTGCATGTGTGCCCATTGCCCCAGGCAAAATCTCTCTCCATCCCCATTCTTCCCTGCTTTGCCCACCTCCATCTCGACTCCACCCCTTTTTTCCTCTTGCTATCACCACACTATTGTCTGTGTCTGTGTGTTATGTATATATGTTTTTTGGCTAAACCTTTCACCTTTTTACATCTAGTCCCTCCTCCCCTTTGATAACTGGCAGTCTGTTCAATGTACCTATGCCTCTGTTTCTATTTTAGATTCCACATATAAGTGAGATCATAAGGTATTTGTCTTTCTCTGACTGGCTTATTTCACGTAGCATAAAAATTGCCAGGTCCATCAATGCTATTGCAAAAGATAAGATTTTCTTCTTTTTTATGACCACATAGTATTCCATTGTATAAAATTGTTTATTTCATACTAGTGGCCTGGTGCATGGATTCATGCACATTGAAAGGGAAATAATTAGAAGAAATATTTTAATATTGCTATTTTCCCTTTCTCCCTCAGTGCCTGGGAGCTGGGTGGTGGCCACACCCTCTGTTGCCACCACTAGTCACCATCTGTGGGGCGATGGCGGGGGGGGGGCACGATCAGCCCCTGCTCCCACCTGCCTTGGCCTGGTGCCACCCACTCACCTGCTCCATCATTCTACCACAGTCCCATTCTTGTCGGGGCCCATTGGGGCCGGCAGCGCTTCCACTGCTGCCCGCTGCCAGCACCATGTCACTGACACCCACCATGTTCTATGCCGCCCCCTAGTGGTCAGTGCTCTTCATAGTGAGCAGTCAAACTCCCCGTCTCCCAGTGGAACTCCAGGTTGAACCGCCTGAGGGGACAATTTGCACATTAGGCTTTTATTATATAGGATATTACATAGGATTTTTCTTACTTCTTGACATAGGCCTGTAATGATGTGAAATTTATCTCAGGACTGCTTTCTCTCTGTCCCATAGATTTTTGGGTTGTTGTGTGTTCATTTTTTCGGGCTCGGAAATTCTTTATTCTGGTTGTAGCAGCTTATGATGCAGGTGCAGCCAAACACAAGCTCTAGGACATGCTGGACACAGACTTGACAACATGGGCTTCGAGTTGCAAGCATGGGACAAAAAATCTATATGGAACTGATAGAAACCCAGCACAGTCCAGGGTGGGCTTGAGAACTCGCGTGTCAGTCTTGCCTCCTCGAGTGTTCTCCTCTGTACAGAACAGTCAGAGGAAGATGCGGAGCTTTGTGGTTAGCTAAATTATACATTCTGTAGATACTATACCAACTTTAAAGTTACACATAGCCTGGGAAATATCCATCATTTCATTCGGATCAACAGACCCTCTGGCCAGGCCACTGAAAACCAGCCGGGCACATGGAGGAAATCCAACTATGCCGTGTGGCTCACTGGTGGGCACTCTGCATGCCTGGGCTGTGATAGCTGCTGCTCTCCTCATCGGAGCTGTCATTATAGGCTTCACGCCTCTGCCCACCTCTTGAGCCCTGAGTGCTGTTGAATTCCTGAAGCTCACCTCCTCTGTGTCTCCAATGATGTTTGAGACTTCCAGTTGGGATGGCAGAAGGTCTTCTAGTTCAGAAAGCTTGTCAGGGCTGACCCAGTTTTTCTCAGGAAACTGCACGTCAAACTTTATGCACAGGTCGCCTTTTTCGAAGGGGTTGGGATACTGTGGCATTCCTTCACCTTGAACCACCCGGACGCACTCTGGCTCGATGACTTTGCCAGGCGGGTACTTCACCACAATCTGGCAGGCATCGAGGTACTTGAATGTGAACTGGAAGCTGCAGAGGACACCACAAGGCCTATCTTGTACGTCATGTGCAGATCATTGCCATCCTGCGGGAACTCCTCATATTCTTTCTCTTGTTGCAAAAGAATGATGTCTCCCAGCTCCACTCTGGGGACCTGGTCTACTTCCCCAGGGAATGTGATCCTCTGGCCATGCTTCATGCCTTTGTTCATGTGGACTTCAAGAATCTTGACTTCTTTAATTACCTTCTTCCCTTCATACTTTTTACAGTGGTCCTTTTCATTAATGACCTCTCCTTCTTCGTTGCTGTCAGAGCACATGGACTGCATCTACTGCTCCATCCCTGGGACCAGCTGTCGGATCATGATGCGGACGCTGCCACCCCGGCAGGCACTGCACTTCTGAACAGCCCCTGACTTTCCACCTTGGCTACTGTACGCACTGCAGAGCACATGCTTGCTAAGCTGTAGTTTGGTGGTCTTGCTATTATACATATCTTCTAAAGACACTTTGAGTGGATGCATCATATCTTCTCTTCCTCTGCCATTTTGACTTCTACTCAGATTGCCCATGAAGCTAAACAGTCCCCCACAGAAAATGTGAGAGAAGATATCATCCATGCCCCCGCCTCTGCCTCTGCCTTCCCGAAGGCCTTGCTCTTCATATGGGTCATATAACTCGTGTTTCCCAGGATTTGGTAGTACTTCATACACAAAACATTTCTTTGAATTTATCACCAGCATTTGGATTCTTGTCAGGGTGATATTCCTTGGCTTATTTTCTATACACCTTCTTTACCTCATTCTCACTGGCGCCAGGTGGCATGCCCAGGATGTCACACAGCTTTGCGTGGACCATGTTTGCCATGGCAGCCAGCCGGGCAGCACTCATGCAGGAAGGCGGTGGAGCAGTGAAGCGGCCATGCAGGCCGAGGAGTTCAAGGTAATTTTTTATTTCTTCCTTGATCTCATTGTTAACCCATCATCTTATATAATAAAAAGGTAATATGAAAATTAACCCTCATGCCCTCACAAGATGGCTGCCTATGACTAGGCTGGCAGGGGGGTTAGTGAGGGATGACCAAATGACTGAAGAACAGGCTGCGTGGGGCAACCAGGCCAGCAGGGGGGTTAGTGAGGGATGACCAAATGACTGAAGAACAGGCTGCGTGGGGCAACCAGGCCAGCAGAGGGGCCATGAGGGGTGACCAGGCAGGCAGGGGGGGGGCAGTTGGGGGCGACCAGGTTGGCAGAGGGGGGCAGTTGGGGATAGCCAGGCTGGCAGGGGATGCAGTAAGGGGTGACCAGGCCAGCAGGGGGGATCAGTTAGGAGCGACCAGGCCAGCAGGGAGGAGGCAGTTGGGGGCAACCTGGCCGGCAGCGGGGAGCAATTAGGGGCAATCAGGCCAGTACACAGAGGCAGTGAAGGGCGATCAGGCCGGTGGGGGCCAGTTAGGGGCAACCAGGTAGGCAGGCAGGTGAGCGATTAGGAGTCATCAGTCCAGGATTTTGAGAGGGATGTCCCAGGGGTCCTGGATTGGAGACGGTGCAGGCTGGGTTAAGGGGACCGCCTCCCCCTTGCACAAATTTTGTGCACTGGGCCTCTATTTAATAATATACTATTTATCCTCCATATGTTTGAATGCTTTTCAATTTTTTTTATTGTAGTTGATTTATAGTTTCATACCATTGTGGTCAGATAAGATGTCAATCTTCTTGAATTTGTTAAGACTTATTTTGTGTCCTAAGCTGTGGTCTATTTTTGAGAGTGTTCCATGTGCACTTGAGAATAATTTATCTTCTGCTGCTTCAGAATGAAATGTTCTGTTAATGTCAATTAACTCCACCCCACACAGTGTCATTTAAGGTTGCTATTTCATTGTTGATTTCTTTTTGTCTGGAAGTTCTATCCATTGATGACATTGGGAGTGTTAAAATCCCCTATTATGACTGTGTTGCTGCTGATCTCTCCCTTAATGTTCACCAAGATTTTCTTTATATATTTAGGTGCTCCTATGTTGGGTGTATATGTGTTTACAAGGGTTAGATCCCCTTGTTGGATTTATCTCTTTAATATTATGTAGTGACTCTCTTTGTCTCTTTTATGGCCTTTGTTTTGGAATCCATTTTGTCAATATAAGTATTGCTAAACCCAGCTTTTTATTTTTTTCATTTCCATTTGCATGAAAAAAATTTTTCCCATTCTTTCACTTTCAGTCTGTGTGTATCTTTGGTTCTGAAGTGGGTCTCTTATAAACAGCATATACTGTATATGGGTCATGGGGTTTTTGTTGTTGTTGGTTTTTGTTTTGTTTTGTTTTAGGAAGGGCCCTTGGAGCTTGGGAGTGAGGAAGGTAAAGGTGATTGACCTACCTGGGGGGATGCAGAGAGGGAGAGAGAGAGGGAGGGGAAAGAGAAAGGTGAGGGCCTGACCCCAGGAGGGAGAGTGTCTGGGTCATGTTTTCTTATTCATTCAGCTATCCTATGTCTTTTGGTTAGAACATTTAAGGTTATTATTGATAAGTACTTACTTATTGCCATTTTATTCTTTATATCTATTTATCTATATCTGTATCTATATATGTGTGTGTGTGTGTGTGTATATATACATTCTTCTTAAAGCAGGCCCTTTAACATTTCTTGTAATAATGCTCTGGTGGTAATGAAATTCATTAACCTTTTTTTGTCTGGGAAGCTCTTTATATCGCCTTCAATTTTAAATGATAGCCTTGCTGGATAGTGTGGTCTTGGTTGCAGGTCTTTGCTTTTCATCACTTTGAATATTTTTGCCAATCCCTTCTGGCCTGAAGGGTTTCTGTTGAGAAATCAACTTAAATCCGCTCTTTTAATGCTTCTTTTTAAGTAGACTCAGGAGAAATAGGTGGGTCCCATAATTCATCTATTATACAATGGTTGCACATGCCTCCCTGGGCCTTAGAGCTAAAAAGAGAATACTTCATTTATTCCTTAGAATTACATGGTTCTTGTATAAGAAAAGAGCATAGTTACTGCTTCAACGAAAAAGACTTCTGAAGATACCACAAGGGGTAGGAAATTGATTAAAAATTAATTTTAGGATTTAATGAAAAAACTAATGGGAATAAATATCTTTGTCATGATGTGTGTATATATAGTGGTAGCAAAACACTAAAATACTAGACTGAAGGGCCTGTTTCTTTCATCTCCAAGAATGGATTTAAAAAATGTATTGATTTCCTCATGATTTCTTGTTTAAGAGGCTGTAACCAAACATGATAAACATGAATAAATATACTCCAACTCCTGAATAGGAAAAGTTTTAATAAATACTTTTGCTTTTGAACTCAGTGGACCTTTCATGTCCCATTCTCATTGTTCCATTAGTGTTATACATTGCTAACTAAACATCTTTTGTTTTCCCAAGAAAAATGTACCTTGTACAAAGCATTTTGCTAGACCTCCTTTAGGGAAGGAGCTATAGAAATATCTCAAGTTTAAACTTCATGAAATATATATTTTGAGAGAGAGAAAACAGATAAAGTGCCATAGAAATGATAAAGAAGAAGACATTGCCACCATGGAGTTGAATAAGGAAAGCCCTCAGGATTTGAATTTCCTCTTGAAAGATGTTTAAGATTTGAATATGAAGATAGTACATTCCAACTAGAGAGAAGATTATGAGTAAAGGCATGGCTCATGGGGCTGAGGCATATATTTGGAGGGAAATATTAAGAGACAAATTTTGAAAAGAAAATTGTAATATTGAACAAAAGAATATTCCAAGGAATATTGAGCAAGCCAATGAGAACTGTAGTTATGTTCATCTATACTAATAAAAGGATAATATGCTAATTAGAACAGGTAGATTGGATGTCTTCTGGACATCATTCCAGATGTCTTTTCTGACAAAGCTGGGGCCCGGCAAAGATGCCCGGGGTTCTGGGTGCCTGAAGCTGACCAGAGGAGGGAAGCCCAGGTCCCGGGTGCTGGAGGGAAGCTGGTGCTGGCTGCCAGGGAAAGGAAGGCCTACTCTTGCATGAATTTTCATGCATCGGGCCTCTAGTTTTATTATAATTTGGTTCTACAAAACATACTGTCTTCTTATTCAGGACCTACTTTTCCGAATTTAGTTCCTTTTGTCTGAAATTCTTCCCTATCTTCTCATCCTCCCATTTCCCCACTATCCCTAACCACATTTTTCTACTTAATTCCCACCCACTCTTTGGATATCTGCCTAAATATCACTTCCTCAAGGAAATATTTCTTCACTTATCTGATGAAATTAGAGTCCCTTCTTATAAGCATTCATAATACCCTGTGATTTTGCTGCATAGCAGATACCAAATTTTAATTATATAATATTTTATATAATGTTTGTCTTTTCTGCTGGATACTAAAGCTTCATGAGAATAGGAATAATTTTTATCTTATTTACTTCTGTATCTATTCCCAGGGCCTATTAAACTGTTGGGTTCATAATGAGTATTTAATAAATTTTTCTGTAGCAAATAAAAAATAAATGAAGATATAAAGACAATGACCAATATCTAAAATTAGGGAAGATAAAAACTTTTAGGATTCATAAAAATAAAGGTGAGTAATATGGGAGTACTTTTTTCAACCAGGGTGTAGTCTTCAAAATGTGTGCTATGAAGAATTTGCTAATTCAAGCAACAATGATTAAATACCAAATCTGTAATACACATTTGAGGAAACACTATGAATATAAACAAAATAATAGCTCCTTATATCAATGGTTTACTGTTTTCCAGGTTATTTTATGCATAGTCTCATACACAGATGAATTAGACATAATACCAGTCTGAGGAACTCATTATTGAAAGGGAAAAATGGTAATGAGTAATGCAAATAATTATCTCTAATTTAATGTGCAAACATTATCTCTAACTTAGCATAGAGGTAATTATAGAGAGTTTCAGAAAACAGAAAGCATGGGTGAGATGAATTCTGCCTAGTGGTGTCAAGGAGAGATTCAAAGAAGTGACATTAAGGTAGGCCTTAAGTTTAGCAGTAGATAAGTACAATGGGGTTTAATTAAGGATACTATTGAGAAAAATTGCTTGAAGAAAGAAATGAAGGTTTGTGAGTGGTTCACATATTTGAGGAATAAAGGAGTAGTCTTTTGTGAAAGGGGAGATAATGGGTAAGTAGTACAAGATAAAAGAAGAAAAACAGAATTGGGGCCAGGTTGTGGAAGCCTTGGCATAAGATGCTGAGGAATTTGGGCTTGACAACATTCTATAACATGGGTAGAAACTTCTAAAGATTTTTTAAGTGAGAGACTAAGTATTAAGATCAAATTTATATTTTAGGAAGAATATTCCCTTTGATCCAAGACATTGTGATAACCAAAAACTTGAAAGAGAAGAAGATCCCAATTAGCAAAAAGCTGGACTTAGTTCACAACCCCCTGGATCTTATATGCAGAATAAATACCACATGATTTTGGATGCAAAGACAATGGATTCAGGCACTGACCAGACAGTTCAGCTGGTTAGAGTGTTGTCCCAATACACCAAGGTTGCAGGTTCTTTCCCCTTTAAGGCACATATAAGAATCAATCAATGAATGCATAAGTCAGAGAAACAACAAATTAATGTTTCCCTCTCTCTCCCTAAAATAAATAATTTAAAAAAGACAACTGATTCAGTACTGTTCTTTCACCCATATTTCTGTGCAAAGATCACAACTATCTGTACAAATCAATAGTAAATGTACAGTCATATATGCTCTCTCCTTCCTTTTGTTGGTGTAGTCAACATCCCAATGTTCACAACTGTTAATGAATGTATTTGTTTTCACGTCTGTCTTCCCTACAGAATTGTAAAACCTTAAAAGGTAGAATAAAACTTTAGAATTCTAGTGGCCACATAAGAATAATATTTTCTCTCCTATAGGATTTTTAATTTTAAAAAGAAAACATGCTTTTTAAATATTTAACTCATCAGTATATAAACCCATCTTTCATTGAAAACCACTAATGGCACTTGGTTTAATATATTATCATATTATGCATAGAAAACCATACCCATATTTTTTCTTTGTGAAATAAAGTTGCCATACTATGCATATTTTAGCTATGTAATTATTTTTTTAATTTAACAGACTATCATGGATAGCTTTTCAAGTCAATATTTCCAAATCTAGCATATACTTATATAAATGCACAATTGCTTTGTATGAATATATCACGATTTATTTAACTTGTTTGTTATCAATGAATATTTAACTGCATCTCTAATAATTAAGGTTGTAGGCAGTGGGAACTGTTGGGGTCAGACCAGACCTGGGTTCAGCAACCTTAGTAGTTAGGCTCCAAAATGTAAGAGAACATTTATTTGTTAAGTTATAGAGGTAGAAAAAGTAATTCCTAGAAGAAATGGGTTTAGCAGCAAGTTATGGAGGTAAAGAAAGGGTCCTTGAAGCTTGGGAGTGAGGAAGCTAATGGTAAGGTACTTGGAGATGGGGGAGAGAGAAGGGGAAAGAAAAAGGCCTGCTCCTGGGAGGGAGAGTGCTCTGGATCCTCCGTTCTAAGGGTTTTAAGGGCAGAGATTTTAGGGAAGATCTTAATAGCATATTAAGTAGTTTTCCAGGTGTGTCCATTCAGGGTTGTGGTCTCCACTGATGGATTGGCCGGCACCAGGGCAGGGGGTCATTACTCCATACAGCTGGTCCTGATGTCAGCAGTGGCTGATTTTGTTGCTTATCTGGGCCTGGAGCTGAAATACAACTGAGGTCTACATGTTATCATTAGGCAGGAAAGGTCAGGGAGTCCAAACCTCATGACCGGATATGCTAGGGGAGGAAAAGTCATGCTGGAGGCAAGGTCCCACCCTACAATTGATTGTCCATCGTTAGGCACCTGGGCTTTCCAAGCTGGTGACCTTCTGTACCTGACCCATCATCCTTGCTCTGCTCATGTCTGTCTAACTGCCTACAGCAATTAACTCTTAAAAATTAATGCAATAAATATTATTTGACTATTTTGCACACTTTCAAGTATGCATTCTTGTACTTATATTTATTACTCTCAAAATTGTTTAGTCAAAATGTATTTGTTGTTTAAATTTTTATTTTCCCAAATCATTCACCAAAAAAGTAAAAAGTATATGAATTTATACTACCATAAAGGTTTAATGGACTGCCTGTGTTTTCAAACCTATCTTGTCCAACATGTGAACTACTAGTCACATGTAGTTGCTTAAATTTAAATTAAATTGAATTAAAATTTTAATTCTCAGTCACACTGGTCATATTTTAAGTGATCAGTAACCACTTGTGGTTAGTGGCTACCATATAGGACACCACAGATATAGAACATTTCCATCATCACAGGAAGTTCTATTGGACAGTGCCACATCTACAGCCAACATTGGATTCTATGGATCCTTTATAAGTGGGCAATATGATAAATGTAACAAGGTCTCGTTTTAATTTTTATGTTTTTATTCAAACTGTAAGCTTTTGTCAAGTGTTATCAGTCACATTTATTCTAACGTTAATGGGCTGTTCCTAGTCTTTCAATATTTCTATGGGATTGTTTGGCTTTTCTTATTAACATGCAAGCTAGTTATTGAATGATTCACTATATGTATGAGCTAGCAGAGAAAAATATAATTTAAATAATATTACTATGGCATTATTTGATCTATACAAGGGTTTTTGAACAGTTAATAAACATTTTCTTGCAAAAATGTTTTATAGTAAATTATATATATACTCATCAAAATAATTTTCCAAAGATCCTAAACTGTCTACATTTGATTAATAAATTTGTGATAATGGATAGAAATTAATTAAATTTTTTTTTGGGTAAAGACTTAGGTACATCTGAATCATCTGAAATAAGTCCAACTTACCTCCAGTTTTGCACATCTAGGGAGGCCTAACTGAATTGAAAGACAGACTGCTTAAGTCCCTAAATGTCTGGAAAAGGAATCTATGATAAAGATAATGTTGTGAAACCCTCTTGTTTTGAGCTGGTTTCAGCTACCAATAACCAATGTTGTGTTTGGATTAGCTCTTGTGGTTCTTGTGATTGCAAGATGCCCTTCAGCAATAACAATTGGGAAACTGAAAAAACTCAGGTTTATTACTTACAGGACCTGGATTACATAGCACACCTGGGGCCATACAGAAAGAGAGGTAGAGAGAGAAAGAAAGTGGGAAGGCCTGAGGGTTTCCCATGTCACTAAGGGTGCATTTAAAACGTAAGAGCAGGAATTTACAGTAGAGCGTGGGAAGGGGGGCAAGGGGGAGGAGGAAGTAGCCCAAATCATTTGTTATAGAAATCAACCAAAATCTCTAAAACAAGGAAGCCTGTGTGTGTGTGAAGGGGGATAGGAGAAGGGAGTGGGGTGGGGTAGGGTGGAGGTGAACAGCCTGACTTTTTAATCTGGTGGTTGGCAGTCAATGTGTTCATTCCAGATAGCTGGTCTAGGAAATGGATGTTTCTTGGAAATTGTAACCAGGGCTTACTCTATACCTCTCCATCAAAATATAAGTAATAGTATACCTCTGGTTTGGATGCAAAAGTATAGAGAAAACCAAAATGTGAATGAGTTGTTTAACACTTTATTTTTTGGAAATGAGAACACTAAAGATATATTCATTGCATGCTCACAGTGTGCTTTACATGAGCATCTCATTTAATCCCCCCAACACCCCCCTGGGGGAATTTCTATTTGTTTTCCCTATTTTACATGGAAGACTGAAGCTCAGAGAGATGAAGTACATTGTCCAAAGTCATGCAATTCAATAGTAAGTAGTAACACCAAGATTTGAACCTATGCGTGTTGGTCTTCTTCACCTAAACTCTTGGTAGCTTTTAGCTGTGATATATTTTTTGTGGTGGTTGAAGAAACACTACCTAATTCATGTTTCGACCAAACTGAAACATTCACCTTTAATTAAATTTTTGTAGCAGCCATGGGAGTGCACTGCTCCAATCTCCCTTTATTTTTTCCCTCCTTCAAATATTTTTTTTAATGTATCTTTATTGTTGAAAGTATTAGAGATGCCCCCCCTTTTATCTCCGATTAATGCTTTAGTTTTGATGATTAGTACTTTGTGCAAAGAATTACTAACATACTAACAGTTGGCCCAAAGATGGAAACAACAATTTCAACATTTCTATATACCACTTCATAATTTCCAAAGAATTTTCACATAAATCACACTTGAGCCAGAATAAAAAGACAACCATCAGTCCTCTAACTGGGACTTGGAGCCCAGACTATTTCTGGTGCTGGCTTGGCTCCAAGAAGGCATCCACATTTGCTACCAGAGACTGTGGAGATTCTCAGAGCCAGATTCTCTGAGCCCAGCCCCCTAGCTCCCAGCATCCAGAGCACACACCACTGGCCCCTGGCTGTGCTCACACAGCCCAGCCATCTCTCCTCCACCTGCTTCACGGAGAAGGGAAAAACGAGCGAGTCGAACTAGAAGTCCAGCCAGCCCTTGGCTTCCAAGCAGGAAAAGGAAGCACTGAGAAGCAAGGGTGCGGTGAGCCTGGCAAGCAGTCTCCAAAGGAACCTAGTGAAGTGCCAACACCCAAGAGACAGGGCAGAACCAAAGGGAGCAAAAACAAGGTCACTGCCAAGACCTGAAAAATCACCATGACGCCAGGGAGGAAACCAAGGGACAGACCCAAAAAACGGGAGAAGGAGGAAGAATAGTGCATCTCTCAGGAGTTCTCAGACGAGGAGCAGATCATGCAGTGCCCCCTGCTTCCTCACGGAGGAGCAGTTTCCTTCTGGGACTGGACAGCTCCGCTCCTACCATCCCTGCCCCTTCCCAAAGCCTATAGTCAACACCACCCACTAGGCCCACCTGCACCAACTCAATGCACAGCAAACCAGCTGCTGCAGCTACCTCAGTGGCGGGGACATTGCCAACTGGGCTTCTGGTTTGGGGGGTCCTTTTCTCACTTTTCCTTCTGCCTGCTCATTAAGGGTCCTGGGAGGGCTCCCCTGGCCTTAAAGGGATTTGAGCCCCATCTCATTCTGACATGCCCACTACCCTGCACTGGCAGCAGCAGACACCACGAGGAAGCAGGTTTGAATTCTCTTTGGTAGAGTGAAAAAAACAGGGATTCTGCAGCAAAGCAGGAAAAAGACCACACATTCTAGGCTATGGCCTCTGGGAGAGAAACCCTAAGTTTATCCTCAGTCTCTCCATTAAACTTACATTGCCAACTCTTTGCCTTTACTCCTCTTATTTCAAGTACTTCAGCAGCTGGTCCTGTGTTCTTTACATCCCTCTGATTTCTAGCAAAATGGAAAGGGAAACTTGGGGACATATGATGGAGGAAGGATAATTTGATCCTACCTAAGAAAAATGGATGATGTTCCGTGTTGTGGCAACAAAAGTCAAGATAAACTTGCAACAGAGAGATCCTCCCATGTGAATGGAGTCCACCAATGCAGATGCTCTGTATGTATCAGACCTTTACCTTCATTATTAAGATTGTCTTGAGAAGGTGGTTCAGTTTTTCGTGCAGGCTCTCAGGATGACTCCTGGACATGAGAAGGCCTGTGTTGTTTGCAGAAATGCCAAAGCACTTAAACAAAAGAAAGAAGATGGGAATAAAGCCTTTAAAGAAGGAAATTACAAGTTAGCATATGAACTATCCACTGAAGTCCTGGGGATAGACCCCAACAATAATATAAAAACAAATGCTAAACTCTATTGTAATCAGGGTAGGGTTACTCCCAAGGCTAGGAAACTGGATGATGCAATGGAAGACTGCACAAATGCAGTGAAGCTCGATGACACATACTCAAAAGCCTACCTGAGAAGCTCGATGACACATAGTTTGAGAATCAAACTTGACAATTACAGCAAGAGCTAGCTTTTCCCTGATTCCTTCCCTATTAGCAGAGAAAACCCTCAGCTCCTGAAAACAGGTATCTTAGCCAAAAAGCAGCAAGGAGAGTGAGGCAGGGCCCTCAGATTTCCAGGGTAGGGTTACCCCCAAGGCTAGGAAACTGGATGATGCAATGGAAGACTGCACAAATGCAGTGAAGCTCGATGACACATACTCAAAAGCCTACCTGAGAAGAACTCAGGGTTACATGGACACAGAACAGTAGAAAGAAGCAGTGCTGAAACATGAAAAAGTATCAGATAGAGAAAACAGAAGAATACAAATCAAAAGATGCACGGCTGGAACTGAAGAAGAATAAGAGGAAAGGTTACTACAAGTCTGGGAGTGGATAAGAATGCCGCTGAGAATGAGATCAAGAAAGCTTATTGGAAATGGGCCTTGATGCACCACCCAGATGGGCACAGTGGAGCCAGTGCCCAAGTTTAGGAGAAAAAGTTCAAGGAAGTGGGAGATGCTTTTACCATCCTCTCTGATTGCAGGAAAGAGACTCGCTATGGCAATGGAAAGGACCTGGATGAGGGGGGCATGAATATGGGTAATTTTGGTGCAGATAATATCTTCAAGACATTCTTCAATGGTCCCAGGGATTTCAACTTTGAAGCATCTGGTCCAAGGAATTTCTTTTTTCAATTTGGCTAATGAAAGGAAACAATCCGTAACCCAGGAAATGCAGACTTGCTCAGTTTAACCCTGAGTGTGGACACAGTTCACCACCTCCCTTCATCATGTCTCCATGTGCTTTGAGCAGTTCATTTTCTCAGTTGGATGCCTGTGTCTGTGAGTGGGATGAAGGAAAGGGAGCAAGTGCCCAAGACTGCAGGTAGGAGAGGGAGGTGGGAGGAGGCAGGGTTGGACAAGAAGGCAGCTCGTGAATTTTTGTTTTATTGTTTATTTTTATTTAAAAAGAAAAAAAAATAAAGAGAACAAAATGTTTAGACCTTTCTGGGGGAAAACCCCACAAAAATAAAAATTTAAAAAAAAAACACCAAATATCCAGTTATCTCATATAATTTATTTCTTTGCATATATAAACACAAAATTACAGATAATTTTTAGCAGGGAACTTGTTTTCATATGCATTATAGCCATCTTTCCATGTCTGTATTTAAAGTTTTATGTTACTATTTTTAAAAAACCTCCAAAAATATATTACATAAGGATTTTCCTAAATTTACTTAATTAGCCCTTATTACTAAACATTTCATTCTGATGAGCAATGCTATAATGAACCAATAACCCATACAGTTGCAGAGTTAAAGCACATGTACCTAAAAATTTCATTGATATGTTCAAATTGCTCTTTAAAGGGGCTATTTCCATTGTTGTACCTACTTACCCACATTTTCACCCAAAGTGCATATGCTCAAACTATTAATTTTCATCAATCTTGTAGGCAAAACAGACTCATTTTAATATGCATTTTGAGTTAATTGGAAAGAATTAAAATATTTTTACTTCACTTAAGCTGCTAATTCATGTCTCTGGATCATTTTTCTGAAATGTGATCAGTGATGAGCCTGTTAAATTTGAGTCTTTTCCCTAAATTTAAGTATTTTCTCTGGGAGAAATAAATTATTTACAACTTTGTAGAGAAGAAAAGCCCTGAAGGGAGAGGAAAGAGTGAGAATCAAACTTGACAATTACAGCAAGAGCTAGCTTTGCCCTGATTCCTTCCCTATTAGCAGAGAAAACCCTCAGCTCCTGAAAACAGGTATCTTAGCCAAAAAGCAGCAAGGAGGGTGAGGCAGGGCCCTCAGATTTCCAGAGGAAAAGCTGCTTTGGACACTTCAGCTTGAGGAGATGTCAGGTCATCCATTCAGCAGGTAATAAGTTGACCTGACTGAGCTTTCAGTTAAGCTGGAGAGAAAAGCCGTTGAATTCTTCTCCTTTCACGTGTTAAGCAGAGGTTAAGGAATAAGGGCAGGTGAGTAATGAGGAGCAAAGGTGGACAAGAATGATTATACCAACTGATCAATTTTGAGAAACTCTTGTTGTCAGAATGGGTAGATAGAGAGGGAGGGCTAGAGAATGTGTGTTTGGTGATTATTTTTCAAACATTTTTTTAAAGTCCTCATCCAAAGATATATCCTATCTAATAAAGAGGAAATATGCTAATTGACTATCTTGCCCTCACAAGATGGTGGCGCCCACAGCCAATAAAGAGGGAATATGCTAATTAACTACCATGCCCTCACAAGGTGGTGTCACCCACAGCCACAAGATGGAGGCACTCAGTTCCCTCAGCCCTGCCTCATCCAGCTGGAGTCCCCTAGTCCTCTCAGGCCTGCAGGGGAAGGCAGTTGGGGGTGATCAGTCCAGCAGGGGAGGGCAGTTGGGGACAATCATGCTGGCAGGGGAGAAGTTAGGCATCAATCAGGCTGGCAGGGGAATGGTTAGGGAGCTATCAGGCTGTCAGGCAGAGTGGTTAGGGGCAATCAGGCAGGCAGGCAAGCAAGTGGTTAAGGAGCCAGTAGTCCCAGATTGTGAGAGGGATGTCCCACTACCGGTTTAGGCCAGATCCCTGCAATTGGACATCCACCAAGGGGTCCCAGATTGGAGAGGGTGCAGGCTGGGCTGAGGGACACCCACCCCCACTACACACAAATTTCATGCACCAGGCCTCTAATCTATATATCTATATCTATATCTATATCTATATCTATATCTATCTATATCTATATCTATATATATCTATATATATCTATATCTATATATATCTATATCTATATATATCTATATATATCTATATCTATATATATCTATATCTATATCTATATCTATATCTATATCTATATCTATATCTATATATATATAAAAGCCAAGCGATCAGTACGATGGAACAACTGGAACGACCAGTCGCTATGACACACACTGCCACACCAACTGGCTGATCAGCGCCCTAATTGGCCCTCCCAACCTCCCCTGTCCCCTCCCCCCAATTGGAACCTCCACCTGATTGGGGGCAGGGCCGGCCGGCCAACCACCAATGGGCCCCCCTGCAGCTGGCTCCATCCCCAATCACCCCCTCCATCAGGGGTGGGCCGGCCAACCTCCCACGGCCCCCTTCCCTGGCCAGCCTGGCCCCAATCAGGCCTTGATCAGGGTTGGGGCTGGCTGTCCAACCTTCCACATTCCCTCCCTACCACTGGCCTGGCCTGATCAGCCCCCATCAGGGCAGACCAGCCGGACCCCACCCATACACAAATTCGTATCTCTAGTGTGTATATAATTTTAAAGAGAGAGGAAGGAAGAGGAAGAGAGAAACATTGATGTGAGAAACATTGATTGGTTCCCTCCTGTACTCACCCTGACCAGGATTGAACAGGCAACCCAGGTATGTGCCCTGACCAGTAACTGAGCCCATGAAACACTCCAACCAACTGAGCCAACCAGCCAGGGCTATCAAACATTTTTTATGAAGCCTAACAACTTATTATTCTTTGACCTATTAATTCTTTATAATTAACTAGTGTCCCAGTGCATGGATTTGTGCACATTGAAAGGAAACTAGTTAGAAGAAATATTTTAATATTGCTATTTGCATCTTGCTAATGAAAAGAAAATAGGATTCTATCGAGTCTCCTATCTACCTACTCCAGGACTTCTGTGAGGATCAAATGAGATGAGGCACAAGAAAATGCTTAGCAAACATTTGGTTAAACTGTAAAATGTTTGCACCTGACTATAAAGCAAGCTGGGTTTCTGGGCTGAAGAAATTCCAGGGAGGCTAGTTGCTAGGGAGAGGAAGCCAGGTGTTGCTATGTGATGTCAATACCCAGTGCCCACAGTGACTGTTTCCAGGCTGGGCTGGGCTGTGGCTGCATTTTGCACCATGGGTCTTGGCAACATTGGCTGCAATTTGGTGGGGTGTTGCTCCAGGGTGGTGGAGGGGCCTGTGTCCCACTTGGGGGAAGGCAAGTGTTGGTTTGTCAGCACCAGGTCCATGGTGCCGTTTATTTTTAAATGGCCAGTGCGTGTCATGGCAGTTCCTGTGTTGAGCGTCTGCCCCCTGGTGATCAGTGTGCATCATAGCTACCGGTTGGACGGACGGACATTTAGCCTTTTATATATATATATATATATATATATATATATATATATATATACACACACACACACACACACACATATATATATAGATTAGAGGCCCGGTGCATGAAATTCATGCACGGGAAGGGGTCCCCTCAGCTCGGCCTGTACTCTCTCCAATCTGGGACCCCTCAGGATCTCTGGCTCCTAACCACTCACCTGCCTGCCAGCCTGATCCCCCTAACGGCTCTCTCCTGCCTGCCTGATCGCCTCCAACCTCCTCTGCCTTGGCCCTGCCAACATGGCTTTGTCAGAAAGGACGTCCGGAAGGATATTTGGAAGATCGTCCAGAAGATGTTCAGTCTAATTGGCATATTACCCTTTTATTAGTATAGATGCCACCTTGTCCTAAAAATGCAGGTTGTTCCCAGGTTTTCCTATTGTGTAAGGAGAGCCCGCAGTAGCATCCTGGGTTCTGACCAGGGCTTATGCGCTTGTGCTTTATCTCAGCAAATGCAATTCCTAGAAGAAGACTCTTGGATGTACCTTGAACATTTCTATCGAATTTGCCAAATCATCCTCCAAAAATGTTGAACCACTTTAAACTCCCACCAGCAACCATGTGTGTGCCCTCCGTCCCACTTTGATGCCAATATGATTGATTTCTCCCTAGAAGCTTCCCTCCCATCAGCCAGGACTGCTTGGTACTTGAGCCAACCTCGTTGTTCAGTTGGGGACTTGATTTCCCGAGATGGAATTATGGAGGAGGAAAAATAGTTTTCCTCTACCTTTCTGAGTTCTTAGTGGAGTCCCTTGTAATGAAAGACAGATCACCAAGAGAAAAACAGAAGTTCATTAACATGTGTACCTCGTGTATATGTGGGAGATCCCAGGGAAAAATGAGTAACTCCCCAAGGTGGCTTAGAATGCAGATTTAAATACCTTCTTCCCAGGGAAAGGGGACAGGAGATGTAGGCCTCTTAGAGGAGAGTAAATGATTTTTAAGAAAGATGAATGGGGGTGGGGGGAAATAGTTTGTAACAAAGTTTGGGTCTGATGTCAACTTCTAGTCTCCTGTCCTGTGACAGGAGTCAGTCTGCTCTGCCTGATGACACTTCTCCCATCAAGGGGACCTATGACATTTAAGCTCCTTTTGGGGTGTCCAATTTTAGATCGGGAGACTTCAGTCTCTGCATGCATTTGCCGTTTTTCAAGCATCTGCAGCTCAAGATCATCAATATAACAACACAGCATATGTTGGGGTGGCATGTTCTCTGACCTTCAGAATAAACCCAACAAAAGCTTGTTTCCTCTCTTAGATGATTTGCCACAGTAGCGTTATTCCCTGGAGACAGTATTCTGACCAAGACCTTCCTGGGGGTGGTCATAACATACCCTGTGCTTGTAGAAAGGTGTGGGCCACATCACTAAATAAACCAGGGGCAGTTTTCTCATCTTGTGGAAATGGAGATAAAGTTATGATAGTTTATCTCCCTTTCCACAGGTTTCTTGCAGGTTTGTGTCTCCACTGCCCTCCCCACCGCCCCTCCCCCCAGCAGCCCCAGCACCTCAGCTGCCAGCCTTGGGGTGCTGGGTGCCAGCCTCCCTGTGGGTTTGTGTCCCTGATCCGGCCCCCCGCAGCCCCAGCGCATCCATGGTGGGGCTTGGGGCTGCGGGGGTACTGGCCTCCCTGTGGGTTTGTGTCCCCGATCCGGGGCTTGGGGCTGCTGGTGCAGGCTGCCTGGCCACTATGGGCATCACCATCTTTGTTGGGCAATTTACATACTCACTCCTATTGGCTGGTAGCATAGCAGATTGATGGTCAATTTTCATCTTTCTCTTTTATTAGTATAGATTACTTAGCAAAGTTAACAAAACAGTTCCTGAGGTTCTTGGAGTAAACCTCCCTTGATCACCTATCCCATTCTAGAGATGCTGATGGTTTTATTCAAGGAATAGACAATTCTTATAACAACATTAGTCTATTTAGCTTTATTAACTTGTCAGAAATGCCAGTAGATCCTTGGTGTGTTCCATGTTTGAAGAAATAGCCTATTTCTGCCTATCCCTAAAAATGTGAAATGTTTTATAAATCCCAACCTAAAATAAATTTCTAAATTTGAAATTTAAAACTGTGGTTTCAGCATATCACAACTAAAAGAACAAACAATCCAATTCTTCACTTTAGGAGAAAACGAATCAAGATTCAAATGACTTAAAATTCTTTCCCCTATACATTCTACTCCTTTCATTCAAAACTATTTGTGCAAGAAAAGATGAAGCTAGAGAGAAAGATAAGTAAAAGGGAAATTAGTACTGGGTTGGGTGGCATATGTATTCTGACTGTGCAAGTGAGAGTTAGCAGCTACAGAACCATTTCCTCTTTTCTTAGGGCCACTGCATGTCAGTTCACTGTTCCCCTGAATCATTTATTACCCCACCTTCCAGACCTGATCAGCCCCTCTCACATCCCCAGTATACCTCACCCTACCCCCTTGAGAGCCATGGGATCTATTTGGGTGGTAGTTGCTCTTATTTTGAAATAAAGGAAGTTAAAAATGACTCTGCTCCCCAAAAGGTGAATCTTTACTTGTGGTTTTGTGAGCTCTGCCAAACTATTTGGCTTCCTGACTTCCAAGTTTTCTCTAGTGAAAGAGATATATTTGTTTAATAATATAAATGCTGCCTGGATTGTTAATTTTCCAAGGGATAATTTGTAGAGGGAAGTAAAGGCTGATGATAATGTTCGATTTTTCAGGTCATGGTGAATAGCAAGCTTTACCTTTATTTTTATACAATAAAAAGTTGGGTTCATGAGGCATGTAGCATCATGCAACAGAGCATGGGGACTGAACACTGACCTAGATTGAACACTGACATCATTATTTAGAACCTATGGACTATCTGCAGGATGGTAAACTGCATGTTATTATACCTATCAGGTTTCTTGAGGATTTTAAAAAGTAAAGTATTCGCAGAAGTAATGCAAAATACCTGCAATAGTAGTGGGTACTTTCCTCTTTGTGTTGAAATTCAAATAACCAAATTTCAGATGGCTGGGATTTGGATAACTCTTTATGCAATAGAATTATCACTCCTAAATCTAATTCAGAGACTTTCATGTTTGTAAAATACTCTTTCTTGCATGTTTGTTCTAAGCCACATTTGATTTACCCTGAAGAATTAAGTCAAGGCAGACCCAATGCGGCAGAGTGACTTGTCACAGCTACATAGTAGTTACATTCTAATCCTGTCTAATAAAAGGGTAATATGCAAACTAACCATCACTGTGTCACAAAGCTGGTGGTGCCCATAGCTACAAGATGGTGGTGTCCAGTCCTCTCAGCCCCGCCGGAGTTCCCCAGTCCCGGAATGGGGGTGGCAGTGGGGGGGAGGGGACAGCCGCTGAAAGCCGGCCATGTGAGCGACCTGGTGAAATGCTTGCTTCGTCACCATGGCAATGAGGCAAGCATGAGCGCCTAGCTGCAGATGGACCTCTGGCCAGGCTGGTGCATGGAACACTTGCGTTGACGCCCTGGCGATGAGGCAAACGTTCCATGCCTGACCACAGATGGACCTCTGGGTCACGGAGAGCCTCTGGGCAGTAGGAGTGGAGTGGCCAGGCCCCGCAGAGGCTACTAGTATAAAATAACCACTTTAAATAATTTCTAAATTTCACTGACAACCTCCATTTCACCTCTTCTTAGCATTGCCTTTAGAGTTAGTTGCCAAGGAACATGCGTGACTTAATATTTCTATACATTTCTTAACACAAATTTGTTATATTAATCACAACAGACTCTAATAATATAATATGGAAAAGAGCCATGCATATCATTGAGACAAATTACCTATTTATATCTGTTTTAATGCATTTTGCTCCCTATATCCCATAAAACAACTTCTTGTGTTCTATATTTAGAAATCCTGGATATACAGTTATTCCCTTTCCTTTCCCTTCCCTTTCCCTTTCCTTTTCCCTTTCCGTTTTCCCTCCCCTCCCCTCTCCTCCCCTCCCCTTCCCTTCCCTTCCCTTCCCTTCCCTTCCCTTCCCTTCCCTTCCCTTCCCTTCCCTTCCCTTCCCTGCCCTGCCCTGCCCTGCCCTTCCCTTTTTCTCAAAAGAACTCAGGGAGGGCGGGTTCTTGGCCAAAGGTTGATGTTTACATTGTTTCAGTTCCCCTTTTCTCTTTCCTAACTCAGGAAACCTCCCACACTTAAGGGCCCTCATGCTATGATGATCCCTCTGGGCTTCTCCAAATCTGAATCCCTCTTTCACACCTTTTCCAGCATCATTAACAAGTTGTGTAGGGAAAAAATAATCTTAACCAATTATGAAGCAAGAAATGATTTTTAAACTTTATCAATGGGGAGAGCATGATTTAGGCATATT
Organism: Corynorhinus townsendii; assembly: GCA_026230045.1. Classification (NCBI taxonomy): domain Eukaryota; kingdom Metazoa; phylum Chordata; class Mammalia; order Chiroptera; family Vespertilionidae; genus Corynorhinus; species Corynorhinus townsendii. The sequence goes on along the minus strand of JAPDVU010000008.1, from coordinate 56,835,063 downwards.
TTATTATAGTTCTCAGAGGTGTTTGCATTTAACCAGGGGCAATTCAATTCAATAACCATTTATGGAAACCTATTTCAGACCTGTGGAGTACTAGTCATAGTGAAACCAAAATGTGGGGTTTGCATCTGTTTGTTGTCTTGCAAAATCAAAGAACGAAGTCTCAGACAAAAGTGGTTAGTGGAACTAAAGTTTACTGAGAGAAGCCAGTCCTGGCAAAGATGCAGCTGGGGTTCAGGCCAGTGTCCAGAGCTTCCATTCCATGTTGTAGCTGTGTGTAGTTCAGCATCCAAGTTAATTAAAGGCCGTTAGGCCGTGTGTAGAGTCCACATGGCCACGTGGGTGCAGGGCGCATCCCCCACCACAGGAACCAGGGACCTAGCTGGCTGGGGAGAAAAAGAAGAGAGGAAGCACAAGCCTTTTAATCTAAGGGGTAGCTACAACCTTGCTAGCTCCTGATTGGTCCTTTCACAGAATTCTGCCATAGCAACATCCTTGGGATTGGTATATACATCTTACCACCTCGTGATTGGTTATCTGCAAGCTGCCCTTCTGAGCAACAATCCATACATTTTAAAGTCTGTCTCTTGCACATGCCCTTCTTTCCATGCCCAGCTGGGTTATCCTAGTAACTCTACTTAGCTGGGTTCCCCAGTTCTACTATCTCCTCCCATGGTCTTGCTTCTGTCTTCCTAGCTTCCTCTTGTCTCCTCAATAGAACACCTATTACCCCTTGCCCACCCTAGGAAAATGCTATGGGACAGGGACACAGACAAATAAATTAATTAAATGAACCCAGTGACTAGTATGGTGGTGGAAGCAGGTATATTATAAAGCAAATATACAGAAGAAGGAATAAATTATTAAGTAGCCTATCTAATAAAAGAGTAATATGCAAATTAACCATCACTCCACTACACCCACAAGCCACGCCCACCAGCCAATCAGGAGCGAGTATACAAATTAACCCAACCAAGATGGCCATGGTCACAGAGCGAGTGGGAGGCTTGGGTTTCCCCAACAATGGAGAAAGCCAAGCTTTCTGCACACCCTGGCTGGCCTAGGCCTCCACTCAAGGCTACAAAGTTTCAATTATAGAAGATAAATAAATCCCAACAAAAATGGCAGCAGTCACGGAGCTGGAGAGAATAGGAGGCTTGAGTTGCTTGGGGCGATGGAGGAAGCCAAGCTTTCCTCATACCCTGGTCAGCCTAGGTCTCCACTCAAGGCTATAAATTTTCATTATAGAAGATAAATAAATCCCAACAAAAATGGCTGTGGCCACAGAGCAAGCAGGAAGCTTGGTTCCGCTCAAGGTTACAAAGTTTCAATTATAGAAGATAAATAAATCCCAGATAACAGGGCCTCCGCTTGGGTCGCTGGGGGTGTGGTGGGCCTGCAAACAACCACAGGCCCCTTGCCCAGGCCGCCCAACACCCCAAGGGAACCCCCAACCTGATCCGGGACACCCTTCAGGGCAAACCAGCTGGCCCCCACCTGTGCACCAAGCCTCTATCCTATCTAATAAAAAAGTAATATACAAATTCACCATCACTCCAACACACAAGATGGCTGCCCCCATGTGGTCAGAGATGACTGCCCCCATGTGGCCACAAGATGGCTACCACAAGATGGCCAGTAGGGGAGGGCAGTTGGGAGGGACCAGGTCTGCAAGGGAGGGCAGTTGGGGCAATCAAGCCTGCAGGGGAGGGCAGTTGTGGGAGACTCAGGCCTGCAGGGGAGAGCAGTTGGGGGAACCAGGCCTGCAGGGGAGGGCAGTTAGGGGTGACCAGGCCTGCAGGGGAGGGCAGTTAAGGGTGATCAGGCCTGCAGGGGAGGGAAGTTATGGGCAAACAGACTGGCAGGGGAGCAGTTAGGCATCAATCAGGCTGGCAAGGGAGTGGTTAGGAGGTGATCAGGCTGGCAGGCAGAAGCGGTTAAGGGCAATCAGAAAGACAGGCAGGCAAGCAGTTGGGAGCCAGCAGTTCTGGATTATGAGAGAGATGTCCAACTTCCCTCGAGGGGTCCCAGATTGGAGAGTGTGCAGGCTGGGCTGAGGGACCACTCCCCCCGTGCATGAATTTCGTGCACCAGGCCTCTAGTCTATATATATAAAAGCCTAAGTGACTGACTGACCAGCCAGTAGCTATGACGTGCACTGACCACCAGGGGGCAGATGCTCAATGCAGGAGCGGAAAACACAGGCATGGAAACATGGAACAGACTGATGAATCTCAGAGGGAAGAGGGGTGGAGGAAGGGTGGGAAGAGATTAACCAAAGATCTTATATGCATACTAGAGGCCTGGTGCACGGATTCGTGCACCAGTGGGGTCCTCAGCCTGGCCTGTGGGTATTGGGCCAAAATCAACTCTCCGACATCCCCCGAGGGGTCCCAGATTGCGAGAGGGAGCAGGCCAAGCCAAAGGACCCCCTAGTAGGGCCTCTAGTAATTGGTATAATAGGGAGGCCTTCGAATACAAGTGAAATAAAAGTAACATTTCAGACATCAGTGATAAATGAGTATGGAAATTGCTACCAAAAAGCTAAACTGTTTTTTGTATTTTTTGTCACATTGAAACTTTTTGCAAACAAAATAGAAAGTTTCATTTAACTTTTCCCTCTAAGTACATCATCTAAGTCTCTCTCTCTCTTACTGTCTCTCTCTCTGTCTCTCTTCCTCTCCCTCTACTTCTCCCTCTCCCTCTCCCTCTCCCCACCTAAGTATCTCTGTCTCTCTGTCTCTCTTCCTCTCTCTCTCTCTCCCCCTCTCCCTCCTTCTCTCCCTCTCTCTCTCATATATATAACCTGCCACCAGCTAGAAACTCACCTCTACTGATTCAAGTCCCTTCCTTACCTTTAGGAGAATTCATGGATCCTCCCTTTAGGCTCTCCTCACACATTGCTTATCAGATAATTCTGTGTATTCATGCCATTCCACTTACTTTAATAGTAATAAACATTCAGATTTTTATTGTAGATCTCATAGTTTACAAAGAACTTTTACATAAATATGATCACATGTGACCTTAATAGCATTTCTTTAAGGTAAACGTTGTCTTTGTTTTACAATCAGAATATCTTAAACTCAGAAAATTCCCCAAGTAAGTAGATGCTAATGTTTGATCTTTAACACTAGTGCTCTTTCCACAATAGAACAATGAGAGCATGTTCTTTGTATATCTTAAAACTTGAGAAAATCATTTTGGATCTTCATGGAAAAGTAATAAGCTGCATATATATTTTTTAACTTTCTAATTTCCTAGCCTATGTTTACATGTTTATGTATCTGTCTCCAAAACCTCAGCTATGTTTCTGTTTTAGAATTTGCCTATGAAATTAACATGTACATAGAAAAAGGCTAATTGAATTTCATTTTAAAATCTATTTATAGAAGTCTTTCTGCATACACCTTTATACTGGATTACTTGACTTGATGAACTTAACTATGTACTATTGAGATTGTAACTGGACAAGTTCTTTCAAATACAGTGATTTGAATTTGTTTTTGTTACTAGTTTGTAGGGTGTATTTCCTATTACATGTAGAATAATAAAGTCTTAGAATTTAAAGTAGACTTAACCAGCGGTCGCCAAACGGTGGTCCGCGGACCACTGGTCTGTGAGGTCCGAAAGGTTGGCGACCAACTGCTGGTTTAGACAACCAACTAGTCTTAGAATGACACTTAATAGAAACTAGGAAAAAAGAATAATAGAAACCAGAGCCCAGATAAGTTGTTATAGCTAATTAGTGGCAGAAACTTCCCTAGATTGGCTAACACTTAAGAGGAGGTAGCCAACTTTCCATTACCACAAAATAGTGCTTATCATATGCCCATTATAATAATCTCTGTAAGCCAATTTTAAGAATTATTAGCATTAGCAGTAAGAATAATACAAAACAAAAATAAAAGTAGAGGCGGGGGTAGGGGGTGGAGCAGGTACAATTCTCGACTCTCAATTCCAATAATTACAGGCTGTTGTTGTTCCTGGTGATTAAGCCCCTATGGAATTCCTGCACATCTTGTGTTAGACTACCTTTTCAAGATTGTTCCTATTGCTAAAAGCCTTGAAAGCTAGAATTAATGTCTTCCTACAGGTCAAAGGATAGATTGCTGATCAAGATAGTAAAGATGAGGTTTCCCTCTTCTTCCTGGACATATTCCAAGGCAATAAAGATAATATCTTTCTCCAAAGGGTAAGGCCAGGGCCAGGGTGAGGCTGATTTGCCAGTAACTTCTGTATAAGACCAGGATATCTCATCTGAGAGTCAGATCAGTGTATCCTGACCTGAGAGTTCCTCAGTTGTGATCCAGGCCCTCGGTTTGAGCAGTATTTATCTGGGCCTGCATTGCCTCCGGCTTCTTTTAGTGTTACAAAATAAATTATAACACAAATGTTTTCTCATACTACCATGAACTCTTCAGAAACAAACTTTTATTAGCTGTGGATATGTCATAATTTACATACACCATTTTTTTCTCATTCTGTGTAGTTATATATTTTCTGAATTTTCTCTATTACAAATATACTTTAATACATTTTTTTTTCTTAAAGATTTTTTTAGGTATCTCATATGCTTTTCAGTAGGATAGATATTCAGTCAAAGGCTCAATATTTGAGTGAAAGGCTAGAAATATTTTTTGAGGTTCTTATTTCATATTACCAAAATGCTTTCCAAAAAATATGTACCAATTTATGTTCTCACTAGCCATGTCACAATGTGTTTTCATAACTACTATCTTTCATTTCCTCCCCATCACTCATTACATTGGCTTTTCTGGGCTCTTTACAGTTCCTCAAATTCCTCCAGCCTTTACATAAGTTCTTCCTTAGAATGTTCTTGATATACAGGACTCTTACCCTGCAGATCTCAGCTTAAATGTCACTTCCTCAGAGCATTCTTCCCTGACTTCCCAAACTATCATCACATTACCATCATGTGATACCCATGTATATGTGTTTAATATTTTTATTCCTGGCTTAAATTTAAGCCGCATGAAAACAGAGATCTCATTTGGCATGCTTTTCAATGATTACCTGGTGCTAGAACAGAGCTTGACAAAGAGTAAACACTTCATTTCTTGAGTGAGTTGTATCTTTTCAAAATTACAACAATCTAGTGAGTTTGATAGGGCAATTATTCCTAGTAACGACAAGGTAGGAATCACAGAGATAGTTTCAGTTGATCTCCTCAAGGTCACCAAATGAGTCTGTGACAAAGATATAATCATAACTCAGCTTTCCTGGTTCCTAACAGGTACTTTTTCTAGTACATTCAATGATTCAGCAAATAATATATATATATATATATATATATATATATATATATATATATATATATATATATATATTGATTCCAGAGAGAAAGGAAGGGAGAGAGAGAGAGAAACATCCATGATGAGAGAAAATCATCAATCAGCTGCCGCCTGCACGCCTCCCCACTGGGGATTGAGCCTGCAACCTGGGCATATACCCTGACCAAGAATCAAACAGTGACCTCCTGGTTCATATGTCAATGCTCAACCACTGAACCATGCCAGGTGGGCAATGCTTCAGTAAATTTTAAAATATTTTTATCATTAAAAATAGCATACTTTCATGTAAATTGGAATCTAAATTGGGAATAATCATATTCTCTAAATGCATTATTTTCTCTGTCGAAATGTACCATAATACTTCTGAAACAATTATTTCCTGTTAATGTATTTAGCTGAATCAAATCAAAAATTATAATAAAAATTTTTTCTTGGTCTTCTAGGGAGCCATGTTAACTTAATAATGTGCAGGAAATGAGATTATACTTTTGTTTTGACTTTCAGATATGTCATGTGAATCATGTGCAGATGACTTTTTTTTTTTTCCATTAGCTCTCACAATTATGCAACAGGTCTATTGCTTACAAACATAAGTTTTCAAAGAAAAGTCAATAAGGAAATTCAAACATAGCACAATAATTCATGTTTATTTAGGTTGTAAGCAACTAGAAAGTTTAAACTATGGTAATGTATCTGTATACTTTTATCAAAAGAGGCCAGTGATAAATAAGTGAATATGAGAAATTTGTTTTTTAAAGCAACTCTCAGTAGGTGCCACACTGTGATATAAGGGTATAATGGAACTAAGTTGGTTCAAAATGCTACTCAATCTATATCACAGAATCATATAATATGAACCGATTCTAATAGTAATGTCCATCAAGTGTGGTCAAGGCTGCAGTTCAGAGAGCCCTCAGTTCTCCAGAGGATTTCAAAACTGTTTCCTCCATGTTTCTGATCAGTTTCCCAAAGAATTGAGAGTCTTTGTCCTAAACCCAATAAATATCACACTAATTTGGCATGTGTCCTGGAAGAGGAAGCCAAAGTTGGTCAAGACTTAGTGATAGTTGAAGCAAAAATTCAGTCATTAAATTTTAGACTCAAAATTCCTTCTTCCTGGCTTTCATTATATCATTATCTTTCTTGGTCCTCATTCTGAATTCTCTTTCCTAATTTTTCCATCATGAACATCTTTTCTTAACTTATCCATTAAATTGTGGTGATTGTAAGGTGCCCTCAACCTTTTTTGCCATCTTTCTCCCCTGAATTCTATGAGCTTGCTTGGGGTGATTTTCTTTATTCCTATTATATCAACTCTCATTTATTTGATGACTAAAAAAAGAAAAAGAAAAAGAAATGTATTCAGCCAATACCTAAGGCAGTCTGGACACCTTGCCGCTATTCTCATTGCCTGCCTATGTCTTGAACAAGTAGATGCCCAATAAACATCTGTTGAATTACTGAGTGAACCCTCCCCCGAATCTTACACCAATATTTCCAGCTTATTACTAGACATCTCCACTTTAATATCCCATAAGTATTTCATATACATGTCTCCATTTGTTTTTATTTTCTTCCCAAATACCTACTCTACTATCATTTCCTCTTGTTTAGTGGCTGCAACACTAGTGATCTAGAATAATAAAAGCATAATATGCTAGTAATATGCTAATTAAACCAGATGTCTTTCCGGATGAAGCCAGGTCTTTGAGGGAAGCCTAGTTCCAAGGTGCCTGCTGGCGGCCAGAAAGAAGCCCGGTCCCGGGTGCCAGAGGGAAGCTGGTGCTGGCAGCCCAGGGAAGGGAGGCCTACTCTTGCACGAATTCCATGCATCGGGCCTCTAGTCTGTTGAATAAATATTTATTGAATAAATACAGTTTTGTGGTTAACGAAGCATTATACTTCCTTTCTTATCTATGGATGACCATTTATTCAAAATATCTGCCTGAGGCTGCAGGCTTAGATAGAATTTTCAGAGGAAAGGGCTATTATGGGAAATATATGTTTCAAATGAGTAGCAATATACTTACATGGAAATGCACCAAACAATACAGCAATTAAATTGCTAAGAACAAATGATTAAATAACTAAGAAGTTGATTAGAATGAAGTTACATTGAGATATTTCAATCACTTTTTCAAAAGTAAAAGATGTAATAGACAAAAAAACTAAGCATAGACAGACTTACTTCAATCACACTGAATGTATATCAAAGTTCTCTTGAGCAGAGAAAATGTAATTTTAAATGTTTATTTTATCAAACTGAACCATAAATTTTACCACGAAAGTAAAAAAGGTGACTGCCCTGGCCAGTTTGGCTCAGTGGATGAAGCGTTGGTCTGTAGACTGAAGGGCAACATGCAGGAGGCAGCCAATCAATGATTCTCTCTCATCATTGATGTTTCTATCTCTCTCACCTTCTTTCTTCCTCTCTGAAATTAATTTTTAAAAATATATAAAAAAGGGTGACTGGCTCTAGCTAGTTTGGCTCAGTGGATATAGCGTTGGCCTGCGGACTGAAGGGTCCCTGGTTCGATTCTGGTCAAAGGTACATGCCTGGAATTGTGGGCTCGATCCCCAGAAGGGGGCATGCAGGAGACAACCAATCAATGGTTCTCTCTCATCATTGATGTTTCAATCTCTCTCTCCTTCTCCCTTCCTCTCTGAAATCAATAAAAATATATTTTTTAAAAAGGTGACTGGATAAAGAAGGTGAAGGAAATAGCTAAAGAACATATATGGATACTCCATGAACATGCACAATAATTTATTTGGTAAAAGCCAAAGAAAGGGGAAGTAGGGAAGGAGGGAGGACTTCTACAATAATGTCAGCTGATATTCCTAGAACATAATTTAATAAAGTATAAATACTTATATACAGTCAATATAAGAAACATTCAAACCTGTAGAGAGAATTTTTGAGAATTTATTTGAATCAAATTGACTACAATTGTTGGAAAGCACAGTCCTAACAGATTGAGAAAATGCTCCAAAGAATGGCAATTTTGCCTAGAGGGTTGAGGGGGGCAGATAGATTGTGAAGGGCTGGGAGCAGAGATGTGGTGGGAGAGGACAGTTGACTGGACCTGGTGAGAGAGAGGTTATCTTTATTAGGGCATAGGTTGAGATTGAGGAGTATTTCCTCCTTTTGGGAGAAATCAATATGTGCATGCTAAAATTCTAGGAAATATCTGCCTAATGGTTATATGGGAGCAGATGGAATGAGTAGGAAATGGTGAGTGTCTGTAAGGGGACTAGTTGAAAGGTAATAGGTTGAGATTTTGCAAACTGTTACAGGTTGGTTGGTTCCTAACCCCAACCATTTGAATAGTTTCAGAACTCTGGGGAAGGGGTATAGAAAGGCTGTTGGGGGTTAAGGACTGAGAGGGTGACCCCAGTGTTAGTGAGAACTTTGACTAAATAAGTCCCTAATTTTAAAGTCTACTAGCCTAGGTGATTAGCTCCTAAAAGGGGAAAAGTTTCCATTGAATCCCTGGAACATCTCACCCCTAATCTTGTTTAGTAACTTTGGATCAGACTGCCTTATCCAGATTCAGTTGGAGCCATCACTTATATTTGAGGCAATCCATTTTAAAATGTCCAGGTTTTTGCAAAAGAAACAAGAGGCAGGGTTTTGATCTGGTGTCTGGCGAGAAGTGGGAGTCGGGGGATTATTTAATTGTTGAAGTACAAGGCCATTAGTTTAGCCATTTTTTCCTGTAAGTCTAAAGTTCCGGTACTTTGAGTTTCTTTGTCTTTTTCTGTAGTCTTTGCTAGTGGTTGGCTAGTGAGGCAATTTCATGGGGTTTTTTTTGCCTTCCAAAATGAGGTCATGTCATTTTAAAAAAGTACCAAAGGCCTCATAAAGACCCATAATAAAGTTGGGATTGAATAAGTTCATAGTTTAGTCATTAAGGTTCTTTGGTTCCTGATTAAAGAAAGAACATTCTAACCTGGCTGAGAGTTGTATGCCCTGGCTCAGGGGAGCTAACTTTGGAATGCAGTCCATCCTCTTTTCCCGAGAACTGCCTTCCGTTATGGAAAGATTTACAACCTTGTGGCTGAAACAATCTAGTCCTGAGGCTCCCGCCCTTTACAGCCCTAGCCCCTATTGCCTGTAATCTGGTCCGGGAGATGACTAGCGGCACCTACCCTCTGCGACCCCCTGCCCACATTGCCTGAACCTGTAACCATTATAACCTTGCCTACGTTCCCATGCCTGTAATTCTTACTTTCCCACATATTCTTTATCCTTCTACCCAATATAAGCTGCTGGCTTATGGGGAGGAGCAGAACAGAATTTTGTGGATGACCTGATGCTCTCCCATACTGCAGGCATTATTGGAATAAACACTCAGCCCTGTCTCTGCTTCATTGGCTCAAGTAGGGACAGGCAGCCCAGAACTATTGGTTGTCCAGTTACACAAGGACAATGGGCCAGGTACAGAAAGTCACCAGGATGGAGAGCCCCTGGTGCTCAGCAAAGGGCAAAACTGGAAAAACAAGGACTTTGCCCTTAGGGTTTCGCTGGTCATGCAGTTTGGACCCTCTGACCTTTTATATCACTGGTCATGCAGTTTAGATCCCGACTTTTCCTCCCTAATAACATCTAGGCCTCAGTTGTCTTTTAGCAACCAATACCAGACAAGTGATGACACTTAGAGCTGCCTCACTTGTCTGGTTTTGCACCAGAATAGCAGCAAAACCAGACAAGTGTTGACATGGCTGCATTAACGAATGACCCCCTGCCCTTTGGAGACCACCAACCTGTGAGAGCACACCTGGAAAGCTGATGAATATTCTATTGAAACTCTTCCCTGAGACCTCCCCTATGATTCCCCACCTGCAAGAGAGAAATAAAAACCCTCAGGACGTAGGACCCAGTGGTGTGCTCTCCCTCTGGGGAGCATGCCCATCATTCCCTCCCCCCTCTCCTTTCCCCACAGGCATGCATCCCCTACACTCTAAGGGACCTCATGAGACTTGCAACCAGAGAGCAGTGGCAGTGGCAGTGGCAGTGGCAGCTCATTCCAGGCTAACCCCCTGAACCTGTCTCCAAGGCAGCCTTTTCTCTGATTTCCCAGTGAGCCAAAGCAGATTAGTCTAGGCCCTCCTGTTGCTTCTTCTATGCTAATCCCATCCTTATTTCCCTCCCCTGAGTGTTTTGCTGGGGCTGATAAATTCTTGCTTGCTATGCTGTACTTTGTCTCTTGACTGAAATCTTTCCTTCAAGAAGACAAGAACTGAGATCTCATCGTGGTCTCGCTGGTCACATCTCAATCTCTATTTTCTGATGTTAAATGAATCCATTAGACTAAGAGGTCTCCAAGATCACTTTTTTACTTACCATTCATTGAATAAAGACTGTTTTAAACTTCCCTCGAAGTTAATTATGCTACTTTGACTACACTCATAAATTTCCAACTTCACTGTCCAGCTCTTCAATATATATAAAAATGTTTACATACATACATACATATATATATATATATTATTGATTTCAGAGAGGAAGGGAGAGGAAGAGGGAGACAGAAACATCAGTGATGGAGGGGATCATTGATTGGCTGCCTCCTGCATGGTGAGGATGGAGCCTGCAACTGGGGCATGTGCCCTTGACTGGAATCGAACCCAGGACCTTTCAGTCCACAGGCCCACACTCTATCCACTGAGCCAAACTGGCAAGGGCCAGCTCTTCAATATTGATGATCTAGTAAAAGTTTTAATGTTTGAACAACCTAAGACACACTTTCCCAGGGACTCAGGAAGGCAATGTTACACTGTCAATGTATCTCTAAACTGTACATACTGTATGTTAATTTAATTTTATAATGCCAACTTTTTACCCTGAGTAAAAGGCAATAAAACCTAAAAGTATGGTGTTGTGTCTCTCTCCCCTTGCCTTGTGCCTGCATTAGAAAGCTTGTTCATTTCTGAGCTTTCAAGGGCAACTCCTCTTGCCAAATAGAATTTGGCTTTCAGGCCGAAAAAATAAGATAATGTTTAGTGCATTTAACACCCTGGGATACTTCCTGAGTACTTTCAAGCCAGAATCACAGGAGACAATGGTGAATAATGTAAACTTGCTCTCTTTGAATGCTTGTCATCTGGTGGAAAAGGTGGACATGCAAATACTTATTTTAACCAGTGTAATGAGGGCAAAATGCATGTGCCCTAGAAGTCAGGGACACAGAAAAGTCTGTCTCATTCATCACTTGTCCTTGATGCTGGCTCAGGGCCTGACACCTGATAAGCTCTGTGCAGGAAAGGAGCCCCAACTTCCAACAACAGCCAATAAAGTCAGAGGAGCTCTCAACAGAAAAGGGTGATATTTAAACTGAGCAAGGAAAAACAATAAACAGAAAATAAAGTGAGCAAGGAGGCACCTGGAAATAATGTGTAGGGGAAGAAGACAGTTTCCTCTACCCTCAAGGTGATACGGGAATTTTGGATGGAACACTGTGGTGCTCCCCTGGGCAGGATGGCTTCCCCGGATTCTTTATCCCTTGGAGTCTAAGAATGAAACCAGGGACAGAAGATAGTATAGTAAAAGTGGAAATTTATTGAAGAACAAGTACAAACTCCCAAGTGGGGAGGGGGAAAGAATCTCACAGCACAGACTCCCACATGGGGAGGGGAAGAGTCTCACCGAGTTCCTTACCCCCTCTCCCCCTGCCCCTTTGTAAAGGCTGCAGCTTTTGTGTGCCTTGATATCCCCTCTGATTGGTCACTGTTCCCCTTTGATTTGGTCACTATAGCAACTAGTGAGCTCAAAGGTCAAACCTCACCTGGGACAGGTGAGGCCCTCCTCCCTCATTGTTCTCCCATTCCCTCGCTTCTTCCTCCCTCTTTGAATGAGGGGCTGCCTTCACTTTATTTTGTAAATGTGTATCTTTTGCTACTCCCAGTTCCCTTATCTTATGGAAGTGTAACTGCTGCCTCTTCCAACTCCCTTGTCTTATGGAAATGTACCCTTTGCAACTCTATTTTTTTCCATGGACCCCCAATTCTAAAAATTCCCTAAACCTGCCTATTTCACCCCTAAAAATTCCTATTTCAAAGATTCTTTCCTAAAGTAATAATCAAATAGACATTGGATAGAGTAACAAAAGAAAATTATTTAATTTTATATATATATATATATATATATATATATCCTATCTAATAAAAGAATAATATGCAAATTGACCACACCTCTGTCACACACACAAGCCATGCCCACCAGCCAATCAGGAGCAAATATGCAAATTAACCCAACCAAGATGGCTATGGCCACTGAGCGAGCAGGAGGCTTGGGTTTCCCCGGCAACAGAGGAAACCAAGCTCCCCACTCCCTGGCCAGCCCTGAACTCTACTCAAGGCTATAAAGTTTCAATTATAGAAGATAAATAAATCCCAACAAAAATGGCAGCAGCCACAGAGCTGGAGAGAGCAGAAGGCTTGAATTGCCGCCGGTGATGGAGGAAGCCAAGCTTCCTGGCCTGCCTTGGCCTCCACTCAAGGCTACAAAGTTTCAATTATAGAAGATAAATAAATCCCAACAAAAATGGCCTTGGCTACGGAGCGAGCAGGAGGCTTGGGTTTCCCCGGTGATGGAGGAAGCCAAGCTTTCCTACCACCCTGGCCTGCCCTGGCCTCTGCTCAAGGCTACCAAGTTTCAATTATAGAAGATAAATAAATCCCAGATACCAGGGCCTCCTCTTGGGTTGCCTGGAGCCATGGCTGGCTTGCAAACCACCACAGGCCCCTTGCCCAGGCCATCCCACGCCCCATGTGAACCCCCACCCTGATCCGGACACCCTTCAGGGCAAACCAGCTGGCCCCCACCCATGCACCAGGTCTCTATCCTATCTAATAAAAGAGTAATATACAAATTGACCATCACTCCAACACACAAGATGGCTCCCCCCATGTAGTCAAAGATGGATGCCCCCATGTGGACACAAGATGGCCGCCACAAGATGGCCAGCAGGGGAGGGCAGTTGGGAGGGACCGGGTCTGCAAGGGAGGGAAGTTGTGGAGATCAAGCCTGCAGGGAGGGCAGTTAGGGGTGACCAGGCTGGCAGAGGAGGGAAGTTGGGGCAACTGGGCCTGCAGGGAAGGGCAGTTGTGGGGGACACAGGCCTGCAGACGAGGGCAGTTAGGGGTGACCAGGCCTGCAGATGAGGGCAGTTAGGGGTGACCAGGCCTGCAGGGAAGGGCAGTTAGGGGAAATCAGACTGGCAGGGGAGCAGTTAGGCATCAATCAGGCTGGCAGGGGAGTGGTTAGGGGGTAATCAGGCTGGCAGGCAGAAGCAATTAAGGGCAATCAGGAAGGCAGGCAGGTGAGCAGTTGGGAGCCAGCAGTTCTGGATTGTGAGAGGGGTCCCAGATTGGAGGGGTGCAGGCTGGGCTGAGGGACACACATCCCCATGCACAAAATTGTGTTATGGGATATATATATATATATATATATATATATATATATATCCCATAACACAAGAGATTCAGAGACCCCACATGCACGAAAGGTTCAAAGACAGAAATGTAAAATGGGTATGTATGACAGTATGACATTCTGAGCTAGGGAGGAGGTAAGGTGACTACAGACCTTCAAAGTGTCATCGCAAGAGGATAAGAATAGATGTTTAGTAATTAAAAGTTTTCCCTGCCCTCTAGATAGGGCAAAAGAGGTTATGTCTGATCTCTTTTTATGGGCAAGCCCCCAAGTTCAAGTCTTTTAGGTAGTTAATGGAGGGGCAGATGTTTCTTTTGAGCCCACAGCTAAAGTTGCCTTTAGCTCAAAAAATCTGCATATCACTGAGGCATATATTAGGGTGGATCTTTCTGAACCCCCACAGGTGCTACCTAATAATTACTGGAATTCAGACTGGCACATTGGGATGCTGCTCATAAGACCAGCCTTCTCCTACCAGTTCCCTTCCTCACTCTGGACAAGTTACTTCCTCTGTCTGGGCCTCATGCTTTTCAGCAGTAAAAGCAGAAGCGGTTGAGCAATATAATCTCTGAGCTTTTGTGCGTGTGTGCGCACCCCAGTGTGCACTAAATCCTATGAAGTTTGCAGGCAAAACAAAAGACAACTAGGACACAAAAACTGCAAACTTGCACTACAACTGAATTCTCTTATGGGCCATAAGCAAATAACATTAACAGGAAACCAAACAAAACCAAGCCAAAAGAAGGTAGCGAAAATTTTGGAAAACGGAAGGAAGAGCAGTTCTCAAAGAGCTGAGGTGGCTGGGGGTAGCAAGTGAAATATTCTGAGAAAAAACAAAACAAAAAATCCCCCACAAAACCCACAACTTTGAGTTGGTGAGGACAAAGTGAAGGAAACAAATAACACTTCACTTACTAGATCTTTCCATCTCTGGGACTTTCTCACCTCTTGTCTCCCTCACCTCCCTTCCCTCTGTCTCTGTCTGACCTTTGTCCCTGCCACCCCAGTTTCTCCTGTGTGTTGGTCTTTCTCTCTCCCTGTCTCTCTCCATCTCCCTTCCCTCCTCCCCTCCTCCCCTCCCCCCTTCTCTCCGTGCCTCTCTCTCTCTCTCTCCCCCTCCCTCTCCCTCCCTTCCTCCTTCCCTCCCTCCCTCTCGTGTGTCCTGCTTCTCAAGGAGGAAGTCTGGGTCGCGTGCGGACCCACTGTGGCTCTTAACTCCTATTTTGAGTCGTCCCTTGGCAATTAACCTTGCCCCGGCCTTGGCCCGGCTCACTCGGAGCTCAGGGTGCGCGCGAGCGGTGGTGCTGGCTCCCAGCTCCGGTTCCAGGTGCCCAGCCGCCCCTCCCCCTCCTCCTGAGACCACGCCCCGCCCCGCCCCGCCCTGCGGAGGTTTCCGCCCTCTGGTTATTTTAAGGCGGGCGGTCCGGGTCGCCTGATTCCTCGCTGCTTCCCTCCTGCTCCCTGACCATGCGGCTGCCCTGCAGCATGGGTCCCCGGCCCCGCTCCCCGCTCGCCGCCCTCCTGCTGCTCCTCTGCGGCCTGGGCACCGTGCACGGCGACACACCTGCCAACTGCACCTACCCCGACCTGCTGGGCACCTGGGTTTTCCAGGTGGGCCCCGAGGGTTCCCCGCGCGAGGTCAACTGCTCGGTGATGGGTAAGCGGCCGCGTGCCCGGACTCCTGCCCCTGAGCCCCTCTCCACACAGCGCCCCACCGAGGAGCACACCTGCCGGAGGCCGGAACATCCTGGCTGGACCTGGGCCCATGGGATGCCCGCTCCTGCGCCAGGGCTGCCAGGGTCGCCAGGGCCAAGTTGAGCTGCTGAGAACTAACTTCACCTTTTCTTGGTTATTCCCAGCGCTTCTATACTTTCCAAGAGACTTTCTTTTTACTCCCCTTAATTACTGTTTTCTGGTTTTTGTTTGTTTGTTTTCCAGTTTGTTTGGTTTGGAAGAGTTCAGACCTTGCAATCTTATTATCTCCCATCCAACCTGTAGGATTGTGTGTGTGTGTGTATGTGTGTGTGTGTGCGCGCGCGCGCGCGCGCCAGTGAAAAACGAGCTCAAACACTCAAAAATACTGTATAGGAAGAAAAGTTTTCTCCTTTTGTTAGGTTGTGGGAAAGAGCCCTTATATCCAGTGATTTTTACTTAGATGTGTGTTGATGCTACTAGTCTGAGAAAACTTCTGCACTGTCTTATGTATCATAGGGGTGTATATACTCTTTGTACGGTTTTTTGTTTTTGTTATTTTAATAACTCTTTAGCAATTAATTACATTTGGAAATGCCTGGAGCCAAGCGCAACGCCTGGCTCAGGGAAGGCACTCAATAAATACGTAGTGTGTGAACACACTGGGATAGTCCATATGCCCTCCCATAACATGGTTACACCAATGACAAGGAATTTAGTGAAGGGAGCAAACACTGTCTTGGTCAGAAGTGGCACTTGGGTTCTGCCCGAGCCTTTACCAGCCTGTAATGAGTGAAGCTGTCAACTGCACTTTCCTTGTCAGCAGAACAAGGATCACCAGGTGATTGTCACTAAAACATACAGTTCCAACTGTTCAACTTCCGGTGCCTGTGGCATTGCATAATCCTGGGCATTTTAACGATCTGCTCTTTAAAAAAGTTGCATTGGAGGTCTGAAGCAGAAGAGAGGTGAGGATTTGCACCGTTTGGGCACATGCCATCTCCTATGTCAGAGCATTAAAACCAACCACGGAAAAACTGTCTAAAGTGTGGCAACCTGCAGGGGGTACCACAGAGCCCTGTCCAGGCAGCCTCTGTCTGTAAACTATGCCTTCGACTTTACTAGAATAATTGAAGGCACTCACGTGTCTGAGCCCCCATCTTCTGAAGTTTAAAAATCTGGTTCCTCTCAGCACACATGAGCTTCACAGGATAGAACCCTCGAGTTTGCTGCATCCTTTGGAAGGATGCAGATTCTGAAGTTCTGAACTGTGGAGCCATCATGGAGAAAGAAACCCCATTTCTTGGTTGAAGAGATCATTTCCTTTGTCCTTCTTTTGACTTGGTGGCAGGCCTTTTTTATGTGTTTATGTTTCCACTTGTTGACTACAGTACTATTTTGTCTTCCCTTCATTTCCACCTGTCATTTTCAACATCCCCCCTTTTTCCTTTTCTTCAGTGGAAGATTTTCTTCAGTCTTTGGGTGCTCTGATAAGTTCAAGGCTATACTTTAGGGGGTCTCTCTGCCTGCTGGCCTATTTCTATCTTTTGAGCTCTCACTTCACAGATGTGACTGAAACCCCCTCTGGAACGCTACAGAGGGAGGCAAACAAGGTGGGAAGTCTTGGTATCGTCTTCGCAAGCCAGATTGGCTCAAATCAGGTGGCCTGATTTGAAAGGAAAGCAGTTTAAAAATTGTGGGAGTTACAGGGGAGATATTTTATGACATGGAAGTACAGATAATTTTCCATTCTTGTGCATTTTCTTTTCTTTAGAACCACCAGAAAAGAAAGTCATGGTGCACCTTAAGAAGATGGATACAGCCTATGATGACTTGGGCAATTCTGGCCATTTCACCATCATTTACAATCAAGGCTTTGAGATTGTGTTGAATGACTACAAGTGGTTTGCCTTTTTTAAGGTTAGTTTTGTTGGAAAATCTATAATAATAAAAGTTTAATATGCTAATTAGACCATATAGCCGAGCGACCTTCCCGACGTCCTTCCAGATGAAGCCGCGGCCTTGGGGCAATCAGGCAGGCAGGGGAGTGATTAGGGGCAATCAGGCAGGCAGGCAGAGTGGTTAGTTGCGATCAGGCAGGCAGGCAAGTGGTTAGGAGCCAGCAGTCCTGGATTGCCAGAGGGTGCAGTCCAGGCTGAATTTCGTGCACCGGGCTTCTAGTGCATTCATAATTTCAATTATTTAATATCAGTATTCAGAATTTTAATTTAAGGTTAAGAAGATAACCGGAATTGACACCACTTTTCCCAAGAGAAATTAGGTGGTGTAATTTTGCCCTTGTATTTAAAATTATGATTTCAGTAGATTAAAACACCTGCTCTATATTTGAATATGGACAATCCATTTATATTTAAATGTAAATGTTGCTTTAATCATTTGGCTTTCTCCAGGAAAGATATGGATATTATAAAAAAAAATTGACCTAAGTAACTCATTGAAGTAATATGATATACTAAGTATATTAATGTGAATAATTTATTTGACTAAACTAAGACAGAGATAGAGAATATCGAGTTACTCTTTTGGCTAATTAAAGTAAAAAGTTGTCCACTAAAAAAGTTCTCTCAGTAGGAAGAACTTTTTTTAATCTGCACCCAAAGATATGTTTATTTTTTTTTAGAAAGAGAGGAAGGGGGCAGGGGGGACATCGATTGCCTCTTGTAAGCTCCCTGACTGGGGTGCCCTGCCCAGGAATTAAACCCACAACCTTTTGGTGTATTGGGCGATTTTCCAACCAGCTGAGCAACTCAGCCGGGGCTATATGCTAACACATTGCTTCCAGTTGCAGGCATACTCCAGGGTAAAGTAGATCAGCATGGATTGTAGTCCATCCCCGCTATCCTGCTGCACTGCACTGGGAAATTTTCCTATTGGCAGATTATGAAATGGTTTAAGTAAATTGAAACCACAGCCTGAGGCTAGCTGTTTCTCATTTTAAACTGAGTATAAATAAAGACAGACTTTCTCATGGGATAGGGTTTACATCTGGAAAGAGTTAGCCAATTTTAGGAATTCGTGGGAAAGTGGGAGAATGACTGTTAATGATGATAAAAGACAAAGTACTAACAAAAGACTAACTTTTAAATTTATTGTGATTTCTCTTAGGTTGTGATTTAATCCCTAGGATATGTTGTTAACATATGAGCCAACTCTTCCTTTGAGTAATAACTCGATATATGTATATATATATATATATATATATATATATATATATATATATATATATTTCTTTAATAGTAAAAAAGAAAATAGGAAAAAATTGTCTCTCCTCACCTGGATTGACCAGTGTGCTACTCAGCTGGCAGGAACCGTCGATCCATGTTGGCTATTGAGTGTCAAAAGTCCATTTTATTAGTTGAAGCCCATGGTCAACAAGTTATTAAATATTACCTGTGGATACTATGTATTTTTAAAAATCATAACAGTATTTATATGAAAAAATTTAAATATATTTTTATTTATTTCAGAGAGGAAGGGAGGAGAGAGAGAGAGAGAAATATCAATGATGAGAGAGAATCATTGATCGGCTGCCTCTTGCACGCCCCCTACTGGGGATCAAGCCTGCAACCCCGGGCATATGCCCTTGACCGGACTTGAACCTGGGATGCTCCAGTCCACAGGACGATGCTCTCTCTACTGAGCCAAACCAGCTAGGGCTTATATGAATTTTTAAAACTAGTGCATATGTGGTAAATATAATTCAATCTGATTATAATTCTTGGTTTTTATATTCCTGAGCCTGGGGCTCTGCAGACTTCTTATAGATATTCTATCTCAGCCCTTCAATATTTTTTTGCTTCCGGGTTGAAAATTCCTATGGAATTGATGCACAAGGAAAGAGATAATCAAGATAGTTGTTACTGTGTATCATTCTCCCCTTCTTCCCTTCCCCTCCCCCCTCCTTCTTTTGTCGCTTGACACATAATAGACACTTAGTTTACATTTATTAAAAAGATGAACTGAAGTGGAATTCAGTTGAGAAAAAGGTTGAATAAATTATATAAGTGCAAGATGGAGAGCAGTATATAAATAGACGAGTAAGTAGTTTTACTCATTTGGCTTAGAAAAGTTTTCATTCTTTACTTCTGTAGAATTGGAGAAACTGGTGGGGAAACTTCTGAAGTCAGCATTTCATTGCTTGACTCCTAATCTGAAATAGACAAAGGCAGTTTCCCTCCATTAATATTTTTCCATCAGTTTGCTCTCAGCTTCAATAGTCGGGGGTTGGTGGGGGCAGAGGGAACAGCTGGCGACTGAAGGAGGACTCAGAACACATCTTTGCATTTCTTTTTAAGTCACTGTGTAAGCAGATTTGGTCTTCTCCCATAGCCTCAGACATTAGTAGCAGGTCAAGAGAAAAACCACTGGTTAACATCAAATCTATCTATATAAAAGCCTAAGAGACCATTGCAACTGAAACAACTGAAGAGATGACTGAACAGGCTGCGTGGGGTGACCAGGCCGGCAGGGGGGTTAGTGAGGGGCAACCAAATGAATGAGCAGCAGGCTGTGTGGGGTGACCGGGCCGGCGGGGGGGGGGGGGCAGTTGGGGGTAACCAGGCCGGCAGTGGGGGCAGTTGGGGGCAATCAGGCTGGGAGGCAGAGGCAGTTAGGGGTGACCAGGCCAGCAGGGGGGGGGGGGGAGGGAGTTCATGAGGGGGATCAGGCCAGCAGGCAGAGGTGATTAAGGGTGATCAGTCTGGCAGGGGGGGCAGTTAGGGGTGATCAGGCAGGCAGGTGAGCGGTTAGGAGCCAGTGGTCCAGGATTGTGAGAGGGGTGTCTGACTGCCGGTTTAGGCCCGATCTCTGGGATCGGGCCTAAACCGGCAGTCGGACATCCCCAGAGGGGTCCCAGTTTGGAGAGGGTGAATGCTGGGCTGAGGGGACCCTCTCCCCCACACCCCCTGTGCACAAATGTTGTGCACCAGGTCTCTAGTAAGGTTATAAGTGTTCTCAGCCATAAGTGGGAAGAGCCAATACAGGGTGGGGCAAAAGTAGGTTTACAGTTGTGAATATGTGAAAGTTTATTTTTGTATTACATATTAATTATTGTATTATTTTCCATATGAACAACTGTAAATCTCAACTGTAAACCTACTTTTGCCCTACTATAGGACAGAACTCTAAGTATCTGCTTCTAGATGGTATTCTCTTATTAGGAATAAAAATAAGACTGTTCTACTACTGATTTCAGTATATACTTTTTTTTTTTAAATGCGCATTTGACCATTATCAGGGACATGTTTTCTGTTCCTGCTGAAAAATCAACCCCTCCGACTGGTCAGTAGTTAGGACTGGTCTTAAAGATGGTAATATCAGTAAGCAGAGTAGAGTATACATTGATACTAGTTTTTAAAATTTCTAACATAAGCAGTTCCAGATAAAGCTTTCTGGATTTCACCATAAGCACCAGGGTGTTTCCTACTTGGTGCTGGGGAAACCATGCTGGGTAGGCAACTCAAGAACAGCACAAACTATTTAATGAGTGAAGCACATGAGACTTTTCCCTACAGACTTAGAGAGTATCTCCCAAATAAAGATTGATTTGTTTTTTTAAATGAACAATGATCAAAACGTAACCAGAATTTTGTTCAAGTTTAAGCGTCTCATGGAAAATATAGCACATGGCCACAGAAGTTATCTGGCAAAATTTAGCCAAGTATAACTGCTATCGTTATTCTCTGCATTGTTACTCTACAAAACAGTTGGATTTCCAGATCTCTCCACTGACTCATACCAGACCCTTCCACTTGTTTCCTTTTGCCCTCTTCAGATATGTTTTCATCAGATTCTTACTGTTCCTGCTAGAGTATGCTGAGCTCCTGATGCAGGCAGTGTATTCTGTGATGCTCCTGCTCCCCCAGGACACCCTGCAGCTGACTTCCAACTTTGAAGCAATTGCAATACCACTTCTATTGCTAGGAACTCCCTTCAATAAGTTCTCCTTCCGGCCTCACTTGGAAGATGAACGTTTTTCATGACTTTTGAGGTTCCTGTGCCTTTTTGATCTTGGTTTTTATCTGCTTGGTAATCTATTTCCCCCCCCCATGTGACTTCAAGCTAGATTAAAGCGTGTCAGGAAGTGAACCTTGACACTGTCAGTTTGTGCATAGTTTGAGTCAGGCAGAAAGTATGAGGTAAAAAATGTTCTTACAAGATACTTTTCCCTTCTCAAGTTCCTGTAGACTTTCAGTTATCTGAACACTTGGTGGAGGTTACAACTTCAAATGCATCTAGGGCCCACCTACGCAGGTACCTAAACATTTGAAACAATCTTACGTAAAACAATAAGAAGTAATTAGACCTATGGCAAAATAGAAACTTTCTTAGAGGGCTTCATTTCAGTCTTCTTTTCAAAGAATATGCTGCCCAGTTTCATATTCTTTGAAAATACAATACTGTCTGCAGGCCAGTTTCTAAGACTATCAGAGTTTAATAGCATCTGCCATTAGGTTATAGTGGGCACACTCCAATAAATTGAACCCTTAAAAGTACCTGCAGATTAAAAGCAGCCAACTTCTTATAAAATTACAATGTAGCAAAACAAAACAATGTAAAGGACATTTAATTATGGTTGGCTTTATGTGATGGATGGATAAGTTACAATTTTTTTCTTCTTTATGCTTTTATATACTTTGTTCATTTTTTACAATTAGCTCATATAAAGCTTTTCTATGCACTGTCCCATCCACCAAATTGCCCAATGGAAGGAAGCCGGATGAAACAAACCAAACTCCAAAGGATATCCTCAAATTGAATAGGTTTCTAAACTTTTACTGTTTCTCATTTCACTTTCTCTGAGGCTGGAAAAGGGAACTCAGATTTTATTTTGAAGATTAAGCTATTCAAGGGCTAAAGAAGATGTCTAGAAAGGAAACTAGGCTCATTGTGGCTGAAATTTTTATTTGGTGATAGTCAAGCAAACTTCATTGATTTCTAATTGAGTTTTTGCTTTGGGCCCACCAGTTTTCATAGAACTGTAAGCTAAAACAAAACAACAACAACAACAAAAAACTAGTGTTTTTTTAAGCAGGTTGCTACTTCGAACAGGAAAATTTGAAAATCTCGGGGTGTTTTGGAAATGGTTGGTGAAATCCACACCAGAGGATTTATTTGCCCGTTTTGTGTGCCAGTGACTTGTAAGTTTTGTCACAACAGCCAGAAATGTCAACAGTGTGTTTCCACGTAAAGGATTTGAGAATCTTGTATCATTTTCTCACCATGCCTTCTGGGTTCATTTTAAAGATGTAACAATTTAGCTTTTAGAATACTTGTTATTAGGATAGGTTTACTTGTTTCAATGTAGAGTCAATACACAAAATTAGGATATTTTTTAAAAGCATCTTGGAGTTTACTTTTTTAAAAATTTATTTTATTTTTGATTTCAGAGACGTAGGGAGAGGGAGAGAGAGATATAAACATTGATGATGAGAGAAAATCATTGATTAGCTGCCCTCCTACATTCCCCCTACTGGGCTCGAGCCCACATCCTGGGCACGTGCCCTTGACTGGAATCAAACCCAGGACCCTTCAGTCTGCAGGCCAACACTCTATCCAATGAGCCAAACTGGCTAGGGCATGGATTTTACTTTTAAGTATATTACAATTCAGGGAAGGAATCAGAAGTTTAATACTTACTGCATGCCTAATTATGTATTTTTGTTTTCTTTCATAATGATGTTTAATCTCAACATAATGACTCAGTTTCCTATTGTAAACTCTTTGTAGGATGTCACTGATTTTATCAGTCAGTTGTTCATGCAGCTGGGAACTGTGGGAATATATGATTTACCATATCAGAGGAACAAACTGGGTGAGCTCCATTGAAATATTTTTAATTTTTCTTTTTAAAAGCAAGCTTCCCTTCTCCTGGTGGCTTATGCACATTGATCTGTCTCTATTCATCAAGGATCTGGAGAGGAGACTGGAACGAGGATGGTTTTCTTGTAGATTTCTTGCTTGAGCCTACTTACTTGCTGCCTTTTACATGCCTGCACTATTTTGTGTGAGTGACTTTTTACTTTAACATGTTCTGTGTGCACACATCAGATGAGCTCTTCCAGGAATGATGCTTACAACATAAATAGACATGAACCCAAAAGGTAAAGACCCAGTTAAGAAAAGATTGACTTTAAGTTCAGTTCAAATCCTTGAAGTAGCTGTGCTCCCTGGAGTTGTTCATATTTTTTCTTCTTAAAAAGACTCACGAGGGAACCATGTGAGGCCAAGGCACCTGAAGGCTGTCTTCCATTAGAGAAGGTGGCTCTTCCAGAGACATTGACGTACTTGTCCCTTATTCCTATGAGATGTCACCCATCTTTTAAAAAATGGCGCCTTCTTGGAACATAAACTGTGCACTGGAATAAGAGGATATTTTTCACTCTTTATATTCTCACACTTGCAGAACTGATGTTTAAATCATTGCTCATGCTGGGTCCATTCATTTAAATGTCCAGAATTTTGACGGAAAAATGGGTGGTTAGAGTCAAGTTGACAGGGACTTAACCTTCCTTGCATTTTAACAACATTTCCCCCCTTTCCCTTCCTCCTTTACTTAGCTCTGAAGTACTAGAAGCGAGGTATGAAAAATGGAACTGGCTAAAGCATTATTCTAGTACAGCATTTGCCAAAAACTGTTTAATGGCCCCATAATGGTCCACACATCTGCCTGCTAGGATTGCTCGTTAGGTATAAATTTCATCTGGTTACACTTTAAGGGTCATTCCAGGCAGCCACTAAGTGAAAACTAGAGCTGAAACCAAGAGACTGCTCCTTCTGAGTTCTTTTTGGCCATTGAATAATGTTCTTTATTTCAGAACTCTTCAGAATCTTTACTGTAATATATGGCGATAGTTTAGGAGAAAGATATAATAGGAAATAAGAAGATATAATAGGAAATTTTCTGTTTGTTTTTACTTTACAAAAAAGTATTCTCAGAATGCAGTTTATGCACTTCTGGCTTAAAACTCTCACTCTTCCTCCTCATGATGGAGACAACAGTGAATAGGACAGTCCCTGGTATTTGCTCTTAAATGATAAATAGCCCTGTACCAGGAAATATGGATCCAAGCAGTACTAAGCCTGCATTTAGCATTTGTAAGATATACATGCTAATGTACCTAGGTTGCCAGATTAGCCTGTTTCTTAAGTACATTTCCAAAGTGTTATTAGGTTTGTACAGTGGCCGTTAATTCTGCATGTGCTTCTTAAGCCTGTTGACTGCATGGGCAATACCTGTTGCTTCAGCTTTCAGCTTTTGAGAATGGCAGCTTTTGGTGAATGTCTTAAGCAGTGTTAAGAAAGCACACAAAAAACCCAGCATCGGGTATTTTTTTTTTTACTTAAAAAATTAATATGGTTAAGCATTGTGAAGAGACAGTATTAACTCCAGTTTTCATTGTCTTGTAGTTATTACATAGAGCATCTGTTGAGGGGCTCTTTTAAAACCACAGCCCCAAACAGGCTTTGGGGCTGAGAGGCAGAGCAGCATGCCGCACTGGACCACCTACCTCTAACCGCTAGCGGAGGCCCCTGGCAGCCACAAAGCCCTCTGGAGTCTGTATGTGCATGTAGAATGCAGAGGAGGCCTGGGGACCTACCTCCAAGGCAGCTGCCCTCCTGAACATTTCCGTGGAAAGCAGCCACCACCATTCTGGAATGTGAACCGCCAGAGATCAAAATGAAAACTAGAGCTGAGACTACGCAGGAGAAAGAAAAACTATTCTGGAAGTCTTAGGTGGCTTCACTATGCAGCCTTTGAGTAAAAGGAATAATACGCAACCTAAGTTTTATTCTCTTTTGAACACTCTTCTCTTGAGGGGCCCAGCACCCATCATAAGGAGAAAATAAGGCCTCCGGATGTCTTGGATGCGCAGATATGTTATTGGTGGGAAGATGATCCCATGGAAGAGGCTTTTCTGAGAGAAGCCAAACTGCTGAAGGGTATCTTTTTGTAGATCATAGGCAGTAGCCCTGGCCAAAAAGATGGTCTGTTGAAAACATTTTATATTTATTTCATGTTTTCATTGGGTGCCAGCCTTGTGCTAAGAATTTGAGGTACTTTACCTTTCAGAAACCCTATAAAGTACACATCACTAGCTTCCTTTCATGGTTCAGGATAGTCTCATGTAGTTCCTAAGCTCACACAGCTTAAGTGTTAAATGATAAGGGCTAGTCTTGCAAACCTAAGAAGTATTTCCTCTGTACTCTGAACATTTGTTTTGATTATAGAAGAAGAGGAGATTGGGTGGGTATGAAATGGCAAATATATGTGGAAGAAAAGCCCTTCACAAGTACTTGGAGTCACATTTGGGTAGACTTTCTGGTGAGTCCCAGTCTGTAAACATCACCAACATTAGTTTAATGGAATAGAATGTTGCACTGCATTGGCTCCTGTTGAGATTTTAGAAGAAGAATTGGCTTGAAGCTCAGGTTTCCTTTCCAAACGAGGCGACTCACTTTCTTTCCCAAGCCAGGGTCCTGTCATCAAGACAAAAAATTACCTTCTCCTTCCCTTTGTAGTCCCTCAAAGTGGAAGGAGAGTTTTGTAATCTTCAAATTAAGTACAACTCAAGTACCTTTGCCAAGTTCACTTCTCTTAATACCACTATTGTGCACACCGATTGCTATCATTCCGCTCTTTCCTGCTAAACAATGGACTAGTTTCCTCCTCAGTTGTTCAGAGCTGATTAATATCAGCCTTGGTAAACTGAACATGTGGGGCTCCACCTAATTCATCTTGTCTGGGAGGACTTCCCTCCTGCATTCCAGCTTGAATGGAGGAGTCTTTCCCTAGGTAGCAGGTGCCATCATTACATTATGAGCTCAGATAACTCCTTTAGCACCTGAGAGGTCCTGTTCAGCAGCTCTGGGAAGGTGATATCTTATAAAGAGGAAGCAACGGCACAGCCGACTACTACCTGGATACTTTCTTCCATCCTACCTCTGGACCTGATCATCCGTCTTCACTCAGGGCCTTCATGCCACCTCTGTGAAACCCTCCCCAGCTCTTTCTGCTGGTGTGAGAAATGCCATTATTTTGGTTCTCATTGTGTACCTCCGCTCAGGTAGTACTAACCCTGCTGTATTGGAATGATGTGATAGCATGTCTTCATCTTTTTCCATACTGAACATCTCTTATTTCCCTGGATATCTTAAGCACTCAGTGCCCATAGAAATAGGGGCTTGGGAGATTAACCACGCTTCTCTTGTCCTTTCAAAGATTTCTCACAAGTGATACCAGCTTACAAAATAATTAATTCTGTAGAGTACAAATCAGGGATGGTACTATGTTTATATTTTTGGTTCTCTGCTCTAAGATATATCAGGATACCTGTCTCCAGAGTCTTGAGAGAGTTGTATATTTTCAAACTGATTTTCAGGATGTAAATTGTGATAAAGCAACCAATATGTGTAAAAATGTATTATGGGATTTAAAATCACCTCTAAAGTAATTTGGTTGTTTCTCTGAGAGTAACTGCATCTAAACCAGGGGTGGAGAACGTCTGGCCTGTGGCCTTATAAGGCCAGCAAAATCATTGGGTCTGGCCCTGCCAAGGCATTAAGGATGAGTTCATTAAATGTTTGCCCAGATATAGCAGGCTAATTTTTAAGTTGATAATATTGAATGGCCTGCAAATGATGTTATAAATATCCAAATGGCCTTGGCAGAAAAAAAGGTTCTTTATTGCTAGCCTAAATGTTTGTTTTGATTATGGAAGAAGAGAAAATTTGGTGGGTATGAAACTGCATATATATGTGTTAAAAGGCCACATGGGCTGGGCTAACATGGCTCAGCGGTTGAGCGTTGACCTATGAACCAGGAGGTTATGGTTCGATTCCTGGTCAGGGCACATACCCGGGTTGCTGATTCGATCCCCAGTATGGGGCATGCAGGAGGCAGCCAATCAATGATTCTTTCTTATCATTGATGTTTCCATCTCTCCCTCTCCATGCCTCTCTGCAATCAATAAAAATACATTTTTTTAAAAAAGGGCCACATGGTATAGTACTGCTTAGCATTCTCTGTTGTAATTGCCTGCTTGTCATCTCCTCTGGTCTTTAAACTCCATGATGGCAGAAATCAACTCCATATAACTGACCATTTTATTCCCTCTGTATACCACAATATGTGGAAATAATAGGGCTTCAATAAATATATATTTGTAAAACCAGGAGAATTGAATGATATGTCATTGTGTTATCCTATTGTTTTATGGATGTTTCTGGACATATTGTTGCCTTTGAGTCCTCTGAGCCTGTGGTGGACCCTCAGGTCTTATTTGTAGAATGACCTTAGAAAACAGATGAGGTTTTGACATTTTATTCTGTTTATTTATTTATGTTTTAACTTTTGTGTGACACTACAGAGGTCAAGGTAGGATTCAAAGTTACAAAGAGTAAACTTTCAGAATGACTAAAAACTAATTTAGCTATCAGGGTAAATAGCTTTGTGACTGCAGTGGTTCACCAAACCCTGAAGAATCAACTAGCCTGGGATGCTGTAGGTTATGCTGCATTCCTGTTACATACAGTGAGAAACACCAGCTAAAAGTTAGATTAAAATTAACATTTCTTTCAACCTCATAGTGTTAAGAGTTTATGAGTGAGGGATGTAGAGTACAACTTAAGGAATATAGTCAGTAATACTGAATAACTATGGATGATGTCAGATGAGTACTAGACTTTTGAGGTGACCGGAAACTAATATACTACTGTATGTCAACTTTAATTGAAAAATAAATTTAAAATAAAAATTAATGTGATTTTGGCTACTCTGCTGAGTGGTAAATTGCTCTGTCTTCTTTTTAACTAGTTCTAGATCATATATTTTGTCTCTAATTGACTGTCTTTTCAGTACTGGGAGTAAATTTATGACCCTCCATTTTTCCATGTCAATCTAGCTTCTAATTCCTTCAGTTAAATGCTGGAAGTTATTTGGTTGCAAGTAATGTGTACAGTTTCATAATTCATTAAAATTCAACAAAAACAATGGTTAAGTCTATTTAGTAAGCAGAAAACTAGAGCAAATCCTTGAAACTAACATAGGGAAGTTTGTTTCTTTAGAAGAAAGAACATACTTTTGCCCGGCCAGAGGGGCTCAGTCAGTTGAGTGTCGTCCCATGCACTGAAAGGTTGCAGGTTCGATTCCTGGTCAGGGCACATACCTGGGTTGCAGTTTGATCCCCGGTCAAGAAGCATAAGGAAAACAACCCATTGCTCTATATATCTTCCTCCCTGTCCCTCCCTCTCTTTTCATGTCCTCCAGTGAAGATTAAAAAAAAAAAAAAAAGATGCTGTACTCTTGGGTGGGATTGGTAAAATATCAATTTAGTAAAATGTGCCTTGCTCTCTCTTGTTGTCATCTAACAGCTTTATTTACCCCCCAGGCCAAGTGGTTAGTATGGGAATAATACAATAATTAATACATAAGAATAAACTCACAACTGTAAACCTACTTTTGCCCAACCCATTATGTATACATTTACCCTATTCAAGGGCAAAAAATTGAATAAACATTCTTTATCTTAAAGTATTGCCATAATGTAATATCTCTCCATATGTGGTTTACCATTAAATAATTCCTCTTTTCTGAAATGGTGAATGATCTGGATGGAATAGACCTAGATGTCCAAATTTTTCATTATGGATTCCATAGTATGTGTAGGTACATTTAAAAATTATATACTTGCACTACTATACTAATATGTTTTCTATCAAACATGAAATAATATAAATAAGTAATATTGGATTGATTTATTATCAGAAAAGTGTCCTGCCAAAATACATTTCATGATGATAACCTTTGAAAGCAATACACAGATATGCTTCATTATCATGACCTTGTTGCCAAAAGCCATGTGAGAATCTCTGTTACCAATAGTTTTCACTACTGCAAATTTTCAACATTTGGAAACAGAATTTTCTAATTAAAATCTTTGAAATAAAAATTTTTAATAGTTTTGACCAATTTGGCTAAAGTTTAAAAGTTTTGCATGTCCATTGGAGTTTAGAAGAATTACTGTTCGGTGTTAGGGATAGTGACAATTTAATAGACAAATTTGAATGGAATCATTTGCTTTATTGATAAACTAGTAGCCCTGCGCATGAATCCATGTGCCAGTAGCTCTCTGCAGGGCCTGGCCACTCCATGTCTGCTGCCCATAGGCTCTCCGCGGCCTGGAGGCCCATCCACATTCCACGCCCTGGCCTGACCAGAGACCCATCTGCGGCTGGGTGTGGAACGCTTGCTTTGTCGCTGCGGCGATGAAGCAAGCATTCTGCCAGGCCACTCACACTGCCCACTCTCAGTGGCCATCCCCCTTTTCCCCTCTCCCCCAGGACTGGGGGACTGCAGCAGGGCTGAGAGGACTGGGCACTGCCATCTTGTGGCTATGGGTGCCACCATCTTTGTGATGGAGTGATGGTTAATTTGCATATTACCCTTTTATTAGATAGGATACGATTAAAAAGTGAATACTACAGTGGGAACCATTTGAAGGCACTGTTTTTAAAACCTTATCTTTTAACTTGGTTGACAGAACTCATACAGGGAATAGGGTAAATGTAAGCTTCATCATTTTCTTATGTGTGCTCCTATTCACATCTTTAGAATTTGCAAATATGATTTACTTGCATGTATTATTTTAAGCTACTTGTTCATTTTGTGAGAGCTTAATTAAATTAGCAAGTATACAAATAAATTTGAGCAGGCACATATAAAAGGTAATATGCTATGTCCTAACCATCTCATAGATAGCACACTGTACATGACAAATGAACATATACACTGGAGCTGCGTGGAGGTATCAGTGTTGCTTTGTATATTAAATAATAGTGGAGGTTGGTTTTCAATTTTACTTCTATATTACAAATATAAATAGAAATAATATTTTTTTTCTAAAATTTCTATGGATTATCTTTTCATCTCATTTTGGAAATCCCTAGTTGACAGGATAGGCCCTGTATTGACAATTTGGGTTGAAGTGCAAGTTCTTTGATGACGTGGATAAAGTCTTAAACAGCTTTGTATCTCCATTGTTACAGATGGTAGTGTTTATATTGTTACTTGTTTAGTACTTTTTAAACTCTTCAAATTTCAATGTCATCTTTATCCTTTATAGGAATCCAATGAAATAGTTATTCCCATTTTCACATGAAGAAATCGAGGCTCCCTAGTTATGAATTGCTCATGAATAAGTGGCAGAACAAGGAATTATAGGTCAAAGTCCTTTTCACTAAACTGTATTTGTCTCATAGCCAGTACATTACATATTCAAATATTTGCTAAGTATATTATTTATGAGAGAAACAGTGGAACAAGGTGTAAGTGATTTTTCTCCCCTCTGTGTGTCAAAAAGCAGTTGAGAAAGAGATCCCTGGTAAATAAGTTACAAATAGGGCAGTCGGTTTCATTTTTTTAAATTGGTTAATATTTCTTAGTAGAGTTAATTGAATAGTGGATAGGATAAATGGGAAGTAGAAGAAGGATTTTTTTGATCAACTCTTGGCAACCCAGTAGTAATTTTGAAGAAGCAAATGGATAGTTATTGAATCCTACTAGTTTTCTAAACTTAAGTGTAAGGGTTTGGAGGTTCTTCAAACTTTATGAGATTATCTACTTTGCTGCAATAGAAATTGGCATAAGTGAATAGAAACTTAAATTACCCCATCTGTGCAAAGCAGTATTCAGAGACTAATGTTTATACAAAAGAAATAAAACCCTTAGAAGAAAAATTTTGGCTACATTTCATTCAAGATTTCAGCTTCTTAATTGGTAATAATGTCAGAAGCCACATAAGAAGTATTTCACAATAGCAGGAAAAATAACAGATACCCTGGGAACATTCAAACCAAGAAGATAACAGGAGCACTGTGTGTGGTCCTCTCAAATTAAGGTACTGAGTACTTGGCTTCTGGAGGGGTAAGTGCCTCATTCCTCCTAAGTTGAAGCTGTCTTGCATAGCAGTGTTCCAGCCCTGTCCTACATTTTATAGGGTAATTTCAGATTATTAAAAAAAAATACCAAAAACTCCCAACAAATTATTTTAAATGGGGGAAAATTGCAGAATCCTATCTAATAAAAGAGTAATATGCAAATTGACCATCACTCCAACTCACAAGATGGCCACCCCCATGTGGTCAAAGATGGCTGCCCCCATGTGGACACAAGATGGCCACCACAAGATGGCCTGCAGGGGAGAGCAGTTGTGGGCGATCAGGCCAGCAGGTTAGGGGAGTTGGGGGGGACCAAGCCTGCAGGAGAGGGCAGGTGGGGGGGACCTAGGCCTGCAGGGGAGGGCAGTTGGGGGCAACCAGGCCTGCAGGGGAGGGCAGTTAGGGGCAATCAGGCTGGCAGGGGAGCAGTTAGGCATCAAGCAGGCTGGTAGGGGAGTGATTAGGGGGTGATCAGGCTGGCAGGCAGAAGCAGTTAGGGGCAATCAGGCAGGCAGGCAAGTGAGCAGTTGGGAGCCAGCAATCCTGGATCGTGAGAGGGCAGTCAGACATCCCTCAAGGGGTCCAAGATTGGAGAGGGTGCAGGCTGGGCTGAGGGACTCCCCCCACACCCACCCTTCTTTGCATGAATTTCATGCACTGAGCCTCTAGTAATATGAAATAACATTTTAAAATGGAAACTAATTCTTATTCATTTAATATATCAAAAATGGTACACAAATGGATAGCTTCTTTTATACATTTGTTTGAGCTAAAACAACAAAAACAGTTATAGTTTTTTTAGGATTATTTAGGATTCCTTAGACATATAAATACTCTAAGTACATAAATAAGGAGTATGTCTAAACTAAGCATTACTTGCCTGGCTTTATAAATATTAAATAGAAACCTACAGATGTAAGGAGTGCAATTAGGAAGCTTGAAGAGATATGTTGGAACTTCCAAGCTAAAATTGCTTATAGGGAAACAGGTTTGGAGAAGAAAAGTGACTTCTGGAGGAACAATGTGAGGCAGAATTTGGTCTCTGATCATGGCAGGACCACACTTCTGTTCATTTTAAACTTTGTATTTTTTCTGAGGTTCCGTGTTATTGTTGAAATAAGACTTGGCATTTGTTCTAACTGCCTCTTAGTGCCAGACAGTATCCTACTTAATGAATAAACAAAAATCCTATTCTCATGGTGCTTATGGGTGTGTGATTGTGTGTGTGTGTGTGTGTGTGTGTATGTGTAAAGAGTAACCTCATAGGCTGCTGTGAAAATTAACTGGGTCAGCATATATAAAACCGGACCAATCAAGGAGAGGCTATTATTGTCATCCTGCTTTTTTAGATGAGGAAACCAAAAGTACAGAGAGGATGAGTACTTAATCAGGATCACACAGCCAGTGAGTGGCAAAGCTAGATCCAGTCTGGGTAGTCACACCTGAAGACCATGTCCCTCACCTCTTCTCGGCATCAAAAACCCTTGGCAAAAATGGTGAAAAGATTGACTAGCCAAGGAAACATAGGAAGTGGCCATTAATGCTTCTAGAGTGTTTAGATGACCCTTGAAGGGACTTAGGCACAATTTGGACCTCAGTTTTTTATTTGTTTGTTTTTTAAGGAAAGTGGATAAAACAGTGATCCTTGTAACCTGTCAATTCATATTTGAAATTTTTCTTCTCCTTATCACTTTGCAAAGCTGCTTTTTTTCCCCCATGAGTGGTACAAGGTATTGGGAAGAATGCTTGCTTCTATGAGTCCTTGATTGTAAATTCTAGTTTGACCACCTTCTTTAGTAAGTCTCTTTTCTTTTTTTGTTCCCTGAGGGAGACAGATGGGCTTCACAATATTATCTCTGTTCTCTTGAACCTCTAAGATTTATGAGTAATCTATGAAATGTTTATAAAGTATGCAGTGATAGGTAAGTGTTGGGGGAGGAGCAGAGAGTCCTTGAACAAATATGAATGATCAAGGGACTGCAGCAAAATCAGTCATGCTGATTCAGTCTAGTGATTTTCCCTCTCAAAATAGCAAGTTGGCCTTCCTCTTACAGGGGAAGTTTATTTGCTGATAACCATCATGCTGATAACTATGACTCAGTTGTGCCAAGTAGGTGAGCAAAACCACACTGATGAGAAACACAAGGCCTATTCTATTTTGAATGTCCCTAACTCTTTTGGTATGTTGGGAAAGTCATTTCATCTGTGATTTTTTTTATTTTTATTTTTTTTCGCTGAGACGGGGAAGTTTCTCGGTCTTCTCCAAGCATGGCTAGCTTGCTGAACCACATGTTGTATTGAACTATGTACATGTTTGTTTACTTCATAGAATTCTAAACTTCTTGAGGGCTGGGGCCTCATCAATACATAAATACTTGGTAATACATATGTACTAACACTTTGCACAATGCCAGGGAAATAGTATGTGACCATTATGTATTTGATACGTAAATGGAAGAGCTTAGCAAACTATACCAAAAGTTATGTAAATAATTATTATTTTCAGGAAGTGTAACCGTAATACCAGATGGATTCAAGTCAGCAGCCTCTAGTAACACCTGGACCGCCCCTCATAGATGTCTTCTTCTAGGATTTTGGAGGCTACAACTCTCATTCTTAGGAAGTCAGAGCATTTTTAAAAGTGATTAATTTCACCAAATCTATATAACAATCTCCATTTGGTAAATAACCAAGAAAATTCCACCCAGAGACTCATTTCACCTTCCATGTCCATTTTTCAAAAGCATATTTCATGATTTATATATTTGCATTCAGCTTAAGTATTTCCTTGCATTTTTCCCTTCCTAATGTGTCATAGGTGCTCTCTGTTTATTGTTCTATAGAGTGGTCAGCAAACTTTCTCTGGGACACTAACTGTTTAGGCTTCATAGGCTTATGGTTCCTAAGGCAGCTGCTCACTTCTGCTGCTGTAGCACTAAAGCAGCCATAGACACATAAACAAATGGCCCGGCCATGTGCCAATCAAACTGTATTTAAGAAAGCAGACAGCCTTCCTTCCCCTTAGTTTGCTCACCTCTCTTCTATAGAACTCATATGGATCATTTAAGATGTTAGGTAATATCCCTTTGATTTATTAATTTACTTAGTTACTTGTATACTTAAAAATTTGGGCTATTTTTTAAAAATGTATTTTTTATTGATTTCAGAGAGGAAGGGAGAGGGAGAGATAGAAACATCAATGACGAAAGAGATCATTGGTCAGCTGCCTCCTGCACACCCCCTACCTGGGATTGAGCCTGCATGTGCCCTGACCAAGAATCGAACTGTGACCTCTTGGTGCATAGGTCAATACTCAAATCACTGAACCACACCAGGTGGAGTGGGGTATGCTTTTGTTCTTGTTTTTGTTTTTACCTTTGCTATTATACTGCAGTGAGCATCTTCTGTGTTTAGTGTGGTTTTTCCCCACGTGTTTATTTTTGCTGATTTCTGTAACATAGATCTCAAGCACTCTTACAGCCTTGTCAAGACTGTTTTCTAAAACAGCAGAGGAGCAGGCAGTGTTGGCTTAGCCACACCTGGCCTGTGTGATTGGCTGACAGGGAGAAGGGAACATGACCAAGAGCCTGTGCCAGAGAAACTCTCAGGGATGGAGGTTGCATCATATGAGGTTACCAATATTAGACTGCCTTAGACCTATAAAAATTGCTGTTTCATGTAGTTCAGCACAATTAGCATAAACTTTGTCAACCTTACACACAGCAAACCCTCTAACATTGCAGCCTGAGTACATCCTAGGCCTTTATTTCAGTGTTCCTTGTCCTGGGTTGGGGCTTGAGCAGGGACACTAGGAGTGGTGAGCTGAACTCATGCTTGTGAAGATAGTCTTAGCCAGAGGGAGACAGATGGGCTTCACAATATCATCAACTACTAAGATTGAAGCAAAATGTGCCTATTTAGTAGCCCTTAGTAATTTATCCTGTGCTATGTGGCTTTAGTGGGTGGTGAATCCAGGATTCAAATCCAGCTCTTTTGAATTCTAAGGTCATACATTTTTAACTCTACCACTCAATATAACTTGATTTCAGAGCTAGTCAGACACAAGTATAGTTTAGCCCACTCATTCCTCTAAACTTGAGGTTTGCAAACTATAGTCCTGTTTTACAAATAAAGTTTTATTGGAACACAGTCTAATTCATTTATTTACCTATTCTCTATGCACCTTTTATATTGCATGGTGGAGTTGAGTGGTTATGACAGAGGCCTTAAACCTGTAAGCCTTAAAAATTTAAAATATGGCTCTTAAAAAGGAAGTATGCCAACCCCTGCATGCAGGTACAGTAGTACTGTATTTGTTATCTTAGAATAAGACATTGCAAACTCTAACCCATGGACCCAAACTAACCTACTTTATCCTTTGGTCAAGAAAAGTATTGAAGCACAGCTGACTGTGGTGTCGATTTGAACTGCTTTTGTTCAATTAAATTAAGTCAATGCCTGAAATTGTGTCCAACTCCCCTCATAGAAACTTAGCATGAATTTCCCTCCCCCTGCATCTCTCTATCTATGATCTCATTGTGGAATATGTCTCCCTCCTCCACAAGGAGATGTTATAACATGAGGGTTTCAGGTTCTGAAGCTAAAGCCTCTGAGTTCAAATCCTGGATCTATCACTTTATAGTTACCATTGGAATAAGACAAAGGGCCATATTAGTGAAATAAAGTAGACAGAATACTTAGTAATAAGGTTACATTAGCTCTCTCATGATCAGAATTCTATATAATAAAAGGCTAATATGCAAATCAACTGAAGGGCGGAACATCAAGTCGAGCGCTGCTCAGCCAGAAGACCTGAGCCAGGCTCACGCCTTATGAGTACAGCGGTGGTGGCAGGAGTCTCTCTTGCCTCCGCAGCAGTGCTAAGGATGTCTGACAGTGCTAAGGATGTTCATCCCACTGTGCTTAGGATGTCTGACTGCTGGCTTAGGCCCACTCCCGGGAGCAGGCCTAAGCTGGCAGTCAGACATCCTCTGAGAGCTCTAGGACTGTGAGGAGGCACAGGCTGGGCTGAGGGACACCCAACCTTCCCCCCTCTAACCCGCCCCCCCCCGTACGAATTTCATGCACCAGGCCTCTAGTGGTTTAATAAATGTGGAGAATGAGAGAAGAAAGGATTTTGTATCGTCCTATAGAAAAATTTTATCTCTTGTTCTTGTATTTTGTTGGGAGTGGACCTTTTGAGTGGAAAACTATAGTCTACAAACAGCAGGATTTTGTTCCTGTTACATAACAGCTCTGTTCCCTTAGGTCCGTGGTTGGCAAACTGTAGCTTGCGAGCCACATGCGGCTCTTTGGCCCCTTGAGTGTGGCTCTTCCACAAAATACCACGGCCTGGGCAAGTCTATTTTGAAGAAGTGGTGTTAGAAGAAGTTTACATTTAAAAAATTTGGCTCTCCAAAGAAATTTCAATCGTTGTACTGTTGATATTTGGCTTTGTTGACTAATGAGTTTGCCAACCACTGCCTTAGGTATAAGCTATCTATTCTCTCTGAGCTGAGCCTCCCTTTTCTCGCTGGGGAAAAGGGGTTCTGGGTGTCTGTTTCCTCATAAGCTTATTGTGAGGATGAAATGAGGTAATTTGTAAAATGCCTGGAATGTGGCAGTTGCTATAAAAATGTTAGTTTCTTTCCCTGCCTTTCATACCCAGAAGTGTTTTGTTATGTAAATTTTATTTGGTGACTAACCATGCTTATCATATAGACATTTATTTATCTTCCTTTTCCAGCATACTTTCTCCTTGTAAGCTCTCTGGGTGAAGTTTTCCTTTTGATCGTCGGAGGCTGATCTGGAAGGTGAACCAAAAAAGGATGGGGAGGTGTCTTTACTGTAATGGGGAGGGAGGGAAGTGGACCTGCAAGTGGACCACAGATTCACGAGGCCTCTTCTTCCCGTATTTAATTGCAGTATAAAAAAGAGGGCAGCAAGGTGACCAGCTACTGCGATGAGACCATGACCGGCTGGGTGCATGACGTGCTGGGCCGCAACTGGGCTTGCTTCACTGGAAGGAAGGTGGGGACTGTGACGGAGAATGTGAGAGTGAACGCTGCCCACCTTGAGGGTCTCCAGGAAAAGTGAGTTGTCACAAATGAACAATATATTCCGTTTCATTTTTATCGTATATGACATTCAGTGTGTATGTTAAATTCTTGGAAAATTTTATTTTGATTATATAAGACGTATTTGGCTTGGAAACAAAACCTTACTGGAAAAATATGTCGACTGATGTAAATGAGAGAAGAAAGCATGGTTTTTCAAAGGCCTCCAAACATGATGTGTAAGAGGACTACAGAACCACAGTGACTAATGAAGAAAAATCATTTTATTATTGCCATATAAAAGCATGTTGCATGATGTTTGTAGATACATATATTTATGTTGCAACAAGTGTAGATGATACTAATTGAACAAAAATTTTAAACAAGGCAGTAGTAACTGAAATTAAAATTCTTAGTGTTTATGTGGTGGATGCCATTTGCTAGGGCTGCTGCAGCAAAGGACCACTGACTACATGGCTTAAACAACAGAAACTTATTTTCTCACAGTTCTGGAAGCTGGGTGTCCAAGATGAAGATGGGGGCAGGTTTGGTTTGGTTTCCTCTGTGGCCTCTCCCTGGGCTTCTCATGGCCACCTGCTCTCTGTGTCCTCATGTGGTCATCCACTGTCTGTGTCCTCATTTCCACTTCTTATAAGCACACCATACAGATTGGGTTAGGGCTCCCTCGTATGACTGCTTTTTACTTCAATTACTTCTTCAAAGGCCCAGTCTCCAAATACAGTCACATGCTGAGATCCTGGAGGTTAGGACTTCAGCATCTGAATTTGGACAGGACATAGTTCAGCAGTTAATACGCACTTAATGCTTTTGTTAAGTGCACTTAAGTTAGGTAACATGAACTGCACAAACGAGATTTCAGGCTTTATTGGTTTGGAAGGAAAAGAAAAATAAATATGATTGGTAGTAGATTGTTGTTTTATTTAGCTGTGAAATACCCTGAAAGTGCGTATGAACACATCATCTAAAGCAGGTCACACTGACAGGAATGACTCCTGCAGCGCAGAGGCGGGGGGCGTGCGTTTTGAGGACGGGATGTGCCTGTCTGGGAAAGTGCACACTGACCCATGCCCCCATTTAGCTTTTAAATTGCTTTGCGTGGCTTGATCATTGAGCAACACATTTCCAAGTAAGCTGTTCACTTTTTACCCTGCTGTTGAGGATATACTATGTACTGTTGTACTTTTTTGATGTTTCAAACATTGCCTCATTTAGCATAGAAGCTAAATTGCTAACTGGAGTGCTCAGAACCTATGTTGCATCACTTGTAAAATGAGGAGGAAATTACTCTCAAGATCTCTTTCAGCTCTTAATAATCTGCTAACCCATAGTGAGGTACATAACTTTTTAATCTCATTAGGTTTAATATAGATAATATATATATATATATTATCTATATATATATGTGTATATATAGATATCTATATATATATATATATCACCCATTAACTTCATAATATGCTAAGTATGAGCTAGTTTTCAGCAGTCACATCCTTGCTCACGGCAGCATAAGGATGTGATTAAGTGGAAAACAGAGATCAGAGACATGGCCAAAGGTGATATCACCCAGCCTACGGCATTGCAGTACAATTTTCAAGTTCAGTGCCAGTTTGGTAAAGCCGGTTGGCTTCTGTTCCCCTTTGTCAGGGACTCTCACATTTTTTAAAACAAGACCATTTCCTGGTTTGAATGCTCAGTGGCTTTATCTAGAATCTTACTGGCAACTGGTTCCTGTAACACCAGCACAGCCTTCTCTGCCCCTGTGCTGAGGCACTGCCCGATGATAGTACTGATAATACTGCAGGTCGCCGTCCCCTATGCCAACGTGAGTTTCTCCAGGAGGTTTTGTTCTCCATGGGCTCCAGTGTATTGACCACGCCACACCCTTTCATTTTGGTGAGAACCAGGGCGTCACTCATGAGGTCTAGAAGAGGGTCTGGGTGTGAACGCTGTAGAAAGAATAAGCAGCCTTTAGACTCTTGTGGATTGAATGGTTCACGATGGTGGAGGGAAGCGTGTCAAAGCTCAGGAAGTCTCACTGTTTGCATTCTCCACCACAAAAGTGTCAAGGCCGCTCTTGTGCGGATAGAACCAGGGCTCCACCTCCTCCTGGCTCATGGCTGACAAGGTGAAACTGCGTCCGGTGCCTGGTACCTGGTGGGGAGCTGGTGCACTATTGGAATATCCTTTGTACCCATTGGCCACATTCCAGCTGTCTTGGGAGACTCTGGCAGTCAATCAGCTTCTGTGGGTTTAGGGACCAATGCCAATACCTGCAGATGCTGATAGGTTTGGTAATTCGACCCACGCTGCATGAACTGCTGGGAAAGTGCCCTCCAGGTGAACCTGCCCGGTTATCTCACGGATCAGGACTGGAGCCACCCTCTTGGAGCACAGCTTCTTGTGGACATACAGGAAGTTGATCTCCAACATCTTCTCTGTGTCACAGACCTGGATGTTTGCTCGGATGGTGCTGACAAACCCAACCAGTTTCCGACTTGAGAGCACTCGAACCCACAGTGCCATTGAGGGAGCCAGCCAGTGCTGGAGAGCCCATAAAAGAAGTTCTGGGGAATAATCAAGTTGAAACATGTTGCCATCCTCTTGCACATAATTCTCAGTCAGGAGGGTGTATAATTCTTGTTCCACACCACGATCCCTAGGTCCACGGCGTCCCAGGTGAAGGCCTGTGGCAGGGCATGGGGCCCCTGGCGGATGTTGTCTTTGTCAGGCTCTGCACTCGGGATCCAGGCTGTTGACCAGGGCTCCCAGTTTGAGGACCTGCAGCTTTACTTGCTAGCCTCTTCCATTGTTTTGGCAATGAAAACAGTTCAGTGGCCTTCTGTATTTCCTGACCCTCTGCTGGCAAAGACTTCATCTTCACATGCCGATTCTGGGCTGACTCTGTCTCGCTGCCTTTTTCTTAGTTCTTCTTGTTTCTTTGTCTTCTTTTTGGCTCCAGTAGCATTGGCTGGCCTCAAACCACCCCAGTGTAGCTGCTGTCCTCCTTGTCTTCGCAATCCTGTGGTGCTCAAGACCATTTCATTTCCCTTCCATCACCTGAGGCCTGAGGCGCCAGTGACTGTCACTCTCTGCCATGCCTCCTTAATCTCATTGGATCTCAGACACGAAAAACAATAGTGTTTAAGACCTACTTTGTCATTACTGTAACACACGTAGCATAGGATATTTTTATTTTCTTAATATATTTTCATTGATTACAGAGAGGGAGGGAGAGGAAGAAAGAAACATCAGTGATGAGAGAGAATCATTGATTGACTGCCTCTAGCATGCCCCATACTGGGGTTCGAGACCGCAACCTGGGCATGTGTCCTGACCGGGAATCAAACCCTGACCTCCTGGTTCACAGGTTGACGTTCAACCACTGAGCCACGCTGTTTTGCTAGATGTTACAATACAGGTCTGGTTACTGCTTTTCAAATACTTGAAGTCCATGACTCTTATCAGTGGAAAATATTTCAAGGTATACATTTAGAATTTAACATTTACTCTTGTCTAAAGAAACCAATAACTGTCATTTTGTTTTCATTGCGATAGTGTGGTGAGAAGTACGATACAGGCAGTTTTATAATCTATTTAAGAAAGATACATCTCTGGTTCCACACTTTTCAACAAGTGGGGAAGAACTTTGGTAAAAACATTAAAATGTTATCAAGGTAGTTGCATGTTTTTCTTATTAATTTCAGTGCTGCCAGGTTCTTTGACTATATCAAAATGGTCTCTCTATGAAATAAGAATTCATATACTCTGGGCCTAAATGGAAAATGGTATAATTTTTCAGGAAGGCATTTTTTTTGGGGGGGGGGGGCGGGGGAGTAATGTAACATCAGCACTTTATTCAAGTCTTTAAAACAGTCTTTATTCTAAAATAAAAATGTTTTAAAATCCACAGGTTAAGTACACCGTGGTATACTTTTGTTGGGAGGTATTCCAATAGTCTAAATTAAGAAAAAGAAAAGCTCACAGTATGTCTAAGATGGTACTCTGATTAGGTTTATCTTGCTTTGCATAAAAGAAAGTTTATGGAAGTCTTGGATAGTGAGTCATACTTCAGCCACTGAATTGTATTCAGTTGTAATAATATGACACATTCTATAATTCTTAGCACCTGGCACCTGGTACATGTTTGAATTAAATGAATAATTAACTCCCCTATTTTTTTCTTTGTGAACATGTTCTCTGTATGTTATATTTATTTACATCTGACTCCAAGCATTTAGTGTCAGGTGCACCAGTGTTTCTCAAATTTTAAAGTTATTGTGAGTCACTGCTCTGGGGAAGAAGGGATCTTATTAAAATGCATATTCAGATAGTGTGGGTTGGCTGCTTAGAGTCTGCATTTCTACCAAGTTTCCCTGTTCAACAACCCAATTTTAGTAACAAGGATATAAACCAAATGTTCATATGGAATACTTTTTTAAATCATGTAGTTATAATGTTTGCCATATTCTGTGTACATTATACAGTTCTGTTCTCTTTTTTTT
This sequence comes from Corynorhinus townsendii, assembly GCA_026230045.1. NCBI lineage: Eukaryota > Metazoa > Chordata > Mammalia > Chiroptera > Vespertilionidae > Corynorhinus > Corynorhinus townsendii. The sequence continues at coordinate 56,793,089 of JAPDVU010000008.1, read as the reverse complement.
TATGATTACAAAGTTATAAAAGTGCATAGTAGAAACTGTAGGAGGTAGGTGAAAGATAGTGATCCTGTGTCACCACTCAGATAACCATGGTTGGCATTTTTAAAAGGTATTTATATTATAAATATATATTATACTTTCACATAATTGGTTAATTTTCTATAAACTTCTTTGTATCCTGCTTTTTAATTTAATATAGGATTAGCACCATTCCATATTACTAAATAACCTTCTAGACATTTTTACTGACTACACTATACAGTGTATTATTTATTTAATCAGTCCCTTATCTTAAAAGATTCCTTTAGGTTGTTTATAATCTATCAGTAGTGTAAGCCTTTCATTGAACATCTTTGTACATACATCTTAGTTAGCTTGAACCTTTACTTTCATCAGAGTCATTCCAGTTCCGGGCTACTGATACATATATGAATCTCCTCAGGCAAAAGTGGGCAGTGCTTTTTGGATTCATAGGCTGTCTCTTTATATATGAACCAAACCAAATTGCTTTGGTGCCAGAAAAATGGCTTTGTTTGAACAAAGGATATGTACACAAACTGTACTATAGCCTGATGTCTTTAGAGCCAAAGTAAGGGAATTTTTCTGATAAAAAAATTGATTACCATTTATTGTTGGAGTGTCTGATGCCATCACTTGAGGCTCCCAAGTGTTCCTTAGCTGGGTTGATGGGGTCATATTCAATACAAAATGACTTGAGTACAGTGACTATTCATTAGGTTTGAGGTTAGTGCAGGGATCCTTACTATTTTTTACTTTTGTCTTCTGAAGTTCGGTTTTATTTTACCTCATAATTTTCAGTTGACCTCAATTTTGTGTTCTGTATATTTGATATTGCTTTTCCCATCGACTGTTGGGAAATTTGGCATTGTATGTTTCTCTCTATACCACGGTGTACTTAACCTGTGGATTTTTTAAACATTTTTATTTTAGAATAAAGACTATTTTGAAGATTTGAATAAAGTGCTGATGTTACATTACTTAAAAAAAAAATTGCCTTCCTGAAAGATTATACCATTGTCCATTTAGGCCCAGAGTATATGTATGCTTATTTCAATGGAGTCTAGTTACATCAGTAAAGAGTGTGCCTCAAGCTATCTTGTTTTTGTTGGCAGGTATTCCAATAGGCTCTACAAATATAATCATGACTTTGTGAAAGCGATCAATGCCGTTCAGAAGTTTTGGACTGCAACCACATACCTGGAATATGAGACTCTTACCCTGAGAGAGATGATTAGGAGAAGTGGTGGCCACAGACAGAGAATCCCCAGGTAATAAAGCACGTCTCTTGACACCAATAAAGATATTGAATGCCATCATCACTTCCAACCAGCATCTCTCCCTGGGTTGCCCACCATTTTACTGGTCATCCCAACTTATGTTTTCTTTTTCTGTTATCTAAGGAAGGGAGAGAGAGAAAAGAGTGAGAGAAACATCAGTGTGAAAGAGAAACAATCTATTGGTTGCCTCCAGCTCCCACCCTAACCAGGGATTGAACTTGAAACCTAGGTATGTGCCCTGACTGGGAATCAAACCTGCTACCTTTTGATGTATGGGACGGTGCTCCAACCAACTGAGCCACATTGGCTAGGGCCTGTTGTCTTTTCTTCTGACTATTTCCCTTTCCTATTCACACACACTCTCAAGCTCCCCAAGTCCTGTTTCTGGGTTTTGCTTTCACAGCATCTGCTGTTTCCATGGTTCGCTTTCCATTTTCTTTTCTTTTTTTAAATATATTTTTTACTCGGGGGTAAAGGTTTTAGGGAATGAGAGATATCTGTAATATATTTTTTATTAATTTCAGAGATGAAGGGAGAAAAAGAGATGGAAACATCCATGATGAGAAAGAATCATTAATTAGCTACCTCCTGCACACCCCCGACTGGGGATCAAGCCGGCAACCTTGGCGTGTGCCCTGACCGGGAATCAAACTCTGGCCTCTTGGTTCATAGGTCAATGCTCAATCACTGAGACACTGGCTGGGCTCCCTTTCCATTTTCTAAACTCTGGCTTAGTTAGGGCTTTGTTGTTTCTTTCCTGCCTTGTGGATCAGCCTCCTGCTCCCTGTCTCTTTGGTATTTTTTCCTGCTCTATCCCCATTCTAAACCAATCTATAAAATATTGCCAATTTCATCTTTCTTTACTCAGCTATTATTGTGTTACTACCTATTGCCTAATGAATATATTTAACTTGGTAAGCAAAACCATCTAAACCTGACAGTAACTACATTTACTACTGTGACTCTCTTTCAAATATATGACACACAATGACTGGAAACTTTCCTTTCATATAATCTCTATTCATGATATTCCCTTTGTCTCAAATACCCCTCAACTTGGCTGTAATAACTGTCAAATTTGCCACCTGTAAACATCTCAAAATCATCTTTCTGTATGAAGTTCCAACCAAAAATGTGTCTTGTTTATCAATATACTTTTACTACTCTCAGCCAGAAGTAACATTTTCTATCTTTAGCTTACACACCCCAGAGTGTATTGTTACTTTGGGAAATTAGGTCGTAATGCTTTTAATTTATATAGTCAGGAATTTGGTAGATTTTTACTAGTAAAAAATTATTTCAAAACCACAGCTGTATCTTTCAGAGTATACCACCTTAACATTTGTTAAATAGCCAAGGATGTTTCTGTGATGGCATACCTTGCTTCAGAAGAAATTGATAGAACTGAAGGGCAGGGAACTGGAAACCAATAGGGAGCTAGTGTAAGTCAGTAAATTGTGTAGGTTGATATTTTCCCTTAGTAATCATAATGTTTTCCAAATTTCCGAGATGATATTGATTATTTCCTTAATATAAATAGAGTCCTTGGTCCAGATTTTATTGTTTGAACAGGCCACTCATAGGTTAACTGTTAAGTAATTAAAATGCATTCTAACTTTTTATCTGCGGACTAATAATCCTAATGCTTGGACATTCTTCAACTATGAGACTGTTTGGAGACTTTTCCTGTCTCTCATAGTTCTGCCCCTTTTTCAAAAAGAATCTTACGTGATATTTCTCAAGGTGTATTCTAAGGAACTGCTTGTCCATGAGATGCTCTTGATAATCGAAATTGGGGAGTGGAGTATATCGAGTCCCTTCTTAGATTCATAAAGTGAAGAAGTGGGGCTCTTGCCTGAAAGACATGACCCTCAGACACAACTGCTTTGCCACATGTCATGTGCCATATCTGAGGAACTCCCATGCTAGGCTCCTCTCTCTCGCTCCAACCAACTACCTTTGTTCTGGGGAAGGGCTAGCTTTATGAAGGGCTGCTTTTGAGGCAAAGGCTCCATAGGAGGCTTGGGATATGGAAATGGAATTGACTGAAGTTGGAAAAACTGAAGTAGACATTGTGGTCTAGCTGCCCCCATTTCAATTGCATTTTATATACAATAAAAACTCTTGGAGAGTCTTTTTTAAAAAATATATTTTATTGATTTTTCACAGAGAGGAAGGGAGAGGGATAGAGAGTTAGAAACATTGATCAGCTGCCTCCTACACACCCCCTACTGAGAATGTGCCTACAACCAAGGTATATGCCCTTGACCAGAATCGAACCTGGGACCCTTCAGTCCACAGGCCGACACTCTATCCACTGAGCCAAACCAGTTAGGGCAAGATTCTTAACTTTAGGTGTAGGGAATTTGTGCAACTGCTGAAATTATAGAAAAGTTATTATTTTGGAGCATCTCCCTGAGTCCAGAACTTTCACCAGATTCTTAAAGAATTTGGACCTAATTGATTAAGAGCCGGTAATGTAAAGTGTAACTATCATGTAATTCCCACATCTCCATCTTCCAAATTCCTCTTTCACTCTCTTAATTTTTACACCATTCAGCTTCAGTTGTCACTCTGTTTTTGCTTTGTCTGTGGTGCGTTGATGGGGAAACATTCTGCCTTATAGAGTGGTGGGAAGGAGAAAGTTAACATTTGAATGCTCCTTGTGGGCCAGAGAGTCACTTAAATCTATCAGTATTCTATTTAATCCTTTCAATGACATGAATGATGATGATGACAGTTATCATAATAGCTTAGTAATTTATTAAGGACTTATCAGAGACAGGCATTGTTCTAAGCACAATTTTCCTAAAAATTCTTTGAGTTAGATATGCTTATACTCATTTCATAGATTTGTGGTGTTAAGATCTTTTACTAATGCCCTGGCCATTGTGGCTCAGTTGGTTAGAGCATCATCCTGTACACCAATGGGTGGTGGGTTCGATCTCCAGTTGGGGTATGTGTAGGAGGCAACCTATCAATGTATCTCTCTCACATTAATGTTTCTTTCTCTCCCTTCCTCAAAAAAAAAAAAATTATTGAATCAAAAAAGTTTTTTAAAATCCAGCCAGTGTGGTTCAGTGGTTGAGGGTTGACCTATGAACCAGGAGATCACGGTTCGATTCCCAGGCCAGGCACATGCCTGGGTTTCAGACTTGATCCCCAGTAGGGGCCATGCAGGAGGCATCCGATCAATGATTCTCATCATTGATGTTTCTATCTCTCCCTCTCCCTTCCTCTCTCTGAAAATCAATAAAAATCAATAAAAACATATTTTACAAAAATAAGATCTTTGACTAATGTCACACAGCTAGTGAGTGGTGAAGCTATTTGTAGGAGGTTGATATAGCTCTGAGATACCCGCCCTGAAATTATGTTATGCTGCCATGCTTCAATTCTTTTTTTATCTTCCATATTTTTAGTGTGTTTTTAGCTATTTATGGGACAATTAGTTAACATTTATTGAGTAGTTGAATCTTTTGGCCTCTCAACATAAAAATCACAGAAATTGTTCATTTCCTTCCAAAATTTGTTTGTACCTAGTTTTTATTCATAAATTTCAGAGTAAATATCCATGGTTTATATCTTTTTTTTCTGTCCAACATATAAAATTTTCATGATGCATAGCTTTTTATGTATCTTGGTAATTCCATGAACATTTCTAGGTTAAATGTTTTATAGCATTACTATAATTTCCTTGTATTTGTTATGGTAGTTTATGTATGTTTCATGTCTCTTAATGCTGTCTTTTATATGATCAAAGACCACCTCCTGTTCATCTTCTAGCAATGTCCCTGGCTTAGTTAACATTGTAGCAAAAAATTGACATTTCTATATGGAATATGCCATCTATTATTTTTAAAAAATACATCTTTATTGATTTCAGAGAGGAAGGGAGAGGGAGAGAAATAGAAACATCAATGATGAGAATCATTGATCCACCGCCTCCTGCATGCCCCATACTGGGAATTGAGCCTGCAACCTGGGTATGTGCCCTGACGAAGCTGAGCGTTGACCTAGGACCTCATGGTCGATGTTCAATCACTGAGCCACACTGGCTGTGCAGTGTTATCTATTTCTTACAGTTCTCAAGGTTATAATTGCTAGTCAGAAATGATTTCCCCCCTGTCTTTCATTTCACTTCCATTTTGACCTAGCATTAACTTTTATCATTTCTTAAAGAAGTGTGTGAGAGAAGGACTTGGTATTAGTTGCAGAGGACATGAAGAAGTGCAGAAATAATTTTTGTCAATGACTAAATTGGAACCTGGTAAAAACCAACTTGGTAACCACTGGAAAGTTAGAACTCTGTGGTATGATAATTCCAAGTTGAGTAAGAAATGCAAGTAGTTTACAATAACAGAAAAATGAATGTTACCACAATATAACAGTAGTGCCCTAACACAAGAGATGATGGAGTATAGAGAGAAGTGGGTTTTTGTTGGGGGTTGTGGGTAGAGGCTGTTGTATGAGCAGTCTTTAAAATTAAAAGTCAGGGAAAAAACTCTAAGGGGATTTCTTTCTAATCAGTGGGCAGCAAGCATTTTAGATAAAAGGAACAGAGACATGGAACACAGAGCATTCGGCAGACTTGGGCAAACTAAGAATTCAGATGTGGCTACAGCTAGAATGCTGTGTGTGTGTGTGTGTGTGTGTGTGTGTGTGTGTGTGTGTGTGTGTGTGTATGTATGTGTGTTTTAAATCTGTAATACAGAAAAGCTTGTAGAATAATTTCCTCATTTCCAGGCAATGATGGATAGGCAAAAAAGTCTATCCATCATTTCATCATCCCAGGCAATTCTCCTTTTGTGCCTTATTTTCCAAGCATGTCCTATAAGCTCTAGTTTTATAATGATAAAGCAATTTTGTCCTGTTTATGGAGCTAGTCTGCCTACTTTACACTTAATCTTTTGTTTCTGTGCCTGCTTCACTTCTTTTACCTCCACACTATCACTTACTACCCACCTCCTGAGTTAGATATCAGTAATTTTTATATATACTGTGTAGGCCATCTTTAACTTTCCATGTCTACTTTCTTGGTCAAAATCTGTTAAAAGTAAGAGAATGCAGCTACTGACACATGCTAAAAATAGCATGCAGTGATATATAAAGCCAGTGTCATTTCACAGGGGAAAATTACTAGATCATGAAAAAGAAATGGTTAATGAAAGTCACACAGTATAGTTCTGTAATAGAGATATTATGTAGATTGAGATATTATGTACATTATTGTGCAACACACATTGAAACATTGATGGGACAGGTGCCCCTTGGGTCTGAATGTATATCTTAGCCAACCAGGAGGTTGAAATTATGGAATTTGAAGTTAGGAAATCATCCTTAAAGGAAAGACTGTATATTAATGTCAAATGTATATTTCCATCCTAGGCCCAAACCTGCACCACTAACTGCTGAAATACATGAAAAGCTTTTACGTTTGCCAACATCTTGGGATTGGAGAAATGTTCATGGTACCAACTTTGTTACCCCTGTTCGAAACCAAGGTAAAAAAAGTCTTATTTTTCATTAATTTATTCTGAAACATTTATTGAACATTTACTATGTGCCAAGCTCTGCAGTAGATTCTGGAGATACAGAGGTTAAATGGGCATGATTCATTTTAGTAAAGAAATGGAAATGATACAGCCAATGAATATTCACTTCTTCTTTTGTATCCACAACAGATTTTGGTACTAGATAATCTCTCCAACTGAACTTAGAATTTCTTAATTATCCTTCTCAATATAGGTTCCATGTAGCTAATGGGATTAATCAGAGTGATATGTAAGCCAAACTCATTTGCTCTCCTAGTAGGAGAGACTCATGTAGAAACAAAGAATTGCATACAAATAGAATTAATATTCTGTCTACAAGTGATTTGCTGGAATCCTACTTTGCTACCTGTCTTCCCCCTCCCTGCCCTGACCCCATAATTTAGTCTTTAAATACTATAAAAGGCCATAAAATGGATCCATGATTTTTTTCTGGTAGATTTTTTGATCTGTGACCTTTCCATTTATTTTATGTCAGGATATTACCTATTATGGTAAATATTAACCTGGCTTCCAAAATGGTGGCCTGGGAGCAGAGCCTGGGTTTACCAAAAGTATGACTGCAATTCCATTTTGCAAGTTATTTCCAGGAATTGTATACAAAATGAATACATTTAATAACTCTTCCTCTAATAGCAGTTGATAGCAAGTTATCTTGTTATCCTAACCAACAATGACTTGGAGAATCATTTATGTAATACTCAGGTTTATTACTTCTAAGCTCAATTTCAAGATAATTAGAGTACATATGACTGATTTGTTACCATAAAATATGTGTAGTATTTGCTGTCCGGTAACAATCTGATTGGTATCTCCTGAGAACATTATAAGTTAATAACATCCGAGATAAATTGTTCTTCCCCTTTCCTAAAAATTCAGTGATAATCAGCCTGACCCACTTAATCAGCATTCACCACTGACCCTTCAATTCCGTCCTCACTGAATTCTTGCAAAATGTCCTAAATGCCCAGAGCTCTGAGCATGTCTTATAGCAGCCAGTCAGCAAGGTTCCTGTCCAGCTGACACCAGAGGTCTTCCCTTTGTACCAGTTATTTTAGGACTCTTCAGCTCTAGAGAAAGTGTAGAAATCATTCCCTACCTTCTCTTTTGCCGGGGAGGGCTTATTTGGAAAAGAGGGAATGGAAATGAGAGAAATTTGAAGGTAATAGAGAAATGAAAGGACTGATGTTAAAAGAGAGGATTAAAATTTTCTCTATCATCAAACAGATTTCCTATACTTATTTGAAATGGTTAAGTAACTACTACATGTCAGTATTGATTATGAGGGCCTGGCACAGGCTTGCTTTTGTGGTGTTGAGTGTTTATAGAATACTAGAAGCCCTATGCACAAAATTTGTGCAAGGGGCTCGGCCCCTGCAGCCCCGCCCACTGGTTGTTCCACAGTCCAGTCTAATTAGCATATTAGCTCTTTATTAAATAGGATGTTGTGTTAGGATTTTTTTTCTAGTGGCTGAGGATATAAAAACTAATATGACATGGTCCTTGTCCTAGAGACTTACAGTTTAACAAGACCTGCAAGTGAAACATTAAAATACAATATGAAAAATTATTTGAGAAAGTGTTTTTAAAACTCAATGGAAGCATAGGAGAAGGTGGGAAAAAAAAAAGTTTAGTTCCACTCACTCCCCAAACGATATGATCAACTAGTGATAGGACAATTATTCAGTGGAAGAAAATTAGACTTTCTAAAGCCAAGTTCTTTGATGTTGGTTTTCTTATAGCTTGAAAAAACTAATATTGTCTCCCATATCCCATATTTCGTGAGAGTTATAACTGTGAGTTGTACAGAGGCACGGGTAATTTAAAAACAGAGGGATTCAATAGATTAATTGCTTTTCAATTGATTCCTCGTTTGTAGTATCTTGTTTGGTATTGAGAAAATAATGTACTTAAAGGTTCCTCTTTTGACTTTCTTTTGGTTTTCTGTACTTTCGGTTGGAAAAAAAAATATTTTCCCTTCCTGCTAATTGGGCAACTTGGAAATTTCTACTAACTTTAAGAACACCAGTATTCTGTATAACCCAGAATTCAAAATTAGCCTCAGTTAAGGGAATTCACAACATTATGCAGAGAGCATATCAAGATGAATGAAAAAAGAGACATTGGGAGGACAAATGAGGTTTTAGCTTTATACTTGGAAACAGGTTTAAGCCCCAGCCTTAATGGCTGGCTTGACTTTGAAGTGTGAGAGGGAAGAGAGCTCAGAAATTGGAAGACATGAACTTCCTTAGTTTTTTCTTCCAGCTATGCTGCCTTTATTTACTCCATCTTTATGAGAGAAGAGGCTGTCTCTCGGGTCATGTTACTTAGGAAGTGCAGAGTGCTTTGCTAATGTTTAAAATTAGTTCATTTCAGACTTGTTTTAAATACTGTTTATGCCGGAAGGCAGGAACCATAAACTCTGTGCTTTGCCTTATTCATTTTACATAAAAGATAGAAATGCCAGAGACATCAAGTGATTTGCTCACAGCCACATAGCTGAGTGACGAAGCAAGTGGGAAGGGGAAAGGGGGAGGAATCCTGATTCCTTACTCCTATTCTGTATGTTTCCTGCTATTCTAAGGTGCAGCTGAACATTGTTAAATCTTGCAAAAGTCACATTATTTACTTAAGACTGTGAAAATGTGATTGTTGGAGAGTTCTGTCTGGGCCAGATCTCCCTTAGTCTTCTGAAGGGATAATGGTTCTTTTAGAATCTAGGCTCTGGCTTTGACGTTTGAAAGTCATTAATTACCTTGGCAGCTGACACATTCTTCTGGGAACTACAGGGACTTGAGGGAAGTTATCTCCTTTTCTCATCCCCATGTTTTTTTTCTGTTAACAGAGCACATTCTGATCTCTTGAATGTACATGTGACTCCCCCCCGCCCCCCTGCCCCGCCAATGATGGATGGTCAGAAATAACCAAGAGAGCTTATTTCCTTGGCTGCCATGGGCCAAGAATGCTGGGTGGCCAGAATGGGACTGTTTCCAGACTCTAGTGGGATGTTACTTTTGACAAACACCCGGGTGTTTCATTCTAGGAACAACTGGCTTTGGCTATGTATTGTCACTCATGTAGTTCTTGGACATTCTGTCACTTGAAAGTTGGGGAGGGTCCTAAGGATAGTGTTATTTGGATGGTTTAACCAAAATGTATAAGTTAGTTTTGGTCTGTTTAGTAACTAGATGACAGGGAAGGGGAATTTGAAGATTCATTAAGGTAGATGTAGACTGTGACCGGAAAAGGACACTAGGCCTGCGTTAGCAGACACTGGACACTAGCCCCTGCCATCCATTGGCTTTGTGACTTTGGACAGGTCATCATTGCTTCTTTCCAAGTCTCAGTGTGCACGTCATCACGTGAGTGGGTTGTACTACTAGATGAATTCCAAGGCCCTCTCCCAAATGTTTGTCTCTTTTTGAAAATATGTTTTTAATGATTTTAGAGAGAGAGGGAGAGAGAGAGAGATAGAAACATCAGAAGGGTTCTGTCTCCCTTACAGCTTAGAAACAAGTCAAGATTCACTATTTCCATTGAAGTCATTTACCCTCCTGGATGTAAATATGTATCTTGTTCATAACTTGACTCTTTCTTCTACAAACATGCATTGCGCTCCCTCGTTGCATCAGGCACCAAGATGAAGAGATCAAATTTCCTGTGAACAATCAAGGAAATTCACAGTATAGTTTGTGGAAAACAATATAAGTAATTGAAATAGAGTTTAGGATGTTAGAGCCTGAGCATAGAGTATCCTGGATTTACTTTGCACTCAGGGAGGAATGAGAATCAACAGTTGCCTTTTCCAAGTAACATATTTTAAATGCATAATGTTCTTTTGAATATTTTTCTCTCTAAGGAAGACAGTTACTAAATTATGAAATTTAGCTTTATTAAATAGAACAAACACAGCATTCTTTTTATGTAGAATGTGTTTTTTGGATTGTAATATGTCTATTCACTAATCTTGTTTTATGTGCGTAAGAGAGTGCTCACTATTCAGATAATTTGGTAACTAATATTAGTAAAATGAACAACATGCCAATTGTATATATTTGCATTTAGTACCTATGTCTTGGCACTAAATTTGTATCAGTGACAAAGAGACGATGTAATAACAGAAATATTAATATTATGCTCATTTCTTTCTAGAATTATAACAAGTAGAAGTCCCAGTTTTGTTATACTAGTATATGCGCCATATTTTCTTATTTCTTAACCACACATATTGAAGAAACATAAAAAAGTAGTATTGTTCACATATTTTTCCTTCTTTTGAAATAGCAACTGTGTTCCTAGCATATTCTTCTTAAGTAAATTGATTTTGTCTTTGCCAGAGCATTCAGGTATTAGATAAAGCTGTTTTCTTTTCTATTCTCCCTACCTCAATCCAGCTATTTTCATGTTTCTCTCTTCTCTCGGTAATACTTTTTGGGGACCATAGCTAAACCGCTGTTACCCTTTCCCCCTTGGAATCAGTCTTCTTTTAATTTCACTACCTCCATGTCTTATATCTTTATTTCCTCATTGGACATCTTAAGTGCCATATTCATCATTATAATTATTCTCTTCCTTTCTTGGGCTTTGTTGTCTTTTTGCCTCCTTGATCCTGGTTAAATCAAACTCTCTACAATATACCCATCCTTGAGCCTGTCTTAGGGTTAGTTCCATCCAGCAAGTTGCATTAGAAAATGCTGCTCTAGAGATATTTAAAAGCTCAGCTTACTTGTATCCCTCAGTCTGTTTCTCTCATTCTGGTGGCTCTGCAGACATAAGTCATTTCTTCATGATCAAGAATACTATCAAATGCTTTGCAGAAGTTAGGGGGTTCTTTCCTTTTTTTCTCTCTCTCTTAAAATATTCTCAAGGAAAGCCCCATATAGTAACATTTGCCTTTTGATGAAAAAGCTGAAATCTTAATATTGGCCTTTAAGTTCAGTTGTGTCTGTTGATTGACTTTTTTTTTTTTTACTGTGCTCGAGCAACACTCAGTATAAATATATTAAAATATCTTAACCACTGAGCTTTCTCTGTTTTTGTGAGTACCTCAAAGGTCTCTTGGGTTATATATCTTTTTTTTCCTCCATCACCAGAATCTTGTGGAAGCTGCTACTCATTTGCTTCTATGGGTATGCTGGAAGCAAGAATACGTATACTAACCAACAATACCCAGTCGCCAATCTTGAGTCCTCAGGAGGTTGTGTCTTGCAGCCAGTATGCTCAAGGTAAGTGTTGTATTTCAGGCACTGTTTCCAGTGTGTGTAGTTGTCCATTGTTGGCAAAGACAAAAGGATGGTGTAGTAGGGAAAGCACAATGTCTGTAGTCAGAAAATCCTGATGCAAGTCTGGCCCTATCAGTTATTAATGAGTGGTTTCTCATAGAATTTATTGCACCACCAATAGTTACTATAGATTGCATGAGCACTGCCTCTTAGGAGTCTCTTATATACATTACCCAGTGATGCCCCAAATCCTGAAAGAGGAGATATAATCCCTAATTTATAGACAGGGAACAGACACAAAGTTGTTCTATAATCTTTTAAAGGCCACACAGCTTCTAACCCTTAGAGTTTCAGTTTCCACTAAGGTCTCTCTCCAAAACCTAATTCTTGTTAAAACCAAACTAGCACTGGTTTCTCTTTAGGATAATTTAAAAATTCTGTATGTATGTTTTTGAGAAGAGGGCATATGTAATGTATGTAGAAAGCCTAATTGCCATTCATTCAGAGAGAAACAGTCCCATGTTAAAGTTTTCTTCTGTCAACCCCAGATTTAGCCAAGAGAAAGTTTCTCAGTTCACCAGCAGAGAATGATTATTTGCAGGTGGGCCTTTCATTCTTTCTGAAATACTTATCAAACATGGATATTGTGACTTCTAGGCTCTGGGGATTGTGATGTATCAAGATAGTCCCTTCTCTTTATGAAGAGCCACGGTGTGGTGTCTGGATATTTAATAACAACAATAATACTGAACTTTTGTTGCTTTTACATGAAGTGACTAATCCTACAAGAAAGGTGCTATTGCTGTCTATATTTTACAGATAAGTAAACAGAGTTACAGAGATATTCTTCCCACAGTTTTGGATTTGAACCTACATAGTGAGGTTGCAGAGCCTCCCACCTAACCACTAAGCTAGAGGTACCTTCAAGTGCAGAATAAATGTCTGTTAAATAAATAGGGATGATAGGATAGTGAGCTAGGTAGCTAATGGATGGATGAATGAAGTGCCATTTAAGCTAGGTATAACTTCCAGGTAGCATAAAAAATTAATGGAGTAGAAAAGAGAGACTAGGAAGTGGGACAATTTCTCCTTGTGTCCCTTTCTAATAAAGGGTTAATAACTCTGTGTTATTCCTCCTCAGGCTGTGATGGCGGCTTCCCGTACCTCATTGCAGGAAAGTACGCCCAAGATTTTGGGCTGGTGGAAGAGGCGTGCTTCCCCTACACAGGCACTGACTCGCCATGCAAACTGAAGGAGGACTGCTTTCGTTACTACACATCTGAGTACCACTATGTGGGAGGTTTCTATGGGGGCTGCAACGAAGCCCTGATGAAGCTTGAGCTGGTTCATCATGGGCCCATGGCAGTTGCTTTTGAAGTCTATGATGACTTCCTCCACTACCACCAGGGGATCTACCACCACACTGGTCTGAAGGACCCTTTCAATCCATTTGAGCTGACCAATCACGCTGTCCTGCTTGTGGGCTATGGCACTGATTCAAAAACTGGGCTGGATTACTGGATTGTTAAAAACAGCTGGGGCACCAGCTGGGGTGAGCAAGGTTACTTCCGGATCCGTAGAGGGACTGATGAGTGTGCAATTGAAAGCATAGCAATGGCAGCCACACCAATTCCAAAACTGTAGCATGAACCACCCAGCATTTTATACTGACCACCATCAGTCATGAAAGGGGATGATTTATTCACAGATTAGAGATTTTTATTGCAGCAGTTTCAGAAGATTACAAATAGATTCCTATGAAGATTTTTGCCTTCAAAATTAAAACTGCCCTTGATTTAATATACCTTCCCATTAGCCACTAACCTAATTTTTTATAAGTACTCAATTAAATGAGTTTTTTTATGATGGTGGTGAACTGTGCACTAATGGATTTTGCTAATCATTTCTAGTTCAAACATGCTATATTTTGAACAGTCTATTTGAAAATCTCAAGGAATTACGTCAAGGACTATTAAATTAAAAAATATTTTTTGTAAATGATCAAGTGATATATATTATAGAATATATGTGTGTGTGCATAAGAGAACTTCTACCATTGGCTCCTTCAGTTACATTCAGATTCATTGTGTCACCTATATAAGTACTTGAAGAAGGAAAAGCATTTGAGGGTATTTTAATTAAAAACAAAAATTTATGAAACTTTATGACAAGGGATATGTTCAAATAATGGCTAGTGAATGCTAAAATCATCCCCTGTATAGTTGATGAGCCAAAAGTCAGAGTAAAAAGAAAATAGGACTTTTGGTCAAAATGTTGATATTGGTTAAATTTTCTTATGGTCTATCTTGAATTTAAAACTATTGGTTAGCTTTCATCGGGTGAGCAGTAATAGCTTAATTAATAGAACATTAGCAGTTTAGGTGGACAGATCTTTAGGTCTCTAAGGTATATTTCACAGTGATATGAAACCTCTATGCTGAGTAAATAGATGGCATCTATTAGAAATGATAGATTAGGCAACCATAGCTCTAAAACATACACAAGAACCACAAGTCTTCTGGAAGAGACGGTAAATAGAGATCATGCAATCAAACCTCTGCACAGAAAAAGAAACTAAGGTTTAGGAAAGTTCAAGTAACTCACCTAAGTCACACAGGTGGTAAGTAAGGGAGTTATGAATAGCACCTAGATCTTCTTGAGTAACTGAGACACTGAACCTCAGCACTTTCCACCAGAGCATCCAAAATTCTCAGGGATACAAGGTGCATACTTGGAAGTTTCGCCTTGACATGTTAAGTCTCAGAGTTTTGTCTTAAACCTCATGTGCTCTTTGCATGACGATTGATCCACTACAATGACATTTTTATTCTCCTTGAACTGAAGTGGCCTTCCAGGAATTTACCGAGTGTTTAAGGTGTGGCTTCTTGGGACACTGAGACATACCTTTGACCTTTCACCACATAGTGACACAGAACTTCCAGAAGGACTCTAATGACCAGTATTTTCTCTGTTCCTGTTACTGATTCCATGTAATTTTAATCCTCCTTTATGCCTAGCCTTGTCACTATGTGAAAGTGTAAAAAGAATTTGAAATCAAGGATGCATTTATTTTTCACTGAAATTTATATAGATACGACCTGTCAGCTTAACAGATATGACTATGTTAACATGTACACATGAGCTTATCCTCTGGGTTTTGACAGCAGTTAGCAGATGCATAAGAGAGCAAGTCAGGAAGATGCAGAGTGCCCATGGTTTTGCACAATTTTCTGAGGGCCCTGACTGAGCCCCACAGGAAAATCATTGCTGGTATTATGTATTAAGTACTTCAGGAAAAAAAAACACTGAAAAACTAAACAGTTGTGAACCTAACTGGCAGTGGGAAGCAGCTCTCACAGCATGATTAGTTGAAGACACGCAAGGGTTTGAAGAGGCCCTAAGTCTTCAAAGATGGCAAGAAGGACTGCCCACAACGAGAGCTCACGTTACACTGCACTTCCATCTGCATTTATCTGCGTGGAGTCTGCTTCTCCTGTGTCTATAAGACAGAAAGATCACTTATTTCATCAGCAGTGGAAGAATTAAAGGCAGTGACTAAATGAAACATTGTGGTTCTTCAAGTCTTGTGATTAAACTGTTAAGCTGTACAAATAGCAGCAAATTTCATTCTAAAACGTGTTTATGTTGTTGTTAATAGCACATATAATCAAAGTTGGCTGACAAATTAAACTATGGAAAAAATGGGACAGCAATTCTGGCTAACCTCCCCAAAGAATTTCCCAGAAAAACTACAGTGAAAGTATGCATGGATGATACCACTGACCACAAAGAGAAACTAAGTTTAATCGGGCATCTAGCTCAGCTGTGGCACTTACCACCATGAAACCTTGGGCAGTTTCCTTAAACCACCTGTGCTTCATTTTCCTCATTTGTTAGTGGAAATAATAGGATCTCTCATTTAACTCTTCCTACTTAAACCCTTGCTATTACAACAAAGGAATTAAAAGGATTTGAATCTTTAGGTGATATAATTTGCTTTATTTAAGATTAGGCTTTTCACCATCCTAAGTGTGCGAACTAAACTAAATTCAGATAATAAAATCTTCCTGGCCTTCCAAACTCAAGGAACTCTGACCTCTCGCCCCTGAATTCAGGAAGGGAAAAGGTTTGGATAGGAAGGGATACACATCTACTTCACAGAGTTTTCTGAGGATTTAATGCCTTCAGATATGCAAAGGATGCAGAAGAGTGCTTGGAACATAAGTCTTTTTTCTGAACTCAAATAACCTTTTGCTATAAGAAGCAGCTAAGACATAATTCTGCTAATGAACAAAGTCTACTCTACTAGGAGGAGATCGAAAAACCAACAGAGGAACACCGGTATAAAGAATCCCACAGAAAAAAACTTTCAAAAAGTACAAATTAGACAATTCTGATGTTCTGGTGTAGAGGTTTCACTTCCCCACCACACAGCTGCTGCTGCCCCTGTGGAGAGAACAAGTGTGAGTTGATCAAGGTCAGATGCTAAAGCACAGCTGAAAATCAGACCCCAGTTGAGAGGAAAGTCACTAACTGAAGCAAAAAGGAGTGAGGCTAATCTAAGGTTGTAACAGCTGGATTTTCCTATTTGGAATTTTACTATTAGGATAAAGTAAGCATAACAGATTCACACGACAGTGCCAAAGGTCATCTAGTCCACCTCTGTCCTTGAAATAAAAATGGGTTTTACAGGTAAGAAAACATGTCTGGGCTCCCAGCTAATAAAGATAAATCTGGACCCCAGTGTGTCTAGAACTTTCTACTGTACCCACTGCCTCCTAATTAAGAAAAATGGAGAAACTCTAAATGTGAGACTAATGACATCTTCTTGCTCTGTTAAAATCATTTCTAAGATCTTTCCTAACTCTCAAATCCTTTTCTGGTCTCTTGGGGGAAAATGCTGTAAGCTCCAATCCATGTGGTTTGGAAGCTTTAACAGTTTTCTTCTAAATATAGTGATGCTAATATTTGTATTTCTTAATTGTAGTAAATATTTATTTTTGGTTTAAATAGAAGCTTCCTGACCAAGAAAGGAGAGCTTTGGATAAATCAAATTCTTCTGCTCCGAGGGAAGTGCATGGACTTGACATTAGCCATTGGACCTCAGTTTCATTAGCTGTAAAATATTGACCTCATTGAACTGTAGTTCCAAGTGAAACCGTAAATTTGCCTGAAATTGCCTGGGCTGTAAGATAATTGAAACCTCAGCAGACATGGCCACGCGACACGAAAATTGCAGGAGATGAACTAGCCTTTGGACAGAAAACGCAACACATGCCTTTGTTGTTTCTTCCTTTTTTCCTCTCAGAAGTCCATTTATTGAGATCCATTTTCAAGTGCTTTTAAGAGTTAGCAGCAGTGAAAAATTTAACCTCTCCTTTTCTGATCTTGAAACTGTGATGCTGATGCAATATTTCAATTTTCAACTTTCTGTCCTAAAAGGCAATTTGTTTTTTGAAATTCAGTTCTATAGAAAAAGCTGACTTGTTCCTCCCTCTAATACAAAAAGTCTAAAGAGAGAGAAATCTTAGCAATCAATTGAACATAAATGAGTTGAAAAAATAGCCTTTCCCTGAGGAAATACGAGAAATGCCATGAAGGTAAGGTGGTGCATTAAAGGAATCATTGAGATAATTTATTTTTTTTCCCTGTACTATATTTTCTTAACCTTCAAAAGCATTGAATAGTTTCAGTGTAGTGTAAGATTAATGATAGAAAGTGAATGCTGTTAGTATCAGATTTTTGTACCCACATTCTCTCTCTTGTGGGATTTCTGGAGAGCTAAGAGAAAAACCAATTTTTCCTTCCGATAACTATTCCTGTGCCGTCATAAGATGCACAGTATTCCCAAGAGATAGTAGACAGCAGCCTAAGATTCAATTGTGTAACAGCATGAGTCAATGGAAAGAAAGTAAACAGAATAGCATTGAGCCGTCAAAATGTACTGGACTTTGGAATCAGTCCCGATGCTGAGACTGCTTCTCCCATTCTTGTTATTTGGACCTGAGTCCAATTACTGAACAGAGATGTCTAGTCTTCAGTGTCTTTGCCTGTTAAAAGTTGGTGCTAATGCTATCAAGGGTTGTGACCAGGTTTAAAAGAAGCAATGAGTGTTTATGTATTAGCCCTCTTATGTCTTTTTTTTTTAAGTTTAAAGTGTTTTACAAAGGTAAAGATGCAGTAAAAAATAGGTTAAAAAATGAACTGAAGTAAGGAAGATAACGGTAGAAAAGTAGGCTATGACTGAACACAGTTTGTACAGAAAGCATGCATCATATTAGCTGATATATGGTGGAATTATGTTTGAACAGTGCTATACAACCAGAGGTGATTTTGGTCCTCAGACATTTGAAAATGTGTGTAGACATTTGGATTGTCACACTGGGGGAGAAGACACACTCCATAATGAAGAATTACCTAGCCCAGGTGTCAGGATGGGAAAGTGCCAGACAACATGCTAATAATGCTCTTACACTTACATTCCTGGGCACTAAGTGACTGTTACAGGCTTTGGAAGAGGGAGGTAATTCTTAGGACTAAAGCTACCCCAGAAGCTTCTAGAGAGTAGGCAGAACTTGAACTGAGCTGTGAAGAATCAAGAGGAGAAGTGAAAGACATGGAGGTCGAGGGAGCGGGTAAAGACTGAAGTCACGACAGAAGAGAAGGCAATGCCCCTCATTTCAAGATGACAGATTGAGCCCTTTCTGAGTAGCTCCCGACCAATAGGAACCCACAGATAGGCTTTTTAAAAGATCTAAAACCAGATAGTCATAAATAATCGTAAGAATTGGGCTCATTAGTGGATCAGATATTGGTTGATTTTTTTTTTTTTTATTGGGATCTAATCTCCTGCTGTCACCATCACTAGAGTAGGATTCTGACCAGTAAAATTCTGCCTGGTAACTAGAGTCCTTCCACCAATGGAGCGAACTCTGATGTCCACTGCCTGCCCACAGGACTGTTCATTTTGTGCAGCCCCCGGGCTCCCACCACTGAGCTCCTGCCATCCACAGGAGCAGCACTGTTACTTCTCCCTGCTTGAACCTCCTGCTGCCTCCTGACCTGGACTGCCCACTGCAGCAGTTTCACCCAGAGGGCCTCTCTATCTGCCAAATTACTTATTTTTGCACCCAGTTTTGTTTTTATTGGTAATAATAATAGTTGCAGATTTGTCAAGGTCTTACTTTAACCCAGGTGGTGTGATGAGCCTCCTTCAGTTCCTTGTAAAGATCCTGCCTTACAGCTAAGGAATCAGAGCACTTAAGTAACTTGCCCCAAATCACAAAGCTCATCCATTTACTTGAGATTTGAACCCAGGTAGTTCCTTTTGTTCTAGAACCACAGCTCTCCACTGTACTCCCTGCCTCAAGATGTCCTTCCTGTGTCTTCCCCAGTGATTGATTTTTCAGGAATTGGTCCCTTTTGCTGTCCCGGTGTTTTTGTAAGTAACTATCATACTTTGCACAGTCGCTGGGGAATAAGAAGGTGCCTTCATCATTTAAATCAGGATGAATAAAAGAAGGGTGGTCTCAGAGAGAGAGAGAGGTTGAGTCAGGAGGAGAACAGAGAGAGGGATGAGGACATACTCTATTTTAAACATTGCATTTCAGCTGACCGCTGCAAACACAGTAAAAGCTACTTTCAACAGCGTTTCACCAGAAACGTGATAGGATTCTTAGGAAGGATTTGGCAAATGTAATGTTTAGCAAATTTGCAACAATTGCTATAAGCTCAAATGGAAGATAGTTCCTGGCAAGGCACTGGGCCCTCCCAGGGAAAGTGGATTATTTTACTTGGTGTGCAATGGCAAGGAAGTTATTAAAGATAGCTACCTTCCTTCCAATATAAAAACATAAATAAACAAAAGAAGAAAGATGATTGAGGCCTTCTCTGTATTTCATGGACCTCAGCATGCTGGTAGAAAGCCATCCACGCAGGGTAGGTTCACAGAACACATACATTCAGGTTCACAGAAAGTTTAAGGTTGACCTGGGCACTCAACGATCTCTTTCTGTACATTTGAGTGGCCCACCTGTTGGGCTTTTGAAGTTTGGAATAATAAAAGAATAAAAAAGAAAGAGGCCCTGTAGTTTTTGCATGCATTTTCAGGGACGTCAGCTCAGAGCCCTTTAGCATCAAGAGTGCTGTCTTGGGCAAGCATCCAGAAAACATCTATTAGGGGGAGCCTTCTGTTTTTGTTTTGGAACAAATCTGCAATTAATCAAAGCATTATTTATCATTATAAAAAGTTGGAAACAACCTAGAAGTCCAACAAATAGGAAACAGATTATTTATAGTATACAAACTTGACAATATATTATACAATATTAAAAATAACTATGCTGCCAATATAACCACATTAAGAAATGTTTATGTTATGTAGAAAATGGATGCCATGTTTTGTTATGTAATAAGCAAATGGACATGAAAGCACCTTCAAAAGGGCAGGAGGATTATGAATAGCCAGGCAAGTTATTTCCTCTGTTGTTTTTATTATAACAGCTCTTTTATAAATAACAGAAAATGTAATCAAAATTTGCATAACCAAGAAGCCCTCATCACATAAATATGCTCCAGTCTCTCTCCCATCATAAAAAGCCACCAACTTTTCGTTTTACTGCAAATATCAGGTTACTTTTTTTCCTTCTTTCAACAGCCAAGCTTCTTCAAAGAAGTTTCCTTTACCTTCCAGCTTTGTGTTTTCCCCCCTATCTTTTGAAATCTGCCTGCACCAAATCACTTCTTTGAAATTGTTCACATCAAGGTAAGCAAAGTTCACCTTGTTGCTAAAAGCAGTTTTCAGTCATCTCACCATTTGATATTTGGTCATGCCTCCGTGAATCCCTCCTTGCAATTCCCAGCTTTTCAGATCTCTATTTCTTTATAGTTCTTTTCAGGTTCCTGGTACTCCACCCACTTCTTAATTTTTCTGTTCTTCCAGCTTCATTACCAATTCCCCTTTCTCCATTTCTATACACTGTTTCTGTTGAACCTTTTCACAGTCAGTATATATTGTCTATGTTCTGGTGAATCCCAAATCTAGCCTTCATCTCCAGAGCTCGTGAATAAGTTATCTATTGTGGCATAACAAATTACTCCAAAACTTAATGGTTTAAACCACACACACTTACTATCTTTCAATTGCTTAGGCCAGGAATCTGAGCACAATTTCACTGGATTCTTTGCTGCGTGACCTCTCAAAGTATGCATGCATCAAGGTATCCACCCATGATCTGTAGTCTTTTCTGAAGGCTCAACTGGGGAAGATCACTCACAGGTTATAGGCAGTATTCAGTTCCTTGCAGGTTCTTGGGTTGAAGTTTCCTGCTCACTGTTGGCCAGAGGCCACCCTCAGTGCATTAGCATATGGGCCTCTCCAATGTGACAGCTCGCTTCATCTAAGTGTGCAAGCTGTGAAAGCAATAGACAGAGTGTACTAGTGAGATAGAATTCACATTCCTTATAACCTAATCCTGGAAGAGGTATATCCTCAGTGATCCCATATTCTATTGGCCAGAAGCAAATTAGTCAAGGAGAGAGTATTACAGAAAGACTAAATATCAGAAGATGGAATCATTGGAGCCATCCTAAAGATGCCTATCACCTCGGCCAGCGTGGCTCAGTGGTTGAGTGTCAGCTATGAACCGGGAGGTCATAGTTCGATTCCCAGTCAGGGTACATGCCTGGGTTGCATGTTAGATCCCTAGTGTGGGCTGTGCAGGAGGCAGCCAATCAATTATTCTCTCTCATCACTAATGTTTCTCTGTCTCTCTGTCTCTTTCTCTCTCTCTCTCTCCCCCCCCTTCTCTGAAATCAATAAAAATGTATTTTTAAAAAAAAGATGCCTATGATAACTCTAAACAGCTATCTCACCTCCAACTTATACATAGATGTACAACCCATTAGCAAGTGCAAACTGCACTAATCTGAATACATCTTTTTCCCATCCCCAAAGCATGCTCATTTTCATCCTTTTAGTTAATGTCATCAACATACACCCAGTTTCTGAAATCAGAAATGTAGATGTTATCATTGATTTATTTTTCCTTCTCAGCCACAACATTCAATTAGTCATGACCTCCTGCCAATTTGATTTCTAAATATCTATGCAATCTGTCATTCTGCATATGTCTGTCTTAAGCTATCATGATCTGTAACTTGTGTGACTGCTATAGCCTCCCAACATGCCTTTCCACTTCCAGCCTTGCCCTCTTCCAATCCTCACCAGAGCAGTGGTGACAGATGTCACACCCCTGCTTAAAGTCTGTAATGACTCCCCATAGTTCAGGAATATTTTAAGGTGGACAGGCTAGTAATGTGGAAATTCACATTCCATAAACCTGTGTTTTTCATAATGCAAGCTACAAAAATTTTAACTCTGCATAATCTTCTTGATTGGGAGGGATACATGGAAGTTGAATGGCAGACATTATGAGGGGGATATCTTTCTATCTGAATAATATCCAAACTAATTGATAGGAGGTAAGTAAGTTAGTCTGGTGTCTCAAACATGGCGGATGTAAAGTTAAAACAGTTGTATTCATTTGTAGTAATGGCTGTGAATTGTTCTTTTATTAAAAAGTAATTTTTTTATTGATATTAGAGAAGAAGAGAGAGATAGAAACATCAATGATAAGAGAATTGATTGGCTGCCTCCTGCATGCTTCCCACTGGGGATGGAGCCCACAACCTGGGCATGTGCCCTAACTGGGAATCAGACTGTGCTGTCCCAGTTCATAGTTGGATGCTCAATTCCTGAGCTACGCCAGCTGTCAATTGTTCTTTATAATGTTATCTTTTTGAAAGCATGAATCCCTTGAAGATATTTCAGTTCTAGCATATAACTTTCCAGGCATTTTCATTTATTCAAAGTTTCATACGGGTTCTAAGAAACTCAGACCTATTGATTCTGACATTTTAATCTCTCAGAGTCTCAGTCAGCTCACAGGATGACAATGTAAGAACAGGAAACTGCTCCTGTGCAGGTCCTGGCAGAGGCAGGGCCCACACCTATCAGAACAGGGCTCTAATTCCTTCCAAGACCATGGTTCTAGATGCTTAGAATTTAGACATGTTGTCTGCTTGTAACAGACCTCCTCCTTTTTCTAATCTGCCCAGAGGGTGGGCATGATGAAGAGTGAAGATGGCATTTCCTAGACAGTTGTAACATGATTGGTTGTCAAATATTTCTCTGGCTGTTGTCCCCCAAAGGTGTTGATGCCAGTTCTGAAATGTTTGTCTGGGAGCTGTCTGAGCAGAAACAGACCTGAATGTGCCAACGATAAGCTGGAAGCCACACACCTGTGCTTCTTTCAATCGGTGCTGTCCCTGCCTTCAAGATGTAAGTTACTGGACTCCCTAAAATACATCTCATCCTTAAATTCAGTTTAACTGGATCGATTTCCCAAGCATGGAAAACAGATGATACTTGTTATCCCGACAGCCCCATAAGAAAATGAGATTTGAAAAATGCTGTTTTCACAGGGACACATGAGAAACAACTATAAATCCCCTAAGACTTGGTTTGGCGGAAGTATTTTATTTTATTCAGAACTGAGTAGTGTTTTTGGAGCTTGCTGTTATACTTTATAGCTGGCGGCTAAATTATCCTGGTCTCTGCCAAAAACTCTGGCCTCGAAAGCAGATCTTCAAATATTCTGTGTTAAAAAAAGGATGACTATTTATATGTCAAAATGACTATTTATATGTCAAAAATAAGACATTATATTAACCGGATTATGAGACACTATGCCTGTGTAAATAGCCATAATAATAGACAAAATAACTACCTATGAATGGTAGTGTATTGTTTATATTGTTCTTCATAATAACCTGAGGTAGGTAGGACAAATTTTAATAGCCCATTTTACAGGTACAAAAACTGAAGTTCAGTGAGCTCAAAAGCCTGGCTCACAGGGTATTTGGGAAAAAAACACAGTACTTGATCCACAGCTTAAACCTAAGCTGATCCTTTTTCCATTTTGCCACATCCTTTTCAAAGTTTATTTTATGTAATGTAATGTAGTAGGCTTTGAGTTAATAATTCTCCCTTTAACTGAACCTGACAGAAAATTATACACCACTGTTGGCCAAAAATGATTTGGAGAATTATTTATGCCTTCCTTAGCATTGGTACTTTAACACTACTTTTGAAGGTAATCACCCTACCTGTGCTGATCTATCATTATAAAACAGGCGTGGGCTTGGTTGTCTACCAGCATACCCATAAGTGAATGCTTCCCAGTGCCATAAATTAGGATCACCCATGTTCTTTGTCTCTAGAACATTTATTTTACCTAGGATTCTTGCCTCTATTAACTCACCATCCTCTACTTCATGCCCTCATATCATTTAATGCTTAAAGCCTTTGTTATGAGACCAGGACCTAGCCTGTCTCCTCTGTATTAAAAACCAGTACCTTTCCCTCCCTATCTTTCAATTTGATGATAATTCTTTCTCATTTCAATCCTGTCATATTGCTCCCTATCCTTTGTTCTTTCTTTTTTAAAAAAAAAATAGATTTTATTGATTTTTTTACAGAGAGGAAGGGAGAGGGATAGAGAGTCAGAAACATCGATGAGAGAGAAACATCAATCAGCTGCCTTCTGCCCACCCCCCACCAGGGATGTGCCCGCAACCAAGGCACATGCCCTTGACAGGAATCGAACCCGGACCCTTGAGTCTGCAGGCTGACGCTCTGTCCACTAAGCCAAACCGGTCAGGGCTGTTCTTTCTTTGTGGAGAAAGGAGATTAGAACTTGCTGAGAGGAGAGTCAAGTGGAATAGGAATAGTGTGAGAACCCTGTATTTGCAACTCACAGGTGGGTTGGTATGGAATAAAGGGAAACAACAGTCCAGTACATGGATTCTAATGACACATGGTGATGTGATCAGGGCAGTATTGATATTTAAGGGGAAATGTTCTATAGTTGGTGGAACGTGGCAGTAGGAGCCCACTGGGTTCAAATGATGGCACAACACGGTTGTAAAGCTTGGAAAGAGACCCCCAGGTAGGTAGTGCCTGGATGAAGTAGGTAGGCATAGTGTCAGGACCCAACAATATAATAGGGAAGCATGGCATTTGGATACAGGAAAGTGGGCAGGGCGGCTTTGGTGTGTGTGTGTGTGTGTGTGTGTGTGTGTGTGTGTGTGTGTGTGTGTGTGTGTGTGTGTGTAGGGGAAGCGGGGGCCCGGAGTACAATCCAGGAGAGTGTTCAAGGTTCTGGGGAGGAAGGAAGGCTGTAGTGTTGTGCTGGGGATACATTGGATTTTAATAATACTGAGTAGACCCACCTGCCAGTGAGAGTGGGATCAGTGGGGAGGAAGATTTTACAAAGGGAAATAATACAATCAGATCTTTACTTTGATTATATTTTTATCTGTTTTTAATAAAAGTTTGAGAGGAAGGGAAGACTGCACACAGTGAGATTAGAAGGCTGCTGATAAGTTCAAAGCATTGTCTGTCTCACCTTTATCCTTGTGAGACTTATTTTTCCAAATATCTGTAAATGGACTGACTACCCTTACCAAATCTTTTAACACTTGCTATCTTTCTGTGTCATGCTTCTCTAATGAGATTGTAAACTTTGATGACTTTGGTGAGTTTAATTGTTTCATAGTATTAGGTTCACAATAAACAATGAGAAAAACACATGGGTGCTGTTCAGTGAAAAATAGAAAGTGTGGCAAATAAAGCATAGTGTGAGCATAGAAATGGAGGTATAGAGTGTTTTACAGGGTGTAGATCCATCAATATGGAAAGGTGGATGGATTTCTATAACCAGGTATTATCAGGTGGGCACCTTTTGGAATCACAAGTGACACCAATTTACATGTAATGTTGGAAAACTAGAGGGTGGGGCAAAAGTAGGTTTAAAGTTCTTTGTATGGAAAAAAACCACAGTAATAAATAATAATATAAAAATAAACTCTGTGTTTCATGTGCTCACAACTGTAAACCTACTTTCCCCCCACCCTGTATATTATTTTATAACTTCATTATTCAAGTTGATTGTGTTTCATGTGTTATTTATAAACAGAATATATAGTTGGGTCATTTTTAGAATCCAGACTGATCTGTTAGTGTGTTGAATCAATTTGCATTTAGAATAGTTATTGAGATGGGTTGATTTCTGTCTACCATGTAGGTGCTTAATTTCTATTTGTCCCATCCACTCTGTCTCCCCTGTTCCTTTTTTCTTGCCTGCTTTAGTTGCTCTGAGATTATTTTTGCTTTAGTTATATTCCATGCACTACAGTCTTCAACTCCCCAGTGGCAGAGTGATGCTTCCTTATAATTAGTACTAGAGGCCCAATGCACAAAATTTGTGCATGGGGGGCAAAGGGGTGTCCCTCAGCCCAGCCTGCACCCTCTCCAATCTGGGACCCCTTGGGGGATGTCCAACTGCTGGATCGGGCCTAAACTGGCAGTCAGACGTTCCTCTCACAATCTGGGATTGCTGGTTCCTAACTGGTCAACTGCCTGCCTACCTGCCTGACTGCCCTTAAACACTTCTGCCTGCCAGCCTGATCACCCCCAACCATTCCCCTGCCAGCCTGATTGATGTCTAACTGCTCCCCTGCTGGGCCAATCACCCCCAACTGCCCTCCCCTGCTGGCCATCTTGTGGTGACCATCATGTGGTGGCTATCTTGTGGTGACCATCATGTGGTGGCCATCTTGTGACGATGTGGGGGCGGCCATCTTGTGACAACATCACGGTGGCCATTTTGTAATGACATTGTGTGACACCACCCACCTAAGCTTTTATTATATAGGATGATAAAATTTAACTACTATGGTAACAGAAGATTGTGTACCAGATCCTATAATTATAAAACACTCAATTAGATAGCATACATTTGCTGATTTGTGAGTGATGGAGATGGAAATTATTATCAAAGCTTTCAATGTTATCAATAACAGTAACAAATTCAGCCACTTTTAGATTTAAGACAATAAAAACTTTCCCAAACAGACTTTTAGTCAAAGTAGAAATTAAAACTGGTAATAAACAATTAAAGCTGATGATAACATTGCTTAGCAAAACATACAAATGCCACCTAGGCTGTACATAGAAGAAAAGCAATAACTTCAAAAGCTTTTATTATAAAACTAGAGGCCCAGTGCATGAAATTTGTGCACAGGGGAAAGGGTGTGTCCCTCAGCCCAGCCTGCACCCTCTCCATCTGGGACCCCTCAAGGGATGTCCGACCGGGATCGGGCCTAAACAGGCAGTCGGACATCCCTCTCACAATCCAGGACTGCTGGCTCCCAACCACTTGCCTGATTGCCCCTAACTACTTCTGCCTGCCAGCCTGATCACCCCCTAATCACTCCCCTGCCAGCCTGATCGACGCCTAACTGTCCTCCCCTACCAGCCTAGTCACCCCCAACTGCCCTCCTCTGCCAGCCTGATCACCCACAACTACCCTTCCCTGGTGGCCATCTTGTGGCAGCCATCTTGTGTCCACATGGGAGCAGCCATCTTTGAGCACATGGGGGTAGCCATCTTGTGTGTTGGAGTGATGGTCAATTTGCATATTACTCTTTTATTAGATAGGATTAGGGACCCAGTGCATGAATTCGTGCACCTTGAAAGCAACTGTGGGCCAGGAGGCTGCTGTGGGCACTGGGGCAGGTCTTGGCCCATCCTCCGCTCCCCCACCTGGCCCTTCCTGCTGCAGCCCCCCATCCCCTGACTGCTGGCAGCCCTGCTCCTGCCACCACCGCTTCCACGTGCTGACGGCGTGGAGTGATTGGGGCTGGTGCCATCAGTAGGTGTGAGCAAGGCCAACGACATCAGTGGATGCAAGTGATAGCTGCTGCCCCAAACGCCCTTAGGAGCAGGGGGAGGTAGAGAAGCCCTAAAGGGTGATCGGGGCCAGCAGCCGCTGCTCACACCTGCTGATGGTGCCAAGCGATCGGGACCAGCGCCAAGCACCAGCAGCAGGTGCGAGTGGAAGCTCTGGCGCTGGCAGCAGGTGTGAGTGCTGGGCAGGACTGCAGCATGTGGAAGCAAATAATTTTAGTAACCACCAGAGGCTCACCCTGATGACAGCAACCGGCACCCCACCTTGGTCTGGTGCCCCTGCTCACCTGCTCTACCATCTCACCGCAAACAACACCTGCCATGTTCTGCACACCTCCCCTGCCAGTCAGCGTATGTCACAGTGACCAGTTGTTTGGTTGTTCCACAGTTCAGTCTATTTGCATATTAGCCTTTTATTATATAGGATGAGGCCTGGAGCACTGGAGGGTATCTTGCTCTCCTCCTGCAGGCTCAGGTAGGCCCTGTGCACCTATGTCTTGGGAAGAGTGATCTCCTGCAGCGCTCCTGCCCTCAGGCCATGGACACTTACACCATAGAGTCTCTTTTGTTTCTTCTTTTCTGTCCCCAGTCTCCTTTATGAGCTCTCAGTGAAGGCCAGGGAAAGAATTGGGTGGGTAATGTGATCTTTGTGCCTCAGTGTTTAATAGTTAATTAAGCCTGGCCAGTGTGGTTCAGTGGTTGAGAATTGACCCATGAACCAGGAGGTCATGATTCTATTCCAGATCCAGGCAGAAAAACCAAAAATATATTAATAAAAATTTCATGTATTTTCTTCTTACCCACGTGCAGCTTCCTCCTCTTCTCACTGCTCTGCCAAAGGTAAGTCCTCTCATCAGAGGCTGTCACTTTTTGCATCTCAGTTCATTAGGTCACCTGTGCTCTTAGATATTTAATAGACTAAAAACCTTTTATGGTTTTGTATATTACCCAGCTTATTCTCATTATTAGAGGGGAAGTGACATTCTCCTTTCACTTTCTGCATCCTAAGAAAATGTAGAACTCAGATGGCACATTTTCCATACTTAACATAACAGTTGGCACACAATTGGTGCTAAATAAGATATTTGTTAGTTGACTAATAGAAATAGTCTCATCTAATAATTGTAATTTTTGTTTCATTTCACCTGTGCTTAAATTTAGATATTCTTTTGGGGAAAAAAATAAACACTAAAAGATAAATAAATGAATCCTAAACAGTAAAATAAATTCTAAAAAGTCACTCCATTGACCCTGGCCAGTTAGCTCAGTTAGTGCTGTCCTGATACACCAAGATTGTGGGTTTGATCCCCAGTCAGAGCACATACAAGAAACAACCAATGAATGCTTAAATAAGTAGAACAACATATCAATGTTTCTCTCTCTCTCTGTCAAATCAATAAATAACACTCCATCATGTCATGTATTTAGATATGTAGAGGAAGAGGGAAAAGGGAATTCTTCTGCTCTTCTGAATATCTATATATATAAAAGCCAAGCAACTGGAACGATGGAACGACTGGAACAACCAGTTGCTATAACGTGCACTGTGGTGGCCAACCAGCCCAACTGTACAAATGTATATATGTACATTTATCAGCCCCCTCAACCTCCTGTGCCCCTCACCCAGCCCCCAATTGCCCCCCTCCCCAATCAGGGGTAGGGCTGGTAGCCAACCTCCCGAGTCCCCTCCCTCCCGCTGGCTCAGCCCCCATTGGTGTGGGTGGTTCGACCCCACCTGTGCATGAATTCATGCACCGGGCCTCTAGTTAGTACATAAGGGCAAAGAAGGAGTGAACCTTCTGCAAGGCAGGTCTTTGTGGTAATAAAAGACACTCTGGGATCACTTAATCTAAATATGACTATGAAATCTAATAACTAGCAAAAATCCTAGTATCTCTACAGTTCCTTTGTCATGGGTAATAAATCTCTCTGCCTTTTCCAGAGAGATCCCTGCTTATGCATAAACACAAAGACCCTTTATTAGTCATGCTTTATTTCTAGGTCTTAGTAGAAATCTGTGGGGGATAACTGCTATGTAAACCTCATGTAGATCTTTGATAACTGCACAGACATTCCTAAGTGTGAAGGAGAGGTCATCCAGCAGTTATATAATGGGTTAGTATCCCGTACAATAACATCTGGAAGTGTAGTCAGGGGAAGTGACCACATCACTCTTCAGTGTATCTAGGCCAACAGCCTCCCCTCTGAAAAGCAGGCTGGTTGCCAGGGAGGGAGAAGATGGGCTTCTTTCTTCTTGTGACCAGAACAGCAAGACCTTCGTGTCCTGCAAAAGCAAAGACAGACTAAAATATCATGAAACAGACCCGGGATACTAGAAATAAAGAAGCTATTTCTTGTTGCCCTGAATCTATTACTTACTTATAGAGGTGGGCCCTAAGCAGAACTTGAAGGAATCTAGAACATAAAAATAAACTACTAAAAAATACAAGAAACTAAAGGGAATTCTGAGTTTTAGTGAAAGGGAACAAAAGAATATCCATGTTGTCAGGAACTGAATTTGTTTAAATCTATCAAAGGAAAATTAATCACTAATGTATGCAGCCATATGTGTATGTGTCTTCATATATACATTTGTACATATACATATATGTGTATACATGCATATGAGAGAGAGAGAGAACAGAAATTGAGTATGAAAAACAATTGCTCAGAGAAATCTGAAGTTTTTCTCATGAACTTGCAAATGGAAACTGGAGCTGTGCCTGGAATGAAGATGAAACATTTTGACTGGATTTCCTCCAGTGCAATTGTTAGGGTGAGGATTTGCAGCACAGAGGTGCTTGCTCTGGGTGCCTGTGCCTCAGAGATATTTCAGCTCAGGCCTCATGTGTCCCTCTGAAGATCCCTCTCAGTCTGATCCTGGGATTGCTAAACACCTGACTCGTCTCTTCATGAACCTGAGTCTGTTTTGTCCTGAGGCAAGGCTCACTGTCAGTAACTCAAGAACCTTAAGCCCTACTGTGAGCTAGATCTTTGCCTCACAGGAGGAAAGAGGGAAAACGATATTTTCTGAAAAACCAGTAATCTTGGTGTGTACCCTTTAAAATCACCAAATGGATTCAGGGCTGTGAAATGTTTATCCAGGTTGTTTGGGTTGCATATGTTTTCAATTTCTTTGCACACAATTATTTTTATTCTTAATGTTACTAGCAATACTGAGAACTAATATTTATATCATGAAAGTATTCTCTATTTTATCATCTGAGTGATCTTTAAACAAACCAAATCTGTGTCAAATTATTTCTAAAACTGCATTGGTTAAACCCTTTGATTGCCTCTGTCTTTTGGTTAAAATTCAAACTGAGAGTTACTGTAACAAAGAGGTTAAGGGCACAAGCCCTTGAGTCAGACTGGCAAGCTTCAATTCCAGGTTCTAATACTTTCTAGTCTGCTGTTTTAGTTTCCTCATATGGCAAAGGGGGATAATGAGATCCTCCTCCTCATACAGTTGTCAATAATATTAAAAATGATAATTTACCACTTTAGCTAGTTTGGCTCAATGGATAGAGCATCAGCCTGAAGACTGAAGGGTCCCAGTTTGATTCTGGTCAAGGGCACATACCTGGGTTGCAGGCTCCTTCCCTTCAATGGAAAAATATATTTGGGTGAGAATTAACAACAACAAAAGATGATAATTTACCTTAAGCCTTAAATTCAGAAGTTGCCTGGCACCCGGCAAGTGTTTGATGACTGCTAACTAATATTTCCATTAAGCCAGAATGCAAGGCCCTTTGTGATGCAAACTTACACGACCTTTAATTTGCCTTGTGTTGGGAACTTGGCTAGATTTTTCCATACATGATTTTGTCCAATATTTAACATCAACCCTATTGGCTAGGTATTACCCTTGTTTTCAGGTATATCAAGTAGTTACTTCATCATCATCACCATCATCAGTATTATCATAATCACATTTTTCTTAGTTACCTATTGTCATTCTAGTTTATAGAGAAAGTAATCCCTTCATATAGACCAGGGGTGGGGAACCTTATTCTGCCAAGGGCCATTTGGATATTTATAATATCACTCCCAGGCTATACAAAATTATCAACCTAAAAATTGACCTGCTATATTTGGTCAAACATTTCCCAGGCCTTATAAGGCCCAAGGGCCTGATGTTCCCCACCTCTGATATAGATGAATAACTTAAATGAAGGACATCAACCTGGGAAGAGAGAGAGACTTGTTAACAGGAGCAGAGATAAGAAACAGGCCATTTAAATTTCAGGTGTGGGTTTCTATGTTACAAGATCTGTATATTGCACCAAGTGCCCACCACCCAAAGTCAAATCTTCTCCTGTCACCCCAATTAATTTAAAAAATACGTTTTTTAAATGAAAGAAACAGGCCATTCAGTTTTGTACTTCTAGCTGCAATATCTTTTTGAGACACAGAAGCACTGGAATTTTTTTTGAATTTGCCCTCCTTCATTATAATGCAACTAGAGGCCAGGTGCACAAAAATTGTGCCCTGGGAGGCAGGGGGAGGAGGGTCCCTCAGCCTGACCTGCACCCTCTTGCAGTCCACAACCCTCCCTCCGCCCCCCCTCCCGCTTCATACTGCTCACCTGTTCCCTGCTCCTTACTGTCCCAGCTGGCTGCTCCTTAGTGTTGGCTTCTGGCTGAGCAGCGCTCCTCCTGTGGGAGCACACTGACCACCATGGCGCAGCTCCTTCATTGAGCGTCTGCCCCCTGGTGGTCAGTGCAAATCATAGCAACCAGTTGTCCAGCCATTCAATCGATTTGCATATCATGCTTTTATTATATAGGATACCTTTTTTTATTGATTTTTAGAGAGAGAAGAAGGGAGAGGGATAGAGAGATAGAAATATAGATGAGAGAGAGAAACATTATCGATCTGCTGCCTCCTGCATGATCCCCACTGAGTATTGAGCCCAAAACCCAGGCATGTGCTCTGACTGGAAATTGAACCAGCAACCTCTTGGTTCAAGGGTTGATGCACAACAACTGAGCCACACCAGGCGGACTAGGATACCTTTTTTTTGGCTCAAGCTACTTTTTCCTTGTAAGCTAAAAAGTCCTAATTGCTACTGTATGTGGGAATACAGAGAACTAAAGTCTCAGATGGGCCTGGCCAGTTTAGCATTGACCTATAAACCACGAGGTCTCCATTCACTTCCCAGTTGGGGCACATGCCTGGGTTATAGGCTTGATTTCCAGTTGGTGGGGGGAGGGGGGACATGCAGGAGGTATTGTTGATGTTTCTGTCTCTTTCTCCCTCTCCCTTCCTCTCTGAAATCAATAAAAACATTTTTAAAAGGTCTGAGATGGTATGATGGATGGTCTTTGAACAAAGAATTGGTTTGTTGTGTGTATACTAAACCATTTGCTATATTTAATTTTTATGTGTTAAAGTAAAAGTACAGTAGGTCCTCGGGTTTGGAGATCCATTCCTATGGCGCAATGTAATGCGATTTTCACCGTAAGTCAGAACCCACCTACATAAGCACCAACATCACTCACATGGAGCACATACACAGCAGTAATGAAGTAAAACAATAAAACAAATTTAAAAGAAAGATAACAACTCCTGAGCTTTACTTGTGGTAAATAAATAATAAAAAACATAAAGTACATATGTACATATGTCGAAATGAGGGAACTTCTTTTTTTTAATAAATAAATGGGAGATGGTGACATAACCACAAAACAACGTACGTCAAGTCCGATGTAACCTGAGGACTGCCTGTAAATAGAATATATTACATTAAGAAAATATGCATAAGTCAACCCCCATATCTTAACAATTTCTATCTAACTGTAGTCATACCTTAGTTTATTGTGCTTCACAGGTGTTGCCTTTCTGACAAATTGAAGGCAAGACCACCCACCTGCAAAATTATTAAGACTCACTTTATTGTGATACTTCATTGCTGGGGTCTGGAACCAAACCCACAACAACTCCAAGGTATGCTGGTATCTATCTATCCCTTTATCTGAACATCCTATCTAATAAAAGAGTAATATGCAAATTTACCATACCTACACTACACCCACAAGCCACACCCACCAGCCAATCAGGAGGGAGTATGCAAATTAACCCAGCCAAGATGGCTGCAGCCACGGAGGGAGCAGGAGGCTTGGGTTTCCCTGGCAATGGAGGAAGCCAAGCTTTCTGCACACCCTGGGCAGCCTAGGCCTCCACTCAAGGCTACAAAGTTTCAATTATAGAAGGTAATAAATCCCAACAAAATGGCTATGGCCACAGAGCTAACAGGAGGCTTGGCTCTGCTCAAGGCTACAAAGTTTCAATTCTAGAAGATAAATAAATCCCAGATACTGGGGCCTCTGCTTGGGTTGCCAGGGGGTGTGGCCAGCCTGCAAACCACCACAGGCCCCTTGCCCAGGCCGCCCCATGCCCCAAGGGAACCCCCACCCTGATCCGGGACACCCTTCAGGGCAAACCAACTGGCCCCCACCCATGCACCAGGCCTCTATCCTATCTAATAAAAGAAAATATGCAAATTGACTGTCACTCCAACACACAAGATGGCTGCCCCCATGTGGCCACAAGATGGCCACCACAAGATGGCCAGCAGGGGAGGGCAGTTGGGAGGGACCAGGCCTGCAAGGGAGGGCAGTTGGGGGTGATCAAGCCTGCAGGGGAGGGCAGTTAGGGTTGACCAGGCTGGCAGAGGAAGGAAGTTGGGGGTTACTGGGCCTGCAGGGAAGGGCAGTTGTGGGGGATCCAGGCCTGCAGGGGAGAGCAGTTGGGGAGGACCAGACCTGCAGGGGAGGGCAGTTAGGGGCAAACAGGCTGGCAGAGGAGCAGTTAGGCATCAATCAGGCTGGCAGGGGAGTGATTAGGGGATGATCAGGCTGGCAGGCAGAAGTGGTTAGGGGCAATCAGGAAGGCAGGCAGGTGAGCATTTGGGAGCCAGCAGTCCTGGATTGTGAGAGGGATGTCCGACTGCCTGTTTAGGCCCAATCCCAGGATTGGGCCTAAACAGGCAGTCGGACATCCCTTGAGGGGTCCCAGATTGGAGAGGGTGCAGGCTGGGCTGAGGGACACACAGTCCCCCCCCCTCTGTGCACGAATTTCATGCACCGGGCCTCTAGAATGAATATAAGTAATTCTGGATTGATATTTTCTAATATTACTAATCATTATTTTTGGGTGATGAGACACTGCTATTTTACTTTCTTCTTTGTAATTTTATATTGCACTGGATTTTTAATAGTGTAAATATATTAAAAATAGTCACTTATTTAAAAAAGGAAGAAGGAAGGAAGGAGAGAGGGAGGCAAGGAAGAAAGGAAGGAAAGAAAAGAAGAGAAAAGGAAATTTATAAAGATAGAATTCTGGATCAGAAGTACAGTTCTTCACACAAGTGACCTGATCAGATCGATCTGTCATAGCTTGAACTATTTCATTACCTTCCCTAAGACACTTGAGAAATTTGCTATTTTTTTATTTATTGACTTATGTGTGACAAGAAATTGTCAAAATTTAGAATAATTTTATTTTTTCAATACTGCTTCCTACTGTAAGATTATGGAAGACACATTTAGTAACAATTAAGGTTCCAAAGTTAAAAATGGAAATTTAACCCTTGGAATTAAAAGATGAGTGTCAAATAAAAAGTTATCTCGACACCCACAGAACTAAATGTGCATACCTGTTGACAATGGCAGCTCTGTTATAATGTAGGCTAGCCCCTTTGGGCTTTAATTTGAAGAAGCATCTTGATTTCAGAAGCATTAAAAGGTGGAGAGGAAATAAAGTGCGTCTTCAATCAAGACACTGTAATGTTTATTGTTTTTAGCAGAACGTAGGGCTAAACCATGAACTAGGGATGGCCATATAGATTGAAGTCTACCTTTCATCTAGGGTTCTAATTGCCAATACTTTCCCAGTATCTATAACTTATTGATAATTTAAATTCTTCATAGCAAATTAAACGCCATATATATATATATATATATATATATATATATATACATATATATATATTCAAAGAATAAGTACCCTACAACATTTGTCATGAAAGAACTATTTACCAATTCATTAATATTTGCTTTTCTATGTTAATTACTTAAAAATTGGCAATTTATATGAATCATATTTGGAAAAATTCCCTTAAAGAGAGTGTATAAAATAAATTGAAACAGCAAAGTCTTGAAATCAAGCAACTTGAAGTCCTCCCTAAATATCATGCTTTTGTTTCTATAGATAAAGTAACTATGACTTAAAGAATAATTTTCTAAATTCATGCCAAAGTCAGGACCTCAAGCCACACTTCCTGTCTTCTGCCCAAGGCCCGCTCCACTTTACCATCCTATTACAATACATCTTATTCTTTGTCCTGTAACAGATAACTAAACTTCTACGGTAAAAAAACTCAGCCTGTTATTGAGCAAACAATTATATAGTTGGTCAAAATGAGCTTATCATCCAGAGGGTAATAGGTGAGCCGTCCACTGCCAGTAGGGTCCAGGGTCCCTGCCCCAGTCCTCTCTGGCTTATCTCTGAACCTGTTCCACACTTAGAGCTTACTGGACAGACCTACTCCTATGTATACATGTGGATTGGGAAATAGAATAGATTAACTGGTTTAATTAAAATGACAAAAGCATTATATGCAATATATATATATATATATATATTGGCCTAAAAGTTTCCTTCTGGGAGCCCAGGAGGGATTATTGTGGAATGTTCTGCATTCTAAAGGCTATGTTTGTTTTCAGTACATTTTAAGTGGAATATTTTTCACCCTTCTGAGTAGGGCAGACAAAGGCTTTAATTAAACAAACGTCACATGGGAACTCTTGCCCCCAAAGCCTTTATTGGCCCTAATTAGCAGATGCAGCTGTAGACTCTCTCAATGTTGGATGGTCTGTTTATTGTGTCCATTTATATCCTACTCATCAGGGAGCATGTGCAAGGCACCCCAGAATTATCAGCCTTAATTAAAACTTGCTCAATGGCTAAAGAAAACATCCCATGCAAAAATGGGTCAGGAAAAAGAGGAAGATTAAAAAAAAAAAAAGAAGGAGAAGTCTACTGGAACTATTACCAAGGCTTCTCCAGGAAAACGAAAGGAGGATATTTGACTATTTGATTGTCTGTAACCGCCTGAGAGAAGCACATTCAGTTCGGGGCCAGGCTGACTGTACAGACAGGGAGACCACTGAGGCAGAATGTTTCCCTCCTCTGTCCAGGCAGAGCTCCTGGGAGACCACCAGGGCTCCCCTAGGTTTCATTCTAAGCAGACTGGGGAGGAGGAGTAGCACGTTCATCTAGGCATGTGAATTGAATTCATCATTTAAGGAATTATATAACGCTAGATCTGAAAGGCCCAAGAAGGTTATTTTACTAGTATGTATCTCAGATACAATATTTAACAAAATTGCTATTACTTCTTCAATTTTTTTTGCTGTCCTTTTGTGTCTTTTGCATCTTCCTGATAAAATACCCGAGGCTGAAAAAATATGAAGCCCTTTCCAAATATCAGCATCTAAACTTCGGTCTGTTCCCTTTCTGTACACTATACGGCTTCTCCTGTATTAGTTATAAGAATTTAATATTGTGGCCAATGACCTGTGAATGTGGATAAATGGGCTGGAGCCTTGAAGACTGACACACTTGAGATTAAGCCCTTCTCATTTTCTTAGTGTCTCTAAGCCTCAGTTTCTTCATGCATCAGAGTAGGATGATAAATACTTCTTGAAAACTGGATTATGGGAGATAAACTTTGTGAAAAGATTTTGGCTTTTGAAAAATACTTGATAAATACTATTTCACATCTGTTTTTACTTTTAGTCCACCGTGACCTTATTTGGAAGACACTTTGAGGTGGAGAGTTCTTCAGGTCTCCTTGGAGTGTCCTGGGGCTTGCTAACACAGAGGCCCTTGCAGGGGTAAGATGTACTGTCATACACTCTTAGTGCTCTACAGAAATATAAGCCTCCTTTATTTGTTCTGTTTCCCAAGGAAACAATTGTTTGAGGTGTGTCTTCAGTATAAAAATTGTAAAATGTGAAAGAAACAGTGACCAGACAATAATGGGAAAGCTGTAACAGTTTAGAAATAGTGTGTTTGAAATGTTCCATTGAAGCTCCTTGCCCCCCTCCTTAAAGGCATAGCAGAATGAACTTGTGTCTCTCTGTGGTTTGAATGCTCCAACATAAATTGAAATGCTCCTTTGCATTTATAAAGGATATAGTTTTAACTTTAAAATAGTCAATTTTATAATCCTTAGTATATATGTTTTCTTAATTGAAAGTCATTAAGTCTACTCCCCTTCCCCTGACCTTTGAAGTCATTCAATCCCACCTATGCTCCAGAAGGTGTTGTTTATTTTGGGGTCCCTCATGCCTCCCTGTGACATCCCTAAGAACTCTTGGGGAATCCTGGCATTCCAGCCTTAGAATTACATCTCTGGATGTAATTTAAAGTACTTTAACCAAGATAGAAGTAAGGCAAATCATGATTTTTTGCTGTCTGAAAATTATTTCTGAAGTGATTGTCATGAAAATAAATTCATTTTTTGCTTTAGACCTGACATTCTGATAGTGTTCCTTAGGAGGGCAATTATTTCTAAACAAGGACAACAGAGAAGCAAGAGAAAAATAATTTAGGTTCTGCACCAACTATGTATTTTCCTATAAATGTCACTGTCTATGTTAGAATATTAAATATAAAAAACCTCAGTCAACTTACTATTCAAATGAAAGCAAGATTTAATGAGGCCTCACAACACAAAGTAGCCTGGGGTCTCCCAGTTTTGTAGCCTATTCCATTTTCAGGGTTACTTTTATTTATGTATTTTTTAAATGAGAATCTTTTTTTTTTTAATATTTTTCCATTGGTTTCAGAGAGGAAGGGAAAGGGAGAGAGATAGAAACATCAATGATGAGAGAGAACCACCCATCGGCCGCCTCCTGCACGCCCCCCACTGGGGATTGAGCCCGCAACCCGGGCATGTGCCCTTGACTGAAATTGAACCCGGAACCCTTCAGTCAGCAGGCCGACACTCTATCCACTGAGCCAAACCAGCCAGGGCTTCAGGGTTGCTTTAAATGTGGATCCTGTGGTACGTTGCTCAGAGATGCTGAAGCTGGCAGTCTCCTAGTTCCCCAGGTACACTGAGTATTGCCTGATTACAGCTCCCAGATTAGGCTTGCCTCCCTTGCCACAATCCAAAACATCCCTGAAGGCTGTCCCAGCTCCAGAGCTCCCAGACAAATTGGTTGCTATTATTGCATCAAAAGTCAAATTTTCTTCTTATGCAATCCAGCTTTCCACATGCCTTTGCAGATGCTGTACTGCAAAAAAAAAAAAAAAAAAAAAATGTTTTCCCTAAGGGCTGTTTATTGGGGAACCCAGCCTATGACAGCTTCTCACAATACCAAGTTAATGCCTTCATTTCTGCCTTCACAGTGATTTCCCAAGTTTCATTAGAACCATATCTGTATTTAAATGTGAAAATCAAGTAACAACTACGTGAATCTGAGACATCACTGGTACGTGCATCGGTATCTGTAGTCAGCAAAGTGCTATTTCTAATTCAATTAGTTTCAGTGAGAGCATCTATTATGCTTCAGGCACAGAGCTGCTTGAATTTACATATTTAATCTTATTTGCTTCTCACAACAACCATGTGGTATAAACATCATGCATGGCTAGGAAATAAAGAAATTGAGATTTATTTACTTGGTTAAAGTAATAATAGCACACTGTGGAAACAGAACTTGAACGCAGATCCTCTTTCACTAATTTTAGTAGTTGCGAATGTTTGTGCTGTTCACAAATATTTCCGACTCTGTCTTCTGAGCACACAGCAGAATTGCACCTCCCTCCACTCCTAATGCTCAGCATGGCCATGCCACTGGCTTTGGTTAATGAAATGGGAGAAAAGCTGGTAACTTTTTGCTTCACTTTCCTCCCCTGCCACAGGGAGCAGTGATGTGCCAGGTTGTAGTGGCTTTGCCAGCTTGTATCCCTGAATGAAGACAACATGGAACAGAACCTAGCCTAGCACCACCCAAGATAGGCATGAGGGTAAGTGAAAATGAAGCTGAATGGTTTCAAATCATTGTCCTCCAGGGATTGTTTGTTATCACCTCATCCTCTAACATGATTGGTAAATAAATTATGACTAAAGAATAAGTGTTTTTTCTTTTATTATTTTTTAAAGACTCCATTTTTAAACTTCTTTAAAATTGATTTTAGAGAGGAAAGGAGAGGAAGTGAGAGAGAAACATCAATGTGAGAATGAAACGTTGATTGGCTGCCTCCTGCACGCCCCTACTGGGGATCAAGCCTTCAACCCAGACATCAGGTTGTTTTTTAACTAAGTTATATTAATAGAGAATTATGATTTTTGCTAGAACTAAAATATCCTTAACACTAGAATTTATTTTATAATGCAACATAATTGAAAGGTGTTTGGTTTTTCAACCATGTAGATATAAATGAATTTGAATCTGTGATTTAACAAACTTGTTTAATGACCTCAGGTTTTAATTTCTTTCTCAGCCCCCATTTATTCATCTGTAAAATAAAGAGACTAATAACTGTGCTATAGCATTGATGTGATGGTTTGATAAAATAAGGCCTTCAAAGCTTTTAGCAAATTGCCTAACACAGAGATGATACCAAATAAGTGCTTTGCAGAAAGTGGTCTTCTAACCCTCTGGATCTGAAAGTCGTTAAAAAATACAGATTTCTGAGACCCATATCAGACCTACTGATTTGAATCGCAGGATGTGATTTAACAAACTCCTTTAGCCATTCTTCACTGAGGCTTTCTGGCTGGCTGAACCATATATATATGGTTCAGCCAGCCAGAAAGCTTTCAGTGAGATTCTTGAAATGATCTTAGAACTATCAATGGAAGCATCATCCACTGCATAGTAGATGCATCAGAATGAACTCAACAGAGGATATGAGGAATGCAATGCACACTCCAAAGCATTAACATCTAAAAGGAAAGCCTCTGTGAATTCTTTGCATCTCTAAGTACCACATGAACAGTACAGTTTGACTATGGTGATCTTAGCTGTTGAGAATTGGGGTGGGGGGTGGGCATCTGGGACTTGAAGACCAGCTGAAATAAGAGGCCCGTGAAATGGGGCGATAGACAGATAAGGCAAGGATACGTCGATTAGAAACTCTAATGAATAAACAGTTACAACTCCTGAAATGTTCTGGTGGGATGGTAGGCCAGAACTTCTTATTTTTGCTGTGTTTAACAACAGAGAAGCCTTTGATGATGCCTGCTGATGTAACCTTGGGGCTTTGTGTCCCCTCCCAACCCCCTTGTCACCAAGTCAGCTTTTTCTACTTCTCTCTTCCTGAATTTGTGTTTACGTGTGCCTATGAACTTGTAGGCCCCCAAAAGGAAAGTTTCCTTAGCCTGTTTGCCTCAGTGGATAGAGCATCATACCGTGGAAAGGTCCTGGGTTCAATTCTAGAAAAGGGTACATACATCTGTTGCAGGCTCGAGTTCCAGTCCTGGTTGGGGCTCGTGTGGGAGGCAAACAGCTGTGTCTCTTTCACATCCATGTTTTTTTTCTCTGTCTCTCCCCCTCCCTTCCACTCTCTGTAAAAAATCAATGGAAAAATATCCTCACCTAAGGATTAACAATAAAATAAAAAGGAAAGTTGAAAATAACCAAGAGAGGAGAAGCTGACTTCATTTCCAGTGAAGCAATTAGGCTTTCTCATTCAAAAACAGTAAAGTAAAGAGCAGTTTTGACTTTTAGTTTTGTGGCTTGGGGGAGGGGAGGAGGAACCCGTACCCACTAGGATCTCAGAGTAAAGGGCAGGGGGAGTGCAGGTCAGAGCTGGGCCCTGTGGCCTAAGACCACTGTATGAAGTACTGGGACTCGGGTTACTGTGAGGGCCTGAAGTCCCCTAAGAGCCACCCTTCTGGACAGAGAGCTGGACAAGGACACCACTATAGCTTAGAGCTGAAGAGGTAGGGGGGCCACTGCTCCTTCCAGGCAACACACAGCCTCAAGGAGCAAGGGCAGCAGAGACACACACCCAGTGATCTTGCTTCCTCCTGCTCAAGATTGTGATGCTCAGTAGACCCATTTAAGGTCTGTATAAGTCCCACCTCCCTCCTGCCCTGCCAGGTGTTCTTGCAAGGTAAGAGGGAAGAGAGAAAGGAACTCCTCCAAATAACTGATAATGGGTGGGTGGGGAGTCTTGAGTGAAACCTATATAATAAAAGCCTAATATGCTAAGTGTCCAGTCAACTGGTCAGCCATTCAATCAATCAAAGTGTAATATGCTAATGACATGTAAGGCTGCTCAACCACTCACTGTGACATGCACTGACCATCAAGGAGCAAACAGTCGACCAGTAGCTATGATGTGCACTGACCATCAGAGAGGAGACATTCTAACTGGTAGGTTAACTTGCTGCTGGAGTCCAGCAATTGAGACTGAGCGAGAAGGGACAGATACACCTTGGAACCCTCCCATGGTCCCTCCCCAGCTGGCCAACTTCCCACGTCTCTCCCCGGCCCTGATTGTTCACCGGTGGGGTCCCTTGGCCTGACCCCTTGTGGGATGTCAGAGAGTTGGTTTTGGTCCAATCCCACAGGCCAGGCTGAGGGACCCCACTGGTGCATGAATTTGTGCACTGGGCCTCTAGTCTTAAATAAAATTGAAAAATGTAAATACAAGTGATATCACTTGCATTGGGAATATTGAGAAGTTTGAGCTTGTGTTCTAATCTCATCACACTTGCCTAAGCTGGCAGATTCCCAGGCTTTGATTTCTGCCGTAAACTGGAACAGAATATAGTAGGTCCTAGAATTTTGTTATAACATTTATCAGATGCCTAGGAACTTAAGTATTGTTTATATCAATTAGCCTATGGTAAAATTGCTTTCATGATCCATCATTTCCCTTCATGTCTCAGAACCTATCCATGACTTGAAACGAGGACTTACTGTGCAAATATAAGGCAAGACTGTTCCATTCTGACTTAGCATTGATTGGAGGAGTCAATTGCTACAGTCATCTTTTTTCCAATTCCAGAGAATAGTAGGAAATAAGAATGGGGCTCAGATTTGCCTTTACTTCCTTTCCTCTGATGCCCTTGTGGGAGCCAAATCTGAAATCTTCCATTGCTTTTACCACTGTGAGTGAACTGGATTTTCATTTAGAGTTATGTTCAGTCATTATAAGCATTTGTGAATATCAATTGTGCTTTATTCTTCCATGAACTAGAGCAGAGGCTGTTGATGGCCCCATTCTTCATCCTTGCCTCTTTCTGACACTCCCCTTTCTAGGACATGCCTATGCAGGTCTACCAAAATACCCTGAGATTCTCACCTGAGGACATTCTCTAGGCCCCAACAGATTGGAAGTGTTAGGAGTTGGTGCACCAGGAAGCAGCCCTAAGCCAAAAAGAAATGGGAATAAGGAGATAAGCATACATCTTCCCTATCTATGAGGATGGCAGGTGAATAATTCAGTGTCAAGTTTTACATTCTGTCTTTGGTATTAGGCCTAGTTGCCTTCAATATTGCTTGATATGATATACTTTACTGGCTTTTCCCCACTTCTTGTTTCCTGGCTCCACTTTTCTATTGGTGATTCCCGAACCACCTCCCAAATATCTTATTTGCACACAACTATTTATCTTAGTGGCATCTTCAGGGAATATCCAACCAAAGACACCTTGGAATAGGAAAGAGATGTGATGAATAATTAATGGATGAAGGGGATGGAAATTTAAAAGATTTAATGGAGCCATAAGGTGATGTTGGTTGTCCCACCAAAGGAGGCTGCCAGCTACCCTCCAAAAAACCCTCGCCAGGGGATATGTATTGTCTTGATAATTTTTCCCTACTCTGAGGTCTTGCCATTCATGTCAACACAAAGAGCAGGTGTTTCCCTTGAGCAGGGTCATATCTACAAAGCTCAGAGAACTGAGATCCAAAACTCAAATACCAGTTTATGAATTTACCATAAGAAGTAATGACCACAGAGACTGGAATACTCAACCTCTAAGTGACCACTGTATACTGTTGCTAGAGGCTGACCTACATGGAATTCTAAATAAACAGCAGAGGTGGCATGGGTAGCATGTAATTGCTGCAAGGGAAGCCAGGGGTACCCAAGGCGTGTTTTAAACACTCTGATACCCGCATCTGCAAGTAAGGCCAATAGTGCCTATGAAAATAGAAAGCTAACACTCCTTGGCAGAAAATCCCTCCAACCTTCCACCTTGGAGATCCTTCAGGCATAGGAGGTTATGGGCTTTGCAAATGCTTCCATGTGGAATGCCTCTGAGATTCCCAATTCCTCCTTCTGAGCCTCACATTCTTTCTTTAAATGTTAATAAATTCCATCAGCTTTACTGAACTGTCAGCTATTCAGACTTATGCATCAATTTTGCATATGTTGCAAAATTTCCAAGGGGCAATCTCATTTCCCCAGTTTTTTCATTTTGGAAGGGTTAACAAACTATGGCACCCATTTATGAATACCATCTACACTAAGTGGCCAGATTATTATGACCACCCCATCAGTAGTTCATTGGGCCACCTTTTGCCTTCAATGCTGCAGTGATTCTTCTTGGCATTGACTCCATGTGATGTTGAAAGGGGATGCGAGGAATCTGACACCATGCCTGATGAATAGCACT
Organism: Corynorhinus townsendii; assembly: GCA_026230045.1. Taxonomy (NCBI): domain Eukaryota; kingdom Metazoa; phylum Chordata; class Mammalia; order Chiroptera; family Vespertilionidae; genus Corynorhinus; species Corynorhinus townsendii. The sequence goes on along the minus strand of JAPDVU010000008.1, from coordinate 56,748,555 downwards.
GTCCAGTTCTGTGAGATTTGATGGTTGTGGAACCAGCTGCCTGATGGCTCTTTTAACTTCGTCCCACACATGCTCAATTGGATTGAGACCTGGTGATTGTGGGGGCCACCTAAGCAAGGTAAAGTCTCCCTCATGTTCTTGAAACCACTCCTGCACAATATGAGCACCGTGGCATGGCACATTGTCTTGTTGGAAGAAGCCATCTCCATTGGGATACGCCATCAACATGATAGGATGAACTTGATCAACAACGATACTTAGGTATGTTGTGCTATTCAGACGCTGTTCCACACAAATTAAAGGGCCCAAATCATGCTAGGAAAACATGTCCCAAACCATACCACTGCCCCCACCAGCTGGAAGAGTTGTACTCATGCATGTGGGGTGCATGCTTTCATGTTGTTTCCACCAAATTCTCACTCTGCCATCTGCATGGTGCAACTGGAAACGTGATTCAGCGGACCACATGACTTTTTTCCAATGCTCAACTGTCCAATCCTTGTGTTCCTGTGTGATTTGGAGACATGTTTTATCTTGGTAACTGTAGACAGCAAATGTGTTCAAACAGGCCTTTGGCTTCATATCCCATATGATGCAGTGTATGGCTGATTTGCCTACAAACGTCAGGTGGTCATAATAATCTGGCCACTCAGTGTATATATCCAGGGTGCATTTCATTTGTTCTCACGACCAGTCTTTGAAGTGGATGTTGTTATTTTTATTTTACTCTCAGGGAAACAGAGATTCGGGTAGGCCTAGTTATTGTCCAAGGATGGAACTGGAGTTCAAGCTTGGGTTTGTCTAAGGTTATAACTCCTGGTCTTTCTTTGTCTTGCTACTGAAAAGTTGTGAATGGTCTCAAGCTTCTGTATACAATATTGATATTAATAAAGGTTTTTACTACTAGAACAAATTTTGAGAAATCCTAGGGGTCCATCTAACTCTAAAAGTGAATGATTGTTTTTAATGTTACCTGGCTTTGTTAACCCTCAGAATGAAGACCTTTTTTCCTAAATAATTCTGACAAAAATTATTGCTCTTGGTTATTCAGGGACAAGAAGTTGTGTCTGAGTTATCTTTATAATTGCCTCACTTTTTACTTCACTGACCTTAGGATCATGTTATTCATTCCTGTTATTCACCAAGTCTCTTTACTAATGCGCATTGCATCTGGTATAGATGTTCACAAGGAATGAGAGTAACTTTCTAAGGATTGTAAAAGATCTAATTACCTTTATTGACCCTGCCCAGAAGCAACAACAGATAATGCTGTAATTAACTGAGTTTCACTATAAATGGGAAACATGTGGGTGATTTTTATTATACAAGAAGAAAGGCCAGCTCAGTAAGCTAATGATAACTTATCCATCCTGAAATTTGTTCGATGCTTCTGTATCTTTTTTTTTCCTTTATTTTATTTTTTCCCATCACCGTTTTTCCTCCTTATACCTTTCTCTACCTCCTCCCCTAATCTCTTGTCCCTGTCAATGAGTTCTTTCTCTTTTTAAAAATTAAAAAAGAATTTTAAATTGATTTCACAGAGAGAGGAAAGGAGAATGATAAAGAAAGAGAGAAACAATGATGAGAGCAAAACATCGACAGGCTTTCTCCTGCACACACCTACTGGGGATCAAGCTCACAAACTGAGCATGTGCCCTGACCAGGAATTGAACTGATGACCTCCTGATGCATGGTTGACACTTAGCCATAGCCATACTGGCCAGGCTAAATTATTTTTATTGTTGGCAGTATGGCACATGTTCCCCATCCCCCCCCCCAACCCCGCACTTGCCTCTCTTAACCCCCACCCCACCCCAGGCCTTCATCAGACTTATCTTTTTCCTTTTTTTTCTTTTTTGCTCAATCCCTCCAGTCCCCAGCCCCATCCCTGGACAGCTGTCAGCCTACTCTCTATCTATGAGTCTGTCTCTAACTGAACTAACAAGCTTCTGTATCTTTCTTTTTCTTCTTCCTTTCTTGCTTTCTATCTTTTTCTCATCCACTCTTCCTAATTTAAAAATGTTTATTCTTCCAATTATGAAGTTAAATAGATGATGATCAAAGAAAATTTTGAGAATACAGAAATATGGAAAGATAAAAAATATACACATTTTTACTGTTTAGAAATGACTACAATTAACCTTATGATGTTGCTTTTCTTTGTGTGTGTGTGTGTGTATGTGTGTGTACATACATGTAACATAAACTGTTTTTTGTTTCTTTCTTTCTTTTAAACATTATAAGGGTAGACACCCTTTGGCCCTTAGGGGGATTCTGTCTATTTCAGTCTCCTTTTCCCAGAAAAGGTAAGTTTAGACAGATCAGGAGGAGACAGCCAGGTTGAAGAAAGACAAATAAATATGCATGGCAAGGTTGTGAGGAGTGTGAACACAGGGAACCAGGAGAAAAGCAAGCAGTGCAGGTATGAAATGCTGAGAAAGGAGTGGTCAGGAGGTGAGTAGGGCCCAGATAAATGTGAGCCCTGAATGCTAAGCTAAGGAATGTAGATTCCAACAGGAAGGCCACGGGGAGGGGGCAATAACATGATCAGAGCTCTGGAACAGTACCTGGCACCCAGCAGGAGCTCAGTATATATGTACTGAATGAATAAATGCGCATTGGGGTCATGTAGACATTAGGGGACAATGACATGGACCAGAGGCAGAGAAGCCAGTGAGGAAATGCTCGTTTCCTAAATTATTAAGGGTTGGAACTAAGGTTCTGGAAATGGAGATGACAAAGATAAAAGAATGAATTATGGAGAAATTAAATGTTTCCTCTTGACCTAGCCAGTTTGGCTCAGTGAATAGAGCAGCATGGCCTGAAGACTTGTAGGGTCCTGGGTTCAATTTCAGTCAAGGGCATTTGCCTCGGTTGCAGGCTAGTGGGGGAAGCAACCAACTGATGTTTCTCTCTCTGTGTCTCTCCCTTCCCTTACACTCTCTCTAGAAATCAATGGGAAAATATCCTTGGGTGAGAATTAACTAACCCACTAAATAAATAAATAATTGTTTCCCCTCTCTCACCAAATGTTCCACTTTTGTCAGATGGGTAGAATACCTTTGCTTAGTGCCTCAAGCTACTCTGTTATCTCACTTCTCAGACTGACTGTAAACTTTAGTTTAATTAACAATTAGTTGAATTAGCAATTAAATTAACATGGGGAGAGTGCTGGTGGCTTTAGCATGTACACATAAGATAAATTTCTATCCTCTACACATCTACTCTATTACATTCCTATATATATGAGTTATCTGCCAGGCCCGTGCTTGAAATGGAAACACTCTTACAAAGTGGAACTTGGAAATTCTAAGCAAGCAAAAGCTTACTCTTGTGCAATACGGATCTTAAAACTGATCCTAAACATTTCACGCCATAGGGTCATGTTACTATCTGTGTTTATTTTAAATCCAGTTGCTGGGAGAATTGTGAGCAAGCCCACAGGCACAGCATTTGCGGGATGAGTCTGCTCTAAACCTCTTAGGTCACACACACCTTTTTGTATTTTTGTTTTGATAGTTCTGTCTTCTAAATCTGTATGTGTGTTTTGGACAGGCTATTATTTCATATTTTGTAACTTCATGGCTGATATGGCTAAGTAGCAACCAACTTAGTTGAGTAAGAAAATAGCAGTTCAGGTAATACTCGCATACAGCAAAGGTTATGGATGTGATGCATGAATGTTAGGAAACAATCACTGTTCTCAAATGCAGGAAGTGGATCTGACCGTTCCTGTATTTCTTAGTAAATTCCAGTTAACTTTTTACAAAGAGTCAAAGTAACTTGGGTTTGTTTTTGTTTTTGTTTTTAAATTTTAGGCCATTGGAAAGTTTTCGTCACTAGGATTTGAGCCTGTGCAACCCTTAAAAGTCTCTTTCCTCCTCAGTGTGCACCTACTAAGTACCTACTATGGATGGTCAAGGAGCTGATAGGCTACATCATTAGATTTTCACACTGAACCTATAAGTAAGGCATTGGTATTCCTGTTTTGAAGATGAGAAAGTTGAGGAACAAGAATGTTGGATAAACTTTCCTAGGTTATGCAGCTAGTAAATAATGAAGCTAAGATTTCTCCACAAATCTGAATCAAAAGTCCAAGTTCTTTGCACAACATACCCTGCATCCCAACAACTAATCCGGTGGATTTCCCAAGATTTGAAGATGGAAATGCTACAGCTGAAATGGAGAAAAAAATTGACCTGAGAAAATAACCAGGACTGGGTACATAATGAAAGAATAAAAACAACATTTAATAAGACTTACATTTTTTTATGGTTTTAAGTATTACAAATAGTAGTACATATGTCTCCTTTTTTTCCCCCCATTGACCTCCCCCCAGCCTCCCCTACCCCCCCCCAGTACATGCCTTCACCTGCCCGCCCCCTCCCCACCAGTGTCTTGTATCCATTGGTTGTGCTTATATGCATGCGTACAAGTCCTTCGGTTGGTCTCTTACAGGCCCCCTCGCCCAACCTCCCCTGTCTTCCTGATGTAGTTTGACAGTCTGTTCAATGCTTCTTTGCCTCTGTATCTTTTTCCCACCATTTCTTTCCTTTAAAAAGTTTTGCCTTTGCAGACTAGAAATAAACATATGATAACAACTCCGGCCCCCATGGCTGCTTCGCGCTTCCCACACCCAGCTCAGATCGGGACCCAGGCAACAGAGACTTGGCCCAGATCACATCGAGACCCAGGTAACAGACAAGAGACTTGGCCAACAGCAGCTGCCCTATATCTAAATTCAGCCTAGCATCAGGAATGCTCAGGGCCCACTCAAGAATGCAAATAATCCTTCCCACTAATATTTACAGGGTAAACTAAGATTGTTGGTAGTGTATTAAATTTGACAGTAAAATAGTAATCAAGTTTTCAGATTAATTTAAATAGGCTAATTGAAATAAGTGAATATGCAAGTAAATTTAATTGTACTGGACAAAAAGCTGTTCTTAAAGTAATAACTAAAATTTCTATTGGTAGTTCATCTCATGGTAAAATTCCTGAACATGCAATGAACCTAAAGCAGTCATATTTTTGGGCAAAAAAAAAAAATTAAATTAAAATTTAAAGTTATCAAGACTGCATTATAAAATTTACAAAAACCTCCATTAATAAAAAAAAAAGGGGGGGGATAGTAGGGTAATATCATGTAAGGAAAAATATCCTATAAGTAAATTACATCTAGAAAATTTTTACTTTACAAAATTAATTTTCATTTGTAATGCTAACAGCAAGATGACCATGAAAAACACACATGGTGTCTAAATAAGACAAAGGAAAACCGTTTGGGCAAAAATAAAAAGGATCCCAAATCAATCATATAGAAAAGATTCCTTTATTAACTTGTGGTCGAGAATATGTTTGTATATTTTCAGAAAACAACTCCAACACCATGTGGATTCCTGCAATAGAGAGGAATTGACAGGTGTGCTCCATCCACGAAGACAAGAGGAAAAACAGTCTAGAGATGGAAGACGCTGACAATGCCTTGCCACGCAAGCAGTCAGCAGCTGTGCACCGCTGCAGGTTGCCTAGGACCAAACCAGAGAGGGTCGGACCTGCATTGCCACCATGTGCCCACCATCCAGGTATCATTGCTGACATGTACACATAAGGAACTGTTAGACATTGAAACGGGGACTCAGAACTGTTGGACATTGAAATTAATAAGACTTTTAAATTTGTATCATACTTCATTGTTTAAGAGCCATGTCACATACAGCATCTTTTTTTTTTTAAAGCACAGCTTATTGATTTTTAGAAAGAGAGAGAAACATCGATGTGGGAGCAAGAGCACCTCAGTTGGCTGCCTCCTGCATGCCATCTACTGGGGATCCAGCCAGCCACCCTGGGCATGTACCCTTGATTGGAAATCAAACCTGCAACCTTTTGATGCATGAGTCAATGCCCAACCAATTGAGCCACACATGCCAGGGCCATACAACATCTTTTTAACATAACCACATGATGTGGAAATACAGACCAGGGTTAATATTCTCCATATAGATGGAGAAATAGAATTTTCTCAGGAAAATTACAGAGACTTGCCCACAGTCACGGGTTCATTTAAGGCAGGATTCTCTTTAAGAGTTTAAAGCAGGATTCTTCTAAGAAGCAGAATCCAAGATTCCTGGTTTCTGACATAGTGCATCCTTCCTATGCACTGAGCAACCTCCAAGCAGCTTGTACTTCAGTAGAGGGCTGGGCTGCAGACCCTGTAGGAGCAGTCAACTCTACAACAAGGGAGACAGCACAGGGGGGTTGCACACCAGCTACACTGGTACCCATGGGGGGGCAGATTTTAGGTTGGCAGAATTTCAACATTTTACCTATTGTAGGTGTATGCCATTTTATTTACTGATCTATTTATCTATTATTATTATTACTATTATTACTAGAGGCTGAATGCATGAAGATTCGTGCAAGAATGGGCCTTCTTTCCCCTGGCTGCCAGCACCACCTTCACTCTGGCCCGGAGCCACCTTTCTGCCTTGCTCCAGCTGGAACCGCCTTTCTGCCTTCCCATGCTGCCCAGAGGCCTGGAGTGGCTGGGGTGGTGTGGAATGCCCCCAGCCTCTCGGCACCTGCAAATTAACCCTCCATCTTTGTTTGGTTAATTTGCATACTCACTCCTGATTGGCTACTGGGCGTCACAAAGGTACGGTCAATTTGCATCTTTCTCTTTTATTAGTGTAGATTCCTCTTCATCATCATCATTATCACTGTTACTGTTGAAAAGCTAATTTGTGGGGGTACTGTGCTAGTTATGAAGTTATAAAGTCAAGTATTTATGTTATACAATGGACAGTGTGATATTGTTATTATTATTTAGTGAATAATTTCACAGTGGTAGAAAGAGGTTACTGAGCCTTATGTATGAAACAAGCCACTAATGGGGAGGGAGAGTGTGATGCAGAGAAGGTTCCATGAAGCAGGAGTCACCTGAAGAATAATAAGTAGTTTGGAGTGAGGAAGTCCAAAGGCCTTTTCAGAAGTGAGGCTTGTACTAAGGCACAGAGTTACTAAACATTCTGTATCTTTGGAAAAATGCATGTGCTTCCAAATTACTGGAGGATAAAGTATGAGAAAAGATGTGTAGAAGTCAAGGGCAGAGATAGTCCAGGGTCAGAAGCGATTTCACAGCAAGAGGGAATCCAGGAGGAGGGCTGATTCAGTTAGAACATGCATTATTAAATAGAAAGTAAGACATGCAGCAATATGTGTGTGTGTGTGTGTGTGTGTGTGTGTGTGTGTGTGTGCGTGTGCACATGCGCATGCACGCGGCTGTGCTAACCTGATGTCAGTGCTCTAGATTCTGAGAATGGAGATAGAGAAAGAAAGGATCTCCAACCTCAGTAAGTAGAGAGATAAATTGCTAGCTCTTTCAATATTCTCAGGCTCTTGTACATCAGCTACTCTCCTGGCTCCTTAATGTTCTTCTTCTTTCTTAAAATATTTTTTAAAATTTCTTATATAGAGAGAAACATCTATAAAAGAGAGTAACATCTATCAGCTGCCTCTTGCACTCCCCGTCCTGGGGATTGAGGCCACAACCCCGGGCATGTGCCCTGACTGGGAATCAAATAGGACCTTTTGGTGCATGAGACAGTGCTCAACCAACTGAGCCACACTGGCCAGGGCCTTAATGTTCTTCCTTTAAAGAAAAATTTCAAGTAATGTAGCTACTTATGGAAAACAAAACAAGAGAAAGAGGCATATACATACATATCACCTATGATCCTGTTCTTCTATAATGTTTACTATCCTGGTAACAAGTTTGTGTATTTTTTGTCTTGTTTTTATATTTGTTGATGGAAATTTAAAGGTAAGGGAAAAGAGTCCTCCATAATCTGCTTCTATGGAAGCAGTTGATCACTTGGTTCTTTTTTTTAAAAAAAAATATTTTATTGATTTTTTACAGAGAGGAAGGGAGAGGGATAGAGAGTTAGAAACATCGATGAGGGAGAAACATCGATCAGCTGCCTCCTACACACCCCCCACTGGGGATGTGCCCACAACCAAGGTACATGCCCTTGACCGGAATCAAACCTGGGACCCTTCAGTCCGCAGGCTGACGCTCTATCCACTGAGCCAAACTGGGGCAATCACTTGGTTCTTAAAAAAAAAAAAAATGAAAGAGAGAAAAGGGCAAGGTACAGAGGACCTAGAAGAAATCGGTGGCATTGACTGCACCCTCTCTGGCTCAGGACACATCTTCTCAGGGCCCTGGAATTATCCCATGAGAAGGATGGGACTCGTGATGGGTGTGATATCCATATTATTATTTAGTCAATAATTTCACAATAAGGAACTTTCTTCTTGGTGTTCTTAAAGGAGAAGCTACAGAGTCAGATTTTAGTGCATCATTGAAAAAAGCAGAGTGTGCCCAGCAGCAGAATTGTCTCTTTTGGGCTCACCTTGCATCTGTCATCAAAGTTTGGGGGGGAAGGGACTCTTCTCCAGCTTAGGTCCTCAGGTAGGGACATCAGAAGCCCAGGCTTTATTCTTACTTGTTTTATTACTTCTAAAATCTTCTTATAAAAACAAAAAACAAGACCATGGTGATTATTGTCTCAACTGCTGGATCTTGCTTGCTGAGACAAAGCTTAGTAACACTAGGAACTAAAACATTCTCACATTCAGAACGTACTGACCAGAATGAATATATTAGGTTTGCTTTCTTATTCTGATGTATTTCATGCATAAAAACTTGACATTTGTTCTGTTTTCTTTATCTCCCAAAGGGGAAGCATCCACAAAAAATATATAGATCTGTTTTTACCTATTATATGTACACATTCATATTTATGCTAGGAGCCCAGCGTGCAATTCGAAATCGCACGACACTGCCCACCCTTGAGTAGCTGGTCTGGCCCTGCCTCCCTCTCCGGCCCTTGAAGCAGCCCCAGCCGCTGTTGATCAGGCCCTCCCCCAGCGCAGGTATGTGGAGGCCCCTGCCACCCCGCCCCCTGTGCACGCAACCTCCTCCCATCCAGTCAACCCATTATGGCATCCTAGTTAATTAGCATATTTCTCTATTATATATATAGTTATTTATATATATAGATATTCTTTCAGATGACTATATATTGTTTCATAATTTACTCTACCACTCTATGACCTTTATATGGCTTCCAATTTTTCACTATTATAAATAAACCTCTAGTTTTAGCCATAGATTATTTTCTTAGCTTTGAGTCCAAGGAAACAAATAATCAACCTAAATATGTAGTGGTTAAGAGTACAGGTTTTGGAGTCAAAACCAAACATAAAATGATATGTGCAATTATTACATAACCTCAGTCATATAAACAGCAGTGCTCAAATTCCCGCTCTGACATTTACCTGTGACACACTTGATTTTTGTTGTTGATCTTGACATTTTCTGCTAAACCATTGGTGTAATGTTACCTAACTCACAGAGTTGGTTGTAATAAGTAAGTAGGATAATCATTATATATAGCAATTTGACTGCCTAGAATAAGGAAATGCTTTGTTGTTGTCTACACTTTAATTTTACTAGGTTATGGAAGTGTTTCTCAACTGTTTTTAACAATATAAAGTGACACTAATGAAGTCTGAGCGAGCCAACCTATTTTGTTTTTATTTTTTTTAATATTTTTTTCTAAATATGTTTTTATTGATTTCAGAGAGGAAGGGGGAGAGAGAGAGAGAGAGATAGAAACATCAATGATTAGAGAGAATCATTGATGGGCTGCCTCCTGCATGCCCCCCACTGGGGATCAAGCCCGCAATCCAGGCATGTTCCCTTGACTGGAATCGAACCCGGGACCCCTCAGTCCGCAGGCCAACACTCTAGCGACTGAGCCAAACCAGCCAGGGTGTCAACCTACTTTGGATGTTATTCTTTCTGTAAATGTTATAGTCAATTTTTTTTTAAAAAATGGACTTTTTTTTACTTTCAATTTACACATTTAATAAGTGAAGATGCCAGAAGCCTAATTAATACTTACATGTGGAGCACCTCTATTTATTGTGGTTGCTATACATTACACTGAGTGGCCAAGTTATTGTGATCTCTGAACACATACTAATCTGGCCACTCAGTGTATTTGTATCTCAAATAGATACCAAAAGTATTCTAGACTTTTGCTGGAGATCAACCACCTATTTGCCCTGAGCTTTCTATCAGCCAGTGCAAAGGGGAAAACTGATCAGGTGCACGATTTATAGTATCTTTCATATCAAATAAATGAGGTACTCAAGAGAAGTACACTGAGTGGCCAGATTAGTATGCGTTCAGAGACCATAATAATCTGGCCACTCTGTATAAATATAATGGCACAGAGACTCTATCAGAAGATCAGATCACTTTGTCTCTAGAGATAAAGAGATGTTTTCACTGTAGTCATTTTTTTAATGTAAATATATCTGAGAGGAGTGAAACAGCATAGACATAGCAAGCATTTTTTAAAACACCATTGTATATATGACAGAGATTGTGTAATAATTGTACATATCATCCCTATTATTACAACCATCCCTGCCTGATGCATTATTCCATTTCTGGGGTCACTGTACATCATTGTGGTTTATTTGCCACATTCACTTTTAGGACACAGGCCTGGTTGAATGAGGACAACTGTGGGAAAAGGGACCTGATGGGACTGAAGGGGCAGGGAGGTTACCAATGATAGCCTGTCGCAATCAGTTTTGTCCCACAATCGGCTGAAACCAAATCCCCATAATTCCTTGTTCTGATTGTGCCCATTTGAGCAAAGCAGACTGTCCTGTTTTACCATGGAAACAGTGGGCTGGAAACTTGCCTCCGAGATCACATAATTTGTCCACAGAAAAGCTGCAGACAGTCCTTCCCACTCAGTCTGCTCACACCCCTTCCTATAGTTGATTCAGACCAGTGACGTAGGCCTCTTTGATGATCTCAGAAGCCTGAAATCTCCATCCTCACTGTCACTGTTGTAGGCACCGTCCTGGAAACCTGCTTCCTTGGGCTGTAAGCATGTGACCTCAGAACACGAGCTAATTAATGTTAAGCCAATACTACTTTGTCTCACCGTAGAGGAGACTGATCAGGCCTGTCTCCTGTTATTTAAGCTGTACACCCTTTCCATTCATAACCCTGAAGCAAAACAATTACTGTGACAAATGTAGAGATGTAGGGCAACACCGACTCTGGGTGCTGATTTTGTATTAACCACTAATTCAGTGTGTGACCTAACTACTCCGTTCCTTGACTGGCCTTCAGATTCTTCCTCTGTGAAAATGAAGGGATTGGTTTCTTACTTTCTTTGGTCCTTTCCAGCATCCACAGGCATCATAAGGGCTGAAGTGATTAATAATGGGCTGGAGGCAACCATAGGTTTCATGGGGTTCCACCTAGTGGCTGTGTCCCTTATTGCAGCTCTAAGTTCCACAGGGTATTCTCAGGCCTGTGTTAGATGCCCCTCACAGAAGTTTTTGGTTGGTACATCATACAGTCCATTCATAATCAGCAGAACTGAGGAGAATGGAGAAGAGCGGAGAGGAGAAGGGAGGCAAGACAACTACTGGAGCCTCACGTTTAGTGAAGCCTCCAATTTAGATCAAAATTAGAGTTCCATGTTATCCCTAATTGAGGTATTAACAGACAGCAACTGAGTCTGTGAATGTATGCATTTAAGCATGAACTGATTAAATGTGAAAACTTAAAAAATATATTTCGGTTTTTGAAGTCATGTGTCAGCATTTCTTTACTTAAAATAGAGCTGAAACCTTAAATGATGGAAGTAATTTACTTTACTTCCATCATTTAAGGTTGAAGTGATTAATAATGGGCTGGAGGCAACCATAGGTTTCATGGGGTTCCACCTAGTGGCTGTGTCCCTTATTGCAGCTCTAAGTTCCACAGGGTATTCTCAGGCCTGTGGAACTTAGAGCTGCAAGTTCTAAGTTCCACAGGCCTGAGAATACCCTGTGGAACTTAGGGTATTCTCAGTTCCACAGGGTATTCTGTGGAACTGAGAATACCCTAAGTTCTTTTTTGGGGGGAAATTTTATATGTAGAGAGAAAAACAGTGTATGCCAAGCAAAGTTTTGCTGTGGTAAATTCCTCCAGGGAAAGTCATGTAAAACTAATTAGTCCTATAGAATGATCATCATGGTTTCCCGTTGCACCTCCTTTGTGATTATTTTAAACACCAGGGATAGAAATGCAGGAGACATGGTTCTGACTAATTCAAGAGACTGATAATTCTGTAGGAGAGGATGACATTTATAAACATATTTATAATGTTATATGTAAATAGATGAGCTACAACAGAGGGTTTTTTAAGATGACTATAGCAGCAATATAACAGAGAGATCTATTTTGTTGAGCCAGTTAAGGAATCGTTCATGGAATGGAAGACACAGAAGAGAAGAAGAATAGAAAGAATCCTTCACTGAATAGAAGCTGGTACTTACAGGATAATTCAAAGTTTTCTAATAGGATGGGGAGGAGCTCTTTGTAGATACTGAATAGCACATAAAAGTTCACGGTAAGTGGAAAATGATTCAAAATAGTAGTACGGTCAAATGTGAAGTAAACCTGGGCAACTGCCTTGCTCTTTGAGGTGCACTTCCTCATTTATATATATATATATATTTTTAAAAATATTTTTATTGATTTTTAGAGAGAGAGAAACATCAATGCAAGAGCGAAGCATCAATTGGCTGCCTCCTGCATGCTCTCTTCTGGGGATCTAGCCCACAACCCAGGCATGTGCCCTGACTGGGAATCAAACTGGCAACCTTTCAGTGCATTTCATTGCATGGGACTATGCCCAACCAACTGAGCCACAACAGCCAGGGCTCATTTCCTCATTTATAAAAGTGAGAAAATAATAATACCTACAACAAAGAGTCATGAAGATTAGATGTGAGCACAAATAATATCTAGAATGAAAATAAGGGCATTGCTATTATAAAATTTTGATAAAATGACCAAGTTACATTTAAAAGCAATTTATTAAAAACATGTACAAGATGTATTATAAAAATTGAAAATGCCTATATTTAATAAAGATATGTGTCTGAAAATTCCCACAAAGAAAACTTAAGTTACAAATAAGTTTAGTGGATAAATTTCAAACATTTAAGGGAAAAATAACACCAAGTTCATCTAAACTTTGTCAAAGAATAGGAAAAGAGGGAATACTTACAATTTTACTAAGCCAGTATAACCTTGATAATGAAACCTAATAAAGACATTATAAGAAAAAATTACAAGTTATAATCTCTCATAAACACAGATGCAGAAATCCCAAATTATATTAGCTGAAAACTGAATCAAGTGAGATCAAGGTGAGTTTGAGACTGTTTTAATATTAAAAAATCTATATAATCTATTATGGAAAGAAAGTAAAGGAGAAAATTATAGAATTGTCTCAATAGTTGAATAAAAATCATTGATATTTCTCAATATCTAGCCACACTAGAAATAGAAATAAACTAATTTAATCTGTTAAAGAACATCTACCAAGCCCTCATGATTAATGGTAAAATCTTTGAAGTTTGCACCATGAGATCAGGGAGGAGATTAAGATGCCCACTATCACCTCTTCTAGGTAACATTATGCCGGAGATGCTGGTTAGAACAAATGGCAGAGTACTGCAGAGGAAAAAATGGACTGTCATTGTTTGTGGAAAACATGGTTATAGAAAGAATCTCCAGGTACACTGTAACAATTAGCAGGTGAATTTAGTAAATCGAGCGTACATGTATCAACTTGCATTTTACATACCAGCAAAAAGTGATTAGAAAAAAATTAAAACTGCATAATGAATAATGTATAAGGTCTTCCTCTATACAGAACACTGTTTAAACATTGAGAGATTTTAAATATATTGGGATGGAATCCAGATCAAAAGCAAAATATTCAAAGATGCCCATAAAACGTTAGCACTAATTGCACAGAAGCCCCAATAAGAAGGACACAACCTCTTTGCTGTTCATCATAGGATGGTTTTCAAAAACTGCCATGAAAACTTCAATGACTTCAAAACTTTGATCATGCCCCAGCAAGAAAGGTTATGGTATGTCTTATGAGTGTCTGGAACATCAGAGGATCTAAAGAAGATGATGTTAATAGTGATGTTCAAACTACAGATGATGGGGGGAGAGGAAAATGGAGAGTGCTGAGAGAATAAATTAATTCATACACATAAAGCTGCAATGAGGTTCCAAAGACAAGCAGCAGGTCACCTGACTTGGTTTTACAGCTATAAACAAGGATCTGTATTAACAATAATTTCTGTCTTGTGATTCAACATTAATGTGTACCCAAATATGGCTTTTTGTACACCAAAAGTCATTTTTCAGTCTGTGTTCTACCTAACTGAATTTATCAGTGAAACTAAGGCCTTGTAGTAAGAAATATCAGGGCAATGTTATTTTAAGCATGGGTACATTTTCTGTGCCTACTGTTAGGCTTGTGAATTTATTGAGCACTACTGTGCCAATTGCTATAGAAGAGGTTTTACATATTTAATGTGTAACATATTATTACACTGTTCTTAAAAATAAAAGAATGAGACTCAAAGAGGATCTGCAACTTGTTTAAGGTACCCAGACAGTTAAGAGTAAAGAGTTAGTTTTGAGCACAAGCCTACGTGACTCTAAGACATGAGCTGTTTTCATTATACCATAATGCCTGCAAACTTGAGGTATGTGATAAACTGTTCAGCTCGGTATCTGATACATCATTAGTATTCAATAAGTGTATTGTTATTATTACTAAACTATGACTAAGTCTTATGGGAAGTCCCTCTTTTTTTTTTTTAATGAAGTAGAACCTTAATCACTTATTCAATAAATGATTGCTCCTTCTTGGCAGCCCATCTTATGAAAAAGTATAGGATTGAGAATAGAAAACATGGTAGATACAGATTTATGTAAGCTTTAGTCTCAAGAAGCGACAGTTATGCTAGTAAGTTGACACTCAAATTGATGAGCACAGTCTGTACCATGGGCTATTTTTTCTCTGCTGTATTCCCTTAGTGATAAAACCCTTGCAAAATCTGTGACACTTCAAAGAGAAGGAAGTTTTGCTCCAAAACTTTGAGGACTAGTTTATCCCTGTAGTGTATTAGTCATCTTATAAAACTTTAATTTATTTACTAGGTAGTAATCCTGACAGCACCATAAATAAACTACTAGCAGCTGAATTAGTTCTTTCATCTCGATTGGCTTACATTCATGTGGTTAATAGATTTGCCATAAAGGGATCTTTTCCTGCCTTCTGAGTAGGTGACAGGTTGTGCAGATCAAAGATTATTTCCTTTTCATACTTGTGTGAACTTTAGAATTATATCTGAACAGGTATATTGCAAACAGTAGGATGATTATGGAAAGTTGCAACTTGTCTTAAAAATTTTACGTAAGCTACAGTGTCCAATACGGCTCAATAAAAAATCAAAAGGAAGAGAAAAGACATAAGTTATTTGATATTTGTTAATGCAACACAGTGAAATTATACAATAGCTTTGTTTAAACAAGAACAATAAAATCTTCAAATTTAAAACTTTATAATTACTCAGTTTTTCCAGCAATATTTCCTCTTTGTCACTTCTCATTTCTACCTGTTCTGATCCTATATATTTTCACTGCTTAGCTCTGCATTCTTAGGGATAAGCAGTATTTTTTTTTCATGACCTGAATATTAAGGCTTGATATTTGGTGATTTGTATGCATATCTTCTATATAAATATCTTTTGTTTTACCTGGAATGTACAGGTCTTAAAGACAGTGATTGTTTTTAATTTAATTTTTGTAACCCTATGGAGCCTAACACAGTGCCTTTCATCTAGTAAGTGCTCAATAAATGTTTTATTATGGAATAAATAACAGAGAAACTACTTTGAAAAAAAAAAAGCAGTAGAAATTAGAAATTGAAAAGACAAGGTAGTCATAAATTCTTCATGGGAATGGACTATTTTTCTTTTTGCTATTCTGGGGAAAAAAAAAGAGTCCAGTGGAAATGAATGAAGCCATTTAAGATGTTTGCATGATTAAACTGTAAAAATGTCCCTAGCTGGTGTGGCTCAGTGGATCGAACTTTGACCTGCAGACTGAAGGATGGTGGGTTGGATTCCAGTCAAGGGCACATACCTCGGTTGCAGGCTCGATCCCCAGCCCTGGTCAAGGTTGCATGTGGGAGGCAACCAATCATTGTGTTGCCCTCACATCGATGTTTCTCTCTCTGTCTCTCCCCCTCCATTCCACTCTCTTTACAAATCAGTGGAAAAATATCCTTCAGTGAGAATTAACAGCAACAACAAAAAAGTAATTATGAATTAACACTTCTAATTTACCAATTATTTTCAAGGAAAGAAAAAGATTTTATTTAAAATACAATTAAAAATATTATTCAGATGTAAAGTCATATTGTGGGTTTTCTGTGACAAGTATTTAATCTTTAGCAATCTTTTTATTCATGATGCTTGGTATTCTAGGTAAGAGATCATTCCATTAGCCCATTTACCTGTAGGAAGTGCAAACACTTTTTAGTTAAGCTTAACCAAATGCAGTTTCTATTTCTCTGACCATTCTTTTCTGGATCATCTCCCACAACCTAACAGCCACTAAGAGCCCCATTCCCTCTTTCTCATCCACTGTTAAGAACTCAATTAGCACATTATATAGGTGGCTGTTGTTTCAACACTCACCTTTATCCCCAGCTCCAGTCATATATCTGCAAATGTCATCCAGCAGTACCACATACAATGCTGCACTATTATAAAGTCTACTATGGATTGAGTCACCTACTGTGCTCTATGTGTCTTACAAGTTACCCTTCATACCAGAGATTTAATTAAAAATAAATAAATAAAGGTAGGTGATATTATCTTTATTAAAAATATATGTATTTTCAGCCCAGCTGGCCGGACTTAGTGGTTGAGTGTTGACCTATGAACCAGGAGGTCATGGTTTGATTCCCAGTCAGGGCACATGCCCCGGTTGCGTGCTTGATCCCCAGTGGGGGGTGTGCAGGAGGTAGCCGGTCAATGACCCTCTATCATCATTGATGTTTCTATGTCTTTCTCCCTCTCCCTTCCTCTCTGAAATAAATGAAAAATATATTTTCAGACTCAGAAAGTTTTGTGTGCGAATTCTTCGTATGATAAAGGATTCAAGCCAAGATTATTATAATTTCGAAGTTAAAGCTCTTTCCACTACTCCTCACTGCCTCCAACCCTCACTTTCTTATTCTCAAAATACAGTATAGTGGTTAAGAGCATTTACTGGAGTCAGACTACCTGAGCCTGAATTCTGGATGTTACACTCACTATGCTTTTTAACTGACATCAAATTACCTATTTCCCTCTGCCTCAATTTTCATATTTATAAAATGAGACTGTAAAAATACATACCTCATTGACTTTTAAGAAGTAAATGAAATATAAAGCACCAATTACAGTAACTGGCACATGGTAATATCCATATCTATAAAACCCTAATATGCAAACTGAACGGTAGAACAACTGAACAACTGGTTACTATAATGTGTGCTGACCGCCAGGGGGCACACTCAGAACATGGAGGGCATCGGCTGCAGCGGGATGGTGGAGCAAGTGAGCAGGGGCTCCAGACCAAGGCAAGGCTCTAGTCGCTGTCATCGGGGCAAGCCTCTGGGGGGGACTGAAAATTCTTTGCTCCTGTGTGCTGTGGTCCCACCCAGTACTGGCACCTGCTGCTGGTGCCAGAGCTGCCGCTCACACCCACTGCTGGTGCCCAGTGCCGGCCTTGATTACTCAGCACTGTCAGTGGGTGCAAGTGGCAGCTGCCGTCCCAGATGGCCCCTCAGGGCTTCTCTACCTCCCCCAGCTCCTGAGGGGCGATTGGGGCAGCAGCTGCTGCTTGCACCCACTGATGGCTCTGGCCCCAATTGCTTCATGCCATCAGTGGCTGTAAGCAGGGCTGGCACTATCAGCGTGTGGGAGCGGCAGCGGTGGGGCTGCAGGCAGAGAGGGAACCAGGGGCCACAGTGGGAGGGGCTGAGACCCACTCCTGTGCCCACCACAGCCTCAAGGTCCACAGTTCCTTTCAAAGTGCACAAATTTGTACACTGGGCCCCTAGTCTCAATATATTATCCCTGGGAATCATCTAATAGTCAAATTATGCTATCTTATCAATCCTTTACTCAAAATTCTTCCCTAAACTCCTTTTTATCTTTTCAGTCTTAATGTCCATGGTCCAAATGTTGGAATCCATCATGGTGAGTGACTGTTCCATGTCCTATGCTTGCAACACACTCATCCCTGTATCTGCACCCCTTGTTTGAGCTGCACTTCCCTCCAGGAATATCTTTTCTGTCCTCTCTCTAATCAGATCCTGCAAACCTCTCCAGGCCAAGCTCAAATTTGTGCGTCACCAAAATCTCTCATTAATATAATTAGAAGTTAGACACTTTTTCTTCCCACTGAGAAACCAATAATTGGCCTTGTTTTAGAATTGGGTAGTGTTTACATTTTCAGCTCATCTTACCCATTCCTGTGGACTTCCAATAGACATGCCCTTCTCTTCCATCCACACAACAGTGTTATGACATAGTTCACTAACAACAGATTTGGGTGATTTTGCGATTCTCATCTGGCTTTAAGTAGAGATTCCTGTATACTTGGTAGTCCAAGGAAATTATTCTCTACTTAATGTTAATAGCCACTGATTAATCAGAATCAGTTGTGAGAACTATGCATATAATTGCTAATATTGTCAGAATTTTATGGAAAGAGAGTTAGGACTGTGTTGAGGAAAACAAACTCAAATCACAGTGAATTAAAAAAATAAAAGTTTATTTTTGTTCCTGTTACAATTTGCATATGGTCAGGTGATGTGCTAAGGGTTTGGGGATGGTGCTGGCTTCCAAGCAGTGACTCAGGGATCTTGACTTACTGCCATCTAGTAAGATTCCCATCATACATAATCTCAGAGGCCCTCACTTCTAAGCATAATGTCAGGAGAAAACTAGGGCATCATTGGGGTAGTTTATTAGTATAGCCAGTTCTACATAGTAGCACACCTCCATTGACAGTTTATGGGGTAGATCCCAGTCACAAGACAGCAAACCAAACGCAACAGAAGCTGGGAAATTCCTTTACCTGTGTTCCCTGGAATTGATCAGCATCTAGCTGTCTGTAACAGGATACCAACAGAAACAACTATCTCCCCCCACCAATATCAAGTCTTACAACTGCTATGATGCAGTTTCTCCCTGCTCCATCTAAAAACTAGCTCATGTGTTAAGACTATTTGAGTCACTCCCAGATAATAGAACATTATTTAGTTCTAAGAACACATTCAGTCTAGTAATTGAAATGTCCACTCTGAAAAACAAACAGACTATGAAATCCACTGGAAACTGAAGGTTTGTTCTCCAACATGCACCCACATCATGTTGGGAAGTCAGTTAATGGGGTAGGGAAACATGATGGGCTTCTTCTCAGGAACTCTAATTCTTAAATTCTCTAGGATCAGGATAGGAAGAGAACAAAGAGATCAGATTCAGGAAATGCCCAGTCTTCAATAGTATGGTTGTGATTTGGAGCTAGTGTTTTTGGGGCATGGTGGATGTTAAATGATTTTTATTTTTTCCCTTGTGAGGCACATTTGTCAGTTCCTTGGGGACTTCCCAATTGGGATCACTTGATTTCTACACCCTTGATGTCAGCAAGGTCTTCTTCCTCTTGGCTGTTCACTCACAACCCCCACCCCTTTCTTTATGAATCTAATAAACACATTTATAATGAGGCTGACTCTTGGACAAAGACTATTTAAAACTTTTTTATTGATTTTTTTTTAAAGAGAGAAACATAATCAGCTGCCTCCCGAATGCCACACACAGCAGGTGGAGCCCAAACCCAGGCATGGACCCTGACCTGGAATCAAACTGGTGACATTTAGGTGCATGGTACAACACCCAACCAACTGAACCACACAGGCCAGGTTGACAAAGTCTATTTGTAAACAACTGGCTGGCTTCCTACTACACAATCCTTGTTGGATCCTTGACACATTTGCATCTTCCTCCTGTCATCAGTGGAAACTAAGCTGCTTCCCAGTGTAGATATGACTTTTCATTCTGGAACTAGGACAATAGCCACAACCCATTCATCGTAGATTTCTTCGGCATTAGTTTTCACGCTCCAGGGGATGTATATCAAGTTGACTAAGTTGTCGTCTTGAAGCCTTTCTCAATAGGCCTGATTGAAAGAGAAGCATACCCTTTACTTGGGAACAAGTGGTAAGGAAAATATATTACAACATTCTCAACTACTTTCCTTCAAAAAAATTCTCATCCTTCAATCTCAACTCAGGAGGTGGATTTTTAGTCACATATTTTGAGGAAAAAAAAATCTACACAAATGGCCTACTATCCCTTTGGAATTTGGGGGGAGTAGGTATTGGCATAATACCTACTGTTGTTTGTTTCAGCTATGGGTCTGTCCTCAATCAATACGGAGAAAATTACCAATTTAAAATATTGTTAGCATAATAAATAAAATTTTCAAGGAATGGTTTATATTTTAAAAATAAGTTGGAATGGATTGACTAAATGACTAAATGTCATCTCTCAATCATTTGCATTTCTGACTGGGAAATAAAGAGTTAGAGTGAGAAGATAGTGCCCTGAGAATTGTTGAGCATCATCTTGAATGTGCTGAAGAGATTGTTTTGATTGTAAGAATCTCATTGGTCATATATATCTTTGCAAAATTGATGTTGAGAGTACATGTTGAAGGGACATATAAATTACACCCCACTTCATGCTTTTCACAACATGGCCATCACACTTACCCATGCATGTAATTTGAAACCTTTTTGGTCATTAGCAAATGAAGGTATCCTCCCACACTATCAAAATATGAGAGAAACTGCTATGGGAGAGAGAGAGATGTGTACATATTTATTAACCTAAAACTAATCAAAAGAGCTGGTGTTACCACAGTAATGCAAGGTCAACTTTAGAATGTGGAATATCACCATGGACAAGGAGGGTCATTACATGACAATAAAGAAGACACATCACTAGAAGCACATAACAATCCTAATTTTGGGATTTAGATAGAGAGATTAGCAGATTTTTGTCTCTTTAGTACTGAAAACCCATGGGAGATACAACTATGTCCTTCAGAGGTTTTCACACAGCTCTTCTGCCACCTACCTCATACAACTGCAAAGTCTGGCCAATGTCTTGAGGGAGAGGTTGGTTGTGTATTTGAGACCAACCTCCTCTCACTGGTCTTTCTTTATATTCTAATCACCCTGAGACCAAGGAAGTTTCAACTTTTTCTTATAGAATCTTTTGCATCACTCCCAGCCTCTCTTCTGTTCCCAAATTTAGGAACTATTTTATGAGGGCCTTTATGACATTGTGATTTATAATAAGAAAGAATGTATTTGGTCTTCCTCCCCTTTTCTGGCATAGAGCTCCCCAAACCCTTGGAATTTGTTAAGAGCTGAGAATAATTAAGTTGTCTTTTGTTGTGCTAATAGGGTGGCTTGGAAAGCACCTAAGTATGGGGGGTGGGGGGAAAGGAGCTGATTGCCAGTGAAACCAACCCTGTGCTTTGAGGGTTGGATCAGTTCCACTCCTGAACACACAGAGAGGGGAGAGGATAGGGACTGGAGATTGAGTTCAATCATCAATGGCCAGAGATTTAGTCAATCGTGTCTAAAGTAGTGAAGCCTCTGAAAATCTGAAAGTTTGGGCTCGAGGGCTTCTAGGTTGGTGAACATGTGAAGGTACTGGGAGATTGGTGTGCTTGGAGGGGACATGGATGCTCCCAACCCTTTCTTCATACCTCACCCTGTGCATCCCTTCCATTTAGCAGTTTCTGAGTTATATAATTTTATAATAAATTGGTGATCTAACATATGAAATGTTTTCCTCTGAATTTGGTGAACTAGTTTCATAAAGTAATCAAACCCAATTGGGATCATTGGGACCTCCAATCTATAGCTGGTTGTCAGGAGCACAGCTGATAACCTGGGTTTGTGACTTGTGTCTGAAGTGTGTGGAGGCAGTCCTGTGGGACTGAGCTCTTCACTTGTGGAATCTGATGCTATCTTAGGGTAGCATTGGTAGGATTGAGTTGACTTGTCAGTATACCCAGTTGGTATCAGAGAATTATTGATGGTGTGGAAAATTCCCTCCCACACATTGGAAATCGGAAACTAATCTGTGGTCTTTGAGTTCCCTCAAGTTTCCAGTTTGTTTTATAGCAGTCCTGCATGATTGCTAAAGGCTTTCTGATTTCTTTTTCCCCAGCAGAGATCCTTGGCCTGAGCTAACCCCAGTCCTCAGCCTGGAGTTAGAATGGGCAAATACCCTTAGAGGGGAAAATGATTTGAGGTCAAGAGCTCACTTACTCAGGGTACTTCCTTCTCTGAAATTTTAATCTAATTTTTGTTTTCCATACCACCTTGATAATGCCTTTAAAAATAATTAAGATTTGTAAAATTTATCTGACTTTTTCCAGGCTTAATTATTTATGCCCAATGAGAGTATAGGTAATATCTAGATTACTACATTTGAAAGTGGAAATCCGTTGCTCTATTAATTTCTAACAGTTAAACTACATTTTATTATATTAAACTAGAGGCCCAGTCTTAATTTGTTCCTTCCTTGAGGAACCTTACCTGTCTCTGGCTAACCAGCCATCCTCCTGGGCCAAGCAGGGTGATGTGAGGTTCAGTTCTGTCTCCTTGGTAGCCTATGCCCTCATGGCCTCCACACCCAGCACCTGCCTTGGGAACCCCTGGCCTGCTGGCGGGGTCCCAGTGCTGATCACATATTTTGGGGAACTCAGAGGGCCCAGCTCACACAATTGGGTGTGAGACAGATCCATGATACCAGCCCCCAGGAGGCTTCAAGCTCAGCATGAACAGAAAGCTCAGGCAATAGCTGAGGGCAATTGGATTGTGAGAAGAGGCTTCCCAGTGCCTTAATTCCTTCTGAAAGGGATTAAATCCTTTCATGTCCTTTTTTTTTTTAAATTGCTGCCAACCATTCAAAGAATTAGTTTGTAAGTTTGTTTGGGATAATTGTACAATATGCTGTTGTAAAATATCTAAAATTATAATGACATTGTAGAATAATATCATGTAAGGATATTCTTTGCTCTAGGGCCTGGCAATTCCATTTCAAACTGGCTGACAATTTCTTTTTGTAGCTTTATATAAACTTTGTCAGGGAGGCTAAAACACAAATTACTTACTTTAGTTCAAGAGGCCAAATATATTGACTTTCAATTACAATCCTTATGACTTTTGAAGGAAACTTCTCTTTGTTTCCTTCCAAAATAATTTTCAGTCTACGGAGAGTTTCATTTAAAAATTTTTGTCACATGAAACAATTTCTCTTAAGGTTATGGTGACCACTAGTATTGATTTGATTTAGTATTTTATTTTTATTTTATAACTTTTTAAATTAATTTTTTTAATTTTTATTTTTTACATACATGTCCTTATTTCCCCATAACCCCCCATTCCCCACTTAGGTTCCCTGGTGGTCTAGTGGTTAGGATTTGGCGCTCTCCCCTTTTTTTCTTAATCACAGTTCTACTGGGAAGAGAAATGAGATTAGAACTCAAAGATTCTCTAGTCTGTTCCAGTTGGAGCATAAAATAATACACAAGGAAGCTAGTTTCTCCTATAATTGCGTGGCCACTGAAGCTCATTTGCCTGGAGGTTGAAAGAAGCCATTCTGGAAGTCCCCCTGTGATCTTTTTCTCAACTGCTAACCACATATTAATGATTACACGGGGCATGTTCGACAGCCATGGGGAAAGCAGGATCCTTACCAAAGTCAGTTTCCAGAAGGGATAGAGACCGTTCAGAGACAATGGTATGGAAAAGGAGGATTTTGCTGGTAACAGAATGCATACGAGTTCCTGAGGGCATAGTGGAAGGATTTCAAAAGTGTGGTCACATTAGGAGTCATAAGGGCGAGCATTTCAGAGAATGATCTGGGAGTTCTGAGCCTAGGGAAATGATATATAAGAACAGGAATAAAGGCACCATGGGATTAGTTCTGAAGGGCCTCAGGGCAGATGGTGCAGGTGGAGCTGTGAAAGTTGGTAGAGGGAGGAGTGAGTAGTAGGTGAGAACAAGAACTAAGAAAAATAGAGTCTGTCCCCCCTGTAGGGAAGCCATAAGTGTTTAGTGGTACACAGACCATGGAATGGTGGGAAGACAGCCCAGTGAGAGGGCAAGGAACTCATGTTCACTCATCAAAGAAGCTGGATGAGCAATGCCCAATTCTTCAGCCAAGATCTCTTTTGATTATCACTTACAAGTACTTAAATTTGGCAAAAGGTTGCAAGGTTTCAGTTTCATAGTTCTGGTTATTGGAGCTAAAGGACTGTCACATGATTTGTACTTTCTGGTCTATTAAGGCCCTATTTTTCTTTTCGATGTCTACTAAACTGCATTCATCTCAGTTTCAATCCAGACACTTTAAGGCTTTGCTAAGTAATTTCAAGAGCTCAAAGCCAAGGAATCAATTATTGGGATATTAGTTTAACTCTATTCACTAATAGTATGTTTTAAGATCCATATCTGCATTATTTGTGGTGAGCCTATTTTATTACACTCACTTTTCTGGTAACAGAAAAGTACAGTTCAAACACCCTTCTCCTAAAAAAGATATAAAAATAAATATGGCCTTAGCCAGTTTGTCTCAGTGGATAGAGTGTCGGCCTGCAGACTAAGGGTCCCACATTCGATTCCAGTCAAGGGAACTTACCTAGGTTGCACACTCAATCCCTGGCCCTGCTTGGAGCTCCTGTGGGAGGCAACCAATTGATAAGTATCTCTCACATAGATGTTTCTCCCTCTGTGTCTCTCCCCCTCTCTTCCACTCTCTCTGAAAACCAATGGAAAATTTTCCTTAGGTGAAGATTAACAACAACAAAATGAATAAATATGATCAAAGTACCCATCACAGAGGTAACCAGATATGCTACATGTTTATGTTAACTTCACTGTCCACAGTGTGTCCAGATTAAACATGATTCCTGGGTGTCTCTGTGAGGGTGTTTCCACATGAGATGAGATTTGAATCAGTGGACTCAGCAAAGAATATTGACTTTCCCAATGTGGGTGGCTATCACCCAGTACATTGAGGGACTTTTCTAGATAGTTTATTTTGTCATAAAATTCACCACTTCATTCAGTTAGATTTTTAAAAATTCTGGCCATTGTTTTCCTAGATAATCTACTATCCCTTGGACTAGAATGATCTCCACATGCTATACCACTTAGAAAAGTCCTCTCAGCAGTTAAAACGGATTCTAACCGTCTCCTCTTTAAAGGTTTCCTTGACCCTTCTCCCTCTACCACTGCCATTCTGAAATTAATTATTCTATCCTCGGAATAATTCCTGGCCTATATATACTATATGTATATATTTACCATATATATTTACCATACTGCTTTATACTTTATTTCTATATTTCTCAGTGATTATTCATGGGGAAATATATTATTTTCATTTGTACATCCAGAGCATCTAGTGTAGTAACTGTTCTCAATACATAGTCAATAAATTTTATTCAATTGAAATATGTGTGGCTTATGAACTAACTTTCTCCACTTCTTTAATTTTGACCAATTTTGGATTGTATTTACTTAAATGCATATTGTTAAATAAGATAGAGTCCAAGAAAGTGGTGAATAAGATATGAAAACTTCCTTAAGGGGCTTTAAGTCTAGGGTAGAATGAAAGGAACAATGCCACCTCTGAAGTATTCCCTCTCATGAAGGGTTTTTATTAATTGTCTGAGGTGTGAGGAATTTATGGGTGGTCCATTTTCATCCTATAATCCTCCTCTACTTACTTCTCTCAGGTCCTATTTCTCCTGGTACTTTTCCCATCAACTTGAGAATTTCAGAAATGTAAAAGTAGCCCCCTCACTACATTAAGAAAATGTTCTATATAAAATTATTTCTCAAACTTGAGTATAATATAGACCTCCCTTAAAATTGTCATGGATTCCTAGTGTTGGTTTAACTTACTTTAATTACAATGTTACCAAAATGTGTATAAAATAAGACTGGTTATAAGCTCCCTAGCTCTTCAAAACTAAAAATTAAAATACACTCATAGATTAGATATGCAAATCTAGGATTTATTTAATTAAAATTAAAATATTAATTAAATGTGATAGATGATGTCATTTTTTTGAAATTTAAATTCCAGTGTTGAATTTAATCATACAAATATGCATTTGCTTGGTTTATGTTTTAATTTTTGTGTACTGATTTTGTTCTTTTGAATTGCCATGGCCTATTCTTTGGATATTTTTCACTGTCACTATCACTTTAATTTAATTTTTATTAGAAATATTCTTGTAACTACTAAAACACTATTTTAGTGGGTCAATACATTAATCAGTCATTATAAACTACAATTCTGAAAAATTTAAAGGACCATTTAATAAAAATCTCTTCATTTTATATTTATACGGGTACACACTGCCAATGAACTTGTACAAGATGGTGGGTACAAACAAATGATCTACCCGATAGATTTGCTTACAACCTGAACTGACTGTTCGCATACCAGTTTAGTTTGAGTTCAACAGTTGTTATAATTTTCAGCCATCACATAGCACCAAGGTGATGATAAACCCACGAGGATGCCAGAGCACATAAATCAGTGGTTCTCCAAAGGATCCACTTATTCCTGTGTTTGCTCTCCCAGATTTAATAGGACTTCATTGCTGAGTCTTCGAAGTGACTAGGAAACCTGCATCCATTCAGACATTTTCTTACTCTTTGTCATTGTTGGATATAGCACACCTGTGCTTAAGAAGCCACTTTATTTCTTGTCTTGAGAAAAGGATAGGTGGCATAGTGGCATGTGCCACCTGGTTTTTATATTCCTGAAAACATCCTTGACCTTTGTTCTTGAATGCTGTTATGTTAGTTACAAACATTTTTATCCTTTCAGGACCTGCTTTCATTATTTGTTAGGCAAGAATAGAGAAGCATTTAATCTATTCTAGTTTTGACCCATACTTGAGACAAGTTGAATAGTTTCTTAATGCACATTTGCTAATCAGTACTTTGCAAAACACATAAGGTGTACCCTCAGCATGTCTTTCAATTTCTTTTCCTGGGCAGCTCTTTCCTTTATAGTACAGTTGACCCTTGACTGATGCAGGGGTTGGAGTGCTGAATTGCCATACAGTGGAAAATCCATATGTAACGTAAGTTGGCCCCCCACAAAGTTGTTTCCCCAACTGTAGATGGAAAATATTACTGAACTCTAGCTGTCTTGGTGCCCCAGACTCCCATCTATGACTTCTTAATTCAGACAGTACACTGGGCTCTGCCTGAGTTCTCTCTCCCTCAGCCATGTCCTACAAACTCTCTCAAGGCAGTTGTAGAGGCTTACCTTGTTTGCTGTCTCTCAGTGATCATTGTTCTTCATTACCTGATGGCTATGGCCCTGAAAATCATTGTTTAAAATTATGTGCCCTGGCCCGTGTGTTTAATTGTTAGAGTGGCAGCCCATGCACGGAAGGGTCACAGGTTCCATCCCTGGTCAAGGGCATGCATGTACCATCCCCTTCATCAGCAGGTCAGTGTGGGAGACAACCAATCAATGTGTCTCTCACATTGATATCTCTCTCGCTCTCTCTTTCAGTTTCTCCCTCTTTCTCTTCCTCCCCTCCACTCTCTCTAAAAATATCAGGTGAGGATTAATAAAAAAAAAATGTGTTGTCCATTTTATTGATTTTTTTCAGGAAAAAAGATAAATCTAGTTCCTTTACTCCATCCCCTTTAGAAACAGAAGTGTCCAAACTCTACATCTTGCAGCTACTCCATTCTCCACACACAACTTGCAAGATCTCTTTTCCATCAAGCCATGGAGAGAGCAAAAGCATGAAGGATCACATGTAGGTAATTTTTATGAGTCAAATCTGAAAATGGTTGCTCACATCGGTGACATTGCCCTGACTACACATCAGTCACATGGCCACATCTGACCAAGAGGCCAGTGGGAAATAATAGTCAAACTGTAATCCCAGGGAAAAATTGGAAGTAGTTTTTGGTGAATGGTTGGCAACTTTCTGTGATATGGTACTTTTATGGGCACCAAATACCACTTTTAGTCTTCCACATAACAGAAGACACTGATTCCCTGACAAAGGAGAGAAAATTATTTGCTCTCCCCTGCCGACCAATGAAAAGTATTGGAACAAGAATGAGATCACTGTAATTAAAACTTCCATTTAGACAAAGAAAAGTGTGGGATTCTGCCCTGGCTGGTGCCACTCGGTTGGGTGTCCTCCCGTGCAATGAACGTTTTGGGTTCGATTCCCAGTCAGGGCAAAGGCCTGGGTTGTGGGCTCAATCCCTGGTGGGGGGCATGGAGGAAACACATCAATGTTTCTCTTTCTCTCTCCCTCTCCCATCCTTTTTCTCTAAAATATTTTTAAAAAAAACAAAAAAAAAACAAAATAAAACAAACAAACAAACAAACAAACAAAAAACAACAACAAGAAGAAAAGAGTGGATTCTGCTGCAGCCTGTGGTCCATACCAATGATGACCATGTTGTCAGGCAGGCATTGTGAGGTCCCTTGCCCCTGACAAATGAAGGATATCCCTTGATTAGATTTTATTCTACTTTCTGTAAAGAACTTTTTCATCTTTTCTTTCTTTCTTTCTTTCTTTCTTTCTTTCTTTCTTTCTTTCTTTCTTTCTTTCTTTCTTTCTTTCTTTCTTTCTTTCTTTCTTCCTTCCTTCCTTTCTTTTTCGGATCCTAATTCCTCTCCCAGGAGATACTTCCTATTAATTATCCTCCATTACCTTTCATGGTGATAGCTGAAATTAGTTTGGGGAGCAGTCCTTCTTCAAGGGTCACTGAAATTTCATACTTCTTTTCTATTCATGAAATTTTGGGACTCATATGTGTTTGAGGCATGAATGGTCAAGGCATTTTTAGTATTGGTTCAGGCTTTGTTAGCAATTCATTTTCCTCGAAAATTAGTAGAACTATTTGTTTCTAGACAATTTCATCTGATGGTTAATACACCAACATTGTTTTCTGGACATAAGTCTGAAATCTGGTTCATTTTATGTTTGCTTTCTCATCACATACCTCTCATTCTCAACAATGGCTACCTAGAAACCATCGGAAGGCATCTGTGGGAATGTCACATGTTATTAGGCTGCTGTGGTCTAAATCTTTTTTCACTCTTACCTTCTACTGTTTGAGGTTCAGAATAAGTCAACTTTTTCAATGCTTTGAGGCCCTGAATCCTGGAATCTATATGTTACCTTTTATTTCTGATTGAAAATGATTACCTAAGCTGATCTCTTTCTTACAGTAAGTTGTTAATATAGTTGCAATATATAACTAAGATTCTGGATCTTTTCAACCACTTCCCTTGTGCTATAGCCTCATAATTACCTTTCAAATTACTGAAGCATTTGTTTTATCAAATATTTTTCTATTGTACAATATGGATCTCCAGCTTTTCAGCATTTTTCTCTATAAATAACTAAACCATCTTTATAAAGTTTAGATTGTTCTTGTGGCATCATTATGCTTCTGCTATCTGTATTTTAAAATAAGTCAATGAAGTAATGCAATAGCTCAAATACTATAATTTCTTTTCCTGGGTGCTCTTTATGGGCAGGTGGCTCTCCTTCAACTGATGCCAAACCAGGCTTTCCATCTTGTACACATAGCTCCTAAAACTGTGATATTTTTCTCTATCCGCAAGTGGAAGGAGAAAGCATGGGAATCTGCATGGGCTACACATGGAAGTAGACACATCAGTTTTGCCCCCTTCTTGGCTAGAAGCCGGTCACATGGCCACACCTGACTGTGAGGAATGCTAGCGAATGCATGTAGTCTGGTGGTGTTAACAGAATGAGCTGAAAACTTGGGTGCATAGCTAACGAGTTTCTTCACAGAGGCCAATACTGTGGAAGGTGGAGTAGAAAGACTGAAGAAGTTGAAACATTTTAGGTACCCTTGAGCTACTCAGTCAAGTTTCACCATGTAACTAGGCTTTTCAACCCTGTGAGCTAACTTTCCTTTTATTGTTGAAAGCTATTTTAGTTGGATTCTCTGCTACTTGCTATGCCAAAACTTGCTATTGTAATTAATATAGTTGCCCAGTGAATTTTCCATTAACAGCAACAAACCAAACACCCCCTGCTGACATCCTTTTATTCCAGTTTTGTAAAGCAAGGTCTGAATGTTTAATGTTTGAGTTCCCAATAAAGCATCTGAGGTATCAGGCCTGCATCTTGGGAAATTCAGCTCAGCCCAAGTGATGAGGCTTCAAAATACATGTGATGGGAGTTTGGGGGCAGGCTAATTCCAGGTCTGAAGGAGACTTTGGTATGCATGCTTATTTGGGATTTAATCTTGTAGTAGGAATGTGGTCTGTGACCACTCCTTTGAGCTTCCCTAGGGCAGAAGAAAATAGACAGATTAGTCACTGATTTAAAACAACTTCTGTTTTTTGTTTGTGTGTGTGTGTGTGTGTGTGTGTGTGTGTGTGTGTGTGCATGTGCGTGTGTGTGTGTGTTCCAGTTTAGAGATCATCTGAGCCCAAATCACACTTCTTGGTGATAGCTAATCTGAATTTATGTCTTAAACTCAATTCAAGCAAGCTTACTTTCTAAGCGAAATAGAGCTGAGCCTCATTCTCATCTTTTGGTGTTTCCCTCCCTTTGTGTCCTCTATAAGAACAAAAACTCAATTTTCCCATTTCTTCTGCTTTTGGGAATCATTCATTGAGTGTCTATTGGGTATCAGACATGCTGCTGTGTGCTAGAAAGTAGCCAGATTGAGCAGTTTCCATAAGTCAGGCTGGAGAAAAGCTCATAGAACATTCAGGCAAGTTCTAGAATATTAGTGTGATATGTGAAAAAATACATAGGCTTTGAAGTTAGATGCTACAGGCATACCTCATTTTATTCCGCTTCACAGATGTTATGTGTTTTACAAACTAAAGGCAAGAGCCTCCACCAGTAAAAAGATCGACTCACTGTATTCTTACAGGTTGTGTTAATTGTGAAATTAAACTGTTCTTCTCTGAGCTTCAATTATTTCATTGCAAAAATGTAGATAATACTATCATTTCAAGGTTAGACTAATAGCTAAGTGATATAATACTAGTGAAAATTCTTGGCTCAGAGTAGGAATACAAGTACTCCCTCTTCTTATCTTCACTTTATATATTTTGCCTTCTCTTCTTCCCTCTTGTGTTTGTTTTTCTTCCTTCTTTCCCAATTTTCTAATTTCCTAATTTCATTTTTTTTAGGTAAACATGTTAATGGCTAAATTTCCATCCATGATTCCAAGATTACATTGAAATGTCATCCTTACACCAATGCTCTAGATTATATACCCTTTGAGTTATCTAATGAAGAATATAAATAAAAACATACTTTATGAGATCTGTACTTTTTTCTTCCTAGACTGCTATGGACAGTTTCTTCTTCTGACTCTAAAAGTAACACATCCCTGTCCAATTAGGATGGTGTCCATTGCCACTTCCTAGACATATTTTACAGGTGTTACTGATAAAGAGCCATTAGACATCCAAAATAATAATTGCAGAGGACCCAAAACTAAAACAATGGCAGGAAAAGATATTTTAAATGAAAGATAGAAAAACAGTAAAGTTTTTAAAGCTATTTATTTAGCGGACCATACTTGTTAAAAATTGCTACTTGTATTCATTTCATTTTAACAAATAATTATCATAGGTAAAAATGAAAATAAATGGGTTTGTTTGATTCCATTTGCTGTATATTTATCTTGAAATAGAGCACTCATTTTAGTGCTCTAGAAAGTGAGTTTGTAGCCATATATTATATACTAGAGGTGCGGTGCTTGAGATTCGTGCACTGTGGGGTGGCAGGGGGGAGAGGGGGCGTCCCTCGGCCCGGCCTGCACCCTCTCACAGTCTGAAACCCTTCGGGGGATGTCCGCCTGCCAGCTGAGGCCCACTGCCCCTAGGGATTGAGCAAAAGCCAGCAGTGAGACATCCCTCTTGCAGTCCAGGATGCCTCACTCCTTACTGCCTGCCTGCAGCAGAGGCAGGAGAGGCTCCCGCCACCCTGCCACCGCCACTGCGCTTGCCAGCTCTTTAGTGCTGCTTTGGAGGTGGGAAAGCTCCCGCCACCACTGCTGAGCTTGCCAGCTGTGAGCCTGGCTTCTGGTTGAGCAGTGCTCCCCCTGTGGGAGTGTACTGACCATCAGGGGGCAGCTCCTGTGTTGAGCGTCTGCCCCTGGTGGTCAGTGCACATCATAG
The DNA here is from genome assembly GCA_026230045.1 of Corynorhinus townsendii. NCBI lineage: Eukaryota > Metazoa > Chordata > Mammalia > Chiroptera > Vespertilionidae > Corynorhinus > Corynorhinus townsendii. Next base: position 56,716,266 of record JAPDVU010000008.1, on the reverse strand, counting down.
TGATTGGTCATTCTGCTGTTCAGTCAATTTGCATATTAGGCTTTTATTATATAGGATAGAATTTTATAAAGATTATTTTTGCAGAATTTCTTTGTTGAATATCACCCCAAATTAAATCTTCAATTAAAAAACTTTATTAGGAAGAGGCAAGATGGCGACTGGCAGGAAGGTAGGGAGGGAAAGTGTGTGAGAGAGTGAGGGAGCGATAGATGTATGTGTGGACGTATGTGGGTGTGTGTGTGAGTGAAATAGGGACAGTTAGATGCTGCAGTTCTTCCAGGGGGCTGCCAGTCCGGGTAGTCTTAGACGGCAAAAATCCCGTGGCTGCCGCAAACACTCTGGGGAGGACACTGGCAGCAGCACAGAGACCACGCCATCTTGAAGAACAGAACTGCTTGAGACTAGGATCCTAGCCTCGTCACCACCCAGACTGGTCTCAGAAGCAAACCAGGACCCTATAGCCATTCTGGTAGAAGACCTGCCACCACAGTTGCAGACCCAGGGACACCAGGACTCCAGGCACCTGGCCGCAGATTTCTGTGAGTCACAAAGCCAATCCCCCTCCCCTGCTTCCCCCGCGGCAGTGACATAGAAACTACCAGACCCCAGCCGCACAATAAGGCTTTCTGCACACACAAAGCAGTGGCAACTCTGCCTGACTTTGAGCCTTGGTGTCAGACACGGGAATTTGTGTCCCTTGACTCATCTCCACACCCAGGCAGGGAGACTGAGCAGAATTCAAGCTTTGCCACTCCCCGCAAGGGAGGTGGTCTTCTGCAACCAGATCCCATGCCCATGCAGGGCAGGGAGACAGCGCTGAACTTGAGCCCAGACTTGTGAACGCGGGGAATTTGTTTCCCGCAACTCATCCTCATGCCCAGACAGGAAGGCAGTCCTGAATTTGAGCATAGGTTCACGACCTTGGGGAGACTGTCTTCTGCGACCAGATTCTATGCCCACGCAGGGAGACAGCACTGAATTTGAGCCTGGGGGTGCAAACCCGGGGAGTTTGTTTCCCATAAACAGACCCTGCACCTTAGCAGAGAGGCTGCGGTGATTTTGAACCTGGATGTGCAGTCTCGGGGAGTTTGTTCCCCATGACCAGACCCTGTGACCACACAAGAAGGCAGCGCTGAATTTGAGCCTGGGTACATGGACACAGGGGGTTTGTTTTCCACAGTGCACACCCGCGTGACCAGACCCCACACCCACACTAAGGGGCAGAGCCACCTGACTTTGATTCAGGGCAAGTGCACACAGAAGGCTGTTTACTGCAGGGCAGAAGTGGACCTCCTGCCAACACAGTGAGACTGAGCAACCCAGTCTCCCAAGTAGATCGGGGACCCTGAATCTCCACACAAGAGGCAGCAATGAGCACCCGTTCCTCATTATGTGTGCGTGAGATCCCTGATTCCCAGTACATTCACACTAAGAGCCAGTGACTCCAATTCTTGGTGCATGTACACACAGGGACCTGATTCTCAGTGTGAGGTAGCACCAAGAAACAGAGACTCTGATACTTGATTCTTGGCATGGACTTTGATTTTTGGCACACACCAGTGGGTTCTCTGTTTCAATGTGGCACAGGCAGAGTCCCTGATTCTAGGTGCACACACGAGGCCACACTAAGTGGCTGTGACTTTGACCCAGGGCAAGCATGGTTCCCAACAACCCACAGCAACCGCATGTCTTGGTATCAGAGCTCTTCAGTGACACTTGGAAGGTGCAAAACTCCCACTGCACACGGTCCAGGATCCTGCAACTTGACATCTGAACCTTCTGGTGATAGTCAGAATGGGGAGACGATGAAGCAATCCCCAGAGGAAAGAAAAGGAGGAATCGCCAAGTAATGAAATAAGTGAAACAGAAGCATCTAACATGACAGAAAAATAATTTAGAGTAATGGTCATAGAGTTCATACACTGGATGGACGAGAAAAATCAATAACCTATGCAAATATCAAGAAGAAATAAAAATGATATAGCTACAATCAAAAACACCATGGAAAGCTTCAACAGTAGACCAGAAGAAGCAGAGGACCGAATCAGCGAGTTAGAAGATCAGGTACAGAAACAAGCCCAATCTGAACAGCAACTAGAGAAAAAAATTAAAAAGCAGGAGGAGAGCCTAAGGGAGCAAAACGAAATAACATACATATAATAGGGCTGCCAGAAGGACAAGAAGAGCAGCAAGGATTAGAAAATTATTTGAAGAAATAATGATAGAAAACTTCCCTGATATGGGGAAGAAAAAGGTTACTCAAGTACAAAGAGTCCCAAGCAAGATGAATCCCAAAAGACCCACACCAAGACACGCCATAATTACAATGGCAAATGTTATTGATAAAGAGAGAATCTTCTTTTTAAAATATATTTTATTGATTTTTTACAGAGAGGAAGGGAGAGAGATAGAGAGTTAGAAACATCGATGAGAGAGAAACATCTATCAGCTGCCTCCTGCATGCTCCCTACTGGGGATGTGCCTGCAACCCAGGTACATGCCCTTGACCGGAATTGAACCTGTGACCTTTCAGTCCGCAGGCTGATGCTCTATCCACTGAGCCAAACCGGTTTCGGCGATAAAGAGAGAATCTGAAAGGCTACCTACAAAGGATCCCCCATCAGATTATCAAATGATTTCTCAACAGAAACACATCAAGCTAGAAGGGAATGGAAGGAGATATACAAAGTGATGCAAAGCAAGGGACTCAATCCAAGAATACTCTATCCAGCAAAACTGTCAATCAAAATTGAAGGGGAAATCAGGAGCTTCACAGACAAGACATCAAGTGGCTGAATGGATAAAAAAACATGACCCATATATATGCTGTCTACAAGAGACCCACCTCAGAACAAGGGACTCACACAGACCGAAAGTGAAGGGATGGAAAGATATCTTTCAGGCAAATGGAAATGAAAAAAAAGCTGGGGTAGCAATACTTATATCTGACAAAATAGACCTCAAAGTGAAGGCCATAACAAGTGATAAGGAAGGTCACTTCATAATACTAAAGGGATCGATACAACAAGAGGATATAACCCTGGTAAATATATGCCCCCAATGCAGGAGCAGCCAAATACATAAAAAATCAAGAAATCAAGATATCAAGAGAGAGATAGACAACAATACAATCAGAGTAGGGGACTTTAATACACCACTGACATCACTTGATAAATCCTCTAGACAAAAATTCAGCAAAGAAACAACAATCCTAAATGACTCACTAGATCAGATGGACTTAATTGATATCTTCAGAACATTTCACCCCAAAGCTGTGGAATATACATTCTTCTCAAGTGCACATGGGGCATTTTCAAAAATAGACCACATACTGAGTCACAAGCAAAGTCTCCCCAAATTGAAGAAGATTGCAATCATACCCAGCATCTTCTCAGACCACAAAGGCATAATATTAGAAATAAACTACAATAAAAACAATCCAAAACATTCAAACACTTGGAAGCTGAATAGCATGTTATTAAATATTGATTGGGTTACCAATGAGATCAAAGAAGAAATTAAAAACGTTCTGGAAACTAATGACAATAAAAACACAACAATCCAAAACCTGTGGGACACAATGAAAGCAGTCTTGAGAGGGAAGTTTATAGCTCTCCAGGCCTACCTCAAAAAACAAGAAAAAAATGGTAGTAAATCATCTAATTCTACAACTCAAAGAATTAGAAAGAGAGCAACAAGAAAAGCCCAGAGTGAGCAGAAGGGAGGAGATAATAAAGATTAGAGCAGAAATAAATGACATAGAGACCAAAAAAACAATACAAAAGATCAATGAAACCAAGAGCTGGTTCTTTGAAAGGATAAACAAGATTGATGAACCTCTAGCCAGGCTCACCAAGAACCAAAGAGAGAAGACTCAAATAAACAAAATCAGAAATGATAGAGGCGAAATAACAACAGACCCCACATAAATACAAAGGATTGTTAAAAAAATATTATGAACAACTCTATTCCAACAAACTAGACAACCTGGAGGAAATGGACATATTCCTAGAAAAATACAACCTTCCAAAACTCAATTAGGAAGATTCTAAAAATCTCAATAGTCCAATAACTATGGAAGAAATTGAAGCAGTCATCAAAAAGCTTCCAGCAAACAAAAGCCCAGGCCCAGACAGCTTCACAGGAGAGTTATACCAAACATTCAAGGAAGAACTAAAACCTATCCTCCTCAAACTATTCCAAAAATTCAAGAGGAAGGAACACTTCCAAACTCATTCTATGAAGCCAGCATCACCCTAATACCAAAACCATATAAAGACAACACAAAGAGAATTACAGGCCAATATTCCTCATGAACATATAGATGCCAAAATCCTCAACAAAATCCTAGCAAATCAGATCCAGCAGTCCATCAGAAAGATCATACACCATGACCAAGCAGGATTTATACCAGGGATGCAAGGATGGTACAATATTCGCAAATCAATAAACGTGATACATCACATAAACAAATTAAGGGGAAAAAATCACAGTCATATCAATTGATGCAGAAAAAGCATTTGACAAAATCCAACACCCTTTCTTGATAAAAATTCTCAGCAAGGTGGGAATAGAAGGATCATACCTCAATATCATAAAAGCCATATATGATAAACCCACAGCCAGCATTACACTCAATGGACAAAAACTAAAACCATTTCCCCTAAGAACAGGAACAAGACAGGGATGCCCACTCTCACCACTCCTGTTCAACATAGTACTGGAAGTACTAGCCATTGTGATCAGACAAGAAGAAGAAATAAAAGGCATCCAAATTGGAAAAGAAGAAATAAAACTGTCCTTATTCGCAGATGACATGATACTGTACATAGACAACCCTAAAGACTCCATCAAAAAATTATTAGACTTAATAAATGAATTCAGCAAGGTAGCAGGATACAAAATTAATGCCAAGAAATCTATGCCATTTCTATGCACCAATAGTGAACTTACAGAAAGAGAGACTAAAAAAGCAATCCTATTTACCATTGTACCAAAAAAATTAAGATACCTATAAATAAATTTAACTAAAGAGGTAAAAGACATATATGCAAAAAACTACAGGAGACTGAAAAAAGAGATAGAGGAAGATATATACAAATGGAAGAACATACCGTGTTCATGGATTGGTAGAATCAACATCATCAAAATGTCCATTCCCAAAGCAATCTATAGATTCAATTCAACCCCCATTAAAATACCAACGGCATATTTCACAGACCTAGAATGAACTCTCCAAAAATTCATCTGGAATAAAAAAGACCCCAAATAGCTGCAGCAATCCTGAGAAAGAAAAACAAAGTAGGTGGGATCTCAATACCAGATATCAAGCTGTATTACAAAGCCACTATTCTCAAAACAGCCTGGTACTGGCACAAGAACAGACATATAGATCAATGGAATAGAATAGAGAATCCAGAAATCGAGCCAAACCACTATGCCCAATTAATATTCGACAAAGGAGGCACGAACATACAATGGAGTCAAGACAGTCTCTTCAATAAATGGTGTTGGGAAAATTGGACAGATACATGCAAAAAAATGAAACTAGACCACCAACTTACACCATACATAAAAATAAACTCAAAATGGATAAAGGACTTAAACATAGGATGGGAAACCATAAAAATACTAGAGGAATCCACAGGCAGCAAAATCTCAGACATATGCCAAAGGAACTTCTTCACTGATACTGCTCCTAGGGTAATGGAAAATGAAGAGAAAATCAACAAATGAGACTATATCAAAATAAAAAGCTTTTGCACAGCAAAAGAAACCATCAACAAAACAACAAGAAAGACCACTACATAGGAGAACATATTTGCCAATGTTATCACTGATAAGGGTTTAATCTCCAACATTTACAGGGAACTCATACAACTCAACAAAAGGAAGATAAACAATCCAATCAAGAAATGGGCAATGGACCTAAACAGAAACTTTTTGAAAGAAGACCGAAGGAAGGCCAAGAGACATATGAAAACATGCTCAAAGTCACTAATTATCCAAGAGATACAAATCAAAACGACGATGTGGTACCATCTCACACCTGTCAGAATGGCTATCATCAACAAATCAATAAATGACAAATGTTGGTGAGGATGCTGAGAAAAAGGAACCCTGGTGCACTGCTGGTGGGAATGCAGATTGGTGCAGCCACTGTGGAGAACAGTATGGAGTGTCCTCAAAAAACTAAAAACGGAACTCCCATTTGACCTAGTAATATCACTTCTAGGAATATATCCCAAGAAGCTAGAAACATCAATCAGAAAGGATATATACACCCTTATGTTCATAGCAGTACAATTTACCATAGCTAAGATTTGGAAACAGCCTAAGTGTCCATCAGCAGATGAGTGGATTAGAAAACTGTGGTACATCTACACAATGGAATACTACACTGCGCTAAAAAAGAAGGAATTCCTACCATTTGCAACAACATGGATGGAACTGGAGAGCATTATGCTAAGTGAAATAAGCCAGTCAGAGAAAGATAAGTATCACATGATCTCACTCATTTGTGGAATATAATGAACAACATAAAATGATGAGCAAAAACAGTTCCAGAGACAGAGAAACATCGATCAGACCATCAAACCTTGGAGGGAAGGTAGGGGAGGGTGGGGATAAGGGAGTGAGATCAACCAAAGGACTTGTATGCATGCATATGGTCCTAACCAATGGACATAGACAACAGGGGGCTGAGGGCATGAGTCGGGGGGATGGTGGGGTAATGGGGGAAGAAGGACACATATGTAACACCTTAATCAATAAAGAAATTAAAAAAAAATTATTAGGATGTGTGAAATGCTTTGATGTACTCAAGGTAAGAAGTGCTAGTGGTTAAGTATAATTAGATATAGAAAATTCACATGTGCTAAAAATTATGTTCAAATACCACATTGATATTTTATGATATTTGCATTTTGGATGATCTCCCAAAATATATGAAAGATAATTTATATAACTCCAGAAAAATATTTATATTACTTCCTATTTCATTTTGGGGAAAAAGACATGTTTTATTCTTTTGAAAAAGGACATGATATTTTCTTAACATGACACATTTCCAATAATCTAACACTTCATAATGTGTTATAAATAACTAAAAATTACTCATAAGACTCTAGCAATATTATACATAAAAATCATTATCTGGTTTCAAAGGTTGTAATTTGCTGAGCTTTATCTTAAATACACATTTAAGAGACAATGGACTATGATTAGAAAACATACATTTTATCATGATTGAAACAAAGGAAATCCACACTGTGGAAATAACTAGAATTAAGAAACCAAGGCACATATATAGTATTGTTATAATTATACATATCTACTTATACACATTCGAAAGAAATAAACATAGAAATAAATAATAGAATAAGATGCAATGAAATGTTTGTAGTGAAAGACTTTCTAGCCCTGACCGGTTTGGCTCAGTGGATAGAGCATCAGCCTGCGGACTGATGGGTCTTGGATTCGATTCCAGTCAGGGGCATGTGCCTTGGTTGTGGGCATATCTCCGTAGGGGGTGTGCCGGAGGGAGCTCTCATCGATGTTTCTAACTCTCTATCCCTCTCCCTTCCTCTCTGTAAAAAATAAAGAAAAAGAAAAAGAAAGACTTTCTAGGGAGCTAGGACACCATTCCTACTCTCATAATACTCTCTAGGTTCATCCATGTTCAGTGGTGCTTTCTTAGAGAAGGTTGAATTCTTTTAGTCTTAGATTTATACTATGGGCAATTTAGCTGTACAGTATAAGTCTTATGTTTAGTCTTGTAGTAGAATATTAGTTTTACATCTTACAACAGAGTTCTTTTAGTATTACAATGGGAGACAATAGGAGTAGTGAGAAATTATAACTTACTTTTACATAATGATCTCTTCCGTTGCAATAAACAATTGCTCAGTCATTTATCTGATTTGATTTTTGTGAGTAGGGAGGGTGGAAACTATTTATTACATTTTACTGATAAAGAGTCTGAGGCTAAGAGAGATCCAATGACTGCTTAAGTCTCACTGCAATTAAGTTGTAGAGCTGAGACTAAACCCAATAATTTGGCTTTTAAAATTTATTCATTTCTTTTTGTTGTGATAAAATACACATAAAATGTGCTTTCTTAGCCATTTTAAGTGTACAGTTATGTGTCATTAAATATATTCACATTATTGTTCCACCATCACTGCTACCTGTGCCTAAAATTCTTTTATCTTGTAAAATTAAAACTCTATACTATTAAACAATAACTCTCCATTTTTCCCTCCACCCAGGCTCTGACAACCACCATTATTCTGTCTTTATGATTTTGACTACTGTAAGTACCTCATATAAGTGGAATCATGGAGTATGTCTTTTTGTGATTAGCTTATTTCACTCAGCATAATGTCCTCATGGTTCAACCATGTTGCATATTGCAGAATTTCCTTCCCTTTCCAGGCTGAATAATATTCTGCTGTAAGTGTATATACCACATTTTGTTTATCCATTTATCTGTCAATGGACACATGGGTGCTTCCATGTTTTAGTTATTGTGAACAATGCTGCTATGAATTTGGGTGGACAAATATTTCTTTGAGATCCAACTTTCAATTCTTTTGATCATATACCCTGAAGTGGAATTTCTGGATACTATATTAATTCTATTTTTAATTTTTCAATTGTTTTCCACAGTCGCTATACCATTTTACATTCCTACCAAAAGTGTACAATTTTTCCACATCTTTGCCAACAATTGTTTTCTTTTTTTTTAAAAATAGTAGCCATCCTAATGGGTGTGCTGTGCTATCTCATTATAGTTACGATTAGTGATGTTGAACATATTTCATGTGCATATTGCCATTTAAATATATTTTTGGGAAAAATGTCTATCCAAGTCCTTTGTCCATTTTTTAAATATGTATTTTTAAATTTTTTAAAATTACAGTTAACATAGAATATTACATTAGTTTCAGGTATACAACCTCATGATTAGATAGTTATATAACTTAGGAAGTGATCACCCTGATAAACCTAGTACCCATCTGACACCATATGTAATTATTACAGTATTATTAACTATATTCCCTATGCTGTACTTTACATCCCCATGACTATTCTGTAACTACCAATTTGTACTTCTAAATCCCTTCACTTTTTCACCCATTCCTCCCAAACCTTCTCCCATTTGGCAACTGTCAAAGTGTTTTTTGTGTCTATGAATCTGTTTCTGTTCTGCTTATTTGTGTATTTTGATTTTTAGGTTCCATATATAATATTAATGAAATCATCTGACATTTGTCTTTCTCTGCCTTATTTTATGTAGCATAACTAGAGGCCTGATGCACAAAATTCATGCATGGGGGGGGGGGTCCCCTCAGCCCAACCTGCACCCTCTCCAATCTGGGACCCCTCAGGGGATGCCCAACTGCTGGTTTAGGCCCGATCTGGATTGGGCCTAAACCAACAGTTGGATATCCGGATATCCCTCTCACAATCTGAAACCACTGGCTCTTAACTGCTCACCTGCCTGCCTGCCTGATCGCCCCCAACTGTACCCCCCTCCACTGGCCTGGCTGCCCCTAACTGCCCCCCTTTTAGCCTGGTCACCCCCAACTACTCCCCCCCACCCCCCGCTGTGGCTGGTCATTCCACACAGCCTTCTGCTCAGTCGTTTGGTCACCCCTCATTAACACCCCTGCCGACCTAGTCATCCCATGCAGCCTGTTCGGCCATCCATTCAGTTGTGTTGGTCGAGGCTTTAATATATATATATATATATATATATATATATATATATATATATACTAGAGGCCCGGTGCATAAAATTCGTGCATTGCGGGGGGGGGGGGGGTGTCCCTCAGCCCAGGCTTCACCCTCTCCAATCTGGGACCCCTTGAGGGATGTCTAACTGCCCGTTTAGGCCCGATCCTATTGATAAGATCGGGCCTAAACAGGCAATCAGACATTCCTCTCACAATCCAGGACTGCTAGCTCCCAACTGCTCACCTGCCTGCCTACCTGATTGCCCCTAACTGCTTCTGCCTGCCAGCCTGATCACTTCCTAACCACTCCCCTGCCAGCCTGATTGATGCCTAACTGCTCCCCTGCCAGCCTGATTGCCCCTAACTGCCCTCCCCTGCAGGCCTGGTCCCCCCCAACTGCCCTTCCCTGCAGGGCTGGTCACCACTAACTTCCCTTCTCTGCTGGCCTGGTCATCCCTAACTGCCCTCTCCTGCAGGCTTGATCACCCCCAACTACCCTCCCTTGCAGGCCTGGTCCCTCTCAACTGCTCTCCATTCCTGGCCTGACTGCCCACAACTACCCTCCCTTGCAGGTCTGGTCCCTCCCAACTGCCCTCCCCTGCTGGCGGTCTTGTGGTGGCCATCTTGTGTTCACATGGGGGAAGCCATCTTTGACCACATGGGGGCAGCCGTCTTGTGTGTTGGAGTGATGATCAATTTGCATATTACTCTTTTATTAGATAGGATAGATACTCTCTAGGTTCATCCATGTTATTGCAGATGGTAAGATTTCATTCTTTTTTATGGTTGAAACATATTCTATTGTATATATGCACAACTTCTTTATCCATTCATCTATCAATGGCATTTAGGTTCCTGCCATATCTTGCCTATTATAAGTAACTAGTGGCCTGGCGCACAAAATTTGTGCACGGGATGGGGTGTGTTCCTCAGCTCAGCCTGCACCCTCTCCAATCTGGGACCCCTCGAAGGATGTCCTACTGCTGGTTTACAGGGATTGGGCCTAAACCAGCAGTTGGACATCCCTCTCATAATCCAGGACTGCTGGCTCCAGCCGCTCACCTGCCTGCCTGCCTGATTGCCCCTAACCACTCTGCCTGCCGGTCTGCTCGCCCCCAACTGCCCCCCCACAATGGCCTGCTCGCCCCCACCTCCCCTTCCCACTGGCTGGCTCACACCCAGCTGCCCTTGTACTGGTTTGCTCACTCCAAACTGCTGTCCTCCCCCACTGCCCTGATCACCTCCAACTGACCCCCACTGACGGCCTGCTCACCCCCAACTGGCCCCCTGCTGGTCTGCTTACCCCCAATGGCCACTGACATCCCATCCTGGCCTGATCACCCCCTGGCAACCCAAGGTCCCAGCCCTTCCTGTTTTTCTTTCTCTTTTTCTTTTTTTTTTTTTTTTTCAGCGCCTCCTTGAGCGGAGGCCAAGGCCAGCTGGAAGCAAGTATTTAGTATTTATCTTCTATAATTGAAACTTTGTAGCCTTGAGCAGAGGCCAGGCCCAGCCAGGGCTGGCCAGGAAGCTTGGCTTCCTCCATCACCGGGGCAACCCAAGCCTCCTGCTCTCTCCAGTTCCGTGGCTGCTGCCATTTTTGTTTGGATTTATTTATCTTCTATAATTGAAACTTTGTAGCCTTGAGCAGAGGCCAGGGCTGGCCAGGAAGCTTGGCTTCCTCCATCACCAGGGGCAACCCAAGCCTCCTGCTTGCTCCAGCTCTGTGTCTGGCCGCCATCTTGGTTGGGTTAATATGCATACTCGCTCCCTAGTGGCGTGTGGGCGTGGCTTAGCATAGCTGAGTGATGGTTAATTTGCATGTTTCTCTTTTATTGGTGTAGATACTTCAATGAATATATGGATGTCTGTGTCTTTTCAATTTATTGTTTTGGATAGATACCCAGAAATGAAGTTGCTGGGTCCTTCTTTGTCTCTTGTTATAGCCTTTGTTTTAAAGTCTGTTTTATTTGGTATAACTATTGCCACCCAAGCTTTTTTGTTTTGTTTTGTTTCCATTTTCATGGAATATCTTTTCCATTCCTTTATTTTCAGTCTGTGTGTGTGTGTTTTAATCTGAAGTGAGTTTCCTGTAGACAGTATATGTAAAGGCCTTGTTTTGTTATCCATTCAGCCACCATATATATTTTAATTGGAGCACTTAATCCATTTGCATTTAAAGTAATTGTTGATATGTATTTATTGCCATTTTATTATTCATATTTTTATTTCTTCTTCTTTGTCTCCTTCTTCCTTCTTCATCCTCCTCCTTCTTCAAAAAGACCCTTTAATATTTCTTGTAATACTAGTTTGGTGGCAATGAACTCTTTTAGCTTTTTATTTCTGGAAAGCTCTTTACCCTCCAGTTTTGAATGAGAGCTTTTCTGGGTAGAGTAATCTTGGTTGTAGGTTCTTGTTTTTCATCACTTTGAATATTTCCTGCCAATTCCTCTGACCTGCAAAGTTTCAGTTGATAAGTCAGCTGATAGCCTTTTAGGAGCTCCCTTTTGGGTAACTAACTGCTTTTAAGATCCTCTCTTTGTCTTTAACCTTTGACATTTTTATGATGATGTGTCTTGATGTGGGTCTTTTTGGGTTCATCTTGTTTGGGACTCTTTAGTGCTTTTTGAATTTGTATGTCTATTTCCTTCACCAGGTTAGGGAAGTTTTCTATCATTTTTTCTAATATGTTTTCAATTTTTTGCTTTCTCTCTTCTTTTTCTATCACCCCTATGATGTAAATGTTGGTACTCTTGAAGTTGTTCCAGAGGCTTCTTATACTATTCTCATTTTTTTGGATTCTTTTTTCTTTTTGTTATTGATTAGGTGTTTTCTGCTATCTTATCTTCCTGGTGTATTCTTTATTTCTGACTGGTTCTTTTTTATGTTTCCTATATCCATTTATATGTTCCCTGTTTCTTTGTTGAAGTTCTCACTAAGTTCTTCTACTCTTGCCCTAGTTCATTGAGCTTCCTTATAATCAGTATTTTGAACTCTGCATCTGGTAGATTACTTGTTTCTATTTTGTCTAGTTCTTTTTCTGGAGATTCCTTCTAATCTTTTATTTGGGACATGTTTCTTTGTCTCCTCATTTGGTTGCCTCCCTGTATTTGTTTTTATGTATTAGGAAGAGCTGCTACATCTCCAAATCTTGGTAGAGAGGTCTTATATAGTAGGTGTCCTGAAGGGCCCAGTGACACAGCCTGGGGAGTTTCAGGTGCACCCCCTGCATGGGTTGTGTGCATCTTCCTGTTGTAGCTGAGCCTAGATTGCTGTTGGCACATCAATGGGAGGGGTCTAAACTTAGGCTAATCAGCTGCAAAGGCTGGCTGAGATCACCATAGAGGATCTGTGCAGGGGTTGACCCCATGGAACAGAACTCACTTCAGTGGGGCTCAGGAAGCCATTGAGTCTTCCCCTTGAGTGTGTTGCTCATGGAGGTAGTTTAGTGGTGCTTTGGTGTGGTCTGAAGCTGTACACTGGGTGGGATGTCTCTGTGCTTCCTGGGAGGTGCAGGCCCTGGTCAGCCACCACCTGTGCCCTGCCAAGGCTACCCAGCATGAGCTACAAAGTGATCTGCAGATGGCTGCTACTTGTGCTGTGCCTGGAGGTACCTGGAAGAGGCCAAACTGCAAACCAAGGCCAGCTGCCACTAGTGCCAGGCCTGAGGTCACTTAATAAGAGGTACAGGGTATGCAGAGGCCAAATGCTGCTTTTTGAAGAGATCTTAGGAAAGTCTAAACCATGCGCTAAGAGAAGCTGTTTGTATAGAAAAGCCACTGGAAATTGCTTGGGTGGGCTGGAAAGTTGGTTGGGGCAGGGTCTCAAGGAATCACCTGGGTGGGATGAACAGTGTTAGCCAGGTTGATGGAGTTTCAGATATGGTGCCATCTGCCAGCTCTTTGGGGAAGGCTCAGCAAAGGAAGATTGATATCTGCCAGCACTTCTGTCTGGGAGAAAGCTGCCCCTCCAGCCCTCGTTTTGAATCTAGACAATTCAGTTCCCCCTCATATGTCTGTGGTGCCTTTTGAACCACTTCCCCAGCACTGGAGCTCAAAGCAAGTGAGTCTGAGAACCCTTTAAAGAGAATGTGTGGGACTCCAGGAACCCTTTGTCTCACTCAGTCACAATCCCTGTTGATTTTCACAGCCAGAGTTATGGGGAACCTCTTTTCCTGGTAGTGTTGCCTCAGACTGGGCATTCTGGTATGGGCTTAGGACCCCTTAGTCCTCAGGGAGGACCTCCGCAGATGAAATATCCCTCCTGATTTTTAAACCACCACATATGGGTGTGAGACCAGCCCATTCTGCATTTCTGTCCCTCCTACCAGTCCCCATGTGTCTTCTGCTTTATATCTGTAGTTATAGGCCTTATGTTCAGTTAGATTTCAGGCAGTTCTGAATGGTGGTTTTTCTGTAGTTAAGTGATAATTTTGATGTGGTTGTGAGAGATTCTGAGTACCACCTTTATCTACACCATGTAAAAAGCCAAATTAAATTTTTATTAGAGTCAATAGAAAAGGTTTGGTTGAAGAATTGTTTCATTAAATGGAGGAAGCATCAGCAAAAACCATCTTGACTGGAAGCTAGTTTGGCTTTTTACGTGAAATTTGAAGAGCCATGAATGCAAAGTTCAGCCTTATCATTGGATTCCCAGCTTAGTGAATCCCAGAGATCTGATACATATGTTTTTTTCTCTCAGCCAGGACAGCCAGGCTTTCCTGGCTGGGACCCATAGTTACAGCCTTTTCAGGAATGCTTGTCAGGTACTGTTCCCAATCTTGTTTTTCCTAGTTTTGCTAACTTCTTTGAATAATAAATGGCAGGCAGCACTAGCTAATAAGCAAACAGTAGACAATGCATGTTGATACACAATCCTTACTCCTCCAAAACCTCTATTTACTGCCAGTGACTTGTGACCTCACTGTGAACCCGGGTGGCAGTAAAGCTACCACTGTGATTAGGGTTAGAATACAGTAATCTTCTTAGCCTTAGTTGAAACTGTGAAAATCCCTTTCATCTTCAATTATTATTTATTTGGCCCATTTCTCTGGAGGGCAAGGGGCTGTCTAATCCCCCAGGCTGAGCCTCAGCAGTCTGTACCAGCAGGAAAGATTGCCAGCCTCGCATACCAGGAGCTGGAAGACTGGGCCGTGGATTTAAGAGGCCCCAGCTCTGAAGGGGGTGGAGATGAGGAAGCTTCAGGAACTTGCTTTTCTGATGGTTATTCTCCAAGAGAGCTGCTTTAAAAATGGTTCAAGAAAAGCTCCTAGAAGTGTAAAATATTCTTACGTGGAGAAGAATCAACAAACTGTAAAACCTTGTATTACAAAAATATATAACAAAGTAAACTGAGATACCACAGATGACTCAGGAGTGATTCAGCTGATTAAACTTGTTCACTCTCAAAGGAGCTCATGTCAGCAAGTGTGCTCATTGGAGATGCACAAACTTTATTCCAGAACAGCTGAGAGAAGTGTGCATCCAAACACAGGCCCGGGTTGGATTACAGAAGGACCTCATCTTGGATGAGTCAATAGAAAAGGTTTGGTTGAAGAATTGTTTCATAAAATGGAGGAATCATCCACAAAAAGTCAGCAATGGTTGTCACTAGGAGCATTAAGCAAGACTGTTTCAGTGGAGAGGAACCACAGTTCCTCTTACCTGAACTGTGGTAAACACTTGTTGTAGCACTGATCTTCCTGAGCCTTATGATATCCAACAACCTAGAGGGCATGGTTCCTTTTGGGGAACGTCTTACAAGATTATTAGCATCAGGAAGCCTAGGAGACATGTCTGGGGTGTCTCTGGTCCACTTTGTGTCTCTAGTTCCTGTAACATAGGCCAATTTGTACAATACCAAGCTTTACCTGGGGAAGATGATCCCAGCTGTCTAGGTAAGAATCTCTTCCCCAAGGTACTCAGGTTGCTACTAAAAATTGTGCTACATTAATATCTTGTGCATACATCTTTGAAAGACTGATTAATTCTTTGGGATGAATTATTAAAACAGTAATGTCTGGTTAAAGAGAATTTACTAGTTGTTGGAAATTATGCCTGTATGTAAGACTCAGTGCACATGGTCAGATTATCTTTGAGAATGTCCTATCTATTTAGAGAAGCTATTCAAAAGGGGTGGAAGGGTGAGAGGTGAGGTGACCAGGCTGACTTGAGAGTTAGTAGCATAGTCAGAAATGGAACACAGACCTTACTTAGAACTTCCAGTCTAGCAGTCTACAATCCCCCCTTCCCTTTGATTTCTGTGGAAGCCTGCAGCTCACGTTCCTTGCAGGAAAAACAACAAAAAACAGCTTATTGTATCCAGGGCTCAAAGTGGTTGGCAGTAACAGAAGACATGGTTTCACATGGTTCATATTTTCCATTGTGATTAAAACGTTTACTGAGTGACTGTGTAAGTCATCCCGCTTAAACGTAGCCTCGAGTGAATGAAGACAGAGCATGTGTTGAGCATACAGGTTTGACACAGCAAGTACTGTGCCAGGTGCTAGTAGGGTATACCATTGGTAGGATGTAGATTGGGAGGAAATCTACAAAAAAAGAATGCTGGTAGGACATAGACACATAAACTGCTATTATATAGGTGTGCTAGGGAGGGAGAGGACCTCTTCCCATCTGACTCAAGGAAGTTTGTTATTTAGGATTCAGTTTGGCCGCATATAACAGAAAATACAACTCAGTGAAAGATTAAATAAGATGGAATTTATTGCCCCTGCACATAAAATAAGTTCAGAGGCTGTGAGCAGAGCAGTGCCCTACTGAAGGAATTTATTTTTGAAGAATATTGATTCAGGAGTGGGAACAAGGTCTAAGCAGGGGAATGGAGTCCGGGAGATTCTGGGTGAGATGGCTCGAGGGACTGAGTGAAAGGACAGGCTGGGTGCCGGGGATATTGGAGGAATGAATGAGCAGATTGGTGTCACAGAGGAAAAGTAGGGCAGGAAGGAGAAAAAGATGGCATCACGGTTTGGGAACACCACATCTCTGGAGGAAAGAGTGAGTGTCCTTTCAAGGCACACAGCACTGGTGGGAAGGCTCCTGCCAGCACCTCGTGAACTAGGCCTGGGCTGCTGTGACTGCGGCTCCGGGGCAGCGTGGGGACTTGTATGGTGTTCTGAAGTGTCAGCCTGACTCTGCCACCAATGAAACGGTGTTGGTTCCCTTGGGAGGACAAACATCCCGGCTCTGATAACATCAGTAGAATCAGGACCTGAAAGTTTGGGCAAAAAATACTGAAAGCTGAAACCATGACACTGTGCACATGGTGGAGAGGCCTAGAAAAGCCACATTGGTGCTGATTCCTGAAACCTGGAGCCCAAACTGCTGGGAATCCTCATCCAAGACCCATTAGGTGCCCATCCATTTTTTAAAAGGAAATTGTTTTATTCTGTTTAAATCAATAATGTTCCCTGTAAAAATAAGAAAGGAAAAAATATAAAAGTAGAAAGAAATGTAATACAGTAAAGCAATAATCTCACCATAGAGAATCTCTGATAACATATCCTAAATAATAAAAGGCTAATATGCAAATTGACTGAATGTTGGAACGAACAGTTGCTATGATGTGTACTGACCACCAGGGGGCAGATGCTCAACTCAGGAGCTGCCCCCTGGTGGTCAGTGTGCTCCCACAGTGGGAGTGCCACTCAGCCAGAAGCTGGGCTCAAGGCTGGCAAGCGCAGTGGCAGTGATGGGAGGCTCTCCCACCTCTGCGGTAGTCAGACATCCCCCAAGGGTTCCCAGACTGTGAGAGGGCACAGGCCTCTAGTTGTATATAATTTTCTATACCTTTGTGTGGGTATATATATCTATATACAAATAGATATATATACCATGCATATATAAAGTGAAAATTATATGTAACATTATATCATTACTAGGGGCCCGGTGCACGAAATTTGTGCACTGGGGAGGGGGGTTCCCCTCAGCCCAGCCTGACCCCTCTCACATACTGGGAGCCCTCAGGGGATGTCCTACTGACTGGGCTGATCAGGGAAAGGCACCAGCCCCATCACCCCCCTGCTGCAGCCACTGCCAGTCACCACAGCCACCAAGGTGTTTTCATCAATACCAACTCTGGTCCCCTCACCATGAAAACATGACAACTTTCTTTAGGCTTTTTCAAGATTTGTCTTTCATAGGCTATGGCATTTCTTTCTTTCTTTCTTTTTTAATCCTCACCTGAGGATATGTTTCCATTGATTTTTAGAGTGTGGAAGAGAAAGGGAGAGACAGAAACATCAATGTGAGAGGGACACTTCGATTGGTTGCCTCCTGCATGAGCCCTGACCTGGGCCCCAGCCAGGGAGGAGCCTGCTACCTAGGTACATGCCCTTGATCAGAATTGAACCCAGACCCTGCGGTTGGCAGGCTGAGGCATTATACACTGAGCCAAACCACCTAGGGCAGGATATGACATTTCTTAGCCCTCCAGCAGTGGAGATTCGTGTTTTTTTCTCCAGGAGTGTGGTGGAAAAGCCCTAGATCACCTTTTTGAATTCTTATACCCAAATGACTAAGAATATTACCAGTGGCATACAGGGAGCTTAGCCAATGAGCGGTCAGAAAAGGTGTTTCCTCTGTAGTTCACACCTATCTCCTCTGATCTCCGGCTCCACCCCTGCCAAGGCCTAAAGCCTCCAGCCCTGGGCGGGGGACCCCCAGCTTGTTCTGATCACCCAGCTCCGCCCCCAGCCAAGGCCGCAAGCCTCTGGCTGAGGTTCAGGCCCTAGACAGGGGCCCCCAGCTTGCTCCAATCATCCAGCTCTGCCCCTGGCCATGGCTGCAGAGACCCCCAGCTTGCTCCAATTGCTCAGCTGTGCCCCCGGCCAAGGCCTGCAAGGGAAGGTGGAAAGCTTGGCTTCCTCCATTGCCGGGGAAACCCAAGCCTCCTTCCTGCTCTCTGTGGCCGCAGCCATTTTGGTTTGGTTTATTTGCATATTCGCTCCTGATTGACTGGTGGGCGTGGCTTGTGGTTGTAGCGGAGGTATGGTCAATTTGCATATTACTCTTTTATTAGATAGGATATATATACTAGAGGCCCAGTGCACGAAATTTGTATACTCAGGGGGGAGGTGATCCCTAAGCTTGGCCTGCTCCCTCTCGCAGTCCAGGAGCCCTCAGGGGATGTCCAACTGACGGCTTAGGCCCACACCCCATGGGAAGCAGGTCTAAGCCATCAGGTGGACATCATTAGCGCTGCTGCAGAGCCGGGAGAGGCTGCTGCAGCCCACCTCCACCACTGCGCTTACCAGCTATGAGCCTGGCTTCTGGCTGAGCAGCGCTCCCCCTGCGGGAGTGCACTGACCACCAGGGGACAGCTCCTGCATTGCATGTCTTTCTCTTGGTGGTCAGTGCATGTCATAGCAACCGGCCATTCCACCATCGGGTTGAAACTGGCTCTCCAACACCCCCTATGGGTCTCAGATTGTGAGAGGGCTCAGCCAAGATGAGGGACCCCAGCAGTGCACGATCTGAGCCAGGGAGAGATGTAGGAGATTGACCAGCAGAGGAGGGACCATGGGAGGGCTCCAGGGTGTGTCCGGCCAATCAGTACTGCGTGAGACAGACTGGACCCCAGCAGCAAGCTAACCTACCAGTCAGAGCATCTGCCCCCTGGTGGTCAGTGCACATTATAGTGACTGGCTGACAGTCGACTGTCTGCCCCCTGGTGATCAGTGCACGTCATAGTGAGCAGTTGAGCGGCCTTAGCGTATCATTAGCATATTATGTTTTGATTGGTTAAATGGCCAGACGACCAGACTAGACGACCAGACACTTAGCATATTAGGCTTTTATTATATAGGATAACTATGCCAAACTTGGTGTTATAATATTTTGTAAATTTTTTTTCAGTTTTTATGTATTGTAAAAAAGAATTTTGAACATCTTTCCAGGTCACTCAATATTTTTCTTTAACATTAGTTATAAAAGTTGTATAATGTGCCATTACATATTTATAGCATTATTATATTTAACATATTTAAGAAGTTCCCCTTTTTTACCATGATAAACAATACTGTTATATATGTTCCTGAAATTAAATGTGTGCAAACCTCTCTCTCTAATGGTTTTATTATCGTAAGTTTCTACAAGTGGAATTGTTAGGTCAAAGGCACATGCATTTTTAAGAGTTTTCTATGCAGCTTTTCCCCTCCCACAGTTTTTTCTTAAATTATAGTCTCACCAGGGTCCTATGTTAGTCTGTTTCTTCAAATCTTCGTCAATATTGGGTATTTTTAGTATTAAAACAATTTTCCTACTTCTATTACTAATGAAAAAAATTTTTCACATTATTATTAGCATTTTTATTTTTCTGTGTGGTCAGTTGTTTACTCATATCCCTGTACCTCTATCTATTTGGATGTTTTAAAATAATTTATAAAACCTTTTTATATGTAAAGTGTATTTCCTTTATGCCTGTCTTAAATGTGGCAAATTTCCCCCCCAGTTTACATTTACCATTTGTTTAGCTTCTGATGATTTATATGCATACATTTTAAAATGTTTTTTATTTTATGATTTCTGCCTTTTTCATAATGCTTAAAAGTCCTTTGCCTACAATACTATTGAGTAGATATTCTCCTCTGTGGTCTAGTAGTACTTTCATGGAGTAGAGGAAACACACTGAGGAATGTATCTGAGATGGGATCGGAGGACTTGGGCTGATGGGATGTGTGGCTGCTAAAGAGGGAGGAGTCACGTGTGACCTTGTTCTTAGGCCTGGTAGACTTTAGTAAGGGTGTAGCCACTGACTAAAACCAGGAATGCAGGAAAAGGAACAAGTCTGTGAGGGTAGATAATGAGTTCGGTTTTGCACACTTTGCACTTGAAATGTCTGCCAGAAAGCCTGGCAGACATGCCCAAAAAGCAGTGGGAACAAGAGTATGGAACTCAGGAGTAAGGCTGGGGTTTTAATAAATGCAGATATAAAAATATTCAGCAGACATTTGATAGCTTAACATTTTCTTTTCAGTGCACATCCTGGGCCCAATGCGATGCTAATAAGCACTTCACTGCATTACGTCACTTAGGCTTCCTGACAACTTTAAGAGGTAGAAATTATTATCCTCATTTTACACATGAGTAGACAGGCTTACAGAAGTTAAATTACTTTACTAAGGTCTTATAACAGGTTAGCGGTGAAACTCCAATGTGAAATCAAATAAGTCCGCCTGATTTCCAGAGTTTACTCTCTGGCCCGATTTACTCTGTTGCCACAGGAGTGGATGAGCTCAAGCAGTGAAAGCCAGAGTCCCCAGGATGGAGACTGGCACAGTTAGCAGTGGGCAGAGAAGGGAAGGGAGCAGTGAAGGGATCTCTTAAGAGGGGGAGGGGATGGAGAGGGGGATGGGGAGGGCGATGTATGTACATGCTGACTGACTCTGTAACCAGAATGCAAACATTTTGATGGTAAGGGGCTCATCTCTTACACATTCTTGTACATAAATCTGAGATCCCACTCCTGAAAAAAAAATTCTGCCAGAGTGCTTTGCATATAAATGTGTCTTGATTGGTGCCCTGAATGGTCTGTCAGTAATTTTCTTAAGTTATCCTCTAAGCTAGACCAGTCCCTGTATCCCACCTGTCATGGACAAGGGGCTCATTCACAGGAGCACCTCAGTATTATTCAGCTGTTGCCTTCTTAGAGAGCAGCAGAGGTGGGCCCCTTGGTTTACACTCTCTGCATATGTGGGTCAGGTCACTCCCACAGAAGAAGCACATGCTGCTTTTCCTTTGTTGCCTTTTTGCCTGAGTTGTTGAGTGAGTGTGGTATATACCCCTTTTATCTTTGAATCATAGATTTTTGTTTTCCTCTTTTATTGGATGTTTCTGTACATATTAGGACTTTGTAAAATACAATCAGAATCAAGCTTTTTTCTTTACAGCCTGAATATGTAGTAGTGTCACAGAAATAATGCTAGACTTGGATTTTACATGCTAAAGGAGTGTGGTATAGAGGGCAAAGCATGCAGTTAGGAATTAGAATTATAGCGTTTGTTCTGTCACTTCAGGCAAATTACTGAAATTCTTTGAGCCTCATTTTCCTCCTTATAAAAATAAGGGATACCTACTAACAGGGTGGTTATGAGGGTTAAATAAATTAACCAAGATAAAAGGCATGGCCCATTGTAGGCACCCAATACAAGGAAGCTGAAACTCTGAGTTCATATAGAATCATGTTGCTTCAATGCTTTTCTCAAATGCTTGTCTTTTGAGCGTTTGGTAGCTAGCTCATTTGTACTCATCCCTGTGGGAGGTCTAGGAGGAAAATGAGTCCTAACTCAGCCATGTCAATTTAATGCAAGTCTAATGTGTGCAGCTATGGCACATAATTTTAATTGGTAATAAATCTGCCAAAAAAGGTTTAGGGTATAATCTAATTTTCTTGGTCCAGACTAACAGTGGGTTTAGAAACTCACCTGCATGATAATCAGTAAATATCCTATTATAGTTTCTCTTTCTGGGGGGAAAAATCCAATGTCAAAATTTTTTTGGACTGAAATGTGTTCATTTCAAGCACTTCCCATACAGAAGCTACCTTGGCCTCACTCCAAATAATCTAAAAATTGTTGGCTACCTCCAGACGCCTGCTGCAGTTCTGAATTAATACTGCATGTAACTCTCATTGCAAGTTAGCACAGGCTTCAGACAAGCTTGCTAGATAAAAGGAGAACTCTTTGAAGACAACAGAGAAGTGAGCCGCAGCTGAACTTGGCAGCCCTATTTATTAAATAGGTGATTTAAGAGATTTTTCAAATGCCACTCTTCGTTGTAGATCTCATTGGAGAGGTCTGTCTGCTTTAGGAATAAACATCCTGTAGAAGCGCTGGCTTGTTCCTGTGGTTTGGTGTAATTATTAATAGAGCCCCCTTTCACTCTCAAGAGTCCCTGTTTGTCTGATAAATGCTGTGGTCATTCCTTACAGGCCCTTTTCAGAGCAAAGCCCATCTCTTTGAAGATATAATCTTTGTCTTGATCTAAGAAAAATGACCTTAGTTTCCTACAACAGACTCTTTGGCGCCTTATCTTATAGCCATTAAAGTATTTTCAGAGCAATAATTAAGAGCCACCTAAGTTAATGACGTTCTCCCTATGGCGCTCTTATTGGTGAAAGCAAGTGAGGTAAAGTCATAGGGACTCATCTCATACAGCAGCCTTGGGAAGGAAACATGAGGGTTTCATGTTTATGTTTACAAAGCGATTCCCAGTCATTAGGGTAGTCATTAGTGCAAGAATATGTGCCCACATTGGACAGTGAGGAAGGAAGACGTAGGGAGTTCTGACTGTTCCTTCTGGAATGCCATTCCATGCTTGAAGTCTGAGCACTTTGTAGTCTTACACACCTTTTGCAGACTCCAGTCATCTGCATGCCTCTTCTTCAGGAGAGGGTGTGCTGTGGTGTATCAATTTGGGGGCCCAAAGATTGTCAAAACATCACCAGAGATGCTCTGAGAGTTCCTGTGGTAACAGCAGTGTGGCTGCTGGGAGGAGGAGCCACATGGCAGGACCCCAGCCATTCACTAAGGAAGGAGGGAGGGCGGCTCGTCAGGGTAGAGCCAGGCATTCGCCTGAAGAGTCTGAAGCAGACGGTTTCACAGGCTGGGACAGGTGGCTTCTTGGGAAGCCTTGTCATGTGGGGGTAGAGGGAGGAAGGAGGAAAGATGATCTGCCTGTTTGCTAATGTCCTTTAGTCTCAACAGCTCCGGCCTGAATCTAGTTTCTATTCTGTCCCCAGCTGCGCGGCTTCCTAGCTGCAGCCCAATTCTGAGAGAATGAAAGAAGGTCAAAGCAAGGCAATCGAGCACAGGAAGGTTTGCCCTCTGGGGGGAAAAACCTGCTTGGAGAGCCCTTCTGGGGAAAAGGTGCACCAGCTGAGGAGAGAACAGATCCGTGGGACCAGAAGAGGACGATAGTATGATGTTTGCTTCAAAATGGTCCTTTCGCAGCCTTTCTCCCAAGTCTCCCCAGGGGGCAGGTGGAGCTCAGGACAGAAAGTTTCACCTCATGGGTAATGGTGCCATGGAGGGGGTAATTAGAACAAGTGGGGTGTCTCTCCTTCCAGAGGGTGTCTAGAAGAGCCAGAATTCTGACATCCTAGTTGAAAATACTCCCCAGAGATCTTGAGTGACCTTTACCAAGATTTCACTGAATGGCTAACCTGGGTGCTCACCAAGCCACAGAAGTCTAAAAGATTTTATAAGTACAAACCGAGAGTAATTTCTTCCCACTGTGAAGAATTGTCATGAGACCTCAATGCATGACTCTGGAAACAAACTGCACAGACTTCCTGCTGTCCAGGGAACTTGCTCACCAGGGGCGCCCCTGCTGCCCCTGACTGGGATCTCCTGTCCCCAGGGAAGCAGTGAGCTGAAACTTCAGGAACCATTTCTTCATTTTTGTATTCTTTTACAAAGTTTATTGATTAGAGAGAGAGAGAGAGAGAGAGAGGTGCCCTGACTGGGGATCAAACCCAAAAACTTGGCATATGGGAACAGTGCTCTAAACCAACTGAGCTACCTGGCCAGTGCAATCTTGTATTCTTTTGCTGAAAGAGTCTCCTTCCCCCTAATTTTATAAACTTCAGGTCCCAGAAAAACCTGAATCTTGGCCTGCCTGTCACACATAATAAATCTAAACATCTGATGCTCCAACATTCTCCTGATCAGAAGAGATCAGGTGAGCATGAGGATGACTCAGCTGAGGCCGCTGGGCCGAGGCTGCTGGGAAAACAGGCTGCAGCCTGTGAAAAAGTTGAGTCAGGCATAACATCTGAGGGCTGGCTCACATTATGTCTCAAACTTTCACCCCCTCCTTGTTTCTATCACCATTCCTTCCTTGCCCAGACCAGACTTGTCTTTCAGATCTACAGAACTGGGATTTTGGATCTGGCAAGAGTCTTATTTTGTCATCATCCCTACTTTTGTAGGCTCTGAGAATGGCTAAAGCGCCTCAGGTTTGTGAATTCCCCTCCCTGCAAAGCAAAGCTACCATGTTGGCCAATTCATCAGCAGGTAGGAAGAATACTTGGCTCACTTGTTAGATATAATCTGCCTGGTGCGTCCCTGTGTGGGTGGAAACCAAGGAGTGATGACTACCTATCTCAGTATCAATAAACACAAAACACTGCAACTCTATACACCTTCATTGAGTGTCCATTATGAACCAAGCTTCCGAGTTACCCTCTGAGAAGACAGATGATAAGATATAGTGCCTGTCCACAGTGCGTATGTCAGAGAACATGGTATAAAAAGCTTGTCCCTCATTTGATATGAATAGCTACCAATTATTCAGCACCTACCATAGGCTCTACATTGTATTCTATTTTCTCTAGTCTTCTCAACAACATGCTAAGGCAGATATTAGCCTCATTTTGTTGATATGGAAACTGAGGCTCAAAGAGCTAATGTGATTTGTGCAGGTCAGGCATCTAGGGCAGACCTCAGCTGTCGGAGGCTAAATGTCAGAAGAAGACAGAAGGCATGGGTGTTGCAAACCTTCCATTCTTGTTTTCACACAGGCCTGGATTGAAAGCCCAGTGCTAGCACTTGCAGGGCCTTGGGAAAGCTGCTCCCTGTCTTGGCTTCTTCATCTATAGACTGAACAAAAGACCCCACTTTATAAGACAACTGGAAAGATGAAATGAGATAATGTGGGCATTGTGCTCATTTCCCCAAAACGTTCAGGCACAAAGTGAGTCATTTTGGTAGAGCATGCTCATCCCCTTGATCCCTGTGCCACTTCCTCACCAACTTCAGGTTTTTACTGAATTGTCACCGTCCCAGTGAGACCTTCCCTGGCCTCTCTGTCGAAAAGGCTAACCCCATCCCAACTCTCCTTATCCCCTTCCCTACTTTATCACCAACTAATATATTAAAAATTGCACTTACTTATCTGTGTCTGTCTTGTCTGTCTCCACCCACAGAAGGTGAAGTTTTTGGGACTTGGAATCTGTATTATTTCTGTATCATCCCAAGCACAAATATAGATTGGTTAAAAGAATGAATGAAAACAAAACTAAACAAAAACCCCAAAACTTTTTGACACCAAAAGAATTTGGCTTTTTGAGTTTGACTTTTCCTCACTACCTCTTTTCCCCGGGAACATTACTTAAAAAGCCTTGGTTTCCTCATTTGTAAAATAATGGTTTCTATTTTTAAGGCTGCTGGGATGATTAAGTGACATATGTATAAAAACTGGCACATAGCAAGTGCTGAATAAATGCCTGCTATTATCACTCAAAATAATCTGAGCAGTTGTTTAATGAAACTCAGTGAAACAGTCTATCAATGAAACTCAAATCTGAAGTGTCCGGCCTCAGTGTTTCAGCCCAATCGTACTCCGGGTTGGATAGGTGTGAACTCGCTCCGTGTTCACAATCCAAGGCGGCTCTTAGGTTTGCTTCACCATTACCATCTTACTACAGAAGAAGGCTGGGGCAGCTCAAATGACTTGCCCAAGGTCACTGCCTCAAAAGCCAAGGGCATGCAGGACCTGCACAAATCCTGCCTCTTGAAAGTGTATAATACACTGTCCCTTCTTCCGGTTCTCTCTACAATGTGGGAGGGTGGCACCAGTCTTCAGCCAGGCTTGTCACTATCGTCTCCTGCCATTCACATAACTTTTTTGACACCCAGTTTTCTGGCTCGCCTACATGGAAAATAAAATCCACCCCTCACAGCTTTATGGCCTGGAGCACAGGCACGAAAAACTCTTTGGAAACTGTGCAGCGCTGTATGCATTACCCCTGCAAGAGGCATTAACACGGAACCCCCGACTTTCCAGTCCCAGAGCCGCTCCTGCATGCACTCCTAAGGCGGCACAGCGTGGAGTAGAAAGGAGGATTAACCCCTGAGTTGGTCTGGGCGTTTCTCCAGGAGGCCGGGGAGGAGTTCCGCCCCCGCTCCCTCCCCGCCGCCTCCCCTCCCTGCGCTCGCACTGGCGCTCCACAAGTCTCCCGCCCAGGCCCCGCTGCGCTCCCGGCCAGGCAGGCTCAGCACTCCACGGGCGGGCAGCCAGGATGCAGGCGGCGAACAAGGAGCACCTGTACAAGCTGCTGGTAATCGGCGACCTGGGCGTGGGCAAGACCAGCATCATTAAGCGCTACGTGCACCAGAACTTCTCCTCGCACTACCGGGCCACCATCGGCGTGGACTTCGCACTCAAGGTGCTTCACTGGGACCCGGACACAGTGGTGCGCCTGCAGCTCTGGGACATCGCAGGTGAGAACCCGGGAAGGAGGTCCCGGGCGGAGGCGCCCCGCAGCCTGTTCCCAGCCACCAGAAGAAGGGTGGTGGCCAAGGGGGAGAGCCAGGTGGAGACTCGCGCAGAAAGAGACTTCCTGGTGGGTTGGAAACTTGGTTTCAAAGAAAACAAAAAAAGTTTTTCGCTCTCGCTGAAACTTGCGGCGCGTTCTCTGGCGCGTGGAGCTGTTGCTGTAACTACCTCCCACACACTTTCCTGGGAGCCTTCTGCCCTGCGTGGGCCTCTCTGGGATGCAGAGGGAGACTCTCTGGAGTTGCATTCAGTTCTTGGCCTCCAGCTCATTTTCCTGGCTTTGGGCTCTCGCAGTCTTGCTGTTGACGCGACCCAGAGTGTCCTGCCCGCCTTCCTTGCGCAGGCCAACCGAGGGGGCAGCCCCTAGATGGGTTCACAGCGGGAACCCAGGGAGTTCCCGGCTAGAGGAGCTTACCAATTCCTGTCTTCAGTCGCTCACTTTATTCCATCTTTCTTCTCCCCTCAGTCAAGCAAGTCTGAGGTTGTCTGCTTTGAGTAAGCCAAAGACTTACAGAGTTAAAGTATTATTTCTCTCCCCTGAACCTACACTCCATCTTTATCTCTTTGTCATCTATCAGAAGGAGATTGTGTATATATTTTAGAGGCACTTTTGTCCAAAGGTTTATGACATTAACCATATGATTTCTTGATTTGGGCCTAAAATTTTCATTAAAACACCTAGAAAATGAGAAGTTTCTTTATAGTGTTTGAAATCAGAATTTGATTCCAAGAGTTTGTACCAAGAATTAGGCACAGGGGAGTGTGAAGATGCAAAGTGTCTACTCCAAGAGTGAGTGCCTGGACTGAGGCTGTTTGCAACCTAGCCCTGTACAGCCCCTCATTACTGGTCCTGGCTCTGCCACTCAGTAACTTCAGACAAGTCCCTGCAGCTCAGTGCATCCCTGCTCAGTGGAAAGGGGTTGGACAATGACAGACAGCTCAGGAATCTTCCTGCTCAGAAGTTTAAAAATTTTTTTACTTAATTAATTAATCTTTATTGTTGAAAGTATTACAGATGTCCCCTTTTCTCCTCCATTGACCTCCTCCAGCCCATCCCCCGCCCCAGGCCCTTACCACCCCATATATGCATGGCCTCATCTGTGTCTATAGGCCATGCATATATGCATACAAGGTCCCTCCCTGGTTGATTACCTCCCACCCACCCTCCCACCCTCCCCCAACTTCTCTCTGAGATACTGCACTCTGTTCTATGCTTCCATGTCTCTGGATCCACTCCATTCATCAGTTTATTTTGTTACTTAGATCCCACATAAGGTGCTCAGAAGTTTTAAGGTCCTCTGGGATTCTGGGGTGAATCTCTTCAATCCCACTTCACCTCTGACTGTTTTATGGTCTGTGGCACCAAGAACCTCTTGAGGTGCTGGACTGAACTAGTTGCTTCTCTTTCAGAAAATAGGTTCATTTTAGCTGGTGCATTCAACTGGAAACACTTTATCATGGCTTGGAGCAAGAACAAATGTGGAACATTTTTGAAAGGGCATTTCTGATCCTGGGGACTACAGTGCCTCTTTAATCATCAGCTGCCAGGTCTTATGATAAATTCTTATGAAACACTCTTGGCATGGAGACAGATGCGTGCATTTAGAGTCATCTTCAGCAGCTTTCATGGCACAGGGGTTATCAGAGACCGGAAGATGTCATAAGCTACTATCTGATCGGACTTTTCATCCAGAAAATCCACTATGTGTCTGAGCACTTTGTTGTTGCATTTTAGTGTCTGAAACTTTTTTCGTTGAGTTGGAAGTCTCCAGGGTTCAGGTTTAGAATTAACTTCTTGTTTGAAAGAAACTGTAGCCGTAATTACTTAGTATAAGTAAGGATGTGACCCCAGCATGTTATAGAATGCCCGTGGGTCTCAGTGTCCTCCCCTGACAGGGAAGAAAGAAAGTCACAGTGATTAAGAGCCTAAATTCCAGAGTCAAGCTGCCTCTGTCTGAATTCCTGTTTTATCCCATATGTTGTGGGTGATTTTAGGCGAGTTCTCTAACCTACTGGTCTGTTTCCTTAGATAGGCGAAATACTTTCTCCCAACAAATGAGAGGTGAGCAACTAAGGAATGCTAGCTAAAGATAATAGATAGTACCTTCTATCTAGGATAACTACAAGGATTATTGTTACAGTAGTTGCTTTTTATTTTTATTGATTTCAAAGAGAAAGGGAGAAGGAGAGATAGGCACATCGATGAGGATCATTGATCAGCTGCCTCCTGCATGCCCCCTACTGGGGATCGAGCCCACAACCCTGGGGATGTGCCCTGACCAGGAATGGAACCATGATGACCTCCTGGTTCATAGGTTGATGCTCAACCACTGAGCCATACTGGCCGGGCATTTTTTTTTAAACATGTGTATGAATGCTAGCCAAGAAACACATGATATAAATGTGCTGATTAAATTATAATAATTTATGTTCCTGTATTATAGTCCATATAATCTGTTTCAAAATACCCAGCACCATGTTTAGCTTTGCCCATATTACAACATATTATCATGAGCAGTTCAACTTCCAAGCTTAGAAATGCCTCCCCAAGCCTTGGTTCTGGACTAAGATTGTGTAGAGACTATAGTCACAGAAGCTGGGGTAGATAAGAAATCTGAGAAGCCTTGGAAAGTCACTGCTACAGATACAGTGGTGTGCATGCAGCATCTCAGTAGGCAAGCTTCTTGTCCCAAAGCTGAGGTTCTTGACAGCCTCCATCCCTAAGGCCCTGTAGGCTGAGTCAGAAGTTGGGCAGCAGGCAAAGCTGGTTGGGGAAAATTGGGCCATTGTGGGAAAGGATGTTTGGAGCATAGTACTAACATGTTTTAGGCTGCATAGGTAGCCCTGTGAGGGATGAATTCATGAAATCCAGCCTCAGCTGCCCACCCAGACTCCAGTTAGCTAAATATACTTTACAGTACCTTCAAATCACAGCCTCACTCTTCAAACATAGCAATGCTTCTCTTTCTCCTTTGGACTCAACTCTGGTGTGTACCTGGAAAGAACAGGTAGTGGGCCTTGCTTAGAGAAGGTTGTGGGTGTGGATGAGAGAGACCTGTCCTGTCCTGATGGGATGTCAAGTCAACCTGCTGTAGAGGGCATCTTGGCTCAGTTACACTCTTGATGTTCATTTGGTTCAATGCCAAGTGGGGTCCTACTTGTCCAACACATTCCCACAGTATCTCCCTTGTGGCCACTTAGACTGGCCAGTCTGATCCTGAAAGACTCCAGGAACTACCTTTCAGGGCATGTGAAGTTGGCCTTGAAACCAATGGGATAAATCCCACAAACCCTAAAGGAGACTCCCAGCGATTCCACCCTAGAGGAGTGGCTGGGCCAGCTATGGGTTCAGAAGCTCTTGCTGGAGAGAAAAATCGAGTCACTGTGCCCAAGGCTACACAGATAGTAAGTGGAGAGCTGGAGTTGACCCAGTTCTGTCTGTCTTGGAATCAAGCCCCACTGTTTATGGCCATAGGCCTGTGAGTGCCTGGTGTACAGGTGGGCCACAGGGGTAATGCCCTCTTCCCCTCTTAAGGCCTCGCTTCTTTGGTTAGCTTTCCTTTTGCCTCCTATTTCTAATGGGTTTCTGGATACTATTCAGTACCCCTGTGCAGACAGTGGGAGGAAATGGAATGGAAATGTATTTATGAAGATTTGATTCTTAATTTTAGGTTTTATTCTTTTTAGAGATTTATCAGAAAAACAGTAAACAAAAAGTTCACAATTGAACTCTTTCCTCCTCTTCTCCAAATCTTAATGTTATTAGCACTTTCAAAGAGAACTGTACAGTTTTCTCTAGAGCTCTTGACATGCTTTGGGGCCTAGCTGTAGGGATTGGGGCAGAGGAATAGCTAACATTTCTTAAGCATTTATTCTTACAGTTGTCCACACATGTTTAATTTTTAACTTCCCAGTAAAATAGCTCTTTAAATGGTCATGCTGGAATTTAAAATCTTAGCATTGGATCCAGCACCCAGGTTCCTAACTGCTTTGCTCTACTTCCCACAACTTAAAAAAGGAATACTTACACATGTTCTAAATTATAGATATTCTAAATATATAATACTTGACATTGGGCAAGCCACAGAATATGGCTGGACCTGAGTTGCCACATCTATAAAATGGCAATTGTTTGAGTTTTCTGTGATATCATAGTTGTACTATCTCTGGCCATCTGTATCGGTTTTAATATATTCTACTATGTTCAGGTAGTGTGTGGTCACTTATTGCAACGCCTTATTCCAAGTAACTCGTGCAATTTACTTGGCTTCTATGTTTTGGTTTCCTGTCTGTTAACTGGGGACAATAGCAAAATCTGCATCTTAGATTTGTTAAAGGAATGAAATGAATTCATGTGAAGCTGTGCCTGACACAAAATAAATGCTGAATAAATGTTAGCTATTACTCTTATTGTAATTATTATTACAAACCGCTTTCATATACATTTTCCAGCTTGTTCTTCCCAGCATCCCTGAGGGTGTAGGCAGAGTAGGTGGTATTAAATCTGTTTTGTATTAGAGAAGATTAAGAGTCAGAAAGGCAAAGGACTTGCCCAAGGATACAAGGGCTAGCAAGTGTCCAAGAAGAACAGGAACAGCAGAAAACCCAATTGTAGATTTAACCAGTGTTGTGGAAAATGAATTAAGTGGGTAAGATTATTTAGAGCACAATTCTTCACTATGTAAACATTTCACCAAGGCTCAATAATCGAGGACTTTGCATATTTAAAACAAGGTCCAACTTATAAGAAAAATCTTTTCCTGCGGGGCACCTCTGTACTAACTTTCCCAGCCTAGGCCGAGTGACGAGAAGCTTTGGAGGACATTACCTGTCCACCAGGCAGAGTGAATGAGGGAGGCAGCCTGGACCTAGAGCTGGGAGCCTCGGGACACGGACTCCCCACACCGGAGGCTCTGGGATGCTGTGGGTCAGAGCAGTGTGTTGTTTTAGATGTTATAACGTGCTTCCATGTGGGTTTGGGCTTGACCATCTTTTCAGTATCTATTTCAAAATACTGTGATTCTCCAAGGAATTTTAGAAGAAGGATCTGAAATATCAATATAACCTAGAAATGTAGAAAGAGCTACAGTTGGAACCACTATGTCAAACACACACACACACACACACACACACACACACACACACACACACACACACACACACACACACCCTAATTGGGGCTGCTCTCTGCTGGGCAGTTTACTGCCTGGCTAGTTGTAGATTTTCTAATTACCGTGTAGACTAAAATGCTCTGTGCTTACAGGTGGATAATATATACACTGAACAAAAGGGTGAACTTTCAAAGTAGGGGGAGGGATGTGTGTGAAAGCACCACAGGACTTCTTGCAGGACAGTCATTAGAACACATGAGCATTGGGCACGTGGGACTTGTGCCCTCAGCTAGAACTTAGAGAACTAGTTCAGGCAGGAGAGCGCATAGCAGACTGACCAAGGAAAGCTAAGTCCTTTGAGGGAAGGAGGGGATGGAGAGGAGCAACTCTTATGTGTGTGGTTGTTTTCTTCAGCAGATTTGTATATTAAATGCCTGGTTATGTGTTAAGCACTGTGCTGGGTGAGGGAAAAACAAAGTAGGATAAAGAATTGAACAAGACTTGATTCCTGGCTTCAAAAAGTTCACAGTTTTAGTGGCCATGATGGCCCAAAGCAAGGCACTGTAATTGTGAGTGAAAGGTATCAATATAGGTAACTCCAAAATACTCTGGTGGCACAGAGAGGGTTCTGGCCACACCACACCCAGCCAAGTCTCTGAGATTAAACCTGAGCAGACAGGACGGAGCTCTAGCTAGTCTGATATTTCCTGTGCTTGCACCTAGCACTGTTTACTACCTGTGACTGACTTCAGGCTGGACAGCTTGAGACAGAAGTTTATTCTCTGGCCCTGTTTACTTCTGTCTCCTTCTCTTGAGGATCTCATGCATTCTCATGGCTTTAAACACTATGATGACAGCTCCAGAACTGTACATCTGACCTTGCCTTCTCATAAGCTCCAAACATACAGTTCTATCTTCCTGTCGGGCATCTCTTTTTTATGATATCTCATTTATCTTACAAGATCAATATGTCAATAGCAAGGTTGCATTAAAAAACAGGATTTGAGTTCTATTAATAAAGTAATAATGCTCAATGTAGCAAAATTGGAAAGTACAAAAGGATGTAACAACAAAGGAATATAAATAGACAATATCCACAATCACTCCCTCTTAAGGATAAATAATAAAGGGTGCTATTTGTAAGTCTAAACTAGACATTTTTTCACACACTCTGGACTTTCTAGTTTGTGTTAACTATACTTTTTTCTCCCACTCACTAGACTTGAAACCTCTGTCATCTTTTCTCCTTCTTCTCTGACCTGCACACACCATCAATTTCCAAATCAGATAGTGATTATGCCTCTTCCACCACTCACTGCCCTGGCCCAGGACAGCATTAGCAATTACTTAACTGTTCTGCTGTCATACCACCTGATTCCTGCTAGTCTCCTTTTCCTCCAGTTCTTTTAAATTTATTTTTTTTAATTTAATAAACCTTTACTGTTCAAATTATTACAATCGTTCCTCTTTTTTTCCCCCATAGCTCCCCTCCACCTGGTTCCCACCCCACCCTCTGCCCTTACCTCCCCCCCACTGTTGTGCAAGGCAACAGTTTAGGTGTTTACCTATGCCACCATCTTGGTTTCTCCTTCCTCCAGTTCTTATATGTACCAAGGTTAAGTGTATCTTCCCGGGACTTCAGTGTGGTGGCTATGCATTGCCTATAGATTATATACATCATGATGAGAAGAAATAAAGTGGTGGGGATTAGGTGCTGGGCGGGCTGGAGACTAGAAGGAGCACAAATTCTAAGTCATGGAACTATTGAGGGAGGAGTGTGTGGGGTGCTAGCAAGTAAGAGGTGACTGGAGTCCTTGAGGCCTGGCCTCAAAAAAGGAAACCCAGGATCTGTCTCACTGTGGCTATGTTGACAGAAACACAGTTACTCTAAGGACAGGCAAAGTGGCACTGAAATAATTTTTTGTTTTTTGTTTTACTGCATTTTATTAAAATTGTAGTTTTAAAACTTGAGGATTTGAGAGGTATATGATCTTGCCTGAGAAAACGTTTTCATTCACTTGAAAAGCAGAGGAATTTAGAGGGGGGCATGAAATGGATAAGTCTTTGCTTTTATGGAATCTGTGTCTGATGGGGCATAAAGATATTATAAGATAATCACGAAGATGATTACTTAATCACTATTTTTGATGAGTGCTCTG
This sequence comes from Corynorhinus townsendii, assembly GCA_026230045.1. Taxonomy (NCBI): domain Eukaryota; kingdom Metazoa; phylum Chordata; class Mammalia; order Chiroptera; family Vespertilionidae; genus Corynorhinus; species Corynorhinus townsendii. The sequence continues at coordinate 56,681,965 of JAPDVU010000008.1, read as the reverse complement.
AACAGGAAGTATCAGGTGTTAAAAAGAAAACAAATATGGGGTGTGGAAGTGAGGAGACACAGTGAGGACTGTGGGTAAGCTGGCATCGCTACAGATTACAACATGTGAGGAGGGAGGTGATGAGATGGAAACAGCAAATTAGGAAAGAAGGTGTATGCTAAACTAAAGGTTACGAGAGATAACTCCGTGCATTTATCAATTTGCCATAGCAATCTTCGCAGTTTTAATGCCACAATTATGCTGGAAACTAGGTTTTACTATTTCCAGTTTTATTGGTGAGGAAACTGGGCCAAGTGTAAGTAGAACATGATGCCTGGTCTATAGTAGTTGCTCAATAAAAAGCGGTTTGGTATTAAGCAATTATTGGGGTTGACATTAGAGTCATCACTCGCCTGAAAGCATTTTTTGAGGCTAGTTGTCCTGTGGTAAGCTTAGAGCCCTTTCCCCCCCTTTTCTGATGATTAACTTTGGAGAAACCTACAAAGCTTTCCAACTATGGAGAACCCTTTTTATTTCTTTCAGTCTGTTTGACTCTGAGATGAACATTCTCAGAGGAATATGGTGGCCCCAGTGCTCTTGGGGTAGAAATCGGGTTTATTGTGTCAAGGGAGGATTCTCATCTTCTAGGTGGGTGTACTAAAGTAGTCTTCCTCAACTTGACAGAGTCATGTTGTGACGCTAGCCTGGGGTTCCAAATTGCTAAGTTCCACTAATTTTTTTCAGCTGTTTAAGAATTTGGTTAAACGATTATATGATCATACATTACTCTTTAACACAGACAATAGTGTGGTGAAGGTCTGGGAGGGGTGGATGCGGAGTGGAGGGGGGGTCAATGGGAAAAAAACACATGAAGGGGACATCTGTAATACTTTCAACAATAAAGATACATTAAAAAAATAGATTGCTCTTTGAAAATAACTCAGGTTTTAACTTCCCCCTTTCCTCACTCCCTTTCATTTCCAACTATCAAATTCTGTCTTTTCTATCTTGAAAAATAATTCTTGTTCCTCCTTTCAGTAGTCATGTCTTCTTCACAAAACACCTGAACTACTGTAGCAGCTTCCTAATAGCCATCCCTTTCTCAAGCTTCCCCACCCATCAGTCTGTAATCCACAGAAGAAGAGAGGAGAGAGAGATAGAAACATCAATGATGAGAGAGAATCATTGATGGGCTGCTTCCTGCATGCCCCCTACTGGGGATCAAGCCCACAACCCAGGCATGTGTTCTGACCAGGAATTGAACCATGACCTCCTGGTTCATAGGTGGATGCTCAACCACTGAACCACACTAGCTGGGCTAAAAACCCATTCTTAAAAACTGTGCTTCCTCATTTGACAGTCTTCATGATTTGAAGTGAAATGTGATTCATTTGGAGGTAAAATGACAAAACTTGATTTTTGGAGACAGTAGATGAAGTAATGACTTCATGAAAGATCATTTTCACAGAGTTAAAATCTTGAGGCCCCATCAAACCAAATCCTTTATTTTACAGCTGAGGAAGCTATGATTTGAAAGGGCAGGAGTCACATTAGTTTCTCAGGCTCATAGAGAGAGAGTTAATGGTAGGATGGGAACCAATATGTAGGCTCCTGTGATTTATTAATGATGAGATTTGAATAATTAAAAACTATTTTTTAACACCAGACATTTTAGTGTTTTAAGTACTGGGGCACACAAATAATTGAATTTGGTAGGTACCCGCCCTATAGGAGTTCATGCAGTGAAGAAGAGAGGATGATGGTATGGCTTTGAGGGCACCCAGAGGCATCCACAGTCTGGCTACACAGGACATTCCTAATATAATTTCCTCCCACCCTCCATCAGGAGGCTTAACATCTGGCCATTTGAACTTGCTATTCCTTATTCACATCCCATGGTATTGTTCCTGTGCTTTTGCTCCTGCTCTTCTTGCTGGTTCACAGCAAGCCCCTCACTTTATTTCCATATATCTAAATCCTACCTGATGTTTAAGACAATTCTGAAAGGGCAACTCCTCTAAAGACACTTCCCTAATTTTCTCATTCCAGTGGTAACTTCCTCCTCCCCTGAGACACATGCAACTTTTTAAATTCCCTTCTAGCTCTTCTCCCTTTAGCAATCAACATATTACATTATTTTGTACTTCTCTAAATATCTTTCTTTTTTAGCAGACCTCATTATAGAATTTAATGAATGGCTGTGGAATCAGCAAAGAAGAAAAGGAGAAAACACCATGTAGGAGGAGACCAAGCAAGGGCAGGTTTTGAAAGCGAAAGGAAAACTGTTTAAGAAGAGGATAGTCCTGGCTGGGTGGCTTAGTTGGAGCATTGTCCCATACACCAAAAGGCTGCGGGTTTGATTCTCAGTCAGGGGCCATACCTGGGTTTTGGGTTCAATCCCTGGTTGTGGAGACAACCGATCAATGTTTTTGTCTCTCCTTTCCTCTTTCTCTAAAAATAAATAAAAACATATCCTCCAGTAAGGCTCAAAAAAAAAAGAGAAGGGGATAGTCAATCATTGCAAATGTCTGAGGGAAATCAGAATGATTACTTTCTGCTCTGTCTCTTCTTTGTGCAGTCTGTGTTATCCTGATACATTATTTAACCTTTCTTCTCCATCAGTCTTGTCTAAATCTGCTCTCTCATGATGAGGGGTGAGAGACAACTTTTTGTGTCATGTAGAAGCTCAGCTTCACTTTCTGAAAATGTTTACATTAGCTCCCCAGTTTAATGGTGGCAAAGGAATTATCTACAGTGTCAGGGATTCAAACAAATTTCGACCTAATGTGTAAGGTGAAATTTAGAACAAATTAATTTAAATTACTTGTTGAGAGGACTGTTCTTCCTTCCACATATAGTAATGGCATTAATAGCCACCATGTATTGAGTGTCAGGCATGGTGCTATGAATTTTTATGTATTATTTCATTTATTATGCACAAGGAACTTGTCATAGAGACAAGAGAACTGGACTTAGACAGAATAGATTTGAAAACACATAAACAAGCAAAAAAATGCATAAAACTTTTAAAAGTCACAGTAAGTAACAATGCTGGGATATAAAGTGAAACTTGTCTATTTATAAATCCCATTTGCTGCCCTAGCCAGTTTGGCTCAGTGTATAGAGCGTTGGCCTGCGGACTGAAGGTCAAGGTCATGTACCTAGGTTTCAGGCTTGATCCCTGGCCCTGGCTGGGGAATGTGCAGGAGGCAACCAATCAATGTGTCTCTCTCACATCTCCCTCCCTTCCACTCTAAAAATCAATGTTGAATAGAGGTGAGATGTGCCTGCCTATGAGGGATGGTAGCCAATAGTAAGATGAAATGAGAACCATTGTTCATGGGGGAACTAAAGAAATTGCATAAAGAGCTTGGGTGGTTCTAAATTGGGGACAGATTTTTTTTTTCCAGAGTGGATCTTAAGAAGGAGCAAGTAAGGCATGGAAAGTAAATGAGTTGGATCAGAGATCTTGCTTTATTCAATTCACTCCTCTCCCTGCTGGGATTCCTTCTCCCCCCAAAATAATCAATATTAAAAATTGTTGCTTCATTCTGTAAAGAGTACTTGTGTTACCAGTTCCATTCTATTGCGCAAGTCCTTCACGAACATAGACTAAGAGCCTCTCAGAGTGTGTGTGCTATGGAGACTTAAGGAGACAGTGATTGAGTAATGCATTGTGGACTCAAGGAGTCTGCAGTGGAATTGGAGACACAGGCTGCAGAGGCTTACAGCACATCAGAAGCAGTGCAGGGCAGGGTGAGCAGGTGATCCATGGCAGAGCCGTGTGTGTACAGATGAGGAAAGAGTTGAGTGTGGGGCCAAGTAGTCAGGACAGGCTGCCAGAATGTAGGGTTTGGTGCAACCTTGAAGAAGAAGTAGAATTTAGGTAGAGAATAAGGGAGAGGGTATGTTCTAATGGGCATAGGGGTGCCATGGAATGAGTGGGCATGAAATCAGGAAGCAGAACTTAACAGAGCCTAGCAAAGTATAGTTTTGGGCAGTAACCTGATCTTAGTCTGAGGAGTATCCTTGACCTTGTAGATCAAGGTGTGTAACCTTGAAAATTCCATAGGAATCCACAGGGTAAAATAAAGGAACCATTTCTCTACTTGGCAAATACTTACTTGTTTTCTTTTCGAAAGCTTCTGTTCTCAATACTGGACCCAAATTCTGTCCCCATTTTGTTCCTCCACAAAATTCTATGTGCAGCTGGATGGATGTACTGGAACAAGGCCAGGTGTGTTAAGGAGTGTTTTGATGCACAGAAACAAACATGGGATTCTAGGTAACCCTTTATAATAGCTTTACAATAAGAAAAATTAATCCACATACATAATATACATTTCATTGAATTTGAAATACTTTTTGTTAGACTTACTTTTCTAAAGTTGATATACAAACACAAATTTAAGGCAGTGTTTTTATGGTACATAACAAGGCAAAAGGAATAGCATCTCAGCACATTTTTCTTTTCTTTATAATTGGGTGTTTGTTACTGACCAGATCAAATGAACTAATACCCAAAGATTAGTCATATGATGTAGACACTGCATTTCTGAATGCTCTGAGTTTTCAAGATGTTGCAGTATCTGTTTTATTAGAGGTCTCCCATTTTATAACTGTTGGGAAATAGTCCAAATTGCTTTAAATCTTGTGTGGGTCAGATATGTTAGCAGCCCAGCCTTTGATTTTTGGCATCCGCTGAAGGCAGGAGTGCATCCCTGAAAGTGTTTAATTAAGGAAATGATAGGGTGAAAACAGGGCTTTGAAAGGTGAAAGAGGCAGAGGTGTACAGAAATTAAAGTACAAGTTAAATTCCAGCCCTGACCACTCCTGGAACTTCAGCCTGGAATATACAACTGCCTATTCAACATACCTGCCAACAGACATCTCATATTAACATGTCAGAATCCCAAAGGACTTCCGTAAAACCTTCATCTCAAGTCAGCGAATGACAACTCCATACTTTCAATAATTCAGGCCAACGGTCTGGGAATCATGCTTGAATTCTATTACAATCTGCATTCCATTTGTCATCTCTATTTCCAAATATATCTAGAAACAACCCATCTTTACCACCTTTACTACTACCACCTTCCATTGACCCCTAACTGCCCTCCCCTGCAGGCCTGATTGCCCCCAACTGCCCTCCCTTTCAGGCCTGGTCACCCTTAACTGCCCTCCCCTCCGAGCGGTTGGAATGGATAATCAAAATGGAAGTGGATTATCATCTCTCCACTTCCAGCCTTGACCCCACTAAATCATTCCTCAGTGCAGTGCTTGCCAACCGGTGGTCTGGGGACCATTGGTGGTCTGTGAGGTCTGAAAGGTTGGCTATTGCTGCCTCAGTGCAGCAGCATCCTAAATCATGTTCTATTATTTCATGTTTCTCATCTACTCACAATCCTTCAGTGCCTTCCTCTCTCATCCAGAATAAAAGGCTGCATCTGCACAAAGTCCCTAACTGTCTGCAGTCTGGTCCCTGTAATCTGCCTCCTGGCACACCAGCTGACAGTCTCCTCCCTGTTCTCCAAATACTTGCCAGAACATTTGTGCCTCTGCATCTTTGTCTTGCTGTTACCTCAGTCTAAAACCCTCTTCTCCTAAATATCTTTATGGCTGGCTCCTTTACCTCTTTTTGGTTTTTACTCAGATGGTATTTCTCAGTGAGTCATCACTATCCATGCAGCTTAACATTGCCCTCCCACCTTTCTCTTTTCCTGCTTAATTCCTCTCCATGGTACTTTTCAACAGAGAATGGAGTATAAATGTATTTTACTTAGTTTTGTGTTTATCTTTTCACTAGGATGTAAGCTTCATAAGGGAAAAGATTTTCAATTGTTTTTTCTTTTTAATTTAATAAATATTTATTATTCAGATTATTACAATTGTTCCTCTTTTTTCCCCCCATAGCTCCCCTCCACCCGGTTCCCACCCCACCCTCTACCCTTACCTCCTCCCCACTGTCCTCATCCATAGGTGTACGATTTTTGTCCAGTCTCTTCCTGCACCTCCCACACCCCTTTCCCCCCCGAGAATTATCAGTCCACTCTCTTTCTAGGCCCCTGATTCTATTATATTCACCAGTTTATTCTGTTCATCAGATTTTTTATTCACTTGATTTTTAGATTCACTTGTTGATAGACATGTATTAGTTGTTCATAATTTTTATTTTTACCTCTTTCTTCTTCTTCCTCTTCTTAAAGAATACCTTTCAGCATTTCATATAATACTGGTTGGGTGGTGATGAACACCTTTAACTTTTTCTTATCTGTGAAGCTCTTTATCTGACCTTCAATTCTGATTGATAGCTTTGCTGGGTGGAGTAATCTTGGTTGTAGGTTCTTGCTATTCATCACTTTGTATATTTATTGCCACTCCCGTCTGGCCTGCATAGTTTCTGTTGAGAAATCTGCTGACAGTCCTATGGGTGCTCCCTTGTAGGTAATTAACTGTTTTTCTCTTGCTGCTTTTAATATTCTCTCCTTGTCTTTTGCTCTTGGCATTTTAATTATGATGTGTCTTGGTGTGGTTCTCTTTGGATTCCTTTTGTTTGGGGTTCTATGTGCTTCCTGGACTTGTAAGTCTTTCTTTCACCAGGTAGGGGAAGTTTTCGGTCATTATTTCTTCAAATAGGTTTTCAGTATCTTGCTCTCTTTCTTCTTCTGGCACCCCCATAATTCGGATGTTGGTATGTTTGAGGTTGTCCCAGAGGCTCCTTACACTATCTTCAAATTTTTGGATTCTTTTTTCTTTTTGCTTTTTCGGTTGAGTGTTTTTTTGCTTCTTTGTATTTCAACTCTTTGACTTGATTCTTGCGGTCCTCTAGTCTGCTGTTAGGTCTCTGTATATTATTTTTTATTTCAGTCAGTGTATGTTTAATTTCTAGTTGGTCCTTTTTCATATTCTCGAGGATCTCGCTAAATTTATCGGCCTTTTCTAGGAAATTCTTGAAAAACCTTATAACCATGGTTTTGAACTCTATATCCAGTTGTTTGTTTTCCTCCATTTCTTTCATTTATGATGTTTCTTTGTCTCCACATTTTCGCTGCTTCCCTGAGTTGGTAGAGTAGCTTTGTGTGATAGGTGTCCTCTAGGGCACAGTGGCTCAGCCTCCCCAGTTACCTGAGGTGGACACTCTTGGTGCACCCCTTTGTGGGCTGTGTGCTCAGCCTTGTTGTAGTTAAGTCTTGATTGTTGTTGGTATCACTGGGAGGAATTGACCTCCAGGCCAGTTGGCTGTGAGGATCAGCTGTGTCTACACTGGGAGAACTTCTGTGCTGGAGACACTCTTATGAGACAGGACTTGCAAATTGTAAAAGCCTCTGTGCTCAGCTTTGATGGGGCGGAGTTTCAGGGCAGAGCAGACAGTCTTGGCTTCCCATCAGCCCTGCCCTATGAGGCCCCTGGGTCTCGGTGTCCCTCGGTAATGGCTGCAAGCACCTCTGAGAGAAAGCTGCCCTTGAGTTTCACCCGCTGCCAAATAGTCCAGTTTCTCCCCGAATAAGTCGGGGTTCCCAGAAACTTGCCCAGATCTGAAGTTCAATGCAGTTGGGAGCTTCTGTCTCCCTCCTCCTTTAGAAAGCCAGCCTTGCACTCAGCCTCCCGTGCATTCATCAGTCAGTCCTCTCTGCGTACACGCCTCCAGAACTCTACCTCCCGCAACTCCCGAGTCTCAGTGTGCTTTCTTTTTCCTGGCAGTCCAGATTCCCCCTGAATGAGTCTGGTTTCCCAGCATCTCACCCGGGACTGAAGTTCAGTGCAGTCTGGAGTTTCCTTCTCCCTCCCGCTTTAGAAAGCCAGCTGAGCACTCAGCCGCCCGTGCACACAGCCACCTGTCCTCTCCACGTGCGAGCCTCTGTACCTCAGCCTTTTGTAGCTCCTCTGAGTCTCAATGTGCTTTCTTCTTTTCTTCAAGTTGTAGAATTTCCACTCAGCCAGCTTTCCTGTGGTTCTGGATGGTGTATGTTTTGTCTTCTAGTTGTAGTTTTGATATTGTTGTGCGAGGCAGCAGTTTAGGTGTTTACCTATGCCACCATCTTGGTTTCTCCTCAATTGTTTTTTCTTGTTGCTAGAACATGCTTGGAAAATACTAAGCATTCAAAATTTGTTGTTAAGTGAAGGAATGAGATGAGACAGTCCTAACTGAAGTGATTTCAGTGGGAGTGGAAAGAAAGTGATGAATGCAAGAGACATGACAGAGAATGACTCTTACAGACTTGTTAAACCTGCCAGTATCCATGGGGAGGGGTCCAGAATTACAGGTTATTTCTTCACTCAGCAGGGAGGCTGAATTGAACTCTCACTCTATACACAGGCAGTGTTTGTCATGGGGGCTATAGAAAGTTGGTTTTGGCTAGGGGGCGGCAAATAATGTTGTAGGGAAAGATCACACAAGGTTCATTTCAGGATATAACCTTAGGTGACTTGGATAAATTGTGATTGATTGACATTTTTCTGTCAATGGATTGGTGGAGCCAAGAAGTGAAGAAAGAAGATGAAAGAGTTTCAGAACCATTGCCAGACAGTCAGACAGGCTCTTAAAAATGAGAAAACCTTGCTCACCAGAATGTCAGCTGACTCTGATTCTTGTCTGTGGGGTTCCCTTAGCCTTCAAAACCAGTTGAAGCTATTATACATTGTCACCATTTGACAATTCTATCAATTGGGTAGTTTGTTTCACCTCCCAGATCCTTGTGCAAAGTCCATATTTACTTTTGCTTTTATGTTCCTGCTTTTCATATTATTACTCCCTAGAAATAAAGACAATCTCTGTGGCACTTTTAGTTTTATTGATTGTGTCATGACCCCCAAAATAGATCCTGTATAATAAAGAGGTAATATGCAAATTGACCATCACTCCAACACACAAGATGGCCACCCCCATGTGGTCAAAGATGGCTGCCCCTATGTGGACACAAGATGGCTGCCATAAGATGGCTGGCAGGGGAGGGCAATTGTGGGCAATCAGGCCTGCAGGGGAGGGAAGTTAGGGGTGACCAGGCCTGTAGGGGAGGGCAGTTAGGGGTGACCAGGCCTGTAGGGGAGGGCAGTTAGGGGTGACCAGGCCTGCAGGGAAGGACAGTTAGGGGTGACCAGGTTAGCAGGGGAGGCAGTTGGGGGCAATCGGTCCAGCAGGGGAGCAGTTAGGCATCAATCAGGCTGGCAGGGGAGTGGTTAGGGCATGATCAGGCAGGCAGGCAGGCGAGTGGTTGGGAGCCAGTAGTCCTGGATTGTGAGAGGGATGTCCCAGATTGGAGAGGGTGCAGGCTGGGCTGAGGAACACACCACCCCCTCATATGCACAAATTTCGTGTACCAGGCTTCTAGTATTCTTTATAATAGAGTTAATTGATTCCAAGGAATTATTTCTTAAGATGATAATGATTATGAAAACATGACATTCTGGTCTGAAACTTGTTGCAACAGATATGCACAAACCCTATAAGAATATTGTTAATTTTCTCCATCTATTGATTACTTACCAGAAATTCATGTGGAATATAGAGTAAATGCATTCATATGCAGCACTAATTCATGAATACATGATAAATGTTGTATGCTAGAAGAAGAAGGAATCTTAATTTCTGTTAATTTCTAACTTAATATCTTGAGCTCTTACTATATCCAAAAAGTAAAGAACTAGCCTTGGATTTACAACATTAAAACTGATCCACCTGCTCTCCACATTTTTACAGTGTTGGAGACAGAAGCATGAGTACCGAGCCTGATAAATAAGAATGGTATCAGATAAAGAAAATGCTGTGGAGGTCTGAGAAAGGGGGACACTGGTTCTAGCAGGCAGGACAGGAGAGTTGCAGAAATGTGTGGCATTTCAGGGCACAATTGTACAGAGTGAGAGGAGAGATGGGGATGGAGTTTAGGCTTTGGGAACAGAGATGCAAAAAAAACAACACACCAAGACATCCAGGGAGTGATGCAGGATGTGAAGCAATAGTCCAGTGTGGTTTGGCCTTGGAGCACTTTGAAGGAAGTAGCAGGAGAAGAGTTTGGAAAGGTGTTTGGAGCCAAAGTGTCAAAAAAGGTGTCCGTTTTTGAACCACGAGAGAGCCGTTGAAGAGCTATCATAGCAGAACACAATGATGATATTTGTATTTTGAAAGTAGATTCTGGTTGAAATAGAGTTTTAAGTACTTCCCCCAGGGAGAACTTAAAAAACGGAGATTTCTGGACCACACACAAAGTCAACATAGTAAGAGGGTGGCCCAGGAATGGGTATTCTATAAATATCTCAGATAATTTCCTTTTTGAAAAATATGTTTTTATTGTTTTGAGAGAGAGGAAGGGAGAGCTAGTAACACTGAGAGAAACATCATCTATCGGCTGCCTCCTGCATGCTCCCAGCGAGCCCACAACCCGTGCCTGTGCCCCAAGTGGGACTTCAACTGTGACCTCTTGGTTCCTAGGTTGATGCTCAGCCACAGAACCATACCAGCTAGGTGATGATTTCCCTTTTGTTCCAGCTTTATTGAGATATAATTGACATATAAAATTGTGCAAATTTAGGGTCTACAATGTGATGGTTTGACATACTTATATGTTGTGAAATGATTACCTCCATTACCTCACATACTTACCATTTTTTTGGTATGTGTGGTGAGATCATTTAAGCTTTACCCTTTTACCAAATTTCAAGTTTATAATTCAGTATTGTTAACTATAGTCATCATGCTGTATCTTAGATCCCCAAAACTTATTCATCTTATAACTAGAACTTCATACCATTTGACCAACATCTCCTTATTTCCCCATCCTCAGCACCAGAAAAACACCTTTCTAGTCTGTTTCTATGAGTTTGTTTTTTTTAGGTTTCCCATATAAGAGATCATACAGCACTTTTCTTTCTCTGTCTGACTTATTTTCCTAGCATAATGCTCTCTATTCTGGTGTGTGTGTGTGTGTGTGTACATCCTCCACCTTCTTTATCCATTCATCTATTGATGGGTGTGCAGATATCTCTTCAAGGTAGTGGTTTCATTTCCTTTGGCTATACACCCATCAGTTGATTTCTTCTGCTGCATGGCAACTGTGTGAAACCTGTTTTTGTCTTTTATTTATTTATTTATTAAAAATATTTTTATTGATTTCAGAGAGGAAGGGAGAGGGAGAGAGAGATAGAAACATCAGTGATGAGAGAGAATCGTCAATTGGCTGCCTCCTGCATGCCCCACACTGGGGATCAAGCCTTCAACCTGGGCCCGGGCCCTGGCCAGGAATTGAACCCGTCACCTCTTGATCCATGGGTTGATGCTCAACTACCGTGCCACACTTGCCGACAAGGGTGATTTTTGAACCGTGGTCTTTTTTTTTTTTTTTTTTTTTTTTTTTAGCAGTAAATGACCTATGACAGTGGTCGGCAAACCGCGGCTCGTAAGCCACATGAGCCTCTTTGGCCCCTTGAGTCTGGCTCTTCCACAAAATACCATAGCCCGGGCGAGTCTATTTTGAAGAAGTGGCATTAGAAGAAGTTTAAGTTTAAAAAATTTGTCTCTCAAAAGAAATTTCAATCATTGTACTGTTGATATTTGGCTCTGTTGACTAATGAGTTTGCCGACCGCTGCCCTATGATAAATTCATCAGGTCTCTACTTTGCCTATATGTAGGCACTCACTAAAAACCACATGGTTCTCATTCTTTTAATAAGAAACAGCAGAGAGGGCTGTCACCTGACAGGATAGGCAGGATAAAATGTGAGCCAGAAATGTCCTGGTCTGAATGTGACCTCTTGCTGGAATGTCAAAAATACAAATGTTCCAAGTCTGTTGACCCAGTGACCTTGATAAACAAAGGCTTTTTCTTTCTAGAAACATACTTTTTTATTTCTTGTTTCTCATAACACACACACACACACACACACACACACACACAGACAGACTCAAATATAAACACATTTTCTTTTTGGAATTCCTATGAATGTGTTAAACCTATGTGTATTCTTTTATGCACAGTTTTGAAAATTACTGTTTGCCACTTATTTGAAATGTAAAATCTTTCTTTTGGAGGGTGGCCTTCTTCTGCTATGAAAACCTCTGGACAAGTAGATTATTGAATAACCCATGACTTTGCCCTTCATCTGCATAGTTCCCTGAAAGGGATCATAAGACATCCTTCCGAAGCCTAGAGGCCTTCCGAGCCCAGAGTGATCACAGAGGGTTTTCTTCCCCCCTGGATCCCTGAAAGGTCACGGCCACCCTGAATGGTATCAAAGGAAATCACTCTTTTGCATCAGAAACCAAAAAAAGAAAAAAAGAAATGTAAAACTCATTTGGAGAAACGGAACGTTTACCTGTGAGTTGTGTGTTGTATGAAGAGTATTATACCCCTCTCTTTCATTGACTGGATGACTGTGGAAATACCATTAAATTTGCTTCTGTAGTATAACCCCTGTAAGAAATGTTTTAGGGTCATCGTATTTGGCTCTGACAAATGCTTCGAGCACACAGGCTTCCACCCCAGGCTGGGAACCATTGACCTTCATCCATTTCCACTAAGTGCTTGTGGTTTATGGATCATTTTCCCTTACAATCTGCAGTGCAAGTGCCAATATGAACATAGCAACCTACAAGAGAGTGTGGGAACTTGAGTTCAAACTCATCATCACAAAACCTGGAGCTCCAAGTTCAATGTAAAGTGTTCTCAGAAGTGTGCTGTTCTGTATGCTTTTAGACACATGCCTGTTTCAGCATTTTCTTCTAAGATGAGTTGGCTTATTGAATACACACCTACCTTTGTTTTAATTTATTTAACTTTGTAAGACCCTGAAAATAAATTCTCAAGACAGAATAAAAGGCCTTTGTCTGATCATATACTTCTGGGATTTTTTGGTTCAGAAAATATAAACCCAATTTTCATTAGCTGTCTTTAGCAACTACTAGTGGACAGAGTGACAACCAGTGGGATTTTGTTCTCTTTTGTTAATCAGCTGAAATACCTATAACTTTTTGTGATAAGCGCTGGTCTGCAACTATGATTTTACTACCCATATCATATTGTCTTTCATAATTTTTAACATGCTGGAGAAAGGGAGGGAAAACTGAAGTGCCAGGTAGTTTTAAGATACTGTGTTGGATGCTTTACACATGTTAATTCATTTCATCCTTATGACAACCTTTTGAGCTGCATATTCTTGTTGCCATTTTGCCAATGAGGAAGGCTAAACTTAGTGTGTTTAATAATCTTGCAAGTATTCATTAGAAAAGTAAGAATTAGAGCAAAATTGATTCTAGCTGATCGGTCTAAAAAAGACCAGTCATCATTTCCTTCCTTCCTTCCTCCCTCCCTCCCTCCCTCCCTCCCTCCCTCCCTCCCTCCCTCCCTCCCTCCCTCCCTTCCTTCCTTCCTTCCTTCCTTCCTTCCTTCCTCCTTCCTTCCCGCTTTCCTTTCTTCCTTCTTCCTTCCTTCCCTCCTTCCTTCTTCCTTCCTTCCCTCTTTCCTTCTTTCTCCCCTTCCTTCCTTCCTTCCTTCCTTCCTTCCTTCCTTCCTTCCTTCCTTCCTCCCTCCCTCCCTCCCTCCCTCCCTCCCTCCCTCCCTTCCTTCCTTCCTTCCTTCCTTCCTTCCTTCCTTCCTTCCTTCCTCCTTCCTTCCCGCTTTCCTTTCTTCCTTCCTTCCCTCCTTCCTTCTTCCTTCCTTCCCTCTTTCCTTCTTTCTCCCCTTCCTTCCTTCCTTCCTTCCTTCCTTCCTTCCTTCCTTCCTTCCTTCCTTCCTTCCTTCCTTCCTTCCGTCCCTCTTTCCTTCTTCCGTCCCTCTTTCCTCCTTCCTTCCTTCCTTCATTCCTCCCTCCCTCCCTCCTTCCCTTCCTTTTTCTCTCTTTGTTTCAGAGGGCATTTTTTATCCAATAGATTGTAGACTACTTATGGAAGAGATCATCTAGTTTGTGTTGCATTCCTAGCATGTTGTCCAGAGACTGGCATAGACACATACATATCTGTTATCTGTTCCCTTGAGTCAGACGGGACAACTCCTGGTACATAAACCTGGAGGAGAGCTAGTACAGACTATTAGTTGAGAATATTCAGTGCTCCTAAATAACTATGGGCTCTGGATTAAAAAAGCTTAGATTTGAATCCCGACCTCCCAAGTTCATTAATTTGTTCAATTTCAACAAATTACTTAGCCTTACCAAGTCTCAATTTTCTCATTTTAAAATGGGGGTAATAATTGTACCTTCATGATCATTTCTGTAAGTTATGTTTCTGATGCTTAGTACCATACAATAAATGCTAATTATTACTATTATCCTTAATTAGAGTTCTCTGTGGGTATTTTTTAAACATACTACTTTATTTATTATATTTATCATTATAATGTATCATTCCGCTAAAATGTAATCTCCACGATGGCAGGGATACTCGTGTTTTAATCATTGTATCCCATGTATTGAGGACAGCATTGTCCAATAGAACATTCCATGATAATAGAAATGTTCTGCATTGGAGCTGTGTAATATTGTAGCCACTAGCCACTGTGGTTGTTGAACACTTAAAATTTACTAGATAGTGTGACTGAGGAACTGGGTTTTAAATTATAATTAGTTCTAATTACTTCAAACTTAAGTAACCATATGTGGTAGTGGGATACTGTATTAGCATACTTCTAGAATATTTCATGGTTACACAGAAGCTTCAATAAATACTTGTTAAATGAATGAATCCTCTCTAGACTCAAGGATAAAAAACAAAGTGGCATGATTGCGTATTTAGCTCATTCCTTAAAGATAAAAAATGAAGCACTTTTCTGAGTGATCAGCTCATACCAGAGGCCTCACAAGGTTGTCATATATATTATAATTGCAATATGTTTTTGATTTTTATTTCTTTTTGGTGATAGGTCAAGAAAGATTTGGAAACATGACAAGGGTCTATTACCGAGAAGCCATGGGTGCATTCATTGTCTTCGATGTCACCAGGCCTGCTACGTTTGAAGCAGTGACCAAATGGAAAAATGACTTGGACTCCAAGTTAAGTCTCCCTAATGGCAAACCAGTTTCAGTGGTTTTATTGGCCAACAAATGTGACCAGAGCAAGGATATGCTCCTGAACAATGGCCTCAAGATGGACCAGTTCTGCAAGGAACACGGTTTCGTAGGATGGTTTGAAACCTCAGCAAAGGTAACGTGACCTTAAATGATAAACTTATTGTAGGTAAGATTCACAAAGAAAATGGCATGTAATCATCGTTGTTATCATCATCATCGTCATGATAATAATATGTGTTTGCCCGTGATTTATAGTCCCAAACTGCTTTAAGCACTTTCTCACCTCCAGGAGTGAGAAGGGCAGGGCAGGAACTATTATCTGCAATTTGAGATGATTGTGGCTAAGGGAGCAAAGCGTCTTGTACATCATCCTGTCAATAATAGTTCATAAATGTTTTCGTTTTTTTGAGTGTTTATGTGTCAGGCATGTTTTACAAGCATTTTCTCATTAGTCTTCACAGCAACCCTATTAGGTAGATAGGTTTTTAGAATAAATGAAAGAAGTGGGCCACACATTCAGTGTTTCTGCCTTATTCGTGTATTAATTAATTTACTCCATCAACATACAATGTTCTTTTGTATCAGGAATTGTACTTTGCCCTTGAAATGAAAAGATGGCAGGGACACAGTCTGTGGCATTGGGCATATTAGGATAGTGGAGTGAGAGTAGACACCAAGTATATATGTGAAGGTCCTAGTGTGGCTTGGCACTGCTCACTGTCCTAGGTGGCCAAGAGGGAGCAGGAAGTGGGGCAGGGCCAGGGATGGAAGATGAAGAATTGTGTGTAGGTGATAAGGGTGCTATACCTACCATTATACCCCACACTGCTATCTGATATGTCAGGTACATGATTCTTTCTCTACTCTCTTTTGTTTTTGTGTGTATTTTTGTATCTTACTATCAAAGAGAGAGTGAGAGAGAATTTTAACAGTAATTTTGAAAGTTAAAAGGTGCATAAATGATATAAATAAATGTTTTGCTGTATTTTTTGGACATTTTTTGTATGCATGTAAGTGCGTGTGTGTGTTACATTATTAGGAGTGCATCCCACAGTTTTACATCATGATTTTCCACTTTTATTTATTTGTGGAACAGGTATTACATACTGGTGGAGCATTGGCACTGAGCTAGTTGTTAGAGGTTCAGCTGTCAATAAGACAGGCATAGTATCTGTACAGTTAACTATGGAATTCACACTTAAGCCTCGTTGTGAACATTTGTGCACATCCCTGGAGAATAGTCTGAAAATACATCTTGATGGGCATCATTCTAATAGGCTCAGGGGCAGCGTCTGGCAGACTTTACTCTGGGCACTAGGGAAAGATAGATTCCAGGGAGGTCATCCTGGAGACAGAGTGACTTGGTCATTGTATTCCTATGGGAAGATGACAAGCCCTTGAACTAAGCGAATGGCTTTAGGGATTGAAAGGAAAACCTGATTTGGAAATATCACTGAATTGGAAACACCAGCAGGATTAAGCAGCTGCTTGGATTGGGAGATGATGGAGAAGAGGGTGTTGGGGACACTTTCTGTCCTGGTTGGGATTAGTTTTGTTTCCACCATTTCATGGGGGAGTCTCAATTCCCACCTTCTCTCTGTGCCGTCTCTAAGCTGGCCTTACATTTACAAGTGGTTACTTCTCAGTTCCTTCTTGGAGTCTCAGTGCACTCTTCCCCTTCCCCCTCTTTCTTTCCTGTTAAAACTCCTTGTTCCATCGATTTCTTAAGATGCTTCCTTTTATTTAAGTGACAACATCTATCATTTTCTTCTTATGGGTTGTCACTGGACCGTTTTGGTTTGCTTGTTTTAAGAATTTATTGTTGTAAAGAGAGACACATAGAGCAAAACTCACAGGTGTGATAAATTTCAGAAATTTAAGAAATAGTACATTTTTATAGTCTGATTCTTGGATGATAGTCTGGCTTTTTAAAAAATTCTCCTGTCTGTTAACCCCACCCTCAGTTTTACTCCCCTGCCTCCAAACTCCTTCCTTTCAATAGAGTCCCTTTCAGCCCGGATAGGATTTGGAGGACTCTTCTTCTCAATTGGTTACTTTATATCTGAAGGTAAAACTCAATGAATGACTTACATTTCTATGGGGGTGGAGGTGGGATTTATTTTCCACCATTTATTTATTCAACAAGTATTACTGAGCACTTGTTATGCAGCAGATGCTAGGAACAGAGGCATTTACAAAACAGAACCCTAACTTCATGTACAGCAGTAGTAATAACAAAATATAAGTAAAATGTATGGGATGTTGGATAGTGAATAATCGCTAGCAGAAAAAAAAAAAAAAAAAGAAAGAAAGGAAGGAAGAAGCCTGTGAATTTGTGGGGAGGGCTGAAACTGCTTCTGGGACAAAGGCCCTTCTGGACGTCTTTTCGCCCACCCTGACGTGCCTGCTCCACCATGGCCGTCCTGAACTCTGCTTAGGGGCATGATGTTCATTAACTTAAGGCCCAGCTGACCTTCCACACTGATTTATATAATCCTCTAAATCCCTGAAAATGTAAACTTTGATGAGAAACCTTTGAACAGAGAGAGGGTGGAGGGAGTTTCACAAGCCTAAAGTGCACTCAACTGTTAATACAACCAAGAGGGTACAAGGCCTCACTGTAAAAGGTAGAACCGACATTCAACTTTTCCGTTCTCCCCAAACATACGGCTATTGAAATCACCCTTCTGAATATCTCACTAGTGAAAATGGCTTCCCGGTGCCAGGATGGTCTTCAAAGTCAACCCCTGGGAGCTCAGGAATAATAAATGCTGCAACGTTGGCCTGCTGGCGTGTCAGACTGTTCAAAAAGTCTCTTTTAAAGCATCTGAGAAAGCCCTGCCTGCTTTCTGAGGATAGTATTACTGAGGCCCAGATCACACTGGCAGCAGGAAGCTAAGATGGTAGCCTTTGGAGACAGCTACCAATTCATTCTTTGATTACACTGAGGATCAGGAACATTCCCCTTAGAGGCCTTTCTCTTAGAAAGTGAATCTGCTAACAATGAGCGTCCTCTGGAGTGACGTCATAACCAGTCTGATGATAAACATCTGATTTCCTTTTTTCTGTCTCTGAAACTTCTAATGCACTGAAGGCAGAAATCCTGTGGGTATCACCATCAGCATGGCCATCTCTGAGCTGGAGCTAGCAGGGAGTTAGCAGAGTTTGTCATTGAGACCAGCCCCCATCTTGCCGCTGACCAGGAAAATTGACCCTCTTGGTCCTTCATCTTGGGGAGTAACTTTTTATGAGTTTGCGTGCCCTGTGCTGTTGCTGGAACAATCATCCTTAGCTTCTGGCTAGCAGTTAAGAGAGAAGAAATGAAAATTAAAATACATGCTAGCATCTCTGATTTTTTTTAAATGTCATCTCTTAGAATATTAAAACCAAAGGAAAGAGCAGAAATACAGTCTCTCCTAAGTCAGGTTTTCAACCACTTTCTTCCCCTTTACCTGTCATGTTTACTTGAATTCTACCTATGGATTCACTAGGGCTAGGCGATGTTTAATTGGGAAAATCCTATGTCCCATTTTCCTGGAGCATTCTTAGTTTATGCCTGTTATCCTAGCATAATTATTAATAAGATTCCCATTCCTGGTTTGCAATTAAAATTTACATGATCAGCCATGGCTGGGTGGCTCAGTTGGTTGGAGCATTGTCCTATACACCAAAAGGCTGTGGGTTTGATTCCGGGTCAGGGCTCATACCTGGGTTGCAGATTCAATTCCCAGTTGGTGCATGCAGGAGGCAACCAACTGAAGTTTCTCTCTTTTCTCTCTCTCTCTCTCTCAATCAGTCAATAAAAACATCCTCAAGTGAGGATTTAAAAAAAAAATTACATTGTCACCCTATAGATCAGGAGCTCCAATACATTACACTATCCACATCACACGTGAGCTCCACTAATGGCTATGTTATGCATTCCTGTGCCCAAGCCCCGTCCTTACAATATGCTTTGGGAGTTGTCTCTTTAGAATGAGAGCCCTGGCCTGCCTTTGTTAGTGCAGTCCCAAAGTTGTGATTCCTGTCTTCTGGGCCCATCTCAGTGGTGACAGGGCTCTGCCCTCTGCTGACCCATTTACCTGCTGCATTCTTGGTGCCCATTTCTTCCTTTAGATTCACTCTTTGACCATTGGCACCTGCCTTCTAGAGTTGCTGTGAGCAAGAAATGATATATGGGGTCACAGGATCACACACACCACATGCATGTGTTATGTCTGATCATGCTTCCCCCTCAACCCAACACACACAGACACATATAATCAACATTCCTATGATCTATCTGTTTCCACAGCCCATCCACTGGTCTGGGTGTCAGCATCTGTGTGTGGCTAACAGCAGTTGCACTTGGCACAAGGTCTATTTCTATGTCTTAGCCTTTTCCAAGTTGCTCCATCCTGCTCTTATGGTATAGCGATTCATTCGTATATGGTGTGTTCAAAAATAGGAAAACACCAGTATAGATGGGACAACAAATTCTACCTGTTCACTAGTAGGGACAGGAACCAAATTCACAGAAAGAACTTCAGTGTCCTTTCTCCTGGGCCCTCCTCATCACTCCTCCTCCTGGCAGATTTCCTTGGCTATTTCTGTCCTACTTGAACTGACCAGTTAGGCTCACCCTCTCCTCAGAATGTGCTATGATCTATGGGTGCCCTAGGAAGAAGCTTTCTTACAACTCCACCCAATTTGAGTCTTCCCTGATGCTAAAAAGTGTTGATGTGCATCCTGCAGAGAGAAGGAATGTGTACATCCAATACTGTTCTCTATAGGAAGTTAGTTTTCCAGGGGGAAGCATAGGCGTTTCACAGTGTAGTGGGAATCTTGCATGCATTAGGCTTTCCAGCAACTATGAAACACATTTGCTGTCTTTGGGGGAACATCTAGCAATGGGAGGCTCACCTGCCCAGGAAGAACCCATAAAACTTTCCTCCTGGGCTTTCTTTGCAGCTAGGGCACGGGTATGTGGCCTAGATTCCACCAGTCATACTGATTCAGAAGTGAGCAACTAGAGAAACAAGGGGTAATGCAGAATCCATGTTTTCTGGGCAGGGTGGTGGCAGATCAGGCCCCCGTCCTGGATAGACAAGCAGAGTTTTCAGAGTCTTGTGCTTGACACAGATGCAGGATCACCGCTGGCCCCAGGGACAGTTGTATTCAGGTGAGTTTCTGGGAAATTCACAGATAATCGGACCTAGTCATGCTCAGTGGTGGCTGCAGCCATGTCCTCATCAGGCCTGTTCCATGTGGGGTTTGAGTTTGTGGAAGCTTCAGGTTGAGCCTGTTTCTCTACATGACCGAATAATTCTGCAAGCTCCCCAACATCCTTGAATAAACTATTTTCATCCTCAGCTTCTGTATCTTACAACTGAGAAACTGGATTCTTATATATGGTCAAATACATTTGAGGAAACCAATTTAGACACATGCTTCCCTTGCTGCAGGTCTTCTTAGGACTTTGATATTCTAAATCATTCCAAATCTTCAGTGATTAACAGTGCCTCTGTTTCTTCCTGCTTGCTATGTGTTAGCTTTGTGCAAAGATTTTTATGTGCACGAGCTCATTCAATCCTTAACAGAATCCTATAAAGTAGGCATTATTATCATTACTATTTTAAAAGAAAAAAAAGTTGAGATTTAGATGACTTCCCTAAAGCTATATTATGTTACGACCTATTTCTTTGATTCTTTTTAAAAAATCTGTTTTTATTGATTTTTAGAAAGAGAGGAAGGGAGAGGGATAGAGAGACAGAAACATCATCAAATGGCTGCCTCCTGCACCCCCCCTACTGGGGATCTGAGCCTGCAATTGGGGCATGTGCCCTGACCTGGAATTGACCGGTGACGCCTTGTTTCCTGGGTCAATGCTCAACTGCTGAGCCACACCGGCCAGGCTATTTCTTTGATTCTAACATATACTTTTTGCTCCTTCATATGTTAACATTTTTAAAATCAGGATATGTGCTATGTCAGTGTGGATTTTGAAAATGATGGTGTGTCATACACATAAAGGCTTTTTTACAGTCTCTTCCAAAAGAGGACTACACCATGCAGCAGTTCCTAAATGTTTTTGGCCACGTAGAACACTTAGCAAAACAGTGGAACACATTTAGGGCATGCTGGCCTGGGATTTTCATGTGGAGGGAAAATTTTCTGTGTTTTATTGTGTTTAGTGAG
Source organism: Corynorhinus townsendii (assembly GCA_026230045.1). NCBI lineage: Eukaryota > Metazoa > Chordata > Mammalia > Chiroptera > Vespertilionidae > Corynorhinus > Corynorhinus townsendii. The sequence continues at coordinate 56,660,815 of JAPDVU010000008.1, read as the reverse complement.
CTTTTATTATTATTATCATTATTTTTAAATTGCTCTGCAAGCTGAAAAATGCCGCAGTTAAGAAGTGGCTAGTTTTCTGAAAGCTGCTTGAAGAGAAGTATCACACATCATTTCTTTTTATAGGCTTCCAGAAAATGTGCACTTAGAAACATAATGTATTTATACCAACTGGAAATGCATAGATAATTACACTTGGGTATGGGTAGATAGTGATTCTAATTAATTTTTAATGGGTTGAGGATAGAACATTATTTTTTTTTAAATCTTCATTATCTTTAAGTTGGGTAGTAGATGATCTCTGATTATTCCCATTTTTCAAATGCCAAACCATGAAAAATTCTTGACAGTCGCTGATGGATTCATTGATTCGACACAATTTGTACCAAATGACTGATTGTCTAGATCTGTTCTCTGAACCATGTATATTGAGCCCTTGCTGAGTTCAGAGCATGCTATTAGGTGCCACTTCTTATTCTTAAAATGTCTTATTGTTGAAACTCCCGATGGGAAGTAGATATTCCAGGTTTTAGGTACCCATCTCCGAAGAATTTAGATGAGATTGTATGCTGTGCTTCCACTGATTTAATTGGTCACAGAACATTTAACCCTGCATTTTTAGCTGATCTGATGAGAGCTGGTTGAACTTAGGGTCATAAAATAAAGAGCCCAGCAAAGTTAGGAGGCAGCGTTTAAAGGAAATGTTTAATAGTCATGATCGTGTACTAGGCTGTAGTATAACCATTTGAATCATTGCTCTGGCAGATCCTTAATGCCCTACATGAAAAATGCAGTAGTTTCTTGAAGTTGAGAGTAGCTTAAGTACAAGAGGCTCAAACTCAAGCTACCCATTTGCTTAGGAATCAGTAAAAATTAATAACATTTAAATTTTTATCTTTAGTAAATTAGTTCTCGAGAGGTTATCTAGATCTATGTGTATAATTTATTGGATAATCTGAAATCCAGCTACAACTAAGGCATTGTAGGGAAATAGAAATGGACCCTCAGAGAATATAGCCATAGCTAGGTATGGAGGGAAGGTGTTGCATGTCACTCTCTTCTAGCTCCCCATTATATGTATTTCTGTAAAACTCTTTTAAGTAAAAATACCTATGTGCCTGTCTCTACAAATTTCAAGGAGGAAGGATGCTCCTGAGGCTCTGTTCTACCTTGAGGTTCATCTGAGGCAGAGGTGAGCTCTGTGGAAAGTGTAGGTGATGGAAGAAGGAAAAGGCAGGTAGAGTGCTGTATCCTTTGGGAACGAAACATTGCCTGGGTGCAGCTGGGTACCGACCATGACTCACATGGTCCCTGGTCTTGAACAGTAAAACATGGCTCCTGGTATCAGACATAGTTTACTAGTGAAGAATGATTACAACCAGGTTCTGCTTCTGGAGCCAGCCTTCCTCCTGGATGTCTGTCTCTAGCCATGACTACTTTCTCAAACTTCAGACTTCCACATTTCCTCTACCATGATATCACCCAGACAACTCTTCAATCCCAACATGTCTGAAACTGACCTCCCATCAGTTTTGCTGCACATCAGATCATCTGGTTTGGAGATGTCACATCCACCCAGACATCCACGCCTTGTACCCTTATCCACAGTTACTCATCCTTCACAAGCTCCTTGTTCCTGACCATAGACATTCCCATAGTGAGGCTGTCCTCTGCCTTCCAGGCCTGTCTCCGGCTACTTTGTCCTTCCATGTATCCTCCAGTGACTCTACCCTGTTCACATCGTGGTCTTCTCCCTGCCTGGAACATGCTTCCTTTGGTTATTCACCTGCCTCTAACTTTTCCTTTATGACTGGGCTGAAGCATCATCTGTCACTGATTGTCAGGTGGGCATTCTCTCCTATATCTTACCACATTACATTAAACGTCTTTCTTTTGGAGCCTGATCCCTGCAACATCCTCCTTGTCTTCTACTGGTAAGGTGGCTTGCACAGGGAGGGTGATCTTAGTCAGTGTTTATTGGATGGAACATAATTGTTTGTTTCATTGCTTCTCATGGATTCTTTCAGACGTTTCTTTTACTGTATTATTCTTTTCCCTACCCTTTGAGGGAGCATTTCCACCCGAAGAGAACTGTGTAGAAGCAGAAAAATTAATTCACTGCTGTGTTTCCCAAGAGGACTCCACATTATGTAACTCCTCTCATCCAGAAATCTCTCTAGACACTTTGCACAGCAGGGAGATTTTAGTGCCGCACAGCACGCAGGGGGAAGTAGAGAAGAAAAATGAAGAAGAGGGAACAGCTCCCCTTAATTCCTTGGACCCTAGACTGGGAACTCTGAATTCTTTTCTTGGGAATGGAGTATAGCATCCTGCAAGGCTCTACCATTAGCCTGTGGGTCTTATTATCTCACTTATTTTGAAATCTGAAAAAGACCCCAGAACCAGAATTTAGCAGTTTTCTCCTCATTGAAATTCTCATAATCTTGTTTTACATGTATCTCTTATTTGTTTCAGCTACTGTTATTTGAGCCACACACAATGGCTAGCATACTAGTATTTACCTTTTTTTTACTAATAATGAACTGGAGTTCCAAAGAGCCTTTTACTGACCCGTGTTGGAGAAACCAGGCCTAGACTTCAGAGCTAGACCAGAGCTCTGTCCAATGACTGGTTCTTGAACAGAGTTGTGTATCAGCAGCACCTGGGGAGCTTGTTAGTATTTTAGACTCCTCAGCCCTACTTGTAGAGATGTCTAAAGGGGCAGAGAATGTATGTTTTTGGAAAACAGTTTTTAGTGATTTTCATAAGCACATTGGTTAAGATGCATTGTGCTACACTTTGTTAACTTGTTCATTCATTTGTTCATTCATTCGTTCATGAACTATTCCTTGAATAACTACTGTTATTCATTTAGCCACTTTGCTAAGCTCCAGTCTCCAGGAAGAAAACTGACAAAAAGCCTAATATGCAAATCGACTGAACAGCAGAACGACCGGTGGAACAATTGGTCACTATGATGGGCACTGACCACCAAGGGGGCAGACACTCAACACAGGAACTTCCCCCAGCCCACAGGCCCCAGGCCAGCCAAGACGGGTGCCAGCAGGGGCCCCCCGATCGCCCCACCAGTCGCCCCACAGATGGGCTCTGATCACTGGACAGGACTAGGGAGCCTACCTGTGCACAAATTTCATGCACTGGGCCTCTAGTTATAGTATGAAGAGCCATTAAAAACTGCTTGCCTCTATGAGAAATGTGAGAGCACTTGAAGGAGAAGCTGTTACCTCTACCTGAGAGTATGGCAGCTTTGTAATGTTTGATCATCTCTTGACCCCTGATAACCTGAAGTTCCACAATGCTCTGCTATTGTGAACCTTTGTTCATTAACTGTGCTTGGCTCTCTGTGAGCTTTTTCAGCTTATGTTCTAAGAAATAGTATTCCTCTTCTCCCATTTATTTATTTATTTATTTATTTATTTATTTTTGGTTCTTTATGGAAACCTCCTGTTTGGTGTAAACTCCTGAATTAAGTCTGTGCACCTACTATGCTCTTTCCCCTCTCATATGTTCGGCACTTTGTAATTTTTATTTCATTTTCTACATTTTTTGAGTTACTTTCTAATCGTTTGTTATAATTTTTAATTTCGGCAATCATAGTTTTAATTTTGAAGAGCTTTCCTGTTCACATTATTCTTTTTCATAGCATCTGTTCTTAGTTAGAACATAATTATTTTATAAGATGTTCCTCTTATACATCTGACGTTCATTTTTAGAAACTAGACCATCAGAAGCAGGTACTAAGCTCTGTGTATATAGTAGACTTTTTGGTTAGGGGCTGTGTTGGTTGTTGATTAGGTGGATTTCACTTTAGGTGGGTAGTCACTGAGGACTCCCAAATGTCAGCTATTGGAAGTCTTTTTTTCCTAAAGAAGTCTTCTCTCCTGGTAGGGGTGAAGATGCCAGGGTTCTGTGATGGGGGAGTGGTAGTCCAGCTGCCATATTGGCAGGCTTTTAGTTGACATATTTTTCAGTCCCATAGCACCTACATAGGAAAATTTTTGGTGTCTCTTGAGTTTCAAGTTTCTTTTCTTTGGTTTACTCAGAGGATAAACTAGTGTTTGTCTAGGGGTCTAGTTGCCTAGTGCTGGTATTCTACAAGAAGAAGGGGGGAAAGTGTGTGGCTGACATTCCCCATTCTGAACTTGAAGCAGTCTCCCTGACTTCAGCCACTCTCAGTACATTAGTCTTGGATTCTGTGGGAATTACTGAGCTCTCTTATTGTCCATATCTCCCTTTACACACCTTTAAAACATACCGTGTACATGCTAGCAAATCCACTGCTATTCTCCATTGCTTTCAGATTTCAAAAAATGTGTTGAAATCTCTTGAATTCTGATGCACATTTTTTCATTATTTTTATTCTTGAGATTCTATTTGAAATATTTAGTTTCTGACTCAGTCTTAGTTATTATATAGTTTATTATGGCTTCTTTTAAAAATAGAGTTATTTTATCCTCATTTTATAATGTGGAATCCAAAGAATAGTGGGATATAAGTAACTTACTCAAAGTCACAACGAGTAAGTGTCAGAACTAGGATTTTAAACTCAGGTCTGATTGATTCTGGATCTACCAGGTGCTTTCTATGTCAGCTTCTGTTTGTATTTTATTTCATTATTATTTTTAAAATCCTCTCCCAAGGATATGTGTTTCTTTTTATTGGAGAGAGAGAGAGAGAGAGAGAGAGAGAGAGAGAGAGAGAGAGAGAGAGAGAATTGTTGATCTGTTGTCTCCTGTATGCGCCTTGACTGGGAATTGAAAACCCACAACCTAGGTATATGCCCTGACTGGGAATGAACTGGCTGGCACCCTTTTAGTGTACAGAGCAACACTCTAACCAACTATGCCACTTGGCCAGAGCTCAGCTTCTACTTTTAAAAGAAAAACAAATAGGCAAGGTTCATCTGTTAGGACCACTGTCAGAACCTTCTGGGAAGGGTTGCTTCCTTGTTTCAGGAGGGGATTTGTTACTAAGACATGTTTGAGTTCTCCCTCCCCATGTAACTTCATATTTTTCAGTATTGATTTTGTTTGTCCCCGGTTTTGTGGTCTGTTACCTACTTTAATGTGTCTTGTTTGCCATCTCTGAAGCACCCTTAGATTTGTGGGTGACAGCCCTGCTCTCCCAAGGCCTTCTGTTGCATCTCTGTCTACTCTGCTGACTAGTGAGGTATTGATTCCTTGGGAGAGCCTGCAGGGATTCGGGGGGCGGGAATCAATATCTCATTAGACGTGAGTGAGAAGCAGCAGCAACAACTCTTGAGCAGCTTCTTCCCTGACCTAATAAAAATTTATTTTTTATAATTCTTATTTTATTTTAGAACAAGAGAGGGAGAGAGAGATATCAATGAAAGAAAAACACCATTTGGCTGCCTCCTGCATGCCCCCCTTTGGGGATCAAGTCCACAACCTAGGCATGTACCCTGACCAGGAATTGAGTCAAGGACCTCTCAGTGCACAGGGATGATGCCCAACAAACTGAGCCACACTGGCCAGGGCAAGGTGCACTGGTTAAAAATGAGGTTAGCCTGACATGTCCAGGGATATTCTGAAGTGATTATATTGTCCTGGGAATACCTTAGAAAAAGCCAATGACAGAAAAATCAAGAGTTGTATATCCATTTCCTTGAACTAAATGAAGCAAAGTCCTCTTTTGAGAATAATTTTGCCTATCAAAAATAGCTGCAGAGGAAAGAGGTTCTCTGATGATAATTTGTGTAACTTTTGGTCACTGAATTTTCTAGTGCAGGCACAATCATTTGAGATCCACAGGGCAAGTCTTTTAGCTTCCATGTTTTTCAGGGCTCCCAAAATAAAGAGAGAGTATCAGCAGTGGGTGCCTACCATTATCCATGTAATATGTTTCTGAAATCTTGTGTTTCCCAAATGTTTATGCTACCTCACAGTGCTTATTATGGCAGCTGTCCCCAGATGAGTCCCTTTGAAAAAGAAGAGTTCTTTTGGAAAGAGAATTACCATTCTCTCATTCATCTGGTTATAAGTTTTCATGTTTCAGAGTTTTGTAAAGAAGGGTAGGCATGAGGAGAAAAGTCAAATTATCAAAGTCTAAAGAGGTCTAGTTTTGCCATAGTAATAGAAACCCATACATACTTAACCCCTGATTATCATGCTATGATGTCTTCTTTCACCCTTGCATGGGATCACATGACAGGTCTATATGGATAGCACTTCAAAATCGTTTTATGATCAAACTACATATTTTATAGTTTAATTCACCTCTATGTGACAGGCATTGGGACTATCCCAGTTGACAAAACAGATAAAATCCCTGCTTCTTGGAGCTTGTATCGCAGTGAATGAGACAGGTAATAGAAAGATAAATCCATGCAATATATTGTTTGTCAGATGAGCTAAGTGCTAGGGAGAAAAATTAAATAAGGGAAGAAGTCTAGAACTGGTGTGGCATATATGGATGGGTTGCAGGAGACAGTTCAAAAAGAGGAAAGCAATTTTAGACAAGTGACCAGGCAAGGTTCCAGGGTGAAGGTGTTTTATTTTTTAAATTAAAGCTTTGAAGGAGGGACAACATTGAGCCATATGGATTCCTGAGAAGGGAATGGTCCAGGGAGAGGATGTAGCATATGCAGAGGCACTATGGCAGGAACTGACAGCTGGGCTTTAATAGAATGATAAAGATGAGGTCAGGGAAGTGATGGGGTCATGTTGAGTCTTTAGAGCATTGTAACAACTTTAGGTTTTGCCCTGAGTGAGATGGGAAGACATTGGGTCTGATCAGAGATGTGATACAGTTGGATTTAAATAATCATGCTGGGAGTTGTGTCGAGCCTGGATTATATTGGGAAAGGTTGGAAACAGATCAGCTAAGACTCTATTGCACTATATAAGAAAGAGGAATTGTGGGACATAGTCAAACTCTACATGAACAATAGCAGAGGGGATTTCCTTACAGTTTGGATGAACATAATGAGAGAAAGATAGGATTTGGAGATGGCTCCACAGTTTCTGGCCTGAGTAACTGGAACAGTAGAGTTGACGTTTTCTGAAAGGACTCAATGGAGAGACAGCCAACACTCAGTTTTGTATACAGCGATCTTCCTGTATCTGCAGAGGATGTGTTTCAAGATCCCTATTGGATACCTGAAACTAGTATACTGAACCCTATAGATACGATCTTTTTCCTACACTACATACCTATGATAGTTTAATTTATAAATCAGGCATAGTAAGATATTAACAACAATAACCAATAATAAAATAGAACAACTGTAGCAATATACTTTAATAAAAGTTATGTGAATGTGGTCCATCTCTCTTAATCATCTTATACTGTGCTGACTCTTCTTGTGCTGACAGGAGATGATTCAATGCCTACTGGAGAAGCTGAAGTGAGGGGAGTGACGAAGGTATTGTGATGAGTGTTAGGCTACCATAAGTGTTGCTAAAACACAACCACTGTAATACCATGACAGTCATCTGATAATCAGGACAGCTACTAAGTGACCAATGGGTGGACAGGACATCTATCATGGATATGCTGAACAAGGAGATGAGTCATGTCCTGGGCTATGGAGTGGGACAGCATGAGATTTCATCGCCAATACTCAGAACAGCTTGCAAATTAAAACTTATGAATTGTTTATTTCTAGAATTTTCCAATTGATGTTTTTGGACTGTAATTGACCGTAGGTTGTGAAACCCGTGGAAAGCGAAACCACAGATAAGCAGGGGATGACTGTTACATTAAAATCTAGAAAACAACTATGATCAGAGGTCAAGCAGATAGTTGGTTGTGCTTCTGGAGTTCAGGAGAAAAGTCAGCTGCAGGTAAGAGGATCAAGGACTGAGCCCTGGACACTTCCACATTTAAACAAGAAAATGAGTCCACGGAGAGCAGAGGCAGTAGAGGGCACAGGTATTTTGACTTTATCCAAACTTCTGATAAAAATTAGGTTAGTTCCCATCAGAGGTTTGAGCTCTGTGCCACTTCCTTAGAAATGAATCTTCTTGTTTAGTGTAATTAAATAATTAGTAGCCCTCAGCTACCATTTGAACCAATTAAATTTACCCATTTTACTTTGGAGCCATCCCATAGCCAACCTGTCCACAGGACAGTATGAGGGACCTTATTCTAAAGATAAGATGTGAAAGGTAGTGTCCAGATTGCTCAACCTGAATGTTTGTTACAAGAGCAAATAAAGTGCATTTGTGTGTGAGCTCTGTCTTCTCTGGGTCATCTGTTAAGCTTGTGCCATATTTCTCAAGCGCTAGTTTGTGCCTCTGTGATGATACTTTTGCTCTGAATAAACCCCAGTACTATCGTTTTCTGCCTGTAGCATTTTCTCCTGGTTCGGATGAGTTCAAGCCACCCTTCAATCAACTCCCTTCTCCTTCTGTCTTTTGGGTGTCTTACTTTTAAACCTGATCTTACTTGAGATATTCCTGCAGTCAAACTGCGTTCTCCTACATCTCGCCCCTCTTTCTTCTTTGTTGGGTTACTCATGCTGGCAGAGTTAGAATTTCTGTATTTGAGCTTCCTGTCCTTATTTTTCTTCAGACTCAATCTTATAGAGTTTTTTCTATTTGTGAGAAAAACCTATATAATTTTCCATTCATCCTTATATATTTTTATTTTGCAGTTCATGAAATATTTATAGACATGCTGTTTCCTTCCTGTTGTCTGGGCTTGAGGGATAAGAAAAAGTTTTAGGACTTTGTAAACTATTCATGGTTCAAAATTAACACTCTTATAGTCTTTGTTTCCCACCTTTGAATGTAAATGTTAATATAGTACATATGCCTTATGAATAACTTAGAAAACAACCAGAATTATAAATAGAAGATTAAAATTATCTGTAATCAAATCACCAATTGATTCATTGACATTTTAGTCTGTTTCCTTTTAATTAGGAATATGTGTATATTAAAAAGAACTTCATCCTTCCCTTTTAAGTCATTTTTATAATTAAAGTATCAACCAATCAAAATGACTTATTAGCTGTACACCTATAGCTACATATACCTGATACCAGCATAAGGAGGCAGAGAGAAAAAGTAAAGGGTACCCATGGTAAACAAGAATAGCTGAGTTGTCTTCTAAACAGTATTTTATAATGCAAGAAAGTGGTTTTCAGGAACAGAGTTGAGATTTTTAAAGTTTACATTTGAAGCAGAAAAAGCCTTTACTGGTATCTGGCCAAGTTATTGTCTTTCTCAACCTATTTAATTAGGTGGACTTCTGTAAAAACAACCAGAAAATCATAACTAAGGTGAAGTCTAAAGTTCCAAGAAGCCTCTTTTATCTCTTTCTTTTTTTTTCCTGAAAAAAAAATTATTCAGCAACTACTTTATGCCTTTCGGAAGAGGCACTTTTTATCAGATCATTGGTGTTTCAACTCTGCTTTCCCCTTTTTGCATGTTGGATATGGGAGCCTCCTCTGCCCACTTATTCTGCATGTGTAAAAGTTATCAGATGCCACTAGTTATGTATCTTTTATAAGCCACACTTTATGAAAAATATTTTTCCATTTCTTTTAAAATCATAAATTGTTTATGTCTGTCTGAAATGTAAATACATACATTTTCACTAGTGTAGATGATTGCAAATGTCCATAAAGCAGTATAGTAAATATAACTGAGGGATTTTTGATTTTGTAATGACCCTCCATGGCCAGTTTTGTGCTCCTATACCAGCCATTCCCTTTTAGCTCCCCCCACAGGTTGCCCATACTCTGTCTCTCAAGTCATAGTGAATGGCCAATAGTGCCCACATAACCTAAGTGGGGCCCCTCCTGGTACCATTGTCTTCTGGACTCAGAGTTGCTTTAGTCTCCAGCTTGAACATGTGACTGAAGCCAGACTCATTAGAGTCTTTCCCCAGGATTTCTTCAACCCAGTATGGGGGTCGGAGGCCTTTTCACTTGGGTGGCGAAGCTATGAGAATGTAATTCAAGGCTGCTGCAGCTGTCTCCCTCTTTATATGCAAAAAGCTGCTGGGCAGGTAGCAAAACAGAAGCTGAACTAATGGTGTTTCAGAGTCTAATTTTATTTCCTAAGTTCCTTGGAGTGGCCTGAATCATTCAGCCATTCCATCACTCCTGGGTGTTACCCTCCAGATGACCTAGGCAGTTCAGTGGGTTTCTGATGTTTGCAGCCAACAGATTATGGCTAATCATGTTGATAGAGTGCACTTGGGGTAGTAAATGATTGCCTAAATAAATGTCTTATACTTAAACTCTCAATGTGAGAAATCTTTCCCATTAAGGGAGCATTATTCTTAGGACTCCCACAAGTTTAACTGCATTAGCCAACGACTGGAGATAGTCTCCAGTTACCTTTAATCTTGTTTGGAAAAAGGCAAAGTATAAATTCTCTCCTCTCAGAGCTGATGAAAATTATGCCAGAGAGAAGACCTGATTTGTTTATAGTGACTAAGCTGGTTTGTAGCTACATGGGGGCTAGGAAACACTTCTATTAATTCTCTCTCTAAAGTTGTCTAGAATTTTAAAAACTTCAGTATTATAGACTTTAACATAGAACAACTCAGTATTTTTGTGTGATTTTTAATTGGTATTGGTCCACTATTCTTTCCCTTTCACAGGCCAGTTTATTCATAAATTTCCTTTTTTAAAATATATTTTTATTGATTTCAGAGAGCAAGGGAGAGGGAGCGAGAGATAGAGACATCAATGATGAGAGAGAATCATCGATTGGCTGCCTCCTGCACACCCTACACTGGGGATAGAGCCCGCAACCTGGGCATGTGCCCCAGACCAGAATTGAACCTGGGATCCTTCAGTCCCCAGGCCAACGCTCTATCCACTGAGCCAAACCAGCTAGGGCTATTCATAAATTTCTTGAACATGTACATGCCAATAGGCCCTGTGTAAGATGCTGGCAACACTTCAAGTACATAAAAGTGCCACTTCTGCTCTCAAGAAGTTTACTATGTAGTGAGAAGGAACATTTCTAAAAGTCTTTGCAATCGTGCATAACAACAGCTAGGGTAGGGATTGCTGTGGAAGCACCTGCAAGTTACGCAACCCAGACCGGCTCAGGTGGGAGGTAGGGCATCGGTCAGAGAAGGTGCATCAGAGTGGATAATGTCAGGACTTTGTCATCACCAGTCAGGCCCATGTCCCCAACTTTGTTATTAGTATGATCTCACTCTATTCTGCTGAAATCATAGGAAAAGAAACACATGAACTTGTTTTGGGCTGGCTCAGAAAAATGGAGAATGGTAAAATTGGGTCTAGCACCACCTAGGTAAGGGTAAAAAACCATAAGTATAATACAAAGTCACTTCATAACTTTCTCTATTCCCCAACTCACTCCCCACCCACAGGCACCCCGTATGTACCACCCCTCCTCCTAATCAGTAGTTGCTAAATTTTGCAAAGAGGAGCACCAGCCCAGGGAGACAGAGCCTGCGATAAGAGTTCTGTTATCAGAGTTTATGAAACTCATTCTGTGCTTGGAGATGAGAGGGGAAAGGGGAACTACTTGCTTTCCTCCAACCTGAATCTGCCTTTCTTTAATTCACATTATTGTGGTGGATCTTTACCTTCTGGTCCAAGTTCTTCCATGTTGCTTTGGTTCCCCATGTGTGCTCCCACTGGAATGCTAAACCTCTTCTCCATTTAATGCAAGAATTTCAGTCGCATGCCACATTCTGCAAGCTTTTAGGACTCTCAGGGATCTTGTGATAAAGAATTATTTTTAACTTAACATTTCATAAAATTATTTAACCATAAGATGCCTTTTTATCCTATCTATACAGTATATATAAAAGCCTAAGTGACCGGAACAACTGGTTGACCAGTTGCTATGACACACACTGACCACTAGGGGGCAGATTCTCAACACAGGAGCTGCCCCCGGTGGTCAGTGTGCTCCCACAGCCAACCTCCCATGATCCGACCCCACTGGCCCTGATTGCGGGGGGTGGGGTAGCAGGCCAACCTCCTATGGTTCCTCCTCCCTGATAGGCCTCAATCGCTGGCCAGGCCTAGGGATCCCACCCATGCATGAATTCGTGCACTGGGCCTGTAGTACTGTTATGAAACTTCAGAGCCCACTTTGAGATATGTTACTCTAACAAAGAAGTATGTTTGTTCCTCCAAACATTCTTTTTATTTTTTTATTTTTAAAATATATTTTATTGATTTTTTTTTTACAGAGAGGAAGAGAGAGGGATAGAGAGCCAGAAACACCAATGAGAGAGAAACATCGATCAGCTGCCTCCTGCACACCCTCCACTGGGAATGTGCCTGCAACCAAGATACATGCCCTTGACCAGAATTGAACCTGGGACCCCTCAGTCCACAGGCCACGCTCTATCCACTGAGCCAAACCAGTTAGGGCTCTTTTTTTTTTTTTTAATCTTCACCTGAGGATATGCTTATTGATTTTAGAGAGAGGAAAGGAGAGAGAGAGGGAGAGAGAGAGAGAGGCGGGGGGAGAGAGAGAGAGAGAGAGAGAGAGAGAAACATCGATGTGGGAGAGAAACATCTATCAGTTGCCTCCCATACACACCTGACCAAGGATCAAACCTGCAACCTAGGTATGTGCCCTGACGGGGAATTGAATCTGCAACCTATTTGGTGCACAGGACCAGGCTCCAACCAACTGAGCCAGGGCCAAACATTCTTTTATCAGAGTTTATGAAACTCATTCTGAAACTCATATATAACTTAATAATATTAATGTAATGTTGCATTATTTCCCAGGTGTTATATTTTCTTTTCAGGGCCTATTTTATGTCAGCATTGTTGCTGAGTTCTTTCACATATCTCATCTCATTTTATGCACATCCTCAACAACTTTATGAAGTTGGCATTATTTTTATCACAGATTATAGGTAAAGAAACTGAGGTTGGGAGGGAGGATATGGTGACTGCTCTGAGGTCACACAGCTAGCAATTGGCAGAGCTAGGCTAGTTCTCAGTCCTTCTTACCTTTCCTCTTAAATAAACAAATAATAAAATTTCAAGATGACCAGAAGATTCTGAAATTGGGAAATATACCTGAATTATATCAAAAAGTTCAAAGCATAGCCTGATTGGTGAGGCTCAGTTGGTTGAGCTTTGTCCCATGCATGGAAAGGTTGCCTATTCGATTCCTAGTCAGGGCACATGGCCAGTAGCTGGCTTGATCTCCAATAGGAGGCAGCGATCAATGGTTCTCTTTCATCATTGATGTTTCTCTCTCTCCCTCTCCCTTTTTCTCTCTCTCAGATTGACAAAAAACCTTTCAAAAATAAAATAAAAGTTCAAAGCAGATAAAATGAAACCCTTGTGAATCAGTTAGATGTCAGTAACTACTTCCAAATGAAGCAGGTACTTGAATTATCAGGGGAATCACTTCATAAATTATGTAATTGTCTAACCACTATGAAACTAATGTAAAATGATATTGAATGTCAACTATTTATTTTTTTAGATAACAAGAAAACCAGATGAGATATGTTCACTCTGGATGGGCAGAGGATCTGCAGATAGAGATGAAGTCAGACTAACCTAAGCAAAGCACCTCGAGGGAATGGCCTGTGGTTTAGTTCAGTTGGAAGCCAGCTGAGTAAGGAGGGCCAGTGGAGATGAGCGAGGACAGTGGAGTTGTGGCCAGATTGGTTGGCTCTCAAGTTTGCTGGTCTGGACTGATTCTGAGCAGGCAATGTGAGCCAACAGAGTCTTTAAAAAGTATTTTTATTGATTTCAGAGAGGAAGGGGGAGAGAGACACACACACACAAAAATGTCAATGATGAGAAAGAATCACTGATTGGCTGCCTCCTGCATGCCTCACACTGGGGATCAAGCCTGCAACCTGGGTATGTGCCCTGACCTTCTGGCTCAGAGGCTGATGCTCAACCACTGAGCCATGTCAGCTGGGCCAACAGAGTCTTTTTGAACTGGGAATTGGGGATGACATAAGATTGTAGCTACACTTAAATTAGAGAAGCCAGGAAACAATCTAGAAGGAATATATAAGATGATTGTCATAGAGGGAAATGGAGGCATGTGACTGGAGAAGAGACCACACAAGACCTGACCTAGGATGAAATGCCACAGTGGTTGTGAGAAGGGAGCACATCACCATCATGATCTCTAAGCAGAGGCTGGAAAAGGCCTGAACTAATAAGATCATCACCTAATGGCTGACTCCATAGCATATTAAAACAAGGAGTGTAAAGACTGATGAATAGTGCCTGGTCCATGGAAAATGCTCAGTGATTATTAGCTGAATTATAAATGATTTCATTTAGTTACATGGTATGTACTTTAATATTACATGATGAGCTCTTCAAATTGATGTATCACCTCTTTCTTTGCTATTAAAAGTTTGTAGAATGAAAAAAAGGATGGTGTTAATCCATGTCTGGAAGAAGTAAATTATATAGCATGTGTTAAGTGAGGTTGCTCAGGCTAAGTATGGCTTGTTATCTGACTGAGGAATTTAGGAGTTAGACATCAGGGATTTGGTAGGGAAAGGCAGACTTAGGTTCAAGGGTTGATGCCCAAGTTCTTGTAGTTAGCTGGTATCATGAAATTCCAAATACAAAAAGGTGATTATAAAATGGTTTTGTTTAGTCTTAGCAACACATCCATTTTTATTCATAGTTTGTGTTCTTATATGCTTTCACTCAAGCAATGTTTTTCTAACAATGTTGGCAGAGTTTAATTTATGCTGTCTTGGAGAACAAGGGTTTCAAACTCTGTAATGAAGAGTTAGTTAAATTATGAACAAAAGAGTTTTATATAAAGAAAAGATAAACTCTAGTTCTGAAAAGAAATTGCTAAGCTAGAGTTGACCATTCAGTTTCATAAAAGTTTTTAAGAGGAGCCCTAGCCTATGTGGCTCGGTTAGTTGGAGCATTGTTTCGTACAACAAAAGGTGGTGGGTTCAATTCCCAGTCAGGACACATACCAAGGTTGCAGGTATGAGACCCTGAGACTATAGAAAAGGGGAGAAGGAGGGTTTGAATGGACTTTTACATTAGTGCTTAAAGGACAGTGGCTGAAGTAGGACTATGGTGGCAATCGGGGAGGTATTGTCAGAGGGGCACAGTTTTCGGAGCTAATTTTATTTGTGAACTTTTATCTTCTTTCCCTATATCTCCATGATGACCATGTGACTCTGTCCTGTGTTGAAATCAGTGACCTCATGGCTCCTTCCCAGTGCATATCACACAGACTAAAATCTGGGAACTTGCAGAGAGTAGGGCATCATTAGGACCTGGTTTGAATGACTCAATACTCTTCTTTCCTTCATGGAAGAAGTGTAGCATGGGCTTTGGGTTCAGGCAGACCTTCACATGGGCACTAACAAATTGTTGGCCATAGACCCTAAGATGTCAGCAGGAGAAGAAAAAGAGAAAATATGGAAGTGTTGGGGATTGAAGTTGGAAGTCCGATGAGACCATGTGTATTTAACCTCGCTGAACCTCACTTTTTTTCTCATCTGTAAAATGAGGTCAGCCCTCCCACCTCTGCTTTGTCACAAAGATTAAATGAAATGCCACCTTCTGAGAATAATTTCTGAGACATGGGGCTCAGTTTGAAGGAGTCCCAGTAGAAGTTCATAATCACAGTGGGAGGAGGCAGTCACCCAAAGGAGATGGGGCCTGATATTAGAGATGAGGGGAAGTGCTAAGCAGACAAAAATAAAGGTGTCCACTATGCTCACCCCATGTTAGACAGGAACTAAAGTAAACGAAAACCAGCAAAATGTTCGGCACTTGTGTGCTCAGTAAACAAACGCTGAATCTTAGAGTAAGGACTGTAAGACCCCTGTTCTGTGCACAACTTCTTAGAATGGTGTTACTATCCAGTGGTCCGTCTGCTCTAATTAAAACTTCACAGGGCGGAGGAATTTAGTGCCCTAACCTTGTAGCCTCTGGTCCATAGAGTTTTGTTTGAGGTTGATGTATTTGGAAAGATTAGCAGAGGATGAATTATTTGCCCGTTTCTAAGTAGGTAGATGTGAAGGTTTTCTGCTAGGCTATTTTTGCTCTCTGGCACCAGCGGTCAGAGATTAAATAATTTGCCATCAGACAGATGTTCTGAAGAGCTAATTAAAAAACTGACAATCACCCAAGGCCTCAGATAGTTAGATTTATATGCCTTTATCTATAGGAAGATCAGAATCAGTGCAGCTTAAAATCACTGCCTTAAAGTGGTATTTGCAGAAAGTTCACTATTGAACTAAAAAGGAGTGGCTTTAAAGATATTCCTAATTATACAAGTGTGTCTCAAACCTGGATGCCCATTTCAAGAAGTGGAGAACCTTTTAAAAAATACCCATGTTGGGCCCCATTCCAGATAAATTATAACAATGTCTGGGAGGAGAGCCGTGGTACCAATTATTTTTAACTCTCCCCAGTGAGTTGAATATGCAGCCAGGATTGAGACCTACTGATTTATAAATGAAATTTATTTTCATAGCTCTGTTAATCCTGGGAGACACTGTAAGGTAATGTATGGGAACTGGATAGGAAGTGGAGTTAGGCCAGGCGTGGTTGGAATGACAGATTGACCAAGACCTTGTTCTGCTCTGGGCATAATTTTTTAAAGGTTAAAGTCTCCTTTCCTTTAAAATATGGCTATTCACTCCTTAACAGATTTTTGTGCGGGTAGGATATGAACGTAATTTCATAAGTCAAGCACCGACTATATGCCCAGCGTAGACACTCAATAATAATTGGTGGTTACCACCATTTGTTTTTACTGAAGTGCTTTATTAGGAATTTCAAAGCCTGTTTCCCAGGCATGCTAACTGATATAAAAGAAAAGATTCTGAGCAGAGGCACAGAGATGAGCATACATCAGCCTAAAGCAGTCCGCACAATAGACCATGTTGTCATGATGTAAATATGTAAATAAATCACAGGTTCAGTCTAAGTGTACCTCTCTTGGAAGTCATAGAAAGTATGAATTTCCTTTTTAACAAAAGATGTTCCCGGAGATGGTATTATTACTTTCTAGAATAAATGCAAATAAAAATTCCCAGGTAGTATTTCCCACTTAAGTCAGCAGCTCTGTGTCTTCACAATCACCTACAAATTGTGTGCTTGTCTATGTTTACTTGGGTGCCAAGCTGCTCAATCAATTATATCTATATATATAAAAAGCCAATGTCTGTGACAACCATGACGACCAAATGACCCATCACCATGAAGTGCATTGAGCACCTCTTGGTTCCTCCCCGCTGCCGGCCCAGGAGCCGGGCGGGGTGGGACTGGGGACTGGCAAACGGGCTGAACAGCTGACTTCTTGGTCCCTGCCCACAGGCTCCAATGGATCAGCAATGGTGAACAGAGGAATCTAGGTTGGGGGCGGGAGGACAGGACTGGCTGTCAGGCTGTTGGGATCATGGGCTCATATACGGCTGCTTGGGGGCTCAAGCCTGCGGGAAAGCAGGCACTGGCGACTTCACCTCCATGCACGTGCACTGGGCCAGCTGCTGATGGAACGTGCTGCCCGCTGGGGCCGCTCACGCCTGGGCGAGTAGGTCGCGGGTGCGCCCCGCAGCTTCCGTAGTCACCTCAAGCCCCAGCAGCAGCAGTGGTGGCATCAGCAGCAATGCCAGCGTGAGTGGCCCCAAGCGGGCAGCGCGTTCCATCAGCAGCCAGCCCGGCGCACCAGCATGGAGTGAAGTTGCCAGCACCTGCTTTCCCGCAGGCCTGAGCACCTGAAAAACCAGGGATGAGCTGGTGATCCCAACAGTCTTACAGCTCAGCGGCGGAGGCAGCATTTGGCCTGGGGACTGATGAACCGGCAGAAGATGGCCCTGATCACAGGAGGCTAGGCCCTAGGGACCCTACCCACATGATTTCCTGTGCTGGGCCTCTAGTTGCAATATAATTGCCCACCCAATAGGTCTGAGCCTGTAGTTCTATCAGGCCAGGTTAGAGGACAGAGGGGAGTGGGAGTTGGTTCTGTATTGCTATTCCTTCCTCTAGTCTAGGCACTTGGCTGTGACTTCCATGGTGAACAGAAGGACTAGCAGTAGGAACCAGCCTTGCCCAAGGCCCTGACTACATGCTCCTACCCTGTTTATACTGGAAACGCATCTCCTGCCCATGCTGTTCCTTTGTTTGGAGAACTTCTTCTTTCTCCATATCTCCATGCTGACCATGTGATTGTCCTGTGTTGAAATCAGTGACAATGTGGCTCCTTCCCAGTGCATATCTTGGGGGAGCTGAGACAGGATCTGGCTCAGAGCCTCTGCTCTAAACACTATACACCTGGTTTTTGTAGTAAGCTTATGGTGAATGTTAGTGTTTATTCTTCTCGTTGGGCTCATAGCTGGCAATCCCACATCCTATTGTGTGTCTTGAGGCCAGCCACTTACCCCTTCCCAATCTCTGTCCTCAGCTGCAAAATGAAGGAATAGAACATACACATAATGGTGTTCTTCTGATGATTAAATGAGAAGAATATATAGATAACATTTACTGAATGCATCCTCTATGCCCTTGTCTAAGTATTTGTCTAAGCATTTCATATGTGCTAAGTATTAACGTTATTATCTTAAAATCACCTTGAAAGTAGATCTCCTAGTTCCCTTTTTACAGATGAGGAAACTGAGGCAGGGAATGGTAAAGGAATATGTCCAAGGTTATATAACCAGAAAGTGGGGGAGCTGAGAGAAGAGTTTGACTTCAGGCCTCTACTCTAAACACTGTGCACCATGCCTTTGTGTAGTTTGTATGTGGTAAGTGTAGTGGTATATAATGAGTTTGCTTTTCTTTGTGGCTTCCTCTTGAGATCTCTAATCTGACACAGGAATATACCATAGCAAACAGCACCATGGTACACATGAGAGGTATTTACTAAATACTTACTGATAGATGAAGGGGTAGAACAGAATGCTAAGCATCATATAGTTTTGTCTGGTAATGGATTTGTAGTGTATTGTGTTTATTGGCATGTCACCTGCAGAACAACCTCAGTGACTACCTGGTCAGTTTAGGATCCAAGCCTCTACAGTGCTCTGGCTCAAGATGCCATTTCCAACCTTACTCTTCTGTTTACCTAAACCTTGATAGTGTATAAGCTCAGTCAAAGACAGGAATTCTTTTATGGTGTTTTTCTTTGTATGTCTAGTACTTAGTGGGAATCTAAAGAATATTAATTTAATGAATGAATGTGGCTCAGTCACCATGAACTTCTACTTTGCTCCTATATACAGTTTGAAAGCAGGCTCTGGTGGCACTAGACATGGCCCCATGTCCTAGTCCCGACACCAACTAGCCTTTATTCGGTGTGTTAACCCATCAGTTTCATCTTATCTTTTACCAAAGTGACTGTCTAGGCTGCCATTAATTGGGTTTAGGTTTTAGTTGTTTTTCTCTTAATGATAATAGATTTGTATTGATTTGTCTCCACCAGCATTTTACTCTCCGCGTTATTAGATTTTGCCACTTTGCATATTAATGAAAGAAAAACCCATTTAACTGGCATGTTAGATGTGAGTGGGGGTTAAAAAAGTATGATTGCCAAAACTAACTTATATTGTACATGAAGGAGGGCCCTTTTTAATGCCCTTAAAACTAGATTTTCCTGACATAGAAACATGTGTTTGTTTGTTTGTTTTTCCTAACGTATGAAGGAGAAAGGAACTACGGTTCATTTAGCATCTTTTGTGCCTAATGCTGGGGTAAAAACTTTTTATTTGTTATTGCACTTGATATTTGAAACAATCTTGAAAAGGAATATGGCTTAGTAAGACCCAGGCTTTGATGTCAAAAAGCCTGGGTCTGAATTCTGGCCCTCCAACCCATCCATTATGTGATCTTGGGGAAGTTTCTTAATCTCTATAACCTTCAGTTTTATTTTCTATAAACTGATGTGATGATAACTCATGGTTGGTGTTTGGGGAGGGATTTTGTTGTCTCCTTCCCCAACACACAAGCAATATTCAACTGCACACTGAAGTATCGGTTTAGTAATGGCTGGGCAAGCACCCCATAACCTCCTGAACATGGGTCTTATTTAGGGAGATGTGTTGGCCCAGGAAGCCAAGGCCTGGAAGGCTGAGTCAGACTATATGCACTCCCCACTGTCCTTGCATCTGAGACATTAGAGGATCTGGTCCTGGCATCCAAATGGTCACATAAACAAGTGACTGGACTCAAGAGCAAAGCATTGAGCTGGGTGTGCCCCTACCTTGGAGAGATTGCTGTCTGGGAGCAGATCATTCAAGTGTGACCTGTGGGCATGACACTAGGAAGAGGAAGAGTGCCAGAAAGCATGCCAAGCATGGGCCTGACTTGAAGGCATGGGAACCTGCACAGCAGAGAAGAGGGCAGAAGACAGCTGTTCTCTATGGACCAGCTTCCCCAGCATGAGGCAGGTAGTTGAGCTGAAGGCCCCCTCCCCACTCCCACCCGAACAATAACAGCAAAATCACTAAGAACAGAAAACAAACCCTGGGATCGTATGTATACAAAGAACCCAGCATGTTCACACGGTGAAAGCACCCATGATCACTACACCCAGTGAAGGGAAGCGACTTTTTATTAGATAGATAAGTATTATCAAGACGATTGTATAGATGAGGAAAGGGGAGGCTCAGGGATATGAATATGGGTCTTGTAAAAAGACAAGAACACATCCCAAAAATGCACAAAAGCAACCAGAACCTAACCATGTTTTAGATTTATGACTATTAGGTGTTAGTCATAAATATCATTTGGAAGCAATCACTGCCTCTTACATTTTCCATGTAATATGACTTCAGACAGTGACCTATAAATATTGGGTGCCCCCCCCCAAAAAAATGTATATTCACACTTTGAATAATTACAAAGGCAGTGTTGATTAAAATACATATCATTTTCAAAATTGAGCTATCAGCTGTCAAAGTGTGTATACATTTTTTGGGGCGACACCCTTTATATCAACAACTTTGACATACCAGGTGCACACACAAATTAGGGATAAGTAGTTATACTTCAGAGTGGACAAGGTTTTATAATAAAACAATTTGACAAAGAAGTCCTTATCTGCTTACATTGAATATGAGGAAACACATCAGAGAAGTTCTACAAATTGTGATAAAAAAAACAGCCAAATTTGACTTCACTGAAGATCAGGATTTTGTGTTTGGTACACTGGAAGTAAATATTTTGCAATATTATGTTATAGTGTAAGAGTATGTGAAAAATAAGAAAACTGCCCTCTAACTTTCATTCAACCTACTAAGTGAGCCTACAAAACACTCTTTCTCCTGCCTGACAGACCAAAATAAACACGTTTACCTTTGTGAAGGTCTAAGAAAGCAAAGCGCTTTGAAAGAATACGTGGAAGTGAAGGGAATAGAAAGAGGACGCATGGGCAGCCTATAGGAAGGGATGTTTAAATGAGTTGCCCAAAATACTGCCCTTCTGTCACATAAAGGTCTCTGCTCCGGCATCATCTAGAACACCGAGTAAGAAAAGCTGCTTTGTTTTGTTTTCTCCCTTTAGGAAAACATAAACATCGACGAAGCCTCCAGGTGCCTGGTGAAGCACATCCTTGCCAACGAGTGTGAGCTGATGGAGTCCATCGAGCCGGATATCGTGAAGCCGCACCTCACGCCGCCCAGGGCGGTCAGCTGCTCCAGCTGTGCCAGGTCCTAGTGGGCTCTGTGGTGGGACATGCTGCACATCACCCATCTTCTCTGACATGGTGCCTCAGCTTTTGCCATTTTGGGAAAATGTCATGATAGGGACACACATGTGACATGCCAAAGATCTATGCCTCTGTCTTTCCCATATGAGAGAAATAGCAAATGTGTTTTTAATGTCTGCCCCTTACCCACCCTCCCTGCCCCATATCCCCTCCCCACCGCCACCCAGCATCAGCAACTGTGTTTACAAGCATTTAAAATATTTAGTGTGTTAAAAAATTGTATCTGGTAGCTGACCACCATTCTGCAGGACGAGATTGGGTCATGCTATTTGCTTCTTTGCATCAGCCAAGGCCTCAGGTTTTCAAGAGAAAGGGGAGAAGGGCAGACTCTCTGGCAAGCTGAGCACTGGCTTTCGTTTTGGCCCTGGTATCTTTGCCCAGACTTGAATATATTCTCTGCTGCTCTGACCGGCCTCCTAAGTTGAAATGGTCTTTTCTCCAGACATGGCCACCATTCCCAACAGAACCAGGAGTTTCCTCTAATTTAGCTCTTCAGAGTCATGCACACAGGCTTCCTGTGCTGTTGCTTTTATTGTCGCTTGCCATGCCCCAAATGTGGATTTAACTGGAAAATGTATGAAAAAGATCTGCCCCCTGTTTGTGCCCTTTTGTTAGCTTCCTTTCACTCATGCTGTGGGACTCTATACATGTAATATATATTGTATATATTTTCACAAGTGAAAAATAAAATATGAACGGACTCTGTTTCCTTATTTCTGAGAGTGCTCTGAGTTTCTTAGTATTGTGAACTTTTTGGGGGACTGGGTATCCATGGTTCTCAAGACTCATTTCTAAAATTCTCTTTCAAACAGGAGATGGGACATGTGCATTTAAAGAACTGCTGGGCACTATTAAAACTGAGATGAGTCATTCCATCTATACCTACTGTTCATATCGACATTTAGGCCAAGAAAGTAAGTAGTATATACAGATTTCTTTGGTTGAGCAGAGAAATATAGCCTCAGATAATCTGATCAAGAAAGATGCCAGACCAGTTAAAACACACACACACACACACACACACACACACACACACACACACTGCTTTACTCAATGGCTGTGGTGCTGATATGCTACAGGTAGCTAGCACATTTTTTTTTTCTGCCTCCATCCTGGTTCTTTCTTTTATTATTTATTTATTTATTTATTTTAATTTAATAAATCGTTATTGTTCAGATTATTACAATTGTTCCTCTTTTTTCCCCCATAGCTCCCCTCTACCCGGTTCCCACCCCACCCTATGCCCTAACCTCCCCCGCACTGTCCTCATCCATAGGTATACGATTTTTGTCCAGTCTCTTCTCTCCCCCCCCACACCCCTTTCCCCCCAAGAATTGTCAGTCCACTCCCTTTCTATACCACTGATTCTATTATATTCACCAGTTTATTCTGTTCATCAGATTTTTTATTCACTTGATTTTTAGATTCACTTGTTGATAGATATGTATTTGTTCTTCATAATTTTTATCTTTACCTTTTCTTCTTCTTCCTCTTCATAAAGAATACCTTTCCAGCATTTCATATAATACTGGTTTGGTGGTGATGAACTCCTTTAGCCTTTTCTTATCTGTGAAGCTCTTTATCTGCCCTTCAATTCTGAATGATAGCTTTGCTGGGTAGAGTAATCTTGGTTGTAGGTTCTTGCTATTCATCACTTTGAATATTTCTTGCCACTCCCATCTGGCCTGCCTAGTTTCTGTTGAGAAATCAGCTGACTATCGTATGGGTGCTCCCTTGTAGGTAATTAACTGTTTTGCTACTTTTAATATTCTCTCTTTGTCTTTTGCTTTTGGCATTTTAATTATGATGTGTCTTGGTGGTGTGGTCCTCTTTGGATTCCTTTTGTTTGGGGTTCTGTGCGCTTCCTGGACTTGTAAGTCTGTTTCTTTCACCAGGAGGGGGAAGTTTTCTGTCATTATTTCTTCAAATAGATTTTCAGTATCTTGCTCTCTCTCTTCTTCTGGCACCCCCCATAATTCGGATGTTGGTACGCTTGAGGTTGTCCCAGAGGCTCCTTATACTATCTTCAAATTTTTGGATTCTTTTTTCTTTTTGCTTTTCCGGTTGAGTTTATTTTGCTTCTTTTTATTTCAAATCTTTGACTTGATTCTTGCGGTCCTCTAGTCTGCTATTGGATCTCTGTATAATATTTTTTATTTCAGTCAGTGTATGTTTAATTTCTAGTTGGTCCTTTTCATATCCTCGAGGGTCTCGCTAAATTTATCGGCCTTTTCTAGGAAATTCTTGAAAAACCTTGTAACCGTGGGTTTGAATTCTATAACCAGTCACTTGCTTTCCTCCATGTCTTTCATTTGTTATCTGTTTCTTTGTCTCTGCATTTTCGCTGCTTCCCTGAGTTGGTAGAGTAGCTTTGTGTGGTATGTGTCCTATAGGGCACAGTGGCTCAGTCTCCCCAGTTACCTGAGGGGGACACTCTTGGTGCACCCCTTGTGGACTGTGTGCAGAGCCTTGTTGTAGTTAAGTCTTGATTGTTGTTGGTATCACTGGGAGGAATTGACCTCCAGGCCAGTTGGCTATGAGGATCAGCTGCGTCTATGCTGGAAGAACTTCTGTGCTGGATACACCCTTATGAGACAAGACTTGCAAAATTGCAAAAGTCTCTGTGCTCAGCTTGGATGGGGCTGAGTCTCAGGGCTGAGCAGACAGCCTTGGCTTCCCATCAGCCCTGCCCTATGAGGCCCCTGGTTCTCAGTGTCCCTTGGTAATCACTTAAAGCACCCCTGAGAGAAAGTCGCCCTCGAGTTTCACCCGCTGTCAGACAGTCCATTTTCTCCCCGAATGAGTCTGGGTTCCAAGAGTCTCGCTTGGAACTGGAGTTCAGTGCAGTCGGGAGCTTCTGTCTCCCTCCCTCTTGAGAAAGCCAGCCGCGCACTCAGCTGCCAGTCCTCTCCATGCTCACGTCTCCCTACCTCTGCCTTCCGTGCGCTTTTCTCTTTCCTTCTAGTTGTAGAATTTCCACTCAGCCAGCTTTCCTGTGGTTCTGGATGATGTCCATTTTGTCTTTTAGTTGTAGTTTTGAAATTGTTGTGTGAGGCAGCAGTGTAGGTATTTACCTATGCCACCATCTTGGTTTCTCCTCAGCTACCACATTTTAATGGCATTATTTTCTGTGAATGTTCATCATACACTCATAGGAGTTTTATCTTTTGAAACAGATATTTTGGTGTTTCCTATCCACATTATTGTGGCATTCACTGTTTCCATAAACACCAACCACACAGCTTCTTATTGTGTTTGTGACCCTTTTCCTGAGGGCATTCTCTGATCTCTGGAGCACCTGATCCCTAAGGCAGGTTGCTCTGAAGTTCCAGAGAGTTCATATCTCCAGAAGCAGCCCTCAACTTATGACAGCAGGAATTCTGGAATAAATACCCTAGGTCTTTGTCCCTCAGGAAAGACGATCCTGAAGTATGTGCTATGCAATGTCTCAGAAATTCCCAATGGTAATAAGTCCCTGGTTCCCACAGGGGAAACCTTCTATCCTACTCATCCTTTATTAGCTTCCTTTCTTTCTGTCATCACTCCCCCACTCCTCTACTGGCATTTTTCTGGGTTCACTTCCAAAATAAACTACTTTCTCTTAAATCCTTGTTCAGCGTCTTTTGGGGGAACCCGAGCCCAGCCTAAGTTAGTTGGAACAGAGTTGGCCTAGGAAGGAACTCCTCAAGACATGCTTCTTGAGATGAATCAAGCACCGCCTAGGCGGTAGCAAGGACCCCCTTGCTGGTGTATAATGGCATGGGGCTGATCCCTGGCAAAATGTAACCCCATAGTTACTAAGACTCCTCCTATCAGGGATAGAATATAGATGGGGGAATTCTATTACTCTTGTGTTTAAAAGATATGGGATAGTGGAGTTAGTTAACGTCCATAGAAATTTTTTAGGAAAAAAAAAGTTACAGACTTGGTCAGCCAACATTCATTTCAGGATTTGAGGTGAAAGCTTGAAAACCTCCAACCAATAATCAAAATAACCCTCCTTTTAGCTACAGGATGAACCATGCTGAAAACCCCATCTGAGATTTCACTTTCAGAGAAACAGCGTTGTATAGGAGGTTGAATTCACAAAACTAGCAAATCTTATCCATTAAAATCAGGATCCTTTTCAGGAAGGAGTTGGACACTGAAATAGAGGAGATATTTGGGTACATGCTCTTACAAAGACAGCCAATAAACTCATAAGAGCCCCTCCTCGGTAGGAAGTTTGATAAGTGGTGATGCTTAAACTTCTTAAGTTCTACTCCCATCTCCCTCATTGCTTCTGGGCAAATAACTGGAGTCAATTCTCAGCATGACCTGAGCAGAAAGGCATGGCCGATGTTGCAGGAAGAAATGGATCATTCTGTAGTCAAGTGAACTACAGAACCTGGCTGGTAAGAACTAGTAGGACTCTGAGAACATTCTAAGAAACTGATCTTGAGATGCTGGATAAGGGAGGACAGAATGTAAGACCAAATAATAACCTTTTTCTATAAAAATACTCTTTCATGAGTTAATTTTTAACAGTCTGACAAGTACACTTGGAGCTGATCCCAATGTGCTACTGGAATAGCTATTTAAAGCTTGGAAACAATGTTGGCTTAAAATAAATGGTGTGGAGATGCCAGAACTACTTCAAAGTATTGGAGAAGAGCTCCGAGGTCTCCTGAGAGGTGGACATGTTACAATGTGTTTATGTTGTGATGCCAGAGAAATTACCAGCTAAAAAGAAAAACAAAGAAATTACCAGCTAATTATGTTCCCCAGGGGAGACCAAAAGACACTCCCTTCACTGAAGCAATAAGGAGCGCCCCAAAAAGAGGGACACCAGCCTCAATGAGAAGCTCAGTGGTAACTGTTCTCGGTAGACCAGGCCTGACATTGTAACTATGTTGCTGTTTTTCACTTGGAATGACACCCTGCCTGGTTAAGGCTGAAGATGTGGTGCTATTAAATGCTGGGGTTTTTTTAGTTGTTTTGTTTTGTTTTAGTTTTGTGTCCTGGATAAGCTAGCTTCATGAAGTAGAAGTAGGCATGATGCCCATCCCCCCACCCCCCCTTTCCACTTTTACTAATTCACTTAAGAAAGTGAGCTTCCCCTTTTTACAACTTCAGGATTTACAGAGTTAGAGGCTTAGAAAGTTCTACCAGGAAACATAGTAAGGGTTCCACTAAATCTACAGCTTCAGCTGCTACCTGGTTATTGGCTCCCCATGCCCACAGGCCAGGAGTTAGAGAAGACAGTTACTCTGCAGGCAAAGGCAGTTCATCCTGATTGCCAAGAGGACCTACAGTGGCTGCTAAATAATGGAGCTGGGAGGAGTATGTCTGGAAATCATGGGATTCAGTGGGGCGCCTCTTGATGCTTCCAGGCCTGGTCAGAACCTAAAAGGTAATTGCAACAACAACATCTATGAAGATAAGTAACTGAGTTACAAGGAGGACAGTTAACTTGAGACTCAAACCTCAGGTATGGAAGGCTGCATATTGCACCAGTGATGAACCTAGACTAGAAGCAGGTTGGCCAAGGAATAGAAGTGGTAAAGGATGGAAATGATAAATATCAACTATGGTCTCAAGATTAAGTACAACAGTGGAGACTGTAGCTTGGCTCACCAAAGTACCCTTTGTAATCTCAATCTCTCTCTCTCTCCCTCCCTTCTCCCCCTAGTGACTTCCTTAAAAATATTGGTGAAAGCACAGAAAGTCCAAGGTGTGCACTAGACATTAGCAGAAAAAATGTCTGTATCCTCTCAACATACGGCTAAAAGCTTTCTCTGAATGCGTGGAGTGTATTTGTCTTGCATGATGGACAGGTCAGAGTGCTATAAAGTTAACACCTCCAAGAGCAGTCGCATCTAAAACTGACATAAATCGGTCAAGCCCAGCTTCCTCGCACCTCTGATAGGATAATCTGAGGCTTGCTCTGTAGACTCTTTCAGATGTCCCCAGTGGGATTTCCTTTCCTGTCTCACTACTCCTCTATCCTTGCTTTAAGGATCACCTCCCAGTGAAGAGCTTTTCATTCTTGAGTGAGCTTCAACTGCCAGTAGTACTTAAAACAGTGCATCTGAACAATAACTTCCATTCCAATGGAATCTAATCTGTGTTTTCCCCTAAATATCCACTGAAATGTAGTTCTGAGATATGTGTTGTGAGGTCAGAACTACTAGTGTCTTCTAATCCTCATCCACTACAGAAAAGTGTGATTTGTTCAGTCTTTAAAGTGAATATTCATTGATTCACAGATCCCTTCACTCCCTCACTAAGAATTTGTCTAATAGTTACTATATTCCCAACATGTGGCTAGGCACTGTCATGGAGACTAGGTCATATTCTCAGGTCTTAAGGTTTTATGATCAGGAAGGAGACTCAAACATGTAAACAATTCACCAAGTACCAAGAGAGAAGTCAAATGTTCAAACCAAGAGATAGATCTCTTCTGAAAACAGAATTTGTTTCTAGATGCAGAGACTTCAGCTCCAATCATATTTAAGGAAATAGAATATGTTCCTGCCATTTTCCTTCTGACATCCCAACACTGTGATCTGGCCACACTGGGCTTCTTATTCAGCTACCTCTTCCTGCTGTTTGCAATATCCCTACCCCCTTTTTTTGGCCTGGAAATTCTATTCATTCTTCAAGGATCAGCATAATGGCACAGCCTTGCGATCTTTACATCTCTGTAAGTAATTCAGATTATTCCCACACTTGCACAGCTCATTTCACATACACACAAAAAAAATTAAAAATTTTAAATCAAATATGTTGGTGACATAGGTTAATAAGATCATATAGTTTTTCAGGTGTACATTTCTATGATACATGTTCTGTGCATTGCATTGTGTGCCCACCACCCACAGTCAAATCATCTTCCGTCACCATATATTGGACCCCCTTTATTCTTTACTACCCCCCACTTCTTTCCCTCTGGTAACCACCATGCTGTTATCTGTGTCTATGAGTTTTTGCTTGTTTTTCTTTTTCTTTCTTTCTTCTTTTTAATCCTCATCCAAGGATAAGTTTATTTATTTTAGAGAGAAGAAAGAGATAAAAATGAGAGAGAAACATTGATTTCCTCTCATAAGTGTCCCGACTGGAGATCAAACCCACAACCTAGGTGTGTACCCTGACAGGAAATTGAACCCACAGTCTTTTTGGTGTACAGGATGATGCTCTAACCAACTGAGCCACCTGTCCGAGGCTAGAGACAGGACGATAACTGGTTACCTCGGCTTGAGGGGATTGGGATGACTGCTAAAGGGTATGAGTTTCTTTTGAGGGGTGATGAAAATGTTCTAAATTGATTGTAGTGGTGCTCGCACAGCACTGAGTGTACTAAAACCCATTGAATGGTATATTTTAAACGGGAGAAATGTATGGTATGTAAATAAATAATAATAAAGCTGCGACAAGAGAAAATGGAGCCCCAGGAGAAATCAGCATGGGTTTTTCCTGTTTTCCCAATGCATTATTTAGCCCTGCCATGGAATATGGCCCTGCTGCTATTCCGTAGGAAGGAGTCTTAGGAGTACCTCTTACCACTGCTATCATCGGCCAGGTTAGTCATCCTTTCCGAATTCATGACTCTCAGATAGAGGAACTAGAATAATGCATGTGTTTAACTTCAACTTCCTCTGTGCTGTTTCTGTATGAAAATGTCTTTGGATTTATGCGCTTCCCAAGCACCAGAAAACTCCCCAATATCGGGAGAGAAAAGAGTCTGAGAAATCTGGACAAAAAGGGCAGAAGCAGTGATGGGCTAAGCCTGTAACTCTCAAAGATGAGGGCAAAGGCCCCTAGGAAGTGTGCACGCCTGTGACACTACAGTGAGGAGCCTGGGATTTCCTATTTCAACAAACCAACTTATTTTGTTCAATTTGATTGACTTTCAGAATCAGTATTAATATTTTGGATATTAATATTATTGATATTAATACGTAGGCAGAGGCCTTTGTATATCCCTAAGTGCATTGTACCCACTGAAACTATAGCGGTAAACATCAGACTCGAAAAATTCAAAATCCCAACTGAACCAGATTGTACTTTCTATTAGAACAAAATTTTCTTTCAAGAGTTTAAGGAGACTTTATAAAAGTGTTTTTATTCAAATGTGAGTTGCTGTTAAGTGTAATACAATGTAATGTTTTCTATTTTGTCTTGAAGTTACCTTATGCCAAATGTGTAACATCAATTTGTATTCATTGAACTTTTTAATCAAACAGTTATCAAGTGACTGCTCTGAGCAGCTTGCTGTGTTTGGTGCATGAAATAGATCACATGTCAAGGTTTCTACTAAAATGCATAGTGCTTAATATATGTTAGTTTCTTTCCTTTCTCTGTGATAGCTGTTGTCATGGAAACATGAAGAATACAAGTCACGGGTGCCTGCTCTTTAAGTTTGCTATCTCCTTGGGGAAACGGAGTGGGTTAACAAGACAGGCAAAATATTTATGGATCAAAAAGAGATGGTTGTTTCTGTTTCTACTACATAACATTCTTCATTTTTATTATTGTAATAAATGTTAATAGTTATTTTTTGCTTAGGTCCTTTATCACATCTTTTTCAAACATCATGTGATTTCATCATTGTTATCACTCCGTTCAGGGGGTTGATTTTACATTTATGGATAAGAAAACAGGATGATAGAAAATGGGTATCCAAATGCATCATGGGATTCTGGCAGGGCTTCTAAAATAAACAGTGTATCTGCCCTTCTGACCACAGTAGGATCATCAGAGGATCCCATTCCTTCTAAAGTGATAGATCTAGCCTGGCCAGCATGGCTCAGTGATTGAGCAGTGCTCTATGGGCCGGAAGGTCATGGTTCAATTCCCAGTCAGGGTACATGCCAGATTATGTGCCAGATTATGGGCTTGATCCCCAATGTGGGGGGTGCAGGAGGCAGCCAATCAATGATTCTCTCTCATCATTGATGTTTCTATCTTTTCATCTTCCTTCCTCTCTGAAATCAATAAAATATTTTTAATTAAAATATAAAGTGACAGATCTGGGGTTGTTCTTGTGAGCCAATTGGACCATTCAGAGTTTTCTCCTTTGCCTTTCCCTGCCCCCATCAAAGCTTTAAGAAGGGGGGGGGGGGTCATAGGAAATGGCCATCATTTTCTCATCCTATGTGACATGTGACAGGTGAGCATATACCAATACACAGAGATGAGGAGTCAAGTAGTGAGAGAAACGAGGGAAAGGAGAAATAAAACCCCCATGTGAGTCCCTACATGTGGCTGTGTATGAGTTTTGATTTAACCTTTAACTTCCCAGTTACACAAGGTAATAAATTCCTCTTTGGGCTCTTTGTACATCTGTTCAGGGTATATTGAGTTGATTTTCCTGACTAATATGTCTACACAATAATTAACAGTGTGGTTAGACTTGCCCCCAGTCTGTCCATATACATGGTCCTCAGGTCCATGTTCTTGGCCATTATGTTTATTTACAACTAGAGGCCCAGTGCACTGGAGCAAGGGGTCCCCTCAGCCTGGCCTGTGCCCTTTTGCAGTCTGGGAGCCCTCTGGGGATGTTCGACTAATGACTTAGGCCTGCTCCCTGTGGGCCTAAGCCATCAGTTGGACATCCTTAGTGCTGCCATGGAGGCGGCTGCTGCACTCACCAGCCCGGCTTGTGGCTGAGCGGTGCTCCCCCTGTGGGAGCACACTGACCACCAGGGTGTGTTGAGCATCTGCCCCCTGGTGGTCAGTGCGTGTCATAGCAACCGGTCGTTCGGCTGTTCGGTCGGTTTGCCCTTTTATTATATAAGATAATAGCTCCCACTTCAGTGGGAGATTTTTATAGCACTGGACTCTTCAAATATTCTACTACTAGGAAAATATATAAAGATACAGGTGTGGAAGGACAGGTGCTTTTTGCTAATAATAACTAAGCAGTCAATATCCTAAAAATAAATAGGCAAGAGTAGCAATATCAGATGTACATATAGCACTTACTCTCTACCAGGCACAGCTCTGAGTACTCTACCTGAGACAAACATGTCTGGCACATAGTAAGAACAGATGTTGGCTATTGTTATTTTTTATTTTCCCTATGATTCCCAGGTTCATCTTACCTTCTCTGTCTGAATTCATGGGTACAATAATGCATATTGTCCAATTTTTTTATATGAGCAAATAACTATAAATACAGTAATATAATTATAAATATGAATGTAAAGCATAACATTTAAATAATATAATTATGTATATTATTAAATTTCATTGTTGGTCAGCTGATAACCAGCTGTTGAAAATATTAGCAAGCTTATGTCAGTGGGAATCAAAACAATATTTTTGTGTATGAAAGAGTAGCAATATCTTTATAACATATTTCTTCTTATAAGAAGAAAAGAATTAAAATTAATATAAAATGTATGCATGATTCCACTATACAAAGTAACCAGCTCTGTCTAAATAGAATTGCTCTAAACATGGTGTCTTGGGACCTAATTTCTTTCTCTTAATAATTGATAATGAACACCTTTCTAATTCTTTAAATCTTTTTATGGAGAATACATTTTAAGGATGAATAAAAATTGTGTTGTATTGCTATATATCATGTATTGTTTTCAAACAAACAACTAATGCTGGACATTTAAATTGTTGCCAATAGTTTTCCTTTAACTAATGCTACAAAGATAAATTTTTTGCACATCTATGATTGATTCTTCAGAATAAATTCCCAGTAGTGAAGTTACAAATCAGACATTATGCAAAATTTTTAAACAATCCAAAAATTACTTTCAGAAAGTTTGTACCAACTTATACTGTCATCAGTGATGTCTGATAATATCCAAAGAGCAGGGCAATTTATGATCATCTCCCCTACAAATACTCATAAAAATTGCAGATCTCCTGCAGAGGTCTTCCAACGTGTGTATTTGGGGATAAATCAGTATTAAATATATGAGAATAGAAAGCTTTGTAAACACTGAAAGCATGATGCTAGATTACAGCAATGTCACTTTTAATCGGAGATCAGGCTAAATTCAGAGTTCAGTCTCTTTCCTCTCCCTCCTTTGTAGTACCCTTGGGAAAGATTAGTTTGCTCTCTATGTTGAAAAGAAGTGCTATAGCAGTAAATAAAAGATAAGTTTAAGAGAAAACAGGGTTTCTTAAGAATTATTTGTCTACTTGAAAGATGAAACCTGGATGCCTTTGCAAAACCTGGTTGCGCATAATAATTCTAATGAATAATTCAAGTCTTTGTGTTTTAAAGTTAGTGTTATAGTACATCTATTTCACTAAAAGTGTTATTACAATATGACTACTAATGGAATTATCTTAGTAGTTTTAAATTCATAGCAATAATATGTATACTAAGGTTGTTTACACTGTAACTTTGTATAAACTAGAATTCTAATAATAGGATAATACAGACATGGCATTTCCTTCCGAAAAATATTGCTTTCTGTTTTTAATTCAAAAGGGAACTGGGTTCTTTGATATGTTGGATTGGTGGAATATAAAATATCAAAGACTATTAGACAATGGATTATAATTTAATATGCTGTTACAAAGTAATTTCTTATACTACTATTTATTGTTGTTTTAAGGTTACACATCATCTCACCCCTCCTTTTCTTTCATTCTTTCTTTCTTTCTCCTTCAGAAGAATATTAGGCCCCTATAAAGGGACATTTCATAAATGTTTTTCAATTTACCTTAACTGACCTTGAATCAGAGTTTATGACATCTGTCATAAATTGTACTACCCTCATTCTTGGGGATTGAGTAAGAGGATGAGGTGGGTTTTTTACTTTTTACTTAATAGTGTATATGTATGTTGTTTTATTTATTGTTAAGGGAAGCCATCAGAAGTCACCCATGGTTAAACACGTCGATAAAACTGTAAAAATGTAATTCATTATTATGAAATTGCTGACTGGACTAAATGAGATAAACAATTTGAAGCATTTAGAGGAGTCCCTGGAATCTTGAACTGAGGAAATGTTAACTTTCATTATTCTGATATGAATTAAAATTTAAGTTATCACAGGCAAAAGTTCTCTATGTGCCAAGGGTCTGTTCTGCAGTGACCATATGTTTAGATTTAGAATTTAGAGAGATTAGACCTCAACTTCTGTCCTAAGAGAATGTCAAGCACTACAAGTATTGGGGGCGGCTCATCTGGCAAACCTTAACAGATGCTCCCACCAAGTTGTACATCACACCCCTAGGACTTATTTATCTATAACTGGAAGTTTGTGCCTTTTGAACACATTTCTTTCATCCCCCCACCCACGTCTGGTAACCACAAATCTGTCCTTTTCTCCGAGTTTGGTGGTTTATTTATTTACAACAGGCCAGTGCATTAAATTCATGCATGGGTAGGGTCCCTAACCCTGGCCAGTGATCAGGGCCAATCTGCGGGGCGATCAGCAGGGTGATTGAGGGCTCCCCGCTGGCACCCGCCTAGGCTGGTCTGGGGCCTGCGGGCTGGCGCAGCTCCTGCATTGAGTGTCTGCCCCCTGGTGGTCAGTGCGTGTAATAGTGACTGGTTGTTCCGCCTGTTGTTCTGCTGTTCAGTAGATTTGCATATTAAGCTTTTATTATATAGGATTATTATTTTTGATTCCACATATAAGTGAAATCATATGATATTTCTCTTTCTTGATCTGACTTATTTCACTTGGCATAATACCCTCTAGGTGTATCTATGTTGTCACAATGATAGGATTTCCTTGTGTTTAGGGATGGGTGATATTCCAGTTCTGTGTCTATCCTGGAATGGGAGAGAATGGTGCTACATTGGTAAACCTGGCTTCATTTCTTCCCTCATTCACTCAGAGACGTCCACAGTGTCGGGAGTGGAGATGTCAACACGTATAAAACACAGGTCCTACTTCCGCAGGGCTTCTGGCTAGTGGAAAAAGACATGAAACAGACCATCAAAGCTATTTCTCAAGTGATCAGCTGGCCATGGAGACACAGCACAGGAGCGGCTCGTTGGATTTGGCAGTTGGAGAAACCTTCCCGGGAATGGTAGCAAGGAGCCCTTGGAAAGCTAAGTATATCTTTCAATATAGATGAGGAGGGGACGGCGTCTGGCAGAGACAGAGAATGCATGGAAATGAATGAAAGGTGAGGGAGGAGTTCATTGGCAGGTGCTCAGGCGCTTCCTGTGTAAGTCCGTAGTCCCCCTCATCGCAGTCTCCCCTTCCAGAGTTTCAGTTACTCTCATTAACTGTGGTCCAAAAATACTAAGTGAAAAAATCCAGACATAAACAATTCATATATTGTTTTTCATGCTGAGTAAGGAGATGAAATCTCGCGATGTCCTGTTTTGTCCCTGCGGGACTCCTCCTCTTTCCCGTCTCCTCGCTGCACCTGCATCCGCACTAAACGCTTGGCAGCTGTCTTGGTTAGCAGAGCGATCTGCTCCTAAGTAACCTTTACTTTACTAATAAAGGCCCCAAAGCGCAAGATCCTTGGTGCTAGCAATGCGGATATGCCAAGGAGAATCAGTACAGTGCTCTCATGAAGTGAAAAGGTGAAAAGAATCCTATAGTGAGATCTACGGAGAGAACAGATCCGCCTGTGAAATTGTGAAGAAGGAAAAATAAGTTCGCGCTAGTTTTACTGTTGTACCTCAAACTACAGAAGTTACGGGCACAGTGATAAAGCTTATGGAAAAGGCACCGAATTTGTGGATAACAGACATGACATTGTCACGGCTCACGACCCTACAAATCGTCAGGAGGCCAGGAGTCGCCCAACCCCAGGTCCCCATGCCTAGATCATGCGCCTCATTTCATCTCATCACGGAGGCATCTTATCCCAAGAAGGGTGAGTGCAGTACAATAGGATATTTTGAGAAAGAGACCACGTTCACATAACTTTCATTACAGTATATTGTTGTAATTGTTCTATTTTATTAGTAGTTAATCTTTTACTGTGCCTAATTTATAAATTAAACTTTACCATCGTTTTGCATGTATAGAAAAAACATAGTATGTATAAGGTTTGATAGTATCTACATTTTTGAGCATTTACTGGGGGTCTTGGAATGCAGCCCCTGTGAAAAATGGGGAGAGGACTGGAATATAGGAGCTGCCAAGCTCAGTTTGAAACCGTGGTAAGGATGGCTTATATTGTAAGCAGCTGGAGTCGCCATTGGTTTTAAACAGGAGAGAGACCCTGAGCTCTCGGTTTTAGAAAGCTTCTGGCTGTGGTATGAAAGGTGGACTGAAGGCACTGGAGCTGGAGCAAGTTAGGATGCTGTTATAACAATCCAAGTCAGAATTGGTAAGCACATTAATCAACAAGAGGACTAGCTGCGAGAGCATAAAGTTTCAGCAGATACTTTTTAAATATAATTAAGCGTTTTCACTATATTTACAAACTTCTCTGATGAATGAAGACAGTCCGTTTTAGAACATTGTTTTACTCCTGAAAGAAATCCCATAACCATTAGCAGACACTCTCAATTGCCACCCACCCCCACCCCCTGGCCAGTCACTAATTTCTACTTTGTGCTATGGATTTGCCTATTCTGGACATTTGATATACATTGGATCGTACAATATGTGGTCTTCTGTGGCTGGCTTCTTTCCCTTAGCGTTCATATACAAGTTTTTGCGGACATATGTTTTCAGGTCTCTTAGATATACACCTAGGAGTGCAATTTCTGGCTCATACAGTAACTCTATGCAGTAACTATTTGAGGTTCTGCCAAGTTCTTTTTCAAAATGACTGTATCCCACCAACAATGTATGAGGTTGCCAATTTCTCCACATGCTCACCAACACTTGTTATTGTCTCTTTTTGACAATAGCTATCCTAGTGGATGTGAAGTATTGACTCATTTATGGTTTTGATTTGCATTTAACTGATTTCTAAGGGTGTTGAGTATGCTTTAATGTGTTTATTGGCCATTTGTATATCTTCCTTGAAAAAATATCTATTCAGATCATTTGCCATTGTAAATTTTGCACCTTGTCTTTTTATTATCGAGTTGTAAACTATTTCTTTATATAATTCTATATAGAAATATCCCTTGTCAGATAATATGTTTTGTAAATATTTTCTCCCAATATATGAGTTGTTTGTTCATTTTCTTGATTGCATCTTTTGGAGCATACAAACTTTATTTTTATGATACCTGATTTGTCTATTGTTTCTCTGGTGACTTGTGTGGTTGATGTTATATCTAAAAAGGTATTGTCTAACCTGGGGTCCTGAAAATGTATTCCTATTTTTTCCCTAAGAGTTTTAAAACTTTTAGCTCTTAGTTAGTTTTTTATTATTATCTGAGAAAGGGATCCAACTTCATTTTTTTTGTATGTGGGTATCCAGTTCAAACTAGCACCTGATTTTGACTGAGAGACTAAGCCCTCATTGACCCCTGATCGCTAGAGCTGTGACCCATTATGTAGCCAACCTCATTGCCCTCAGAAGTAACTCCCTTCTTATGGCCTAAAGCAGTGGTCGGCAAACTCATTAGTTAACAAGCCACACTTTGCCGACCAGTGGCCTAAAGGGATGTTGCTACTGCTGCAGGGGAATGTTGGAAGAATAGAAATGGAGATTTGAATAGAAATAGAAAAGGGGGCGTGTTCAGGAGTAACATTCTCCATGCTTTCTACCTTCACCTGGTTGGAAGTGGTGCAGAATATGTTAGCCCAGGAGATAGATGGGTATGGGAGAAAATGAACATTGAGATAACCATATGCCACTTGGACACATCAGTGGAGCTAATGGACCAAAACCCAAGCCCCAGTGATCACCCATCCCTTCCAAGATGGAGATTTCTCTAAGTAGGAGAGGACAGTCTTGGAAATTTCCTGGATTGGATCCTTTTTTAACTGAGTCCCTTTTTACTGTTCCATTTGCCTGCCTTGATTTGGCCCAATTTTTACTTATCTTGTTTGCATTATGACTTTGGAGTTGTAAAAATTCTTTATTCTGAACACCAGGGCCTTTATCACTTTTATGAATTGCAAGTATGTTCTCCTAATATGTGGCTTGTATTTTCGCATTATTTTTAGTGTTTTTGAAAGACCAAAATTTTTAATTTTAGTTGAGGACCAAATGTTTTTTCTTTTATGTCTCATGTGTTTTGTGTCCTAAGAAATATTTGCATAACCCAAGTTTATAGAGATTTTCTTCCATGTTTACTTAGAGTTTTAGCTTCTGTTTTTTGACTTAGGATCTAATTCAAAATAATTTTTGAAAAGAGTATGAAGCAAATGTGTAGAGGAAGCAAAGCAAATATGTGACAAAAAGTCTTTGATGCAGCAAACAATTAAAATAAAACACTGTAACATGTATTGCTGTAGATGATAGAAACCCTGCTGAGACTGTCTGAGGAGGTGGAAGGCATTTCACCAGACTGGGCCTCCTGCTATGTCTTGGTGGGAAAGGAGCAAGTGGAATCCTTCTACCAGTGTCCCTAAGTACACAGATGTTCATAGCAGCCTTATTTGTAATTGCCAAAAACTGGAATCAACCTGAATGTCTTTTAGGCAAGTGTTTAACCAATCTGTGTGCTATAGGCATACCATCTATTCAACAAAAAGAAACATACTATTGAAACACAGACCTTGGATGAATCTTTAAGAAATATGCTGAGTGAAAAATACAATCACAAAAGGATACATACTGTATGATTTCAATTACATAATTTTTTATAAATGACACAATTTTAGAAATGGAGGACAGATTAGTAGTTGTCAGGGGTTAGGGATGGACATGAGGGAGGTGAATGTGGGAGAGGTAGGAGTGATTATAAAAGGGCCACAGGTGGACCCTTGTGGTACTAGAGTTGCTTAGTATCCTGAAACTGTGGAAAAACAAACCTATACAGGTGATAAAATTGTAGAGAATTTAGCACACATACACAAATAAAACTGGGGAAATCTGAATAAGATTGGTGAACTATACCAATATCAATATGCCAGTTGTGATATCATACTACAGTTTTGCAAGCTGTCAGAAACTAATAAAATTTTACAAGGGATTGCTGTATGTTATTTCTTGTATTATTATTATTATTATTGTCTAAAGTTTTACATATGTCTCCTTTTCCCCAATTGACCCCCTCCCCATATCTTCCCAGCCCGGGCAAGCCCCCACCGTCCCAGTATCTGTGTCCATTGGTTATGCTAATATGCATGCATATAAGTCCTTTGGTTGCTCTCTAACCCCCCGTCCCCTACCATGTATGTTATTTCTTAAACCTGCATGTGAATCTCTAATTATCTCAGTAAAAATTTCAATTAAAAATGAGACAGTTGAGCCAAGGATTTGAATGGACATTTATTTCACAAAAGATATAGACATGATATGTAAGTACATGAGAAGATAGCTAGCATCATTAGTTATTAGAAGAATGCTAATTAAAACCACACAAGTGTGTTGGAGAGAATGTGAAGCAACAGATCTCTCATACATTGCTGGTTGAATTGCAAAATGGTACAGCTACTTTGGAAAACAGTTTGGTATATATTTTTTATAAAGTTAAATGTACAGCTGTCATATGAACCAGATATCTTACCTATAGATATTTCCTCCAAATTAATGAAAACAGGTTTAGACAATAAACTGTACATGAATGTTCACAGCCACTTTATGCCTAATAACTCCAAACATGAAACAACCCAATTATGCATCTACTGATGAATTGATAAACATCACATGTTTTATTTATAGGATGGCATACTACTCAGCAACACACAAAATGAATCAACTATTGATAAATGCATTAACATGATAGACTTAAAAATCATTATGTTAAATGGGAAAAGCCAGACTACATGCTGTAAAGATTCTATTTATATGACATTTTAGAAAATACAAAGCTACATTGACATGAATCAGAGCAGTGATTACCAGAGGCTGGGATTCACTGTAGAGACACAGGACTCTGGGGGTTGTTGGAGGTGTTCTATCTTGATTTTGGTCGTGGTTACATAACGATATGTATATTTGCCAAAGAGTATTGAAAAGTATACTTAAAATGGGTGAAATGTATTTTATGTAAATTATACTTCAACAAAGCCAATTTTAAAACATCTTTTGGAGGATCATGAGTAGATGCTTTTACAAGTTTATGGGGGATTTCTGAACTATGTCTTATTAAATCTCAATTTGCTTTAAATCTTAAAATTGGAAGAAATCTTAGGCATAGATATCAGGGTCACCCTCTTGTTTTACACAGAATGAAAAGAGGTTTAGAGGAAAACGTCTGTTCCAAGGTCTCACAGCTAGTTCATAAGAAGCTTGGGCTAGAAGGCACTCCCCTGTATTTTGATGTGTATTCTGAGCTTCTTCATTTTTATGAGGGGACTGACCATGCCTTACCAATCTTTTCTCTTGAACTCTCAGCTACTCTTTCCATCTGCAGTCACTCATCCTGGGCTCTTTGTATATGGCACTCAGTGCTGTGTATGTGGTTGAATTAATATTGGA
Organism: Corynorhinus townsendii; assembly: GCA_026230045.1. Lineage (NCBI taxonomy): Eukaryota > Metazoa > Chordata > Mammalia > Chiroptera > Vespertilionidae > Corynorhinus > Corynorhinus townsendii. Next base: position 56,620,724 of record JAPDVU010000008.1, on the reverse strand, counting down.
GCCGGAGAGACAGAGCTGGGTGAAAGAACACTTATCGGGAAAAAGAACAGTGAATCATCATTCATGATGCAGGTGGTACATTAGTGGCACAATTTAATGAAAAGAAAGGAGTCTTATCAGTTCTATTTTTAAAACTTCAATTAATTTAATTTCAGATATTATATACTTTAATTCTAGAATTTTCACTTAATTGTCTTATAAATCAATTTTAGCTAATTTTTAAAATCTTTTTGTCATTTCTTATCTCTGTCCCTCACCTTAGTCATGTTAATCATAGTTAAAGTCCCCATTACCTAACTCCAACAGATAACTGGTGGATCTGTTTCTGCTGTTGACTTTAATTTTCTATTGTTTTGTAGTCAGGTGGTCTGTATGTTATGGGTCTAAGTAATTTTGTAAAATTCTTTATTGTCTCTTTAAAAATATATAGACTCCAGATGATGCCATCTTTACTCTTTCTAGGCAGTTAGAGTGGAAGCCTTACTCTAGTCATGGGCACTTGTGAGTAAAGGCTGAGTTGCAGCCCTATGAGGTTCCATTTATCCCTGGTTCTCCCTCTCCTCCCGGGGTGTTCAACTGGGAGCCTAATATACTCCTGTCTTCTCCTCCTCAGAAGTTGCAGAGATCTCATCTTTGTTTTCGAGACTACCAAAAACCCTCTGATCAGCTCTTTCCCTTTTTTGTTGTTAATCCTCACCTGAGGATATTTCTTTCTGTTGCTTTTCAGAAAAAGTAGAAGGAAAGGGGCGGGGGAGAGAGAGAGATGTGAGAGACATATCGACTGGTTGCCTCCCACATGCACGCCCATGGGGGAGGGGAGCGAACTTGCAACTCAGGTACATGCCCTAACTCTAACCCTCAACCTTTCCGTGTGGGCTCTAACCACTGAGTGCACTAGCCAGGGCCCCTACTCAGCTCCTTAGAGGCTTTTCACCTGCCCTTTCCTTCTGCCCCATGTGGCCCAGTATTCTGCACAGGTCCCGAGGAGAAAGCTGGTAGTGTGTTTGAAGCCCCTCAAGTTGCCTCCAAGTACCCTGCTAGTTCTTCTGTCCCCCACCCACAGATTTAAAGCCTGAATTGTCAGCCTCCTGTCTATGCCCAAAATCAATAAACATCCTGCAGGGTAAAGGAAGTAAAAGAGGGTCAGTCCACGAGATTGAGGCTCTCCTTTCCAGAATTTCAGTCCCTTAACTTCCAGTTGCATCAGAAACTTTCTGCTACTTTCTAACAGATATTTTCTATATTTTATTGTGTGTGAGTGTGTGTGTGTTTTTCTGTTTTCTTTTGCTAGGAACATTGCCACTCCATTAGCTATCCATTACACCTTGAAACATAGTTCTAATCCAGTGAAGTAAAAAGTTCAAGAAAAATGTCTACAATTAATAAACTTGCAGAAAACTGAGCCTGAGATTTAGGATTTAACAGATAAATCTAGTGACTTCCCATTTTTCCATAAGTCAATATTTTGTTTTTATATATATTAGCAATAATATTTATCATTTTGTTGACATTTATTATATACCTGGCAGTGTTTCAGGAACTTTATACACGCAATCTCTTTTAATCCTCTCATCAATACTATGATGCGGGCCAATTATTCCCATTTTTCAAAGAGGTTATTGAGACACAGAAAGGTCACACAGCTAGTGAGAAGGAAAGCAGAGGCTTAAGACTGAATCTTTTCTCAATCACTAAGCCAAACTACCTCACGGGTGAACCACTTTTACAATGAACTGCCTGTTGTGTGTGTCACAATTGCTCTCCCAATGACGGAGTAAACTTCCTAGGACTCATTCATGTGTTATAATATAAAATCACTCTTGAAGTTATAGCCCTCGGGGCATTGTGGTTGATTGGTCACATTGGCTAAAAGCTCTGTTTTGAAACTCAAACCTTAACATGCAAGCCTCTAAGGAGAGGTTGTTGATCACTTTTTTCTGGAATGCGTCCATCAGAGATTAGCCATTCCAGGAAGATGGGCTCTGAACATTGCTGCCTGGTGGAAGGTTCTAGTTCACAGGGCCCTGTTTCTATGACAGAGTACCGTGAGGGAATCCTCAGGCTCACTATACTCTTGTTGTGGTGCGGGAACTGCAAGTAGAGCAGAAACAGTTGTGGAACAATCAGGGCCGAGGGGCCATAGACAGCCTCTCAGACTGAATGGAGGCAAATGCGTTACCACTGGTTCAGAGCTGGTGTGCCTTGTTCAGAATGACTGTCAGATGTGGGAATAGACATATTTTGAATTAACTTATGGATAGATGCTTATACCAGGGTCCCAAACAACCCTCTACCCTCTCCCCATACACACATACACACATACACGCACACATGATCGTCACATTAGACAAACTCGGGGTGGTGGTGGATGAGAAATGCTGATTTTACTGAAAATACTAAGAGATTAGGATTGTGTTAGAAGATGGATAGGAATTTGGTAGAGAATGTAAGTCAATATAGAAGAATAGTTATTTTTATTCAGACCTGAATTCGTAATCTATGAACACCATATTGCTAAACTTCTAGGCTAGATAGATTTAAGCATAAGATACAACAAGGATCCAAGAAAGGATTTTCTGATGGGTAACTTAAGCAAGGTTATGAAAGAGAGAAGACTTAGTCCTCCCAATAAGAAGAGACAGGACAACAGGGAAAGAGATAAGCATTTAATCCTATGAAAGTCTATGAAATGGCCCCATTTCATATGAGAGCAACTAGAGTCTTGAATAAATTAGGCAATTTGCCCAGATCTCAGAGCTATTGAGTGTTAGGTCCAACAATCAGTTCTGGGGATATGTAGGTTGAAAGATGTTGCCTTTGTGCCAAATCCCACTGCGTCTCTAGCCGTGAAAACAAATGGGTAGACCTTGGTGACCTGCAGTTATAGGAAAGGAAATATTATGTTTCTTTTTTCCTGTGGTTATTTTTTTTAATAAAAAAGATTTATTTTTATCTTTGTCACAAGTTTGAATATGATGGATCTAGGTGTGTTTACTTGATAGATTGTTCTTATTTAAAATTTAGTCAATCTGCTTAGGATTCTCAGAGGTTCCTAGAATTTGGCTTAGCGAATTTTGGAAGTTCTTAGCCATTAAATCCAAAATATTTATTTTTATGATACAGTTTCTCTCTCTTCTTATTCTGGCACTTCAATTACATGTATGTAAGCCATTGATATTGTCTTACAGCTCTGTGAGGCCTTGTCCTCTTTTTATTTGTTTATGTTTATTTCTCACTGTAACTATTAAGCTATCTTCAAGTATGATTATTGTTTCATCCGCTGTGTCCTGTCTACTGATGAACATGGTGAGGAATTATTCACCTCTGATTTTGTGCATATTACTTATAGCAATGCCATTTCACTCCTTTTTATACATTTCATATTTCATCTAAAATTCCCCCATTGCTTCTTTAACATTATTAAAACTATGTTAAAGTTTCACCCTGAAACTTGTAGTTCCAACATATAAATGATCTCTGGTTCTCATAATATAGACTATCTCTTAGACAATGGGGTATTTTCTCCTTGTGTTTGTGTGTGTTCTGTAATTTTTTAATTGAAGTTTGAACAGTGTGTATATATGAAAAGGAAAGTATAGGCAAATTATATCTACGCCCTGCAATGGACATGTCTTCCCACTGAGATTGTAAATGGGTAACTTAAGCAAGGTTATGAAACAGAGAAGGTTGAGTGATTCTAATCAGAAATTGAGCTGGCTTGGGTTTTGTTGTTGCTGACATTAGTCTCAGTGCACCAAATCCTTCCAATCCATCCACTTGTGTGTTTAGTGTAGGGTCTGGTATATCACAGGGCTTATTCCTGACATTCCCAATCTATCTTCAGCTTTCAGGAGTCCCTGAATTTGCACAGTGCCTCAGGGTTATTTCTCCTTGCTCTGGTTCCTCTCAGCAATAGACTGCCATTGCTTGTTCCTTGTGGCAGGATCGAGGGGAGAGTTTCAAATCTCCTTGTCCAACCTCAGTTTTAGGTAACCTTGTGGACCTCAAGGTGAGGACATGGATCTTTCTCAATATTCTCACTCTTTCAAAACAGCAAGCACTGTCTTTAATTGCAGTGTGTCTCTGGTGGCAAAGATTTTCCTGCTGCACCTGCAGTGGTAGGAGAGGTCTGCTTGCTTTGAATTGGTGCAGGATCCTAAACCCTAGAGAATTCCCTGCTCCTTTACCAAGGTCAGATGGCTTTAGCTCCTGCCACTCTCTGAAAAACAAGAGATCTTGCTTGCCCTTGTGCATGTGAGAGGTGTTTTTTATTATTGTTTTTTAATGCATCCACCACAGGAGATGGGTTTTCTTTCTGTCTCTCCTTCTAAAGTGGTATATCTATGCCTGAGCCCAGGCAGGTGTTTGTGTCTGTGTGAAAAGTTTTCTGCCCCTCTCCCAGTGGATTCAAGCTTTGACTTCTATTAGAGAAGTATCTTGGAGGGCAGGGAGATTTTTAAAAAATTCTTTATTGTTTAAAGTATTACATAAGTCTCCTTTTCCCCCCATTGACCTCTCCCCGGCTCCCCCAGCACATGCCCTGACCCCCGCTACTCTCTGTGTCCATTGGTTATGCTCATATGCATGCATACAAGTCCTTTGGTTGATCTCTTAGCCCCTCACCCTCCCGTCCTCCCTCATAGGTTGGACAGTTTATTTGATGCTTCTCTGACTCTGGTTCTGTTTTTGTTCATCAGTTTATGTTGTTCATTATATTCCACAAATGAGTGAGGTCATGTATCTTTCTCTGACTGGCTTATTCCGCTTAGCATAATGCTCTCCAGTTCCATCCATGCTGTTGCAAATGGTAAGAATTCCTTCTTTTTTTACAGCAACGTAGTATTCCATTGTGTAGATGTACCACAGTTTTCTAATCCACTCATCTGCTGATGGACACTTAGGCTGTTTCCAAATCTTAGCTATCGTAAATTGTACTGCTATGAACATAGGGTTGCATATATCCTTTCTGATTGGTGTTTCTGATTTCTTGGGATATATTCCTAGCAGTGGGATCACTGGGTCAAATAGAAATTCCATTTTTAATTTTTTGAGGAAACTCCTTACTGTCTTCCACAGTGGCTGCACCAGTCTGCATTCCCACCAGCAGTGCACGAGGGTTCCTTTTTCTCCGCATCCTCGCCAGCACTTGTCATTTGTTGATTTGTTGATGATAGCCATTCTGACAGGTGTGAGATGGAACCTCATTGTTGTTTTGATTTGCATCTCTCGGATGACTAGTAACTTTGAGCATGTTTTCATTTGTCTCTTGGCCTCCTGTACGTCCTCTTTCAAAAAGTGTTTATTTAGGTGCAGGGACATTTTATGCTTATCCTCCAGCCGCAGAAGTGTGCTTGCACCACCTGGCAGGGCTGTTTCCACTCTCCTGCCCTACCGACAGTCTTCCTTATGAGCATCTAGTCAAGGCCCATGAAGAAGAGCTTTTGAGTGTGTATTTGTGAACTCCTCCTGAGTCTTTTCAGCTCCCAGTTATGTTAAACTTTTATGCTAGCACACATTTGTCCTTTAAAAATCCATTACAGTTTTACCTGATGTTTTCTTAACTTTATGGCAGACACTTTTCCTTCCCTGTTCTATAAACAGTGGCATAGTTCAAGTGTTCTGCCTCTCCTTGGAGGAACTTATCACTCGTTGAAATTCAGTCCAGGTCTTACTGCCTTGCAATTTCAGCTATCTGATGGGCTATGAGAAAAGCTATAATTTCATAGATTGTTTGTTTTCCTTTTCTTGCTGTTTTGGCGGGAACAACATTATCTTTCAGCTTTCATTATCTAGAGTGAAAAGCGGAATTTTCTTCCATTTTGATATTCTGATGTCTGGTAACTAGAGAGTGACCTCAGTCTTCAGGTGCTCACTCTCTCTCTCTCTCTCTCTGAAAACATTACCTGTCATATAGAGGATATTCATATATCTAATTTCTGGGAAAGCTCTTAAAATAGGTCAGGCCCATGTTACTTTCTAGTGCCCTACTCAAGATAGCTCTGTGTGAACTGAGAAAATTGCCTCACTATATTTATTTTCATTAAATTAAAATGGATTGGAGCTGGGTTTAAAGGTCCTTTGACTTTAGTTGGTCCCCTAAATTTCTTGATTTTTTAACTTCTTGATATAGATAACAATACATTGTTTAGCACAGCCTGATTGAAAGGTTGGCTTTTCATTTTAGGGAAATTCTAAGCTTGTCTATACTAATAAAAGCCTATGTGGTCGTCATGCCCTCAGGCTGTGATGCCCTCACGCCTTAACAATCCATCACCAGGAGACTGGGTGTGCAGTGGGCACGCGCGGGTGGACGGGGCTGCATGAGTGGGGACTTGACGCTGTGTGTGCGGCACGGGAGGCTGGTCCCGCAGCTCTGGCCTACCTCTTTGACATACCTCTTTGGGGTAATCCATCGAGGAGCTTCGGATGGGTGGGTGGGACCTACTTCTTTGGAGAGATTGATTGTGGGGCTTCTGCACTGTGAGACTGTGAGAAGGCACAGGCCAGGCTGGGGGACCTCCCCCTCCCCGAGTGCATGAATTTTGTGCACCAGGCCCCTAGTAATAATATAAAATGCTGATTTGTGTACATATCTTTATGTTATAGCTTTACAAAAAATATTGACTTTTAATATGAAGTGTCTCTTTACTTGGTTTTGGTCAAATATTAGTCAAAGGAAAAAAATTATGCCTGAAACAAAATGATAGGGTGTGGAAATTCTAAATCTTTTGTTTCAATCCCAGTTTGCATCCTAGTCTTAAAATTTACTGTTTTAAAATGAGTTTTTTTAAAGTTATATAAGTTGTTGCTATATTTCTAGATCTCAAGATCAGACAACACCTTCATATATAAAAGAACAAACAGAATTTTAAAACTAGCTCCAAAAATAAATCCCAAGTAAATAGAACTCAATTAACAACACCCAGATAGTTTATGTAAACCCACCCATGTTTAAAATGTGTATGTAATAAATAAGGATATATCTGCCTAGATCTAACGTCATACCATATTTCCAACTTTAGTCTTTGACCACATTTTAAACTTAAATCTAAATATTGAAATATTAGTTGGCCCCTTTGTGGAGTGTTTTGGGATATTTTGGGCCCAAGTATTTAACCCAAGTATTCCTGCTTTTGATAGACAGTGGGAAGATGTTATTTGAAGTTAGACTAAAATTTTAAGTACGATTCTTCAAAAGTAAAGTGGGGAGAAAACTAACCTCTCTGAAGATTAGATGAAATATTGTATGAAAAGCACTAAGCTTAATATGTTGCCATTTTAAGACTTAATATTATTTTTCTTTCTCCTTATATGTCTTTTAATATAGGGATCATCATGATCTATTAAAATGAGTGTAGCTCTAGAGTTGGACAGAGGCTTGAATCCCAGCCCTGTCACTTATTAATTAGCTTGTAATATTAGGAAGCTACTTAACGTCTCTGTGTAGACATTTCTTGGCCCAAGTCTTTTAACAGAGGAGATGTAGAAGCGAGAACGAGGGCACTGGCTGTTGACTGCAGAGCACCACCACTGCCTTGGTGGTGGTTTTCACTGAACTTGGAGGGTCGAGGTATTGTGGGAGGGGTTACCAGCAGGTTGTTTGATTTGAATAAATCTGCACTGGTAGCAGCAGGGCAAGAAGCAGCAGCCCCAGTGGGACTGGCTACCATTGCTCTGCGCATATCTTCTCTATCCATGCACAACCCATCGCACTGGATGGGTTGGTACATGAGAACCAACTGCTGGCTCTGGGAGGGTGCAGGCGAGGTGGGTGCACAGTTTTTATAGTTTGGATTTTCTTGTTCACAGCTTTACAGTGATATTTAATTGTTCCCTTGCTAACTGTATGTCTGAAAATTGGTAATTAGATGTAGAAGCTTGGTCAGATTTCAGTTCACTTTTTTTTTAAATAATATGACATAGGCAAACCCTTGGGTGATCTCCAATAAGTGTGCCTTGTGTAATCTCTTATGGCAATTCTATGAGTCTCTAGAGTCTTAGTCTAGTTTGTCTTTTTCCTTGCTCAGGTTAAGTAAGGCAATTCCATTGAGCAGCAACTGTATATTTATCACTTTTTAAGGAAAACAAGTGCTACCTTTCATAAGAAGTTTAGAGGTACTTCTGGAGAGAAGAGATTTACAAAACAAAACAAATAAAATAGAGACAATCTACACTAATAAAAGAGAAATATGCAAATTGACTGCACCTCTGTGATGCCCACAAGCCAATCAGGAGTGAGTATGCAAATTAACCCAACATCAATGGCTGATTAATTTGCATAAGCAGGTGCGGAGCGGCTGGGGGTGGGGCAGCCACTTGCGCACGCACCAGCACCAAGTGGCCTGTGTCCTGGGGACCGGCGTCCTCAGGACCAAGGCCACTCAGCCTGTAGGCCTGCATGTAGGCCCAGAGGAGTTGGGGTCCCAGAACAACCCCCTGGCCACTCTGGGCCTGTGTGTGCAGGCACGGGGCAGCTGGGGGCAGTGCGGGAACATCCCTGGGACCCAGGCGCTCTGAGCTGGCGCGTGTGCAAGTGGCCGGGGGCGGGGTGGGAATGTCCTATGCAGTGAGTGAGCAGACGGTGGGGGACTGCTTGCCCCTTGCTGTAGCAGCAAGGGACAAGCAGTCCCTTGCAGTGAGCAAGCAAACAGCAGGGCCCTGCTTGCCCCTGGCTGTGGCAGTGAGGGGCAAGCAGTCCCCTGGAGGGCCCCCATAGAGAGCAGACACTAGGGCCCTGCTTACTCCTGCAGCAGTGAGCCAGAGAGCAGACAGCAGGGCCCTGCTTGCCCCTGGCCCCAGCGGCTAAGGGCAAGCAGGCCCCCACAGAGAGCAGACACCAGGGACTGCGGGGGGCATCAAGCAGGCAGGTCTGCAGAGAGCAGAGAACCACGGGGAGCAGGCCTAAGCCATTAGTAGGATATTCCCTGAAGGCTCCCAGATTGGAAAGGCTGCAGATTGGGCTGAGGGACCCCTCCCCTCCCTGTGCAGGAATTTTGTGCACCAGGCCCCTAGTAACTTAATAATTAATTAATTAAGTAAACAGACAAAATCACAGCACTGTAAAGTTAGTACTTAACTGCCAAATCTACTTCTTTCTTTATTTTTACTTTAATTTTCTTTATTTATTGAATGTTCCTCCTTTTTTCTATTATATTTAGTACTGGAAAAATATGAGGATATGTCTATCAGACAATTCCAAGGAAGTGGGAGCTTGAAATGAAAACATTATTCTAGAATAGCAAAATTTAAGAGAATATTAAAGAGAACAAAATTTTACATATAAAATTTATACCAAGCTAATGAGTAGAAAATGTACCTCACTTTAATTTGTAAAGTTTATGATGGTGAACAGGTTTTTCTTATATTGTTTGGCTAATTTCATTTCTTTCTTTTTTTCCCCAGTTTTTTATGTGAAACTCTTTCTTGTATACTCTGTTTTGTTTCTGTTGAATTATTCATTCATCTTTGTCTTCCATGTTAATTAAAGCTTTTTTATATATTACTAGTGTCCCAGTGCACGGATTCATGCACATTTGAAAAGAAATTAATTAGAAGGTGGCTGGCAGGATGGGACTGGGTGAGATGGGCCGACACATGGCCTGGAGCCAACCTTCCATGGTTCCTTCCCACCTGCTGCACCTGGAGTGGCGCAGCGGCTTAAAGGGCATCTGCAGAGTGAGCCCGAGTGAGTGGGGTCCCTCTGGCAGGTGGGGTCCCTCCGCCTGGCCTGTGGGGATTGGGCTGAAACCAGCTCTTCTGACATCCCCCGGAGGGTCCCGGATTGTGAGAGGCCGGTTCTCTGGTGACACACCCTGGAATCAGGCTCTCTCCTCTCTGGTTCCAGGGTCCATCACCCGACAACCACCGCTGACAAGTCACTGCAGCTTGGCAGCTCCTGCATTGAGCATCCTCCCCCTGTTGATTAGTGCATGTCATACCTACTGGCAGGACTGTCGCTTAGCCTTTTATATATATAGATAAACCTTGTGTCCTTTTCTATCATGTTAGAAATATTTCTCAGATTTGTTTTATATACATTTCATGGCATTTCCCCTAGTACTTTAAACACTTTGTATAGCATCTGTTTAAAGGGTAAGAAAGTTCTTTCCCTTACCAATATTATAAAAATGATCCTGTTTCTAAGTGGACTGAATCCAGGCTTCCTGAGTTGAAGACTTGCTGCCATATGAAGAGGACAGCAAAGTGAGCCTGACAGGTTTACTCATGCTGTGACACCTCTGCATGGTGCCAAATGGGCTCCCAGAAGATTGGATTGGCAGGTCTTCCTCATGAGCTTCATCTTACATGAGTGGAGGTCCGACCTCACACCTGTACTGACTCATACAGAGCAGGTCTCCAGAGCCCTAGGGCAATTTCTCATATGCATACAGAGCAGAAAAATCTCCAGAATGGGTTCTATCTATGGACAACTGAGATAAAATATTCTTATTTGAGTTTCTTTTCCTATAGGCAATTAAGGTTATGTAAAAAAAAAAAAAGTTTCTTCCCATTGTTTCCTAATTTGCTCTAGTGTAATAGGTTACTGGTTAGAATCACCCCTCTTTTTGAGGCAAATACATATTGTGGTTTGATTCTTAAGTGATCATTAAGTGAAGGGATGTCTTCATTTATGGTATATAAACATCTCCAGACACTTGGGATGTCTTCTCCAAATATGCATGACAAATACTCTCATTTGGTTCTCATTCTCTGCAACTCATGCCAAATTTGCTGTTTGTACTTCACTTCTGAGGCTTCTCCCAACCACTTGCACTTGGGTCTTTTGTCACAGCATCCGTGACTGCTCACTGTTGGTGATCCTCTTGAACGCTGGTTGGAACCAGATAGAAATGGATGCCCATCCTGGCCTTTCCTCTTCACAAGTGCCTGATCTGAGGCAGGCTACTGAATTTCTCTCAGCCTCAGTTTCCTCACTTAGAAAATCAGTAAAACTCTCAATATCACAAATTTACTGTCACTGCTGTGATTATTCCTATTCACATTATCATCAGATCATTATAGTGCATTGATAATGCTGGTCAGGTTAGTGAACAGTACAGTAAGTTATTGTCCCCACACACAAGCCCCACTTTCTTTCCTTAATTCCAAAGCATGTTTATTAAGCTCCTTAAAGATATTTCATGCACTCTTGCATTTCCTCAGTCGTTAACATATTGCCTTATGTAATTTGATATTTCAATACTTTTTCAGGAGGACAGCTTACTTAGGTTAGATAAATGGTTTCCCTTAGTCTATTATAAGGCAGTCTTTTTTAATGGAGAGACTTTTAGCTAACTCTGGAGAAATGTTTGCTGTTACAAATAGAGAGTGCTATTGGCATCTAGTTGGTATAGGTCCAGGATGCTGCTAAATATCCTAAAATATGTAGGCTATACACACAACAAAGAGTTATCTGGTCCAGAATGTTCCCTGTTCTAGTGGAAAATATGACCTTGGAGTTAGATCCACCTTCCAGTCCTGACGTATTTGTTCACATACTTTGTGATCTTGGAGAAGTTGGTTGACTTCTATGCACCTAGCTTCTGCATGCATAAGATAATGGCATTATTTACTTTTATTTTGGAAACTAAAATAATACTTGTAAAACATTTATTTCAATGTTTGATCCATAGAAGGTACTCAAACATGAACTTTCCTTGTACTCCCAAAGTTCTGTCTGGCATAAAATACTATAAAACTCGATCTAGAGAGAGCGATGAAAGCAGGTACTCTTGTCTTAATAAGACCCAGGGAATCTTTGGGTCTTAATAAGACTCAGGGATCTGGCTGGTCTCTGGAAACAAAAAAGGGACAGTCCTAATCAAAAGTGTGCTCATGGAGAGAGAAGGAAAACAAAAGTTAAGGCTTCTCCTCTAAACTCCTTTGGCCTCTGCCTCCCAAACAGAGACCACTTTAAGAGAAGCTGAAACTTGCCAAGCACAAACAGAGAAAGAGGTCAATTCCACTCATTTCCTGAGCTCAGTAAGCATCCACAAAATTGACTATTTGTGTAATTGATTTCATAGGATCACAGAGGCTTACTTTTACCAAGATGGTTATAGTGAGGCTAGCATCTCCAAAGGAGACGGTGAGCATCCAGAGAATCAGGGCACAGCCCAGTGAGGGGGCCACACAGGTGTGCACACTACAGCCCACTGGTCCCGCTTCAAGGCCCCGGGCCCATGCTGGCAGTGAGCTAGACTGGGCTCTTGGAATCCATGGGCTGTTCACAGGGGGCTGGAGCATTTGGAGTTTAGGAGCTGAGGAGCCGTCCTGGGCCCTGTGACCATGGGTCCTTCTTGTTCACTGTAACAGTCTCAGGATCAAACACAGTCCCTGGCACAGGGTAGGTGCTTAATAACTGGTTACTGAAAGACCTCACAGAAACGCTGGAACAGAATGCTCCTGAGCGGGCCTGGTAACATTTGACAGTGAACCCTGAGGGGAACTCTGGGCAGAGACCAAGGCAGTCGCCTCCAAAACGGGGCAGGTGGTGTGTGGAGGCTTTGGAGCTGCATAACTCAGGACCATGTTAGGAACATTCCTGAAGGATAATGCCTCCTCCAAGAAATGAGGCTTTAGGCTTCCCATAAAAGGGAAAACTGCAAAATCAAGTGAATTCCATGCCTCACGTTAACGCAGGTACTGAAGGGCACCCCAACTAGGGAGGAATAGAAATGACACGTCAGAGTGAAAAATAGCCAAACTCAATGGAAGGAAACAACTAGTTAGAAGAGTTAATGAATTCCCCTTTCAAAGCATGTGTTAATAACTAACATTTTAAAAATGCTTACCATGTCCTCTATACCGAGCTAAGCACTTCTCACACATTGTATTTTAACCTCACAACAACCCTTATGATATAGAACCTGTTGTTATTCCCATTCTATAGATGAGAAAATCGAGGCTCAGAGAGGTTTCGTGATTTTCCCACGGTCACAGAGTTAATAGTAAGTCGTTAAGTCAGCGTGAGTCCAGTCTGGATTCGTAACCATTGTGCAATGCTGCTGATCTACTGTTCAGGGAACAGGTGCTCAAGGTCACAGGTGCTCCATGCATATCAAATTGGCTCCGAGAAACCAGTGTGTTATACAGAGCTGTCTGAAGATTATGCTCTCTGTTTGTTCCTCTAGATACTATAAAACCTGTCTCTAGATTGCGAATGACCAGTAGGAATGTCCCTAGGTTTCGTGGTGCGGGCCTTTCTGCTGTGCGCTGTATTTACAGCAAAGATGCTCTTGTGGGCATTGTTAATTAAATTAAACAATGTCCTCTTTGTGAGGCCCCAGAGAAATGATTCTTTGATTTTTAATACCAGAGATAATTGTGCTTTTCCTAATGCTTCTGGTTGGCCTTCCTCTTTTCACATCAAATCATGTAAACACTCATATTTCCTCCTTTGTTTTGGCTGCCAAAAATGTATGGCCACTCACCTGGAAATGTATAGGACCTTACACTGCAGGTGTCCACTGAGGCAGAGATTTGCCAAGCAGTATTTTCCACCTGAGAGGATGCTCCAAGAAATTCCCTGGCCTCCTGCTGTTTCAACATCCTGTTCATGGGGAAAGTCCTGGCAATTGAGCAGGGGATGAAGGTGAAGGCGGGGGGAGGGGGCGAGTAAGAGGTTTTAAGCACTAGGCTAGGGCAGGGCTACACAGACACAGAGGACACATTTCCCTGCCCTCAAGGAGTTCATGGCTTTGTGGGAAAACATGCAGCTTTAATTTTTAAAAGTTGCATTCAAGTTGCGTTGGGAACATGAAGGAGCACCCCATATTCTGTCAAGGAAAATTAAGAATTTTACTACAGGACCTGACAATTGGACAGGACCTTAAAGCCAAAGGAAACAAAATTTATTGAACACTGTGTACACTTCTTTAGGCAGGTTAGTGTATTGAGTCCTCGTCACAACTTTAAAAGACAGCTGTGCCTCCCCCCACTTTTTAGATAGATGATAAAAGCGAGGCTCAGGCATCAGGCGTTTACTTAGGGCCATATAGGTGTGATGTCTGAGGCTGAGCTTTCACCTAGATGTGTCTTCCACAAGATCTCTCCCTCATGCATCAGGGCTACCCAGGCCTGATGAGGCCTTCGAACTGAGAATGTGTGCTCTATGTTTGGTTTGGGGAAGTAGGGCAGCAGGTAATAACCAGGAATGCAGGTGAATGTTTGTGTCCTTTGTGCGGGCAGAGGAATGGGATGAATGGTTTCTCAGGGTGTTTCCCAGCTTATTTTCTGGACATGCTCATCCCAGAGCACCGTGATCAATGTGCCTGTTGGTGTAACTGCCTCTCAGCTGCACGCTGAAGAGTTTAGATCAGCTACATTGAAGCTCAGTGAGGGAAAAAATCAGGTCACTCTTGTTCTTCCTGTACACACAGTGCCTGGCCTATAAAAGGCAGCACTATTCATTAACTATTGACGGGGTGAACACATCAATCATTAAATAAGTATATTAGAGTTACTGGTTCAAAATTTTAGGTAGTCATTACAAATTTTTAAAATATATTTTTATTGATTTCTGAGAGGGAGAAGGAGAAAGAGATAGACACATCAATGATGAGAGAGAATCATTGATAGGCTGCCTTCTGCACACCCCACACTGGGGATCGAGTCCGCAACCTGGGCATGTGCCCTAACCTGGAATCGCACCATGATCTCCTGGTGCATAGGTCAACATGCAACTACTGAGTCATGCCAGCCGGGCTCATTAAATATTTTGAATGAAGAAAAAGCTTACTAGAACTGCATTTAATCTAGGAAGACTTCTTGACAAACCCAACTCCAATTCTTGCCCATCCCAAAATAAACACAAAATTTCTACCAGGCCATTACTATAGTTCTGTACGTCTCCTATCAGAGCAGTGATGGGCCATCCTGCTCAGCTGGCCATCTTCCCAGTTCCTCTGGAAGCATTCTGAAGGCAGAAGCTATGGCTCCCTTAGTCACCCTTGTATTCATGGTGCCAGGCAAGTGCCTGGCATAAAGTAGGGTTGTTTGGTTAACTATGAATTAGTTTTCTTTGATTATCATATTAGGTGATTTACAAGCTTTTAAAAGAGAATAAACAGTCCAGACAAAAGCTAAAAAAAAATACTTTGCGATGCTCTTAAAGAAAATTATACACACAAGCTAACCTCCCCCTCCATGCACAGAGATGAAAACAAATCACTAAAGTTCTGAGATGGCACCTAAGAAGCAGAATGAGGCCTTTCAAAAGCAAAGCAAAGCAAAACTAACACAAATAGGTTAGTATTCAGGATTAGCTCACCTGGGAGCCACCTCCTTTCCCCCCATTGCCCTAGTTCCTTCTTTCTGTATTTCTGGTGCCTTCTCTTCTGAGCTGCTGCCCTCTAAGGGTCAGACTTCTCACTGCGGGGGGGAAGGTTTCTGCTTTGTTCATCCTCTACTTACCTTCATTCTTCCCAGGAAGCGCATGGCTTTTATCTCTTATTCCTCATAACCCTTTGGCTAGGTTTTCCCAACTCGCAAACTGCTTTATATTTTCATCCTAATTATCACGTTTTTAAAGATAAACCATCTATGTGAGTGTTTTCTTACTTTTTTACACTGTTTTACTTTTTCTATCATAAAACCTATGGGAAGTCATCATATAAATGACTGATGTTTCTCTTCCTAGTCACTAAACATTTTGAAAGTGATTTGAAAATATCTAGATATCTTTATACCTATCTCAATTCCTAGGACATTTGAGTGGTTGCTATGTATTATATGTTAATATTATTCACAGAACTGAGTATCTGTTGCTTTATAAATATAGCTATTGAAGATTAACCTAATATGGGTTATTTATAAATGATCAAAGCTAAGAAATATACATAGTATTTACCATTCTTTTAGATTTACAATTTAAAGTGGACTATCATATCAGCAAATCCTCACAACAGACTTATGGAGTAGTGATGATCTTTAACCCATTTTATAGAAGAGGAAACTAATGCTCAGAGTGGTTTGTTCAAATGCAATGGTCAGCCTAGGTCTTTTGTCTACATATTATTTCTTACATTGTACCACTTGGGGGACATTTAGAACCAGACAGTCCTGACTTTGGGAAAAAGGATCCTTCCTCCCCTCCCTCTCGGCCCCCCCCCCCCCCCGTGTTGTTCTGGAACATGGTAGTCTGAAGGGATGTCCTGATGATTTCCTGCCATCACTTAGGTCTGTGCCTTTGCACACATCGTCCCTCCTGCCTGGAAACCCTGTTCCCACCTCCACCCCGAGAAACCTGCCTGTCTTTGTGTTCAGACACCACTCTCTGCGAAGCATACCTATCCTCCTGGATGAAGTTAGTGCCTTCTTAATGGCCTTCAGCTCCTTGCATATCTCTCCATTACCGGATTTATCACCTGGAATGTCTAGTGAGATTTCTGTCTCCCCAAGTGTGCTTTAGGCAGCTAGGCAGCAAAAAGCATGTCATGTCCAGTAGTTGCTCAGTGAATCCTAGTTGAACTGAACTACTAGTAGGTTTCTTAGCATTAAAACCATATTTGAGGAATTCCTGGGTGATATTTATTTTCGTCTTGCCTTTTTTTCTAAAATTCATACTGACATTTCAGGTGACCTACCTGCTTCAGCTAAAGCCAGGAAGTTGAAGTATTATGTGTTTTATTTATACATTATGTAAAAATTGGGGCTGATGGAATGCAGAAAACTACTTAGAGATGTAGCAACTCAAGGAGACCTTTTTCCATCCTAGCCTTGGTTTTTCAGGCCCTCATAGAACCAGGTGGAAATGGAAGGAGGGCCTTTCTAATGTGAGTGACTGCTAGTCCATGTACAAGAAAAAGTGCCTCCTTCAGAATACCTACCCGTTCAGAGGTGTGGCCTGGTGTGGGCCAGACACTGCACATGTATTCATTCTTACAACAATCTTGGGAGGCGGCGTGACATCTTCAGTCTTCACAGTTTATGAAAGTGAGGTGAAGAGAGAGTTAAAATGACTTGCCCAAGTTCATGTGCAATGGGAGATATGAAATTTACAAGGAGTTCTGATTTCAAAGTGGGTCTGCTTTCCACTATCCCAATGGCCTTTTCTTGCTGTATGTGCAGCAGTGTCATAACTAATAATGCCTTTCTCATCTCAGTCATTTATTCAGATTATTTTTCCTCTTGGCCAGTGGCTCTGCTGTGGGAAGAACATGCTTAAACCCTTTTCTCTAACAGGGCACCTGGCTGAGAACTAAAGTGGCTATTTGTCTTTGGCAAACCTTTGGGTAATGAAGGCTTTTAATAAAACTCATTTAAATTCTCTGGCCTGGTCTCATGGCCCCAACCTCCTGATCTCATTTGGTTTTAACCTTGCTTTTCTGTACCAGTGTGGGTGACATTCCTGCTGGTTTTGATAAATGTGCCTTTCTCACTGGACACAGCTTTCTGGTGACTTTCACTTTGTTGGTGGTTTTCCCATAGGCGGTGGTGGGAGGGATATAAAATTCACGTTAACCCCCACCCCTTATTTTGTCAGCCAAAGGCCAAGCCTGGAAGAGCCCTGTGCACTGAAAGCACTCCATGCTGACTTCACAGGTGACCTCATTTCTTTTAGGCCTCTGGGGAGTTTTACCTAAAAAAAAAACAACAAAAAAAACCACAGCTTTGAGGAAAACTGCCCAGGGCATGGTTGTCAATGCAGCACTGAGAGTTCAGTGTCAGGAATCTTGGAGGAAAGAGGAAATTAGAGAGCCAAACAGCACCCTTCTCTTCACCTTTAAAAAAAGAGAATATCTGTTTGATAGAATTAAAATGCAGATCTAAATAAGCTTTTGAGTAAAAGAGACATTGGTTTGAAATCCAGTTCTACCGTTACCTGTTTGGTTTAGTGGTTTTGTAATGTAGGACATGCAGTAAAATTTATAGGAAGTTTCCAGCCATTCTTTCTTCAACTGTTTTCTTCATCATCAAACTTTTTCTCATCACTTTCTAGGACTCTGACAACACAAATATTATAACGTTTCTATTGTCCTAAAGGTCTCTGAGACTTTTTCAATCTCCTTTCTCACTGTTCCAAGTGTATAATTTTATGTATTCATCTTAAAGTTTTCTGACTTTTTTCTCTTCTCTATTCATTTCCATTTCAATACTGAGCCCAATTAGTGAAGTCTTTATTTCTGTCATTGTATTTTTTAGCACTAAGATGACCATTTGGTCCTTCCATACATCTTTCAATTCTTTGCTGAAACTTCTATATTTTCATTTTGTTTCAAAGGCTTTATTTTAAAGACTTTGTCAGATAATTCCAACATCTCTCACCTCAGCCTTGGCATTTGTCGATTTCGTCAACGTGAGTTGAGGTGTTCTTTGTTCTTCATATGCTGCCTAATTTTGAATTGTAGAACTGCATCCTATTTAAATATTATAGAAAAACTTTATATTTTGTTTTATGTAGCTTCAGTCTGCAAGTCAATCCTGCCTTCTGGATTCTAATGTCTCTTGGGTTTTCAAAGCCTTTGCTTCTATCTGTCTTGTGTGTGCTCCATCTGAGTGGTGATGCATCTTGGTTCAGTTCTCCAACATTTTGCTACTTAGAATCAGATGTATGCGTGCACAGCTTTGGGTTTAGCTCAAGAGTTTATAAGCAATTTTCAGTGGGATTATTTTCCTGAAATCCTTCCTGTCCTGATCTCTTTGATAGTTTCTAGTTCCCTGGGAGTCACTTTTTGTCCTCATGCCTCAGAGAGACAGAGAGATGGGGCGGGGGGGGGGGGGGGGGGGAGGGGAGGACTTAGACAAGGGTGCTGTATATTTAGATAAATAGAGGTTCCTTTATGTTCCCCTCAAATTAGTGAAAGAGAAAATGTTAAGATTAAGAACTTATACATTTTTTTTTTATTTCAGAGAGGAAGGGAGAGGGAGAGAGAGATAGAAACATCAATGATGAGACAGAATCATTGGTTGGCTGCCTCCTGCACGTCCCACACTGGGGATGGAGTCCACAACCCTCACCGGGAATCGAATCGTGACTTCCTGGTTCATAGGACGTTCAACCACTGAGCTACGCTGGCTGGGCAAGGTTAATAATTTCTGAGTCCCTGTTTTGATTTCCTCCTTTCTTCCTGTTTTTGGGAAATTACCAGAAGACAAGCCTCTCCCCTGGGTGCAGTACTAGTATCTGCTAGTTATGACCTTGTTGTAATTTGTCATATTTATAAGAAAAAACAATACTTCACAGAAAGGGTGGATATTGGTTTTAAGCAAGATGGGCCAAGCTTAGTGCTGCCCTTCCTTTAGCTATCTGCATGTCTATCTTGAACGAGAAAGAAAAGCATATTCAAATGCCCTATGTGAAGTCTTTTGTTTAGAATTTCTGCTTGTTTGTTCCTGGGCTCAGGGCTGTTTTGTTTATTGAATATGACCAGATTCAGGCAGAAGATTGGAAAAAGCAGTGCAGGGTGTATTTCAATAGTGCTTGAGCACTGAATTTGGAGAATAAGAGCTGTATACAAAATCTGTCCACTGCTGCTCAACTTCATGGCCTCTGGACATTTTATACTGATCGCAATGAAAAAAAAAATTTTTTTTTTAACCTACGTCTTGTCTCAGAGAGTGGATTTCTGTATAATTCTGGAAAACCCTAAAAAGTCCCTCATCTATTTCCTCCTCTCTCCTTTCCTGCCTCCATCCTGCCATTGCTCCTTTCTCTCCCTTTTTTCTTCTTTTCCAGAAACACCGACTTGGCACCTTCTTTATGCCTGTCACTTTCTTAGACATTGTAGACTATACAAAAGTGGATGACATAAAACTGATCTAGCTAGGAGTGTTGTCATCTATTAAAAAAAAAGGCATGAGCACATGAACGAGTTGAAACAATTCTGGAACAATACACATTCCAGTGTGGCAATGACTCAGAGAAATGGTCCTTCTAGATAATTTCTGATCTCCTTAGAGTTAGTCAGTGGCTCCCAGACTTACTTTTGCACAGGTTTCTTCCTCTCTAACAGCAACAACAAAAAAGACAGAAATTCACTTATTGCTAAGAGTGTGAGGTGTGTGGTGGAAGATCTTTTATTGAAAACTAGAGGCCCAGTGCACAAAATTTGTGCATGGTGGGGGGTGTCCCTCAGCCCAGCTTGCACCCTCTCCAATCTGGGACCCCTTGAGGGATGTCTGACTGCCCATTTAGGCCTGATCCCACTAAATGGGCAGTCGGACATCCCTCTCACAATCCAGGACTGTTGGCTCCCAACTGCTCACCTGCCTGCCTTCCTGATTGCCCCTAACCGCTTCTGCCTGCCAGCCTGATCACCCCCTAACCACTCCCCTGCCAGCCTGATTGATGCCTAACTGCTCCCCTGCCAGCCTGTTTGCCCCTAACTGCCCTCCCCTGCAGGCCTAGTCACCCCTAACTGCTCTCCCCTGCAGGCCTGGGTCCTCCCCAACTGCCGTTCACTGCAGGCCCGGTCACCCCCAACTTCCCTCCTCTGCCAGCCTGGTCACCCCCAACTGCCCTCCCTTGCAGGCCTGGTCCCTCCCAACTGCCCTCCCCTGCTGGCCATCTTGTGGTGGCCATCTTGTGTCCACCTGGGGCAGGATCTTTGACCACATGGGGGAAGCCAATTTCTGTGTTGGAGTGACAGTCAATCTGCATATTACTCTTTTATTAAATAGGATAGAGGCATGGGTGGGGGCCAGCTGGTTTGCCCTGAATGGTGTCCCAGATCAGGGTGGGAGTTCCCTTGGGGTGTGGGACAGCCTGGGCGAGGGGCCTGTGGTGGTTTGCAGGCTGGCCACAGTCCCTGGTGACCCAAGTGGAGGCCCTGGTATCTGGGATTTATTTATCTTCTATAATTGAAACTTTGTGGCCTGGAGTGGAGGCCTGGGCCAGCAAGGGCAAGCGGAAAGCTTGGCTTCCTCCATTGCCAGGGAAACCCAAGCTTCCCTCCTGCTCTCTGTGGCCGCAGCCATCTTGGTTTGGTTTATTTGCATATTTGCTCCTGATTGGCTGGTGGGCATGGCTTGTGGGCGTGGCTTGTGGGTGTCATGGAGTGATGGTTAATTTGTATATTACTCTTTTATTAGGTAGGATGCATGTGCTACTTGTGTTTCAAAGGTTGTTGCTACCCCAAACTTAGCTGTATTATCAAGTTGCATTTTCTTATGTTTTCCTCTGTGGTGACATTTCTGTTCATAGCCTCTGAGCCAAGTCTGGAGACAGCTCATTGTTTAGTAAGTCTTGAGATCTGGGTCAGGCATTATCAGGGCCACAAGAGAAGACTACATGAGTGCCCTGTTTTACTGACTCTTGCTTCATTCCCAGCAGAGTCCCAGGAGGTCTCAACTCTCTTCTCTGTCTCTCTTCTCGAGATGACACTGTAGGCAGCCAGCATCCCCGCAGGTCTGCTAACCTAACAGCTTCTGTCTGCTCCCAGTAATTAGGGTGAGAGAGCTGACACAGATCTCCCTGGGAATCCCCAGTCTCCCCGGTACTCTCCCTGGCTTCCCCAGGCACTGCGCCTGGGAATTACCCTCCTGTTATGTCATTCAGGAGGGCGGGTGTCCCATGATGCCATCCTCTGGCATGACGGACTTGGGTGCTCTGAGGGAACCTGAAGGCTGATCGTGTCAGGGAGGGATAATGAGCCCGGGAAGGAAGAGAGCCCTTAGGAATCACCTGAGGATACTGCCAGGCTTCTCCCACCCTGGCTTCTCAGCATGGCCCAGGGAAGCAATTAACACTGGGCATCGGTGGTGGAGCAGGGCTGTGTGCAGGCATGGCTGCTCGGTTTAGCGGTGAGCAGGGCTGGCTCCCATACAGGCTGGCTGCGTGGGAGAACGTGATGCCTGGTGAGAAGCTGCCTTCTGCTGGGAAGCCTATGACCTCGGATTCAATACACATATTGAACACAGATGGGATAAAAAGGCCTTAACATTTTTAGAATATGGACCAGCTTTTCAATTTGTTTGCATGGGTCTATTACATGTGTCTCTAAACCCCACTCCCTTCTTTGAGTTACGGGTTTTGGTGGATTTCTGTTTCCAGAATCTGGCTCTCCATTTTAATGAGGCAGGAAGAAGAGCTCCTGCCCCGGATGGATTGTGGCAGTTCCCAGCAGGATCAGTAGGGTCCCACTGTCAGGTGTCAAGTAGAGGCTGCTCAGCTCCCTGGAGCCTGTCAGACACACACACACACACACACACACACACACACACACACGCCACAGAAGGAAAGCAGCCGCGTTGTGAAAGTCTCGGTAGGAGAAACAATGTTTAGAAAATACATTTGGCTTTTTTTTTCTTATCTAAGTGCTGTTTGTGTTGGAATAGGAACTCCAAAACACATCATTTTCAGATCTATTCAATAACTAAAATTTTTCTCAATGTCTTGGCACAAGCATGGAGCATTATCACCCATATGATCAACAACCAATTCATTCAATTAATCATTTATTTTTCTTAAAATGCTACTTGAGCTAATAATATTCTATGTGCCAAGCTCTAGACATTAAATTAGGAAAGGCTCATTCCTTTTGTTAATGGCACTCTGAATCCTTTGGGTATAACATGCAAGAAAACTTATCATTTTAATCCAGTATAATGTGTATTGACAGAGGCATTATTCAATGAATCAGAGTATAAATGAGGCACAAGAAACCAGATGGAAGGAGGCCAGGTCATTCCAGGCAAAGAGAAGAACTCGTGCAAAGGAGCAGACGAGCTCCTTGAGTGAAGATGACTTGTTCATCTCACTGAGGTGTAGGGCAGGGCAGGGAGTGGGACGGAAAAGGCAATAAGGACAAATCTTTAAGGACTACACCATGCTAGGAAGTATGGATTGTATTCTGAAGTTAGTATGTACATAAGGATATTAAAAGCAGATGTAACTGGTATGATCTACTTTACCAGCTTAGACTACAGATAAGGCTATAATGGAAGAACAAAAGCATCCATAGAGATATATTTAGGGTAAATATTGATCAATTCTATGGAGGGACTGATGTGAAGGAGGATCTCTCAGGGAGCCCCAATCATGCCTTCTGTATTTACTTACTGTTTTTTAAAAAAATATATTTTATTGATTTTTTACAGAGAGGAAGGGAGAGAGATAGAAAGTTAGAAACATCGATGAGAGAGGAATATCGATCAGCTGCCTCCTGCACGCCCCCCACTGGGGATGTGCCCGCAACCCAGGTACATGCCCTTGACTGGAATCGAACCTGGGACCTTTCAGTCCGCAGGCTGATGCTCTGTCCACTGAGCCAAACCAGTTTTGGCTTTACTTATTGTTTTAACAGAAGTTCTGAAGCAAGTTAGCTTAGCATTGTATATGACTAGAGGCCTGGTGCACGAAAATTGTCCTCAGCCCATCCTGTGTCCTTTCACAGTCCGGGAGCCCTTGGGGGATGTCCACCTGCCATCCCAGGGAGTCAGGCCTAAACTGGCAGTCAGACATCCCTCTGTCAGCTGGAAGCCCTCAGGGGATGTCCGACTAATGGCTTAGGCCCGCCCAGGCCTAAGCCATTAGTTGGACATCCTAAGCGCTGCTGTGGAGGCAGGAGAGGCTCCTGCCACCGCTGCTGCACTGGCCAGCTATGAGCTGGCTTGTGGCTGAACGGCTCTCCCCCTGTGGAAGTGCCCTGACCACCAGGGGGCAGCTCCTGCGTTGAGTGTCTGCCCCCTGGTGGTCAGTGCACGTAATAGCGACCAGTCGTTCCCAGTCATTCTGCCATTAGGGCCAATTTGCATATTACTCTTGTATTATATAGAATAATATTGGCGATGGGTAATCATTTTACAATAAAATAACTTTTAAATAGACTAAAGGTTATATCTTTTCAACATTCAAATATACTGAAATTTCCATTTGTACAGCTTGGCAAGTATTATACTAAATTGTGTCCCCTACCCCCCAAAATTTACATGTTGAAGTCCTAATCCTGAGTATCTCAGAATATGACCATATGTGGTAATATAGTCCTTAAATAGGTTAGTAGGTTAAAATGAGGTTGTTGGGATGGGCCCTAATCCAATATGACTGGCATCCTTTTAAGAAGAGGAGATAGGACATACCAGTACATACACACAGAGGGAAGACCACATGAAGACACAGAGAAGGTGGCATCTGCAAGCTAAGAAGAGGCCTCAGAGGAAACCAACTGGTATCGGACTTCTAGCCTCAGAACTATGAGAAGTTAAATCTCTGCTGCTGAAGTCATCCAGTCTACAGGACTCTGTTCGCCAGTCCAAGTAA
The DNA here is from genome assembly GCA_026230045.1 of Corynorhinus townsendii. Classification (NCBI taxonomy): domain Eukaryota; kingdom Metazoa; phylum Chordata; class Mammalia; order Chiroptera; family Vespertilionidae; genus Corynorhinus; species Corynorhinus townsendii. The sequence continues at coordinate 56,596,522 of JAPDVU010000008.1, read as the reverse complement.
ACCAATATAGCAAGGATTTTAGGGTATGTCTTCTAAGATTTTCTCAAAACCGGTAGTTACCTAGGGGTCCTGGGGAGTTCTTCAGCCCAGAGAGGCCAGTCCTTCTTCCTGGCTAAAAGAGAACTGAAGAATCATGCATGGCCACAGGCAGATGCTCGCTTTTTAACTGCCTGGTTTCTCTTGCTGCCAAGCAGTACAGCTAAGACCAGTGGTATACTGTGGAGTGTTTCGTGATCAACAGAAACCAAGCCATTTTGCTAGTCTGGATCCTACTCCCATGAGTGTCCTCTTCATCCAGAGTTACTCAAGGTTGGACACACAAGGTCAGAGTTCTTCAGCTTACATGGAAGACTCTGTCAATGTGTTTAAAGTTTTCTTCTTGGATAAGGAAGGGTTTCCATGATCAACCACACTGCAATTTTTACCTCCATTTAGGCCTGACTGTGAGCCTAGGTAGCTGGCCAGGTTCTCCTTCCCTCTTGGAACCTTCCCTCCTGGTCCTTTCCTCTGTCAGTGGATCTTCTGTGGGACATAATCAGTTCAAGAGTGGGATGAGATTGCACTGAACCTCAAAAATAAAAAATTTAAAAAGGCCTGGATCTTACGCCTTTCCTCTCAAGAGGTTCCTTAGTCCCTGGGCACATCTTTTTGCATTTTCCCCATACCATAGTTCTGCTTATTTAGAGTGATATGTGCCTATTTGATTAATATTTGCCTAAGGGACCTCTTGAGTAAGTCTCTGTAGAATGAGTAGATCTGATTTGCAGTACTCTGCTGCTCCACCATAAAAAATGAACTGAATTAAAAAAAATTCCCCATTGACTTCAGAGAGGAAGGGAGAGGGAGAGAGAGATACAAACATCAATGATAAGAGAGAATCATTGATCGGCTGCCTCCTGCTTGTCCCCCAACCCCCAAACTGGGACTGAGCCTGCAACATGGGCATGTGCCTTGACCGAGCATGCAACCCAGACATATGCTCCCAAATAAATTGATTTCTGTTTCTTTGATTCTTTTTTTTTTCTTAAGTTTGTCTATCCTAATTATAAAAGTAATGCCAGGGGCTCTTCCTTTTTCATCTTAACAACTACAGTCTCACAGTTTTGAAGACAAAAATTGAAGTTCAGGGCACACCAAGGATGAGGAGCCCTGAAAAATACCCAACTTCCATTTAAGATCTCTAAAGGACAAGCTTCAGGTGTAAGCACAAAACAGAAGTAGAACAATAAAAGCAATGCCTAACACATAACGTTTTAATCTCTGATTTTATCAAGGTCATATGACCATACTCTGTTCACCATAAGGAACTTAAATTTTCTCAAGAGAAAAATAATATCATTAAGAATCTCTTCAGTCTTTTCTTAAACAATGTATGACATTCTGTCAACAGCTACCAGGCATGCCCAGGAACAGAACCAAAACATCAAAGCTCAGGAAGAAAACATCAATTATAGAAACCAGTCCAGAAGGAGTGAAATATCAGAGCTACCAGAAAACACTTTTAAAATTACCATTAATATGCTCCTGAGATTACTCAAACCTATGAAAAATAATCAAATGAAAATTCTAAAATTGATAATTATAATGTTTGAAATAAATAATGCAAGGAATAGAGTTAGCAACATGTTAGAAGTTAAAGAAGAGAGGATTATTAAATGAGAAAATAGGTCAGTAGGAAATATACAGGTTGAAATACAATGTTACCTTTTTATAACCATACCTATCTTCCCCATCCTCTAATTCTGGGCAACCAATAATTTGTCCTTCATATCTATAATTTTGTCTTTTCTGTAATGTTATAGAAGTGGAATAATACAGTATGTAACCTTTTGGAATTGGCTTTTTTTCATTCAGCATATTGTTGTTGAGATTCATATGAGTTAAGTGTATCAATCATCTATTCTTTCTTATTCCTGAGTAATATTCTATGGTATATTTGGCCATTTGACCAATGACAATTACCAATTGTTTTCAGTTTTTTGGCTATTGTACATAGCTGTTAGAAATATTTACTAGTATGTGTAGTTTTTTGTGGGAACACAAGTTTTAATTCTGTAGGATATATAGCCAAGGGACAATTGCTGGCTTATATAATAGGTACATACTTAATTGTATATGCAACTCCCTTCCTTCTGTTCTTTACCTCTGTCTGTTTCATTCTATCAATTATCTATCTATGTATTTTATCTATCTATTAGAGGCCTGGGGGGGGGGAGTGTATGTGTCCCTCACCCCAGCCTGCCCCCTCTCCAATCTGGGACATCCCTCTCACAATCCAGGACTGCTGACTCCCAACTGCTTGCTTGCCTGCCTGCCTGATTTCCCCTAACCACTTCTGCCTGCCAGCCTGATCACCGCCTAACCACTCCCCTGCCAGCCTGATTGACGCCTAACTGGTCCCCTGCTGGCACAATTACCCCTAATTGCCCTCCCCTGCCGACCTGGTAGCCCCCAACTGACCTTCCCTGAAGGCCTGGTACACCAACTGCCCTCCCCTGAGATCCAGGCCTGATCCCCCCAACTGCCCTCCCCTGCAGAACCAGGTCTGGTCACCCCCAACTGCCCTCCCCTGCAGGCCTGGATCTCAACCCAACTGCCCTCCCCTGCCGACCTGGTCACCCCTAACTTCCCTCCCCTGCAGGCCTGGTTGCCCCTAACTACTCTTCCCTGCTGGCCTGGTTGCCCCCAACTGCCTTTCCCTGCAGGCCTGGACCTCCACCCAACTCCCCTCCCCTGCCGACCTGGTCACCCCTAACTTCCCTCCCCTGCAGGCCTGGTTCTCCCCAACTGCCCTCCCCTGCAGGACCAGGCCTGGTCCCCCCTCAATTGCCCTACCCTGCAGGCCTGGTCATCCCTAACTGCTCTACCCTGCTGGCCTGGTTCCCTCCCAACTGCCCTCCCCTACAGGCCTGGTCACCCCTAACTGCCCTCCTCTACAGGCCTGGTCCCTGCTCCCCCAACTGCTCTTCCCTGCAGGCCTGATTGCCCACAACTTCCCTCCCCTGATGGCCATCTTGTGGCGGCCATCTTGTGTCCACATGGGGAGAGCCATTTTGTGTGTTGGAGCAACAGTCAATTTGCATATTACTCTTTTATTAGATAGGATATATCTATCTATCTTTTATATATATATATATATATATATATATATATATATATATAAATTGTGGAAATATCTATAAATAGAAGAAATACAATTAGTGGGGAGAGGGACTTGAGATTATGTTCAATTACCAACGGCCAATGATTTAATTAATCATGCTTATGTAATAAAGCCTCCAAAAACTCAAAAGGACAAGGTTCAGAAAGCTTCTGGGTTGGTGAGTATTTGGAGACTCAGGAGGGTGGTGTGCTCAGAGGGGGTTTGGGAGCTCCTTACCCTTCCCTTACACCTTGCCCTATGCATCTCTTCAATCTGGCTGTTTCTGAGTTATAACCTTTTAAAAATTAGTAGCAGGTGAATGATGACAGATTCATAATGAGCAATAAAGCAGCTTAAATAATGAACCTTATCCTAATATTTTTGTATTTTCATCATGAAGAAGAAAAAGAATCAGAGTAATTAAGAAACAGATCTCTAAGAAACATATCTCTAAAGTATAAACCTATTTTTGTCACTTAGTACTGTGAAAATATATCTTGCTCACTAATTCTTCACCTGTAAAATGGGGAAATTAAATGTATCTCCCTCAAAGTGGTGTTTTGAGGATTACCTAAGTTCATATATGTAAATCACTTAAATTGCACCTTACACATAATCATTCAGTAAATATTAGCTATTACCATTATAAATACTGTTGTTAGAAACCCTTAGCAAGGTTCTACTTTTATTGAATTACTGCTTTCACCAAGCTTAAAGACTGACTTTCTGCTCAGTTCATCCATGTAAATTCTGCATACTCTGTGTAAATTCTTACATACCCTAGAAACAAATGGCCAAAAAAAGTTAGGTGGTCCTTGTCAGTAGTTTCCATCAGAGACCATTTTTGAACAAGAGCTATGTGCTAGTGTTGCAAAGACTCATTTACATCTTATATCTGCTTTCTCTTTTTTATTGCTTATATACTTACTAAGTGCTAGCCATGCGCCAGGCACTGTCCTAAGAGTGAGTATACATGGGTGAATCAGAAGGCAGTGTCTGCTCTCCAAGAGTTGTGTGTGTGTGAAAGAGACAGACTGCAGACATACAGATACATTTCTATTAAGTGCTGTGGTATCAGGTGTGGATAATTCCAGGATGGAAAAAGAAAAATATTGGGCTGCCTTTTTGGATAGGTCACAGGAAACTCTTACAAAAGGTGACACTGGGGAGAGACCAAATGAAGGGAAGAAATGTATCATAAATATCTGATGAAAATATTCTTAGCAGAGAATGCTGTAACATAAAGAAAGTGAGGCAGGAATGCATTCAGGAGTATTTAAGGAACAGGATGAGTGCTAGGGAGGGTGGTAGAATATGAGTACAGAGAAGTATGTACGTTTTAAATGTTTCTCTGTAGACCATTACAAAGACTTTACATGGAAAGCCTTTTGAATATTATTAGCTGGGAATGGCATGATTTGATTTACTTTTTATTCTACTTAATTTTTTTCAATTACAATTTATATTTAATATAATTTTGTACTAGTTTCAGGTATACAACATAGTGAGTAGACAATTATATACTTTACAAAGTGTTCCCCCTGGTATTTCTTAAATGGTACCATTTGTAGTTACCATATTGTTGACTAAACAGTCATGACTTTACATCCCCATGACTTTTTTGTAACTATCAATCTGTGCCTGTCAATCCCTTCACCTTTTTCACCTAGTCCCCCAACCCACTTCTCCTCTGGCAACCATCAGTCTGTTTTCTGTATCTATGAGTATCTTTCTGTTTTGTTTGTTCATTTATATTGTTCTGTAGATTCCCCTTATAAGTGAAATCATATGGTATTTATCTTTCTCTGACTGGCTTATTTTACTTAGTATAATACCCTCTAGGTACAGCCATACTGTCACAAATGGTAAGATTCTGTTCTTTTTTATGGCCAAGTAATAGTCAAATGTACAACAAGGTTTACAGTTGTGAGTGTGCAAAACAGAGTTTATTTTTGTACTATTATTTATTAATTATTGTATTATCTTCCATATGAACAATTGTAAACCTACTTTGCCCGAATCTTATATATGTACCATAGCTTTTTTATTCACTGGTCTATTGATGGGCACTTGAGTTGCTTCCATAGCTTGCCTATTGTAAGTAATGCTGCAATGAACTCAGGGGTGCATATATTCTTGCAAATTAGTATTTTGGGTTTCTTCAGATATATATACCCAGAAGCGAATCACTGGGTCATAAGGCAGTTTTGTTTTTAACTTTTAGAGAAACCTTCATACTGTTTTCTACAGTGGCTGCACCAATCTGCATTCCCACCAACAGTGCAGGAAGGTTCCCTTTTTCCACACCCTCGCCAACACTTGGTATTTGATGATAGCCATTTTGACATGTGTGAGGTAATATCTCACTGCAGAATTAATTTGTATTTCTCTGATGATGAGTGACGTTGAGCATCTTTCATATGTCTATTGGCCATATGTATGTCCTCTATGGAGAAGTGTCTCTTTAGGTCCTTTACCCATTTTTTAATTGGTTTGTTAGGGATTTTGTTTTTTGTTTGTTGTTTTTTTTTGGTGTTAAGTTGTATTAGTTCTTTATAAATGTTGGACATTAACACCCTATCAGATGTATCATTGGTGACTATGTTTTCCCATTCAGTGGGCTGTCTTTTAATTTTATTGATGGTTTCCTTTTCTGTGAAAAAACTTTTTAGTTTGATGTAGTTCCATTTATTTATTTTTTTCTTTTGTTTCCCTTGCCTGAAGAGATATATCAGAAAATATATTACTAAGAAATGTCTGAGATTTTACTGTCTATGTTTTCTTCTAGGAGTTTTATGATTTAAAGTCTTATATTTAAGTATTTAATACATTTTGAGTTTATTCTTATATATGGTGTAAGAATGTGGTTGGGTTTCTTTCTTTTCTTTTCTTTTCTTTTTTTGCATGTATCTGTCCAATTTTTCTAACACCATTTATTGAATAGAGTTACTCTACCCCACTGTATTTTCTTTCCTCCTTTGTCAAGTATTAATTGGCCGTATAGGTGTAGGTTTATTTCTGAGCTCTCTATTCTGTTCCATTGATCTGTATGTATGTTTTTATACAGTACTATACTGTTTTGATTATGCTGGCATGATTCCTCCAACTTTACTCTTCTTTCTCAAGATTCCTTTGGCTATTTGTGGTGTTTTGGATTATTTGGTCTAGTTCTGTGAAATACAATATTGGCATTTTAATAGAAATTGCATAAAATGGATAGATTGCTTTGGGTAGTATGGACAGCTTAACAATGTTAATTTTTCCTATCCGTGAATATGGTATATGCTTTCATTTGTTTGTATGATTTACATTTTTAAGCATTACATTAGGTGTTTGAGCTTAGGGAGAAAAGAGTGAAAACAGGGAATAGTTAGAAGTTTCTATTGCTAGGGTCCAGGTGAGAGACATTGTGCCTTAGAGCAGGGTGGTGTTAGTAGAGATGGAGATGAAAGACTGGATTCTGGGTATATTTCAAAGGAAAAGCTGAGAAGGTGTGATGATGGATTGGATGTGGATTTCTGTGAAAGAAAAGGAGAATAATGGAGGACTCTAAGGTGATTGAGGAGTGGTGGTACCATTTACAAGGATGAGAAAAACTGGGCATGGAGTAGTTTTGTGGGTGATGGTATAGGTGGAAAATTAAAAATAACTCTTAGTCGCCCTAGCCAGTTTGATTCAGTGAATAGAGTATTGGCCTATGGATTGAAGGGACTTGGGTTCAATTCCTGTCAAGGGCATGTATCTCAGTTGCAGGCTTGATCCCTGACCCTAGTCAGAGCAGGTGTGGGAGCCAACCAAGTGATGTGTCTCTCTTTCATTGATGTTTCTCTCTCTCCCCCTCCCTTCTACTCTCTCAGTGAAAAAATATCCTCTGGTGAGGATTAACAAAAAACAAAAACAAAACAAACAAAATAACTATTAGTCATCCAATATAAGGTGTCAAGAACAATTGGACACATGATTCTGGGCAAAAGTCTAAGCTACTGATATAAATTTGGAAACATTACTGAATAGAAAGTGTTCCAATGATACAGAAATCACACAAGAGTGAGTGTAATGTAATTAGAGAAGAGGAACAAGACATGAAATGTGAGGCACTCCATGTTTTAGAGGTGGGGAGTATGAAACCAGTCAGGTAACACATATAGAAAAGGAATAGGCAATGAGGCAGGAGGAAAGCTGGCAAAATGTAGTGTCCCCTCCAAAATGAAGAAAGTGTTGGAAGAAGTGGGATGATTATGACAATGTTGCTGTTGAGTGAATTAATATGAAGACTGAGAATTTGTGAATATAGTTGGTGTCTGTGAGGGACAGAGACATGGCTGGAGTAGGTTCAAGTGAGAAAGAGAGATGAGGAAATGGAGACAATACCGACAACTCTTTGGAAGAGTTTTGCTCTAGCAAGCATATCAAACTTGCGGCTGGCAGGCCGCATGCCTCGTTTATGCAGCCCACTGGCTGTGAGTTTGACATGCTTGCTGTAAAGGGAAACAGAAATTGGGTGATTGTGGAAGAGGGATGTGAAGTTAAAGGGAGAACTTTCTTTTAAGATCAAGATACACACACACACACACTAAGGCCTGGTGCACGAAATTCGTGCATGGAGGGTGTGTCCATCAGCCCAGCCTGCACCCTCTCCAATATGGGACCCCTTGACAGATGTCTGACTGCCCTTTTAGGACCAATCCCAGCAGTTGGACATCCCTCTCACAGTCCAGGACTGCTGACTCCCAACTGCTCGCCTGCCTGCCTTCCTGATTGCCCCTAACCACTACCTGCCAGCCTGATCACCCCCTAACCACACCCCTGCCAACCTGATTTATGCCTAACTGCTCCCCTGCCAGCCTGTTTGCCCCTAACTGCCCTCCTCTGTAGGCCTGGTCTCCCACCAACTGCTCTCCCCTGCAGGCCTGGGTGGCCCCCCAACTGCCCTTCTTTGCAGGCCCGGTCACCCCCAACTTCCCTCCTCTGCCAGCCTGGCCACCCCTAACTGCCCTCCCCTGCAGGCTTGATTGCTCCCAACTACCCTCCCTTGCAGGCCTGGTCCCTCCCAACTGCCTCCCCTGATGGCCATCTTGTGGCGGCCATCTTGTGCCCACATGGGGGCAGTCATCTTTGACTACATAGGGGCAGCCACCTTGTGTGTTGGAGTGACAGTCAATTTGCATATTATTCTTTTATTAGATCGGATTAGATAAGATAGAGGCCTGGTGCACTGGTGGGAACCGGCTGGTTTGCCTTGAAGGGTGTCCCGGATCAGTGTGGGGGTTCCCTTGGGGTGTGGGGCGGCCTGGGTGAGGGGCCTGTGGTGTTTTGCAGGCTGGCCATGCCCCCCGGCGACCCAAGGGGAGGCCCTGGTATCTGGCATTTATTTATCTTCTATAATTGAAACTTTGTAGCCTTGAGCGGAGGCCAAGGCAAGCCAGGGCTGCAGAAGCTTGGCTTCCTCCATCGCTGGGGGCAACTCAAGCCTCCTGCTCTCTCCAGCTCTGTGACTGCTGCCATTTTTTGTTGTGACTTATTTATCTTCTATAATTGAAATTTTGTGGCCTTGAGTGGAGGCCTGGGCTGGCCAGGGTAGGCGGAAAGCTTGGCTTTCTCCATTGCCGGGGAAACACAAGCCTCCTGCTCTCTCCATGGCCACAGCCATCTTGGCTGGGTTAATTTGCATATTCTCTCCTAATTGGATGGTGGGCGTGGCTTGTGGGTGTACAGTCAATTTGCATATTACTCTTTTGTTCCATAGGATATATATATTTTTACACTTCATTTTTTTAAAAATTCTTTGTTTAAAGTATCACATGTATCTCCTTTTCTCCCCATTGACCTCTCCCTGGCCATTCCCACCCCCCAGCACATGCCCTCACCCTCCTACTGTCTGTGTCCATTGGTTATGCTTATACACATGCATACAAGTCCTTTGGTTGATCTTTCCCCACCCCTCTCCCCCTGCCTTGGAAGGTCTGTATGATGTTCTCTGCCTCTATTTTTGTTCATAAGTTTATGTTGTTCATTATATTCCACATATGAGTGAGATCATGTGATATTTATCTTTCTCCACTGGCTTATTTCACTTTGCATAATGCTCTCCAGTTCCATCCATGCTGATGCAAATGGTAAGAATTCCTTCTTTTTTTTTTTTATAGCAGCATAGTGTTCCATTGTGTAGATGTACCACAGTTTTCTAATCCACTCATCTGCTGATGGGTACTTAGGCTGTTTCCAAATCTTAGCTATTGTAAATTGTGCTGTTATGACCATAGGGGTGCATATATTCTTTCTGATTGGTGTTTCTGATTTCTTTGGATTTATTCCGAAAAGTGGGATAATTGGATCAAATAGGTGTTCCATTTTTAACTTTTTGAGGAAACTCCATACTGTCTTCCACAGTGGCTGCGCTAGTCTGCATTCTCACCACCAGTGCATGAGGGTTCCTTTTTTCTCCACATCCTCGCCAACACTTGTCATTTGTTGATTTGTTGATGATAGCCATTCTGATAGGTGTGAGATGGTATCTCATTGTCATTTTGATTTGCATCTCTTGGTTGATTAGTGACTTTGAGCATGTTTTCATGTCTCTTGGCCTTCTGTATGTCCTCTTTCTTAAAGTGTCTATTTAGGTCCTTTGCCCATTTTTTGATTGGGTTGTTTATCTTCCTTTTTTTTAAGTTGTATGAGTTCCCTATAAATTTTGGAGATTAAACCCTTGTCAGATATAACATTGGCAAATATGTTCTCCCATGTAGTGGTCTTTCTTGTTTTATTGATGGTTTCTTTTGCTGTGCATAAGCTTTTTATTTTGATGTAGTCCCATTTGTTTATTTTCTCCTTAGTTTCCATTGCCCTAGGAGCTGTATCAGTAAAGATATTGATACAACATATGTCTGATATTTTCCTCCTATGAATTCTTCTAAGATTTATATGGTCGTCTGTGTTACATTTAAATCCTTTATCCATTTTGAGTTTATTTTTGTGTATGGTGTAAGTTGGTGTTCTAGTTTCATTTTTTTTTTCTCACGTATCTGTCCAACTTTCCCAACACCATTTATTGAAGAGACTGTCTTGATTCCATTGTATGCTCTTGCCTCCTTTGTCAAATGTTAATTGAACATAATGGCTTGGGTCATGGAGATATTTCATTATGTTTGAATGGTAGTGGGAAAAAATTCACGAGAGAAAGAAAAAATGGTCATGCAGAAAGAAGGACGGACAATGCTAGAGAAATATCCTTAAGTGAGAAGGAGGGGATTTGATGCTAAAGTGGAGGGGTGATTTTACATAGCAACAGGAAGGCTAATAGAGTAAAGGTGTACAGATAGAGGTGAACTGGACGACAGCACGGAGGGAAGATAGGAAAGTTCTCTTCTCAGTGCTTCCATGTTCTCAGAGTGAAATTAGTAACAAGGCTAAGAGGGATGAGATCTTAGAGGATGGTGAAAATTTGAGAAAGTGGAAATCATGTGGAATTGTAATCACCTTCCTCTTCACTGTTTAAATATATTTTTAAATTACTGGCTAATTTAGTATTTTTGATTTTTTAAAAAGTGTATTATTTTTTAGTTTACATTTTATTTTTATTGAGTTTATTGGGTAATATTGGTTAACAAAACCATACAAGTTTCAAGTGTACCACTCAATAGACCATCATCTGCGCACTGTATCGTGTGCCAATCACCCAAAATAAAGTCTCTTTTTGTCTCTATTTACCATCCCTTTCCCTTTGGCTATCACCTTACCATTGTCTGCATCCATGTGTAATATATACATATATATTTTTTCTGTTTTCTTTTTCTTAATCCTTCAATTCAGTTTTAAAATAGAAAAATATTAAAGAAAAGAAACACACGTCTGGGTAGCATGTAGAGAAGAGAACTGAATGCTGTTGAAAGCAGGGGTCTTGTACAAATGCCGATTTTCAAGGAGATTGCAAAGGAGCCAGTGTGAGACCAGGGTGTTTAATAGTTAATCAATAGATTAAGAATCCTTGTATAATAAGGAAAGAATTGGATATAAATGGCTTTCAGACACAGTATGGTTTTATATGCACATTTTCTTTATTGTAAATAAATATCATAAAATGACAGACCTTGGTTACATGAATTTAGAGATTAAATAATCTCCTTGTTTATACACACACACACACACACACACACACACACTAATGTATACATTTGCCTTATTACCAACCAATTTGTGAATATAATGAGATCAAGGAAAGGATCTCCTCTACAGAGAAATGGAAATAAGCACGTAATTACAATATCATACATGAAGAAGTATTCATGAACCAAAGGATAAGAATTCTGATGCTGCCCCTCATGTCTCCTAAGGTAACTGACTTTCCCTCCCTTGTATCTGTGTTTGTGTATTTTTATCCTCTCTCCTTGCAGTACCCATCTTTTTTTTTTGCCTACTGAATTGCTGCTTTTCCTTCATATTAAAAATTTAGCTTTACCTTGTGTGTGAAGTGTTTTCTGATTCTTAACAAACCCTAGGGCTCCTTCCTCTAAGCTCCCGATTATTCCATAGTAGCATTAATCACTTCGCTTTGTAATTGTTGGTTTGCAAGTTCATTTAACCCATGATACTGTTGATTCTTCCGAAGGCAGAGACTAAAATCTTTTTTTTTCTGACCCATATCACTGCCTAGATTAGTGCTGGCAAGTTATGTATGAATTTTACACATGAGGAAAAATGAGGTCTAGAAGATGGTAGGAAATTAGTGGCAGTTAGTACAAGGCAGACCATGGTGTGTTTTTTGTTTTTGTTTTTCCCCTCAGTTTAGGCCTCTCTTTATTCTTCTTTATCCAGCATCTATCTGTTTTTAAAAAAGACCATGGTGGGAGGGTGGAAATGGAGCTGTAGTGCAAGTTCTTCAAGGATAAGTGCTCCCCCTTGTGGCATCTCTGGAGGTGAAAGTGGCCATGGATTCATGAAGTCCTCTCTTAGGAAGCAAGACCGAGCATTAGCTGGGAGTGAAAAATTGTATCCCGCAACCTGTGTTCCCTCAGGAGGAAGTTAATGAGAAGACATTTTCTTTCACCATGAGCAAAAAATATCTTCATATCAATTATCTCAACCATTTTTATTAGATTCCATGGGCATCTGGGTAGGTGCTTTAGGCAGACACTCTTATCTCCTATTATCTAATGTAAGTCCTCACTACAACTCTATTGAAGCAAGTTTTCTTATTCTAATTCTGCAATGAGAAAACCAAGGTTCAGAAGTTAAAACAGTTATCTTAAGGGTGCACAGCCTGGAACACTGGTCTTTGAACTCCTCTGTGTAATGCACTTTCCACCCCACTGCCCATTTGGGCAATAAAAATTTGGGTGCTACAAAACTAGTTAGCTATCCCTGTGGCCAAAATTATGTTAGCTAACAAATAGGCAAAAGAAGCTGATTCTTGGCTGACAGTTTAGGTGCAGAAATCAAAGGTCCATTTTCCTGCTGTTGACTTCTGTCCTAGGACTCCAAGTGATCAACTTATTATGTGAAAAAAATGGGCTACCATGGCGGGTGGAGGGAAGATGGCTGACAAGTACATGTATTTCTTCTCTGATCCACAAGCTCACAGTTATCCAGCCGTTATCCACACTGATCAAAGGTCAGAGAAGAGGGGATCAGATCTTCAGGCTGCCTCAGACAAAGGCTCCAAATTCCAGCTGGAAACATTTATCTTCTTCTTCTCAAGGCGTTCTTTGACCAGCCAACAGCTTGGAGGTGTGCAGCAGCCCATAGGAACCTTTTAGAAGGACCAGGAACCGACTTTACTGACTGAAAGAAGCAATATTAGTTTTGATTTGATGGATGTTTTCATAACCTACTCTCCTCCAACATCCAAACCACTGCAATGGCATGATGAACACATTTCCATATCCTGAAGGCAATGATCAAAATAATAGCTAACACCTGTTGGTTACTCATTAAGTGCTCAGTGCTTTACCAGCATGATCATCTCATTTAATCCTCACAGCCAATTATATTGTATTGGCGAAGAGAAGCTCTGTTGTTTAATTGGCTTTCCCAAGGTCACAGTGACTAGTTGGCAGAGCTGGGATGGAAAGAGAACAGTTAGACCTTACACTACACTGCCTGAAGAACTAAATATAAATAGCTGATCCTCAGTATCTGAGGGACTGAGTCCCCACCTGTAGGGCTGCTTCCTTAGTTTACTCAGCACATCGGAGACCCCAGAAGAAAGATAACAGCTTCTCCTTTCTTACTCTGTACGGCTAGTCAAATAGCTGAGAAATAGCCATGGTCCAGCTGTTATTGGTAGGGTGCCCTCTGTATCCCCACCTGTTACTGGTGGAAGTGGAGCTTTTGGGGTACCACAGGAATAAAAATCTTCTGAGGCCCCCATGGGAGGATGACATATCGGGGAAAGCTTTATTGATGATGTAATATTAAGGGAGTTCCCTTCCAAGGTCCCAACTACCTCTGGTAGGTTATGGGAGAAGTCCCATTTAGCCATTAGCAGAGCTAGAATTAAAGCCACTGTCCAGAGTCTTCATTCCACATTAACGCACAGTCCCATCCAGCAACTGGCTAGCTTAGCTTATGTTCACAGCTGCAGTCCATTGCCTCTGGGGTCCACATGGCTATGGGCCATGCAGCTGCTTAAGCCACATGGCAGGCAAGTGTGGGTCATGGAGCAAGACAGTACAAGGGCAAGCAAGCAAGGGAAATAGGAGAGCAAGAACTCTGTCTCAGGACAGTAACTAGGAGCTTAACCAATTAACATTTCAGGATTTTGCACCCTTGCAGTGGCTCTGCTCTCCCAGCCAATGGCCTTTGTTCCCCAGGCTAGACTGCCAGGCAAGCACCTTCTCTACATCACCCAGACTTCACTGTGCATGTGCCCACCTTCCCCTTTGTTAGACCTCATCCACCAGTGATTTGCAGGGAATAGACTGGGTGTTCCCTGGGGAGTGTGAAGTTGCAACTTCCTGGTGAAGCTGCCCAGAGGACCATGCTTATAATGTCTGGTCTTCCCTTTGCTCTCTTTCTAACTAATAATTAATATTAGCTAGCTAAATACAATGGTAGCATAGCCAGCCATGTGTTTCTTAAGGAAAATAATATCAATTAAAATTCTCACCAACAGCTATTTAACATCTCGGGGGATTTATAACTGAGAGAATTTGTGAAGAAATCTAGGCAACTGGGTACAACCTGGCACTTTGATGTTAAGGTTGATCTACTTGCTTTGATTGTCAATTTTACTTTTAGGAATCCTGGAGGTTGTTCTTTACAACTTTCTAGAGGTTGCTATATCCTTTTGTCTCTGTGTCCGTCTAAGTGCTGTAGTCTGGTACTACCCCATGCTCGCTCCAATACCATTTGCAGTGTTGACCTTGAAGGTTGTGCCTCTTGTTGTTCTGGTTAATATCAACTGGCTCTATCGCTGAGCAGCAGAAACTCTGAATTGTCCCCTTCCACCCTCACCCCAGGAGCTCTGCATGTAATAAAGTCCAGTAGGAAGCAAAATCTTTGGGGAAGATCCTCCCTAAACCTCAGGGTTGTCAGGGTAAAAAGCAGGTGTTGTCACAGGATAGTTAAAAAGGGTGGATTTGGGGTGACTACTTGCCACCCCCACCACACACACACCCACACATGCAGACGCACACGCACACAAAAACACAGAGGTTTTGCTGTTCTATTACGAGTGCTGTGAGGATAATGGAGGAGATCTTTGAAGTCAGAACTTCAATTTCTGGTCTCCTAAATAGGAATACATAATAACATCTACCTAGTAGCGATGTTATGAATAGTAAAATGAGTAACAGACTGGATCATTCCCATTCTTGTCATTTTAGGATATATAGAATGGGGAGGTGGGCATTATGAGGCAAATGGATGGGCCCAGGCAATCTGGGTTTGTGTCCTAATTTGCGACTAACTTTTAACTAATTTAGCAAATGTGTTAAATTGTAGAAAAAGGTTTAACTTCATGTTTCTCAATTTCCTCATCTGTAATGCAGAGTAGAAACTATCCCCCACATGGAATATGGAAATAAGACATTGTATAGAAGCAGCTGCCGTAAGACTTGGCATACATATTTCAAACTCCTTCATTTCTCCTGCTAGGGCTCCCATTATCTTTGACAACTGGGTACCAAAGAGCATGAGGTGGGAGGAGATTGCCCCCAGATGTGCACTTGTCTTGATAGCATGACAATAGCATGACAATAGCAACTACTGCTACAATCTCTACTTCTGATAAGACTACTTGTATTACTAGTGCTACTGCTGCTGCTATTCTGGTATAATTTATTGAGCACTGACTTTGCAGCTTCTTAAAGGCCACTGTGCTATGCACTTTACCTGCATCATTGATTTGAATCTCAACATGTCTGCTTTCTATCAAGTTTTTATTGCATGACCTTGAAAATTAGCTATTCCATTCCAGCCCAGGGAGTTTGCAGGGCAGGGTGAACGCATGAGGCCTCCATTAGGAAACCATAAGGTCCGGAGGCTCTTGGAGAATAGGACGTGGCCATGCATCTTCTCATCCGTCTCGGCCCCAGCACCTAGTTTGACAGATTTCACAGCTCACCATCCTAACTGTTCCGGGATCTTTTCTTAGTGTTTCGCTGCAGCATTTTGCAGGCAAGCATAAATCTCCAAATCTTCAGGATTTGAGTCAGGCAGAACAAAATCTCAGCATTGCTTTTCATGATGTTAGTTATTCTTAAGCTGTTCCTTTTCTTTTGTTCCAGTCATTCCAAACACTGGAAAAGAACAGAAACATAAAAGCAACCAAGAAGCCACATCCTTGGATGTTATTAGTTGAAAATAAGACAGTATCCATTTTTATTTTGTTAAACATGTGCACACTCTAAACAAAAGAAATTGAGGGACTAAAGCAAATAAAGTAAGTTTTGCTCAGCTCTGCTTTAGACAGATAAGAAAGGGCAATTAATATTAAAGGGCAATTAATATTCCAATTTTTTATCCTTGAGAATAATTGATATTCTCAAAGCTACCTGAGATCAGACAAGTATTTAAGATTCCCCTCTGGATTATTTTTGGTGCTTAGTGAAAGTTTATTACCTACAGGGGTTCTGAGGTAAATGAACTCCAACGTATTAATAGACTTAAAAATGTCAGAACTAGAGAGAATGTTAGGCATTAGATTTTTCTAGGGCAACCAACTCACTTTACAACTGAGGAAATTGAGGCCCTGAGAACCTCAGGATGTCCAGAGGGGATCTTCCTTGTAACATACTATTGGCCTCTCTGTGCATTTGGTCCTTTGAAATTATTTCTAAATTGTGCATATTGAATAAGAGGTTCCCTTTTGAGTTTTAAAAATATCAGATTCTTTCTGTAACATAGTAGAGAAACACTGACTTTGTTCAAATTCAGCTTGCTTCTTCCAACACCCCCTGGGGCACAGAGGAAGGGCAGGAAGTAGCGTGGAGGAGTTCTACTAAATATAAACGAGGAATAAACCTCTTTCCTTGTCATAAAGGAGCTTTCAGAGCCTTATTGCTGCTTCCCTTGCTGGCTGGTTGGGGTTTGCCGTGTGTGTGTGTGTGTGTGTGTGTGTGTGTGTGTGTGATTTCTGTGTCAGGCCTGGGTCCACATGACAAATGGCCCAGATTACTTTGAGGGACCTGTTCATTCTTCTTCCCTCAAGTTCCCACCTGGAGCCTTGAGAAATAAGCTGCCAGATATGCTAACTCTCCAGGCTTAATTTTTTTTTTTAACAGAAACCTTCACAGGAAAAACAAGCCACTGTTTTCCTTCCTGTTTCCTTTTGTTTTCCTTACTGTTAGTTACCAACAGTCCTGGTTCCAGGCTCTTCCCTTCAGGTGTGGGGGTTGGTGACAGATGCTGAGTGTCCTTTCACTGATCTGAACAATACAACCATTTTGTTCCTGCCCCAGGTTGAGTGGTGAGAGACTCTTGGTTGTGAACCAGCTTTATAAATCAGTAGGCCTCAGTCTAAAGACTTCTCATCTGCCCCATTCCTCTGGGTGGACTGGATTTCCAGATTGGAAAGTGATGAGGCACAGAGAGGCAACATTACCAGATTTAGTTGTGGCAGGGCTAGGGTTAGGGAATCTGATTCCAGAGCTGGTGCCGTCCCACCTCACAGGTGAATTCCACACTGTTTGAGACACCTTAAGAAAGGGGCATGTGGAAAAGGGGTGGAGGAAGAGAGTGTGCCCTGTGGCCCTTCTGACTTGGATAAGCAGGACTGAGCATGAGTGGGACAAAAATTTCAAAGCAAAAGCTGTGGTTCAAGAGACAGTGCCTCTTTGTAGTTAAGAATAAAAGACCTGGAGTTGGACAGGCCTGTGCTTTAGTGCCAGCTGTGTCAGTTCCCTGCTGTCTGACTTTGAGAAAAATTGCTGAACCCCTCTGAGCCTTGGTTTTCTGACTTATAAATGAGACTATAATGCCTACAAGGTTATTTTGAAGAACTAGATGACGTAATGCATATAGGAGACCTAGAAAAGTACCTACTAGGCACAAGCCAAGGTGGTAATTATTAATATCAAGACGAGCCTTGCAGGATTCTTATTCTTATTTACCCTGTTTAATTTCCTGGCAATTCTGCCATTTCAGTCATCTTTTTGAAATAATTAACAATGATTTAGTTCTTAAAAGCACATGATTTTGTATTAGATACAGCTGGCTTTGAATAAGGGCTACAACATTTATTTATTACTTATTTTACTTTTAGCAGGTCAACCCACTTCTGCAAAGCTCAGTTTTTGAACCTATAAAATGGGAATAATATATACACATCTGATAACGATGGGCCTACAGTGAGGATTACATGGGATTGAATGAAACTATACATTTTAATGAAAGCAGCGGCCCTATCTTGTACAATGTAGTGTTCCCTGCACCTGGCAATGTGCCTGCCATGTAATTAGTGCTCAAATAAAAAATTAATAATGTGTGCAATATAAGCTCTTAATACAAAGTCTTATACATATTAAGTGGGAGCTACATCTGTCTTAACCCCAATTAAAATATATGAAGGTGAAACAGAACCATAAGGCCACGTAATACTGTCTCGCAATAGAAATCAGTCTGAAGTAGTCTATCAGCTTACCAAGATGTCACCTTAAGTGGCTCTGACAACTTTTTTCTTAATAAACACATGCCAGGGAGGTAAATTTCAGGGAAGATGGAGGTGGAAAAGGTTAGTAGCTGATCCTGGAGTTTGTAGAATCCTCCAGATAGGACCAGTCGGTCCTGATGTTTGGGAGAGTAGGCAGGTAAACAGGGCACGGAAGGGATGCCTAAGGATGGGGACCTTACGCCTAAGAAGTAACTGTGAGGAAGGTGGGAAGGAGGAGGTTCTGAATCCCTGGCCTTAAATCCTGCGTGGGAGCTTGGGCAAATCACATCTTTTTAGTCTCAGGTTCCCCATTTATAAAACAGGAATGCAGGTACCTCTGAGGGTTCTTGTGAGGATTAAATGAGACAGTGGGGATAAAAGTGAGTAGTAAAACATTTTCTCTACTGAGGTTTGGCTCATTTATTTTGGTCTTTTTTCCCTCCTGTTTTCAATATTGGAAAATTTCTACCAATCTGTTTTTAAGTTCCTGCCCCTTTATTTTGCAATATCAAATACCCTGTTAAGCCCAACCTATGAGTTTTTCCTTTTAGAGCTATGGTTTTTCAGCTCTACAATTTCTATTTGGTTCCATTTTTTAAGTGTTTATTTTTTTCTGCTGAGTGTCTGCATATGTTCTCTCATTATATAAACCTTTACGTTCTTGAACATATTTATAACAGCTTCTTTTAAAGTTTTTTTTTCTGATAATTCTAATAACTTGGCATCTTAATATCTATTCTGTTTACTTTTTTTTTTTTTGCTTGATTATGGATTGATTTTCCTGCCTCTTTGACTACCTGGTGAATTCTTATTTCATGTAGGATATTGATGGTACACTGTAGGAATACTGAATTATATTGTCTGCCTAAAAGGAGTGTTGAATGTTTTTTCTTTTGGCACATTAAGTAATGCTGGGTTTTAGTGATTATATTAGACTTGGGTATAGTCTTCATTTGGGGGCATGTGTTTTAATTTTCCTATTAGTTCCAGGACACTGCCCTTAACATACGACGTGGTCCTCACTCCGAAGGCAGAGCATTTCTGAGGTCTCAGATGAATGAGCAAGGTGCTCACCGGGGCTCTTCAGTGCAGCCTGGGTTGGAACTCCAGTATATTCCAGTATTGCATGACCTCTGGAGTTTTCACTAAGGTCTCAGCCCTGCACCAGTTCCTTCCTTCTGGACCCATGGGGTCTCACTGTTGACCTGTGCAGTGGTCTTTGATAAGGTCTGTGTTGGAAGAACCTCACAGACTTCTGCATACCCTACACTCTGCAGCTTCCTCCCCTTGGTAGCTACCCACAAATTCCAACCATTTCAAAAAACTTCTTCTCCAGTCTCCGATTTCTCAGCCCAGCAAGACTGCCACACTCGGCTTGGTCTCCACCTTCCGGCACACGGACAGAGTGTGCATCCAGACTGAGAGCCTGTGCAAACCTGGCCTCCCCTGTTTCTCTTATTTCATGGATCACATCACAGAACTGCTAGGGGTCCCATTCCTAGAAGCAGCAGCTTCATGCATTTTTCTAGTATTCCAGCTGTTTTCAGCAGGAGAGCAAATCTTACACAGTGACTCTCCCATGGCCAGAAGCCAGAAAACTAACATTCTTTCTTTTTCTCTGATAATGATTGTAGTATCCTGTTATTTAATGGATGAAGTATCTTCTGGTATTAGTGATTATTTATTTTTTTGCTTATTTATTTAGCTCCCTA
This sequence comes from Corynorhinus townsendii, assembly GCA_026230045.1. NCBI lineage: Eukaryota > Metazoa > Chordata > Mammalia > Chiroptera > Vespertilionidae > Corynorhinus > Corynorhinus townsendii. The sequence continues at coordinate 56,576,580 of JAPDVU010000008.1, read as the reverse complement.
TGTTTTCTTTCTTTCTTTGGTATCTCTTTTCTCATATTTATTTTGACTCTGGCTCATATTAGAGTTTACCTCAAATGTGTAGGTAAGAACCATTCAAAACGCCATTTTGGAACTGCTTTGCAAGAGTGAAAGCTGTTGAATGGTGTGACACATCAGAAAGTGACTGATGGGAGGAACTGGCTGCTTTATCATGGGACCTCCAGATGTCAGTGGATGTGGGTCTACTTTTATAAGCTGGCTAGTTACCTCAGAATTTTCTTGAATCTGTTAATGTGAAAAGAAACACAAACTTCTATCATACTGAAGCACGTGTGGAGGAGGTACAGTCACCTGTCTCTGTGGGCTAAGGAAGGAGCACTGGGGAAGGGTTTACCTTATCAATATTTTCAGTAAATTTCTTTACTTTCAGCTCACTCCATTCCCTAGTCATCTGGGATAATACATGCTCTAGTGCTCAGACGTATCTTTCTATAGAGAAAACTTTCAGTCTTCTATCTACTGTGGTGTTACAATGCTTCATGCATCTCCTATCCATCTTTCCAAAATTGTGTGATCAATTCAAGTGGGCTATTGCATCCTTTTAAAATATATTTTTAAAACGCTTTATAGACATTTTAATGGGATTTCAAGATGGAGTGGCAATGAACACATATGTTCAAACTATTATCTTCAACAAGAATATTGTTGTTTTTTTAGTTGAGTGAAAAGACTGTGAAGGATAGGCAAGTAGGTTATAATGAAAGACTGGCCCTTTAAAACTTTTATTTAAGCTCACTCACCCAGTAGCAAAGGTGCAGTTCACACATTAGAACCTGGCTATTCCTCTGTCTCGCTTCAGTGTCTCTTGCCTTTCATTCTAGCTCGATAGAACTGAAGCAGGAAGAAGCCATTAGATTCCAAACAGACAGACACATCATGTCTGTGTTGCATAGTCATGCTGGCAAGAGTGGAAGCAGTAAGAGGGGAAAACAGAACAGCAGTGATAAGAAATGACATCATTTTTTTATGGTTAAGATTCTTTTTTGTTTCAACTTTATTATTGAGCTATAATTGACACATAGCATTGTGTAAGTTAAAGGTGTACAATGTGATGTCTACTTATTTAATTAACTAATATTGGGTAATAACATTATATACATTTCATAATCTGGTATCTGTATACACTACAGTGTGCTCACCAGCACAAGTCTAGTTTCCTTCCATTACCATATATTTGACCCTTTTCATTCATTTTGCCACCCTCCGACCCCCTACCCCTTTGGCAACCACCAATCTGTTGTCTGAATTTATTGTACCTCTGCCTTTTGATTTTTGGAACTGAGGGTATTTTTTTTTCCACATTCTGAGTTGCACGTCAGTCCAGGCTCCCTCTGATTCTCAGCCATATTAGGGTTAGCCAAACACGAAAACACAATTTGCTTGCATGGCTCTCGCCTGCCTTTCCTGACTTCATCTCAACCAAATAAACCCATTTGGGAACACCCTTGAAGCAATGTTCTTCCTGCCTCATTACAGCCACATCCATACATCCGCATCCGCAGCTGCCCTGCCCGTCCCCCTTCTCAGCCAGAGCATCTCACTGCCAATTAAGTTCACTGCAGCTCAGCTGGGAAACCTAGCCCTCTCTCCCTTATTGCTTTTTAGTAGCTCAAAATCTAGTCAGCTGAAAAAAACAAACTGAAAACCAGGCAGGCGTCATCACCGGAGTGAAAATGATTGAAGAACTTCGTGCAACGCTGAAGACTGCCCCAGTGGAAGTGGCTCTAGATGTGAAATGAGCCTTTGCAGCACCCACTTGAGAACCGTTGTGACTTTTACACTTGGGTGTTGTTTCTGTTTCAAATGCCAGAGCTCCAGGGTGACATTTAGCTGCTGCTCAGGGGCTCATTCTGTCCCTTGCTATCTCACGCCAGCCTTGTTTAAATGTTTGTCACAGTATCCACGAAGCAAAGGAAAATCAAAGCCATACATGTAAGAACTCAGCAGTGACACCTGGAATCAGCTGTCAGCTTTTGGCTCCCTACTTCCTCACCCATCAGTTCAGCTTCCCCTGCAAGTCTCAGCCTGATTATACATACGTGTACATGTAATGCCCCAGCTACCTAAGGCTCCTTCTCCTAGGTCCGACCACAGACCACCTGGAAAACGTCAGAGCCGGAAGAGATGTGGAAAATCATCGAGTCTGAGTCTTCCATTTCACAGGATTAAATAAGTAAGAAATGACTTTTGTAGAATAACAGAGCAAGTGTATGCTCTGGCTAAGGGAGGAATTTGGACTCCTGGTCCAGGGCTGGGACTTGGGTGAGGTGAGTGTGTTAAAATGTCAGAGGACACCAATAAATTCATCATCAAGATAACTAATGTCTTAGTGCAATATTTTTAAGAATCAAAATGAATGTGAACAATGTCATGATGAGCAAAATATCAGCATTTTAAATAAAGATGGGATCTGACAGGGCCAGGACTAATGTGAGGAAAGGCTGTACAAGTATAGGGCTGGACGCTGTCTTATTTATATACTAGAGGCCCGGCGCATGAAATTCATGCAAGAGTAGGCCTTCCTTTTCCTGGCTGCCAGCACCAGCTTCCCTCTGGCACCTGGGATCCGGGCTTCCCTTGCAGCCCGGCTTCATCCGGAAGGTTGTCCAAAAGGACATCCAGAAGGACATCTGGTCTAATTAGCATATTACACTTTTATTATTATAGATATCCCACATCTTCTTTACCCATTCATCTGTTGACAGACACTTAGGTTGTTTCTATATCTTGGCTTTTGTGAATAATGCTGCCTGCAGTGAACATGGGAGTACAGTTATGTCTTTGAGATCCTGATTTTACTTCACTTTCTTTGATATATACCCAGAAACAGGATTACTGCATTATATTCCCATTTTAACAAATCTTAGGGATTCAGGGTACCTCATTCTATTTTTTAATTTTTTAAGGAACTGCCCTACTATTTTTCAGAGTGGCTGCATCAATTGACATCCCATCATTTTCCTTTTTCCATATTCTTGCAAAAACTTGCCTCTTGTCCTTTTGATAATAGCCATTCTGGCAGGTGTGAGGTTATATCTCATTGTGGTTTTGAATTTGCATTTTCCTGATAATTAGTGATGTTCAGTGTCTTTCATGAACCTGAAATGCCTTCTCTTGATCCTGCAGCACACTGTGCTGAGTGCTGACAGCCTCTGTTTTGCTTTCCCAAGGATGTTGTCAAATACTCACTGTGGTCTCTCCCAGGCCCACAGATTCTGGCGCCAGTGAAAGTGTGCATAGGGACCAACCATGGGATGGAGATGGGGGCTATATGGGTGAAGCATGCAGAGCACTGGGGCTCACTGGAGCCAGTTGGGGGATCCATGGGAAAGGCATCCCAGTGGCATAGTGGTCCAGGATGGGGATAGTAGGATCCACATTCCTTTTATACATTCCTAGCCCTGGCTGTGTTCTCTTAGTGACTCACTGCCCCCCTGGCCCACAGCTCACTACTCTGGATGGGGCAAGATGGAAATGGGCCTCTCTGGTAACATCCCACATAGCTGGGGATGCCAGGGGCTCACTCACAAACTCTCACTTTCCTCTGCGGGAGAAATTACGGGCTAAGAAGGGCTTTCTGGACTCTGAGCTGTGCTGCCTGGGGTAAGGAGTAGCACAGGTAAAGTTAAATTGTTTCTCTTATTATATTCAGTGTATCCAGCATCAGAAATCTTTGCTATAATGGTGCTGGACCTTCTTTGCTAGGCCCTTGAACTTCCACAAAGACCCTCTTATTGGTGGGTAATTGAGTCAGGGCTTTCCAGGGCCTCCCAGACCATGGACGACAATGGCTACAGGCAGTTAGGGATCCACAGCCAGGACCAAGGAATGTCTGCTTATTACCTGACACACGGGTGGGCCAGACTCCCCTCAGATCCCTTGGCATATGGTGCTAAATCCTAAAGCTCCCACAGAGGTACTTTTGTCTATGGATGGATGCCAAATTCTTGTTGTGTGCATGGCTGGGGGCCGGGGGAGATACAGTGGGAGACATCGTATTTGGCCATCTTGCTGACATCACTCTTTTAAATCTCTTGATTCTGCCTTCCTTGGTCCAGCAACTTTCATCATTTCCACTGAACCCGGAGCTACTTGCTGTCTGGACTTTGCTTGTGCAGGTTTCTATGTGGACTGACACTTCCTCCTTGAATCCCAGTCCTCCTCAGATCTTGGACTTTCTGATTCTCTCCTCATGGCTGCATATGAGCTTGGAATCTCCAGACTCCATAGTAGTGTCACCACAAAAGTAAAAATAAAATTGCCAATACTAAAAGCAGTCAGCTTTCTATTGGGCTATGTTAACTAATGGGATAGGGTAAAGGAACAGAAAACTAAACTTGGAAAATAAAATGTGTGCTAGAGATGCATCGGCTATACACTAACATTTTAGTCTACTTGGGATAAAAACATATTTCCAGCACAGATATGGTAAGGTGTAGCTCTGAGGTCTATCTCTAGTCTTTTTGCTCTGTAGGTGGCATTATTTTGACTTGCCTTTTGGGTACTCCAGAATTTTAATGATAGGATGATAATAATAGTTAACTTATAATTTAAGGACCTTATGAAATCATTTTGCTCAAGGCCCTAGATCTTTTTCCTCATGCCTTGTGTAACTTTAGATCATTTACCTGTGTTCCCTGGAGCATTTGAAAGATTCAGTTTTTAAAATAGTTAACCTATGCCCGATTTCATTGTGATTGTTCCTGTTTTAACAAATCTTAGGAATTCAGGGTACCTCTTGTGTATGATAGTCATCCTTCACACACTATGCATGTGTGTGTGTGTGTGTGCTTGCGCGCCTGTGTGTTTAGAGTGACCAACTACGCCAAAGGCTGATGATGATCACATGAAATGAGGATCTTCAATTGCAAATGAGTAATGGCAAGTAGGAAGAGGCCTTTGCACTGTTAATGTGATCTGAATCAACTTTTATTCTTCTTTTTTCTACTCAAGGACTTCTGTCAAAAGTCCATAAGAAAAAGTCAAAGGGGGAGTCAATCAATCTACTCTAGATTTCCTCAAGATACAGATGAATCAGGGCCAATTTGCGGCCTGTCTAGGGACAAAGTACAAGACTAATGGGAGAGGAGTAGCTGACAGAAGATATTGGTTAGGACAGTGGTCGGCAAACTGCAGCTCGCGAGCCACATGCAGCTCTGTTGACTAATGAGTTTGCCAACCACTGGGTTAGGATATTACTGCAGCTACTTTAATGGAGACTAAAAAAACAGAGGCTTAAATAAGAGAGAAGGTTGCTTTTGCTCTCACATAAAAACACCCAACTGCCTGTGTTTTCCAGGGATAGGGTGGCTCTGTTTCACATGTTCTTCCAGGGTTTCTTCAGTCACAGTGCTATGCTATCTTCTTAGGCAATTCTACTCAAAATGTGGTTCATCCAACTCTTTGTTACTGGTTTGCAATGAGCTTGTACCAGTATACAAAACAACTACATAACTAAGAACCAAGTAACTTGGTTCAGCTACTTTTTTCTTAGCCAGACTTTCTCAATAAAGGAAGCAGCATTGCCCAGCTAGTCTGGCTCAGTGGTTGAGCATCGACCTATGAACCAGGAGGTACAGTTCCATTCCCAGTCAGGGCAAATGTCCTGGTTTCAGGCTAGATCCCCAGCGTGGGGAGTGCAGGAGGCAGCCGATCAATGATTTTCTCTCATCATTGATATTTCTCTCTCTCTCTCTCCATATCCCTTCCTCTCTGAAATTAATAAAAACATATTTTAAAAAAGAAAGCAGCATTTTAGTTACATTATGGTGCATGTTTCTTATTTCTTTGTGCACTGCAACTTTGAGTCACACTAATGGAATCCATTGTTGTCTGTGTCCTCCTCGTGCATTGTCTGGCCCATGATCACTATTTCTGTGTCCTCGTCTCTGACACAGAAATCTCTAAGGCTATATGTTAATCACAAAGCAACATCTAGAAGAAAGGGAAACTGGAAAATACAGTCACTATCTGGGCACTATGTGCCCAGCCAAACCTTAAATTCTAGTACTAAAAGGAAGAAAGGAAAATGGATATTGGGGACAATTATCAGTCTGCCATATCACATTTTACACCCTTACTGTTGGGGCATGGAATGGCTAAAACCAGTAAGGATTTGGGAACCAAATTTATAACATAAAAAGAAAAACTGTAAGGCCTAACAAGTCAAAAACACTATCAGTTTTGGGGAAATTGAGGAGGTACAATAAACAGCACCTGACTGTACTCTACTGAGTTCTTAACCATTTGAAAAATAATGCAAATTAATCAAATGGGAGACCAAAATATCAACTTTATTACTAGAGAATGTGGTTTACATTTACAGGAAATGTGTTTCCAGTAAAGAACTGGAATTAAAAGAGTTATCATCCAGGAAGAGGTCCAACTGGACTAGTAAAGATGGTACCCACACTCCTCCCACCCACATTGGCAGGGCTTCTCCTGTTATGCCCATTGAAAGACTAAGAGCAATCAATAGCACATGATCTCTCTCGGTAAGATAATTCCAAAAAAGGAAAGAAAGAAACCAAGCTGAGCTTACCTGTTTTATTCTTCCCAAGTTTTATAATGAAACTGGAGGCCCAGTGCACGAAATTCATGCACAGGTAGGGTCCCTAGCAGCTGCTGGCTGCCAGCCAGGGCCTCCCTTCCCTGGTTGCCAGCTGTCGGCTGGGGCCTTCATTCTGCACCGCCCCCTGGTGGTCAGTGCATATCATAGCAAGCACTTGAACTCCTGGTTGGTTGAACTCCTGAGGGAACACTTTGCATATTAGGTTTTTATATATATATAGATGAATTGCCTCCTCTTCTCTGGAGAAGGTGGTCTGACAGGCAGAGGAGGTTGGTAGCATTGCACTAACAGCTCCCTCCACTGGGGAGGAGAAATTGGAAGTGGGAAAGATGCATTCCTCTCTTCTCATGTTCCCAAACTTTTGGGTTTTGTTTTTTTTTTTACATTGGATTTAGCAGTTAAGCTGATAACCAACCTGTGGTCTATCTTCCTCATGCATGCAGATCTGCCATCTGTCTGGCATGGTCTTATTTTTATTATCATGAGGATAATTTCAAATTAACAACCACTAATTCTTTAGATAATAATCCTGAAACCCAACATGAACAGTGCAGCTTTTGACCCATAAAGTTCTGAAATTGATGCAAACAACATATTAGTTTCATTTCAAGGCCATTATTTCCCACTTTAAGTAATCTAGTCATTTTGTCCAGTGTAGTCAACCATAGGTTCTTCAAAGATAACCATATCATAATGCTCTAACAACAAGATACAAGTATCACAAATTTGTATACATGTGTTTCTCAATACCAAGGAGGTGAAGTTTACAGCCTAAATATCTTTGCAGGATAAATTCTAATGGCTTTAAAGTTCAAAGGAATTGAATTTGGAAATCAAGTTATATGGCCTTCATCATTTATTCTCCAAATTCATATTTGGCTTATTCAGCCAGAGGAATGACCCATGGCTGGCTGGAGCTAGGATTCATTCCTTCAGTAGCTTGAGCCCAGATGGTCTTCCACTGGAATCACTATGGGTCCTTCAGGACCTTAGATGCTGACTTTGTTCAATACCATATCTTTTATGTACATCCCTTTTGAGAAATTCAAAGAAATAATAGGATACATAGGATGATTACAGCACTGGCCCACACCCAAGAAAATTTGAAAATGATCCAGTTCCAGCCCCTAGAGAAATTATCCCACACATAATTATGTACTTAATGTTGGCAAGAATTACAGCAGGGACTAGGTAGGATCTAAATGAAGGAGAGAAAATAGAGAAAATCATTATTTTTGTTTGTTTTGCTCTAGAGACAATGATCTACTGCCTTATGACCTGTGTCTTATAAACTTACATGGGAGGTTAATCCTGACATTATTAATTAACTACATGAGGGGATGAAAAGTGATGAGTCAAACCATCTCTCTCTTATATGTGTCACTTGAAGCATTGCTGTTCTCTTGCAAATTTAGAAAAATATATTCTTGGCCACCCCTGTTATATAGGAGGTGCCTTCCTTTTCCATCTGATGCACTGGAAAATTTTCCATTTCCATTTCTCCTTTGAGCCCCATGTTTCTGTCTCTGTAGTACTGAAATGAGTGTGGGTTATACCTAGTGATATACAGTCAACACATTCTTATACATAGATATTTCTTGATGTGGTCCACTGTGGCCTCGTGGTATAAAATTGCTTAGGCCTAAAAACACTTCTCCTAGAGCAGAGAGGGGTTTTGTTTCAAAGAAAATGAACCAATCTTGATTCCTATTTTCTGAGACTCCATCTTCTGGTTGAAGTCCCTGTAGCCTATATCTTTGCTAATTGTAGTGTCTGGAAACCTCAGTGCCTCACCCTGTGTCTTTACTGAACCTGCGATTTGAAACCTTTTTTGTGTAACTGTGTACCTTTCCTGGGCCTGTGGAACATATATTTCCTAAGAAGTTTGACCACTTTCCTGAGGTCCACAACTTGTGCCTTTGCTGAGCACTTGGCTTTGCTTATAATAAAAGCAGGCCAACACTTCCTTAAGGCATAGTGTATTCATTAGCCTGAATTAAAAATATAAGGCACTTGCCTGAGGCCAAAGCTGCCTTAAGGTGTAGTATCTCATAATGCACACAATCCTACTTGCAATTGCCTAAGACCTTAAATGGCACCTGCCCTGGTTAAAACAGGTAAAAATAAACTAAACAACTATAAAACTAGCTGTGATTCTGAAATTAGGCACCAGGACAAATACAGATGTAGTAATATACAGAGATTAAGCAGAACCACAGTTTGGAAGTCAGGCTGATATATGTTCATGCTCCTAATTCAAACACATACTAAATGAATGATCACAGGAACTAATATCTTTAAGCCTGTTTCCATATATATATATGAGGCAAAAGCCCTGGACATGACTGAAAGTAAAGGGAAAAATATATATATATACACATTAACATATAACATATAATATATATAATATATAATATATATAATTATAATTATATATAATTATATATGAGGCAATTTTTAAATTAGCTCATAGAGGACAAGACATATAGAGAATAAATATGATATGCATATAACACTTTAAACAGTGCCTGGCATACAATAAGTTCTGGCTTTTATCATCATGGTCATCACCATAGTCATCACCATCATCACCGTGGTCATCACCATGGTCATCACCATCATAATTACCATAGTCATCACCATCATCATGTAGTCATCACCAGCATCACCGTGGTCATCACTATCATCACCATCATCGCTGTGGTCATCTCCACCATCACCGTGGTCATCACCATCACCATTACCATAGTTATCACCATCATCACTGTGATCATCACCAGCATCACCGTCATTATCACCAGCATCATTATCCAGCTCTTTCTCCCTTTGCTTCCAATCATGCCCATGGTTTCTGCCTTTTGAATTTAAATACCCTAGTATAGTGGTCGGCAAACTGCGGCTCGTGAGCCACGGTTTGCTGCTCTGTTGACTAGTGAGTTTGCTGACCACTGCCCTAGTATCCTAAATAGAGTTAACTTTTTCTGATTACCCTTTCTGTTTGAGAAGTGGGCTGTCAGTGCTACTCAAACTATGGGCCCTAGACTGGCAATTACAGCATCATATGTGAGCTAGGTAAAATTAAAAATTCTAAGTCTGGGCTAAGACTTCCTTGATTCAAATGTTGGGAAAGGAATCTTTCTTGCAATAAGCTATTCAGGAGGTTCTAATTCTGTTAAACGTCGAGGAGCACTTTTCTAAGTCAATTATACAGTTGGATGAAAAAGCCCTGAAAATGGAGATAAGGTTTGGGTTTAAATCCTGGGTCTGCCACTTACTAGCTATATGAACTTGGGCAGATTTTCTTTGATAATGTATACAGAGTTTCTTGGAGTTTTATTATTCAGGTTATAGATTATAAACTACATTACTGAAGAGGCCCCAAAGCTACAGTGGTTTGTATAAGAGATCTATGTATTTCTTCCTGTATAATAGCCCAGAAATTGGAGACTGGTCCAGAGTGAGTTGGTGCCTCCTTTCAATCGGGTTATCTAAGGACTCAGGATCCTTCTGTCTTGATTTTCTGCCCCCTCCTGCAACGTTGTTTTGTCTGTATGGTTGATGGGCTCAGTAACACTGTGTCAGGCTTCTTGCCTGATGGAAGAGGATGAAAGTAGAGGATCAGCAGTTTTCTTCCAAAGAAATGATGTAAAAGTTGTATATATTATTACTGCTCATATTCCCTTGATGAGAACCTGGACATTTGGCCACACTAGTGGAAAGCTTGGGAATGTGTCTATGAACTGGATGACCAGGTACCCGGACAATTCAGAAGCAGTGGGTGTTCTGATTCTAACTGTATGCTCCTGGAAATGTGTAGCAGAACACCCACCACATAATGAGCCCTCCACAAATACTCCTGTTAAATGAGATAGCATGGTGTTGAAGAGTCATACATGAGCATGAATGCAAGTTCTGCTACCGACATAGTATGTGACCTTAGGAAGATTATTTTTGATTTGTGATTCAATTTCCAGATTTTCTAAAACAGGAATTATATAGCCGTACTTCACTGTCACGTTTTTAGCTACTTCCAGTCCTAGGTCAGAATGCCTTTTTATTCTTTTAATCACAATGAGACAGGAGATATTCAAAATCAGTTAGAATATTTCACATGTCATTAATTGCTCATCAAACACCACTTCATGCAACATGCTGTAATTATTGTACAGCCTTTGGCCCTCAGCCTGAGTAAAAGAATCTTAATTCTAGGGCCCATCTGACGGTTGGTGGGGCATCTTGCCAGTGTTCTAAAGCACAGCTCTCAGTGTGAAAAGAGGAGGGGGGATGTTCCCATCTTTTTTATTATAAACGCCAAGGCAGAAATCATGGGCCCGTGGTGAAATATAATTACAATTCTCTATTGTCTTATAAACAAACAAGTCCTTGTGTAATCAATTTGTAGAAATAAAAATATAAAAGCAAACAAGCAGGTTTTCTAAAAAACGGGACAGCTAACAGGATTTGCATATGCCATTTATTCTGGTGGAGCAGAAACGTAGCCTTGTTTTACAAACACACCCTATGGAAGAAGAATAATCTTTTTTTAAAAACATTTTTTATTGATTTCAGAGAGGAAGGGAGAAGGGAAGAGAGAGATAGAAATATCAATGATGAGAGAGAATCATTAATTGGCTACCTTCTGCATGTCCCCCACTGGGGATCGAGCCTGCAATCCGAGCATGTGTCCTTGACCGGAATCAACCCCGGGAGCCTTCATTCCAGAGGCTGATGCTTTATCCACTGAGCTAAACCAGCCAGGGTGAATAGTAATCTTTATCAAAGTTCGTTCTGTCTGTCTTGACATCAGAAATCCTTTTGGTACCTATTTTTCTCTGCCAGCAGTTTTCCATCTTTTGGAAAAACAATGATTCTCTATTTTCCTAGTTAATAAGGTGAAAGACATTTCTGCTTTCTGCTCTCCACTTACTTCCTTCACAAAGCATAGTGGAGTCTGGGAGTAAGAGAATACAGTATTCTGGGCAGGGCACTACATTGCTATGATTTGCTCCTTGAAATTCATTTTTTTCCGATTACTAAGGAAAGTCTCTAGTAGTTGGAAGAGAGGCATGAGGGTTAAAGAGGCAGGTGGAGACTTTCTTAACTTGAGTATTTCCCAAAGTGGAGCCCGAGGCAAAGGCTTGCATGCAGGTACTTTATTTGGGAAGTTATTCCAGGGAAGAGAAATGCAGGTCAGGAAGAGAGAAACAGAAAGAGGGGAAAGCTAATACAAAGATGTGTTTTTGAGCTGTCTAATGCTGCAGGCAAATGAAGCTCAGTGACTTAGGAACTTCTGAGGAAACTTATGACATGAATCTTGAAACTGTGTGCCTAAGGAATAAGAAGGGAAAGAAATTACATGATCAGTTCCTGGAACTCCTGGTCAAGGTTGGATTCATAGGGATTCATTCTCCTGCCTTTGGTTTCCAAACGTCTCACACGTTGGCATCTGAGAGACCACATGACAGAGACTGAGAGGCCCACAGAGCAGGTGGTCCACTGCAGGGAACTGGTCCCTGCAGCTGGGGCTAGTGCAGAGTGGCCAGAGGACTTGATGTGGTACACCAGGGATCTTTCATACAGCTGTCTAAAGAACATGTCCTTTTCTCTGTCACAATTTTTTTATCCGAATCTGCTCTGGGTAATCCTATATAATAAAAGGCTAATTTGCAATTGACTGAACAGTGGAATGACTGGTCGCTATGACATGCACTGACCACCAGGGGACAGACACTCAATACAGGAGCTGCTCCCTGGTGGTCATTGTGCTCCTACTGGGTGAGCACTGCTCAGCCAGAAGCTGGCTCATAGCTGGTGAGTGCAGCGGCAGTGGTGGGAGCCTCTCCCGCCTCGGTGGCAGTCAGGAGAGGGAGCAGGCCAGACTGAGGGTTCCCACCATTCCCCCCCCCTCCTCTCATGTATGAATTTCATTCACCGAGCCTCTAGTTTTATAATAACAGCTACCATGTGTCTGCTTGTTTGCCAGACATTGTTCTAGGCCCTTTCAAACATGTTCTCATTTTGTTTGTTGTAGCAGTCTTTTGTGATAACTATGTATTATTTACATTTTACTTATGAAGAAACCTGTTGAGAAAAGTTAAATATTTGCTCAAGTTCATAAGACATGTACAAGCAAGCATTTTTTTATCCTTTCATTAATTCATAAATTATATTTCCCCCACGAGATATTAGGAGCTTTTAAACAGCTTTGGCCCAGCATTCACTAGATTAACAGACATATAACACTGAAGCAAGGGTTTTGCAAAATGATAATTCTTCTTTTTACATGTGTTGCAGTTTAGCATTTTTCATTCTGTTCTGTTTGTGTGTGTGTCTCTGTGTGTGTCTCTCTGTGTGTGTCTATGTGTGTGTGTCTGTATGTCTCTTTGTGTGTGCCCATGCTGCTTGCTGCCTATTAATTGACTTCAGGTGGGTGAGGTATAGCTTTGATTTTCTCTTCTGCAAACATACGATAATGTGTTCCGCCTCAGATGAGACTTGAGAGGCTTCAACAATTTAATGTATGTTGCATTGTAGCTGCTCAGTACATGTTAACTATACATTTCCTCGGCCACTGCAATACCCCAAATTCATTTCTTTCTGCTACAATGGGTGAAGTCTCTACTTCCCAAAACATCTCTTTTCCTCATATGGCCCAGCCTTCTCCAGCAGCCACTCATTTTTATGGCCAGTGGCCACTCTCTGAAACCTAGTGATGACTCCGAGTGCTCAGGGTAAACTCAGGGAGGGTTTCAGTTAAAGGCACAGAAACTTCTCCCAAGGCTGCTGCTTCTTAAGAATGCACTTATACTGTCTTTTCTCCAACACATAACGGCTTGAGATGTGAATAGGTTTGAGATTGTTTTCTAGCATTCTGTGACTGCCCAGCACATAAGTGCCTTAAAGACCAATTAGCCACCTTCATCCAGAGACCTAGGCTGAAAGAAGAGCCTGTATAGCCCTCTCACCGGGTGGGAGATAGAGGAAGGGGATACAGACTATTTACCAATCAGCAGTGCTGCCTGTCTGCCACTACACACAAGGCGCCACACTTCAGATCGGAATCACCAGGTGTTTCTGTGCCTCTCAGCTTGCGTGACCGTATACACCAATCTAACTACTCCCACATGTTCCAATTCGGTCAGAATTCCCCAACACACTAATGAGGTCCCACTGCTGTGTCTGCTGATATCATGTCCTCTTACCGAAACATCTTTCCTCTGTATTTACCTGTCTAAATGCTACAGATTTATATGAGAATGTGAATAGGTAATTCAAAAACAGGGAAGTACAGGCGGTTAATAAAACTGTTCAACACACACACACACACACACACACACACACACACACACACACACACACACACACCTTTGCTTGTTTACCATTGTCATCCCCAGACAATGTTAGTTGCATAAGAAGAGAGACTTTATCTGTCTTGTCCACTATATCTCCAGTCCCTAGAACACTTTAAAACAGTGCTACTTTTATTGATTTATTTTTGTTTTTTAAAAATATATTTTTATTGATTTCAGAGAGGAAGGAAGAGGGAGAACGAGATAGAAACATCCATGATGAAAAAGAATCATGGATCGGCTGCCTCCTGAAAGTCCCCCACTGGGGATCAAGCCCACAACCCGGGCATGTGCCCTTGATCAAAATCGAACCTGGGACCTTCCAGTTCGCAGGCTGATGCTCTATCCACTGAGCCAAACCGGCTAGGGCAACAGTGCTACTTTTAGCATCAAAGAAATTAGAATTTCCTGCTGGCTGCATTGATGCCCACTCCCAATGGGTCACATAACCTCCCAGTTGAAGAATTTGAGAGGTACTAAAGAGGCCTCTTATAGGCTATAGGAAAGGTTAGGTAGGCAAAGGAGTAAAAGGCATATAACCACATTGGAAACATGAAAGTAAGACTTTAGTTACCAGATGGGCAGTTACCCTTTTACCTATGCTCACTTGGCACTGCCCTCTGACCTCTATGAAACACAACTTCAGTGGTAACTGTAGAAGAGACCTCACAGCCTGCATGATGGTACTTGGACTGACTTTTCATCAGTGTGCTGAAACCAATTATCCAAATGGGAATTGGGCTTCAATATAGATGCACAGACAGGCTGCACACAGTTTTCAAAGATGATGTTATTGCACTGTGCAATTTTGGGACTCTTCTCTGGGATCTGCCTCAAACCTAGAGTCAGTATCTTCTTTTCTGTGTGTATTTAATTTTTTGACCAGGCCAAAAGAACACCCATTCAAAACCATATTTAATGAATGTAATTGGACCTAATTACTCTCTCTCTTTAAAATCCTCACCTGAGGATATGTTTTTATTGATTTTTAGAGAGAGGAAGGGAAAGAGAGAGAGAGAGAGAGAGAGAGAGAGAGAGAGAGAGAGAGAGAGAGATTGATTGGTTGCCTTCCACAACCCAGCTATGTGCCCTGACTGGAAATGGAACCTGCAACCTTTGTTGTTGTTTTTTGTTTTTTTTTTTGCATGGGATGATGCTCCAACTAACTGAGCCACCAAGCCAGGGCTGAACTTAATTACTCTTGATATAAAAAGAGGAAATTAAAAGACTGGATGTTTTGTCAAGTATATAAAATAAGAGAGCTACAATTCACTTTCTAAGATATTAGATGTTTTTACAGAAGTCCTCTTAGCTAATCTCAAAGAACCCCATGAGGAAGACATCACTTTCTCTGTTTTACAGATGCAAAATCTAAGCCTCAGAGAGTTGGGTAACTTGCTGAAGGCCCCACAGATAAGTGGCATTTTTATTGCATCTCATTGTCTTTTCATTGCACCTGAGTGCTTAAAGATGTGTCCTCCAGAGAGAAGCTATAACAGTTCTGATAAAGGACAGCCAGGTCACCTCTCCAAGTGAGGGGAATGTCTGTATTAAAGCCAAAAGGAGAACACACCTGGATCCTTGGATATCATGCTAGTATAGAATGGGTTTTTAAACATAACCAGAATAAATGAGAAGCTATGGTAGCAGTTAATTCATGTTCCCATCATCATTATTATTATTCCTAGAGGCCCAGTGCATGAAATTCTTGCATGTAGGGGGGGTGTCCCTCAGTCCAGCCTGCACCCTCTCCAATCTGGGACCCCTCTAGGGATGTCCGACTGCCCGTTTAGGCCCGATCCCAGTAGGATCGGGCCTAAACGGGCAGTCGGACATCCCTCTCACAATCCAGGACTGCTGACTCCCAACTGCTCACCTGCCTGCCTTCCTGACTGCCCCTAACCACTTCTGCCTGCCAGCCTGATCACCCTCTAACCACTCCCCTGCCAGCCTGTTTGCCCCTAACTGCCCTTCCCTGCAGGCCTGATCACCCCTAACTGTCCTCCCCTGCAGGCCTTATCACCCCACCTGCCCTCCACTGCAGGCCTGGTCCCCCCAACTGCCCTTCCCTACAGGCCCAGTCGGCCCCAACTTCCCTCCTCTGCTGGCCTGGTCACCCCTAACTGCCCTCCTCTGCAGGCTTGATCACCCCCAATTGCCCTCCCTTGCAGGCCTGGTCCCTCCCCTGCTGGCCATCTTTTGGCAGTCATCTTGTTTGTTGGAGTGATGTTCAATTTGCATATTACTCTTTTATTTGATAGGATAGAGGCCTGGTGCACGGGTGGGAGCCAGCTGGTTTACCCTGAAGGGTGTCCCAGATCAGGGTGGGGGTTTCCTTAGGGTGTGGGGTGGCCTGGGCGAAGGGCCTGTGGTGGTTTTCAGGTCAGCCATGCCCCCTGGCGACCCAATTGGAGGCCCTGGTATCTGGGATTTATTTATCTTCTACAATTGAAACTTTGTAGCCTTGAGTGGAGGCCAGGGCAGGCCAGGGTGGGCGGAAAGCTTGGCTTCCTCCATTGCCAGGGAAACCCAAGCCTCCTGCTCTCTCCAGCTCCATGGCTGCCACCATTTTTGGGGGGGATTTATTTATCTTCTATAATTGAAACTTTGTAGCCTGGAGTGGAGTCCAGGGCCAGCCAGGTGTGCGGGAAGCTTGGCTTCCTCCATTGCCTGGGAAACCCAAGCCTCCTGCTCGCTCCATGGCCACAACCATCTTGTTTGGGTTAATTTGCATACTCAATCCTGATTGGCTGGTGGGTGTGGCTTGTGGGTGTAGTGGAGGTATGGTCAATTTGCATATTACTCTTTCATTAGATAGGATTTTTACTTTTAAATCTTCACCCAAGGAGGGAAGATATTTTTCCCATTGATTTTTAGAGAGTAGAGAGGGGATACGGGAGCGGGGGGCGTGGGGGGAGAGAGAGAGAGAAACACTGATGTGTTAGATACACATCAATTGGTTGCCTCTTTCTCACACCCTGACCAGAGCTGGGGATTGAGCCTGCAATCGAGGTATGTGCCCTTGACCAGGAATTGAACCCATGCCCTTTCAATCCATGCGCCAATGCTCTAACTACTGAGAAAACTGGCCAGGACCATTATTCTGTTTTAAACATGTTTTTATTTATTTTTAGAGGGAGAGGAATGAGAAGGAGAGAGAGAAACATTGGTGGGCTGTCTCCTGCATGTCCTGCACTGAGGACCAAGCCTGTAACTCAGGCATGTGCCCTAGCTGGGAATTGAACCAGTGACCTTTTGGTGTGACCCTCAACCAACTGAGCCACATGGGCCAAGGCTCATTCCATTATTCTTTGTGTAACTGGACAAATAACTATTGATATTGCTTTCATCAAATTAAATTATATCTTTGAATGGAAAAGAAAGTGTTTTACTGTCATGATCATATAAATAAAAATATTTTATTGTAGCCTTCTGTGTAAATAACTATCTTATTTTTAATAGAAAGATATGAATGATCTATTATTTGAAAGTCACTTTCTCTCTATCACCACTAAATAAGCTCAAAGCATATTCTAAAGATGGGACAGCACATTACCAGCTTGCCCTGGGTGCCCACCAGACTTAGTCCAGCTCCGACTTGTGTCCCACCCAGTTCCTCACCTCTCTGCATTTGTCCACTCTATCCCTTCAGCTGGGAATGACTTCCCCTTTTTAACTGACTCCTTTTATTTTTCTAGTTCAGATTAGGTGTTGGCAACCTGCCCTGATAGTCCCACATATCCAAATTGGAATAAGTGTCCTTTCTCTGGGCTCCCAAATAACCTAATAGCACAATCTCTCAATTTCATTTGCATACATTTATTGAACAAATAATAAGTGAGTGAGTGAATATTTGGTTGTGTAAATCTTCTTGCATTTAGTACCAGAGCTACCCTATATCTCTTAGGAGACCTAGCCTTTTCCCTTTATTTCAATATGCAAAATAAATTATACTTCATAATGCCACAATTCTCTTCTTAGCAAAACAATAGTATGCACATGCAGTCATTTCATTAAATGAGAATTGATGTCAGAGGCACAAATCTCCTAAACTAGATTTAGAGATTCTAAATGCTCAGAGAGCTCATCCTCTGGAGGTCTCTAAACTGTGGTTATGAGCAATTAGAACAGGGTGTATCTGTGGCATATAATACCTAGGAATAGTCTGCATTCCTATGCATTCTAATTGGTGGTGTTTTCCCTCTGAAATGTCCCCTTTAATTGACTCTGGCAGTGGCAAAGACAGATCCCATTAAGCATTCATTATTGGAATTAAAAAAACAACTAGCAACAGTGGTGTCAAAAAAGCAAGGTAAATTATAGTTGATGGGATTTTACAAAGCTGATCAATTTCCTCAACCCAGAGTGGGTCCAATATGAATACATAAAAGCATCCCAAATGGTTATATCATAATATTCTTGTCACAGATTGCAGCAGTGCACAAACACAGTGGCATGTCACTCAGCCGGACCATCGACACTTAATAGATTGCACTTGACAATGTCACAATGTTCAGGAAAGAAAAATTTCAAAACCCTGGTTTGGGAGACAAATTATGGCTTTGTCACTATCAGCTCTATCACCTTAGTCAAAGCAGAATATGAATATTTTTTTAATTCTTTATTGTTTAAAGTATTACATATTAGAATATGAGTTTATACATAGAAAAATAAGTATATTTTGCCTACTTGAGTTTGTGGATTGAGATGCATATACTCTCCATAACCCTATAGAACTTCCTTCTTGCCCTTAGACATATTTCTCCTCAAAATGCCTGTGCCTGTAATGTAGGGTACATTCAGTTGCCTCTGCTGGAGATGGCTGCCTCATCCTCCATTCTCTCCACTTTAAAAACATCTGCTCATTCTTCAGGACTAAATTAAGTGACTTATCTCCCAAATACCCCAGGCATGGTGAGTCCTCTTGCATTGTACAAACTCCCGATACAGCACTTGTGTCCATTACTTTTATTATTTATGTGTCTATTTCACTAGACTGAGAGCTTGTGAAGGGATTAGATTTTGCTTTCTGTTCTTGTTCCTCAGAGCCTAGAACAAAGCCTTGGACATTGAGAACCTCAATGCATGTTTGCTGAATAAATGAATAGGATGTTGGTGACCTCAGTTGATACCAAAGGAGGATTATCTAATAATCAATGATGGGCAGGAAGATGTTTAGAGTGCAAATAATCTTGCTTTTTACAAGAAGCATAACCTGGCCATGCATAATCAGCCCACTAATCCAGCTGTAACACCAGCAATTATCATGGGTTATTAGAACCTGTGCCTCACCCACATCTCCATTTGTTTCTATAATGTTGCGCTTATTTCATCTCCATGGTAGTGGATTCCTGTTTTGTTCTGTGGTTTCAATATCTGCTTAATCCATTAGAGTCCATTCAGTTGCAAGCCACAGAGGTTGACTCTAATTTTTTTAAGTACCAGAGGATTTATTCAAAGCATATTGGTGGCTTACCTGCTAAGTGGCTGAAGGACTAGACGAAGCAACCCAATAAGAATCAGAGCAGCTTGATAGAATTCACAAACAGGAAGATCATATTTTAAAATTTAAGTGCAGTTGGTATACAAGTTTATATTGGTTATATTAGTTTCAGGTATACAATATAATGATTCGACCTTTTTATACCTTTATAAATTTGATCACCTCATTCAGTCTAGTAGTCATCTGCCACTGTGTAAACTTATCACAATATTGACTATATTCTTCTTCCCCTTTTCACTCATCTCCCCACCTTTCCTATTCTCATAACCACCACTTCGGTCTCTGTTCTATGAGTCTGTTTTTGTTTTTAAGACTCCATATATAAGTGAAAACATACGGTATTTGTTTTTCTCTGCCTGATTCATTTAACTTAGCATAATACCCTCTACATCAAGCATGTCAAACTCAAAGGCTAACAGGGGCCAAAAAAACAAGGTTTAAGTTTATGTGGGCCACACAAAAAAACAAAAGCTTCAATTTTCATAGAAATGTAGGTGTATTTCAAAAAGTATAGTATATTAAAAAAAAAAGAACAAGAGCAATGATAAAATTAATGTTTTCTTCCTGACACTTGGCATCTCTTCTCTGCTACTATCTTTCCTATTTGGGGGGAAATCTTGTTTGCAGTGATTACTTTCAAAACTGACCCAAGGTGAATATCAATAATTCTGGATCGGACAGGAGACTTATTTCCTTTCATAATTGTAAATAACTGCTCACACCGTTATATTGGCTGGGCCGCAAAAATATTCGTTGTGGGCCATGAGTTTGACATGATCATTGTAGACTAGATCCATCCAAGATTTCATTCTTTTTTGTTGCTGTGTAATATTCCATTGTATGTATTCACCACCTCTTCTTTACCCATGTATCTACTGATGCACACTTAGGTTGCTCCCACACCTTGGTTATCCTATCTAATAAAAGAGGAATATACAAATTGACCATACCTCCACTACACTCACAAGCCACACCCACCAGCCAATCAGGAGCGAATATGCAAATAAACCCAACCAAGATGGCTGTGGCAACAGAGAGCAGGAGGGAGGCTTGGGTTTCCCTGGCAATGGAGGAAGCCAAGCTTTCCACCTGCCCTTGCCTGCCCAGGCCTCCACTCCAGGCTACAAAGTTTCAATTATAGAAGATAAATAAATCCCAACAGAAATGGCAGCAGCCACGGAGCTAGAGAGAGTAGGAGGCTAGGGTTGCCCGTGGCAATGGAGGAAGCCAAGCTTCTGCAGCCCTGGCCTGCTTTGGCCTCTACCTAAAGCCACAAAGTTTCAATTATAGAAGATACATAAATCCCAACAGAAATGGCAGCAGCCACAGAGCAAGCAGAAGGCTTGGCTCCGCTCCAGGCTACAAAGTTTCAATTGTAGAAGATAAATAAATCCCAGATACCAGGGCCTCCACTTGGGTTGCCAGGGGGCGCGGCTGGCCTGCAAACCACCACAGGCCCCTTGCCCAGGCCGCCCCACACCCCAAGGGAACCCCCACCCTGATCCGGGACACCGTTCAGGGCAAACCAGTTGGCCCCCACCCGTGTACCAGACCTCTCTTCTATCTAATAAAAGAGTAATATGCAGATTGACCATCACTCCAACTCACAAGTTGGCTTCCCCCATGTGGTCAAAGATCCTGCCCCCAGGTGGACACAAGATGGCCACCACCAGATGGCCAGCAGGGAGGGCAGCTGGGAGGGACCAGGCCGGCAAGGGAGGGCAGTTGTGGGTGATCAGGCCAGCAGAGGAGGGAAGTTGGGGGTGACTAGGCCTGCAGGGAAGGGCAGTTGGGGGGGACTCAGGCCTGCAGGGGAGAGCAGTTGGGGTGACCAGGCCTGCAGGGGAGGGCAGTTAGTGGCAAACAGGCTGGCAGGGGAGCAGTTAGGCATCAATCAGGCTGGCAGGGGAGTGGTTAGGGGGTGATCAGGCTGGCAGGCAGAAGCAGTTAGGGGCAATCAGGAAGGCAAGCAGGCAAGCAGTTGGGAGCCAGCAGTCCTGGATTGTGAGAGGGATGTCTGACTGCCCATTTAGGTGGGATCGGGTCTAAACAGGCAGTTGGAGATCCCTCGAGGGCTCCCAAATTGGAGAGGGTACAGGCTGGGCTTAGGGACCTCCCACCCCATGCATGAATTTCGTGCACCGGGCCTCTAGTTATCAATAATGCTGCAATGAATATAGGGGTGCATATATTGTTTTGAATTAGTGTTTTCATTTTCTTTGACTAAATACCCAGAAGTGTATGGTTTGGCATATTTATTTTTAGTTTTTAGAGGAATCTTCATACTGTTTTTGTTTCTCCAAAGCAAGCATGTCAAACCCACAGCTGTGGGCCACATGCAGCCCACAACTAATATTTTTGCAGCCCAGCCAATATAATGGTGTGAGCAGTTGTTTACAATTATGAAAGGAAATAAGTCTCCTGTCAGATCCAGAATTACTGACATTCACATTGGGTCAGTTTTGAAAGTAATCACTGCAAACAAGATTTCCCCCCAAATAGGAAAGATAGTAGCAGAGAAGAGATGCCAAGTGTCATGAAGAAAACATTAATTTTATCATTGCTCTTGTTCTTTTCTTTATATACTATACTTCTCTATGAATATTGAAGCTTTTGTTTTTTTGTGTGGCCCACATAAACTTAAACCTTGTTTATTAGGCCCATGTTAGCCTTTGAGTTTGACATGCTTGATCCACAGAAGACATAGGGCTGGCCAACAGACATATGAAAAGATGCTCCACATTACTAAGCATCAGGGAAATGCAAACCAGAACTACAGTGAGATACCACCTTACACCTGTCAGAGTGGCTATCATCAAAAAGTCAACAAATAGCATGTGCTGGCAAGTTTGTGGAAAAAGGGAACCCTTGTGTTTTTTGGTGGGACTGCAAACTGGCACAGTTTCTAAGGAAGATCATTTTTGGTAAAGAACAGTGTGGCCAACATGCTGCTTTTGCCTGTACTTACTCAAGATTTAATGTGTTGGGCAGGAGTGTCTGATTTGTTCATTGTGGACCATTGCCTGCACTTGATCTCCCAGGGGAAAGATAGTATCTAGGTGTGTACTTTCCTTAGTTTGGATTAGAACCTCTCCTCCTCCCCCTGAAATGGGAAAGATATTGGATACTGACAGGTGTCCCTATCCCTGATTCAGCCCCTGATTGGTAATGCCCCATTCTCCTGATTTCTTAGATCTTGGCTGCTGTCAAAAAAGATTTGTCTTTTCTCATTCTGTTGACTTGAGGACTTTTTTTTTTTTTGTCTTAGGTGATAATTCCCCTTCCTAGTTTCCTAGAACCCCACTGTGGTACCTGTCCCTGGATTTCCTGTCTTTAAAAAATAGGAGAAAGACACAGCCAGTTCAGTAGGTCTTGGTCCTTTCTTTTGTGAAAGAAAGTATTAGAGCTCAATGGATAGAAAATTGAGTCTGAGAATTGCTGCATCAGAACCATCTGAGGACATACCTGATCCAGACTCATGGGCCTCTCTCTAAGTCAGAATTTGTGAGTGGGTCCAGGTTGGGTCTTTGTACTTGCATCAGTCTTCAGATTATCTGGCTTTCAGCTGGTTTTGAAATCCACACCTGTAGACATTCCCCAATGTTCCTTCCAGTCTAAACATTCTGTTATGAAAGATAGTGCAGTTGAGAATTTCAGGTACCAACACCACAGAAAAGTTTGTTTTGAGCCAGTAGGTCTTTCATTGCCACTCGAGTCTTAACATTTATATTTCCACTTTGGAGTGACTCTTGATGTTGAAAATGGCTGAGCTAAGGTGACTCAAGGGCAGGCAAAGTAAGCATAAACTTTAGATTTACATAGTGAGTTACAAATCCTTAACACCTTCTATTTACGTTTTAAAGCCTCCACTCTTACAGCTCTGAGAAGTCCTCAGGGTGGAGGTTATTGCCTGGGTTTACAATTAAGAATACTGAGGCTCAAAATGGTCATGTCTTTGCCAAGCAGTTTGTTGGGTAAAACAGTCACATCAGTTAGGAACTAGTCAGAAATACAGCATTTCAGGCCCCACCCAGACCTATTGGAAAAAAATCTGAAATTTAGGAAGATCCGTGGGTAATTCTCTTTAAAGTTTGAGAAGCACCCAGCTTTATGGCTTTCCCCAAGCTCTAACATCAGGTACCACTTATGGGAGTAACATTATCAGGAAATGAAGAGATCATTTGTACAGGCAAATATCATGGCAGCCAGCAACTTAACAAAATTAGGTGGTGCACCATTTTTAAGGAAGCTACATGCCATAAAGCAGGGAGTCAGGCCTGTCAGCAGCCTCGCCATCAGACATCCAGGCAAGGAGCAACTGAGAGACAGAAGCAAGATAAGCATTTCCTTTGGGGGTGATTCTGAGAGCAGGGCTTCTTTCCGATGACAGGTAAGGGGAACTGCGTGTCTCTGAGTCTGACCTTGAGCTTTATCCCCTCCGTGAAATAGAAGGGAAGAAGAACAGGCCAAAATTGGAAGCATATCACCCAAACAATGATTAATCATGTTCTTTAGTTGCCCTTAATAATTCTTAATTATTAAAAAAAAAAGTCAGAAGATTAAAATCTGTCCTGTTTTTCTCATACCTTTTCTTATTAGCTTTACCCTTTAAGAAATAATTGGAGTCAGAAGTGTTAATTCCTCTGTTTACTGATTCATCCACATTTGCTAACAATTTACTAGATGCTTACTGCTTGGGAAATAAAAATGAAGGATATAGATTTGTGCTTTATGATGCAATGGGGGAAGAAAATCAAGTAGAAGGATGATTTCAAAAAAATAGGACCATCTTAATTTTATTTCACCTCATGTGGGCATGTGCCTACTTATTTTTCAGAGAACCCAAACTTTACATTTCCTTGGGGGAGAGAAAAGTAAATGGTCTAGTTAGCTCCAGCCAGACAAAACTATGATGAATTTAAGTCTCGCTCGCACCCATGAACCAGTCACTATGGCCAGGGATGAGAAACTCTGGGCCATTGTGAGACATTTGTCCATTTCTGTGATTGGAGAGGGGACATAGAAGTTATCAGCAAGAAACATGGGAAAGAGTATAAGAAGGGACTATTTCTAACAAGTAATTAATTGGTGTCAAATACATCTCCACATCCATACTTTGGAGTCTTCTAAGGGCTCTAGGTACACGATGACAGCTAATATAAAGAGATGAGATTTTTAAGCTGGGTTTGGCTGGGAACTGAGTGACCACAAACATACTTAATCACAGTGCTAGGTTATTTACAAGGGATAATATTTGGTATCTGGCAGGTACTAAAAATTAACTCATAGATAAAATAAAATGCAATGGAAAGATAATGAGGGACTTTCACTTCTGGAAACATGCAGTAGACATACTTTATCTTATTAGTCTCACTAAGTACAACTAAACACTCTGTAAACTATACAGGACATGAATATAGATATATTCTGAAGGTAACAAGACTACAGGCCATTCAGGGACTTTAGGACATGAGAAGATACACAATGGAGAGTTTCTGGGGGTATTTTGCCTTTTATATACCTGACAAGGAAGTGAATAAGACAGCAATTGGAGATACACAGGGGAAAAAAAGAAATACACCTTGGCCTACATCTTACACTTTCTATAAAATTAACTCAAAATGGATCATGACCATAAATGTAAAATATAAAACTTTTAGAATGAAAACACGGGGAAAAACTTGAGGGTCTAGAAATAGGAAAATGTTTTTGAGACTAGACACCAAAAGCATAACTTATAAAAGGAAGAACTGATAAATTGGGCTTTACCAAAATTTTAAAAATTTACTCTACAAACGACACTATTAAGGAGATGAAAAGACAAATTGAAGAGAAGGAGAATGTATTTGCAACTCATGTATTCCACAAAGGACTAGTATGGAGATTGTATAGAGAACTCTTAAAGAACAACAGCCAATAAAACAAAAAGTAAACAATCCTATTAGAACATGAGCAAAAGACATGAAAAATATTTCACTGAATAAGACATACAGATGACCAATAAGCACATGACAAGATGTTCAACATCATTAGCCATGAAAGAAATGCAAATTAAAACCATTCTGAGTGACAAAAGTCAATCCTGAATGGCTCCAAACTGTTTGAATGTATATATATATATATGACATTTCTTCAAATGAAGAAATTAGAGAAATGAAGAATAAGTTAGTGGCTGTCAGGAGTATAGAGGAAGTCAGGGTGGGAGGAAAGGTAGGTATGGGACAACATTAGGGGTACTTGTGGTGATATAAATGTTCTTTACTTTAGTCTATCATCGTGTTAATATCCTGAATATGATATTGTACTATAGTTGCAAGAGGATACCATTGGGGAAAACTGAATAAAATGTACATATGATCAATCTGTATTGGTTCTCAGAGACATAGAAGCATCGAAGAGACAGTCCAACCTATGAAGGAAGGTAGGGGTGAGGGGGAAGAGATCAACCAAATGACTTTATGCATGCATATGAGCATAACCAATGGATAGTAGGGGGGTGAAAGCATGTGCTGGGCGGGAGGTAGGAGTGGCCAGGGAGAGGTCAATGGGGGAAAAAGGAGACTCATGTAATTCTATCTAATAAAAGAGTAATATGCAAATTAACCATCACACTGCTACACCCACAAGCCATGCCCATCAGCCAATCAGGGGTGAGTATGCAAATTAACCCAAGATGGCTGTGGCCATGGAGAGAGCAGAGGGCTTGGGTTTCCCCAGCAATGGAAAAGGCCAAGCTTTTCACACACCCTGGACGGCCCAGGCCTCCACTGAAGGCTACAAAGTTTCAATTATAGAAGATAAATAAATCCCAGATACCAGGGCTTCCGCTTGGGTTGCCAGGGGATGTGGCCAGCCTCCAAACCACCACAGGCCCATCGCCCAGGCCGCCCCACACCCCAAGGGATCCCCCACCCTGCTCCGGGACACCCTTCAGGGCAAACCAGCTGGCCCCCACCCATGCAGCAGGCCTCAATCCTATCTAATAAAAGAGTAATATGCAAATTGACCATCACTCCAACACACAAGATGGCTACCCCCATGTGAACACAAGATGGCCACCATAAGATGGCCAGCAGAGGAGGGCAGTTGGGAGGGACCAGGCCTGCAAGGGTGGGCAGTTGGGGGTGACCAGGCTGGCAGAAGAGGGAAGTTAGGGGTGACCGGGTGTGCAGGGAAGGGCAGTTGTGGGGGACCAGGCCTGCAGGGAAGGGCAGTTAGAGGCAAACAGGCCATCAGGGAAGCAGTTAGGCATCAATCAGGTTGGAAGGGGAGTGGTTAGGGTGTGATCAGGCTGGCAGGCAGAAGCGGTTAGGGGCAATCAGGAAGACAGGCAAGCGAGCAGTTGGGAGTCAGCAGTCCTGGATTGTGAGAGGGATGTCCGACTGCCCGTTTAGGCCAGATCCTACTGGATCCTAAATGAGCAGTCGGACATCCCTTGAGGGGTCCCAGATTGGAGAGGGTGCAGGCTGGGCTTAGGGACATACCCTCCCATGCATGAATTTTGTGCACCGGGCCTCTAGTACTTTTAATAATAAAGAATTTAAATTTTAAAAAACAATGTAAAAAGAAAAAGAAGTTTAAACCTCCAGTTATGAAATAAATGTCACAGGGATGTATTGTATAGCATAAGAAAATAGTCAATAATATGGTGATGACTTTGGTTACTGGATTTATGTGGTGATCACTTAATAAGTGATATAAATTTTGAATAACACCTAAAACTAATATAATATTGTATGTCAACTATATTTTTTAAAAAATGCAAGTAATGCTTAGTTTTTGCTAGTTAATAGTACTGTGACAGATAAGATCAGAGATAGATAAAAAACCAATAATTGCAATGCCACAAAAAAGTCTAAGGGTATGTACATGGAAACAAAGGTGATGGGTCAACTAATTGTGTCCAGGGAATCTGGGAAGACTTCCTAGATATATAGAATATCTCACAGGGGATAGTTACTGTAAAATCTGTCATAACAGAATAAAAAAATGCATCTAATCTAAAAAAAATCTGTATTGGTTCTTACAACTGTATATGAATCTATAATTATTTTGAAGCAAACAGAATAATAGTAAAGAAGAAAAGAAAGGAGGAAAAGAAAGAAAGAAAGAAAGAGAGAGAAGAAAGAAAGAAAGAAAAAGAAAGGAAGAAAAAGAAAGGAAGAGGAAGGAAGGAAGGAAGGAAGGAAGGAAGGAAGGAAGGAAGGAAGGAAGGAAGGGAAAACTGCAACTGATTCTTCTTTCTTTTTTTGTTTTGTTTTGTTTTTATTGTTTTAAGTATTACAAATAGTAGTACATATGTCTCCTTTTTTTCCCCCATTGACCTCCCCCCAGCCTCCCCTACCCCCCAGTACATGCCTTTACCTTCCCTCCCGCCCTCCCCGCAGTGTCTTATATCCATTGGTTATGCTTATATGCATGCGTACAAGTCCTTCGGTTGATCTCTTCTTCTAAGAAATAACAAAAATAATCTCAGAGCAGAGTAACAAACCTCTATGGAGGGAAGTCTTCGTAAGGGCATGATCTGGAATGAGAAATGGCAGTCAGAGTAAAGAGTTGACTTATTGAAGATAATAAATAATAAAGAATTTTGAAATGTATGGAGGGATCCCAGGAGAGAAGCAGTTAAAGAGGTCAGGAAATAAAGAAGAGGGGGAAAGCAGAGGACCAGAAGTTTATTGGCAGAGCCCCCCAAAAAGAAATAAGGCAGAGAGGAATTTCACCTGGATAACTGAGTGAGGAGCTGTCACACACACAAAAAAACAATCTACACATTCTTTTTAGTTGTGTAACATAACACCTCACTTCTCCAAACCTTTGGTAATAATTGTTTTTTGTTAATGTTCCTTTGGAGTTTTAAAGGACAGTGGCCCCATTTCTTATCTGGAATGGCAGTAAAAATAGAAAATTGGAATTTGATGTGATTAAGGCAAAAAAGCCCCCACGTTGAGCAGAAAATGTGAAGTCTTTAGATATCAACCGTATAATGTAAGATAAATAGTGCAGCTTCAACTTCCATCCCTACCAATTTATAAAAATTGTTAATGAACAGGTGTCCCCATAAGGCTTGAGGAACCAGTGGATTCCCTAGTGACAGACCCTTGGGTTACATACTTACATTCTGAATTTGAGTGTTAGCCTCGGTCAAGGGTCAAGTCCTTTAGAGTTACAAGTATGATTGTATGCCAAATATTAAACGATGGTCTCTCGGCTCCAAGCCCACTGTTCTATGCTCCTTTGTGATGCAGGAGCTGGTACATTCATTCTTCACCAGCTGGATCCCTACTGGGTCCCACCAACAGGGGACCTTAGAAGGAAACTGCAAGACCGTAGGAAGAGAGAGAACTTGCCCCTTCCACATGCTTGCTCTTTCTGTCAGCATTGCCTTAGCAAGGGCTCATCACCTTGGCAGCAGGAGACTGTTTCTGTTCTCCAGAATATTTTCCCCCAACATTCTCAGAAACAAGTTCATTGTGTCTTTTCAAAGTAATGGAACAACCCCTTCTCTGATCTGAGTCCTAACTTCACATTGTTTCTTCCTTAAGCTCCTAAGTTCTAATAAATCCAGTTTTCCTTGTTGCTGCATCCTCAGAGGTGTTTCCTGCAAAACTATCTTCGTGTTACTTCAGTATTCCCTTTCCACATTTTGTGCTCTCTAATATGGTGTTAACCCCACTCTTACATTATTATTTTTTCCATTTAGAAGACCGCATATGGCTTTTTATTTCTGACTAGACCCTGATACTATCTATAATAATAATAACATAATATGCTAATTAGACCGGACAGCCGAACGACCTTCCAGACGTCATTCCAGATGTCCTTCTGGACAAAGCTGCCATGGCGGAGCCCAAGGCAGATGTGGTTGGGGCGATCAGGCAGGCAGGCGAGCAGTTAGAGGCAATCAGGAAGGCAAGCAAGCAGTTAGGGGCAACCAGGCAGGCAGGCGAGTGGTTAGGGGCGATCAGGCAGGCAGGCAAGTGGTTAGGGCACTGAGGCAGGCAGCCAGAGTGGTTAGGGGCGATCAGGCAGATAGGCATGTGGTTAGGGGTGATGAAGCAGGCAGGCAGAGTGGTTAGGGGTGATCAAGCAGGCAAGCATTAGGAGCCAGTGGTCCCGGATTGTGAGAGGGATGTCCGACTGCCAGCAGTCAGACATCCCCCGAGGGTTCCGGATTGTGAGAGAGTGTAGGCTGGGCTGAGGGACACCCCCCACCCCCCTTGCATGAATTTTGTGCACCAGTCCTCTAGTCCCATATAATAAAATGCAAATTGACCAATTACTGGAATAACCAGTAGCTATGACATGCACTGACCACCAGGTGACAGACACTCAATGCAGGAGCTGCCTCCTGGTGGTCAGTGCACTCCCACAGGGGAAGTGCCACTCAGCCAGAAGCCGGGCTTCAGGCTGCCAAGCACTGCGGTGGTGGCAGGAGCCTCTCCTGCCTTTGTGGCAGCGCTAAGGATGTCTGACTGATGGCTTAGGCCCACTCCCTGTGGGCTCCCAGACTGCGAGAGGGTACAGGCCAGGCTGAGGGATTCCCCTCCCCCTGCTGAGTGCATAAATTCTGTACACCAGGCCTCTAGTACTCATATAAATTATATTCATAGATGGAATATTTTTAAAATAATTCTTTATTGTTGAAAGTATTACATATGTCCCACCCCCTATTAACCCCCTCCAGCCTGCCTCCTTCCCCTGCCCAGGCCTTGTGGAAGATTTTTATAAGAACACGTGAGAGCAAATAGTAGGCTTGGAAGATGTACAGACTAAATGCCTCACTTGCTTTGAGACTGAGATGGACAACAGGCAGAAGTTGGAAAGTCATTCAGTGTTGCTTGGGAGAACCACTTCAAATTAGTCATCTTTAATGCTTTGGTGGTAATTATATTTTTCCACAGAATAGATGTAATTGGGTCAGCTTTTTACCACTAGTTATGAAATAACACTACTGGGTGCATTTCCCATCAGGCCACATACAAGATTAACATCTAACTCACGTATTTGTCTTCTAGTCCAGTCTGTTATGATAACATAGAAGAAGTGGTTTCATTGATTAATTTACTGCAAATGGGATAAGGGGTGGGAAGATTAAACATGAGGCCTCAACTTTTTCCTAAAAGGTGCACGTGTAGCTAATGAATGGTTACTTCTCATTTCATGGATTTCCCCCTCAGCTGCTGCAGTGTTTGTTCTAAGCACATATGCATGCTAGTTGTAACAGAGGCACTACATCCAGATTTCTATTTGATTTAAAGACCTTCATACAAAAATATACTCAAACTAGAGGCCCAATGCATGAAATTCGTGCAAGAGTAGGCCTTCCTCCCCCTGGCTGCTGGCACCAGCTTCCCTCTGGCACCTGGGACCCAGGCTTCCCTCTGGCTGCCAGCTGGCACCCAGGACCCGGGTTTCCCTCTGGCCGCTGGAAGGCACCCGGGACCCGGGGTTCCCTCGCAGACCCGGCTTTGTCCGGAAGGTCATCTGGAAGGATGTCTGATCTAATTAGCATATTATACTTTTATTATTATAGATGGTGGCCTAGGGGAGTGACAGATTAATTCATGGAGGTTTTGAAAGGTGAATGACTCTTTAAGAATGGATTTAAATGGAAAGCAGAGACGCTTTGGGCAGGAAGGTATTTCAGGCAATATTTCCTGAAAAATGCCAATCTTGGTAAGACCTCATCACCTGCCATGGTGTATCAGCTTATGCTAAAGAAAAATGGCCCTGCCCGTAGTGTGCTCAGTAGTTAGAGCGTCAGCCCACAGACTGAAGGGTTTCAGGTTCGGTTCCTGGTCAAGGGCACATACCTGAGTTGCAGGTTCGTTCCCCAGCCTATCTTGGGGCGTTTACGGGAAGCAGCCAAAGGATGTGTCTCTTCTCATATCGATGTTTTTTTTCTCTCTCTCCCCACCCTCCCTCCCTTCCACTCTCTCTAAAAATAAATGGAAAAAATATCCTTGGATGAGGATTAACAACAACAATAAAGTATTACTTAATGTAAACGGAAAAGTCCATGATGAGTTCTCCAAGTATAGCTTCATTCAGGGCTCAAATAATGTTACCTGGACCCACCTCCTGCCTCTGCTGTTTTGCAGTTGGTTTGGTTCTCAGTTCTGCACAGACCAAGGCAGCTTCACATTTACGTCATCTCCTCCCTCGCCAGCAGTTGGGAGAGTTGCTTTTTGGAGAGCTCAAATAGAAGTCCTAGTTTGTATCTCCTTGGCTCTGGGGGGCCTACCTGGGGGCATTTGCCCATTTTAAAACAATACTGTGATAAGCAGGATGGGATGGGGTGACTAGGCTAGTCTGGACCACATGTGCCACTCTTGTGTCCTCTGGGTGAAATCAGCTTTACCTGAAATGGAAGTATGTGAGCTGTGGCTCTCCCAAAGGAAAACGAAGGTCCCAGCACCACAAAAAGGAGGAATGGATTCGAGGCAACAACTGCCACTATATTTCATTTCTATTACGAAGTGCTACTGAAATGTCTTTACTAATTATTTTGCCACATGTCTGCTTCTGCTTCTCTATTTTCAAAATGCCCATCAATTGCATGGCTAATCTGAATCTTGACTCAGCCTCTTGCTGCAGTCAGGGAGGACTCACCTTTGTTCTGAGATGCCCCTCATTGCGTGACATTTTGAGTGGCATGTAGCAGGCTGCGCTGTCGCCTTTTTAAGGGCCTTGATGGGGCTCTTGAGGAAATGTAATCTGGCAGACTGTAGAGTCTGTGCTCATAATTGCAATCAAGATGCCTTGACTCTAAATTAAGAAAACAAAAATACCATAAGATGGCCTGCCCCTAGCTCTCCTTGCTGCTGAATGCAGGACCAGGAACGTCCAATGTGGGCGATCTGAGCCTCCAGTACAGTTTGAAGGTTGAGTTTCCGCTGTCCTAAAGGTGCAACCTGATGAGTCAGGCGGTTTTTGCCTGCACACTGGACAACTAGCTATAGCTCTGCTGACTCAAAGGAAGGGGAGAGGAGGAGGGTGAAGGTGGGATCTAAATGCTTATCTAGCATGTGGGGAAGTGGGTTCTGGAGAAAGCGGGCTGTTGGAATTTTCATAGTAGGCTCATGATACCAGAGTCCAAGCAAGAGGTACCTTATTTTTCTGGGCCAAAACCCATTAGAGGAACTAAATGACGCTCAGAGGAGGTTTGGGGAGATGGTATGAGGGGCCTATGGAGAGAGTTTGGCCATGCAGGTAGAGCATCTAAGCAGGCTGGGCCACCTACCCAGACAGGATAGAAGCTCCCTACACAAACCTCTCTCCGAGATGCCTTTCTGCCACGTTCCAGGCTTGTCCTTTTCTTCTGATGACATTAAACCAGGTCCCCAAGAGATTTCAATTATGGCCATGCAGCCTGACTCTCCTTGTTAACAGATTGTTTCTGTTTTTGGCCACACCTGACAGGCCCAGGGTGGACATTAGATCTGACCTTAAGAACCTGAATCGGGACATGAGAACGTGAACTACTTAGCCGCAAGGAGCAGAACTAAAAGGTCATGTTGACACAGGGCTTCTGGTTCATATCTTCTCGGTGGTGGTTCAGTTATATAATAAGGCACCAGGCTGCCATTCTCTCTCCCTGCTCCCCCTCCCACCACTTCTGCACGTTGTCCAGATGCCTTCCTGTTCTTCTTTATTTCCCTGCACCTCTTGCTTACAGCAAATGGAGTTCTTCAAACAGAGAACACTTATACACTTCTTTTTTATTCTCACTGAGTCAGAAACACACACACACAGAAACATAGCAAGAATTATAGAGGTGTTTTGTGTACTAGCTAAAGAAAGGTTACACATATCAAAAGTTCTTAATATACTTTTTATTTTAACATGCATTCCCTCTGAATCATCAAAGCTAACAGAAGGGACTGCTACTATGGCTAATCCAAACATAATTTCGGTTTGGCTTTGAAAATGTTTCTGTTCTGACATTTGAATATGTAATGGTTTGCCAGGAGTTCAGGGCCTTCCCAGCAGGGAAGCAGCCCCATGGCACCTGGTGGCCAGCAACCTCTGGAAGAACAAGGGATTTCTTTCTTTTTAAAATGGTGTTTTGTTTTGTTTTGTTGATTTCAGAAAGGAAGAGGGAGAGATAGAAACATTAATGATGAGAGAGAATCATTGATCAGCTGCCTCCTGCATGCCCCCTACTGGGGATCGAGCCCGCAACCTGGCATGTGCCCTTGAATGGAATCGAAGCCGGAACCCTTTGGTCCACAGGCCGACGCTCTATCCACTGAGCCAAACCCGCTAGGGCAGAAGAAGAGATTTCTTAATCCCACCTCCTGCTGAGTGTCCCCTGCTCTGGATCTCCTCTCATGGTGAGCAGACAGGCCCTCCACCCCAGTGTACTCACCAGCCTGCACGAAGCTGTCCATACCCTCTCACTTGACTTAGGGCTCCTTCTCCTCATACCTGCAGGAAGGACCCCAGACATGCCAAGGGGGCCTCAAGTGACAAGAGAAAGCCCAAACCAATTACATGTTCCCTTCTTTCCTTTAAATTCTCTCCATGAAATTCTCTTCGGGGGCATGTGGTTCAAGAACGCTTGGAATACGGTCCTTGTCTTTACAGATTTTGTTGGGTTTATTACCCATTGGCTGTTTTAAAAATGAAAATTAATTACAGCTATATGTAAAATAGTTTTCCAAAGGATTCTTTGAAATGATTATTTGAGTGACTATTTGAAAACGTTAAGCGGCTCACCCAAGGTTGCACAGCACAGCAAAAGAGTAGCAAAAAGAGGATCAAGGACCAAGGAGATCAGCTCCCATTCAGTTCCCATTCAGACTGGCTTAAGCAGTTGTGGTGTATCCCTCCCAGGGAAAAGTGTAGAGCCTTTGATACGAATGAGATGTACATATGTATATGAAAATATGCTCATGCATATATATTGCTTAAAGGGCAGGTTACAGCACTATGGCATTATGTCTTGAACTACTGACCTACCTACCTACTAACTGAACATAAACTCGTACTGGGTAGGAAAACATCTGGAAGGAAGCCTCATGCTTTGCTAACAGTGGTTGCCTCTGCAGGAGGAAGGGATGGGTAGAGATGGGGGCTTTTGATTTTCACCTCACAGCATTCAAAAGGTGGTAGAGAAATGAGTAAGTTTTTGTTATTCTTCATTTGTTTTTATTTTCACATTAAGAAATTGAGTGTCTTTGCCGCTCTTTGTGGTCCTATTCTTTGTATTTTTTTGGAGCAAATTTTAAAAACCTCCTCCCCACTTATAAGTGTCTAATAAATGTCACATTGATTGCATTTTAATGATTGAGGGAACTGTTTTGTATCCATAAGTTTTACTTCTTTGATTTACTTTGGCTCACTTAAAATTTTTAGGCAATTTGTCTTGACATTTACTTTAAATTTTTATTTTAAGTTATTTTTACTTAAATTTTATTTAATATTTAGATACATGTTAAGAGATCATTAATAGCTACAAAAGTCATGCACCATAAGGCTGAACTTACTTCATCAGGTTATTAAAAACTATGTATCACGGGGGAGACTGGATTTAGAAGAACTTTCTAATTTGTAAGTTATTTTCAGAACACATGATCAGCCCAGCCTGCTTGGCTCAGTGGTTGAACGTCAATCTATGAACCAGGAGGTCGTGGTTCAATTCCCGGTCAGGGTACACACCCGGATTGTGGGCTCAATCCCCAGTGTGGAGCGTGCAGGAGGCAGCCAATCAATGAATCTCTCTCATTATTGATGTTTCTATCTCTCTCTCCCTCTCCCTTTCTCTCTGAAATCAATAAAAATATATTTTAAAACGTTTTTTAAAAAAGAACACATGATCAGATAAAGTGACTCTTCACATGGTGTTTTCATTTTTTATAAATCAGTCTTCAGAGGTATTGATTTCTAAAGTTTTTAAAAGTTAAGACAATTTTTAGCAGTTTTAGGTTTACTGAAAAATTGAGGGGAGAGTATAAAGATTTCCCATATACCCCTGTATAGATGATATTTTAAAATAAGCTAATTTGATAATAATGACGTTATCTTCAAAAGTTTAACATAAAAGGTGAGGGGAGTACTATTACTAATAATAATAGTTAAAACTTACTGAACACATCATTTGTCAGATACTGTTTTGAGTACATTGCATGAATTTACTCATTTAAACCCTGTTACAAAACGGTGATAGTTCCTGACATTATTCCTACAATGCAGTTATTTAACAATAACTTAAGTAACTTGCTCAAGGGTGAACAGCACAGCAAGGGAGTGTCAGAAAGAGATTTAAGAATACCTGACATTGTTCATAGATTTGTGAATCATGAGCTACTAAAACCAAGGAAGGAAGAGAGTGATGACCCCAAGGAAATCAGGAAGGCTTCTCAGATTGGAGGCTGTGTTGTACCAGGCATGCTTTACGCTTAAGAGGTGAGCAAATGCATTAGCTATTTAGGCAAAGAAGGAGATTCCATTTAAAGAACTCAAGTGAAAGAATATAGGCCACTCTTCAGGCAACCCACTTCTAGCTAAAAACCCAAATACAATATTATGGATAATTTTGAAAAGAGAGAATAGTATATATACTCTAATAGCCTTAAAGCAAAAATGATTCTCAACTTTTCTTTTGTTTCTCCAGACTCTATTGAAGACCAGCTGTTAGTACTGCCTTGTGGGTGCTGTGATATAGCCACGTATTACCCATAATCCCCACCTGCAAGTAGCTCACAGTCTAGGGACGGACAGTTGAGAACATTACATCAATAGTGTATAGTCATAAGTATGTTTTATATTCATATTGAGGTTGTGTTTTTGGCGGGAAGCCACTTTCTGAGCAATAAAGTTGTTCTTTATACTCCTCCTGGGATAGATAGGAAACATGCAGAATTACAGCGGAGAGTAGAGTCAACGTCTGCTTTGTTGTTCAGATGCAAGTGCACATGTCATCCTGCCTCTTGCCTCCTTTCTCCTGAGCAGACTCTCGGCAGGTCCACCGCTGCTAATTCCATTGCTGCTGCTCTAGAGCGGATCAAACTAGGCCAGGCAGGCTCCCAGGGGAAATGGCGGGGCTGCAGCTCAGCCCGCATGGATCCATGCATGGTCCTGTACAGGTTGCTGGCGGGGCCCTGTGAGATGCCACCTCTGTTCATCCTGTGCAATTAAGCCCAACTCCTCAGCGTCCCCAGCCACAGGCTGTCATGGACCAGCCCACTCTTCCTCTCCTAATCCTTCTTAGACCCATCTACAATAACGTAGCAACTCTCTTGGGGTTCTCGGGCTTCCTTGTATTATTCCAACTGGCAAATTTCCTATTCTTTGGCACGAAGGCTGCAGGAGGATGAATGCTACTTAATTTACTGAGATTTAAAGTTGAAAAATTCTTGAGAGATAGCATAGTTCAGTCTTCTCGTTTTTCAGATGAGCCCAGAAAGGTGAGCTGACCTTCCTAAGGGCACACAGCTTGTTGGTGGCTGAGCTGGCACTGGGCAAGTGATATCTCAGTCTCAAGGCAGCACGTTCTCTCTACATCATAATTGGCAATAATTTAGTAACGTTTTACAGGTTTGTTTGTTTTTCAATTTTAGGGAATGCAGTGACAAAATTTCCTTCAGGAACATAGGTTTGGAGTTTTAGAAACAGAGGCGTGAGAGAAACGAGGCTGGGAAGGCCCCAAGGATGGAAAGGTGGAGTTGGCAATCCTGACAGCAACAGGGGCTCCTGGAGATGCCTCGTTGTTTGGAGCTCTCTGCCTATATCCAGGGACGAGGAACTCTACTAGGACTCACATGTAGGCCCCTCTCAGAGCTGCCTTAGGCGTCATGTGTAGAGTCTGGATGGGTAGAGGTGTGGGGCATTCTGACATGAGCTCGCCTCTCTGGCTTCCCTTCAGGCCTCACGTAATTACTGTTTCCTCCATAAAGCCTTCCTGATTGTGGGACTCCAGATAGCAACCCTAAAAGAGATAAGTTCATGCCAGGTAAATGTGGGGAATCCTGCTGGATCACTCCAGATAGATGAATGCATTAAACTTTGCTTAAACGAAATGAGT
The DNA here is from genome assembly GCA_026230045.1 of Corynorhinus townsendii. Taxonomy (NCBI): domain Eukaryota; kingdom Metazoa; phylum Chordata; class Mammalia; order Chiroptera; family Vespertilionidae; genus Corynorhinus; species Corynorhinus townsendii. The sequence goes on along the minus strand of JAPDVU010000008.1, from coordinate 56,539,087 downwards.
TACGTCAGTAATTGAGCAACTTAATAAAAAGAAAGTGCCACTTTCCTTAGTACAGTCATCTGCCTCCTATGAGGTTAATATACTGGTTTCCTCCAGGGGAGTGTAAGACTACCTGTGGGTATAAGACTACCCTTTAGGACTCACCGTCTGATCAGCTCAACCTCTGGTTTCTTTTGCCCTGTAGGTAACTATGATCATCTCCACTTGAATTTATTGGTTCTCTGAATTAAACGGACATTTACTATATACTTAGTCTATCACAGACTGTGCTAAAAGCTAAGAATACTGAGCAGATAAGACCATCCTTGTTAGTTTGTGATGCAGGTGTTTAGAAAAATAATTCCAGTACAACATAATTGGTGATGAGCATTATAAAATGAAAATACAGATAAAGGAATAAAATATAATGAACACAATGTATGGTGCATGGTAGCTGTTCAATAAATATCAATAAATATTTGTAGAAAAAATAAATTCCTGGTGTTCTCAGTGAGCAGAGGGTAATTAGAGAATTTGGGGGATGAGTTGGCATATGGATTAAGCCTTTGGAAACTAAGTACTTATGACCTATACCAAGTAAGCTGAACTGAGTTTATCTGTTCAGTGTACTGGGATCTTGGATAGCCCGAAGTCAGTGTGACAGAAAAAGGGCACAGGCATGTGCATTTTGAATTCAGGGACATAGTCTGTCACCTGCCAGGGAGTTGGCTCAATTTAACCTCCCGGACATTTCTTTTCTCATCAGTTGAATAAGGAAAGCAGTGTCCTCCTCACAAGTGTGTCACTGGGGGCGGGGGGTGGTGGTTCATTAAAATATATTAGTAAGGACTTGACAGCAATGCCAGGCATCTCATTTAGAAGGAATGTGTGTCTGTGTGTATTTTCCCTTAGCTTAGTTTTGTTTTCTTTTGTTTTGTTCGTTTGAGATGTGTTGGTTTTTTTTTCTTTTGGGTCTTTCTGATTTTCAGTCAGTCTTTGACCTGGGGAGGTGAGCATAATGGGACGAGGCCCCAGCTGGAGTCTTTGGAAAAGTTAACTATTTTCTCTGAGGCTTCAATTCCTCAATTCCAAAACTGTGGTAGAAATGCTTACATCACAGTGTTGCCATGAGAATTAAATGAGATGGATTCTGTGCAGTGATTTTCTCAGAGTGGACACTTAATTAATGATAGCAGTAATTATTAAAGCTATCGCTATATGCATCTGTGACACCAACTCACCTCCTTCCTTATACAGCTCCACAATTATTGATTTGCATGAAAAATAATATTCCCATCTTTTAAAAACTTACCTGATTTAGGCTGCCCAAATCCCGCCACCTCTCCTACACAGAGAATTAATTAATTTTACTTATTGAGGCAAGATCCAAATACCTTTTAATCTCTTGAGCTAATTGTTTATGTGCCCCCACTAATGAGTTAAGTTTATGCTCATGGACCAAATAAATGAAGAAATTGTTTCTAACTCAAGTATCAGAATCTAAGAAGATTTAACAAGGACCCTGCTGTTTCCTGATTAAATACTCCGGAAAACAGAAAAAAAAGGCAGTCCCCTTGATGAATGAATCTTTCTCTAGGGTTTCAGTTCTGCTACAACTTGTTGGAATGTCATCCCCTCCTTTGGTTTTCATCCTCAAAGACACAGCAATGTCAATGCTAATATTCATAAAATAGCAAATAACCCTAGTTCCATCAACCCAGCATAAGGTCACCATGTCTAAAATTCATGTAAGATTAGTCACTTTTTTGTTATCTAAAAGGGGAAAAGTTATAGCATCTGTCTTTTGTTATCATGTGTGGCTCAAAGTCAAAATTAGTCAATAACCACATAATAGCAATGATCCTCCCTCCCTCCCTCCCTCCCTCCCTCCCTCCCTCCCTCCCTCCCTCCCTCCTTCCTTCCTTCCTTCCTTCCTTCCTTCCTTCCCTCCTTCCTTCCCTCCCTCCTTCCTTCCTTCCTTCCCTCCCTCCCTCCCTCCCTCCCTCCCTCCCTTCCTCCCTCCCTCCCTCCTTCCTTCCTTCCTTCCTTCCTTCCTTCCTTCCTTCCTTTCCCTCCCTTTTTTCCTTCATCCTTTTCTTTCATTTCTCTCCCTTCCCTTCTCCTTCTTTCTTTTCTCTGGTCCTTTAAAGTATGTATGAAGTGTAACCATGTTTCAGCTACTATATAAGATTATTGGGATATAATGATGAATAACTAGCAAATTTCCTTACACCACAAACATTATAGTGAAAATCTGCTCAGTGCTTTGTTATGCACAAAGAATTATTGTTTCTTCACTTTTTAAAAATATATTTTATTGATTTTTTACAGAGAGGAAGGGAGAGGGATAGAGAGTTAGAAACATCGATGAGAGAAAAACATCAATCAGCTGCCTCCTGTACACCCCCCACTGGGGATGTGCCTGTAACCAAGGTACATGCCCTTGACTGGAATCGAATCTGGAACCTTCAGTCTGCAGGCCTGATGCTCTACCCACTGAGCCAAACCGGTCAGGGCTGTTTCTTCATTTTAAGAGTAGATGAGATCTCCATATGGCAGACAGAATTATCTTCTTTTTCAGATGAGAAAATTGAGACTCAGAAAGCTTGAATGACATGTCTAATAAGAATATGGCAGGACAATTAGGATTTGCCCTTTATCAAAAGGGTGAAAACAAATATAAGTAGGGGAATTATATATTTAAAAATATTCCAAGAGATCTCTATCAGTAAAATAAATCTTGGACCCTTAGGGGTTATCCTACCTGGTAGACTTTTTTTTAAAATACAAATAATAAATGTAAAATGAAGATGATCCCAGAAATAATAGGATTCTCCTGTTCAGCAGGTGTGCACTGTGGGGGTGGGTGAGAGATTAACCAGTATATCCTTTTCACTTTTGAGGCTGCACAATCTGTCTCCCTCATGCAATATAATTACCGTCTAAAGTGACACCCCGCATGATGCTGGGTGGTGTGGAAGTGGAGTTTATTGTGTTCTAGAAATATTTACAGTCATGTAAGTTAGATCCTGTCATGAAACTAGTCCAAAACATTGTTTAAAATCCTCCCTGAGAATGTTTAAAACATTCTCTGCAGAACGAAGGATCCTGGTGCTTCTGAGAACACAGCTGAAGTTTCAGGAACCCTGGTTGTCTACCTGCAGCCACTGTGCTGCCTGCTCAGGGTTTGCAGCATCCCAACTTTGCTCAGCTGCATCCCTATGCTCAAGTGCATCCATGGCCTCAGTGACCAGATCATCTTTCAGTAGTTTATTGAAGATGCTGCTTCAGGATTGGGATTCATGGTGATATAGGAGACTATCTTCTATCTGAGAAAAAGAAGCATCTTCTAACCAATGTCTTCATTCATTCATTCATTCAACAAACACTTACTGATGGCTTCCTCTGTGTGAGGCTGAGGATGCAGCATGAATAGAAACAATATCCTCAAGAAGCTTATAGCTGGTGAAGAGAAAGAAGACAAAAGGTACTTACAGTAAAAAGAGAGCATATATAAAACATATTATACTCTCTGTTACATAGTGGTACATATAGTGTTTTTATATACATATCTATATTAATAAAAGGCCTGTGGCCATAATGCCATTATGGCCAACGACTAGACGGGGAACCACGGGGAACCGGGTCGGTGGCGACAGTGGCTGGAGTGAAGCAGCCCAGGTCCCTGCAAGGTGCACCATGCAATTTCATGCGCTGGGCTCCTATTATATAATGAAAGGGTAATATGCTAATTACACTGGATGTCATTCTGGACATCCTTTTGGACAAAGCCAGGGCCGAAGGAAAGCCTGGGTCCCATGTGACTGCTGGCAGCTGGAGGGAAGCCCGGGTCCCGGGTGCCAAAAGGAAGCCGGTGCAGGCAGCTGGGGGAAGGAAGGCCTACTTTTGCATGAATTTTGTGTACCAGGCCTCTAGTTTATAATAATAAAAGCCTAAGTGACCATCGCAACTGAATGGATGACCGAACAGACTGCATGGGGCGACCAGGCCAGCAGTGGGGTTAGTGAGGGGCAGCCAAATGACTGAGAAGCAGGCTGCATGGGATGACCAGGCTGGCAGTAGGGTTAGTGAAGGGCGACCAAACAACCGAACAGTAGGCTGTGTAGGGCGACCAGGCCCACAGGGGGGACAGTTGGGGGTGACCAGGCCATTGGGGGGACAGTGAGAGGCGACCAGGCTGGCAGAGGGAGGCAGTGAGGCATGACCAGGCTGGTGGGTGGGGGGGAGGCAGTTGAGAGTGACCAGGCCAGGAGGGGGGGCAGTAAGGGGTAACCAGGCTGGCGGGGGGTGGGGCAGTTGGCGGCAATCAGGCCAGCAGGGGAGGCCAGTTAAGAGTGACCAGGCCAGCGGGGGGGGGGGGGACGACAGTTAGGGGTGATCAGGCAGGCAGGCAGGCGAGCAGTTAGAAGCCAGTGGTCCTGTATTGTGAGAGGGATGTCTGACTGCCAGTTTAGGCCTGATCCTGGGGACGTCCTTCAGGAAGAAGCCAGGGCTGTGAGGGAAGCCTGGGTCCCAGGTGCTAGCTGGCAGCCAGAGGGAAGCCAGCCAGGGTCCCAGGTGCCTGCAGGTGGCTGGAGGGAAGCCAGCCTGGGTCCCGGGTGTTATGATGTGCACTGACCATCAGGGGGCAGATGCTCAATGCAGCAGCTGCCCCCTGGTGGTCAGTGCGCTCCCACAGCCAACCTCCTGCAGCCGGCCAACCTCCTGCAGTCCCTTTCCCCAGCCAGCTGGCACTGATCAGACCGATAGGGACTTGGTGAGACAACTCCCATCATCTCTGATTGCCGGCCAGACCAAGGGACCCCACCCATGCACAAATTTGTGCACTGGGTCTCTAGTATATATATGAAACAATAGTTCTGAAGAAAGGGATATCTGATACCTGGCGATGAAGGAGAGTAATCCATAAGAGACAGGGAATAAATGAGGTTAGTCCTATCACTGTCCCAGCTTTATACCTTGAGAGAGTGTTCAGGTCATGATTCAGGGAAGGAGGAAACTTAGGAAATAATTTTTGAGAGGTGACACAAATTTTAAATGAAATCCTTGAAGCAGAGAGACAGTGGTATGAGACAAAATCTGGATCTATACAAAGAAATGATGATCACCAGATAGGTAACTAATAGGTAAATATAATGATAAATTTTACATATAATTTAAATATATTTAAGAAAGAAAATGTTTGAAGCAAAATGATAACATATTGTGATGCTTTATGCATATGCAAAAGTAATATGTGTGGCAACAGTATAACAGTGGTTGGGAAGGAAAAATGGAAGCATACTGTTATAAGTTTCCTTTACTACAGGTGAGGTAATATAATATCACTTAAATGTAGACAATGGTAAGTCAAAGATGTGTAATATATACACTAAAGCAACCGTTGAAGTAACACAATAATGTTAATGCTATTAAGCTGACAAGGAGACAAACCCAAATTATAGCACAAAAAAAAAAAAAAGGAAATAAAAGAGAGAAACACACTCAACCTAAAAGAAGACAGGAAAAAAAAGGAATAATTGGGGCAAATAAAAAAACAAACAGTAAGATGGCATATTTAAACCCAACCACTTCAATGATCACATCAAATTAGGTGGTGTAACACCCCAATTAAAACTCAGCAACCAAGAGACTGGATCATACACACACACACCAAAAAAAGACTAAACTATATATTTGCTACAAGAAACTGACTTTAAATATATAGATCAAAATAAAAGTGAAAAGGAGAAAAAGATATATTAGGCTACCACTCATCAGAAAAAGCTAGGATGGCTATATTAATATTAGACAATTTGTAGCAAAGACTATTTCCAAAGGTACAGAGGGTCATTTTATAATGTAATGGGAGGCAATTAATCTAATGATGTATAACAATCCTAAATGCACACAATAACAGAACTTCAAACTAATTGGAAAAAAGCTGAGAAAGCTGTAAGGAGAAATAAACAAATCCACAATTAAAACTGGAGATTTCAACACTCCTCCAAGACTAATTGGTAAAACAACTGGACAGAAAATCACTAGGGATATAGAAGACTTGAAAACACTATAAATCATCTTGAAGTACTTGACATTTGTAGAATACTCCACCCAACAACAGTATATTATGCATTATATTTAACTAGAGGCCTGGTGCACGAAATTCATGCAGGGGGGGAGGGGAGGAGGGTGTCCCTCAGCCCAGCTCGCACCCTCTCCAATCTGGGACCCCATGAGGATGTCCGACTGCCCGTTTAGGCCTGATCCTGATAAGGCCTAAACGGGCAGTCGGACATCCCTCTCACAATCCAGGACTGCTGGCTTCCAACTGCTCGCCTGTCTGCCTTCATGATTGCCCCTAACTGCTTCTGCCTGCCAGCCTGGTCACCCCCTAACCATTCCCCTGCCAGCCTGATTGATCTCTAACTGCTCTCCTGACAGCTTGTTTGTCCCCAACTTCCCTCCTCTGCCGGCCCTCCCCTAACTGCCCTCCCCTGCAGGCTTGATCACCCCCAACTGCCCTCCCTTGCAGGCCTGGTCCCTCCCAACTGCCCTCCCCTGCTGGCCTGATCACCCACAACTGCCTTGCCTTGCAGGCCTGGTCCCTCCCAACTGCCCTCCCTGCTGGCAATCTTGTGGTGGCCATCTCGTGTCCACATGGGGGCAGGATCTTTGACCACATGGGGCCAGCCATCTTGTGTGTTGGAGTGATGGTCAATCTGCATATTAATCTTTTATTAGATAGGATAGAGGCCTGGTGCATGGGTGGGGGCTGGCTGGTTTGCCCTAAAGGGGGTCCTGGATCAGGGTGGGGGTTCCCTTGGGGCATGGGGTGGCCTGGGCGAGAGGCCTGGCCTGTGGTAGTTTGCAGGCCAGCCACGCCCCCCAGCAACCCAATTAGAGGCCCTGGTATCTGGGATTTATTTATCTTCTACAATTGAAACTTTGTAGCCTGGAGCAGAGCCAAGCCTTCTGCTTGCTCCATGGTGGCTGCCATTTCTGTTGGGATTTATGTATCTTATATAATTGAAACTTTATAGCCTGGAGTGGGCCGGCCAGGGTGTGCGGAAAGCTTTGCTTCCTCCATCACCGGGGAATCCCAAGCCTCCCTCCTGCTCTCTCTGTGGCCATAGCCATCTTGGTTGGGTTAATTTGCATACTTGCTCCTGATTGGCTGGTGGACGTGGCTGGTAGGTGTAGCGGAGTGATGGTTAATTTGCATATTACTCTTTTATTAGATAGGACTACAAATTAAAGATTTACCAAAATAAACTATGTATACCCTCACCATAAAGCAAGTCTCAATAGATTTAGAAGATTCATGTCATTGAATATATTTTCATCATCCCTGATAGAATGTAAATTAGAAATCAATAATAGAAAGATAGAAAATACACAAATATTTGAAAAGTAATTAACATACTTCTAATCAACAGTGAATCAAAGAAGAAATGTAAAGCAAGAAATAACACAGATATCAATTAAATAGAAAACAGAAAAAGCAATTGAGAGAATTCATAAAACTAAATGCTGATCCTTTATTAAGATCAATAAGGCAAACATTTGCCCTAGCCAGTTTGGTTCAGTGGATAGAGCATCGTCATGCAAACTGACAGGTCCCGGGTTTGATTCCAGTCAAGGACACATACCTCAGTTGCAGGATCCTCCCTGGTCTGGGCTCACGCAGTAGGCAACTAATTGATGTGTTTCTCTCACACAGATATTTCTCTCTGTCTTTCCCTCTTTCTTCCACTGTCTCTAAAAATCAGTGGAAAAATATCCTCAGGTGAAGATTAAAATTAAAAAAAAGGCAAACTTTAATCTGATACACAAACCAGACAAATACATTAAATGAAAAGAATTATATATATTCTTGATGGAATCTTTATCAGATATATGATTTTGCTAAGTAAAAAGTAATAGCAATTGTTACACACAACAATATGGGTGAATCTTAAAATCATGCTGAATGAAAGACATCAGAGAAAAGAAAAAGAGTATATATGCATGATTCCAACATGGAGTAGTGGACAGGGAGGCAGCAGAAGGAAAGACTACAGGGGTATATGGAGACATTTGGGTTTGATGGATATATTTATTTTTATTCTACTGGTTGTTTCATGCATGCACATATATGTAAAACATATCAAGATATCAAATTGTATGGTCTAAACATATATATTGTGTTATATGTACATCATATGTCAAGTATACCTTGACAAAATCATTTACAAAAGAATAAACAAAAACAGAACAAAAAAAAAACCCCACAGGATTCTGGGACATATGCCTTCTTGTAATTGTGAGAAGTAAGCATAGGTGCTGTGGAGCCCATAGGAAGACATGGCAATAGAAATGGCAATTTAGTCACCAAGGGAGTATTCACCCATATTATGAGAAAGTGTAGTGTGGTTTGAGATTGAAGCTTTTGGAAGTCAAGATGTCACCTCAGAAAAGTTGTATCTATGTTCATTTTTAAATGCCAGCAGGAGTAGCTAAAGGAAAAGGCAAAGAAGGACATGGCTTTTTCCTGATAGGGAGTCTTGCATAAGCAAAGACTCAAGAGGTAAAGGAGAGAATGATTCGTTTCAGGAAGGTAAGACGCTGTAAGTGATTCTTCAATAGAATTATGGTAGAGACAAGGGGCTATCAGTGAGCACAAAGATCTGTTTGGGCATCATGTTGACCCTGAGGAGCTATAATACACAGAAGTCTCCCCTGCTTCAATAAGGCTAAGCAGTTTCATTTAGTTTTTGATTGTGAGCACTTTGATGCATTCCAAGTTTTTTTTCCAAGATGGCTAACCATACATAGTAAATTTTCTAGTAAAACAAACATTTCAAAATGCTCTAGTCTTCTTAGCATTCACCATCTTCATGAAGGCCATGTTGTTCCTAAATAACATGAGGCAGTAAGATAAGGTCCTTGCTATCTGCCTACACAGTGTAATTTCCCCTTTAACTAAATTAATATAGGCTTTTGGTTTAGGACTTTAAAATTGCATGAACTTCAAACTTTCCTTTGAGTCTAAAAAATGTATTTATCTAAAAAATTGAGGTGTATATATTTGAAAAGAACAGTGCTAGGCACTGAAGCCATAAATATGAGGAAAAAAATTGGGGAAAGAGGGGACTCTGATTAATTAAGAGTAAGAATGTGGGCCTAGTGTTCTCTTTTGTAACCACAAAACTCAATGTGCTCTGCTGAACACCAATTTAATGGAATTAAAAATTCTCTTTGAAGCCTGCAATTTCCATAGAAATGGCAATTTAGTCACCAAGGGAGTATTCACCCATGTTAAGAGAAAGTGTAATGTGGTCTGAGATTGAATTTTGCGTGCTGATGACATTGTCTTAAGTACAAAACCCCCTTCTGTGAGGTCAAGATTAGAATGATTAGGAGCACAGAACAATTTTCCTTACAAGAGCCAGCTCTAGGCTTGTAGGTCTGCTTGATAACAGCTTTGATCTTTCTCATTTTGTTAATCTGTAAATCCAATCACACTTGCAGTTGAGCACACAGATCTCATTCCCACTGATGAGCAAGGCATCCCTCTGACCTGCTACATGGCCAGACAGAAACTTTCCCTGGGAGAATTCATGTCCAGTCTCATGACTTGGACTTATTGTTAGAGAACGCATTTTAGCTTTGAAAGAAGAAAATATATCTGATAACTATTGTAAGTATTGTGTACAATTTAGATAGACTGTTTGGATCAGTTAGTCAGACACCATTTTCTAACAGCATATTTACTCTATATACTTATGTATACATATATGTATTAGAATTTTCTCTAAGAAAGCAAGTGTTAGCAAACTTAACCCACTGTATTAGATTTCTTGAGGCTTTCAGAATTATAGGAGAACAGAAACACAGCATTCAAAATGGAAAATAAAAACATATAATTGAATTGGATTTCCAATGGGTCACTAAGGAAATGAAATAATTCAAAGAATTACATTGAGACAACTGACTAAAAAATGATAAAAGATAAAATAAATGCTACATTTACTCCATCCAAAAGTCTCATTAACCAAATGCATTAAAAGTTTGGGTTCTTAAGGACCAATGTCACTATCTAGCACATTTGTGAAAATGGCAGCAATTTGCTATCTTCTTAAAATTTTATTGGTTCATTTACTAGGTTGTACCAGTTAATAATGTGGATTTTTTTTCAATAGATGGAGTTACACATATGTTGATATATATGCGATTTGATATGTATGCTATTTTGTTGTATTGACAACAAGCTTCAAGACTTCATATGTCAAATTTGCTGAAGGTGTTAACATCATAGATATTTTTACGATTAAAAATGTCAAATTTCGTGCCCAAAAAAAGAGCATTTGTGGCAAGTTTTAATACATTATTTTGAAGAAAAAGTTATCGTACACTTTAGGAAGCTTATCGTGAACATGCTCCATCTCAAGATACTTGTGAACACTGGTTTAAATGCTTTAAAAATGATGATTTCGATGTGAAAGACAAAGAATGTCCAGGTCAACCGAAAAAATTTGAAGACCAACAATTACAAGCATTACTGGATGAAGATGCATGTCAAACTCAAAAGCAACTTGCAGAAAAATTGAACATTGCTCAGCAAACAATTTCCGATTATTTACAAGCAATGGGAAAGATTTTAAAGGAAGGAAAATGGGTGCCACATCAACTGAACAAAAGACAAATGGAAAACCGAAAAGTCATCAGTAAAATGTTGCTTCAATGGCACAAAAGAAGTCTTTTTTTGCATTGAATTGTGACTGGTGATGAAAAGTGGATTTATTTTGAGGATCCCAAAATGCACAAAATCTTGGGTTTATCCAGATCAACCATCAACATTGACTGCAAGGCCAAATCGCTTCAGAAAGAAGACAATGCTCTTCATTTGGTGGGATCAGGAAGGTGTGGTGTATTATGAGCTTCTGGGTGAAAGAAACCATTAATACTGATTGCTACCGACAACAAATAATCAATTTGAACCACACTTTGTGAAACGACCAGAATGTGTCAGAAAACACGGCAAAGTAATTTTGCTTCATGATGACACACCATCACACACTTCAAAACCAGTTAAAGACATGTTAAAAGATCTTGCCTGGGAAGTATTAACCCACCTGCTGTATTCATCAGACCTTGCTCCTTCAGATTACCACTTGTTCTGATCAATGGCACACACACTTTCTGAGCAGCACTTCAAAATGTACAAAGAAGTGGAAAATTGGGTCTCTGAATGGTTTGCCTCAAAACAAGAAAAGTTCTATTGGGACAGTATCCACAAATTACCTGAAAGATGGTGAAATGTGTAGCTAGTGATGGACATTACTTTGAAAAAAGCACTTTTGATGTTTCTCTTGAAATTATTGTGTTTTCTTTGATTACAAAATCCACCATTATTAACCGGTACACCTAGTAATTTTTAAAATGTTCATGGGAGGAAGAGGGCTCCTAATTCTGACATGATACCCCACCTGGTAATGAGTGATGTAGCCCTCCTGTCATAAACAAGTATAACACTTATTGAAATATATGTAAATTGCTTTCAGATATTATACAAACAGGCAGAACAGAACTATGGCCCCCAAATAAGGAAGACAATGACGTGAGCCTCCTGATTGTCTCAGCTCTCTGCTAAGAGGCACATTCTTGCCCACAGCACTTGGAGCTAGAGACCAAGAAGAGCACAAGTATCTGGCTAGCTACGGGGCGACTGTCGATGTTTGGAGATACTGAAGGGGACTGGAATTTGTGGGCAGAGAGGAGATAACCGAAAAAGAGCTATGGATTACTGACAGACTCCCTTTTAGTCTTGGCTGAATGCTGCTGTGCATGCACAGGATGAGTCTCTGGAAGGCCAGGCAAAGAACAGTTACCAGGAAGCTAAGAAGTCAATGACATTGCAAAATTTGTGCATGGATTGGAGACATTTGAGTTCCAACTACCCAGAGTAGGGAGACTTCATTGAATACCTCAGATAACTGACACTTCAGAAAGGCCACCTGTCAGGATTGGAGGTGGATTAGCACAACCCTAACAAACCTCTAAACAAGTCTCCCCAAGATCAAGCCAATACTGAGGAAACCAAGAAGGGCTCTTTTGGACTGGTGCTGAAAAGTGCTTTGAGACAGTCTTTCCTGTTGGGCATTGAAAATGGAAGAGGACACTATTCATGGCATGTACCCTGGCAGTTTTGCCTTTGAATGAATTCTAGAACTATTCCTTTCTTCTGGGCTCCTAAGAACAATTCCAAATGGACTGCTGCTTTGCAAACCCATGAAAAGTTTATGCAAATGTGAATATTTGTTTTAGAAATGTTGAGAACAAGAACAAACCTACAGAGGCAATAACAAACATCTATCTTAACACTATTTAACGTTAACTTCAAGCCCCTTAGGTGTCTTAAGACCTGGGAAATCTGGCAGCAGAACCTCATTTTACGTGCTACCCCAGAAGATGAAGCAGCAAGGAAGCTGGAGATTGCCTGGGGCATAAAAATACCCATATTTGCAAAAACTACAGTAGTAAAATATTTACAGTTTCCCCTAGTGGAATATTAATACAAGTCACATCAGGTAGAGCCAGCAGGGCCAGATCTGTGGGCGTATTGGCTGCTCCATGATTTCAGACATAGGGGAGAGGTGACCAAGAAGGATGCAGATTTTTATTTATGGTTCCCCTTAGTCTTTGGGCAGGTTTCAAGGATTATTTTAAAAGCATTTATATATGTGTACATTCTATTGACTTTAAAAGTATCGAACTTCCCAGCTGATGATAAAAATGCACTCTTTTAAGCAATAAAGTTCCTCAGATGTCTGGCTTTAAAAGGTAAAAGAAAGATCAGTAAAATGGGCTTCAAATAAAAGATATACTGTATATGAAGACTTTTCATAAGCAAGAAAACCATTAATGACTCTCTCTAGTGCCTGAACAATTAAAGTAGGTTAAAAACCAGCGTGAATGCAGAGCAGAGAAACACGTTAGATCTTTTGAGCACCTAGTATGTGCTGAGCTCTTTGCTGCTTACTTTATTTAAAATTTTAAAAAATATATATTTTATTGATTTCAGAGAGGAAGGGAGAGGAAGGGAGAGAGAGAGAAACATCAAAGATGACAGCGAATCACTAATTGCTGCCTCCTGCACACTCCATAATAGGGATCGAGTCCACAACCCAGGCATGTGCCCTGATCAAGAATTTGACTGTGTACTCCTGGTTCATAGGTCAGTGCCCACCACTGAGCCACACAAGCCAGGCACTTTGCTGCTTACTTTATACATATTAGGCTCTTAATGTTCACAAAGAAACTTAACTCAGCTAATACCAGCCTGGATTACAAGGGGGTTAAATTGAGGGTCAACAGGATAAGTCATTAGCACAACATGCGCATGTTGGATTTGAACCTGGGTCTGTCTGATTTAGAGATGTTCCTCCTGTTTCCCACAGCCTGGAAATACTGGTTAAAAGGACGAGTAATTCTCTCTCTCCTGTTCCCTAACTCAGCACCCACAGGGGACTCCTGCTTTGGATATGTTTTAGTGGCTGTTTCTCAAGATGAATGGCGAGTTGGAGGCTCTGACTCTTCTCAGCCATAACTCAGCAGAGAGCAGTATGTTTGATGCAGTGTGTCTGCACCCAATTTGAGATGGTTTTCTTTCTCCTAGATGTGTTGATCCAGATTCTAACAAACACTGTCTCTCCTGATTTCAAGTCAGATTTTTGCCTCCTCCTAATGGACCACTTTTTGAACAGACGTCTTGTGGTCTGGAGTGTGAGAGACTCTTACAAAAAGTGTCTGCAGAAGGATTTAATGGGTTCCTTCTAAATGTCTGGGTAGAAAGGGGAGGTCAGGAGACATGTGACTCAACAGTGGTCACACGGCTGGCTTGTGGCTGAACCCGGGTTTTAATTCAGGTCTGCCTGACTGTAGTCTCTCCTTCTCTTTTACCAGTTCCTAATGAGAAGGATTCAGTCTTATTCTTTGCTGTGTCTTCTTCATTACCTGGTACAGCTTCAATTACATGGTATTTATCTAAGTAAATAACATTTTTAAAAGGCATCTGAATTAACAGACTAAAATAATAAGTAGGCTTAAATCATTTAGAAGGAACGAGGGAAGAAAATAACATGTACAAAGGCACAGATATGTATGAGGGATTGGTGTGTATGGGAGATGTTTCCTTTGAAGACGTGGTTTATACCCTCATTTATAGTACTCATCGCCACCAGCTTTACATTTAGAATAATAAGTATGAGTCTACCTTCCCAACGAGGGTATCAGCATGCTCTGTGTTTCATGTCTGCGTGGCCCAGTGGCCAGCACAAGGTAGACCTTCTAATTGTGCCAAATGCATGGATTGGAATGATAAACGTGTGCCAAAGCAGGGACATGCACACCCTCCTCTCCTGAAGTATGCACTTGGAGTCTGAGTGCTTCTCCAGTGCTTAGCTGTGTGCCTTAGATGTTCATCTATTAAGTGGGGCTAATAATACATTGTTTGCTGAGAAGCTGGGAGAATAAATGAAAAACTTTATTACATAGCCATCAAATACCTGAAATGAAGGAAATTTCAGGAGACCCTGCCAGGCCTAACGAGTGTGGTTATTAGTGAGCCCATTGTCCTCCCTCAGCTCCCCAGGCAAGGAAGGACCACATGCCTGTGTTTCCTACATTTCCCTGCAACTCCTGTCCATGTCCCAATTTGTGTACTGTATTTTACACAAAGAAAAGAGCTATTAGTGTTTACTCCACCTTCCACCCCACCCCTACCCCCATCATCTGTGCTGTGCTTGACTCTCATTTGATATGGACAAGGATGTTTCATGCCTTCAACTTAGCCACTACCCTCCCAAGACAAGCTGCTTTCTTCCTCCAGTGTCCCTGCTAGAGCAATTCACCCCAATTCACACCTGGGGGCATTTTTTCCTCTTTAAACAAACTCAGTCTGTTTTTCCAAGTAACTGTTTCTGTTGAACTCCATCAACCTTATTATAAAATAGGGCTAGAGGGTGCTGGCACAACAGCAGATTTCTTTTACAGAAATTGAAATGACTTAATGCATGGCTGACTGGTGGCTGCTCCAGGAGGCTCATTTGTAACAAGAACTACTTTATCCCTCCTTTTTTCCCAAAGAAAAGAAATGCAATATATGTATGGTTCTAGGTCCTTCAGAATACTAAACATTTGACATCAGCTTCTAACTTCATAGAGATGTAATGGTGATTAAATGAATACGTGTGTGTGTGTGTGTGTGTGTGTGTGAGAGAGAGAGAGAGAGAGAGAGAGAGAGAGAGAGAGATGTGTATGTATGATATATGAATATGTATATTCATATGTGAAAAAAATACACTTCATATATGAGTCATCTTGCATGATTCCCACATAATAGTAGATATACTTGATGCTGTTTTAATATGATTGCCCCAAATTTGAATTTAAAATGAATATCATCACTACCAGGCAGGATGATAAGATGCCAAGGGTGCTTCTTTAACCAACACAGCAAAATTCATACATTCAGATGATTGTGGTACATCTATCTCAAAGTGATCCATTTATGAGATAGCCTAGTTAATGCACTAGTTTCACCGTAGTCCAAAGCATGTAGAAACTACTCCTAAGAAAGCTGTGGCATATAATATGAGACATTATTAAGATAATACGAAATCAGACTAGAGAAAATTAAATAGGGAAATGCAGTGTTCCTGTATGTGAAGGCAATCACAGAAGAAATGAAACCAGAAATATTCATAATTGCATGTAGACAGCAAGATATTTTAGAAATGAATCTTTCAATTTTTTGGAGAATTAAGAAAAAATACCCATCTGTGGGCTCATCTGTGTAAGGATCTGGGGACTCTTCTGTGTCCAGATATCCTTCGTGTGAGTTTCATTCCTCACTCCTGTCCTCCACTGGACCTGCCACCTCTGTGCCCAGAAATCCCCAAGGTTTCGCCTGGACATGACCCGGGACCGCAGCCCTTAGCATGTCTCCTAAACTGTGCTTTGGTCTGTCCCCGTCCGGCATGCAAGACTCTCCCTCTGCCTCTCCTCATCTGTTGATGTACCATGATCCATAGCATCATGGTAATTTTATCTTAAGTGATAAACATGTGGCTGGCCTTCCATGTTTTCCTGTCCGAAGGGCAGGAATTTCTCCCTCACAACCCTGAACTTAGGTTGGAGGCAGCCATGAGACGGAAGGCAGAATGTGAAAGGAATAGCAAATTTGCGACTTTTAAATAACATATATTGAATCTTAGGCAATCTAATCTCCCAGCACTACTTCCTCATGTGTATCATGAACAGCCAGAACTGCATGATCTCTGAAGTCTTTTCTAGTCTTCAAATTCCATGAATTTATGGATTTTCATATTATATAGTTATGTAAAAATATATGGAGGTGACTTTCTATAATACCACTTGATCATGAGGCACTTTTTCTTCTGTAAATCTAATACTATAGTAGTGTTCGAACATAGAAGATCTTAACAAATACTTGTTAAATGAATAAAAATATAATATTCTAACATTTGTAGTTTATATAATTTTATACCCTAAATATGACCAATAAACACCCAAATGCCTCTAATAAAATGCCTCTAACACTTATCTCTATTAGATAACTGTGAATATAGGGGAAAGTTATAACTTCTGTCCTTACTAAGCAGGCATTCTAGCAGGAAAAAACACACACAAAAAACCAGAAAAACAAATATGTTCATGAGCACATGCATGCACACACACACGTGTCATGTATGACAGCAAGTATGATGCAGGAGAAAGAGCATGAGTTTTGGAGTAAGAAAAACCTGGGATCGAACCTATACCTTGCTACTTATTTACTCTACCAGATTAGAAAGCTTGTTTGAGTCCTGTGTACTTCTATTGTAAAGTTTGAAATAATACCTTTGTTTCAGAAAATTTATGGGGATCATATTGCAAAATATATGCAAACAACCTCACACATTATAGGCATTCAAAATTGTAACTATCATTATCATTATTATTGATGTACACATGGATGGGAAGAATCAGATTAGCTTAAACAGTTAGGAATAGCTGGTTGATCTTGAATTGAATCTTGAAAGGTAAGAACTTAGCCAGGAAAACGCAGACAGTTCATCCTAGACTGAGGGAACAGCATGTGTGCTTTGCAAGGTCATAGGTTTTCACTACGAGCAGTTCTGTTTGGCTCCCTCGAAGTAAAAACTGCCCAGCTGGAGTTAGTGAGAGGATGGGAGGAGAGAGACAGCTAAAGGGCTGTGCCCTTTCCCTTCCTTCTACACTCACTGGGCAGAGGGCACGTCTGTCGTTTCCTGACCTAATCACCAAAGATATTTTCATTTGAGAAAAACAAAAGGTCATATCCTTTTGCGCCCCTGTATTTTCAAACTTTGAAGACTGTTGCGGGTAACAGAAAACAAAGCTATTACTGACTCTTCTGTTCTGTGTGCTTTCCCCTTTAGAAGTACATGAGAGCTAATTAGGGAGAAATCTTTTCCTGAAGTGGTGTCTGATTCTTCTGCGCCCTGCAGCCCTCTGCTTGCAGACAACACTAATTGCCAGTGGCATTTCCTTGGAAGTAGCCTGTGCCTCCATTTCCTTTTGTTTTCCAGGCCAGTCTGATCATGCAGCACTTAATCCTGCCTTTCAGGGAACCAGTGCATTGAATTAAGTGTATGAGAAGGTGGTTCTGATATCTTACCTCAAGGATAAGATAATCCTTGATGTATTTCAAGGCCCACTCCTCCTCCTTCCCTCCTAGCAGTGATAAGCCTGGTGTCTTGCCTGATGCCGGGAGTGACAAGAAGCAGGTAGGGAGTTCTCTTCTAAACACCTTTCTCTGGAAGGTTTACCAGAAAGGCAGATGAGGAAGAAGGAAGGTGAAGAATAGTGTCTAAATGATGCTTTTACATATACAATCTGATTCACTCCTCCCAACTGTCCTTCAAAGTATACAGTATGCTTATTCTACACTGAGGGAACTGAGGCTCAGAGAGATTAAGGAACATGCCCAAGGTCACACAGAGAGTGGTAGGTTTGGGATCTAAACTTAAGTTTGCCTAACTCAAAGCTGGTATTATTTTCATTATCACTGCGTTCTTCCCTTTTCCTGGCTGTTCACAAGTTACTGGATTTCATCAATTCCAAGATACTTCCCCCACACACACACATACTCATACACTATAAGCATATCTGAAAAAGAAATATATAATGTGTCATAATTGCTATTAGCAAGAGAGATTTGTAACTATTTGTCATTGCCTGTGTGTGATTTGATAACTTTAGTCACTTGATGTTTTCACCAGGAAGGAACATTTGAAAAAAGAATATGAGTCCAGGATGTTTTCTAAAAACCTTCCTTTAATACATGGTAAAATCAAGAAATCACCACCACTAAAACATGCAGATTGAGAGTCTGGGGGTTGGGAGAAAATTTCAAAGAAAATATTAGGGCACTTTTCAGAAATGCTGAATCATTATTGCCCTGGATGGAGGAAGAGGAGAACATTGTATAGAAAAGTACCAACTAGAAGATTCTTAGACCATAGTTGTACAGAATATTAAACTGGTTTTGCTTGTTTTATTATACTTTTGCTTGTATTACTGCTTTGCTTATATTTTCTTATCATGTAAGATTGTCATATAATGAAAATCTGTGCTCAAATTGCCCCTTATAAACCTTGGACCCATTTATGAATTTGCTCCTTCCTTCAGCCAGATGTGAGTTTCAAAGGCCAAGGTCTAGCCATGACAAGACTAGTCACCATGCATGTTTATGAGATCCTATTGTCTTTCAGGTATTTTGTTGGTGTATATTATATCCATTATACCAACAACAATCTTACCAAGTAGTTGTTATTTTCCTGATTTTACAGAAGAGGAAATGAGGCTTGGAGAAGATATATAAATTGCTCAAGTTCACACCATTAGGAAGAAACAGGATTTTAAGCCAGGATTTAAACCATCTTGCTATTAAACATCACACTCTATTACTTTTCAAATACTCTCTGCACATCACACCAGATATACAGTACTCTGTAGAGCACATGACAAGTACTAGTCAGTTTCTGTCAAGTTAAGTAACAAATTCCTGCTTTGGCCACTAAAGGAAGGAGAAGGCAAGAGAGCAACAGTGAGTGGCTCACTAAAGCCTCTCAGCTTATTGGGGTTAGTGCAGTGGGTCAGGTGGGCTTTGGAGTCTAACATACCTGGGCTTGAATCTCCAATAAATCAGTGGCTGACTAGGAGAACTTGGGAAGTTAGTTAGCCTCTCAGAGCCTCATTTTCGTGTAAAAGGGGAATGGTCATTGCAGACCTGCTGAGTTTTTTTGTTTTGTTTTGTTTTTACCTTAAAGGAGAAAGTGAATGTGATTTTGCCTCACTTAGCTCACTGCCTAGCACAAGGGCTTCCTTGAGAAGACAGTTCTCTTTCCCCATTTCATGGGGTTAGTTTTTGGCTGAGTATCTCAGTCTAATTTTACAATTAGGCCTTTTCTTCAAAAACAGGTGAACTGGCTGAGGAAAGTTGTTTTCTGTTTCTTCTGCTACAAAACTGGTGGCATGAGTAATCTTTTATTTATTTGACACATATTCATGTCAGGATGCCCTGACTCCGTCACGTGGTATAATCTTTCCATTGTCTTATCTTTCTGAACCTCACCTTATTTACATCTACTTTCCAGGACAGCCATAAGGATTAGAAGACAAAATAAAAATATTTTGCACTAGAACAGAATTAGTGCACTAGCCATTTCCGCAAACCTTGATAGCTTTGGGTGGAATCAAGCTGCTTGACTAGTTGCAAATCAACTGATGTTGTGCTGGTAAATGCTTATCAGCAGGGGATAAAAGGAAACCCTGGTTGTAGCATTTAATAATTTCCACAGTGTAAAACCTTTTAGGCAGCTCCAGCCCACTCCTGCGTGCTATTTGTCTTGCTCTGTCTTAACAGGATGCAGGCCCATCCAGTGGTACTGTAAAAAAACATATTCACAAATTCTAGGGATTTGGGTATGGACATCTTTGGGAAACCATTTTTCTGTCTCTCATTAATTGTGCTTTATTACCTTATTTTCTCAACTGCACCACTATGTAGAGGTTCTTATTTCCATTTTGCAGAGGAGGAAAGTGTGGCTCAGAGAGATGATGTTGATAAAAGTAAACTAGCCAGCAAGTGTCAGACTAAGATTTGAACTGACTTCATGGAATTCCCACGTCTATGTTCTTATCCATGTTCTTCTGCTGTCATCCCTTCGAGGATTCAGCAAATCAATCCCCTGGCTTAGCCGAAAATTTCCATGGCAACAGTTGGGTCACCGTGGTGGTGATGTAGGAGTATTCATTCTCTAAGATATAGGAGTGACCTAGAGTTGATGCTGAAAATAAAAGTTGCTCTCAGTGGTATCCTGCCAGTAGTGAGCCCTGCAGTGACCAGAGAAAAACCCACCAACAGTGTTTCTAGATTTCAGATCAGCTGACTTTATTTAACTTTGCCCATTATGGTCAGGCACAGAATTTTCTTTAATGTGAAAAATAAATCAGTGACAATTAAATTAATCCTTTCCAAATAGCTGTGTTAGACTCAGAGCAATAAAAATAGGGAAAATAGAGTAAATTCCACTTTAATCTCAGCCAGATTTATTGCCATTTTGGGGAGAGAGGAAAAGCTCACAAAAGCCATGCCTCACAGAGACATTTTATGAAAAATAACTCAAAAACTCCTTAGGAAAATAGATTAATTTTGTTTCCATGGGAATAGTCCCTAATGCTAGAGTTCTACGGCTGACAGGAAAAAGTAACAATGACAGAGCAAAATTAGTGTAGCTCTATAGAGACCAGCTTTAGAGACTTCTTGTTTCATTATCATACCCAATTCTAATTGTTCCTTTATATTTCAGACCTCACCCCCTATTATATTCTGAGAACAGGAACTAACTTATTCATCATATCCACATCATTTAGCATAGTGTCTAACCAAAAGTAAGTGCTTCATAAATGTTGGTAGAATGCCAGATATTTCTTTGCCCTGGTAGAGTGGTTTTTATATGTAATCTGCAAATTGGTAGCCCTAGAATTTTTTGAAGAGATCTTTAAAATATAGGTTGCCTATATTTATCAAAGACATTCTCAAGTATAAGATCTGTGTTGGGGCCCAGACACTGGGATTTTCATAAAGCCATGTAGGGAATTCTGAAATGCACCCAAGTTTTAGAACCATACCTACCCTTGTACACAGATTAATAGGCAACATGCTAAACTCACATTTTCCAAAAGCCAAGCTCTAGTTAACATCCTCTATGAAAAGTATAGGAAGAACTTCTTGCATTCATTATGGTCTATTATGTGCTACAAACTGGGCCAGTAGAAGTCAGGGATAACAGAATGATGGGCCCTATCTCTTGGAAACATAGAATTGTGTTAGAAAGCTGAGGATGTCTTTAAGGTTCAGGTCTGTCTGGGATAGATTGTGGATATGGTTATTAAAACTTCTTATAATAAATTATGTTAAAAATGGAGATTGGCTCAATTGGCATGGCTCAATGGTTGGACATCAACCTATGTATGAACCAGGAGGTCACCATTCAGTTCCCGGTCAGGACACATGCCCAGGTTGTGGGCTTGGTCACCAGTGTGGGGAGTGCAGGAGGCATCCAATCATGATTCTCTTTCATCATTGATGTTTCTATCTCTCTCTCCCTTTCTCTCTGAAAAAAATAAATAAATGAAAGAGAGATTGGAGGGGCATTGACTTGGTTCAAGGACAATGGAAACTTATGGCAGGAAAAGAAGATTGGTGCCCATTGCTATTGCAGATGGGGCTGCCTGCCCAGACATTAGCCCACCCATGGCACATTGAGCAGCAGTGTTTTTGCCATGGACATTGAGTCACGAATATCAGAGTGAGCACCATTTGCAAAGTTTGGTTGTCATGCTTTTAGCAGGAGCAAGAACATGGTTCTGGCTTTTGGTTTTAAAGCAATAGGGATGTGAGCACAAAGCCAGAGCAATTAACTTTTCTGGGGGGATGCAAGAGAAAAAAATCACTTGATATCCAACACTTGATGGAGCTCAAAAGAGACTAATAATTAACTCCCTAATAATTCTTAAGTACCTGGCAGCAGAGAAACGTTGGGTTGTTATTATAGTTCTACTCATACTCATGGTATGGTCAATGGAACAATGAGAATGACAAATGAGGATAAAGGAAAGAATAGAAAATAATATTATGGGACATGATATAGTCTCTAAATTCAGCATGAGTTTATGCCAAGGAAATATAATAAAAATAATGTAAAACAGGTAAAAAATAAAAGTAGGAAGATTAAGAAAAGACAAAGGAAGTATAAGAATGGCTTTCCTAACAACGGGATACCAAGACCTCAGTGCCTTGTCTAGAATCTGTCTTTTAAGTCAACACTCCACCCTTAAAAATATGGCTGAACAAATGTCCTGAGCTCTGAATATGAGTGTAGAGGAAGCAGTGTTTCCTCCAAATAGCCTATACTACTCTATTTCCCTAAGCATCTGTTATGTGCCAGGTGTCTCTTTGCATTGGGAAACCATTAGAGTAAGACAAAGTCTCTGCTTTATGTTTTAGTCAACTCTAGTTGATACTTAAGTTCATTATTTTAAATGGTCTATATTATGTGTCCCACATAAAAGTAAGTTTCATGAGGGAAAGGACCTTTCTTGTTCATTTCTCTAGCTTTAGCCGCTTGTTCACCACTCTCTAATTGATGCCCTTTGCAGACCCTACTCATCAACTATTATTTCAATAGACGAAAAAAAAAAAATGAATAAGTGAGTGACTGAGTAATATTGGGAAGAAAGTCTTAAACAGGACATTGTGAGTTTCTTTGGGACTGCTATCATAAGAGATAGTTTTTCAAGCCCACAACATAGAATAGTGTCGCCAGTCATAGAAGAGGTATATTTTCTGTTCCTACACCAAACAGGAAATTACTTTTTTCACCAAAATGAATTGTAAATCCCCCAACTTAAAACAGAATATTAGCTCATATCGTCTAGGCCAGAGATTGGCAAACTGCGGCTCGCGAGCCACATGCAGCTCACGAGCCGCGGTTTGCCGCTCTATTGACTAATGTGTTTGCCGACCACTGACCTAGACTCTCAATTCCAGTAATTACAGGCTGTTGTTGTTCCTTGTGATTAAGCCCCTATCCCAGTGGTCGGCAAACTCATTAGTCAACAGAGCGGCAAACCGCAGCTCGTAAGCCGCATGTGGCTCGCAAGCTGAAGTTTTCCGACCACTGGTCTAGGCTAAATGTGGTAAAAAATAAATCCCACAACTTCAGTGACTTAACACACACAAAAATTTAACTTCTTTTGCACATCACAGCCCCTTGAGTGTTTCTTCTATAAACTATGACTTGGGGATCTAAACTCTTTCAATCCTGTGACTCTACAATCTTGAACTCACCTTCTTTTTAAGATTTAAAATTGGGAGAGAGAGAGAGAGAGAGAGAGCAGGGAAGATAAGTATGATAAGGCCAGGACATGAAGTGAGGTACATTACTTTCATTTATATTTCATGTGTATGGTCTCATCAGGTTGTAAGAGGGCTGTAAAGTGTATTATCTTGTGTTCCAAGAAGAAATCTAAATGGTTTGGTGACCACATGACATTGTCTCATGCTGCATTTCCCAACCCTGAGTTTAAAGACAAGAAGAGCTATAGTATTTCCAGCTGTAGCCAACAAGTATAGCAAATACAGAGGGTAAACAAAATAGTCAATAGAAATCCTTTACTAAAGATCCAATAATCATGTATTGATTAATTCACTATATACATATGTAGTTATTACTGTGTACAGCTGTTCCCACTCTCTCATACCTCACAGTCTAGCATGGAACGTAAATGAGCCATTATAATGAAGTAAGATGAGCGCCTTGGTAAAGTATAGCATGTTGTGGGAGAAATCCTAATACATAAAAACCCAGGGTCCATAACAGCCGACCGAAGGCTTGACCAAACACTGGAAGTCAGTCCTGCAATCAGTGCTGGGTTGCCGTGGTGACCCAGCACTGACTGCTG
Source organism: Corynorhinus townsendii (assembly GCA_026230045.1). Classification (NCBI taxonomy): domain Eukaryota; kingdom Metazoa; phylum Chordata; class Mammalia; order Chiroptera; family Vespertilionidae; genus Corynorhinus; species Corynorhinus townsendii. The sequence continues at coordinate 56,515,051 of JAPDVU010000008.1, read as the reverse complement.
CCAGTGCGAGCGTGGTGACCCAGCACTGACTGCCAAGGGGGCTGCGGATCAGGCCCAGAGAGAGGCCCGAAGAGAGAGGCAGGGTCTGATGCACAGCCTCTGTGGCAGCTGTGATCATCTGTTGCCTCTCTCTTTCTCTCCAGGCTTCACCAGCAGCCGCGCTTCTGTTTCTCTCTGAGCCTCTGTGGGGGCTGCTGATCAGCCCCGACTCTCTGATCAGGCCTGGATATGGCATAGAAACCAACTAATCAGAACTAAATTGGCTGGCATGGGAGGGCAGTGGGGTGATCAGTCAGGCAGAGGCAGTTAGGGGAGATCAGGCCAGCAGGGGAGGGCCATTGGCGGCAAGATCAGGCTGGCATGGGAGGGTCATTGGGGGCTACATCAGGCTGGCAAGGGAGGGCTGTTTGGGGCGAGATCAGGCCAACAGGGGAGGGCAGTTGGGGGTAACCAGGCTGGCAGAAGAGGGTAGTTGGGAGTGAGATCAGGCCGGCAGGGGAGGGCCATTGGGGTCGAGATCAGGCCAACAGGGGAGGGCTACATCAGGCTGGCAAGGGAGGGCTGTTTGGGGAGAGATCAGGCCAACAGGGGAGGGCAGTTGGGGGTAACCAGGCTGGCAGAAGAGGGTAGTTGGGAGTGAGATCAGGCCGGCAGGGGAGGGCCATTGGGGTCGAGATCAGGCCAACAGGGGAGGGCAGTTAGTGGTGATCAGACAGGCAGGCAGAGGGGTTAGGGGCAATCAGGCAGGCAGGCAGAGGCAGTTAGGGGTGATCAGGCAGGCAGGCAGGCAGGTGAGTGGTTGGGAGCCAGCGGTTCAGCATTGTGAGAGAGATGTCTAACTGCTGGTTTGGGCCCAATCCCTATGGGTCTAAACCGTCCATCAGACACCCCCCAAGGGGTCCCTGATTGCAGAGGGTGCAAGCTGGGCTGAGGGAACACCCCCTCCATGGATAAATTTCATGCTCTGGGCTACTAGTATAATAATATTTTCAATAACAATAATTATTATATTTAATATCTACTCTCTCTCAGGCATTCTAAAGATATTACTGCATTTATTTTTCATAATGCTAAGAGATTAGACACGGTTCTTGTTGTTTTATGGATTCATAAACTAAGGCTTAGAGAAAATCAATAACTTGCTCAAGGTCACACAGTAATTCATATACTTTCAGTAACTAAAATAAGAACTGGTTGGTTTTACCCCAGATTATGTCATGTAGAATAATGTAAAACCTGTGGAAGAAAACCCACATAATGTGAGCTTTTAGACTCTTCCATGACCACACAGAGATGCTCACAAGCTTCTTAATGAGGAAGAACTAGAGGAGACAGCAGAACCCACTATATATCCCCTCAGTTTGCTGCACAAATCTCTAGAAATAAATGCCCAGAGTTCCCATTCCAGAATGTGGGCCCTACCTTTTTAAACAAGTCTTTTGTCTTTTTGTAGTCCCAACTTAAAAAATCTTCTCAGTGAGACTGAGACAAAATGGCGGCGGAATAGAAGGATGTGTCCTGAGCCTTGTCCCGGAGCAAATAGAGGAGGCAGCTGAGATGAGCGGAATCCAGCCCGAATTGGCAAAGGAGGCACAGCTGGTGAGACAGTTTGCTGCTGGGAAGAGCAGGGATCCCCCGGATAAAGGTAAAATCAAAGATCTAGGCAGTAGAATCTCCTGGACCTCTGTGCCCAGAAGGTCAGGGAGAAACTACACAGTGCCAGGCCGCATCCCTGAGGACAGGCAAGGTCTGAAGGATTTTAGACCATAAAGTCTGGATTTGGGATCTGAGCTCAAAGGCAGCCTTTAAGAGCTGCCTGACCGCGGAGTGCTGGCAAAGGAGGAACTGGCAGAGACACGGTCCTTCCTCGCGCTGGGGCCTGCGCCTTTTCCCACTGAACCTAGTTCGTGGGACCTTTTAGAGACAGGCGCTTACCTGTGACAGAAGTGCGGGAGAAGGGGTAGAGTTGTGGAATCTGGGCAGAGTGGGCAACGGACGGTCCAGGAGAAGTGGTAGCAAGTCTGGTGCTGAGTCATATCTAAGCCCACAGAATCCATTTTCTCCTGAGAGATAGCCCCTCCCCCCCAGTCTCCAGGCAACCAATATAGCCACACCCAGATTCCACCCTGATTAACACCATGAAATCTGAATACTCCCTGAGGCCATAGGATCTACTCCAAAGAGAAATCTTTAGAAGCTAAGCACCTCAGTTACGCAGCTACACTGCCAGGGCCCTCCAGAGTGCTTCAGTGTACCTCCCTGGCAAACTTACCATGGGTGCTCCTGTGAGCTGCCACCTGGACAAAGCGCCTACGCACCACAGACACAGCAGCGAAAGTTGAGTCTGCCCACCTCACAACTACAGAACTCTGGGCAACACAGTTACCCCTTTTCAAAGTGTACCCCCTGAGCCACATCACCCTGACAGACGGTCCCTTGGTGCCACTGTGAAGCCCCACTGGGCACACGTGATTTAAATTAAGGGTGCAAGTCAGCAAAAATTGGGACACTCCCCTCCATAGCAGCTGACTTCTAGACACCACAGTTTTGCCTCTCAAGCTCACATGCCTACATCAAGAGAACCCAAATAGCTCAAGTAGGGAGCTACACTAGGTAACGAAGCCCAGGAGAACAGAAAGATTTCACCAGTAGCACCATCACCAAAAGAACCTGGGTAGCAAAGCAATTGGATCTACAATTAAAACATTTCAGGAAAACATGGGGAGACAAAAAAGCAATACCCAAAGGAAAGAAAAAGAGGAATCACCAGAAAGGGAGTTAAATGAAATTGAGGCTAGCAGCTTAACAGAGAGAGAATTCAGAGTAATGGTTCTAAGGATGTTTAAACGGATGGATGACAAATACACACAACTCAATGAGAACTATAAGGAGGTGAATGAAAATGTCACCAACATGAAAAGAAACCAAGAGGAGATGAAGAATGACATAGCTGCAATAAAGAACACATTGGAAGGCTTAAACAGTAGACTAGAAGAGGCTGAGGACCGCATCAGCAAATTAGAAGACAAGGTAGGAAAACACACACAAACACAGCAGCAAATGGAAAGAAGACTTAAAAAGTAAGAAGAGAGCCTAAGGGAGCTTTGGGACAACACAAAACGAAACAATATTCGAATAATAGGGATACCAGAAGGAGAGGAAGAGAAGCAAGGAATAGAAAACCTGTTTGAAGAAATAATGACAGAAAACTTCCCTGATATTGGCAAGAAAAAAACTATGCAAGTCCAAGAAGTACATAGATTCCCAAACAAGTTGAACCCCAAAAGACCGACACCAAGACACATCATAATTAAATTGGCGAGTACCAATGACAAAGTAAGAATCTTAAAGGCTGCCAGAGAGAGACAGAAAGTTACCTACAAGGGATCTCCTATTAGAATATCAACTGATTTCTCAACAGAAACACACCAGGCCAGAAGGGAATGGAATGAAATATACGAAGTGATGCAAAGCAAGGGACTGAATCCAAGAATACTATACCCAGCAAGGTTATCATTCAAAATTGAAGGTGGAATCAGGAGCTTCACAGACAAAAAAGGGCTAAGAGAGTTTATCACTACCAAGCCAGCAATGCAAGAAATGCTAAAGGGACTGCTGTAAAAAGAAGGAAGAGAAAGGCAAAAAGAAACACAAACACTAAGGGGAAAAATATGACAACAAACATGTACTTGTCAATAATAACATTAAACGTAAATGGATTAAATGCACCAATCAAAAGACATAGGGTAGCTGAATGGATAAGAAAACATGACCCATATATTTGCTGTCTACAAGAGACCCACCTCAGAGCAAAGGATTCACACAGACTGAGAGTGAAGGGATGGAAAAATATTTTTCAGGCAAATGGAAATGAGAAAAAAGCTGGGGTAGCAATACTTATATCTGATAAAATAGACCTCAAAGTAAAGGCCATAACAAGAGATAAGGAAGGCCACTACATAATACTAAAGGGAGCAATTCAACAAGAAGATATAACTCTGGTAAACATATATGCACCCAACACAGGAGCACCCAAATACATAAAAAAACTCCTGGAAGAGATCAAGGGAGAGATCGACAACAATACAATCATAGTAGGAGACTTTAATACACCACTGACATCACTGGATAAATCCTCGAGACAAAAAAATCAGCAAAGAAACAGCAATTCTAAATGACACACTAGATCAGATGGACCTAATTGACATCTTCAGAGCATTTCACCCCAAAGCCTCAGAATATACGTTCTTCTCAAGTGCCCATGGGACATTTACAAAAATAGACCACATATTGGGTCACAAACAAAGCCTCCCTAAATTCAAAAAGATTGAAATCATATCAAGCATTTTCTCAGACCACAATGGCATAATATTAGAAATAAACTATAATAAAAACATTCCAAAAAATTCAAACAAGTGGAAACTGAATAGCATGCTATTAAACAATGATTGGGTGATCAACGAGATCAAAGAAGAAATTTAAAATATCCTGGAGAATAATGACAATAAAAACACAACAATGCAAATGCTATGGGACACAATGAAAGTAGTCCTGAGAGGGAAGATTATAGCTCTACAGGCCTACCTCAAAAAACAAGAAAAAATGGTAGTAAATCTTCTAACTCAACAACTCAAAGAAATAGAAAGAGAGCAACAAGAAAAGCCCACAGTGAGCAGAAGGAAGGACATAATAAAGATCAGAGCAGAAATGAATGACATAGAGACCAAAAAAACAATACACAGGATCAACAAAACCAAGTGCTGGTTCTTTGAAAGGATAAACAAGATTGATGAACCTCTAGCCAGGCTCCCCAAGAAGCAAAGAGAGAGGACCCAAATAAACAAAATCAGAAATGAAAGAGGTGAAATAACAACAGACCCCACAGAAATAAAAAGGATTGTTAAAAAATACTATGAACAACTCTATTCTAACAAGCTACACAATCTGGAGGAAATGGACACATTCCTAGAAAAATACAACCTTCCAAAACTCACTCAGGAAGATTCTAAGAATCTCAATAGGCTGATAACTATGGAAGAAATTGAAGCAGTCATCAAAAAGCTTCCAGCAAACAAAAGCCCAGGGCCTGATGGCTTCACAGGGGAGTTTCACCAAACATTCAAGGAAGAACTAAAACCTATCCTCCTCAGACTATTCCAGAAAATTCAAGAAGAAGGAACACTTCCAAGCTCCTTCTGTGAGGCCAGCATCACCCTAATACCAAAACCAGATAAGGACAACACAATGAAAGAGAATTACAGGCCAATATCCCTCATGACATAGATGCCAAAATCCTCAACAAAATTCTAGCAAATCGAATCCAGCAGTACATCAGAAAGATTATACACCATGACCAAGTAGGATTTATCCCAGGGATGCAAAGATGGTACAATATTCGCAAATCAATAAACGTGATACATCACATAAACAAATTGAGAGATAAAAATCACATAGTCATATCAATTGATACAGAAAAAGCATTTGATAAAATCCAACACCATTTCTTGATAAAAACTCTCAGCAAGGTGGGAATAGAAGGATCATACCTCAATATCATAAAAGCCATATACGACAAACCCACAGCCAACATCATACTCAATGGGCAAAAACTAAAACCATTTCCCTAAGAACAGGAACAAGACAGGGATGCCCACTCTCACCACTCCTGTTTAATATAGTGCTGGAAGTACTAGCCATTGCGATCAGAGAAGAAGAAGAAATAAAAGGCATCCAAATTGGAAAAGAAGAAGTAAAACTGTCTTTATTCGCAGATGACATGATACTGTACATAGAAAACCCTAAAGACTCCATAAAAAAATTACTAGACTTAATAAATGAATTCGGTAAGGTAGCAGGATACAAAATTAATGCCAAGAAATCTATGGCATTTCTATACACCAATAATGAACTTACAGAAAGAGAGACTAAAAAAGCAATCCCATTTACCATCGCACCAAAAAAATTAAGATAATTAGGAATAAACTTAACTAAAGAGGTAAAAGACCTATACGTAGAAAACTACACAACACTGAAAAAAGAGATAGAGGGAGATATAAACAGATGGAAGAACATACCATGTTCATGGATTGATAGAATCAACATCATCAAAATGTCCATACTACCCAAAGCAATCTATAAATTCAATGCACTTTCCATTAAAATACCAACAACATATTTCACAGACCTAGACCGAACTTTCCAAAATTTTATCTGGAATAAAAAAAGAACCCGAATAGCTACAGCAATCCTGAGAAAGAAGAACAAAGTAAGTGGGATCTCAATACCAGATATCAAGTTGTATTACAAAGCTACTGTTCTCAAAACAGCCTGGTACTGGCACAAGAACAGACATATAGATTAATGGAATAGAATAGAGAACCCAGATATTGACCCAAATCAATATGCTCAATTAATATTTGACAAAGGAGGCACGAACATTCAATGGAGTCAAGACAGTCTCTTCAACAAATGGTGTTGGGAAAATTGGACAGATACATGCAAAAAAATGAAGCTAGATCACCAACTTATACCATACACAAAAATAAACTCAAAATGGATAAAGGACTTAAACATAAGATGGGAAACCATGAAAATATTAGAGGAATCCACAGACAGCAAAATCTCGGACATATGCCGAAAGAACTTCTTTACTGATACTATTCCTAGGGCAATGGAAGCTAAAGAGAAAATAAACAAATGGGACTACATCAAAATAAAAAGCTTTTGCGCAGCAAAGAAAACCATCAATAAAACAACAAGAAAGCCCACTGCATGGGAGAACATATTTGCCAATGATATCAATGATAAGGGTTTAATCTCCAACATATACAGAGAGCTCATACAACTTAACAAAAAGAAGATAAGCAACCCAATCAAAAAATGGGCAACTGATCTAAATAGACACTTTTCGAAAGAAGACAGCAGGCAGGCCAAGAGACATATGAAAACCTGCTCACAGTCACTAATCATCAGAGAGATGCAAATCAAAACAACAATGAGGTACCATCTCACACCTGTCAGAATGGCTTTTATCAACAAATCAACAAACAAGTGTTGGTGAGGATGCGGAGAAAAAAGAACTCTTTTGCACTGCTGGTGGGAATGCAGACTGGTGCAGCCACTGTGGAGAACAGTATGGAGCTTCCTCAAAAAAATAAAAATGGAACTCCCATTTGACCCAGTGATCCCACTTCTAGGAATATATCCCAAGAATCTAGAAACACGCATCAGAAAGGAAATATGCACCCCTATGTTCATAGCAGCACAATTCACCATAGCCAAGATTTGGAAACAACCTAAATGCCCATCAGCAGATGAAAGGATTAAAAAACTGTGGTATATCTATACAATGGAATACTACGCTGCGGTAAAAAAGAAGGAGTTCCTACCATTTGCAACAATATGGATGGAGATGGAGAATATTATGTTGAGTGAAATAAGCCAGTTGGAGAAAGATAAATATCACATGATCTCGCTCATTTGTGGAATATAATGAACGGCATAGACTGATGAACAAGAACAGATCCAGAGGCTAAGAAACGGTGAAGAGAACATCATACCTCAGGTAAGGTAGGGGAGGGTGGGGGTAAGGTGGAGAGATCAACCAAGGGACTTGTATGCATGCATATGAACCTAATCAGTGGACACAGACAACAAGGGGGTGGGGCATTAAGAGAAATTGTCCATATGACAAAAATTTTTAAATGAAACTCTCCGTAGACTGCAAATTATTTTGGAAGGAAACAAAGAGAAGTTTCCTTCAAAAGTCATAAGGATTGTAATTGAAAGTCCATATATTTGGCCTCTTGAACTAAAGTAAGTAATTTGTGTTTTTGCCTCCCTGACAAAGTTTATATAAAGCTACAAAAAAAAAATTGACAGCCAGTTTGAAATGGAATTGCCAGGGCCTAGGGCAAAGATTATCCTTATATGATATTATTCTACAATGTCATTATAATTTTAGATATTTTACAACAGCATATTTTACAATTATCCCAAACAAACTTACAAACTAATTCTTTGAATGGTTGGCAGCAATTAAAAAAAAAAAAAAAAGGACATGAAAGGATTTAATTCCTTGCAGAAGGAATTAAGGCACTGGGAAGGCACTTGAGCATCCTATATTGGCCCCTCTTGCCCTTTGTGCCAAGAGGGACCCTCTTCTCACAATCCAATTGCCCTCAGCTGTTACCTGAGCTTTCTATTCATGCTGAGCTTGAAGCCTCGTGTGGGCTGGTACCATGGATCTGTCTCACATCCAATTGTGTGAGCTGGGCCCTCACTGGAGAAGAAACCCAGCAGGCCAGGGGTTCCCAAGGCAGGTGCTGGGTGTGGAGGCCATGGGGGCATAGGCTACCAAGGAGACAGAACTGAACCTCACACCACCCTGCTTGGCCCCGGAGGATGGCTGGTTAGCCAGAGAGGGGTAAGATTCCTCAAGGAAGGAACAACCTAAGACAGGCACAGTCACAGAGGGGCCATCAGGAGAGAACTTAGGGGGGCAACAGAAGTGGGGCACAGACCCTCACCCCCCCAACATTGCAGGGGCTTGAACCCTCACCCCTTCTGAAGGAGGTCTCCTGCCCCCATGACTGCTTCGCGCTTCCCACACCCAGCTCAGAACAGGACCCAGGCAGCAGAAAGAGACCTGGCCCAGCTCACATTGAGATACAGGTGACAGACAGAGACTTGGCCCAGCTCAGATCGGGACCCCGGTAACAGACAAGAGACTTGGCCGACAGCAGTTGCCCTATGTCTAAATTCAGCCGAGCATCTGGAATGCTAGGGCCCACTCAAGAATGCAAATAATCCTTCCCACTAATATTTACAGGGTAAACTAAGATTGTTGGTAGAGTATTAAATTTGACAGTAAAATAGTAATCGAGTTTTCAGATTAATTTAAATAGGCTAATTGAAATAAGTGAATATTCAAGTAAAGTTAATTGTACTGGACAAAAAGCTGTTCTTAAAGTAATAACTAAAATTTCTATTGGTAGTTCATCTCATGGTAAAATTCCTGAATATGCAATGAACCTAAAGCAGTCATATGTGTGGGGGGAAAAATTTTTTTAAATTTAAAGTTATCAAGACTGCATTATAAAATTTACAAAAACCTCTATTAATCAAAAAAAAGGGGGGGATAGTAGGGCAATATCATGTAAGGAAAAATATCCTATAAGTAAATTACATCTAGAAAATTTTTACTTTACCAAATTAAGTTTCATTTGCAATGCTAACAGCAAGATGGCCATTAAAAACACACATGGTGTCTAAATAAGAGAAAAGAAAATCGTTTGAACAAAAATAAAAAGGATCCCAAATCAATTATATAGAAAAGATTCCTTTATTAACTTGTGGTCGAGAATATATTTGTATATTTTCAGAAAACAACCCCAAGACCAGATGGATTACTGCAACAGAGAGGAATTGACAGGAGTGATCCAACCACGAAGACAAGAGGAAAAAAATAGTCCAGAGATGGAAGACGCTGACAACGCCTTGCCACGCGAGCAGTCAGCAGCTGTGCACTGCTGCAGGTTACCTAGGACCAAACCGGAGAGGGTCGGACCTGCATTGCCACCATGTGCCCACCATCCAGATATCACTGCTGACATATACACATAAGGAACTGTTTGACATTGAAATTGGGACTCAAACATTTTTTTGTTTTGGCTTGTTTTGTTATTATATGTTTATTTCCAGTCTGCAAAGGCAAAACTTTTTAAAGGAAAGAAATGGTGGGAAAAAGATACAGAGGCAAAGAAGCATTGAACAGACTGTCAAACTACATTGGGAAGACAGGGGAGGATGGGCGAGGGGGGCTGTAAGAGACCAACCGAAGGACTTGTACGCATGCATATAAGCACAACCAATGGATATAAGACACTGGGGCGGGGGGGAGGGTGGGCAGGTGAAGGCAATGTCCTGGGGGGTAGGGGAGGTCGGGGGGAGATCAATGGGGGAAAAAAAGGAGACATATGTACCACTATTTGTAATACTTAAAACAATAAAAAAAAAATCTTCTCAGTGACTGCAAATCTCTCTCTCTATCTCTCTCTCTCTCTCTCTCTCTCTTTTTCTCTCACTCATCTATCTGACCTACCTTCCTTCCCACCTAGCTATCTAGAGAGAGAAGTTAAACAAAACAAAGCGAGACATAGCAGGTGCCCCCTTCAAAATTTCTCTCTTACTCTGGGATGTCTTATGCTTGGAGAAGGTGATTACATATCCACATAAACAAATAAGAAAATATTTGCGAGTGCATACAGTCCTTTTCCAAGTAAACAAGAAATTTCATGCTCAGTTTCAGTAATTTTTGTTTTAGTGATTGATGTAGGAATGTATGATATTCTTGATATGAAAACCATTATCTTTCCACAATAAAAAAGCAAAGCAAAAATAACTAGAGTGCTGCCTAGCTTTATTAATATGACTTGTCTCCTCCCCCCCAAACCCCTCTGCCAGAATTTCAATTCCTAGGCAATATAAATTTCCCATTGAGGCAAAAAAGAAAAAAGATTCAATAATTGCTTCTGCAAATTACAGAAGCCAGCTACCATAGTCAACTTGAATATTTTCCATTGCCAAAAAAAAGTGGAAATAACAGATTTAATGAGAATGGTAGAATGAGGCGGGGTAACAATTTTCATCCTGGAGTCAAAGTCACATTCTCCTCTCCACAGGATGGATTAAAGAGGTGGCTTAAGCAAATTCTCACCTGGTGAACCCGCTGCTTTTGCAGATGTAAGTGGCACGCAGCTGGCTGTAAATGCTGTGATTTCCTTACCCAGATGTGTGTGGTATTACATGAAATAAAGAGGAGCTGAAACGGGAGTGGGAATGCAATTTGTAGCACAGCCTCACTGTCAGCGATGGGAATTGGCTTTTTTAAAAACTGAGAGTATCCTTGATGAAAACATCTTTTGACATGCTCAACATTGCCTTGGGATACATTCTCCCAGAAACTATGGGGCACTTCTTTGTGATTTTGCAGTTTTATATCATTTTATTGTCCACATTATGGAATATTGGGAAGTTCTTGCTCTGCCCTCTGCTGTTTTCTGAACTGTATTGCTAGGAGTTCACAATAAGAGACTGAGATCATTTAATCCAAATTAAATACATCTTTGAGCACATGTTAGGCATTAAATTAAAGAGTATGTTGATTAAAGCCAAGGTTTTAGAGACAGGCAAAACGAATCCTGACCCCAGCCCCACCTCACGCTGCTAAGGGGTTGGGGGAAATGTATTTAATTTTTCTCAGGCTCAGGGCTCAGTTTCCTTATATGCAAATTGGGAATGACAACATTATTTGTATCATGTTATTACAATGAGTAATGCATGCGGAGTGTCTGAAACAGAGCAGGCATTATGCTATGGAGCTATTACAATAGAGATTCGTCGTGCTCTGGACAAGAGGATGAGCAAGTGGGGAATTGGGCAGTCTAGGATCATGGAGCAGGAGGAGAGTCTGGCTAGTTGGCTCTTATAGTGACCTGGGTAGTAAAGTAGCCCTCACTGAGGATATCAGCCATGTGAGTGAAGTGGGGGAGACAGGAAGAAGGTAGATTGAGCTATGTATTTATCATTTGTCTGTGTTTCTGTATGTATATTTCTATGAAATTATACTTAAAAACATAATATTTTTATGGAATAATATATGCTTTCTATTGTAAAGTAATGAAAAAGATTTAAAGTGTGTGTGTGTGTGTGTGTGTGCGTGCGCACACAGGCGCACACCACAAAATTCTGGACCAAGTTAAAAATCCTAGTACCTGTCATATATGTGGGGATTTGTTGTGTAGATGCAGTCTTTGTTCCCATGAAGCTGAACCAGCCTAGTTCTGATCACTGTTCAGTGGGAGCTGGTGGCAGAAGGTGGAGTAAGGTTGAGAAGAGATCACAGTCTGCTTCTCTGGAAGCTAGGCGTTTCACAGCTTGTTCCACAGGCAGTCAGTACACAGTGACAGGCTTTGACAAACAGACTAACAACAACTTGAGTCATATTTGGACCCTCAGATGAAATAAAAACGCAAAATGATTTTCTCAAAATGGTTTGGTTTCATTTTTACATCTTACATATTAAACCCAGTGTTTGGGATCCAGATCAAAGTTTGGAACAAATGGGGTAGTTTGTACATAAAATATGGTTATAAAATCATTTTAACACTTTTCATGGTGCAGTATAAAACACAACATAATGCTATGAATGGTCTAAAAAGATCCTGCATAAAATATGGGATTGAATGATTGCATTGTCAATGAAAAACCATCGTTTTCATTTGGTCTGAGAAAAAAGCACAAACATACAGACTATGATAGTTATTCTGTACACAAACACCAGACTGAGAAAAATCCCACATGTTTATGAGGCTGCCACTGTCAACCTCCTCCTTCCCTTCCAATCCCCAGCTTCAGAATTTGAGTCTAAGAACTGGCTTGGGCAGAGGACTGAAGCAATTGTGTTGTATCTTTCCTTGAATTATCATTTTCCTCCTGCAATTTACATGGGCATCTTTGTAAATATTGAATGTTATAGGAAATATAAATAGGATCCTATCTTAGCTTAGAAACACTAAAAGAAAAACAACACCTAAAACACACCAATGGCCAAAAAAAAGGCAGAGGAGCCAAAGGTCATAGTAAAGTGATGGTACCCTTTTGATAATAGGAATGCAGACACTGAAATGATTTTCATTTTGATTTGACGAAAGGCATTCTTTAAAAAAATAATAATAATAATATATATATCAGAGAAGAAGGAAGAGGGACAGACAGAAACATCAATGATGAGAGAGAATCATTGATCCTATGTGCCCCTGACTGGGGATCGAGTCAGCAACTGGGCATGTGCCCTGACCAGGAATTGAACTGTGACCTCCTAGTTCATAGGTCGATGCTCAACCACTGAACCATGCCAGCCAGGCCAAAAGGCATTCTTTAAAAATGGAATCAACGTAAAAGTGAGCATGGCTAGCTGCATCATAAACATAAGACCTATTTCAGATTTGGTTTTCATCTGTTCAATGCACTCCCGAATAGCAGTGTTTCTGAGCCATTTCCACAAGGATGCATGGCAGTGCTGTTCCTATGTCTGAGAACCTGAACACCTACAGATGTTTTCACACCACTGTAAATGCTTTTGTGAGAAAGTACAGAAAATAGACCCACAGAAATCTTTTCTTCTAGATGCACTCATACAAAATATTTATTGTGAGCATGTGAATAATAAAATCAGTCCCAGATAAGTATTTACTTTAAAAGGCTAAATAATAGCACAGCTAATCTAAAGTGATTAATATTGGAAAGGGCTGATTTCTTTCCAGCTATCATTAAGATGTACAATTTAATAAGATTTTAGGATAAGCACAAACATAATTTAATTTATTGATAAAATTATCATGGATAGAATTTTCTATTAACATTTTATGTAGTACTCATTTTCCCCACAGTATTAGCTTAGCCTCACTGCCTTTCATTTGGTAACAGGCACTGCTCTTGCGAATTCAATAATAGAAGCATTCAGCTCATCTCCTCCCTGATACACATCAGAGAGATAGGTGCCCAGGAACATAGCCAATCGGTTGGGCTGTGTTGCATAGATAGGAAGGTTGTAGGTTATGGAGTGTCTCTCAGGAAAGCATAACAGAATTCAGAACAATTATGATGTCCTTAGAGATAACCTTGAATGTACACCAATGTTTTTCTTTTTTTTTTTCACAATAAACATTTGACAAATACACGAACTTAACAAAAATCAATGAAAACAGCAAGAAATAAATATCTGGTATATACTTTATAGTGATGGCACTCTAATTCTGCTGCTGTAGTATGTCTAGCAACGATAAAATCATTGCATTTTCCAAGGAGAATTGACACTTCTGTTAATGCAGACCTGCTTGCAGAAGCTTTGCAGTGGAGTGGGCAGGGCAGCAATTTGGGGTGAGTGCTCAGGGTTCTTATTCAGGGTCTGAAATCTATTTGCCAAGTGACTCTGAGTGGTCATTTAATTTCTCAGAATCTCAGTTTTCTGATATTTAAACTTGGGATAGTAATATTCACCACATGATGATCAGATTAAACAAAATAACATCTGTGAAATGCTTATCTCAGTGCCTGGAGCGTAATAAAGAATCTAAAAAATAGTAGCTGACCTTCTGCTTTGATTGATGAAAGCAAATGATGGTGCAGCAGAGAACACTGAAGGACAATTTGCCACAAAAATGTAGGTGATAGTAACAGTGACATTTAAAATGGTTCGTTTTATGATTTTACTGGTAGGAGAGTAGGAACAGGGTAGGACAGTGGAAAAACTGAATCAAGAATGAGGTCACAGTCCGGCCAGTGTGGCTCAGTGATTGAGTGTCAACCTATGAATGAGGAAGTCACAGTTGATTCCCAGTCAGGGCACATGCCCAGGTTGCGGGCTCGGTCCCCAGTGTGGGGTGCGCAGGAGGCAGCCGATCAATGATTCTCTCATCAGTGATGTTTCCATCTCTCTCTCCTTCTCCTTTCCTCTCTGAAATATATAAAATATATATATATATATATATATATATATATATATATATATATATATTTTTTTTTTTTTAAAGAATGAGGTCTCAGCTGAAAACTCACTTCAGTCTGTTCCCAGTAGAAGCTCCAAAGCACACACAGTCCTACAGTCTTGGCCTCACCTTGGGGTAGTGGGGCAACCTTTGCTGCCGCCCACTGGACAGTCAGTCAGTGACCACATATAGGGATCTGAAGGAGGTGGGACTGGGATGGGGAGCTTTCCTGCCTATAAGGGCAATTCTCATGAGAGGGGCCAATATATGAAGCATCTGGGGTGGTGCACTGGCCAGTGAAGGAGAGATGAGCAGACCACCAACAATGGTATCCCTATGACCACCGTCCTTCCTCAGTGGGGTCTGCTCAGTAGCAGAGAAGCCCTCTGCAAGGAGTATATGGCCTAACTGTGTTGCCCACCCTCCAACTTCTCCTTTCCCTTCCCTCCTCTCTTCTTCCACTCCCCTCTCCCTGATCTGCATCATTCTTTAAGGTCTGTTGTCATATACTGTATCCCACGGTGTTCTACATTTTCAGATAGTCCATGTCAGAGTGGTCATTTCTGTATATCAGTCATTCCTGACATATCGACTGCAGAGGGTTTCAGAATTTTTGTCCATTACCTTTGAGTGTTCTGTCCGTTAAATTGTGAGACACAGCAGAGTGTACTGGGTAAGGCCCAGGGTAGAGGGATATAACCTGATTTTGAAACGTATCTATGCCATTTACTTGCTCAGTGAACTGAGCTCTGGGTCTTAGTTTCTTCATCTGCAAAATAGAAATGTCACCTACCTCTTAGGATGCTGTGATAATTCAATAAGTTAATGCGATAAAAGCATGTAGAGCAATATCTGATACAGGATAAGTATTAGCTAAATATTCAGTATTCATAGTCATAAAGTATGAAGGCTGCCTTCGTTAGACTCGATTAATTATGTTTTTTATTATTTAGTTATTGCCGTATCTCCCTAATTGCTTTGCCCACATTTGTACAACTTTCTGATATCTTTCAGGTTCAATAATTCATAAATGTCGGGAAGCTTGACCAGTGTCTTTGGCCTATAAACAATTACCAGAAAAGCCTTAGGGATGCTTTTCTATGACTATACTAAAGAGGCTGGTTTTTAGTGAGGCGATGGAACTTTTAGTGGGTTCCTAGAGGATTGACTCTTCCCCATTACTATGAAGTCCTTTTGTTATGGCTTTTGCTTTCTGTCTCAAATTTACTGTCTCCCAAGCTCCAAACACTGAGATTAAAATTGCCTCATGGAGACAAATTTTTATCTTAAAAAATGACAATACGGCCCTAGTTGGTTTGGCTCAGTGGATAGAGCGTCAGCCTGCAGACTGAAGGGTCCCAGGTTCGATTCCAGCCAAGGACACATGCCCAGGTTGCAGGCTCGATCCCCAGTAGGGGGCTTGCAGGAGGCACCTAATCAGTGATTCTCTGTCACCATTGATGTTTCTATCTCTCTCTCCCTCTCCTTTCCTCTCTGAAATCAATAAAGAAATATATATATATTTAAAAATGACAGTATGAACCAATGTTTGCCATTTTTGTGCTCATTTAACCTAAAAATTACTCTGAGGCATATTATCCCCATTGATTTAGAAATCAATCCAAGAGATTCAGTGCATGCACAAGGCCACACAGCACGTTTTGTGTTGAACTGTTTTATGCTCACTACTTGCAGGCTATCTCAGCTGCTGAAGTGCGCGTGCACACACACACACACACACACCTGCCAAGGCCAGGTTCTAAAGCATCTATTGTGTCTAGTTCTTCACCAACGTTTTCATTTCAGGGAAAAGCAGACATTGGTTAGTCTTTTCTATTATTTAAGCAATTAGTTATTTTTGAATTGTCTTTTTAGTGAGCAAAGATAGGATGGCTGTTATGTGGTAACTAGAATGTATTGTCATTTTAGTGGTCACCAGATCGGTGATTCCACCTCCATTTACAGTTTGAAGTTTTGGGGGTTTTCATGTCACACAGTGGGGAAAGCACCGGGCTTCAGTGGTTGTTCCCACCATTGTGCTACTTAGTGACGGCCACGCTGGGCAGTTGTCAGACATCACCATGCCTCTCTCTACTCTTTTGTAAATTAGGGTTAATAGTACTGGCTCTCTGTAGAGTTATGGAGAGAAAATAATATCATGGATAAAAGCACACATTTAAATGTCAGCCATGATTATTATACATGGTTCTGAGAAGGTAGAAGGAAGCATGGCTTATGAATAAGTATTAGCTAAAGACTGGGGGTATCTTAGGATAAAAAGAAGACTCATCAATATTAAGAAAATAATTAGCTAAAAAACATATATGGGGCGGAGTTCTCTAAGACAATGGCCTGGACTTTTAAAAATATCAATGCCATTATAAAGAATTAAAAATTAAGAACTTTGAATTAAAGTACACTAAAGAGGTAAGACACCTAAATTGTATGTGTTATTATCTCAATTATATCCGAAATTTGGAAGGAAAAAATATGATAAAGTGGTGAATCTCAAACTTAAGTGTGTTTAGAACTACAGGGATCTTGGTCAGTGAGTCTTAGGCTCTTCATTTCTAACAAGTTTCCAGGTCATGCTGTTATTGCCTAATCTGCAGACTGCATTTCAGGTAGTAAGAGATAAATAGACATTATCAAACAATGGGGAAATTTACATATAGGCCACATAGTAGATATTATATCCATGATAAAGTTATGAAGTGGAATAAAAGTATTGTGCTAACATAGGAGAATGTAATTATTTTGAGGAGATTCTTAGTATTGAGATATTATGATGTGTGAAACTAACTTTCAAATGGTTTGAGGAAAAAGTGTATATGTGTACTTGTGTGCGTGTGTGAGAAAGGAACAAATGTGGCAGAATATTAATAATTTGTCAATATTGGCTGAAGATTTTGGGTGCTCAATATATTAATCTTTTACTTTTTCTATAAGTTTGAGATTTTTCAAAATGAATACTTTTGAGAAAATAATATGGCTCCTCTGTATAGTAATTTTCTCAGTTGTTTTCAATATATTCCTTTTTCATCCCATCTCACATAGAACTTTAAATATCTTTGCCCCAAAAATTTCTTCCCTGTTCAATTAGGAATCCACTCACAGAAGTTTTTCCTCAGGTTATGGCTTTGTCATCTGGATGATATTATTGAGGGCCTCACGGGGTTAGGCCAGTATAACACTCTGATCATTCTACTCAAATGAGAGTGTTCAAAGCCTTTTCTAAAGACCTACTATATTTCTCATAGCTGGTTGCTGAGTCCCTTCCAGAGTGAGAGCCTTTCTTTTTAGGGGCATTGGAAGTGATTTCTGGATTTCCAAATTCTTGCAGACACCAAAAACCATCATACTCTTCCTCTCACTGCTCCAGCACTAAAGGAGATAACACACAGGCTTATTGATGGAGGGACTTTATCTTCATCTCCTTGTGTTTTGATATCAGGGAATAAAATGTGCCTAATTTTATTAAAGATGTAGTCCATTGATTTTTTTCTATTTTATGTGTACCAGTCAGGATCAGTCAGGGAAGCATAGCCACTATGAGTGTTATGGGAGACAGAATTTATAATAAAAAGGAGACCTTACACAATTGGGGGGTGGTGAGGAAGTAAAGATATGGCGGGGGGAGTCAGAATATCAGAGAAGGTGTCACAGATGTGCATGACAGAGCTTGCAGGGAAATCTGAGAAGGCAAGCATGGCCACACAGCCAGGTGGGATGGTAAAGTAGGGACTTGTGGGAAGTCCTGTAGAAAACTGTTGCCTTTGTGTAGCAGCCATTTAATCTGGTCTGCTGCCAAGCATGTGGTAGCGGCATGGGCGCTTCTATTCATTTCACAACCAGCATTCAGGAGAAGCTGGATGCAAACCAGAGAACAAGAACGTGTTGACTTCATCCAGGCATGTCTGCATCTACCCATCACCACAACAGACTTGACATACCTTCCAAGGGCAACAGCCACTGCTTTCCAGATATTACGCTAGATTATCTTTTGACCTACTCTAACCTAGAACTATTACTGGTAAATGGATTCTGACAAACAGTTTCCAACTTAACCAAGTCACCTCAGCACAATGCAGCCCACTTCAGAAGCTATCCTGGCACCTCTTGTTCAGTTGGAGCTCCTCACTGCACCCCTGGTCCATGCTGAGAATTTCACAGTCATTGACTCTTTGCTTTGTTTCTGGGAAGATTGCCTGTTACTTCTGTTAGTGTGGGAGACCGTGTCTTACTCCAACACTTTGCTCATTATCTGGCACATGGTAGAAATTCATTACACATTTATTGAAATGGAATTAACCCAGGGAGGAAAGAATAAAAAAGGGGGTCTGGCACAGGGAAATTTTCTCAATGAGTATGTAGCATAAAGGAAGTGCCAAGATGCTTTACAAAGCAGCTAAAATCCATAACAGAATCCAGCTCATTTCTGTTATGATAGAAAGGTAAAAATAGAGTCTAAGTAGGATTGACTTATTTTTACCTGATAAATATGTTTATAAAGAAAAGTGAATCAAGAAAACCAAAGAAAGCAATAGTATTGGAAGGGACTCAACTGGGAAGATATTGCCAGTGGAGCAGCATCATTGCTTGCCAGAGAGCTTGCCACAATTAAAGTCAGTGTTCACCCATCGAGCCAGAAATCACAATACTTGCTTCTTGTTTAACTCTTTTCTCAATATTCTGGAAATATTCGCTAGCTCTCAGCCTCCCCCTTCTATCCCCCACTCCTTTCCTCGTTGGGATGTCCTCATCCTTTTTATCCTTTTGAGGTCATTTAATTTCTCATCCCAGAAGAAGGCCAACCTAGTTTTGAATCCTGGCTCCATTGTTTATTCATTCTTTCTGAGCCTCAGTTTCTCTTCTAAAAAATTGAGAATAATATATTGCAATTAATCTATTGTTGGTACTTAATAAATTTAAGTTTCCCTTCTTTTCACATCTCAAAATCTTTACCTTAGTCATATCTGCAAAACCCCTCTTACTATGTAAGGTAATATTTTCATGTTTGAGCATCAGGATATAAACATTTTGGGGCTCCATTATTCACCCTTTCTTTCATACCCCATTTTATCCTTTCTCCTACTTCTTCCTCTATCCTTCCCTGTCTGTTTTCTTTGTTGGTGACCCTCATATAGGAGCACAACTGACCCTCCTTTGACCACACATGGTCAAAATAAGTGACTCTCATTTTGTCAAACAAATTGCGAAGTGCAGATGACAGAAAATAGTCATATTTAATCAAGTAGGATATGAGGTAGAAAACTCATCCTTCAAATACATAAATTGGATGGATGATCTGCTGCTAATTTATCTCTGGGAGTTTGTTTCTGTGATGGTCATCCACACTGTGAACTGCACATCTGTGGTGTTACTTAAGTCACACTCCATTTTCTCTTGTCACTAATTTTTTTCAACTAACAATTTTTATTCTCCACCTTTCTTGTTTCCTTTACTATTTGTAAGAGTTTCAATATTCTCTTCGCCAATTGGCATGGAGGAAAGAATTTAGGCTAGGATTCCAAATAGCTGGTATTAGATTCTAGCCTGACA
Source organism: Corynorhinus townsendii (assembly GCA_026230045.1). Taxonomy (NCBI): domain Eukaryota; kingdom Metazoa; phylum Chordata; class Mammalia; order Chiroptera; family Vespertilionidae; genus Corynorhinus; species Corynorhinus townsendii. The sequence continues at coordinate 56,494,940 of JAPDVU010000008.1, read as the reverse complement.
CTCACTAGCTATATGGCTTTGGGAAAATCATTTAGTTTCTTTAAGACTCTGTTTCCTCATATGATTAAAGAAAGGATCAAAAAATGTTCACCTCATAGATGTGTGGTCAAAATTAAATAATTCATATAATGCTTGAAAACTGTGATATTCTAAGAAAATGTGAAGTAAGAATATTGTGTGTGAGACTTTCTGATAAGATTGTTGCAAGGTTAAATGAAATGGTGTATGTAAACCATGAAGTAAAATTCTGCTGCTACTACTACTAATAATAGTAGTAGTGACTTCTATGTATTGAGTGAATCCTATGTGCCAAGCACTGGGCTAAGTGCTATACAGGTAAGGAATTTATTTTCACAACAAACTACAAACTTGTGTCTATTTACTGATGAAAAATAATCTCTTTAACTTCATATTATTTTGATTCCCAGAGTGAGCGCTCAAATAATATAAATGCTATTTGTAATAAGGTGACTCAATGTACTCTTAAACCCTAAGTATTTTATGTAGTCAAGAAAATCAGCAATTAGACTTATTAGGTAAGGCTTCTTATAGGAAATGTTACAACATACTGTCCACACATGAGTTATCTGAACATGCCCAGTGAAAGAGGAATTACATCACTAGGTCTGAGAGAGAAATAACAAGGGGCCCAACACAACTAGGAAGGAGGGTCCTGATATTACTTTTTAGTCTGAGTGTGATTCCCAAAACTCTACTTAGCTATCCACAAGAGACTTCTGGAAAAAACTTTCTAGGGTCAAATTAGTTTGGGAGATACTGAATATAATATTATGTCGTTGGCTATTATTCACATTGTGTTTAATCAATTCAAGGTTTTGCTAAGTTAGCAATAGAGAATCTATTGAAAATTTCTCCAATTTGACCACAAAACCTATTTCTTTTAAGAAACATTTATTGATATCCTAGTGTGTCAGTGTTCCCATGAAGACTGTTGTAAAATTTGAGGTAGGGAGGGTGGGAAACAGTGTAGATTAGGAAAGTGGATCCTAGTTTAAAAGGGCCATGTACTATAGGGTCCAATTGAAGATATTAGTCATGTACTGAGAGATAGTCATGAAAATGAAATAACACATAATTGTTGATGTATTCACTATAATTAGTTAATACTGACTGGCTACTGCAGGGTACTCCAGAAAGAGAATCAAATAGCAGCGAAAGCAATCATAATCCCTGACCTAAAAGATTTTGAAACTCATATATGTAAACACGAATGTATCTATATATATAAAAGCCTAAGTGACTGTTCAACCAGTTCTTATGATGTGCACTGACCACCAGGGGGTAGACGCTCAACGCACAGCATTGGGCTCCCTCCTGTCTGGATTGGGCCTGTGGGGATCGGGCAGAAACCCACTCTCCGACATCCCCCGAGGGATCCTGGATTGTGAGAGGATGCAGGCCAGGCCGAGGGACCCCACCAGTGTACAAATCTGTGCACTGGGCCTCTAGTATATAATGATCATTTTTCAGTGAGTCTAAGAAGTTGAAAATAACCTATTGATTAATATTATTTTAATTGTTCTAAATTTATTTCACAACCTTTATGATCCAGCTCTATGTCAGGTACAGTTCTAAGTGTGTTCACATGGGTCACTTGTGTAATTTTCTGTCAAGCTTCTTAGAGATCTGTTATTCCCAAGACGGGGGCAAGCTCAGGGAGGGAAAATTGCCCCAGATCATATCAACAGATAGTCATGGAACTAGAATTTGAGCCAAGGACTTCTGAGTGCAAAATAAGTTCTTTTCATCACTTGTTCTCACTGACTTAAAAGAAATATGCACCCATTAAGAGTCAGAGAATGCATGAGCTAAAATGACCAGAGATGTGAGTAGAAGTAAAATATAATTTTGAAAGCTCAGATTTTCAGTGAGTAATTGCATTGGTCACTAAATGATATGGAAGCCATTTGCCTTAGTAGCTACCACCATCCTTTTCCAAAGAATTAAAAATGTAGCTGCCATAGGGTGATTCTTTCAAGCAGTGAATCATGACCTTTGAAAGGGCCCAAAAACTTGCTTTAGATCTCCACATTTTTATATAGAGCACCATGTTCTTTACACCAGCATGCAAGAAATAGAGTTGTGTCTTATGTTTCATAGTTTACTTTAATGTTTTCATGTATTTCTGCAAACTCTGTCTCAGTTCTGGAAGTTAGGGCACTTTCCCCCTGGGAATTTAGGTTGTCCATACACCAGCCGTGGCTAGAACCTTGCTCTTCAGCTCATTGCTACTTCATGCTTGCTCATAAAGAATGAGAAATATTACTTTGTGGTTATCTTACAAAAGGAATGCAGTGAGAAGAAAGGAAACTAACATACTGAGCATATAACGTACTGGAAATGTAACATATATTGGGCACTTGGGAGTACTCTACTTAATACTTTAAGTATGTTATTTTTTTCCAATTTTTTCTCTCCCTTCTACAGACATTATTGTTCTATTTTTTAAATGAGGAAATAAAAATCAGAAAAATTAAATAGCATAGTTAAAGTCACACAGCTTCTACTTTTGCAGAACTAGTATTGAACCCAGATTTCTATAACATTGGAAGACCATGCTTGTACTACTCCTCCATTAATTCCTCACTCTTTTTTTACATATATTTTTATTGATTTCAGAGAAGAAGGAAGAGCGAAAGAGAGATAGAAGCATCAAGATGAGAGAAAAATCATTGATTGGCTTTCTCCTGCACTCCCCACACTGGAGATTGAGCCTGCAACCCAGGCATGTGACCTGACTGGGAATCGAACTGTGACCTCCTGGTTCATAGGTCAACTCTCAACTATTGAGCCTCACCACCTAGACTATTTCCTCACTCTTATCCATCCACCACCACCACCAAACATCTTTACACCTGGACATGTTCAAGATACTGATTATGTCCATCCAGTAACACCCAGTTTGTGTCAGAAGCTGAGTAATTAGAGCAGCGGGAATGCATAATAAATAAATAGCTCTATTGGAGTGAATGCTATGTTAAAACATGCACTTCACAGGTAACAGTTTATTTATTGATCAAGATAAATGCTTCAGAACTATAAAACATACATACTATTCAAAGTGCTATCCTTACTTTGAATTAAAAGATATAGCTCTTTTATTAAAAAAAGCTCCAACTACCTATATAAATAGCTCTGATTTGTAACATAATACAAATTATCTTTTACATTTGAGTATTGAAAAATATAGGGTCCTGATGCTATAATCTATCAAATAAGTTAGAATTTTTGTTTAATTTTTATTTCCCTTGCATTAATTTTTTTAAAATAAATCTTTATTGTTCAGATTATTACACTTGTTCCTCTTTTATTTTTCCCCATAGCTCCCCTCCACCTGATTCCCCACCCCACCCCATGCCCTTACCCCCCGCCACTGTCTTCATCCATAGGAGTAAGATTTTTGTCCAATCTCTTCCCGCACCCCTCACACCCACTTCCCCTGAGAATCATCAGTCCACTCCCTTTCTATGTCCCTGATTCTATTATATTCACCAGTCCATTCTGTTCTTCAGATTTTTCATTCACTTGATTTTTAGATTCACTTCTTGGTAGGTATGTATTTGATGTCATTTTGTTGTTCATAATTTTTATCTTTACCTTTTTCTTCTTCTTCCTCTTCTTAAAGGATACCCTTCAGCATTTCGTGTAATCCTGGTTTGGTGGTGATGAACTCCTTTAGCTTTTTCTTGTCTGTGAAGCTCTTTACCTGACCTTCAACTCTGAATGATAGCTTTGCTGGGTAGAGTAATCTTGGTTGTAGGTTCTTGCTGTTCATCACTTTGAATATTTCTTGCCACTCCCTTCTGGCCTGCATAGTTTCTGTTGAGAAATCAGCTGACAGTCGTATGGGTACTCCCTTGTAGGGAATTAACTGTTTTTCTCTTGCTGCTTTTAATATTCTCTCTTTGTCTTTTGCCTTTGGCATTTTAATTATGATGTGTCTTGGTGTGGTCCTCTTTGGATTCCTCTTGTTTGGGGTTCTGTGCGCTTCCTGGACTTGTAAGTCTATATCTTTCACCAGGTAGGGAAAGTTTTCTGTCATTATTTCTTCTAATAGGTTTTCAATATTTTGCTCTCTCCCTTCTTCTGCCACCCTAAAAATTCGGATGTTGGTTTGCTTAAAGTTGTCCCAGAGGCTTCTTACACTATCTTCATATTTTTGGATTCTTTTTTCTTTTTGTTTTTCTGGTTGGATGTTTTTTGTTTCCACATATTTCAGATCTTTGGTTTGATTCTTGGGGTACGTTGATCTACAGTTGAGTTTCTGTATATTCTTTATTTCAAACAGTGTATGCTTCATTTCTGATTGATCCTTTTCCACTTTTTTGGCATTCTCATTAATATCCTTAAAGGTCTCATCAAGTTTCTCAGCGGTTTTAAGAAGATTCTTGAGTAACCTTATACATGTGGTTCTGAACTCTATGTCATCCAGTAGTTTGCTTTCCTCCATTTCTTTCATTCGTGACATGTTTCTTTGTTTCTGCATTTTGGCTGCTTCCCTGTGTTGATGGAGTGGCTTTGTGTGGTAGGTGACCTATAGGGGGCGGTAGCTCAGCCTCCCCAATCACCTGATGTGGACGCTCTTGGTACACCCCTTTGTGGGCTGAGTGCAAAGTCTTGGTGCAGTTAAGCCTTAATTGCTGTTGGTACACTGGGAGGAATTGACCTCCAGGCCAATTAGCTGTGAGCACTCGCCATGTCTATAATGGAAGAACTGCTGTGCTGAAGACACGCTTATGGGGCTGGACTTGTTTCAGTGGGGCTTTGGTGCTCACTGAGTCTGCCTCTTGAATGTGTCACTTATGGATGTGAGGAGTTGAAATCTGGTGTCTCACACTGACCACTAGGTACACTGGCTTCTGGATCTCCAATGGGGTGCAGGTCAGCTACTGTCTGAGGCCACTCAGCAGGAGCTACAGTGAGAGCTGCAGTTTTCTCCTCTTTGCTTGGGGTTTGGAGGTTTTGGAGCTGTCTGACTCAGGCTGCAAGTTTGCTAGGTTAAGCTGCGATAAGGCAGGCCTTTCTTATGCTAACTCCTCTGCTTGGAGCTTGGGTGGGTTTGTAGGTTGTGCAGGGAGGGGCCTCAGGGTGTCACTAGGTTAGGGCGTGGCAAACAGCAATGGCTGCTAGTTAGCCGGCTCTGCGTCCCCAATGGCATCCGGGAGTCCCGTGCCCCAGTGCAGTAAACAATTATTCCTGCGCGCAGCTCTGCAAGCAAGCCACCCTCACTGGCAGACAGTCCAGCTTCTCCCCATAGGAGCCTGGGTCCCCTGCGTCTCCCCAGAGACTGGAGTTCAGAGTAATCTGGAGTTTGTCTCCGTTCGGGTTGAAAAAAGCAACGCACCCAGTCGCCTGCAGCCAGCCCGGATCATGCGCCTCCATACCTCAGCTTTCCAGCACTCATGCACGTCTCAATGCTCTTTTCTCTTTCTTTCTAGTTATAGAACTTCCACTCAGCCAGCTTTCCCATGGTTCAGGGTGATAGACGTTTTGTCTTTTAGTTGCAGTTTAAATTGTTGTGGGAGGCAGCAGTTTAGGTGTTTACCTACGCCGCCATCTTTGATTCTCTCCCTCGCATTAATTTTTAATCAGCTTAGCCTAGCAATTACTTAAATCAGTCACTTGGCAAATAATTCTACATTCTTTCTACTTTAAAAGGTTGAAATTATTTTAATTTTTATGAAAAAAGTTATTTATACACTTTATAAAATCGCATACACTACACAAGTATGTACAATGAAACAGAAAATTCTCACTTTATCTCAGCCCCTCAAATTCCATACTTTCTTCCTTAAAAGTAATCACTGTCAACAGTTGATTCTTCTGTAACCTTTATGTACATTACATATACATATATTTTCATGTTATAATTTCATTTTTACAAAAAAGGGCCATGTGATTTATGTTGTTTAGTAATAATGACCCTTTCTCTTAATATTAGTGATATTTCTAAGTCCATAAAATTAGATTTCATTCCGTTAAAGTCATATAATTAATTAAACTACTGCTAATTGATAGATATTTAGTATTTTTTTATTTATCACTACTATAATGCTCTGGTGAATATCCTTATGATAGCTTTATTCACTATAGTGTGCTGAGCACTTTTAGGCATTGGCCCATCCAGCATCCATTATCTTGCTGTTGTTTTTATTATAAAATTCAAATGACCTTTGTTGGAATCTCCTCCCTTATTCCTCTGTTTGATTTAGAGAGAACCCTATCGCAATCAAGCTAGTGTGGCCAGGCCTATGCCAGCCGGAATATCCCATACTTACCACATCATACAGTTTGCTTTAGTGATGGACACATGACCCATCTGAGCCAGTGAATGTCATGGCCTTCATTTAATTTGGAAGGAAAGGAATCATTATTTTCTATTGAATGTAAGTCTGATACAATTTGGTGTTGAAACTGCTACAACCTTTCTGTCACCACCATGAGTGAACCTGTCTGGGAATGGAGCCAAAATAAAGGAAGTAGAGGCAAGAAGCATAGAGGGAGAAATAAGTCCTGTTGACCTAATGTCAATCCTGAAACAAAATGTTTCTGATGTTAGCAAGAACTAGCTCTGTACTTTACATTTACGTTAGCCTATGTATTTTCTTTTTCTGCCTAAGCCATTTTAAATTAGATTTTCTGTTGATGTCAACCAAAAGATATCTTACTGATATTGATAGATACCTAGAAGTATGGTCAGGTAGTTAAGGGTAGGTAGAATTAAAATTGTGATAGATATTGAAAAATTTCCCTTCATAGACTCTTATCAACTTAAAATATAAAAAAATCTCTATCCACCAAGAATATTATAAATAATTTTATATTTTGATACACATAATAAAGATAAATAAATGAAATAGTAATAAAAATAATTATTTTTAAATTGCATTATCCAATAAATAGGTATGTTGATCTTTTCATATAAGTTTTGGCCATTTGTAGTTTTTCTTCCATGACTTAACTGTACATACATTTTTTCTATATTTTTATCATGTCATTTTTTTGTGGTATAAAATTTTTTTGTGTGGAAAATTTCTAATTATAAAATTTGGCTTATAGGAAGAAAATGTTTCACTTAACCATGTTGCTACCCATGGAATAAGTCAAAAGATCAAGGAACATAAGTGGCTTTGTGCTAAATATTCAGTTCTCTCCAAATCCATATATCAGTATCTACTTTGTGTTCTGAGAATGGATCATTATCATTTCCCTGTTCATTAACATATGCTAAGTGTGTTCCATATAAAGAAGAATATAAGAGAAGAATTGAGACAAGAGAAAGAAGATTCTTCCAATTTCCTACAATCTCACAACCAGCACTCTTCTATGAGGACAAAGGACAAATTAGGCTCAGATGTCATTGGGATACCCTAGCAGATAAATCAGTTGAAATTGTGTAGAATTACAACTGATTTATCTGCTATTGCATCAGTTGAAATTCCTCACTTACCAGCTGTGATCATCAGAATATTGGTCCCCCAGTGTTGTCTAGTTTCTAATCCCTGAAACCTATGAATATGTTACTTTAACAAGAGACTGCAGATTATTCTAGATTGTCCAGGCGGGCCTGATATAACACATAAGCCACTAAAAACAGAAAACCTTTATTGGCTTCAGAGTGAGATGCAATGCACATAGAACATGACCTTCTATCAGAGGCTCTGTGCAGATCTACACATGGTGGAGTTTAATCTTGGGGTTAAGAGATAGGGCAGCCCTGGCCGGTGTGGCTCAGCTGGTTGGGAATCATCCAGGGCACTGAAAGGTTGCCGATTCGATTCCCAATCAGGGCATATGCCCAGGTTGCAGGCTGGATCCCTCATAGTGGGTGTGTGTGCAGGAGGCAGCCGATCAATATTTCACACGGATGTTTCTCTTTCTCTCTCCTTCTCCCTCCCTCTCTTTCTAAAAATCAATTAAAATATTTTTTAAAAAAGAGATAGAACAACCTCAGCCTCACAATAGTTTTTAGACGATAGTAAATGGAAACTTCTCTCCATGTCCAGCTTTGTAGCATCCGTTTTTCTAACCTGCTCTTTTAATAACGTTAAGTTCAACTTGTGTTCATTTACAGCCAATAACAGGGGAAAAGTGAGGCAAGCAAATTTCCCAGATAATTTAGACCAAACAAACAACTAAAAACAGTTTATCTTTCCACATTCACTCATTCAGCCATGCCATACTAGTCCAAGCACTGCCATTAGGTAGTCAGTAAAAGATATTGCTACAACTTATGTCTGATATTTTACTGCCTATGGAGTCTTCTAAGATTTTTATGGTTTCCTGTCTTACATTTAAGTCCTTTAACCATTTTGAGTTTATTTTTGTGTATGGTGTAGGTTGGTGATCTAGTTTCATTTTTTTGTATGTATCTGACCAATTTTCCCAGCACCATCTATTGAAGAGACTGTCTTGATTCCATTGTATGCTCTTGCTTCCTTTGTCAAATATTAATTGAGCATAATGGCTTGGGTCTATTTCTGGGTTTTCTGTTCTGTTCCATTGGTCTATATGTCTGTTCTTGTGCCAGTACCAGGCTATTTTGAGAACATTGGCTTTGTAATACAGCTTGATATCTGGTATTGTGATCCCTCCAACTTTGGAACTCCCATTTGACCCAGTAATCCCACTTCTAGGGATATATCCCAAGAAACTAGGAACACCAATCAGAAACTATATATGCACCCCTATATTTATAGCAGCACAATTTACAATAGCTAAGATTTGGAAACAGCCTAAGTGCCCATCAGCAGATGAGTGGATTAAAAAACTGTGGTACAGCTACACAATGGAATACTATGCTGCTATAAAAAAGAAGGAATTCTTACCATTTGTAACAACATGGATAGAGATGGAGAGCATTATGCTAAGTGAAATAAGTCAATCAGAGAAAGATAAATATCACATGATCTCACTCACTATACGTGGGATATAATGAACAACATAAACTGATGAACAAAAATAGATCCAGAGACAAGGTAACACTGAATAGACTGTCAAACCTCAGAGAGAAGGCAGGGGTGGGGGAGGGGAGAGATCAACCAAAGGACTTATATGCATGCATATTTGCATAACCAATGGACACAGACACTGGGGTGGTGGGAGCTTGTCCTGGGGGGTGGAAATGGGGGGGAGGGATCAATTGGGAAAAAGGAGACATATGTAATACTTTAAACAATAAAAAAAAACAATGGAAAGATATCCTCAGGTGAGGATTAACATCAATAACAAAAAAGCTCTTTGATGCTGTAGGAAGCAAGTGGGATCTGTTATGGAAATGAGTTGAAGATGAAGCTAAAATTCCCAAGACTAAATACAAAGAAGTACATCCAACACTTTGATGGTGGCATGTAGTATCTGCTGATGTGTGTGTATTGGTGCTGGGTTGGAGCCTCAAAGCCAATTCTTCAATCCAGTCTTTGGTGCTATTTTTGGGAGGGAGAGAAGAGATCATGATAACACAGATATTGTACCTAAATCATTTTGACCAGCAATCCAGAGACTGCAAAACTGAACGATACTCCATGAGTCATCACTAAGGATCAGTTACTAAGGGGGCTTTGTACACCCCCTTATCCCTTCCCTCACCCCCAACCCTCCTAAAATAAAACCCACACACAGACACTGCTTCAGGAGAATTATTGTGGAGGCAGGAAAATATGGTAAAGAAGTAATACCATCAGAGTTATAGAGATGTGGGTGAAGAATTGTAACTTATGAGTTAAGTGTGCATGTGTGTGCTAGAGCGAGGGAGAGAGACTTTTCGTTCATTTCTATGAAAAATCAACTACTGTAGGATGATGTTCCCAGGGAAAGAGGCTGCAGCAGAACTGATAATATTTTGCTGAATTGGTGCTTTGGTACTTTGGTTATAGCTTTTTTTATGAAAACTTTATACCTTTGTAGACAAAAAATTGAATTGTTTGATGGTTGGGTGAGTCCTTGTACTAACTCTGAATGATTTCATTTTAAAGATTGTGTATATGCATGTGTGAGAATGTGTACTTACAAGGACGTGCCTAGTGAGGAAGAACTTTTGGGGGGGTGTCCAGAGATAGCCATTTCCATTTGAAAGCTGCTCACAAGCAGACACCTGCACCCAGAGAGCTGCCTGTGAGGGAACCCCTGGTAAGGCGGGTCTCCTCCTATTTCTGAATAGCAACCATTAAACAGGCAATTCCAGCCTGATGGTTAGAAGCTGGGGCAGTTTGCTGGACACCATGGAAGGAGTGGAGTAAGTGACAGCAAAACCACAGGGGGTTGACCAGTGCTTTTTTTTTTCTTTTTAAAATGATTTTATTACAATTTACATTCAATATTACTTTGCATTAGTTTCAGGTATATAGATAGTGGTTAGATAATCATATACTTTATAAATCATATGCTGTACTTTACATCTCCATAACTATTTTATAACTACAAATCTATACTTTTCAATCCCTTCATCTTTTCACCCAGTCCCCAACCACCCCCCATATGACAACTGTCTGTTCTCTGTATCTATGAGTGTTTTTATTTTGCTTGTTCCTTTATATTGTTCTTTATATTCCACATATAAGTGAAATCATATGCTATTTGTTTTTCTCTGACTGACTTATTTCATTTAGCATTGTACCCTCTAGGTACATCTATACTGTTGAAAATGATAAGATTTTGTTCTTTTCATGGCCGAGTAATATGCCATTTTGTAAACATACTACCAATTTTTTATCTACTTGGCTATTGATGGGAACTTGGGAAGCTTCCATATCTTGGCTCTCTCTATATATAAAAGGCTAAGCGGCCGTTAGGACAGAATGACCCGAATGACCAGAACAACCGGTTTACCAGTTGCTATGATGCTCACTGACCACCAGGGGGCATATGCTCAATGCAAGAGCTGCCCCCTGGTGGTCGGACATCCCCCAAGGGGTCCCAGATTAGAGAGGGTGCAGGCCGGGCTGAGCACCAACACCCCCCGCCCCCTGCACAAATTCTGTGCACTGGGTCTCTAGGTGTAAATAATACTGAAAACACTCAGCTGGTAGAGCATGAGACTCTTGACCAGCTTTTTGGAGCTAGCTATTCGCAGGCAGATTTTATCCTGCTGATTGGTACAAATCTTCTGTCCCCTTATTTAAATGTTACTGATTTGAGCTGTTCACTGTAAGGATTCTTTGGTTTTAGACAGCAAAGCAAATATGCACACATTGTCATGGGATGAAAAACAAGATTCAATTTCTGAGATTCTAGGGTTTAAATTATTTTGAAGATGAAGTTCCAGAATACTTACCAGTTACTCATTTATTTGAATCATCAGTCTTTTTCAGGGAGGTTTCTAGATGTGTTACCTGTTGAAGTGGGGTTCTTCAGATATTGGAGGAATAAGCATTTCTGGAGATTCCCCCCAGGAGGATGAGATATGGTGGAAAACCTATTTCCATAGAATTATATCCCTGAGTTTCCAAAGTCTCATTTCCCTTAGTCTGGTTACAGAAAGCTAGCTGGGCTTTTGGTAGAGTTACCAGTAAAAGCAACTCAGTGTCCAGAGTTTCCCTTCCATGTTGGAGCTAGGTCCAGTGCAGCATCAGGGTAGCTACAGTCCATTAGTCCATTATGTGCGAATGCTAGGAAGCCACATGTGAGCCTTGAGCCTAATGTGCCAAAAAAGAACCAAAAGCATAAGAGAAAGAGAGTTCCTTTGTTTAGGAAGTTAAGTATCCTAAATCTTTGGAGGCTTGCAGTGGCCACGCCCAGTCTGGCCAACCTTTTCTGTCCCCAGGTGTGATTGACAATTTCCTTCCCTTATCATCTCAACTTCATTGGCCATGTGTCTATCTTCCCTTGCTCCAGTCCCCTTCCCCCAATGTTTTCCAGGAAACATGCCCATAATGTCTGGCCTTCCCTTTGCTCCTTTCCTATCTATACTTAAGGCTGTGTGGGGTGACCAGGCCGGCAGGGGGGTTAGCGAGGGATGACCAAACGACTGACCAGCAGGCTGTGTGGGGTGACCAGGCTGGCGGGTGAGGGGGTGGGGAGGCAGTGAGGGGCGATCAGTCTGACAGGCAGAGGTGGTTAGGGGTGATTAGGCTGACGGGGGGGGGGGGGCTGTTAGGGGCAATCAGGCAGGCAGGCAGGTGTGCAGTTAGGAGCCAGCAGTTATGATTATGAGAGGGATGTCCAACCGCCAGAGTTTGGGCCAAAACTGGTGGTCGGACATCCCTCGAGGGGTCCCAGATTGGAGAGGGTCCAGGCTGGGCTGAGGGGACCCCCTCCCTCCCCATGCACGAATTTTGCGCACCAGGCCTCTAGTTATTAATAATTGGCTCATTACAATGGTATCAGATGGAAAGATGGACACAGATTATTTCTCTTTGGAGACTAAAGTTATTAAACACTCTGGCCTGGCCAACTGGCCGAAAAGGAAAACAAAAGCCTCCCCTCCCCCAAATGATTTTCACAGTAAGGAAGGGGTGAGATATCTGGACTCAACATAAAACCCATATTGTTGCAGAAAGTGTATGGCTGATGCTGATACCCTCACCTAGGCAGTCACACTGACACCATAGAGGGACCATGTAATTCAGAGCCCAAACCAAGACCCATTTAAAGTGGTAGTAGGAGAGAAGGGGACTATTAGTAATTAATTGGGAAAGAGGCATAAATTGGGATTGTCCTGGCCAGACTGGAGTACAAACTCTAGAAACGTGGGGCAGATTGGTGTCCCCTGCTGCTATAGCACTACCTGTGGTGCACACACCTTTGTACCAGTGTGCAGACTTCTTGATTTCAGAGCAAGGCTCTACACTAGCAAAAGTCCTGAGTATCATGACCCTTTAATGTGTGGGGAATCCAAAGTGCTATTTGAACTTGAGTAAGCCCTTGTGATAAACTGGAACTTATTCCTGGGCCCAAAATGAAAAATGTGTGACTTATAATGAGTAGTCAAGAGCCATAGGGCTGTTTTATCAACATAAAACAGGATCTAACTGTTATAAATATGGATATATCAGTGTTGGAATTAATGATTGACCATGTGAAAAAGGGTTACATTAATGATATAATTACATATTATAATGCAATGTATTAATAACTCCGTTTCTTCTGAAGGCTTGGCAAGATCAAGTTGCCAGGTGCTTTGCATGAATTCTGGGAAGGCCACAACAAAGTAAAAAATGGGACCTTGAGAATTTATCTGTACCAAAATATTCAGCAAAGGAATTTTGAAACCTATAGACAGGAGGGTATTTAACGCCTTGGACCTCCCCACTCGCCTTGCTTTTCAGATTAGCTGAGTGCCTGTCTGCACTTCTTTGGCCAGATGTATAGGTTTGCTTGCTTTGCTTTTTCAATAAAGGTGCATGCTTTAATAGACTGGCTTTTCACAATGCAAAGTTTCTTGTGTAAATTCATTTGTATAAAAAGACAAAGATAGAGGTTGGGGACAACCTTCTTCCACTGACTCAGGGGACTGTCCAGCAACAGCTCTCTGGTGTTGGTGAGAGGTGCCTTTAACAGTTCGACCTGGGAGTTGGGGGAGAGGGTCAAGAGCTGCAGGCCAGCATAAAAGGATATGCTTACTCTCCAAAGCAATAAGAAGCAAGAAGTCTCTGGGAGAGGAAATTAGATGCTGCCTGTCCTTTGAAACTTTCTCTACTCCAGTTTCTGTGAACTTGGTAAGTAACTGGGGATTTATTCCCCCAGATGGTAAAAGGATTTCCTGAACGCTATGAATAAGAGATGAGGTAGGAAGATGATAAACCAAAGTTACATTAAAAGTACAAGTAGGTATAAGAAATTAAGCATTAATTGGTTACCCTTCCTCAAAAACAAACAAAAAACTGGGGGGAAATGTAACAAAATTAGCTAATGATTATCCTATATAATAAAAGTCCAATATGCTATCTGTCTGACCGTTAGTTCAACAGGTTGCAATGATGCACACTGACCACCAGGGGGCAGATGCTCTGACTGGTAGGTTAACTTGCTGCTGGGGTCTGGCTGATTGGGACTGGGCTAGATGGGCTGGACACACCCTGGAGTCCTCCCATGGTCTCTCCTTGGCCCCGATCATGCATCAGTGGGGTCCCTCGGCCTAGCCTGTGCCCTCTTGCAATCCGGGACCCCTCAGGGGATGTTGGAGAGCCAGTTTCAGCCTGATCCCTGCAGGCCAGGATGAGGGACCCCACTGGTGCACAAATGTGTGCACTGGCTCTAGAAGATTTAATTGTAAACTCTGCTTTTAGAGACCTATTTAATTGGAAATTCTTGGCCCCTGATTCAGAATCGGCTTCTTTTTCTCTTAGTGCTTTTATTCTGCCTCACATTCTGTTCCTTAGTGCAGTGGTTGGCAAACTCATTAGTCAACAGAGCCAAATATCAACAGTACAACAATTGAAATTTCTTTTGAGAGCCGAAAACCGACTTCTGTGCATGGACCACGAAGTTTCAATTGCACTGTACACGTGTGCCCGCACATGGTATTTTGTGGAAGACCACACTCAAGGGGCCAAAGAGCCGCATGTGGCTCACAAACCGCAGTTTGTCAACCCCTGCCTTAGGGGAAGTGATATAGATGTGTTTCCTCAGTTCACTGGCATTATTCTCTGGTGCTCAGTGAAAGCACTTGTCTTTCATCCTCTGAGCCTCCCTTTCTCCCACTTGATTTGTGGCTGGTGATAAGTTGATAGCTGTACGTAGCTAGAGGGGTTTTTTAAACCAAGAATCCAAGTGCCCTATACATGAGCCTTGTCCTGCTGCTGCACCCCTGTGCACCTGCTCCACTCTCCCCTACTCACCTCCCACAGGACACAGGCAGTGATGTCCCCAAAGGAAGCAGATTCACAAAAGACAATGCCAATGCCACAGTGAAATCCTAGGTCTAGAGTTTCAGTTTTGGGTAACAAATTTAGTTTTTTTACTTGACATAAGATGATTATTCAGCTTTTCAAGGGTGGAGTGGTTGTGTGTGTCAATTTTTATAATTTTTATGTTGAATCTTTCAAGAAAGCTATCCATTTCATGTAAGTTGTCACATTTGTTAGCCCAAAGTTGTTTATAGTATTTTCTTATTCTTTTAATGTGTACAGTCCATGGTGGCAAATCCTATGATTAACCATTCATTACTGATGTTGTTGAGTTATGTTCTCTCATGAAAATTATTGATAGAGGATCATTAGTTTTGTTGATTTTCCTCAAAGAACCAGATTTTTACTTAGTTAATTTTTCCTATTATCTATCTCTTTTCAATACAATTGATTTCTGCTCTTGTCTTTATTAGTAACTTTCTTCCACTTTTGTTCTTGCTTCTCTGGTTTCTTCAGCTGGAATTGTAGATCTTTCTTCGTTTCTAAGTTATGCATGTAAACATTTCTACTTATCAGTGCCTTAGCTGCATCCTATAAATTTTGATATGTTGTATTCTAATTTTCATATCAGTTCAAAATATTTTGTAAATTTTCTTACGTTTTGTCTTTGACCCATGAGTTATTTTAAAATAAGTAGGGTTTCCAGATAAGTAGGGTTTAACTCTATGTTTATTGTTATGTGCTTCCAATTTAATTCTATTGATGTGAGAGAATACACTTTGTAGAACTCAGATTTTTTAAAGTTAATAGCCAGGTTTATACTCCAGAATATGGTTTATCTCAGGGAATCTGTCATGTGTCCTTGAAAAGAATGTGTATTCTCCAGTTATTAGATGGAGTGCTCTAAAAACATAATTATATTAAAGAGATTCATAGTGCTATTGAGATCTTCTATGTTTTGTTGAATTTTTGTCTAGCTATTTGACCAATTGCTCAAAGACAGTTATTAAAATCTTCTACTATTATAAAAATTTATCTTTAATTCTCTCAATTTTTGATTTATGCATATTGAGGCTCAGTAACTAGTCAGTTAGACAGTGATAATAGTAATTTCTTCCCAAATACTGCTTTTATCATTGTTATAAAATGTAATATGTGTATTTCATATTTATTCCATCTACTTACATTAAATCTATTCTGTATCTTTAGATTAGAAGTGTGGTTCTTATAGCAGCATATGGTTCAGATTTGTCTTTAGTCATTTGTCAATCTCTGTTAATTGGAGTATTTAAACTTATAATGGTTTAAGTAATTATTGACATACTGGGATTTAGTCCTATTGTTTTCTTATTCCGCCCACCTCCACCCCTGTTTGTTTCTATATTATTTCCTTTATTTTTGATTTTTGGGGAATATTTTTAGTATTCCTTCTTAATTTTATTATGTGGCTTTTTAATACATTTCTGTGTGTGTGTGTGTGTGTGTGTGTGTGTTGTTTTATTTTTAGTAGTTCCTTTTTAAAATTTTTTTCTTTATTAATTAAGGTATTACATATGTGTCCTTATCACCCCATTACTCTCCCAGCCCCCTCCCACTCATGCCCTCACCCCCCCTGGGATTACAATATACATACCTACCTCTCACAGTCTACTAGATTTTTGCTTAGTATTCCCTATAGTAAAGATTTTGTTTCATTTATTTCATCTGAAAATTTCTTTGTCACAGCTGCATTTCAGAAGGATATTTTCACTGAATATAGAATTATAATTTGGTAAGATTTTTTTCTTTCTTTTAGCACTTCAAAGATGCCATCTGGCCTTGATGGCTTCTGGTAAGAAATCAATAATCATTCAAATAAATGCCCTTCTAGGGATAACATGTCATTTTTCTCTAAAAGCTTTCAAAACTTTACATTTTAATTTTAGCTTTTTGTCTGTAATGTGTCTAGTGTTGTTGGTATGAGTGTGCTTCTTTGTTTAATATTTAGTTTATCTTTTTGGAAGTTACTAAGCATTTTGCATCTATAAATCTGTACCTCTTATGAAAGTGGGCAAGTGTTCAGCCATTATATCATAAAATATTTTTTCTGCTTCAATATATCTTCCCCCTTTTTGGGGGAAACTCTAAATATACATATATTGGACTTTTGATATGTCATAAATCTCTGAGACTCTGTCTAATTTTTTCAGTCTTTGCATTCTTTGTTATTTCACTGTTATACCTAATTTACTTTAGCGTCCATCCAACTGGCACTATACATAGTAAGTATAATATTATTAACTATTTCCTATGCTGCATTTTATGTCTTCATGACTGTTTTGCAATTACCAATCTGTACTTCTCAATCCCTTCACCTTTTTCATGCAGTCCCCCAACCCACCTCCCCTCTGACAACAGTCTCCATATCTATGAGTCAGTTTCTATTCTGTTTGTTCGTAATTTTGTTCTTTAGATGCCACATACAAGTGACATCATATGGTATTTGTCTTCCTCTTAACTGACTTATTTCACTTAGCATAATACTCTGTAGGTCCATCCATGCTGTCATAAATGGTAAGATTTTGTTATTTTTTATGGCTGAGTAATATTCTATTATATATATGTATGTATGTATATGTGTATATATATATATATATATATATATATATATATATATATATATACGTGTGTGTGTGTGTGTGTGTGTGTGTGTGTGTGTGTGTAGTGATTTTATCCACTGGTCTATTAATAGGCACATGGGTTGCTTCCATAGCTTGGCTATTATAAATAGCCAATGAACATAGGATGCATATATTCTTTTGAATTAGTGTTTTGTGTGAACCACTGGGTCATAAAGCCATTCCATTTTTAATATTTTGAGGAACCTCCATACTGTTTCCCACAGTGACTGCATCAATCTGCATTCCCACCAACAGTACACAAGGGTTCCCTTTTCTCCACATCTTCACCAACACTTGTTGTTTGTTGATTTATTGCTGATAGTCATTCTGACAGGTGTGAAGTGATAGCTCATTGTGGTTTTAATTTGCATTTCTCTGATGATTAATGACATTGAACATTTTTTCATATGTCTATTGGTCATCTGTATGTCCTCTTTGAAGAAGTGTTTATTCAGGTACTTTGCCCATTTTTATATTGGATTGTTTGTTTTTCTGGTGCTAAGGTGTGTGAGTTTTTTATAAATTTTGTATATTAAACCTTTATCAGGTGGATCATTGATGAATATGTACTCCCATTCTGTGGGTCACCCTAATTTTGTTGATAGTTTCCTTTGCTGTGGGAAAACTTTTAGTTTGATGTAGTACCATTTTTTTATTTTTTTTCCTGTGTTTTTCTTGCCTGAGGAGATATATCAGAAAAAATATTAGTAAGAAATATCTGAGATTTTACTGCCTTTATTTTCTTCCAGGAGTTTTATGGTTTCAAGTCTTACATTTACATCTCTAATCCATTTTGAGTTTATTCTTGCATATAGTATAAGAAGGTGGTCTAGTTTTATTTTGTTTCATGTGTCCAATTTTCCTAACACCACACACCATTTATTGAATAGACTGTCTTTGCCCACTATATGTTTCTGCCTCCTTTGTCAAATATTAATTGACCATATAGGTGTGGGTTTATTTCAGGGCTCTCTATTCTGTTTTATTGACTTATATGTCTATTTTCATGATAGTACCATGCTGTTTTGATTACTATGGCCTTGTAGTATAGTTTGATACCGGGTAATGTGATTCCCCCAACTTTGTTCTTCTTTCTAAAGATTGTTATGGCTATTGGGGATCTTTTGTGGTTCAATATAAATTTTTGAAATATTTGTTTTCTGTGAAATATGTCATTGGCATTTTGATAGAAATTGCGTAGAATCTGTAGTTTGCTTTAGGTAGTATGGACATTTTAACAATGTTAATTCTTCCTAGAAGGATGTATTTTCAATAATTGGACATTTTAAGACAGAAAGAACAGAAAAGTTATATTACCCAGAGCCTATACTGTAAATTTTCTTTTTAGTAGTGTAGAAGAACCAGACTTTATTTTCATATCACATTTAGTAGTTTCTAAAACATTTTCTCATTTACTTTCTCATTTGAATTTTATAAACAACCTTGTTAGTTAGTACAGATATTAATTTAACTTTGTGTGAAGAAACTAAGGTTTAAGAATTCAGGTAATATTCAGAAAATTGTCTCAGAAATTATCCTGGAGCTGAGATTTTTAACCCATCTTTTGACTTTAAGAAGTGCTCCTTCTTCCTCACCATAAGCTATGGATTTGCATGTCAGTCAATTAAGCTGAGGTAGCAAGGACTAAGGGAATGTTCACCTTCTGAGTCATCAATAGGTAACTATGCAGCAGCACTGGCACATAGTTCCAACTTATCTGGATAGATATGTGGAATCTCTTAGTGTCTTCACTACCCATCACAACCTTCAAAGAAAGAAAAATGAAAAAAAAAAGGGAATTAAGGTGATTATACCTGAAGACTAGCCAGTAAAACTTTATATAAGGAGAGAAATTACAAGTGTGGCTGTTTGGAAGATATGTGGACTAGGTTTCTATGGAAAGTTGTTCCCCTTACATCTGACCAGTGTGGGATTTAAGACATGGACTTAAGTGGATTTAGCCATCTACAAAATATGGGCATAAATATGAGCTTTGTGTTGCCCACTTCCCAGTGCATCTCAGTGGGGCCAAATAAGCTGCCTAAGCAAAGAATCTGGGATTCGAGAAAATAATCTAATACATCTGGGTGTCATAGGAAGGACCAGAGCTTGTAAGGTCCTAGCTAATGCTCCTACTTTGCCTATTTCAGCCAACACTCTCTCCAACAGCTTATTTCTATGGCTGCAAAGCCAGGCCTAACAAACACTTTACACTGATACAAACCTCATACACTTCATGAAAATGCCTTTCCAGTAGTAGGGAATTGTGTGTGTGCGTGCGTTTGTGTGTGTGTTTTGCTGCTGATGGAGGAAAACTATGATGGCCAGTGTGGAAGACTTGTATATTATGAAGTACAGTAGCTTCTAGGAGAGTCAGGTTTCATTAGAGATAATATGCAAAAGTCAAGTAGGAAATAAAGAACAGAAAATTTTTGTTAAGGGACTCAGAGAGTCCACTGATTTGTGTAGGCTCACGGTTCATTATAGTTCTTAGATAAACATACTTTAGAAGATATGTGTGGCATAAATTAATTTTTCAGATACCAATCAAGAATTGCTCCCTGAATTGTTCAGTGAGAATGGAGGCCTCTCCCCAGCTGCACAACAGGCTCCTTTGGCTTTGGATGTGATCAAGTTAGGGGACCTACGAGCCTCATTGCACAGCTTTACTTGGACTCCAGAATTTTCACTTGTCTCATGGCACCTTTCCCCAAATTTAGCATAACAATTTAAAATATTAGGTTTTCTTTTCCTCCCCTTTCTCTCTCATTAGCACAGCTTAATGATGTTTCATTGTCTCTTCTCTGGGGAAATTCTTGACCTTCACTAGGGCTGCAGGTTTCCATTTTATCCTCTCTCTTCACATCATTTACTCTGGTCTAGTAAGTGGGATTTTTTGCTTTAATGAACAGCCTTCCTGATATTATCCATGGCACTTCTCACATCTCACTTTAATAGGTCAGCAATAAAAGTCAGGGTATAAAAAATAATTGCATCCTTCAGCCTCTGGGTCCTAGTCGCTTCCCCTTCTGTGACAAAATATTTCAAAGGAAAGAGGAAACAAAGGAAGGGAAGAAAAGATAAGACAGCCAGGTGAATCTCAGGGAATAGGGAACTGCTCATATAATTCCTTCTTCAAATTTCCTAATACAAATTAGAAGTAAGTTACAGGTTGGATGACTATAAGGGAATCAAGGTGAGATATTGCCCTGGACATCCTTGTTTATACTCACTATACTCATATTCAATCCAGTTAGCACTATCTTTTATTTTCCAAAGTGTCTAAATTTTTTTCGCCCATAGAAAATAAGAATGAGTTCTTTTCACATCCAATCTAAGTGCACACTCTGAGAAGTAGTCACAGAATATCTGAAATTCAAGACTGTTTCTGATTTTTGGAGGCCTGGTACTCACACAAACATCTAATCTCTGAAACATTTATTAAGAAAACTAGAGGCCCAGTGCATGAAATTCGTGCCCCAGGTGTGGGGGGGGGGGGTAGGGAGGTGTCCCTCAGCCCAGCCTGCACCCTCTCCAATCTGGGACCCCTCGAAGGATGTCCAACTGACGTTTAGGCCTGGTAGGATCGGGCCTAAATGGGCAGTCAGACATCCCTCTCACAATCCAGGACTGCTGGCTCCCAACTGCTCACCTGCCTGCCTTCCTAATATTCCCTAACCGCTTCTGCCTGCCAGCCTGATCACCCTCTAACTACTCGCCTACCAGCCTGATTGATGCCTAACTGCTCCCCTGCCAGCCTGTTTGCCCCTAACTGCCCTCCCCTGCAGGCCTGGTCCCCCGAGCTGCTCTCCCCTGCTGGCCTGGGTCCCCCCCCAACTGCCCTTCCCTGCAGGCCTGGCCACCCCCAACTTCCCTCCTCTGCTGTCCTGGTCACCCCTAATTGACCTCCCCTGCAGGCTTGATTGCCCCCAACTGCCCTCCCTTGCAGGCCTGGTCCCTCCCAACTTGTATTTATTGAGAACTCTATTAAGAATTTATTAACAGCAAATAATTTGTAGAAAGATCAATTCAAATAAGGCAAAAACTAACTCATATGTCAAGGCGATTTTCAAATATCTTTATATATATATATATATATATATATATATGCTTAGTGATTCATATTTTTATTTTTTAATATGTATTTATTGATTTCAGAGAGGAAGGGAAAGGGAGAGAGCGAGACAGAGAAACATCAATGATAGGAGAGAATCATTGATCGGCTGCCTCCTGCATGTCCCCTACTGGGGATATCAAGCCCACAATCCGGGCAAGTGCCTTGACTGGGAATCGAACCATAACCTCTTAGTTCATAGTTTGATGCTCAACCACTGAGCCATGCCAGCCGGGCATATAATTCATATTTTAGTACCATTTTTGTCTGTGGGGAATGACTGTACAACCTGATAAGTTGGAAAATACAGGCTTTAGTAAAAAATTACTTTCAAAATAAGTGCTAACACTATCTGCGTGTTCTGGAGCAAAAATCTTAGTTTACTTGGTTCTCAGTTATCTCACCTATAAAATGGGAGAATAATGCCTGACTCATTTGCTTGTTGTGACGATTGAGTTATCACCATGCCTAGCACTAATTTAACCCTTAGTAAACATTAGTTTAATTTGGACCCTTCTTCAGTTATACCATCTTTCATGGCACTTACACCATAGCACTGCTATATCCCTATAATATTGTGCTTAATACTTACGACTGATATAGGTGTAGACACTCAGAAGGCACTCCAGAACTTTAGGCGGTGTCTGCCAATACTTGGTGCCTCTGCTTGAGGATTTGATGATTAAAGAAATCTCATTCATATAAGAAAAATGTATTGGGTACCCACATTATGCTGCCATTTGGGATACAAATGTGCCCTCATGGATCCCACAGACAAGCATGAGACACTGTGAAAGGGTATATGTGCTAATATGGGGGAAAATATGGCACTATGAAAGTATATAATTGGCATTACAAACTCATTTTTGTGTTCAGAAGTGGGTTAATCAAGGAAATCTTGCTAAAAGAGAATAAGAAGAAGAATAGTAATGGCTACCACTTATTGAGTGTTTCCAATGCTCATTCAGCTATTATCAGCATTTTATAACCCTTAACTCTGTAATTCTACACAATATGTTGGTGAAGAGGTTCCCATTGCATCCCCATTTTACTGATGTAAGAACTGAGGTACAACGATTAAGTTTTAAAATGACACACCTATTAAGGTGCTGAGTGAGATCTGATATATAAACAGAAATTTTAAGTAGTTGTTAAAAGGGTCATTCTGGAAAGATAGAGGGAGCAAAGCCTTCCAGGCAGAGGGAATTCCAAGTACAAAGATGCAGAGACAGATAGCATGGAAAGAGAAACAATGTTTGTGGTGTGGCAGGAGCTAAGAGTGGGATTGGGAAAAAGAAGAGGTAAACTCACAGAGGGAGGCAAAGGCCAGGTACTCACAAACTGAGTAAACCAGGTAAAGGCATTCTCATGCTTTGCTGTGAGCACCTTGGGAAACCAGGAAAGGATTTATGTGTTTGCTCAGAAGCTACTTGTAGTGCCAAGGAAACACTCTGGCTGGAATGTGCAGAAAAGGGTGGAGGGTGGAGGCTGGATTTAAGAACAATTGGATTTTATGGTGTCAATTTTAGGGAGAGATGATGACGTATTGGACTAGGGCAGCAGCAGAAAAGATGAAGAGAAGTAGATGGGATAGTAGACGACTATTTTAGGTAGTTGAGACAACGACTGATGGTGATTAATCAAATGAGAAAGTTGAATAAGAAAGTGGTAAAAAATAAAAATATTTTATAAGTTTCTGAACTAAGAAACTAGGTGACTAGAATTTTCATTTTTTTTGGGAAAGGGAATGCAAGAGAAAGGACATATGAAAGAGAAATGTATTGAGTTAGCTACCTAATTTTGCACAATTATCTGTGCAACACCCAAAGTTGGTATCAAGTGGGGGTTTCAGAGGTGAATTTGTCTGAAGGATTCCGGTCTTTCATAAAAAGTCAGTGTGAAAATCTGTTCATTAATCACCTCTTTAATGAAGAAAATCGCATTATCGTAGACGCTTTTCCCCACATTACCATGGTGGGATGTTATGTAGAAATTTTGAGACTTGTTGAAGGAAAAGTGCATGTTAAAAGCTAGATTTGGTTTCCTGGACCTGATTCTAATGTGAGGAAGAATAGATGCCCTGATGTCAAAGGGGGGAATTTAAACATCTGTACCTAACCCCCCTTCATGTCTGTATTAGTGTGCTAGGACTGCAATTACAAAGTACCACAGTCTGGGGGGGCTTCAACAATAGTAATTTATTTTCTCACAATTCAGGAGGTTGGAACTCCAAGATCAAGATATTGGCAGAATCGAAACCAAGATGGCAGCATAGGTAAGCACCTAAACTGCTGCCTCGCACAACAGTTTCAAAACTACAACTAAAAGACAGAATGGACACCATCCAGAACTACAGGAAAGCTGGCTGAGTGGAAATTCTACAACTAGAAGGAAAGAGAAAAGCTCACAGAGAATTGGAGGAACGGCAAAGGGTTGAGGTACGGCAAAGGGTCTTTGTGCGCACAGAGAGGAAGGGCGGCTAAGAGCCTGGCTGACTTTCTCTGGCAGGAGGGAGAAGGAAGCCCCCGACTGCACTGAACCCCAGTTCCAACTGCACTGAACCCCAGTTCCGGGCGAAACCCCATGGACCCAGGCTCATACAGGGGGAGACTGGACTGTCAGGTAGATAGAAAGGCACTCGGAGACTTGGAGATGGTGGGGGGGGGGGAGCCATGGCGGGCAGGGATCTGGAGGTGTGCACGCGTGTGCCAGTGCTCACAAAGACTACCATAGGCTTTCCCTAGCAGAAGGGAGAATCTCCTGAATGCGCTGAACCCCAGTTGTGAGTGCACTGAACCCCAGTTCCAGGTGAGCCCCTGGGGACCCACGCTCTTGCGGGGGGAATCTGGACTCTCAGGCGGAGGCTTGGGAGCCAGGGAAGCCAGAGGTCTGGAGGTGCTCACGTGTGCAAGGGCAGGGCTGACTGGAAGTCAAGACTGTCGGCTCCGCCCTGAGACTCCACCCCATCCAAGCTGAGCACAGAGGCTTTTGCAGTTTGGCAAGTCTAATCCTATAAGGCTGTCTCCAGAACCGAACTCCCAGCGTAGACACATCTGATCCTCACAGCCAACTGGCCTGAAGGTCAATTCCGCCCAGTGATACCAACAACAGTCAAGATTTAACTACAACAAGGCTGAGCACATAGCCCACAAAGGGGTGCACCAAGAGTGTCCACCTCAGGTTAACTGGGGAGACCGACCCACTGGGCCATATAGGAAACCTAGCACACAAAGCTACCCTACCAACTCAGGGAAGCTGTGAAAATGTGGCGACAAAGAAACAGATCACAAACAAAAGAAATGGAGGAAAACAAACGACTGGATATAGAATTCAAAACCATGGTTATAAGGCTTTTCAAGAATATCCTAGAAAAGGCCGATAAATATAACGAGACCCTCCAAGATATGAAAAAGGACCAACTAGAAATTAAACATACACTGACTGGAATAAAAAAATATTATACAGAGACCCAACAACATACTAGAGAAATGCAAGAATCAAGTCAAAGAATTGAAATACAAAGAAGCAAAAAACACTCAACCGGAAAAGCAAAAAGAAAAAAGAATCCAAAAAGTTGAAGATAGTGTAAGAAGCCTCTGGGACAACTTCAAGTGTACCAACATCAGAATTATGGGGGTGCCAGAAGAAGAGAGAGAGCAAAATACTGAAAACCTATTCAAAGAAATAATGACTGAAAACTTCCCCCACCTGGTGAAAGAAATAGACTTACAAGTCCAGGAAGTGCACAGAACCCCAAACAAAAGGAATCCAAAGAGGACCACACCAAGACACATCATAATTAAAATGCCAAGAGCAAAAGACAAAGAGAGAATATTAAAAGCAGCAAGAGAAAAACAGTTAGTTACCTACAAGGGAGCACCCATACGATTGTCAGCTGATTTCTCAACAGAAACTATGCAGGCCAGACGGAAGTGGCAAGAAATATTCAAAGTGATGAATAGCAAGAACCTACAACCAAGATTATTCTACCCAGCAAAGCTATCATTCAGAATTGAAGGTCAGATAAAGAGCTTCACAGATAAGAAAAAGCTAAAGGAGTTGATCACCACCAAACCAGGATTATATGAAATGCTGAAAGGTATTCTTTAAGAAGAGGAAGAAGAAAAAGGTAAAGATAAAAATTATGAACAACAAATACATATCTATCAACAAGTGAACCTAAAAATCAAGTGAATTAAAAACCTGAGGAACAGAATAATCTGGTGAATATAATAGAATCAGGGGCATAGAAAGGGAGTGGACTGATAATTCTCAGGGGGAAAGGGTATGGGGGCGTGCAGGAAGAGACTGGACAAAAATTGTACACCTATGGATGAGGACAGTGCGGGGGAGGTAAGGGCAGAAGGTGGGGTGGGAACCGGGTGGAGGGGAGCTATGGGGGGAAAAAGGTGAAACAATTGTAATAATTTGAATAAAGATTTATTAAATAAAGAAATAAAAATAAAAAAGGGAAATAAAAACATCAAAATAAATAAATAAATAAATAGATAGATAAATAAAGCTCAAATGTGCCTTAGCAAAAAAAAAAAAAAAAAAAAAGATATTGGCAGAATTGGTTCTTTCTGAGGGTTGTGAGGGAAGGATGTGCCCAGGATCTCGCCACCTGGCTTGTAGACATCTCTTCCTTGTATCTTCATGCTGTATGTCCTCTGTACATGCCTGGAACCAAATTTCCTTTCTTATAAGGACACCAGGTATATTGGATTAGGACCAACCCTAATGACCTCGTTTTAACTTAATTATTTCTGTGAAGACCCTCATCTCCAAATGTGGTTACATTCTTCGGTACTACTGTAACAAACTACCACAAACTTAGCGGTTTCAAACAACACCCGTTTTTTACCTCCCAGTTCTGAAGGTCAGGAGTCTGGGTACAGCATGGCTCAGCTAGTTCTCAGCCTCATTTCACAAGGCTCAAGTCATAATGTTGGCACAGACATTTCCTCCTGGGGGCTCCAGGGATGGATTCCTTTTCAAGCTCATTAAGACTGTTGATTGAGTTGGGGTCCTTGTGCTTATAGGACTGAGGTTCCCATTTCCTTGCTGGCTGTCAGCTGGGGAGCTGATGTTTGATCCTAGAGGCATCCTTTTCATGCTTCTAGGGGCCTGCAGCAACAGTGGCTAGAGTTCCCCTCTTGCTTGGACTCACTCTGACTTCCCCTTCCACTGCATCCACACCCATCTGCTTCCAGCTGGCGACAGTCCTCTCCTTTGAAAGGCTTGTGTAATTAGATGGAGCCCACCTGGATAATCCAGAATACTCTTCTCATCTGAGAGCCAGCTGAGTAATAACCATAATTGCATCTGCAAGATCTTTTTTGCCATGTACTGTAACATATGCACAAGTTTGGGGATCAGGGTATGGACTTCTTTGGGGGACATTATTGTGCCTACTCAGTAAGCGGACACATAAATTCCTCATGACACACAGATGATAGCCATGTTACATACTGGCTAAGCGTGCAGGCTAAGGAGCTCCACTCCTTGGGTTCTTGCACCTGTTGGCTATCACCTTGGACAAATCACTTAACCTCTGTGTCTCAGCTTTTTCACCTATAAAATGGAAGTGATAATCATACTTACCTCAAAAGATTCTTAGGAAAATTGATATCACTACATTTAAAGTTTTTAGACCAATGCCTGTTACATAGTAAGTGCTATGCTTAATCTTGTGTATTACAATTACAAATTGATACTAATTATGAAGAAAAACAATGTGCTATAAGAAACAGATGGGGGACCGGTTTCCTAATGGGGAGTCAACACAAATCTCTTTAAGCTTCGAACTGAACAATGGAAGCTATAGAGTGACAGGACTTGACTAACACATTTTAGAGGACCACTCTGACTGCTGTGTGGGAAGAGACTGGGAAGGGAAAAGCAAAAAAGCAGGAAAACTGATTGGAAGTTCATGGGTACAGTCCACATGAAAGACTGTTCTGGACAGTGGAAATTAAGACAACTGGATATATTTAAGATGTATTTTGGAGGTTGTGGTAAGCTGAATAGTAACCCCCCTCCCCCGCCCCACCCCGCAGAGATGTCCATGCCCTAATCTTGGGAATTTATGTTATGTTACATGGCAAAGGGTTCTTTGAAGATGTAATTAAGATTTCTGATCTTAAAATAAGGTAACTGAGTTATCCAGGTGGATCCAATCTAATCACATGAGCCCTTAAAAAGAGAAAGAGCGCGCTGTCTCAAGCTGGAGACAAAAGAAGATTTCAGAGAGACAATATAAGGAGGTCTGATTCCGAGTGAGAGAAGAATGTGGCATGCCTTTTCTGGCTTTGCCGTGTAGGGGCTGTGTGCCAGGACTGGAGAGAGACCTTAAGACAAGGCAAGGGAGGCCCCCAGTTGACGGCCAGCAAAGACATGGGCCTCAGTCCTACAGCCGCCAGCAGAGAATCCTGCCAACAATCTGAAAGAGCTTGAAGGCAGCTTCTTTCCAAAGCTTCCATGGAGCCCAGCTCGCTGATACCTTGACTGGGACCTTGTGATGCCAGGAGCAAAGATACCAGCTGAGCCAGCCTGGACGTCTGGACTGCTGGACTGCTGGATGGTGAGTAATAAACTGGTGTGTTTTTTTTAAAAGGTTTTTAACTTATTGGTTTATTTTAAGCCACCAAATTTGTGGTGATTTCTTACGGCACCAATAGGAAATGGATACATTTACATATTAACGTCAGTCTCCCTCATAGACTGAGTTTTGTTACAGGTACTGTGTCTGTTTAGTTCACCACTTCATTCCTGAGACCTAGCCCAGTGCCTGGCATGTGGTAGGTGCTCAACAAGTATTTTGTGGCAAAAATGAGGCAATTAAAGTATATGTAACTCACTTTAATGTTACACAATTAGTAAGTCTTTGAACTAAGCCTTGAGCTCATGCCAGAGCTCTACCTATAATGTAATTGTTTTGAACATTAAGAGAGCATATATAGTAAACTCTCTGACGCAGAGTAGGCACTTGGTAGGTATTATATCCTCCATTTCCCCTTAATTATCCTGACCCAAGCTCAGCCTCTCCTCGTTTGCCCTTCTGGCCAATTGTAATGTCCTGATGGGCCTCGCTGACTAAGCACTCTCTCTTCCAGTCTCTCTCCTGCCAGATTAATATTCCACAAACACATTAAGTGAGATAATGTTTTTGAAAGAACAGGGACAAGTGTAAAGCCTATGTATTGTTACATAACTCCCATTTTAATACCACATTATATCTCGATTGCTGAGCCAAGATGCTGGTCTCACAGCCACTTCTCCTGTGCTCTCTGACTCACATTTCACTGTCCCTCACTGTGTACCCACTGTGCCAGCCAAGCATCTCCTTTTTGTTGGAGAAGCATCCATGACTCTCTGCTACTTTAGGCCTTTGCTTATGCTCATTCTGGCTTCCCTTCCTAAACATCACCCAGGCCCCAGCTTAAAAGCCCACCTCCTTCTAATGAGGTCTTCTAACCACACTCTCTGCCGTTGCTCTCCTCTGAATTCCTACAGCACTGGACTCGGATCCAAGCTCTTTTGCATTTATTCTAAACTGTATGTCTTTGGTTGGTAGCTCACGTGGGTAGAGTATTGTCCCAATACACCAAGGTTTCTGGTTCCATTCCCAGTCTAGTCACATACAAAAATCAACCAATGAATACATAAGTAAGTGGAACAACAAATCGTATTTCTCTGTCTGTCTCTTTCTCCCTTTCTCTCAAAAATCAAATGTATAAAAATAAACTGTATGTCTATGATGTAACAGAAATTATCCTAGGCATAAACTATGACATTTGCCCATTACTGTTTTGGTGGCTTTTAGTTGCAGCGTGTGTGTGTGCGTGCATGCGTGTGTGTGTGTGTGTGTGTGTGTGTGTGTGTGTGTGTAACTAAGTGTGTAAGCCTTGTCTTTCCAGCTCCACAGTAGACCCCTCAGAGCCTGAGTTTGCACAGTTAGGTTCTGGGGTCACACAGGCTGCATTCAAATCCTTATTGGTTCTTAGACACACATGTTTGACCCTGGGCATTTTCATTAATTTCCCTAAAACTCTCTTCATCTATAAAATGGAGAGAAAACAGTATGCTTCACTGGGTTGTTGTGGGAAATAAAAGGCCATTCATGGAAAGCCTCTTAAAATACTCTCTGGCATGTTGTGCTCAAAAAACATGGTCCATTTTTAATTTTTATTACTATCCTTACCACTGTTCTGTACCTTTCACGGTGTCTAATAAAAACTGAACACATTGTAGGTGTTGGATAAATACCCTCAGGTGAACAATGATTAAAAAAAATGAGCTACATTCGTTGGTGAACCTAGCAGAGGAAAATCAGAAATGGGGTTCAAATGAATAATTGTCAGAACTGAGTGCTCAACTGACAAGAACCAGGAAATGATTTTGAAGGTGAAGATCCCCACTTTTGCTGCCTACACCCTGAACCTGGCTCCCTGACTGAGTTTGGGTACCCTTGGCCCTTCATGTCCCCTCCCTCTGGCCTCGGTACCACAGATATGACTGTCCTCGCCTCCTCCTGGGCTGGAATTTGCTTGAAATTTTCTTCATGGAAAATAAATGCCCCCTCCTGCCCTCCCCCGCCCAACAGGGAACTCTGGGGGTGCAGCCTGGGTGATCCTCCACCCACAGGTGTTTCTACTCCTGGGAGGTCCCTGCACCAAACATTCAACCAAAGACATTTAACCACAAGAATCTGATGTCTACAAGAATAGAAACTGGGTTAAAAATGACATCAAGGCAATAATTATTTGACACTTTTGTATAAAATACATTGGATAGGAAGCATAAAGATAATTATTGCTTTTAGAACAACAAAATGATTCTCTTTATTGAGACCATTTGGCAAAATGGGTAGACTACATATTGCATCACCTAATTTCTTGGCAGGCTGTTCCTCATTAGAACATGGGGCTGGTCCTGTCATATGATTTTTTTTATGTTTTTTTATTGTTTTGATGATATATCTAAGACATCTTTAACCCCAAATAAAACACTTTCTTATGCAAGTTTTATAGTTTTAAGTTTTATATATAGAACTATGGTTAATTTTGAGTTAATTATAACATAACGTGTGAGTTTTCTTCCCTCCCCCATTGACCTCCCCCCAGCTTCCCCTACCCCCCAGTACATGACTTCACCTGCCCGCCACCCCCCCCCCCCACCCCTCCGGTGTCTTGTATCCATTGGTTATGCTTATATGCATGCATACAAGTCCTTTGGTTGATCTCTTACAGCCCCGCTCGCCCAACCTCCCCTGCCTTCCCACTATAGTTTGACAGTCTGTTCAATGCTTCTTTACCTCTGTATCTATTTTCCCCCCATTTCTTTCCTTTAAAAAATTTTGCCTCTGCAGACTAGAAATAAACATATAATAACAAACAAAAAATGTTTGAGTCCCACTTTCAATGTCCAACAGTTCTGAGTCCCTGTTTGAATGTCTAACAGTTCCTTATGTGTACATGTCACCAATGATATCTAGATGGTGGGCACATGGTGGCAATGCAGGTCCGACCCTCTCTGGTTTGGTCCTAGGTAACCTGCAGTGGTGCACAGCTGCTGACTGTTCGCATGGCAAGGCGTCGTCAGCGTCTTCCATCTCTGGACTGTTTTTCCTCTTGTCTTCATGGCTGGAGCAGACCTGGCAATTCCTCTCTGTTGCAGGAATCCACATGGTCTTGGAGTTGTTTTCTGAAAATATACAAACATATTCTCGACCACAAGTTAATAAAGGAATCTTTTCTATATAATTGATTTGGGATCCTTTTTATTTTTGCCCAAACGATTTTCCTTTGTCTTATTTAGACCCCATGTGTGTTTTTCATGGGTGTTTTGCTGTTAGCATTACAAATGAAAATTAATTTTGTAAAGTAAAAATTTTCTAGATGTAATTTACTTATAGGATATTTTTCCTTACATGATATTACCCTACTATCCACCCCCTTTTTTTGATTAATAGAGGTTTTTGTAAATTTTATAATGCAGTCTTGATAACTTTAATTTTTTTTTTTTGCCCCAAAATATGACTGCTTTAGGTTCATTGCATGTTCAGGAATTTTATCATGAGATGAACTACCAATAGAAATTTTAGTTATTACTTTAAGAACAGCTTTTTGTCCAGTACAATTAAATTTACTTGAATATTCACTTATTTCAATTAACCTATTTAAATTAATCTGAAAACTTGATTACTATTTTACTGTCAAATGTAATACTCTACCAACAATCTTAGTTTACCCTGTAAATATTAGTGGGAAGGATTATTTGCATTCTTGAGTAGGCTTAGAGAGACTAGCAGAGAGTTAGAGAAACATGCCTTATAACCTGAGAAGGCCAGGATATCTATCATAAGTGAAGAATGGAGATTGTGGAGAGAGGGCAAGGGTGCAGAGAAACCATCCACATTTCATGGAATGATTGAAATAAATAAAATGCCACTAATTCAAGTGTTAGGAAGAAAAGCATGCCGGGTAATGAAGAAATCATATAAAACATTTCCCTAAGTCCAATCCAGTGGCCATTTCTCTGATTTCTTAAAGGCACATGCCCTCACAGGATCCTTCCAGGAAACAGCCCATTGGTGTAGCTAGACTGGAAAAACTAGAGTAATTCAAAACCCATGAGCATCATTGTACGATTTTTCTGTTGGTTGTATTGCTTGATTAGTGTTGCACTGTCTGCAAAGGCTCCAGAAAACAGAGCTGTGAAAAGAAAGAAGGAAATGTTGCTCATTTCAGTGTCCTTTCCAAAGGCACCTGTGCTGGGAACATTCTCCGGAAATGCACCTTTTCCTATTAGAAGGTGCCCTTTTGAAAAACTTAGTTACGATGCCATTGCCAGCATGTGATCAGAGCCTGGCTCCTGTTTGCAGAAATGTGTTTCTGCAGCCCTGCCTCTTAGATTGGTCAGCTAGGAAACATATTGACAAAGCATCCCTTTTATGATTATCCCCTAGCAATGGAGAAATTAAGAGGATGCCAGTTTATAAAGAGTTACAGGATAGAATACCCACCAAAGTGGTGCGGGGCCTTCTTTTCCACCACTGGATTTAGATTTCCTTACCTTCAGAAGTTTTTACATCTTCTTGTCCCAAATGATTCATGGTTAACATAATTTATACCCCATTGGTGTATTTCATGTCCATGGACATTTCTCTTCTGTCACCTTAAAAGTTACACTGGTACAGCTCCTGGATTATTGCCTTGCCAGCCAGTATGAAAGGATAAAGTCAGGAATGGGTATGTATCTTCCTTCATTTTAACTTTTAAGAAGTTGCTTAGAACCCATTGGGTCTCTTTAGTCTACCACCAGATGAACCTTTCTTTCACAAACTAGCTTATTCCGAATTATTTTTCTGAGCACCAGGAAACTTTCATGGCAAATGCTTTTCCTGTTGTCCAAATTGTTGCACTTTTCAGTGAATGGGTAAAAGTAATGTTCTGTAGGATGTAAGTTTTCACAGTGTTAACTATGGGTGCTACCTATCTCCAGGATACATGGCCTGTTTGCCCTAAGCATTCTAATTAGCTTTCAGAACGCTGTGTCTAAACAACTCCTTCATGACACTGGCCCTCTCAGTCCTAGATGTGAACTAGGTTTCCCTTTGTACTAACCACTCTCATAGACTCCTGAGTGTTCATTTGCTTCTTCTGTGGTATATAAAGGTAGCAGGGATTTCCCTAACCTTAGGCAGTACGGCTGTCTGACTGCAAGTTGTGAATGAAGCTCTCCAGCTCGCAGTGCCTTTCTGGAAGAAATGTCTTCTCTACTTAACAAAATAATACTTCTAGCCTTCTTTTTTTTCATATTGATGAGTAGAAAATCACCCACCTGATTTGAAGCGTAAGAGAAAATAGATGTGGTTCTTAAATAACCATTTCTACTCTCTGTGTTCCCTAGATACTCCTGTAATACTTAATATGAATAGTTTGTCAATATTGCTGTAAAGCAGTGATTTTCAACCTTTTTCATCTGATGGCACACATAAACTAATTACTAACATTCTGTGACACACCCAAAAATATATTTTTTGCTGATCTGACAAAAAATTAGGTGTGATTTTGATTAATTTACCCCCCCCCAAAGTAATTACCTAATTAAACTATGGCTTCTCACTCATTGATAGTCTTCCTAAATCAACACTTTCACTGGTGCAGGTTAATATATTTTAAGTCTGGGGTCAGTAAGAAAGAAAAAATTGTGACTATATTTTTGTTATTAACATGGTTATTATGTGTTATATTTCCTTAGTGATAAATAACATTTTAAACAATCTGATCAGCATATCATTCTCAATTAAATTCCTATTGTCCATAAAGTAGTCCTTAAAAACTTTCTACTAAAGACTCCTGATGAAAGAGAGAGAATCAAATTCCAACCCTTGATATTTGGGAGCTTGTCATAGGAGCCTGCCAAAAGCAAAAGCAAAAATAAACTTTGAAGTCTTCATCTTTTATTTAAATAATTCATGTTTTGTGTTCTACTCCATGATATATTTGCATTTTTTCATATACAATTAATGTTTTACTTATTTATTAACAAGTCAAAACTGAGTCCTGTTTATCTGGTGCCTTCCTAAACTCTTTTATACTGATGGTTGGGGGTATGGATATCCCTGTTTGGGAAGCAGAGCCCATTAACGGAAGTTCATTATTATTTTTTTTTTATTGTGGCCTCAATTAACATTTTTGACCAAATCTTATTCTACAAATATCAGGATTTCTGTGCAGGGGGAAAAAAAAGTCTGTCTCAAGTCCATGCCTTAAGTCTTCCTACTTCTGGACTAATAAATACATGATTCCTTTTGTCTTCAATGTTCTTCCTGCTTTCTCATTTAACCAGCTCCTGTGTGTGATAGAGATTAATGACATAGGCCTTGGAGCCAGAGAGACCGGACATCTGGGTCTGTTCTAGACCAATATGTAGAGAACTCTTTACCAGGTAGTCATGGTATTTAAAATTCCAGTGCTACCATATATTAGCCAAATGACCTTGAGCAAAAATCTTAGTAAGCCTCAATTTTCAACTATGTAATTTGAGATTGGTAATAGTACCTCTCTTTCCAATTTCTAATGGAAATTAAATGGTATGATGCATGTAAAGCATTTAACTGTCTGACCCATAGTAAGAACTCAATTATTAATTTTTATAGGTTAAGATCCAGTTCAAAGGTCACCTTTTTGTGTGTGGCATCTTCCTCCAATTTCCATGAAAAATTAGTGCCCTTCCTTTTTGGGTTTCCTTGCATTTTTTGTTTAAAAAGTTTTTTGGGTTTTTCTCGGGGGGTGCTGCGAATAAGGAAGATAATTTGGTGCAAAAGAGTTAAATTGTGATGCAGCGTGGCTATGAAAACAGCATGGCTATGAGGCAGCTATGAGGTCTGCCCCTTCTCCAGCTAGACAGCTGTGCTCTCTGCCTGTCTGCTTTTGCTGTGCTGGTTGCTCCCCTGTGCTTTGGTCTGCTCCCTTCTGTGTGGGTCTGCTTTTGCTGCAGTGATCTGCTTCACTCTGCTCTAGGGAGACACCTTTGGTGGAAAGGGAGTGTCCCAATTTCCCAATGTTTCCCTCTGTCTTCCCAATAGTCATACACAGAATTTTTCATTAAGTCACTGTACAGCATATTATTAGTATATAAATGTGACTCCTAGCTGAATTATGTGATTTGTTATGTTTATTTTGTACATTTTGGTTATAGTCATTGTTTCAAGATTTGTTTCAAGATTAGGTACCTATTGCCTCTCCTCAAAATCTCCCATGAAAAAGTCAATTACCTCTCAATGGCAAATACATCCAATAGTCCTTTTTTTCTTCTTGGAGAAATACTTCCCAGGCACCTTGTCCTCTGGCCTCACTCAGAGCTTCTTCCTCTTTAGGCCTCTGTTATGGGCTAAATTGTGATCCCCTAAAATTCATGTGCTGATGTCCTAATCCCCAGCACCTCAGAATATGACTGTATGTGGCAATAGGACCTTTAAAGAGGTGATTAAGTTAAAATGAGGAAATTAGGGTGGCTCTAATACTACCATTAACATGTATGTCACCTTTATTGTTTGAATTCCCAACATTTCATTATGTTTTATAGTCTGTGTTTATTTTGATTTAGCCACATATTTACTATTGTCTTGATTTTAGTTTGTTTCTTGCAATTATATCTGGGAAGAATTTCCTTCTGCTTTAAAGGTACCCTCAAGTTTTTTTTTGTTTGTTTTTGTGTGTGTTTTTTGTATAGGGCTATCGCTAGTAGACTCAATTTTCATTTGTCTGAAAATGTGTTCCAGTTTTATCAGGATGCCTTTTCTGAACACATATTTTCTTGAGAAGAGATCTTAGGTAAATGAGAGTGTGTATGACATGGCATCTGCTGGGGACGCAAATGGAAAGGCCTTGAGCTGGGAACATATGTGGTGGTTTGACGAATAGCAAGGAGATCAGTGTGGCTGGAGAGGAGTAAATAAGAGAAAGAAGTAGCAAGTGAGGTCAGAGGAGTAGCTGGACTAATCAGGTAGCCCTAGGCCAGTGGTTGGCAAACCGCAGCTTGCAAGCCATATGCAGCTCTTTGGCCCCTTGAGTGTGGCTCTTCCACAAAATACCACGGCCTGGGTGAGTCTATTTTGAAGAAGTGGCTTTAGAAGAAGTTTAAATTTAAAAAATTTGCCTCTCAAAAGAAATTTCAATCGTTGTACTGTTGATATTTGGCTCTGTTGACTAATGAGTTTGCCAACCACTGGCCTAGGCCAATGGAAGGCCTTTGGCTTTAACAGAATGAAGTGACTAGTCTTTATTTTGTTTTTGGTGTTTTTTTTATCTGATAAGAGTTGACTTAGGTTTTAATAGGATAACTGACTGCTATGTGGGTAATAGATTGGGCAGAGTAAGGACAGAATTAAGAGAGTCCATTTAGGAGACTTCTGCTTCTGCAGGCAGGAGGTGACGATGGCTCGGGCCAGGCTGGTGCTTGTGCATGTGGAGGATGTCAGGATATATTTGTCCATGTGATGGGTCTTGGTCTAATGAGCTCCTTGTCAGGAGTCATTTTGCACCATGATTTCCTTTCTCAAAGCACTCCTGCTTTCTCATAGCTTCAAGTCTCCCAATTGCAGGTGGGCTCCTGAGGACCTAATTGGGGCCAGGGAGTCCAGAGTGCCATGGCCATGCCCAGTATAGGGAAGATCCAGAGCCTGGGGGCAGCCAGACTTCAGGGCCCATGCCTTCCCTGATCTAGCCCTCCTCCCACTCGCCTGGGGTTCTGTTTCATAACTAGATGCATTCACACTGTTCAAATAGTTTTATTTTTTCCAAAATAAATTTGAGGACTTCTCATTGTGAGAATTCAGCCCCATTCTCCAAAGGAGGATGATTAGCACTTGAGAGAGGTTCAAGTGCCCACAAAAGATTGATTCCTTCTCTGGAGGAATGATCACTCCTGAGGGAGCCTGTGGTATTGAAATATAACCTGAAAATTAAACAGCGTGAACTTGGTGAGATCCAGAGAATGGCTTTATTTTGTACTCATTGCTGTCTGTCTTAAACATACTCTGTCCGATCTCCCAAAGGTCCTGATACCATCTTGAAAGATAATGAAGTGTCTTGATCTCAGGGGTTGTAGATGGTTCCCTCAGAGCCTGACTCACTCAACCTCAGGGCATCCTGGACCTCATTGACAGGAGCAGAAAGACTAGATGGGGGCAAGTAGACAGACCCCCAGGAGTGGTGCCTAGGGCTTACCTTGCAGTTCTTATCTGCTGCCCAAAAGGGCAGGGAGACCCTAGAAGTTAATGAGACATTTGCCATTCAAATGGGTCCAGTTCAGGTGAGAGGTGGTAAGAGGAGCCTTCAGGGACAGCAATCCTGAAGTGAGGCAAGTATAACTCTGAGTGTTTAGAGCCAACCATGGTAACAGCAGCAGCCACAGCAAATTTTTCTGCCACCAACAGATTTAGGGCTAAATCTTGCCATGTGCCAATGTGAGCTAAGCTATTTTCTGCATTATCTCATTACACTTCCTATAGTCTCCAGGAGTCAGGTACTATTATTATCTCTTTTACAATTAGGGAAACTGAGGCACGGCAATGTTAAGTGACTAACATAAGATAACACAGCTCTGAAGTGGCACTCTCAGGCTCTGCTATCCATGCTCTTACTCAATTACCTCCATTGCCCTCTGAATTAGGGGTTACAAGCATATGTCCAGAGTTCATATGAGAATTAAGTTTCCAAATTGGTTAACTGTAAATGTTGATAATAATTATTATCTACACAGGGAAGGAAAGAACATGGTAACCAATCCTAAGTCTTATGCTCTATTGTTCATCTTTCATTCATCTGTTTATCTCTGTTTTTATGTACATGCCAAGTTATTTACTTAGGGATTAGTATCTATCAAGCACTTACTGTGTGCTGGGCACTGCACTGAACACTTTAGGGGTAATCACATTTCTTGGAGGTCAAAACTATAGCTCACCCAATTTTGTAGCTTAAAAAATGCAGAGATTATATTTTTCCAAGCCCAACTCCAAAGTCTTTTTGAGGATAATGTGATATTGAAATGCAAAGCTGTTCTTTGTTCATTTTCATTGCTGTTTTTATTCTAGGGGAGGTGTTGTGGGGAGGGCAGAAACTGAAGGGTCTTCTAACAGGTAAGGGCTCGATTAACTCTGACAAGATATGAAAACATCAGGGAGGCTGTCTGGAATATGAAAGGTGAGTATGATAGATGACAAGCTCCCAAGCCTTTGCCAGACGCTCCTGCGAGGTCAGGGCAAGGTGAGCTCCCCACACCATCCATGTCTCTGCTCAATCAGTATCTGTCAGGGCCCAGCAAGAGGGAGAGATGCTGCCAGGAGGGCAGGCTGCTCAAGGCTCCCTGAAGTCTGCGGGCAGAGCTAAGAGTGGCAGGGATGCGTTTTGCAAGGACTTCTGAATGTCGTGGGATGGGCAGCAGGCAGAATTATGACCCCCTTTTCTGATTCTACAGTGAGATTTAGTGGAGAGAAGTGGAAAAGGTGTCAAGGACCACTGCCTCTCCCCAGGCAGCAGGTGTCTCTATTGGAATGGGTGCTGGGTGAAGACAAGGAGATTGTGTCTGCAGTGAAGATGTCCCTCAGGGTCACAGGGATCCTCAGACAAGGGGAGGGGAATTCTCATGACACAAGGAAATAGATCAGGGAAGCCCATCACTGTCTGAGAGGCCAGTGTCACACAGGGAAATTGCTCCTCAGGTCCCTTCCCACCCTCCATTCATTGTCTCTCTCCTCCCTGGTGCTTCTCCCAGCCCAGGCCTTCTCAACACACAGTCTTTCCAGTTGAGCTCTGCATAGCCCTGCGCATGCCCTAGGATTGTCTCCATGGCTATAAAGAGTGACAAGTGAAGGGAGGAGAGAGCGAATCCCAGAGGCCCCAACTGTCCTGATGTATTGCTGAGCAGAGATATTCCATTGTTTTTGTTTGTTTTAATCTTTTATAGGCTTTGGTCTAAGGTTTATTTGTTTGTTTGTTTAAAGCATTCCACAGCACTCCTCTTCCAGCAAATACATTCACGTGAGCTTCTTTAGCCTTTCTTAGGCATGGTACCTAACGGGTCCTGGGTCAATAGTAGCCATTATTAATTCCAATTCTGTACAGCACCTACTCTCAAATTTGCTGATGCTAGGCAGCACAAATGCGTTCCTCTTGCTGTGTAATGGGAAGCTGTGCTAGGATGTGCTCACTCCCCACACTCAGAGCTTTCCTTCTGGAAGGTTCTATGCAATCCTCTGGACACTGGGTTCCAAATGGAGCTGCCCATACCCAAGGCACAAACAGTATGATAAAGATGAGACCATGATGTCAAAGTACTTTATGAACTGTGAAAGGTATAGAAATAAGTATTTTTAGGAGGGAATAGAGTACTATTAGTGGGAATTTGTACAAATTCACCAGAACAGGCCAACTCTGTTCTCAAAACCATCCTTAATGCGGGGGCACTGATGGAGACACTAAGAGGCTTGTGTGACAGGGTTTTGTCTAAAGAGCACCTACCATAAGCCTCAGTTAACCAGACCCTGCCTCACTGTGGCTTCAATGAAATAGAATGACATCACTCCCCACCCCCTATTACACTTTTATGAGAAAGGTAAAGGCAAGCACTTTTTTTTTTTTTTGCAAGCACTTATTTTGCAAGGGTGGGTTTAGGGTGTGCCCTGTGGTAGTCCATTCGGTGCATATTTATGGGACTGCCCAGGCCATGGGGCAGGGGCTGGAAGGAGAAGGAAAGGTAAGGCATAAACTCAGGCCCACATGCTGGCCTTGCAGTAACACGAGCACAAGCGTGCGGGAAGATGACTGCAGTGCAGAGTGATGACAAGTGACATAGGGGAGGTACGGAGCGACGAGGGAAGTTAAGGGAGCGGTTTCCTCCTGGCTGGGGGTGGTCACAGTGCCATGGCCCTGCATCAGAGAGCTCCTCTCAGTGGTGCCATTGCAGCCCTGGGCAAAACTGGGAAATGAGAAAAGTTTCATGTGTTTAAAATCCTCCTTCTCTTCTGTGATTTTTATTGCCCAAGAACACCAATGTCCTTGTGCTTTCTTTCCATTCTTCTCTAACAGACTCTCAGGTCCTTGGACACTTGCCATTAGTTAATTAATCAATCAAGCAAAGATCTAGCAAGTACCTGTTCTGGGTATTGCTGACTGTTGTTCTCAGTAAAAACCAATCAAATAGTATGTTACAGATTTTAAGTAGGAGTAAGAGCCAGTAGAGAATGACTTTAGGATGTTGTAAAAGGGAGAGATGAAATGGCTACTTTAGGTAGGCTGGCCAGGAAAGGCCCTGATGAAGAAGGAACATTCAAGCAAAGGCCTGAATACAAGGGTCCAGTGTTTCAGAAACAGGGAAGTGGAAAGTCCTGAGGCGGAAGTGAATTTGAGGTGTTCGAGGAATGGAAAGTGTGTGTGACACGGGAGTAGTGAGGGAGAAAGCACTAAGGGATGAATTAGAGAGGCAGACAGGTTGAATTTTAAACTCACTGTGATGAAAAAATGTATATATATATGTCCTACTTCTGAACCAAGGTATGTCTGAATCTTCTCTGAATCCGACCTGGGGTCCCAGTGCTGGCTCCTCCACTTCTGCTGGCCCCCTAGAAGGGCACAGGTCTGCTTCATTGAAGAAATGGAACTATGCAGCACAGAGGAGGAAGGAGCATAAACGGCAGGTACAGGAACACGGGGACATTGTCAGGAGCCTTTCTGAAGCTTTACTTGCTATTCCTCTTGGTAGATTTGGGAACCTGGCTTCATTTTTCTTTCTTCTGCAATTGCCCTGGCCACCCAAACAAGAAATTTTCATCTTTCTAATTTGAAGAATTTCATAATTTTTTATTCAAGTGTCATTGAGGGAAATCAAAGGACTCAGGCTGTTTTTGACCCTGTGTTATGAGAGCTTGGCTAACCCCGGTGTCGAAACCTGCCTCCCACGTGGTTATGTGAGTACAATTCCCTCCTTCACTCCTCACTCCTGGAGAAATTCATCTTTCAGTCTCGACTCCAAATAGTTGTCATAAAACTCACTGTTTACTTCTCCTCTTCCTGTCCTTAGAAAAATGGTGGGGAGTGTTGGGGAAATATAATAAAAACAAGGTCTGCTCCCAACCCAGAAAAACTTTCCACAAAGGTTCAAGGGGGAAGAAAACCATTGTATTATTGGATAATAACCATTAAAGCAGAATGTGATGCTCTTCCCAAGCCTTCCCTACAGAGACTGCCAACACAGAAAAAGAAAATGTTCTGTAGAGAAGTGGATACAACCCATTACGCCCATGTTTTCAAGATAAATTTGCAAATTTTCTCCTGTGTTTCTGACTGGAGGTGGGATTTGGCGTCAAGTGATAGCTGAAGTGAGACCCATCTCCTCCCAGGAAACTGGGAGATGGGGCAGTGTTATCTTCCATGATGACTGCTCTCAGATCCTTCAAGGAACATCCCTGAGTCATGTGACCAGCAAGAGGCTCATTTAGCATTTGTGCTTACCTTATGTGTTGTGTTGCTGTGTGACCTGGAGCCTGGCAGGTGCAATGTAGGCCCCTTAGACATACTCTGGAAGTGAGCTTTGGCTTGATTATCTGATCTTCCCACCTTGCCAGGACTTCAGAGCTTCTGTGCTCTTTAAGCTCTTTTAACAGGGCCACCAGCTGGTAATACATGACTCCATTTTAGAACTCCTTTTTTAATTGAATGTATTGGGGTGACTTTGGTCAATAAAATCACATGTAGGTTTCAGGTGTACAATTCTATAATACATCATCTGTATATTGTATTGTGAGTTTAACACTCCAAGTCAGGTCTCCTACTTTCACCATTTATTCCTCCCTCTTCAACCTCCCCCCAACACTCTTTCCCTCTGATAGTCACCATACTGTTGTCTGGGTCTATGAGGTTTGTTTTGTTTTGTTTGCTTAGAAAACATATTAAATAGATAGTGTCTGCTTTCTTTACTAAAATGAAGTTGACTAAATCTCTTCCCTCTTCTATCCTCTTGGTTCACAAACCAGGCCCCAGACACAGACGTCAAGGACAGTCCAAAGAAAGAGGCAGGCCTGTGCAGATTGGTAGGTGGTAAGCTCAATGAGCAAGGGAGTTGACATAGGAGGGTTGTCTTGGGCAGCCCAAAATGAGTGGACCTTCATACCCACCCACCAGAATCTTGAAATTTTATCTAGATGCCTTACCTGCTTCAGTCATATATTCAGTCCAGTCAGTCTCAGAAACACATTCCTCTTTCCAGGCTAAGTTCTGAATATAGCTCCCTCTGTGGAGTCTTGGCCCAAACATACCTTCTAAAGAGAGGGAAGAGGTGAGGAGGCTCTGATTGCCCAGGTTCAGCTCCTGGGCCAACCAATAGCCATGGCCTCTCGATGATCTCCTCCAACATCCTCTTCCCCAACTTAGGAGCAAAATCAGAGGACAGTTTCTCCCAGGCAGTTTCCTTCTTCCACTTACAAAGGACTAAACAGATAATCCATTTCCTGAGTCTCAGGTGGGAATCCCTGAGTACCTGGACTTGGAGGAGGAAGGTCTAGATCCTGTCTTTTCTCTGACTAGCAGAGTAATGAATCCACTTACATCATCTATCAGAGGAGAATAATCATCATTTTGCCTCTCACATTTTCCCCATCTAGGTAATTCTTATTCATCGGTTAGGGCTCAGCTGAATTCTTTCTCTTATATACACCCACACTTCTCTTTAAGCTCATCACACCTGCAGCTGTTCACTTGTCTGTCTTGCTCTACTGTAAGTACAGAGGACATGGACTCTATTTTATTCACTGCTTATCTCTAGGGACTGCTTATAATAGGGATTTAAAAGGATTTGGGGATTGCTTTAGTGACCTGCCTGTTCGGGTGGCTGTAAAGATGGAATGCTGTAATGCAAGTAAAGCATCTGGCACACAGTTGTATTTTGTTGGCCATTTTTGGCAGCCAAGACACACCGAGCTAGGTTTCTTTCCCCTATAACAGTGGTCGGCAAACTCATTAGTCAACAGAGCAGCAAACCGCGGCTGCATGTGGCTCTCGAGCTGCGGTTTGCCGACCACTGCCCTATAAGAACAGCCTTGTAGCATTTCTTCACCGTCAGCAATTGCCCTTCTTAGATTCTGACTGTGCTAAGACACAGTAGGTTTTTGTAAAACATTCAACACTGGTTCAAACGCTGTATCTAGCCGGGAAATTATAATCTTTCAGGGGGAAAGATTTTTTTTTTTCCAGTCAGAAACTTGGCAAAAAAAGGGGAGGGGGGCGGTGGATTTCAGACCATTCATTAACCAAACAATTAAATTAGCATTCGATTCCAAGACATTTTATTTAGTCAGAGTTTTACTCAATTTTGGAAGGGAAGGGGAAAGAGCCTCATGAGAGAGTTTGGGTAGGTTCTTTTCCCCAGATGAGATTGTTCCAATCCACCAGCCTGAGGGCTCAGTGGGGAGAAAGGCTTAGTGGAGTGAATCTGACACTGGCAATGGCCCAAGAGAATCACATTTCACCATGCATTTTCCCATTTTTAGGCAGAGTTTCTGATCATTCTGATACTGACACCTGTTGGCAAGCTTCCTTTTGAGCTATAGGTAAGGGCACACTCACTTTAAACATTAGTAGAAATACAAATTCTGGCAAAGAGACCATTGTTCCCCCAGGATGCTCAAGGCTTCAAAGGAACAGATGATCATTTGCATAATCTTCTGCTT
Source organism: Corynorhinus townsendii (assembly GCA_026230045.1). Lineage (NCBI taxonomy): Eukaryota > Metazoa > Chordata > Mammalia > Chiroptera > Vespertilionidae > Corynorhinus > Corynorhinus townsendii. The sequence goes on along the minus strand of JAPDVU010000008.1, from coordinate 56,451,128 downwards.
GAAGACAGCAGACAGTGGTAATTTTTAATTCATTTCCCCCACTGAGTAAATATCTCTTGGTCAGCCAGACAGGGAGGATTCAGTAAAATCATTCAGGAGTCTGGAAAAAAATTCCAAAGGTTCTGAAGGTGAAGGGAAAATAAACACCAAAGTCCTTTCCCTCCCGAACTTAGGTAGATAAAAGGTATAGAAATAGAGGATTTGTGCCCAGCTGGCGTGGCTCAGTGGTTGAGTACTGACCTGTGAACCAGGAAGTCATGGTTTGATTCCATCAGGGCACATGCTCGGGTTGCAGGCTCAATCCCCAGTAGGGGCATGCAGGAGGCAGCTGGTCAATGATTCTCATCATTGATGTTTCTATCTATTCTTCCCTGAAATCAATTAAAAATATATATATTTTTAAAAAGCAATAGAGGGTTTGCATTGTATGTAGACTTTATTAAATGATATTAGCATATTTGAATTGGCTAAATTGTCTCTCTTATTTTGGTATAACACTATTTGTTATGGAGTGAATGCCCCCCCCCCCACACACACACACACAAAATTTATATGTTGAAATTTGATCCACAATGTGATGGTATTAGGAGGTGGGGCCTTTGCGGGATGGTTAGGTCAGGAAGGTAGAGCCTGTATGAATACAATTAGTGATCTTATAAGAAAAGACCAGAGAGTTCACTCTTTTTTCATCATGACAAGTTGGCAGTCTGTCACCTGAAAGAGAGCTCTTACCACAACCCAACTGTGCTTGCCATCCTGATCTCGGATTTCCAGTCTATAGGTCTGGGAGAAATAAATGTCTGTTCTTTATAAGCCATCCAGTCTATGCTACTATATAGTAGCCTGAAATGATAAGGACATATTCCACTGCCCATTTAATTTAAAGAACTGCAATAACAGGTTTATAACTACTTGAAGGGATACTGCTGGTGATCTTTCCTATCTCTTATTATAAAAATTATTTTATAGTTTTAAAATAGAATAATTAATCACAAGACTTTTCCTCAGTTTGGATGGTGGGTCTGTGCAAATGAATTTTTTTGGGGGAAGAGGAGTATTACATCTTAGCCTTTATCCTGGAAAATTTCAACTTACTACTACTAAAGAAGCCCTTTCAATGGGGCCATGCAAATATAGTATTTTATCATTTAGAGTTATATGCATTTTTTATTGTATCTAACCCTCTCTGCAACACTATGAAAAGTGTTTTTACATATTGAGGAACTAATAAATAATAGTAATAATAAGAAAAAGATACAGAAATAATGACCTGCCCAATATCATATGCCTGAAGCCATAGCCAGGATATATGTAATTTTTTTCCTTCTGATTCCAAATGTTTTTTTCACCATATAATTTTTATTTTTAAAATATTAATTGGGGTGACAAAGGCCAACATAAACATAGGTTTCAGGTGTGGGTTCCTATGTTATGAGATTTGTATATTGCACTGTGTGCCCACCATCCAAAGTCAAATCTCCTGTCACCTTATGTTAGAACCCCCTTCTCTCCCTACCCACTTCCCTCTGGCAATCACCACACTGCTATTTGAAACTTGTATTCACAAGTTTCAGTTTTATATGCCACAGATGAGTGAAATTATATAGTTCTTAGCTTTTTCTGACTTATTTCACTTAGCATAATGTTCTCAAGGTCCATCCAAGTTGTTGCAAATGGGGCAATTTTATCCTTTCTTATGGCTGAGTAGTATTCCATTGTGTATATGTACCGCATCTTCTTTATCCAGTCCTCTATCTATGAATAATATTGCAGTGAACATAGGGGTGCATATATCTTTGCAAATACATGATTTTGAGGTGTTTTTATTGTGTGTGTGTGTGTGTGTGTGTGTGTGTGTGTGTGTGTGTGAACACCCAGAAGAGAGATTGCTGGGTGAAATGGTAGCTCTATTCTTAATTATTCTGAGGAATCACCAGACTGCTTTCCATAGTTGTTGTACCAATCAACATTCCCACCAGCAGTGAATGAGGGTTTCCTTTTTTTACACAACCTCTCCAACATTTGTCATTGCTTGTCTTGTTGCTATGGCCACTTTAACAGGTGTAAGGTGATATCTCATTGTTTGCATTTCTCTAATTGCCAGTGAGGTTGAACATCTTTTCATATATCTATTGACTTTCCATATATCTTTTTGGGAGAGATGTATTTTCAGGTCCTCTGCCCACTTTTTGATTGGGTTGTTTGTATGGTGTTGAGTTTTATGAGTTCTTTAAACATTTTGGAAATTAAACCTTTGTTGGAACTACTGTTTGCAAATATCATCTCCTATCTGGTTGCTGCCTCTTTGTTCTGTTGTCAGTTTCTTTTGCTGTGCAGAAGCTTTTTAGTTTGATGTAGTCCCATTCATTTATTTTTGCCTTTACTTCTCTTGCTTTTGAGGTCAAGTTCATAAAATGCTCTCTATGACCAAGGTCCATAAGTTTGGTACCTAACTTTTCTTCTATGTAACTTATTGTTTCAGGTCATATTTAGGTCTTTGATCAATTTTGAATTAATTTTTGTACAAGGGGACAAACTGTAATCCAGTTTCATTCATTCGCATGTGGCTTTCTAGTTTTCCCAGCACCATTTATTGAAGAGACTATCTTTACTCCATTGTGTGTCTCTGGCTCCTTTGTCAAAAATTATCTGTCCATATATGTGTGGTTTTATAGCTGGGCTCTCTATTCTGTTCCATTGATCTGTGTGTCTGTTTCTCTGTCACTACCATGCTGTTTTGATTATCGTACTGTACTTTGTAGATAATGTGAAGTCAGGTAGTATGATACCTCCAGCTTCATTCTTTTTTTCTCAGGATTGATTTGGCTATTTGGGGGCTTTGGTTTCATGCAAACCTGATGATTTCTTGTTTTATTTTTCAATGACATTGGGATTTTGGTGAGGATTGCATTAAATTTGTATATTGCTTTGGGTAATATGGCCAGTTTATATTGATTCTTCCAATCCATGAATGTGGGATATCTTTCCATTTTGTTGTCTTTTTCAATCTCTTTTAATAATGCTTTGTAATTTTCAGTATATACTTCTTTAAGTTTATTCTTAGGTATTTTATTCTTTCATTTGCAATTGCAAAAGGAATGTGTGTGTGTGTGTGTGTGTGTTTTCCATTTATTTTTCTGAAGTTTTATTGTTAGTGTACAGGAAGGCAATGGATTTTTGCACATTGATTTTGTATCCTGCAACTTGACTATATTTGTGGGTTGTTTTATTTCCTCCTTGCAGTTGATTTCTAATTTCAAGGCATCATAGTCACAGAATATCCTTGCTATAATTTCAATCTTCTTGAATTTGTTGATGCTAGTTTTATGACCCAACATATGATCTATCTTTAAGAATGTTCCATGTGCACTGGAGAAGAATGTATAATCTGATGTTCTAGCATGAAAATTTCTGTAAATGTCTATTATGTCCATTTGGTCCAGTGTTTCATTTAAGGCCAATATTTCTTTATTGATTTTCTGTTTGGTTGATCTGTCTAGAGTTGTCAATGGAGTATTAAAGTCCCCAACTATGATTGTGTTTTGATCTGTATCTCACTTTTGTTCTGTGAGTAGTTGTTTTATATATTTTGGTGCTCCTGGTTGGGAGCATATATATTAAAAAGTTATGTTTTCTTGATGTAGTATTCCCTTTATCATTATAAAGTGTCCATCTTTGTCTCTTGATATTTTGAAATCTATTTTGTCATTTATAAGTATGGCTATGGCTACCCCTGTTTTTCTATGATTGTTATTTGCTTGGAGAATCATTTTCCACCCTTTTACTTGAATCTACCTTTGTCTTTGCTGTTTAGATGTGCCTCTTATAGGCAGCATATGATTGGGTTTTGTTTTTTTGATCCACTCTACTACTCTGTGCCTCTTTATTGGTGAATTCAGACCATTTACATTTAGGGTAATTATTTATGTGTAAGGTTTTCCTATAGCCATTTTATCTTTTGTTTCCTGGTAGCTCTTGCCTCCATTGGTTCTTTTCTTTATGTTTCTGTCTGTTTTTGTTTGGTGGTATTCCATACATCTTCCCTCTGTTACCTCTTTTTCAAAGCTGTATGTTCTGGTTTGAGGATTTTTATGTGTGGTTACCATTAGGTTTTTTTAAAAAAAAATGCAGCTGCATATATTCTGTAGTTCGTTTTTTCTTTTGAGTACATCTAATCTTCATCTTCCTTTGCCAGTTCAGACCTTTCCTCCCTCCCCTTTTACGTTTTCATATCACAGTTATCCCTGTTTATGCTTTAAGCTTTTTGGTAATCTTAATCATAGTGTTGTGACCTTATGTTCTTTGTTTCAGGTAGAATAACTCTCTTGAGTATTTCCTGCAATAGAGGTTTTCTGGTGATAAAATTCCTCAACTTCTGATGTCTGGGAATGTCTTTATTTCTCCTTCATATTTAAAGGATAATTTTGAAGTAGATATTATTGAAGGTTAGTAATTTCTCTCTTTCAGACATATGAATATTTGGTTCCACTCTCTTCTGGCTTGTAGAGTTCCTGCTGAGAAGTCAGGTGAAATTGTGATGAGTTTTCCTTTGTAGATCATTTCTTTCTTTTCCCTGGCTGCTTTGAGAATTTCTTCTTTGTCATTAATTTTTGACAGCCTCAATGCTAGTACCTTTGAGAGGGCCCCTTGGATTAAGGTAACTAGGTGTTCTGTTTGCTTCTTTGATTTGAGGATTTAGTTCTTTCCATAGGTTTGGGAAGTTCTCATCCACTATTTATTTGAATAAACTCTCTGTTCCCTGCTCCCTTTCTTGCTCCTCTGGAATGCCTATAATTCTAACTTTTTTGTGTGTGTGTGATAGTCAGATAGTTCTTATAGAGCACTCTCATTTTTCTTTAAACTTAGGTCTTTCTCTTCTGCCCTCTCTGTCATTTCTTGGTTCCTGTCTTCAATATCACTAATTCTTTCCTCTATCTGGTTGGTTCTGTTTCTATGCTCATTGGTTCATGCTTAATCTCCTTAATTGCATGCCTCATTTCCAAGATTTCTGGTTTTTTCTTTCAGTCTCCTTACTAAAGTACTCACTTTGTTCACTGATTTATTTTCTGAGTGCACTGAATTGCCTGTCAGTATTTTCTCCCACCTCATTGAGTTTTTTGAGAACTGTAATCTTGAAATCTCTGTCATTAATATCACACATTTCCATGTGTTACAGCTTTTGCTTTCTGGAGATTTTTCATATTCTTTCTTGTCATTATTGTTACTGTGGTTCTTCCATGGTATTTGCTATCTTCCTTTGCTTACGCATTTATCTCAGAGGTCTTTCTACTATTTTCCAGAAATGGGCACTGAATCACAAGATTTTTTTTACCACTGTGGTCTCCCAGGCTTGAACTTCTGTAAGACAGTATGTGATGGTTACTCCTGACCTCTGTAGGCTCCCACCCCAGACACCCCTGGGGATGAGTAACAGAGTCACACAGGGAAACAGCCATTCTACTGCAACAGCTCTTGGTTTATAGATAATATGCTCCTGGACCGGTACAAGGGCAACAGGAGGTTCTGTGGTTCAGTTTCTTTATCTGAAACACTACCATCTGGCCAACAGTGGAGAGCTTCATGGGAGAACCCAGTGCTCTGTTGATTCAGACAGTGTTAACTCTCTTGCTGCTTGCTTGCCCTGCTGGACTGCTTCCTCAACCCCCCACCCCTACCCCCCTGAAGTTCTTTGTTCCTTCTGGCCAAAGGATGCGCCTGCCACTGTTGGCTTTGTCCCCTCTCCTGGTCAGTGGAGCCAGGAGCATCTGACTGCAGAGCTGTGTCTGTGAGCCATCTGTACTTTCCTCCCTTTTTGTCTCCTCATTTATTCCCAGTTGCCCACCTTTAGATGTTTGTTTGTTTGTTGGTGTAGTTTTGGATTTGTTTGTTGTTGTTGTTAATCCTCACCTGAGGATATTTTTCCCATTAATTTTTTTTTTCCACCAATGACAATTTATTGAATAAATGCATACATGAATGATAGAATTTTATTATTCTTTATTGATTAAAGTATTACATATGTCTTTTCCCCCCTCCCCATTAACCTCTCCCTGGCCACTCTCACCCCTCAGCACATGCCCTCACCCCCCTAGTGTCGTGTTCATTGATTATGCTTATATGTATGCATACAAATCCTTTGATTGATCTCTTACCCCCACCCCATCCCCGACCTTCCCTCTGAGGTTTGATGGTCTGTTCGATGCTTCTCTGTCTCTGGATCTATTTTTGTTCAACAGTTTATGTTGTTAATTATACTCCACATATGAGTGAGATCATGTGATATTTATCTTTCTCCAACTGGCTTATTTCTCTTAGCATAATGCTCTCCAGTTCCAACCATGCTGTTGAGAATGGTAAGAATCCCTTTCTTTTTACAGCAGCATAGTATTCCATTGTGTAGATGTACCACAGTTTTCTAATCCACTAATCTGCTGATTGACACTTAGGCTGTTTCCAAATCTTAGCCATTGTAAATTGTGCTGCTATGAACATAGGGGTGCATATATCCTTTCTGATTGGTGTTTCTGATTTCTTGGGATATATTCCTAGAAGTGGGATCACTGGGTCAAATGGGAGTTCCATTTTTAATTTTTTGAGGAAACTCCATACTGTCTTCCACAGTGGCTGCACCAGTCTGCATTCCCACCAGCAGTGCAGGAGGGTTCCTTTTTCTCCACATCCTCGCCAGCACTTGTCATTTGTTGATTTGTTGATGATAGCCATTCTGACAGGTGTGAGATGGTACCTCATTGTCGTTTTGATTTGCATCTCAGATGATTAGTGACTTTGAGCATGTTTTCATATATCTCTTGGCCTTCTGTATGTCCTCTTTCAAAAAGTGTATGTAGGTCCTTTGCCCATTTTTTTATTGGATTGTTTATCTTCCTTTTGTTAAGTTGTATGAGTTCCCTGTCAATTTTGGAGATTAAACTCTTATTGGAGATAACATTGGCAAATATGTTCTCCTGTGCAGTGGACTCCACCTTTAAATGTTTCAATGCATGAGTCTCTCAGGCATACGTCTGTGTTGAGCAGGGTTTTGTTGTTGTTGTTGTTCTTGAATTATAGTTGGTTAACTTGTTGAAAATTTCAGGGTGAGAGTACAGGGTGTGCTCTCATGCTGCCATTCCTCTGACCATTGAGTGATTCCAAACTTAATCATCTTTCCATGTATTTACCTTTTTTTTTTTAGAATTGAGGAAAAATGGGTGAGACTAACTCCAAGTGGGTGGACTTTTAGAATTCTGAATTGTGGAGTTGTAAGAAACCTTAGGGTTTACTTAACCAAAACTCCCTTAGAAAGATGAAAATAAAAATAATTGCTACCTGTGCTCAGACTGGTAGTAGAGAGCCCAGTCTCAAAATAAAGCTTCGGGGATCTGGTTTAGTGTTCTTATTGCACTGTCTCTCCTGCTCCCAGTTCACAGCACATGGCCATACATGCTATGTATGTGTTTATTATTTATTTTTATTCTTTTTTATTTATTCTTTATTGTTATTTTACTTCTCAGTTGGTTATCCTCTAGAAAGATAAGATGACATTTTCCAATAGAAAAGAAGACCTAAATCCTTCTTATGTTATACACTGAGAATGCTGTAAACTTAGTTTGTTGTTGTTGTTGTTGGGATAAGAACCATTTCCTATTTTGGCTTAAAAAAAAAAAAGATGGGTCAGAGTTTTTAATAAATTATATACTTTATTCCTGCCCCCTTTTCCTGCATCTTTTTTCAGTTTTTTAACTTTTATTCTGCTGAGGTTTACAATATTTTTACATAAATTGTACAGTCTGCCAGATATAGGTCAGAAAATGTTGCAGTTAAAATAAAAAAATACATATATATGGAAAACAGCAATTTGTAGGGTAAACAATCAATGAAATGTTTTTCTCTCTCTCTCTCTCTCTGTGTGTGTGTGTGTGTGTGTGTATGTTTGCACCAACTTGAATTCACTTCAATGCTGGCTGTGACCTTCTTTCCCCAGACAAGTGAGTCAATAAGTTAATTAAGGTGGGAACATTGATTTATTGGAGCAGACATATTTCAACATCAGTTTGGGTTTAGAAAGTGCTGCTGCCCTATACGGTCACCAAACACACTGAGTGTGTTATTAAGCTGGGTCTTGCAGAGATTCTGAGGCAGTAAAAGATGAGATAGTGTTTTATACTATAGGCCAGGGACCCTTGGGGCTGAAGAGTGACTGCAAATTCCTAACATTTTCACAGGCTGAAACAATAGTAGGCACACATCAATATGATGGACTCACAATATACTCAGGCAGCTCTGTCCTCCCAGTTTTCTTGTATTTTTGGAAGTTGCTGATCTGGGCCTTTCTGGTGCTGCTCAGGTAAGTGGGGTGGAGCTACAGCCTGGAAGGGGGCCATTTAGTAAAAGGGTGAGGAAAGGGGAAAAGAGATATCTGCTGAGGTAGAGAGACTAGGACAGAGACAGAAAGGAGTGCCTAAAGCTGAGTTTGGAGCAAGTTCAGGGGAGCTTAGACCAATGCAGGTTCTTTACTCCTGAGAAGTTAAATATATGGTTGAAATAATTTATAATACAAAATTAGGAAATTAAATTATACAAAATGAGATTAAAATAAGCAGTCCTTTGTCTCCTCTCCTTCACACCTCCTGTTTCTATTTCTGATGTCCTTTTGGTATCTGTAACCCTATTTGTAAGTAATATTTGTTTGTTGCTTTTCTTCCCCTTCATAAAATTTAGACATTACCTATTGTCTTCCCAGTTGTAGTTGATATTTAGCTTCCCCCACCCCATGTGCACTCCTCCCATCCCTTTAAAGTAAATACATATCTCACAATTAGGGATTAAACCAATAGTCAGTGTTTATTTTGACCATGTATGAATAGTGTTTATGGCTGAACCTAGTAATATCTTTTTATAGTACAGGCAGTCCTTGGGTTACATTGGACTCGACATAAGTCGTTTCGTGGTTACATCACCATCTCCCATTTATAAAAGAAAAAAAATGCCATCATTTCGACATATGTACATATGTGCTTTATGTTTTTTATTATTTATTTGCCACATGTAAAGGTTGGGAATTGTTATATTTTAATTTTTTTTTTACTGTTTCACTTCATTACTGCTGTGTATGTGCTTCATTTGAGTGACATAGTTGCTTATGTAGGTGGGTTCCGCCTTACGGCTTTACGTCACTCCGTAAGATCGGATTTCTGATGTAACCCAAGGACCTACTGTATTATCTTCTACTTTCTCGGTATTTTCTCACTGAGTTGTTTTCACTGACTGATTTTCTATATACCTACTGGTAATTTTCTTAATAGGTTTATAGTGTCAGTTCATACATTTCCAAATGCTCTGACACAAAATAATCATTTTCTTTATTTCCCTGAAGAGCTCCCTCCTGTGACTCTGTGTCCTCCTGCTCCAATACAAACTAGTGCCTCTTTAAGCCTCACTCTCACTTTCCTTAAAGGAACCTCCCTGTGCCAAAACTTTACCTTACAACTCTTCTTTCCCGGATCCTCTGTTTTCCCTCTTCTAGGTTTATTCTCCTGATTTGGTGGAGCAAATCCTTAATAGCTTCTTGAGAAAAGATACTTGAAAAGTAAACTTTTTGAAATCTTGGGCATTTGATTGATGTGTTGGCTGGATAGAAAATTGCAGAGGAAAATCATTTCCCTCAGAGTTTTGAGGGTGGTTTTCAACAATCTCATAGTTTCCATGTTCATTGCTGAAAAACCCAGTGCTGTTTTGCTTTATTTATTTGTAAGTAGTGAATTGGTTTTCCTTGCTGAAAGTTTTTAGGATCTTTTCCTTATTCTGGTGCTGTAAACTTTCATGATGATCTCACTCATTGTGGACACTATTCATTCATGTGTCAGGCACTGGAGAGGCCCTTTCTGTTGCAGACAATGAATGTGGGAAGGTTTTGTCTGTTTGTTTTATAATTTCCTCATCTCTATTTTCTCTTTTCTTTCTTTCTGGAACTCCCATTAATTGGATATTGGGCATCCTGGATAAATTCCTGAATTTTCTTAACACTTTTCTCCATGTATACTATTTTATAGGTTTGGTCCGTCTCAAATTTATCTTCTAACATTTTGTTTCATTTTTATTTTTGATGTTATTATTTATTCCAAAGAGCTACCTTTTGCTCTCTGATGATTTGCGGGGGGTGGGGGGGCATATTTTACTTGTGTTATGAGGTACAGTCTTACTTTCTGTCTGAGGAAAATAGTTTTTTTATTCTCTCCACATTGTAGTCTTTCCCTGAGTTTAGTGATTTTTTTCTTTTCTCCTTAATTTTTCATGCTAATGACCAGTGATATCAAATGTTCCTATTTAAGAAGGAGACATCCAAAAGCTATTAGATGGACTCTGTTTGAGGAGAAGACTATGAACAGGTGAGTTTCACAGCCCAGTGTCTGGAGAGCAAGCCAGTCTTGTCAGGCGGAGGCCCCTGATTCTGCATCTGGAGAGCTTTCTTCAGTTTGCTTGCTTCTTCATGTCTGGTCTAGAGGATGCAGTGTGGCAGCAAACCCTCTGGGGTCCAGAAGTCAGAGGGAGTCAGTGTCCCCTCTTAGTCCAGTATCCCAGCACTGCTTTTTGCTTGTGTGTTCAAGTAATGCCACTATGTGCCCGTTTCTCCAGACCAAGGAACATGCTCCCCTCTGTGGCCTGGGAGACTTATTCCCGTGGTTGAAAAGGGTGGGAAGGGGTCCTGGGTCTGTTTCAGGCTCATGCCTCACCACATGCCTTCACCAACACCTGGAAGCTCTAATTCCTGAGCTGCTCTGGGTTTTGCTGGGGGTTTTGACTTCCTTCTGCATTTCAATTAGGATTCCACATCCTGTGCATATCAGTCACCACTCCTATACCAGCTTTCTTTTGTCTAAGAAAAAAGTTGACATCTCAATTAGCTATTCTCTCTTCTCCCCTTTTCCATGTCCTTAGAGGTTTACACATTTTTCTTCTCCTCATTTCAGTGGGTTGCTGGAGGGATTGGAGAAAAATTCATATGTTTAATAATATTTGTGAATAGGGCAAGTTACCTAACTTCTCTGGTCCTCAGTTGCCTCATCTATAGGATGGGAATAATAATAGTATCTACATCACAGACTTGTGAGGATTAAATGAGCTATTACTTATCAAATGCTCAGAGCAGTATTAGTCCATGGAAAGTTCTCAGTGTTTGCCATTGTTACTTATTAGCATTATTATTCAATATGCCATATTCAGCTAATTATTTCCTACTTGGCTTTTTGTACCTCTCATACCACATATGACTAAAATACAAACTGTACTTTGAATTAAAACATTGGGTAATGAACTAGAACAGTATAGGAGGTTCCCAATAAATGTTTGCTAACTCTGAATCTGTATTTTTATTTTCTCTTCCAAATAAGACTCCAAGCACCTATGTATAATATCCTCTAGGGACCAATTCAGGACTTATACATACTAGCTGTTTCCAAATGTATATCAAATTGACCAAACTGAATTTGTATTGGCACGTATTTTGGGAAACCGAGATTACGCTACAAAGCTTGACTTGGATATCAAAATATTGAGTTAAATTCAATTTTTTAAACCAAAATTTTAGTGATGCTGTCTCTCAAAATATTTTTAATCCTAACCTGAGGATATGTTTTTGAGTTTTCTTTCCTAGAGAGAGGAAGGGAGGAAAGAGAGAGAGGGAGGGAGAGAGAGAGAAACATTGATTGGTTGTACCCCCTACCCCCACCCCTGCACATGCCCCAACTGGGGATCAAACCTGCAACGTTTTGGTGTACAGGATGATGTTCCAAGCAAATGAGCCACCCAGCCGTGGTCAAAAGCAAAATATTTTGAGGAAATATTTTATTACTTTATTTCCACTCCACGAATGTCATAAAAGAATTTAGCCAGCAAAACGTTCTATGGTGTATGCTGCAGTTCTTCGTTTATGTTTCATGCAATTTTTTAAATGGATTTGTTTCAGTAGTGCTTGCCCATCAGGATGTTGAATTTTCTCTCTCATAGTTGTCAATTTTCCTTAGCAAATTTGAATCTGTGACAGTATTAAGATTCCATTTTTACTTATTCTTAGGAGATAGATACTGTTTCAAATCCCAGCTCAGAGCTTAAGAAGAATGTGACTTTGTGAGTGTTCTGCAGAGTGAGCCATGGAGATACACATCTAGTTTTCAGGACGGGCCACTTGATGCTGCCCAGGGCCAAGATGCAGGCTCTCACAGAAGCTCTTTGATGTTCTATCAGACAACCCAAGGATGTGGATTTTTCTTATTTTTCAATTACAGTTAACTTCCAATATTATATGTTTCAGGTGTATAGCATAGAGGTTAGACTTACAAAGGGATCCCCCCAATAAGTCTAGTACCCACCTGATACTATACATAGTTATGACAATATTATTAACTATATTTTGCATGCAGTACTTTATATCGCCCTGACTATTTTGTAACTGACAATTAGTACTTCTTAATCCCTTCACCTCTTTCACGCAACCCCCCCAATCTCTCCCATCGGCAACCATCAGGTTCCAAAGACATGACCTTGTGGTCTCAAGAGCCCACAAAGGCAAGGAACGTGGGGCTGGGTGCTAACACACACAGAGGTCCCCATAGTGGACTTGGGGGAAGAGTCCTGAGCCCTGGAATGGTCTGTACTCCCTGACTGAATGCCATGTGTGGTACGTCTTTTGTTTCTTCTTTCCAACATATACAAAACATAAACTGAGACAAATTCTCTTTCTACAGTCAATTTCAAATGTTTGAACTACAGTGTACACCTCCCCCCTTTCTGTGACACTGTATTTGAAAGCTATTTCAAATTATTTGAGGACATAGTCCTCTTATCTGACCACTTTTCATGTCAAGTCACACTTAGGGCAACTGATGCTGCATAAGCTCATATTTGGGAGAGAAATAAGATTCTAGAAGCTTAATTCTACAATTTGTTAAAATAGCCCGCACTCAAGCCATTCACTGCCAGCGTTTGAAAATTTTACCAAAATATGTGAGCTTTTCTGCACAGGTGATCTTTTTGTTTCCGGGCTCGCTTCTGCCCGAGAAAACTGTCTGCAGAAATGGCAGGCCACGCTGTCCTAGAAACTCTTGGGACAGACTCTTCACATAGCATATGTGAATCCCTCTTTTTTCCACTGTGAGTATATCTTTTGGCCTGGAGGATATAAAGCCTAACATTATATAATTGAAACATCAGTGGTGAGACCCTTTGATATAGCCAGATCCATTCTGAATCTAATGAAATAACCCAGGCTGATTTTAAATTAAAGGAGCCTATCCTGGCTCATGGAGTCTGTAATTCTCATCTACCCCAAAGTGTAGGCCACTAGGTGTACTTTCTCTCTGAGTTTCTGGGGCCAATCCTGACCTTAGGGCATGGTGTCTATCGTGACAGAGCTGGCAAAGAATGAGGATGCTTGTAAGTTCCTGTATCTCTCCCCAGAGACTTGGTTGCAGACTTTAAGAGAGAGAACTAAAAATCCTGAGCAACAAGGCAAAGTGGAATGCACTCCCAAACCTCTAAATATTCATTTATAGGCCTGCACAGTTGCACAAATACTGGAACTTTTACTCGCCTAAGTTACAGCACTTCCCAAAACTGCATCCATCAGATACTACCAGTGAGGTGGGGGTGGTCCACAGCAGGAAATTGCTGCCCATCATGGAGTCAGCTGGCCAAACCTGGCAGCGCTGGTGTGCTCAGAGGGAAGGCTGGGCTACTGTTACTGCTCAGAGAGAAAGAATAGTTACCTTTTGCAGATGTATGTTTTAAAGGGATCTGAAGGTTGTGACAGACCTAGGTACGAAGCAGAGGCAGCATTCCACAACCCCAATAAAGAATAAAGCCAAATGAACCCTCATTTATTTTCTGAGGTTGCTTTTTTTCCAGATTGGATGTCCTCAAAGTTCTACATTATATTAATATTCTAGGACAATCATTGATTGGTGTGTGGATTTGCACATAGTTTCTTATGACCTAAACAACTTGAATGTTCCATGTTAAGTACAAACTACTAAAAAATAAGGGAGAGGCCCCCCAACAATATATGTCTAATGAAGATTATTTATTGCATTTCAGATTGAAATTAATATCTATGCAATCAATTTGTAGGCTGTAATATTTTAGAATCCCTTTAAATGTAAGCAATTTCCCACTCTCTAGAATGCCTAGAGTTTCTTCTTATTTACCATAATAGAGGCCTGATGTGCAAAATTCATGCAAGAGCAGGCCTTCCTTCCCCCAGCTGCTGGCACCAGCTTCCCTCTGGCCACAGGCAGGCACCCAGGACCTGGGCTTCCCTCGCAGGCCCGGCTTGGTTAGGTCCAATTAGCATATTACTCTTTTATTATTTTAGATATTTAAGAAGTACTTCATTCTTCATGTTTCAAATAATCATTGACGGTTATGAGAAAGACATTCTCCAGATTCCAACCAATGAGGAATTTACTCTGTAACTCAAGGAAGGTCAAGAAACAACATCTTCCTTCCTCTGAAGAGATTGTTTACGCCAATACATCCAAAGATCACCTAGCAATTCCTTGGGTGCTCCAAGCACTAGGAGCATGTGTTCATATCCTTAATATTCCTAGTCAATGTGACACTTGAATTAAGCTAATTTATTCAGTGCAAACATGACCTTGAATTATAGAGGAATATTTTAATATTGTGCTAAGGAACTTTACCTATGGGAAGAATTTTAATTAGAGTCTGATAAGAAAAGTCACTTAAATTGCCTCATTGATTTGTCGCTGTTCAGAAAATAATTGGCACTGTTTGGAAGGCTCATGGAAATTTCACATTAAAGAATCATTTGGACAAATGGATAACAGGTACACTTTGGATTGGGAGTGAGGTTTGAAGTTCCCACTTCTCTTGCTCATCCATGAATGAAATTAAATAATGCACAGTGTCTTGTGTGGTTTTTTGTTGTTGTTTTTTTTTTTAAAAAAAGACCCTCTACGTGAAACCATATATTTGGTAGAAATCTAAGTTCTTCCTGTTTTATTTTGTTTTCTCTCCATCATCTTCAGGGCATTTGCATGCAGTAAACTATTAAAAAGTAATTCAAGTATATCACTTATTTTCAGCCTATCTAGTCATTCAAAAGTATTTCCTTCGGGTCTACCAGGTGCTTTAGTGGGATTTGGGTTTGGAGCTGAGTAGCTCACATAACACATCCCTGGTGCCAGAAGCTTTCAGCCTTTGGGGAGAGATGGACATGGAAGCAAGAATTACAGTGTAGTGCCAAGATTGTCATAACAGGCAGGCCAGATGGCTGTGGCCATCTCAACACATCCCAGATGAGGTAGTGTACCCACAGTTATTTCAAGTATCCCACTTATTGTGGGGTTTTTCAATAATTATTTTTAAAAAGCTAAACTTATTATAGAGTATAATGTAAATCTTAAATAAAAAAAAAAAACAGAGAAATGCATCATAAAAGCAGATGTCTCCTTATTCCAACCATTCTTTTTAAAAAACAAAAAACAAATTTTTATTTTTTCTCCCTTCATTATTTTTTCCCATCACCATTTATCCCCCATATGCCCTCTTCCACCTCCACCCATTCCCCTCCCTGCCCCTGGCAGTCACCACACTGTTGCCCATGTCCATGAGTTCTCTCTCTCTCTCTCTCTCTCCTTTTCTCAATCCATTCTCTCTCTCGCTCTCGCTCTCGCTCTCTCTCTCTCTCTCTCTCTCTCGCTCTCTCTCTCTCTCTCTCTCTCTCTCTCTCTCTCTCTCTCTCTCTCTCCTTTTCTCAATCCATTCCTTCTTAATACTCTTTATAGTTCTCACAGATATTTTCTTTCACTTCCAGCCTGGGGGCAGGGGAAGTTGGGTAGAAAAACTCTTCAAAGGGCCTCATAATACTATAAAGTCTCTCCTTCACTGCTTTTGTTATTGAGATAGTTTTACATTGGTCTGTGAGATTGTTTGATTAATGTCTAACCCTCACACTACATTATAAATTACATCAGGGCAGGGACCCAGTCTCTTTTTAATTCACTTAGATACTTAATAGTTGTTAGATGTGGGTAGGTGGATGGATGAGTATATGAAACAGGGATATTAGGTAGGACTCTATTTTAGAAATGATGGTGATCTGGACTAGGGAAGTGACATTGGGACTGCAGGAAAGTGGATGGATTTAAGAGATAGGAAAGTAATGCAGAACTTGGTTATTGATTAAATGTATAGAGCGAAGGAGAAAAAGGCGACAAGGACGACATCCAGATACCTGCTCTGAGTAATTGGTAGGACAGTAGTGCTGTCCTTGAGACAGACTGGCAAATTACTGCCAGTGCACTAAACCCACTTGCAGATGTAATCAAAGAATAACTGTCAGTAACTGGTGAGAAATGAAAGGAAATGAGAGAGGTACTAAACATGTAGGATCAGATATGTTCTGAAGTGTCTTAGGAGAATTACTAAGAAACGCGGCATCTTGACTTAGTGAAACATTTCATAAATCCATTTGTGTTAATTTCCTGGGGCTGCCATAACAAGTACCCACAAGTTTAATGGCTTTAAAACAACAGAAATGTATTCTTCTACAGTTTTAGAGCTAGAAGTATGAAATCAAGGGCCATGCTCCTCCGAAGGCTCTGGGGAAGAATCCTTCCTTGCCTCTTCCAACTCTGGTGACTCCTGGGGTTCCTTGGCTTGTGGCTGCATAAGGTCAATCTCTGCCTGCATTCTCTTGCATTCTCCTCTAAGTGTCTTCTTATAAAGATGCCAGTCATCAGGTTTAGGGCCCACTATACTACAATGTGACCTCATCATAATTAACATACTACATCTGCAAAGACCCTATTTCCAAATAAGGTCACATTCAGAGGTTCTGGATGGACATAAATTTGGGGAGGGTGACACTTTTGAGTCTACTACACCATTCAACATATTCCTGTGAACAAGATGGAAAAATGTAAATTGAATGAAAGCTTTTAAGAAATTATTGACTGATGGATATTTGTGTTGATTGTTTTTTAGTGATATTTTGAAGAGCCCTTGAATCACTAGGCTATATTATTTTCACCTATGAATTTGATGTGAATAAAAGAATGTGAGTGTGGTAGAATATAAGAAAGCCTCTTTTAAAGCTTCTGCTTAGCCATTTATTGGTTATATGACTTGGACAAGACGTATCCACATTTCAGACTAGGTAACTATAAGCCTAAGTTACTATCGGTTCACATATCTAGAGATTCTAAATTAAATGTAGCAAATATTCTTTTAGCTACATAGCTGAATTCATAAAGAGAAGAGATTGCAAGGGGCTAAAAATAAAGAGGAAAGTGCAAAGAGGTTAAGGATGTGAGCCCAGAAGCTCACTGGGCATATGGCTGGCTGGGGACTAGGTAAAGAAAATGTCAGTCTTGGAAGTTGGAAGGCTTGGAGACAAGATGAGGCTTTCAGGTTGTAATATTGTGATTTTGGACTTCAACCCCCTGCTCCTGGGGTAGGGCTCCTAAACCCTTGAAATGTACTAAGTGATGAGATCTAGTAAGGTGTCTTTTGTTATGTTAATGAGGTGCTCTGGATGGTGTAGTTGGTTGAACATCTTCCTGTGCATCAAAGGATCACAGGTTCGGTTCCTGGTAGGGGTACATGCCCAGATTGCAGGGCTCAATCCCTGGCTAGGGTGTGTGCCTGGGGCAGCCAATTGATCTCTCTCTCTCCCCTCCTCCCCACCACCCCCATTCCTTTCTCTCTGAAATAAATAGAACTAAAAATATATATATGTACATATACATAAATATATATATATATTATATATATTTAAAAATGAGGTGACTTTTGGATTGCACCTAAGAATGGGGGCTGCTTGCCAGGAGAATCAATCATGAGATTAGAGATTTGGAACTTTCAATCACAACTCCCTGACCTCTCAGGAAGAGGGGTTGGAGGTTGAATCAGTCACTAATGGTCAGTGGTTTAATCAATCATGTCTATGTAATGAAGCCTCCATAAAAATCCAAAAGGGCAGGGTTCAGAGAGCTTCCAGGTTGGTGGGCACATGGAGGTGCTGGGAGAGTGGTGCACCAGGACAAAGCATGGAAGCTGCACCTGTCCCCATACCTTGCCCTAAGCATCTCTTCCATCTGACTGTACCTCAGCTGTATTCTTTTATAATAAACTGGTGATCTAGGAAGTAAAATATTTCTGTGAATCACTCTGAACAAATTAATCAAGCCCAAAAAGGGGGCCCTTGGAATCTCTACTCTATGGCTGGTCAGAAGTACAGGTGGCAACCGGGCTTGACACTGGTGTCTGAAGTAGAGTGGGGCAGGGGAGACGTCCTGTGGGACTGGGCCCTCAACCTGTGTAATCTGATGCCATCTCTGGGTAGATAGTGTCTTAATGGAGTTGAATTGTAGGACACCCAGTTAGTTTATGGAGAATTGCTTGGTTGTGTGGAGAACCCCATCCCCGCCCACCCACATACATCTTAAACTTGTGAGAATTGTTTTATAGGCATATAGGGCAGGGTGTTGAAGCTCAGACCCTTTCCCCAGATACATCTCAGGCCAATAAAGCCAATAAGAAAATCTCCCAATGAGGAAGCTAGTCTCTGACTGGATTCTGGGTAGGAAAGTGTCTTCCTGAGAATGCATAATAATGACCCTGAATCTTTGTGTGTGTGAAGGGGGTCTGAGAAATTGATATGGAATTGATCAGCAATTCCCCCTTAGGTACCTACAAGGAGTAATGTTAAAATTATTTTGGAGAGATACTGTTTCAATGCATGCTCTAAAAAAGACCCTGAGATAAAATCTAAAAAATATATTTAAGTCTTTATAAGGAAAAGTATAGAGTTCCTGAAGGAGATAAAAATAAACTACATTACATTTACAGGTAGATCATATTCTTGGGTAGAAAGACAGTATTATGACTCCAATTATTATCTCTAAAGTTAAATTGAAACATAAAATGCAATTCCAATAAAAGTACACAAAAGGATTAATTTCTTTGATAACTAAGTGAGTAGCTATAAGGAAGAACACATATGAAGATCACTTAGGACAAATGTAACAAGTCTTGATAACATCATTTAGTCAGTAAGTGTGATTTTAGGGGAAAAAAAGATATATAGATGACTTTATATCTATCTACCATATGTGAAAACTTGGTTTATAAGGTAGGTTACATAAAACTCAGTGGGAAGATAATTAGATAATTCAATAAATGGCCCCAGAATTACTGGAAAAGAAGTAAGTAAACTGGAGATAAATAAAATTCAATCTCTTCTTCTTGTCCTATGTACAAATGACTTCCAGCTATACAAATGACATTACTGAGAAAAACCAAGCCTGAATATAGAACATACTGAGCACAACGCACACAAGGAATCATTTTTTAACAAACAAAACATTCAAAATTTGATAAATTTGGTTGCATTAAAGTTTAAATATTCTATGAGACTGAGACTTATAGACAAAGCCGAAGATAAACCACAAACTTGGAGAAGATATATAACCCAAGAATTTATATTGAGAATATAGATGCACTATGTGTGAAATTTTTTAAAAGATGAAATGAAGAATCAAAAAGGAATTGGAAAAAGGGATAGAAAATTCTGGAAGAGGTAAAAACAATGTGTGATAAATATAAAAGTTGTTCAACTTCATTAATAATCAGGGAAGACAAAGCAATGTCAGGTTACTCCAATAGACAAATATTAAAGGCTACAAATATCAAGTGCTGCCAAGGACAGGATAAATGGCAGCCTAAATAAGATAGGCTGGTGGGAGCATAAATATGATAACCACTGTGCAGAGAGATTTGGTAATGAGTTAATAAACATGCATAACCTTCCACAAAGGCTTTCCTCTAGGGCTGCATTTAGGATGGAAGCATTTGCACTTGTGTACACAGGTACCTGTATGAGAATATTCACTGCAGCATCATTTGTAAAGAGAAAATATTGGAAACAATTAAGTGTCCATTAACAGAAAATGGGAAGACAAATTAAGGTATTGCATGAGGTATAATATTAAAAATTTAAATAAATATACCAGAGTTATGCATATTAACATAGCTATATATGTGTGGAAGTCATTCTACACTGTCCATTAGCAAGCATACGTAGTAAGTTTATGTAAACACTAGAGGCCTGGTACATGAAATTAGTGCTCAGGTAGGGTCCCTAGGCCTGGCTGGTGATCAGGGCTGATCAGCTTCCCACCTCCCAACCTTCCCACCTCCCTGCCTCCCTGCCTCCTCCTTCCCTTGCTCCCTCAGTGCCCCACCACCACTGGTTGCCAGCCATTTTCCGGGCCACTGCCTGGTTATCAGCGCATGTCATAGCGAGCAATCAAACTCCCATTCTCCTGGTTGAAGTCCCGAGGGGACACTTTGCATATTAGTCTTTTTATATATAGATCTCTGGCAATAATAAAACCTAAATTCAGAATATTAACTCTGGGATAGGCAGGAAGAATGGATTTAGAGGGTCTTAACCAAAGGCTATTTTTTTGTTTGTTTGTTTGTTTTTAATGTAAATATCTCAAAGCTATCAACTATGTATAATACAAAATATAAGTTTTTGGTAAAGAAATATTTTATAAAATGGTAAAATTATGAAATGTTTCAAGGTAAAATTTTAAGTTTAAAAAAATTCCTTGTGTTTTATTAAATGACTAAAACAATGAGTAATACAGGTTTTAAGTGTAGCTAGGACTTTACTATGGTTGAGATGAGGAGAGAATCCCAGTGAGAATTTGGACGAGGGCAAAAGCACAGAGGCAGTGATGTGTAGGGTGTGTTGAGAAGTCAGGGGAAAAAACCCAGCTCTGAGAGGGCCAGTGTGACGCCTTGGGGAATATGAGGCCTGTGCAGTCGGAGAGAGGGCTTGGTTGTAGGCTCTGCTCTGCTGTCTACCTCACAGGTTGTTTGGAATTTAATCAGGAGCCCAGGAGATGTGTGGGCACAGCACTTGTCTCCTGGTACTCCCTCCATGTCACTGTGGTGGCCGTGGGAAGGTACAGGGAGTATTGGGGAAGGGGCCAAAGCAGCTTGGCACAGAGACCCACGGGCCTCGAATGTCTTCAGACTTTACCCTGAAGACAGTGAAAAGCCCTTGGTGATATTTTAGTAAGAATATGCGTTAAGGCTGCTGTGGAACTGCAGGTGCTCTGGGTGGGGTAGATGCGAGAGCTTCCCCAAGGGGGCCAGACAGTGCTTGATGGCAAAAGGGAGGGAGGGGAGGCTCACAGATGACATTGGAGTTTCAGAACTGAGTGAGTTAAAGGGGAAGGTGCTATTAGTATAAATAGAAAAGGAAGCATGCAAAGTTGTTTTGGAGATACAATCAGTTTTACAAAAGCTTTAAAAATAGCATCATTGGTCCAAATCACTCCCATGGTGCTCCCCCTCTCCCCCCTGCCAACGACCTCAATCCAGCAAGCAAAACTGTAGGAATTTTCAGTAAAGCTTTGTGAGCACTCATCCCATCTTTCCATGTTAGGCAGCATGGCCCCAGGAGCATATAATGTGTGTCCGAAATCCCTGGGTTTAAATCCTGGCTCTGCTAATATACCACTAGTCTCAGTTTGCTCATCTGTTGAACAGGGATAATAATACCTACTAGGGTTCTTGTAAAGACAAAGTGCAGTTCGTTCCAAGTCCATGACCGTACTTGCAAATGTGCGCTGGGCCTTTAATTAGAGAGGAGGATAAATTGTTGCCAAGAACTCTAACATGAACGGGCCGCCAGTTGATTGCAGGTTTACAGAAAAATGATGAAAAATTCTGGCTTAGTCAGTAATGAAGAGGTTCAAAACAGTAATTCTTCTTTCACACAGAGTAGTAATTTAGCTGAGTAAGTTAAAGCGCTGGTGAATAATTAATTGCAAAATACGCATTACGATGTGCATAATTTAGTCAAATAAAAGCTCATAAAAAGTCAACTTCAAAATGAGATGTATTAATTCAAGCTGGAGGCATAGAATATCAGTTGGGATATCCCTTGAAACTAAAAAGCAGATTCAGGGAAATTTCCAATTATTTATTTGAGGAGAAGCAGTTTTGTGTACATGTCAACGCATATATCCTATATAATCAAATACTATTACATATTTTATTAGTACACACACCATAGGTCCAAAATTTTATATATAGTATGGACTTTATGGTCAGTGTAGATAACATTTTGGTAAATATTATATGTGATAATAAAAATATACATGTACCTAAAGTAGGCACCATAAACATTGCATTACCATATGAAATACAAAACTTAGTGGACTTATGCACAGCCTATATAGTATGTAGGCTGTATATCTATATAGTTACTATGCATCTACAATGTCTACCTTGCATACAACAGCCAATGAGAAAATATACGTAAAAGCATTTTGACACCTTAAGACACTAAAACTATCTTGCCTTGGTGTATATTATATGTATGTATACCATATCTGCCAAAAGAGCAAAAATATATTACAAAAGAATTATCTAGTAGGATTTAAAAAAATTTTCCAGTAATAAAGTGATCTTCTCTATGCACAATTGCTAGTTCATCAGGGTTCAAATCTGCCAGTGAACCCATTTATGGGCTGTTTAGATTAAAACCAAATAAAAAAATTTTTAAATATAAACTGAATCCAAACCTTTACCTTTTCTGAAATATCTAAGCAAAAAAAAAAAGCCTCCTCATATTATTAAAATGCATGAGCTAATTGCATGTTGTAATAAAATGCTGAGTATACCAAGGTCACTTTCAGGGAGGGGTGCTTCATTTCACCTCCACCTGAGTTCTGCTGCCTGGGTTCTGGGTCCACTGTAGACCCAGCCTGGCTTTCTGATGGGCCAAGATTTCATGGCACGGTAGGGTTTTGGTGTTCCCCTGCCACTCACGAAGAAGCCATTGCAGCCCTGCACTGTACATGGAGAGGTCGCCGAACAACCCAGCTATGGAAGGCTGTGACCAGACTGGCACATGTAGGGTAGTTTCCATCTCGTTCCTAGACCTTGGATGGTCACAGGGAGTCAAATGATCTTAGTTCTCATGAGTCGATGGATGGCAAGGGTCTGTGATGGTCAGCAGCACTTCCCTCATTTATGGCCATTGAATGTCCCAATAAACATTGTCTGTTTCAATTTCCCCCCCACTCTCCTCTGGGCACCTGACTGCCTGAATTGTCAGCACTCCAATACATGAAAAACCACACACTTGGGTATGCAACTAACAATTAGTGAGCACCTGCTTTGCAGCAGACATGGTGTTAGACTCTGGAAATACAAAGAATAATACCGTATAGAGATGGTCTTTGAAAAAAACAAACTTGTAGAGCAGGAGTTACTACAGAGCTATTTACAATATGAATGTGACATGTCTAATGCTAATGAATCAAAAGCAGTGGGAGCCTTGGGGAGAGTAGCCACGTTGTTCACCGGGGAGCCCTTCTCAGTGGCCCAGAAGGATGGGTGCCATTTTAATGAGGGAAGAGGAGGAAGAAGTTCCTTGAGGGGCATCGGTGAAGTAACCAGCAGGCTGAGGAGGCTGGACAGCAGCAGACAAGGAGAAATGGGGAAAGATAAGCAGGAATGGGGTACAGAAGACCAACTGAGTCCATGTAATCTTTTGCCTGTGCGTGGTGAGGAGACAAGACAGCCTTTTTGTGAGGGAGGGCACAGAAACAAGGTCAGTTTCCCCGATGCTGTCTCAGGCGGGAGAGCAAGCTGTACTCACCCCAGACTGACGGATGCGCAGGCAGGCCCGCACGCCTCACCGTCTGAGCAGCAGCTCAAACACGTGAAGCTAGAGAAAGGGGCTGCCTGCAACCCTGCCATCTTCTTTAAAGCTGTGGGGTCCTGTAGGGGCTTGGAAAGGAATCACTTTGATGGTAATTAATGCCAACTGGAAAGCGTTACAGTGATATGGAAGATCAGAGAAAACACGTTAAACATAATTTTGAAGATGAGACCGCATGGCAGATGTGAAAGTTGTAAGGGGGAGATAAACCAGTGCCACTGGCTTTAGTACCAATGGCTCTCAGTTATACTGCAGGGGTCCGCTGGTCACTGAGGTTGGTCCTCTCCACTCCGGGGCACTGAGTCAGCAGGGAACACAGCTCAACTGTCCTGGAGGCCCTGGAGAACCTCTGCGTCCAAAGCCCATCACAGAAAGAGACTGAAAGAAGGGTGGTGCTGAAAGCACTCGGCACCCCTCCTGTCTCCCTGATATTGACAACTAGAGGCCCACAGCCACAAGTGCAAAGCGGAGAAGCCCTCATCACGGAGCCAGTGACAACAGCTGCAGGCTGTGGGGGCATACATCGCAGCCAAAGGCGCTGTGCTCTGTCATATTTTCCAAACAATAAAGCCAGAGCATGTACTCTGACAAAGGATGTGTTCCAACCCGTGATTCGTTTTCATGCAAAGACAGCGGGGGGTGGGGGTGGGGAATATTTGCAGTGTGAATTGTCCTAGAAAATCCACAGGGAAATGAATGCCCAGTCTGAGGGCCACACTATTGGAGGACCGGGGATTACCACAGCAGTTTGAGAGGAAGCTGCTCGAAGTTGCAGTCTCATGTTTGAAAGGATAGAGGTGCCTGCTCCAGCAGGACAAGAGAGTGACATTGCCTAAAGAATGCAGTTAATAAATATTTATTAATGAATAAATGAATAAGTAAAGTATTCGCCTCAACAGACTGGTAAGGAAAATAAGCAGGAGGAGGGGGAGGGGCAGCTGATCGTCCTGTCCTTGAGCTCTAGAAAGAAATGCAGACATGCTCCCAGGCTTCCTACTCAAACCGAGGCCCTCAGCAGCTGCAATGGCCTCATCTGGGAACTTGTCAGAAATTCAGAGTCTTGGTCCCATCCCAGACTACGAGTTATAATCTACATGTTAACCCCTTCCCCCAGGTGATCGATCATATGCAAGAACTCTAAGGGCCTGCCTGAGTCACAGTCAACAGAAAGGACAGGTGCATCTGAAGCCAGCCAATCACTGTCTACCAGCTGTGAGGACAGGTAGACAAAATCACAGGTTTCCTGGAAGATACCTACACAGAATAGGGACAGAGAGAAATTATGGCAGGTTGAAAGGGTTGCTCTTAGTCACATATTATGTGAGAGGTCAGGCACAGGAACAGAATAAATGAGAACTGGTGAATGCAAGGGCAGACACAGACCTCAAAGTAATTTGAATTTAAAAATGTCCCCTGGTGCCAAAAGAGAAAGGCACCCTCCCTTTACTTTTAACATTTCTTTAGAAAACCAACGTTGCAAATGCTTCCTCTGTCTGGAATGTGTATGAAACGTTCTGAAAGCTAAACAAGCCTCTGATCACATTTGCCTCCCAAGAATGTCTTTCCAGGGAGCCTACTGGCACCTCTTTGAAATGTGAGCTCCAGGGAGCATAGTGCCTGTTGTCCCCGTCTCTGTGGGAGTTTAGCTTAGGTACCTGGCTCCAAGTTGTCACTAGTTGCTTATCATAAAGTTAAGGTTTTATTTTTCCTTAGAATAAAGAAAATCAAAATGTATGTGATGGATTGTATCCAATTGGCTATATCAAGGGTGTTTCTATCTTTGCAGTCTCTTTAGTGAATTGCCTGTGGTCCTCATTACAGTCAGTTTTAATTTTTAATCACCAATATAATGGCTTCATTCTCTTCTACATTTTTAGAGGGTTATCTGGGGTTGGCAGATTTTTAAAAGATTTTCCCCAACACCAGTCACAGGTGGACATGAGGAGCTGGGTGTCTTTGTCACCAACTTTATACAAATAAAATGACTCCTATCACATTAGTAGGAAAAGGCAGCAGAGTCAAAGTTGGGTTGTCATTAGACTTGTGTTTGAGAGTTTGAGATGTACAGTAGTAGGTGTTCATTTTACATCTTAAAATGGAATTAAAACTTATGTGACAGTGGAGAAGCAGAAATTGTTTTGTAGGCAGAAGGATAACATTCTGAGAGTGTAAATCTCTTAGAACTCTTGGTGGTCAATCTTGTTCTAAGTCACAAATGATGGCAATGTGGGAGGACACTGAGCAGCCTGCCCTCCCCAGCTGAAGAGTCCTTGCCCCTGAGGACCTGGACTGGGAGGCCTCGGGGTCACTGGTTTTGCACAGGGGGATCAGAGCTCAGAGCTGTGTGACAGGCTACACAGCTGATACATCTCCTCCAGATTCCTGCAGTGTTACTTGGTCCAGTGATGTATGTATTCATTCATATTTCCAAACATTGATTAAACATCCTAGGGGACAAGCTTCAGCACCAGGTGCTGAATGCATAAGCTGACTAAAGCAAAGGTCTTGCTTTCAAGGAGTTCACGGTTTATTAAAGAAAGACCCATAAATGATTACAGCAGAAGGTGCTAAGTGTCGTGCCTGGAATTGCACACAAAGTGATAGAAACCCAGAAGACAAGAGAGCCTGGGGCAGGGGCCAGACGTCTTCTGGAACAGTGGCCGGCAAACTCACTAGTCAACAGAGCCAAATATCAACAGTACAACAATTGAAATTTCTTTTGAGAGCCAAATTTTTTAAACTTCAACTTCTAATGCCACTTCTTCAAAATAGACTCGCCCAGGCTGTGGTATTTTGTGGAAGAACCACACTCAAGGGGCCAAAGAGCCACATGTGGCTTGCGAGCTGCAGTTTGCCGACCACGGTTCTGGAAGCTAGGACAGGTGAGCTCAGTCTTGAAGCTGGAAGTCCAGCATCTGTAGTCTTGGCTCTCCCATTATTGCTTCCCTGCATCCTAGCTAATTCCTACAACCTAGATCCTCCAGGTCTTAGCTCATGGAAACTCCTCCAGGAAGCCTTCAGTGGCTCCAGACAGCTGAGATGCATCCTGCTCTTTTGTGCTGTCAAGGGGCCCTATTGTATTCATATTCAGGGTCAGTGTTTATTTCCCTGTTCTCTCGGCCCCACCACACACTGTGAGCTCCATTAGGGTAGTGACTTTGTCATAGTTACCTCTCTATCTCCACTACCTAGCATGGTACCTGGCATACAGGTACTACTTAAGAAATACCTATGAAATAACTGAATGTTAGGTGAAAAGCAGTTATTGTGCTATGTATGAGGGATGGGGGAGGAGTTATTGATATTCAGTGTAAAACTGCATGAACATATGAAGGAAAACACACTTGAAGTATTTTGTGTGTAAGGAATGACAAATAGCTTAGAGTTGCTGGGCCATGCAGTGTAAGGGAGTGAGTGGCAGGAGATAAAATTAGGACATTAAACAGAGACCCTGCTTCAGTCTTATGGAAAATGAAGTTACTGATCTCTGTTTTGCTTTGGCAGAGACTTGAGAATTGCCCATTGAAGTCAACAGCTATCTAATGTAAACATGGTACAGACACTTCTCCCTGCCATGTGACCCATGAGATGTAATATTTACAGTAAAATTCCACAACAAATATAGTAGTCCTACCTGCAGCTCATTGTGAGCATTCCACCGAAAGAGAGTTACCCACCTCAGAGGAGATACTCATGCAAACTAGGTCCAGGAGTTGGGCGCATCATGCAACCACAAAGATCTATATATACCAAGTTGCAGAAGGTCTGACAAGACCCTGCTTGGCCACTAATTGTTTTCAACATAAGCTTGTTGATGGGCTAGGGCCATGGTGGTGCAGGATCAGAAGCCAGCTGTAGCTTAGTGTATATGTATCCGCTCTGACCCAGTTTTGAGGCTGACTATAGTATAATCCTTACTGGGACTAGTACTAGCCTCAGAGATGGTCTTGGGAGGAACGATGGAAGTCAGGCAGCTTGACGGATATGGGTTCTGGATGAAGGGTTAGAGAACCTGAGGTCTCTGCTTTGTCTCAACTGAGTTCTGTGTTCACTAGCAAGTCTTATAACTCTGTTTTTGAAAAGGCAATGAAATCTTGGCTGCTGAAGTCTAAGATAGTAATAATCATAGCATTTTATCACCTATAAAATGCAGTGTTAAAACTGATCAAGCAGCTTTCCAGAAGAGTCCCGGCTCCAGGCGGTTGCTCTGACTCCTCTCTCTGTCTTTGGCTCCTTCTGGGAAGGACAAAATGGCGGCGGAATAGGAGGACGTATCCTGAGCCTTGTCCAGGAGCAAATAGAGGGAGCAGCTGAAACGAGTGGAATCCAGCCCAAATTGGTGAAGGAGGCACAGCTGGTGAGACAGTTTGCAGCTAGGAAGGGCAGGGATCCCCCGGATAAAGGTAAAATCAAAGATCTAGGAAGTAGAATATGCCAAACCTCTGTGTCCAGAAGGTCAGGGAGAAACTACACAGCGCCAAGCCTCGTCCCTGAGGACAAAGCGTCTGACTAAAAAAAAAAAAAAAAAAAAGGGTCAACAGGACTGTGGGAGGTAGTGGATTTTAGACCTTGGAGTCTGGATTTGGGATCTGAGCTCAAAGGCAGCCCTAAAGAGCTGCTGGACCATGCAGTGCCAGTAAGAGAGGAACTCGCAGTGACACAGTCCTTCCTTGCACTGGGGCCTGCGCCTTTCCCCACTGAACCTAGTTCGTGGGACCTTTCAGAGACAGACACTTACCTGTGGCTGAAGTGCTGGAGAAGGGGTGGAGTTGTAGAATCTGGGGAGAGTAGGCAGCGGATGGTCCAGGAGAGGTAGTAGCAAGTCTGGTGCTCAGTCACCAGAAGCCATTTTCCCCTGAGAGATAGCCCCTCCCTCCAGTCTCCAGGCAACCAATATAGCCACACCCAGATTCCACCCTGATTAACACCATGGAATCTGAATATTCCCTGAGGCTATAGGATCTACTCTAAAGAGAAATCTTTAGAAGCTAGGCACCTCAATTATGCGGCTACACTGCCAGGACCCTTCAGAGTGCTTCAGTGTGCCTCACTGGCAAACTTACCGTGGGTGCTCCTGTGAGCCACCTCTAGGAGAAAGTGCCTATCCACCACAGACACAGCAGCAAAAGTTGAGTCTGCCCACCCCACAACTACAGAACTCTGGGCAACACAGTTACCCCTTTCCAAAGTGTAGCCGCCTGAGCCACATCACCCTGACAGATGGTTCCTTGGTGCCACTGTGAGCCCCCACTGGGCACACGTGATTTCAATTAAGGGTGCAAGACAGCAAAAATTGAGACACTCCCCTCCACAGCTGCTGACTTCTAGACACCGCAGTTTTGCCTCTCAAGCTCACATGCCTGCATCAAGAGAACCAAACTAGCTCAAGTAGGGAGCTACACTAGATTACCATGCCCAGGAAAACTGAGAGATTTCACCAGTAGCACCATCACCAAAGCAACCTGGGTAGCAAAGCAATTGGATCAACAATGAAAACATTATAGGAAAACATGGGGAGACAAAAAAGCAGTACCCAAAGGAAAGAAAAAGAGGAATCACCAGAAAGGGCGTTAAATGAAATTGAGGCTAAGCAGCTTAGCAGAGAGAGAATTCAGAGTAATGGTTATAAGGATGTTTAAACGAATGGATGACAAATACACACAACTCAATGATAACTATAAGGAGGTGAATGAAAATGTCACCAATATGAAAAGAAACCAAGAGGAGATGAAGAATGACATAGCTGCAATAAAGAACACATTGGAAGGCTTAAACAATAGACTAGAAGAGGTTGAGGACCGCATCAGCGAATTAGAAGACAAGGTAGGAAAACACACACAAACACAGCAGCAAATGGAAAGAAGACTTAAAAAGCAAGAGGAGAGCCTAAGGGAGCTTTGGGACAACACAAAACAAAACAATATTCGAATAATAGGGATACCAGAAAGAGAGGAAGAGAAGCAAGGAATAGAAAACCTGTTTGAAGAAATAGTGACAGAAAACTTCCCTGATATTGGCAAGAAAAAAAATCTATGCAAGTCCAAGAAGTATATAGAGTCCCAAACAAGTTGAACCCCAAAAGACCGACACCAAGACACATCATAATTAAATTGGCGAGTACCAATGACAAAGTAAGAATCTTAAAGGCTGCCAGAGAGAGACAGAAAGTTACCTACAAGGGATCTCCTATTAGAATATCAACTGATTTCTCAACAGAAACACACCAGGCCAGAAGGGAATGGAATGAAATATACAAAGTGATGCAAAGCAAGGGACTGAATCCAAGAATACTATACCCAGCAAGGTTATCATTCAAAATTGAAGGTGGAATCAGGAGCTTCACAGACAAAAAAGGGCTAAGAGACTTTATCACTACCAAGCCAGCAGTGCAAGAAATGCTAAAGGGACTACTGTAAAAAGAAGAAAGAGAAAGGCAAAAACAAACACAAACACTAAGGGGAAAAATATGACAGCAAACATGTACTTGTCAATAATAACATTAAACGTAAATGGATTAAATGCACCAATCAAAAGACATAGGGTAGCTGAATGGATAAGAAAACATGACCCATATATTTGCTGTCTACAAGAGACCCACCTCAGAGATAAGGATTCACACAGACTGAGAGTGAAGGGATGGAAAAATATTTTTCAGGCAAATGGAAATGAGAAAAAAGCTGGGGTAGCAATACTTATATCTGATAAAATAGACCTCAAAGTAAAGGCCATAACAAGAGATAAGGAAGGCCACTACATAATACTAAAGGGAGCAATTCAACAAGAAGGTATAACTGTGGTAAACATATATGCACCCAACGCAGGAGTACCCAAATACATAAAAAGCTCCTGGAAGATATCAAGGGAGAGATTGACAACAATACAATCAGAGTAGGAGACTTTAATACACCACTAACATCACTGGATAAATCCTCTATACAAAAAAAATCAAAGAAACAGCAATTCTAAATGATGCACTAGATCAGATGGACCTAATTGACATCTTCAGAGCATTTCACCCCAAAGCCTCGGAATATACGTTCCTCCCAAGTGCACATGGGACATTTTCAAAAATAGACCACATATTGGGTCACAAGCAAAGCATCCCTAAATTCAAAAAGATTGAAATCATATCAAGCATTTTCTCAGACCACAGTGGCATAATATTAGAAATAAACTATAATAAAAACATTCCAAAAAAATCAAACACTTGGAAACTGAATAGCATGCTATTAAACAATGATTGGGTGATCAACGAGATCAAAGAAGAAATTAAAAACATCCTGGAGAATAATGACAATAAAAACACAACAATGTGAATGCTATGGGACACAATGAAAGCAGTCCTGAGAGGGAAGTTTATAGCTCTACAGGCCTACCTCAAAAAAAACAAGAAAAAATGGTAATAAATCTTCTAACTCAACAACTCAAAGAATTAGAGCAACAAGAAAAGCCCACAGTGAGCAGAAGGAAGGACATAATCAGAGTAGAAATGAATGACATAGAGACCAAAAAAAAAAAAAAATACAAAGGATCAACAAAACCAAGAGCTGGTTCTTCGAAAGGATAAACAAGATTGACGAACCTCTAGCCAGGCTCCCCAAGAAGCAAAGAGAGAGGACCCAAATAAACAAAATCAGAAATGAAAGAGGTGAAATAACAACAGACCCCACAAAAATACAAAGGATTGTTAAAAAATACTATGAACAACTCTATTCTAACAAACTACACAATCTGGAGGAAATGGACACATTCCTAGAAAAATACAACCTTCCGAAACTCAGGAAGATTCTAAAAATCTCAATAGGATGATAACTATGGAAGAAATTGAAGCAGTCATCAAAAAGCTTCCAGCAAACAAAAGCCCGGGGTCAGACGGCTTCATAGGGGAGTTTTACCAAACATGCAAGGAAGAACTAAAACCTATTCTTCTCAAGCTATTCCAGAAATATCAAGAAGAAGGAACACTTCCGAGCTCCTTCTATGAGGCCAGCATCACCCTAATACCAAAACCAGATAAAGATAACACAAAGAAAGAGAATTACAGGCCAATATCCCTCATGAACATAGATGCAAAAATCCTCGACAAAATTCTAGCAAATCAAATCCAGCAGTACATCAGAAAGATCATACACCATGACCAAGTAGGATTTATCCCAGGGATGCAAGGATGGTACAATATTCACAAATCAATAAACGTGATACATCACATAAACAAATTGAGAGATTAAAAATCACAGTCAGATCAATTGATGCAGAAAAAGCATTTGACAAAATCCATCACCCTTTCTTGATAAAAACTCTCAGCAAGGTGGGAATAGAAGGATCATACCTGAACATAATAAAAGCCATATATGACAAACCCACAGCCAACATCATACTCAGTGGGCAAAAACTAAAACCATTTCCCCTAAGAACAGGAATGAGACAGGGATGCCCACTCTCACCACTCCTGTTCAATATAGAGCTGGAAGTACTAGCCATTGCGATCAGACAAGAAGAAGAAATTAAAGGCATCCAAATTGGAAAAGAAGAAGTAAAACTGTCCTTATTTGCAGATGACATGATACTGTACATAGAAAACCCTAAAGACTCCATAAAAAAATTACTAGACTTAATAAATGAATTCAGTAAGGTAGCAGGATACAAAATTAATGCCAAGAAATCTATAGCATTTCTATACACCAATAATGAACTTACAGAAAGAGAGACTAAAAAAGCAATCCCATTTACCATCGCACCAAAAAAATTAAGATAATTAGGAATAAACTTAACTAAAGAGGTAAAAGACCTATACATGGAAAACTACACGGCACTGAAAAAAGAGATAGAGGAAGACATAAACAGATGGAAGAACATACCATGTTCATGGATTGGTAGAATCAACATCATCAAAATGTCCATACTACCCAAAGCAATCTACAAATTAAATGCACTTCCCATTAAAATACCAATGACATATTTCACAGACCTAGAACGAACTTTCCAAAAATTTATCTGAAATAAAAAAAGAACCTAATAGCTACAACAATCCTGAGAAAGAAGAACAAAGTTGGTGGGGTCTCAATTCCAAATATCAAGCTGTATTACAAAGCCACTCTTCTTAAAACAGCTTTGTACTGGCTCAAGAACAGACATATAGATTAATGGAATAGATTAGAGAACCCAGAAATTGACCCAAATCAATATGCTCAATTAATATTTGACAAAGGAGGCATGGACATTCAATGGAGTCAAGACAGTCTCTTCAACAAATGGTGTTGGGAAAATTGGACAGATACATGCAAAAAAATGAAGCTAGATCACCAACTTATACCATACACAAAAATAAACGCAAAATGGATAAAGGACTTAAACATAAGATGGGAAACCATGAAAATACTAGAGGAATCCACAGGCAGCAAAATCTCAGACATATGCCGAAAGAACTTCTTCACTGATACTACTCCTAGGGCAATGGAAGCTAAAGAGAAAATAAACAAATGGGACTACATCAAAATAAAAAGCTTTTGCGCAGCAAAGAAAACCATCAATAAAACAACAAGAAAGCCCACTGCATGGGAGAACATATTTGCCAATGATATCAATGATAAGGGTTTAATCTCCAACATATACAGAGAACTCTTACAACTCAACAAAAAGAAGATAACCCAATCAAAAAATGGGCAACTGATCTAAATAGACACTTTTTGAAAGAAGACTGAAGGCAAGCCAAGAGACATATGAAAACCTGCTCACAGTCACTAATCATCAGAGAGATGCAAACCAAAACAACAATGAGGTACCATCTCACACCTGTCAGAATGGCTATTATCAACAAATCAACAAACGACAAGTGTTGGCGAGGATGCGGAGAAAAAAGAACTCTTTTGCACTGCTGGTGGGAATGCAGACTGGTGCAGCCACTGTGGGGAACAGTATGGACCGTCCTCAAAAAACTAAAAATGGAACTCCCATTTGACCCAGTGATCCCACTTCTAGGAATATATCCCAAGAAACTAGAAACACAAATTAGAAAGGATATATGCACCCCTATGTTCATAGTAGCACAATTCACCATAGCCAAGATTTGGAAACAGCCTAAATGCCCATCAGCAGATTAGTGGATTAAAAAACTGTGGTATATCTACACAATGGAATACTACGCTGCGATAAAAAAGGAGTTCCTACCATTTGCAACAATATGGATGGAAATGGAGACTATTATGTTAAGTGAAATAAGCCAGTTGGAGAAAGATAAATATCACATGATCTCACTCATTTGTGGAATATAATGAATGGCATAGACTGATGAACAAGAACAGATCCAGAGGCTGAGAAATGGCGATCAGAACATCATACCTCAGGTAAGGTAGGGGAGGGTGGGGGTAAGGTGGAGAGATCAACCAAGGGACTTGTAGGCATGCATATGTACCTAATCAATGGACACAGACAACAAGGGGGCGGGGCATAAGTGGAGAGGGAGGTTCATGGGGGAATAAGGACACATGTAAAAAATAAAAATTTAAAAAAATTAATTAAAAAATTATAAAATAAAAATAAAATACTAAATCTAAACCATACTAGTGGTCACCATAACCTTAAGAGAAGTTGTTTCATGTGACAAAGATTTTTAAATGAAACTCTCTGTAGCCTGAAAATTATTTTGGAAGGAAACAGAGAAGCTTCCTTCAAAAGTCATAAGGATTGTAATTCTAAGTCAATATATTTGGCCTCTTGAAGTAAGGTAAGTAATTTGTGTTTTTGCCTCCCTAACAAAGTTTATATAAAGTTGCAAAAGGAAATTGACAGCCAGTTTGAAATGGAATTGCCAGGGCCTAGAGCAAAGAATATCCTTACATGATATTATTCTACAATGTCATTATAATTTTAGATATTTTACAACAGCATATTGGACAATTATCCCAAACAAACTTACAAACTAATTCTTTGGTTGGCAGTAATTAAAAAAAAAAAGAGGACATGAAAGGATTTAATCCCTTTCAGAAGGAATTAAGGCACTGGGAAGGCACTTGAGCATCCTATATTGGCCCCTCTTGCCTTTTGTGCCAAGAGGGACCCTCTTCTCACAATATAATTGCCCTCAGCTGTTGCCTGAGCTTTCTGTTCATGCTGAGCTTGAAGCCTCGTGGTGGCTGATACCATGGATCTGTCTCTCGCCCAATCGTGTGAGCTGGGCCCTCTCTGGAGAAGAAACCTGAGTTCCCCGAGATATGTGATTAGCACCGGGACCCGCCAGCAGGCCAGGGGTTCCCAAGGCAGGTGCTGGGCATGGAGGCCACAGGGGCATAGGCTACCAAGGAGATAGAACTGAACTTCACATCACCCTGCTTGGCCCAGGAGGATGGCTGGTTAGCCAGAGATGGGTAAGATTTCTCAAGGAAGGAACAACCTAAGACAGGCACAGTCGCAGAGGGGCCATCAGGAGAGAACTTGGGGGGCAACAGAAGTGGAACATAGACCCTCACCCCCCAACATTGCAGGGGCTTGAACCCTCGCTCCTTCTGAGGGAGGTCTCCTGCCCCCATGGCTGCTTCGCGCTTCCCACACCCAGCTCAGATCGGGACCCAGGCAACAGAAAGAGACTTGGCCCACCTCAGATCGGGACCCAGGTAACTTGGCCGACAGTAGCTGCCCTATATCTAAATTCAGCCTAGCATCAGGAATGCTCAGGGCCTACTCAAGAATGCAAATAATCCTTCCCACTAATATTTACAGGGTAAACTAAGATTGTTGGTAGAGTATTAAATTTGACAGTAAAATAGTAATCAAGTTTTCAGATTAATTTAAACAGGCTAATTGAAATAAGTGAATATTCAAGTAAATTTAATTGCACTGGACAAAAAGCTGTTCTTAAAATAATAACTAAAATTTCTATTTGTAGTTCATCTCATGATAAAATTCCTGAACATGCAATGAACCTAAAGCAGTCATATTTTTGGGCAAAAAAAAAAAAAATTTAAATTTAAAGTTATCAAGACTGCATTATAAAATTTATAAAAACCTCCATTAATCAAAACAAAAGGGGGGAATAGTAGTATAATATCATGTAAGGAAAAATATCCTGTAAGTAAATTACATCTAGAAAATTTTTACTTTACAAAATTAATTTTCATTTGTAATGCTAACAGCAAGACACCCATGAAAAACACCCATGGGGTCTAAATAAGACAAAGGAAAATCGTTTGGGCAAAAATAAAAAGGATCCCAAATCAATTATATAGGAAGGATTCCTTTATTAACTTTTGGTCGAGAATATGTTTGTATATCTTCAGAAAACAACTCCAAGACCATGTGGATTCCTGCAACAGAGAGGAATTAACAGGTGTGCTCCAACCACGAAGACAAGAGGAAAAACAGTCCAGAGATGGAAGATGCTGACGATGCCTTGCCACGCAAGCAGTCAGCAGCTGTGCACTGCTGCAGGTTGCCTAGGACCAAATCTGAGAGGGTTGGACCTGCATTGCCACCATGTGCTCACCGTCCAGGTATCATTGCTGACATGTACACATAAGGAACTGTTAGACATTGAAACGGAGACTCAGAACTGTTGGACATTGAAACTGGGACTCAAACATTTTTTGTTTGTTATTATATGTTTATTTCTAGTCTGCAGAGGCAA
This sequence comes from Corynorhinus townsendii, assembly GCA_026230045.1. Classification (NCBI taxonomy): domain Eukaryota; kingdom Metazoa; phylum Chordata; class Mammalia; order Chiroptera; family Vespertilionidae; genus Corynorhinus; species Corynorhinus townsendii. Next base: position 56,414,742 of record JAPDVU010000008.1, on the reverse strand, counting down.
AATTTTTTAAAGGAAAGAAATGAGGGGAAAATAGATACAGAGGCAAAGAAGCATTGAACAGACTGTCAAACTACACTGGGAAGGCGGAAGGCAGGGGAGGATGGGCAAGGGGGGCTGTAAGAGATCAACCAAAGGACTTGTATGCATGCATATGAGCATAACCAATGGATATAAGACACTGGGGGTGGGGGGGGGTGGTGGGCAGGTGAAGGCATGTGCTGGGGGTAGGTCAATGGGGGGAAAAAAAGGAGACATATGTACTACTATTTGTAATACTTCAAACAATAAAAAAAAAAAAACTGATCAAGCAGTCACCATGAACCCAACCAAATGCCAAGGATGGTAGGGGATACAAGGAAGTGAAACTGTCTATTCCTATCCTCAAGGTTCTTTTTGCTTTGACAGGAAAAGCAAAATCAACACACACATAATAGAGAGCAATTAAGCACTGACTTTTAATGCAATCTGAGTTCAGATAAGAAAAAGATCATTGAGAGATGGAAATGCTGTTGAAGGCTGCAAACTAAATGGCACAAAATGAACGTACCCTTTCTTTTTTCTCTCTCCTTTCTTATCCTTCCTATTTCTATTTTTAGGAACAAGAACAAAAAAACACCTCTCTATACTTATACATCATAAAAACTCAGCAAGCTAATATTAGAAGGGATCTGCCTAATTTGCATAATCATTTAGGAAAAACCTATAGCCAGTATCATTTTTATTGGTTAACTTCAAGGTTGTTTGCTCTTGCACTTTATACTCTACCAGGCATCTGAACAATGCAATGAGGCATGAAAAGCTAATAAAAGTCATGAAGTTTGGGAAAAAGAAGTGCAACTGTCTCTTCTTACAGGAAACATGATTGTGTCTACAGGAAGTACTAGGAAACTACAAAGCACCTAATAAACTAATAAGTGGATTCATTGAAGGATACAAGGTCAATATATAAAAATTAATTGCAGTTTTATATACTAGCAGCAAACTTGTAGAAAAGAAAATATAGTAGCTTCAAAGAAGAAACATAAAATGCTTAGGTATACTTTTAATATCTTAGGTATACTGTTTAATATCTATAAACTGAAAAGTGCTAAACTTTGCTAAGAGAATTTAAGAAGATCTAAATAAAAGCTGGATATACTATGTTCAAGAATTGGAAAACTCTTTGTCAATTATTTCAAATTTAAGTTCTAGAATAGGCTAAACTAATCCAGAGTTGAAAAAATTCAGAACACTCTGGAGGGGTAGGAATGTTTGATTGACTAGGAAAAGACAGGGAAATTTCTGAATTTGTAGAAATACTCCATTTATTAATAGAAGTGTGTACATTTGTTAAAACTCATGAAATTTTATATCTAAGATTTTGTGTTCACTCAATGTAAACTTTAAGTAAATAATGTAAATCATATTGAATTTTAGTTACCAGGTTTGCTTTTCCCTGTGGTATGGGGTAGGAATTCTGAAACTACTTTTCATGTATTCTAAGCTTAAACAAATGCATGTATGTATTGAGGAAATGGGAAGCAGGTTTCTCCGTATACGAGCATTCTTCTGTGTGTATTAAATATGCATATATTGCTTGGTTATGTCCATTAAGATGGCCTGAAAGCCATGGCACATCAGCAGCAATGGGCACACCTTGAGTCCAGAATTTGATATATCATCTATATAATAAAAGCCTAAGCGACCATTACAACGGAACAACTGGTCACTATGATGCACACTGACCACCAGGGGGCAGACACTCAATGCAGGAGCTGCCCCCTGGTGGTCAGTGCACTCCCACAGGGGGAGTGCCGCTCACCCAGAAGCTGGGCTCATGGCTGGGGAGCGCAGCTGCCACAGCGGGAGCCTCTCCTGACTCCACGGCAGCACTATTGAGCGGCGGCAGCAGGAACTACAGGCCAGGATGAGCAGGAGCAGCACAGCGCCCAGCTTCGGGGTTCTCCCTGGCTGTCTGCCACTTGGTGCACTGCTACATCCCCCAAGGGGTCTCGGACTGCGAAGAGTGATGTCCAATTGCCAGTTTAGGCCCAATCCCTCTGTAGAGGCAGTCTGTCTGAACAACTCAGTGACTCAGAGAAGCACAGGGAACTCAGGGTGAGTTCCACACTTGAATCACCCACTTGATGGTTTTTGCAGGACAGACCATGGTGGCCCAGCCCATGCACATGCAGCAGCTGAAGCTCAAGCAGCAGGCTGTGCAGCAGCAGAAGGCCATCCAGCCAGAAGCTGGCAGTTGGACATCCCCTAAGGGGTCTCAGACTGTGAGAGGGCGCAGGCTGGACTGTGCCCCCCCCCTCCAGTGCACGAATTTTGTGCACTGGGCCTCCAGTTTTCTAATAAAAGGAACCAGGCTTCTCAGAGAAATGGATAACTCCAGGACTGAGGCAAGAGATTATGAGTTGATCCTGGAACCTCTTATTTCCCAGAAAGTAAGGATTTATTCAAAGAATCATAAGGATATTATAAAGGAACATCAGGGATAAATTGAAGCAACTCCACTGACCAGATCTGGGACAATTTAGGCACCAAAGTAAATAAAAATAACAATGTATTTTAACCCACTGAATAAAATAAAAACCCATGTGTTTATACCATTATAAAACATGAGCAAATAAATGTGAGAAAAGGGATCACTTTTGGGAGAATTGCAATATAGATAGATGGATAAAGGTCTAAAAGTAGAAGATCCGTGTTTGATGGGTATTAAAGATATTTACATACTCTCAGATTATTTTCTCACAAAAGACCTATTAGTTCCAAAGGAAAATGGCTCATTTATATTGGAGAAACCTAGTAGAAATTGCCTAAATCAAATAATAATATTAATTTAATATCACCAGTATTAGGACAGATTGTCATTATGTGCCTCCTATGAGAGACACAGTATCAATTTTCTAGTATCCTGACAAAAATGCATAACATAAACCTTATCATGAGGAAATATAAGATAAACTCAAATTAAGAGGTCTTCTACCAAATAATTGTTCTGCAGTCAAGGTCAAGGAAGATGAAAAGGGGCTGAGAAATGATTGTAGATTAAAAGAGATTACTAAAGAAATGTGACAAAGGAAATGCGTGATTCTGGATTGGATCCTGGACTGGGATAAAAGCTTATAGGATACTCGAGGCCCAATGCACGAAATTCATGCAAGGGTAGGCCTTTGCAGCCTCAGCTGCCTCAGCCCTTGAGGCCCCAGCTAGCTTGCAGCCCCACGGCCCTGCCCGCCCCCCCCCCCCCACACTGGTGGTTCAGAAGGTCATTCTGCTGCCTGGTCTAATTAGCATATTAACTCTTTATTATATGGGATTATGGGGACAGTTGATAAAATTTAAAATAGATTGTGAATTATAAAACATTGTGGCAATAATAAATATTTCCATTTTGGATAACTATATGTGATTAGTAAGAGACTGTCTTTGTTTTTAGGAACTACATACTGATCTTGTTCTTAGAAAATAGCCACATTTAGGGATAAATGAGAAAAATTTCTCCAACTTATTTTTAAATGGTTCATAAAAGAAAAATACACACACACACACACACACACACACACACACACACACACGATAAGATAAATGTGCAAAACATAAACAAATGGTAAACCTGGGCAAAGTATATACAGGATTTCCTTGTACTATTCTTGCAATTTTTCTATAAGTTTGAAATTATATTTTTAAAAATCATCAAAAATGTGGCAGGAAATCTAAAACAAAAGTCAGGATAATTGTTATATGTTGAGGGAGAGGGAAGATGAGGAAATGCTTTTGGGAAAGGGCAAGAGGGGCACATGGAAACTTGTCAGGTGACTGGAATTTTCTTAGTGTGAGTGTTAGGTGCATTATTATTGTTAATATGGAAACTCTCAATATACGTTTTATACCTGTTTATGTAGGTGTGACTCACTTAATAATAGAAAATGAGACACTGCGAGAATAAATAATTATCCAAAATGATACTATTTATGGTGAAGTCAGGGCTAAACCCAAATCTTTGGATTCTCAAGTCCATTTCCCTGCTAGGTGACAATCTTGGAAATGATGATGAGGTTTATATATGCTTGGCCAGAGAACTTTTACATCTTGATCTCAACCAGCCATCCCTCCCTACATATACCTAAAAGGACATGTATACACAGAAAAATGCCCCGATTGACAAAGCAAAACTTTGGTGTTGGCTAGGTTCTTGATCCCTAGACCCAATGCAATCTCTATTGAGCAAGCTGGACCACTTAGAGATGACCAGGCCCTAGAATCACAGCAAGTTGAAAGGCCTTCTCCCTAACTACACCCAAGTCTTGATTTGCGTGTGATCCTAGTGGTGAAAGTTTTCACCAGGCAGCACAGCCAGCAAGCAGAAGAAAAGGTCTATGTATATGCCTAGTCATCTCCTGCTAAGGCCCATATCTTAGTAAAAGCTGCCAATTAGGATCCTAGCCATCAAACAAATAAAAATACTTATCCTTGAGAGCACAGTGGAAAGCGAATTGGAACCTTGTTTTGGCAGACACCATTGTCTGTTCTTATGTAAAAGCTGTCCACAGGGCTAATGAGAACACAGAGGCAGGTACATAACTGAGACCCACCAGTCTTGTGAATATGGGCAACATGACAGATTTGAGCAGCAGTGTTTTGTGTACAAGTCCAATCAAAACATTTCTTTGTCTGCTTTCTTATTATGTGAGTATAAAAAGATATCAACAGCACATTTAAATTTTCCTGTAGAGAAGAAATGTGCAGATCATAACAAATAGGCTTATAACCATATGTTTGTTCTGGGGAAAAAAAAGTGCCAGTATAAGAAATGTTCCATTTTGAAATTCTCAGTACCATGTGGTGGTGGCAGTGGTGGTGGGTTGAAACTTCTGGGGTGGGTTCTTTTGTATTCTTTTCCCCCCTCATCTCTCATATTATATCTTTACATTGTTCAATCTAAAGCTTTTTATACTACCACCTCCTCCCTGCTCCCACCCCCAACCTTGCCCTTTGTATTTAGGTGTGGACTGAAAACACTTTCCAAATAATGTCATATCCCATTATACTTAGAGACAAAGGAAATGGTTGCTTAGCAACAAAGCCCTGGTAAAAATTTTGAGCACTCTTTTCCTTTTCCTTTCCATTTTAGAGCAATACTCAGGAAGCTGTTTGCAAAGAGATCCAGGAACAGGAGAAGAACTCTGTCTGAAACAAGGAAGGGAGGGAGGAGAAAGGGGACGGGAAAGGTTCAAGTTCTTTAATCACAATCTAAGCATCATTCTCAGTGGCAACAGGAATAGAGACTTTGTCATAGGTGTGGTGGAACACATCACTGTTCCAATTCCCTTCTGGGTCCCCAGATGTTTCCAAATCTTTAAGATGGGATTCTAGTCAATCAGCTGAGACTGAAGGACACTCAAGGAAGCCCAGGTACTCTTTGTCAGACTCTCAAAGTGCTCCTGTATGAAGGCTTTAAGCATAGCCTGGGAGTAGCAGCCGTTGAATTTCTTTTGTGTGTTAATAGGCCTCCTTAAAACATCTCTCTGGCCTCTATAGGATAACTATTGTTATTTTTCTATCAGGGACATTTTCCCATATTATTAAATATTTCATGAAAATATGGTTTCTGAAACTTGCTCTGTAAGTATCACATGATTGACGTATATTCATCCATTATTGTGCACTTAGTTTATTCTGAGCAATTTGCTTACATTTAATGTTGTTTCTGTGAGTTTGCTCTTATATTACTCTTTTTTAAAAATATATTTTTATTGATTTCAGAGAGGAAGGGAAAGGGAGAGAGAGAAACATCAATGATGAGAGAGAATCATTGATCGGCTGCCTCCAGCACGGCTCCCACTGGGGATCAAGCCCATAACCTTGGTATGTGCCCTGACCGGAATCGAACTGTGACCACCTGGTTCATAGGTCATAGCTCAACCACTGAGCCAAACAGGTCAGGCTCTTATGTTACTCTTTATATCTCAGAAAATTTCTGACTAATAGTAGAACTGATATATATTTTTAAATATCTTAATTTCTTTTAATTTTGAATTTTTAAAACACTCTCAATATTTATAAACTAATTGTGTCCAGAAAACTTATACCAGTAAATGCATTCTGATTTGATGAAAAATGATATGTTGATGGTATTATTTAGCTATTATTTGGTTACTAGTTAGGTTAAATATATGTTTTCTTGTTTATAGTCTATTTCTTTCTTCCTGAAGTTTCTGATCATGTTACTGCACATTTATTTCCTATTCTAGTGTTGTCTTTTTCAGTCATTTATGAAAGTTATTTATACACACCCACACACAACATTTGCATACACATGTATATGTATCCTTTATACAATGACTACTGAAATTAGGGTAGGAGAAAGAGGAGGGTCTAATGTAAAGGATATACACTTTTGGTCCTATTTGTTGAAAATATTTCTCCCAATTTCTTATTTGCCTTTTAACTAATGAGGTTTTTAAAAATATTTTACTTTATGGGGTTTATTTTTTACTTTATGGGTTTTATTTTAGATGTACAGTTTTATGTGTTTCTGTAGCAGTTAAAGAGCCTAGTGATGAAGAACAAAGGCTGTGGTCTGATTCTCTGGGTTTGAATCTTGGCTCTGCCATCTCTATGCTGTGTGATCTTTAACATTTCTCTGCCTTACTTTTCTCCTCTATAAAATGGGCCTGTCAACTGCACCCAGCTCACGGTGGGTGGGTATATATAAAGCACATAGAATGATCCTGGGACTTCCTAAGCACTCTGTAAGTTAAAGTAGCCAGTATCATGTAATAAATACACTAACATATTCCTTTGTGATTTCTACCAGAGCTTTTATGCTCAGAAAATATACATCCACAGGAACACTGTAAAGTGTTCATTTATACCTTGTTTTATTTTCTTCATAATTTATTTATAAATTTATTTGTTCATTTTTTAATGTTTAACTCTTTAATGCACTAAAATTTATTTTGAGTTATGGTGGAAAATTAGCTTGATTTCCCTGCCCAAATGTCAATTAATCCATCTCTTCTCATCGGTTTGTATAATTCAATGTATCATTTACCAAGTTTTTATATACACTTGGATTTGTTTCCAGATTATCTGTTTTATTCTAATCTGTCTTTTGATTTCTATTTAGTGCCATAGTGAAAAATATCAGTATAAGTGTAATATTTACTAGGTTAATTTTGGTCTCCTTATTTTCAAAATCCACATAGCTATTTTTAGCTGTTAAGTAGTCCAGGTGATTAGCTAAACCCTTTTAAAATGTTAAATATATCCCTGGGATATTTAGTAGGACTATACAAATCTATAAAATTGATTTGGGGGAACTGACACATTTAGTTTTTTTCATTTACAAAATCTTTTATATCTCTTAACAGATTTTTATAGTATTTTCACAAAGCTTTCCACACATTTCTTAATATTCCTAGCAGTGGACTTTTTTTTTTTCTTATTGCAAAAATTTTTTCCCCCCTAGCATAACTACACATGGGAGGAAACCAGTTATGGTTATAATTTTCAACTCAACCTGGATTTTTCACCTACAGTGTCTTTTGATGTTATTTTGATAAGTTGCTCAAAATTAGGAACTACTTGCCAAACATCTTTTTAAAATTTGAAATGGGGATACTCTGTATCTAAAACATTATTCTTCCTAATTAATAGAACAAGTTTTTACTGTGTAAGGCTTACTTGCAGAAGTAGAAATGGTTTCTGTTATGGAGCTGACATTGGCGAATTCATTTAATGACAGCTGCGGAAATGATTAGGGATAATGGCTGAGGGACATGATGAGGCTCTTATTTTGGGCCTGACCTCATGTGGTGCCACAATGCTGTGAGGTCAGGCCCGAAATAAGAGCCTCATCCAGGTGAGCTCCAGGAAGTAACATTTGAGCTGAGCTCTGAAAGATGAGTAGGAATTAACTAGCAACCTATGGATGCTCCCAACAGAGGAGGGGGGCAGAATGCAGGCTGTTCAAGGAATTAAGCCAGGGCCTCTGTGGCTGTGACGTAACATGGCAGGTGAGATGGGAGTGACCTTGGATAAGTCATTTGGGGTAGGGTCATAGTATGGTTTTTAAAGCCTTAGGAGGAAAACAAAACTCATCTTGAAAAAATTAAAAACAGAAAAAATTAAAAACAGAACAACTATCCACGTATCTAATACTACATATTTTTTTTATCTTGGAAACCCGGATTATTCCCATGGTTATAAGAACCATAGTCCTTGAGAAAATAGTCCTGTGACAGTTAGCCTTCGTTAGCCACATGCGGCTCTCAAGCCGCGGTTTGCCGCTCTGTTGACTAATGAGTTTGCCAACCAGTGGTCAGCAAACTCATTAGTCAACAGAGCGGCAAACCGCGGCTCGCGAGCCACATGTGGCTCTTTGGCCCCTTGAATGTGGCTCTTCCACAAAATACCATGGCCTGGGCAAGTCTATTTTGAAGAAGTGGTGTTAGAAGAAGTTTAAGTTTAAAAAATTTGGCTCTCAAAAGAAATTTCAATCGTTGTACTGTTGATATCTGGCTCTGTTGACTAACGAGTAATGCTAACCAGGCCAGCATCTGCCAAGAGATGGAAAAGGATAGGAGGCATTACTGACTTACCGTTCTGTTTGCAGCTCTCTTGTTAGCACTGTCACTGTCTGAAGCGAACCTCAACCTGTTTTGTAAAAGTAGTTGTCTGTGGCCTGAGCCGGTTTGGCTCAGTGGATAGAGTGTCAGCCTATGGACTGAAGGGTCCTGGGTTCGATTCTGGTCAAGGGCACATACTTCTGTTGCAGGCTTGATCCCCAGCCCGTTTCAGGAGGCAACCAATTGATATGTCTTTCTCACATAATGTTTCTCTCTGTCTCTTCCACTCTCTCTAAAAATCAATGGAAAAATAGCCTCAGGTGAGAATTAACAAACAAAAATGTAGTGGTCTGTGGAACCATCACACAGTCCCTTCTATGAATTTCAAGGCTGATACAGACCAAAAAGCTATGTCAACACCAACAGAGCCTGAAAGGCATCCCATGCTCTAATTGAGGAAGGAATAATAGCTAGGGTAAGGTTCCTCAATTTTGGCACTTTTGACATTTGGGCTCTCTGTCATGGGTACCGTCCTATGCCTCATAGAGTATGTAGCAGCAGCATCCCTGGTCCTTACCCACTAGGCACCAACAGCAATCTCCCCCGGTTTTGACCACCAAAGGTCATCCAAAGGGCAAAATTGCCCAGCTTAGGAAACACTTGACTTACAGGAATTATAAAATCCTCGTTCTTCTCAGTTAAAATGTTTATACTCAGTGTTGTTTTGCCATGCATTCACTCTCACACTGTGACATTTGACAAATGAGATTCAGAATTATTACTAACTGCTAACTCTCTTATAGTGTACAAAGCAGTGTCTTGTATATGTTTTATTCATTTTTTAGCAGACATTTATTAAATACTTGCTCTGTGTAGGCACTATGCTGGTGGCTAGATCCACAAAGTCAAATGTCAACCTTACAAGGGGCCCAGACTATAGGAGAAGATATAAAATATAAGTGGCTGATAGAAATGTGACAGAAACCTACTGAGAGAAGAAAAGGAAGATGGTTAGAATCCCAGTGTGAGGGGTGGAGCTACAAAAAAAATGATAAGAAGTAGAAGTGAGACTCTGTGCTAAAACCTGAAACCTGGTATTTTTCAGTCTGATGGACTTGGGGAGCGGTAGGGGAGCTATAACACTTATAGCAATATTCTAGGCCATGCATTATGATCGTCTCTATTTTAAGGATGAGAAAACTGAAAGGTTAAACATTTTGTTTGGGACCATTTAGCTAGATAGCAACATAATTAACCTGTCAACTTATTTTCTGGATTTACATTGTTTGCCTTTTCCAGTTGAATACAATGGAATAAGAGAGACTCTGGGAATATTCTCGACAGTCATATCAAAACAAAAAACAACAACAAAACCCTACAATGACAAAAATAATACTCCTTTATATTAGTATATTTCACAAGACATATTCGCAGACATTATCTCTTATGATCCTTTCCCCAGCCCTGTCAGTTAGGCAGTAGGTATGCATTATCATCTCTGCATTATAAGGAGAAAGGAAACACTCAGGAAGTGTGTTTAGGTAGAGTGCTCACAGAGCATATTGCCCTTCTCAGCATGGATATGTATAGTTCTCATAGGGCAATGGAATGGCTCATTGTATTTTAGCACCAGGATACTTCCATCATTTTGCTACTCTTGAAAGCAGTTCAATTTCTGCACTTAGAGTTGAAATTATAGTGTCTCAAAGCTAAATTTAAAAGAGCAATTTACTGCTATCCCCAAGAAGAAACAGAACCAATCAGTGTAATAAAAAACATTTAAGATCATCCTGTGCTTTGTACAGTTGTTCCTGCAGTCATGTGGCTCATAAGGAGCTGCAGACTGCCTGTCATTGTGAAATATTTAGAAAGCAGAACAGTGCCTGATAGGAGGAAGGTATTCAAGCAATGTGTGTTATAAGGATAGATGGATGAAAAAAAAAGTGAATGGGGAAATGAGGAGGGGGATGGAAGGACAGCTGTTTCCAGGAATGAGTGATGTTTCTCAACATCTGGCCTTTCTTGTCTACGCTCCATTTTCTGGTAGGAACCACCTCTCTGTCCCTAGTATCCACGGGGTTTCTAATCCCAGTTTTTATCTGAAAGGACAAGAACAGGTAAATTTCAAAACTATTTCTTAATTTTGTTTCCAGTCATTTTAGCTCAGACCCCTATCAACCCTCATTTCTGTACTGTTAGCTAATGTATCAATTAGTTTATCTTCATTTTTGCCCCCATCCTATCTTGAGCACTGTTTCAACCTGAAATTTAAATATTTTTTTTGTTTGTTTTGTCTTTCAAAACTTTCAATGGCTGAACAATAAAATGTCTTATTCTAACTTACTAGGCCTCCCACGAGGAGGCTCTACCGATTTTATTTCTGCATAAAGCTACTCAAACCTGAATAGTCTATTGATTGTACCCAGAATGTGTTTTACATATCAACTCCACCCTTCAGTCTTCATGGAGAACCTTCTCTTAAGCTGTGTGTTCCATCATGAATATTCAGAAAAAGGCAGAATTGAAAAAAGCAAACTCCTGTCCACAAGGAGCTCAGTTTCCTGGGGAAAGCAGATGAGCATTTTATCAAAGAACGAATGTGTGACAACAGAGTAAGGACAGGATCCTGGAGGAGCTCGGGAAAGGACAACACCTAGACTACATCTAGTGCTTTCTTCTTTGGGTGACTTCTGTATTTATAGCTCAATACTTTCCATATTATAATTTCACATCTACCCTATTTTGTAATTATTCATCAACCTTGAAATCAGAGATACACTATTACTCACCTCTGGCTCCTCAAAAACCAGTTCAGTGCCAGACCACCACACATCAACACAACAGTGAGTGATCACTGGGCACTTATTCTAGCCAGGCTGAGTGTTTTAAACAATTTTCCCAATTGATGTTGACAAGGCAGTAGGTATGATTACTGTATTAGTGATATCCCTATTTTACATCGTTGCCCAACTACAATCAAGGGCAGGAGCCAGGATTACAACCCAGTCCATCCTCTTAATCCCTTCCAGATATTAACACATAAATGATTTACGGATGGGTGAATGAATGTTCTGTTTTCCTCTGTGGTGGTCCCCCTTCCCCTACAACTTCCAGAGCCTTGGAAGAAATCAGACACATTCAGAAGTTACTTTATTTTTCTTTAAAGTAAGTGTTGTTGAAGTCAAATTGTTAGAAATGAAATTAGTCATTCCAGAGAAGCCGCAAGCGCCAAGGTGCTGGGACAGATAAGTATGATGAGCACTGAATGCAGATGCTGAGAGGGCTGGGAATGGAGCCCATGCAGTTAATCTGTGGGGGAAATCACATTATGTGTTCTGTTTCATGTGACCAATAAAATAATGAGACTAGGTGACAATTCCAGGGGGGAGAAATGATTGCTTTCTGGAGGGCTCCACCAAGGTCCCCTCCTCCTGTAGCCAATCGAGCTTTCTTACTGTGTCTTCTCTGCTGAAAGATGACTCCTCATTCTTCTCCAAATGCAAGATACTGTAGGGGCAGAATTTTAGGGGCGAAAGCTTGCCTGTGTAGGAGGAAATGAGCTGTGCTGGGTTTGGCAGGATCTGGCAGCTGTTCCTTATCAGCCACTGTAATGAGATAAAGGAATGGGGATTGTGCTAATAAGCAGTGCTGGTCAGCAGGCTCCTTCTCCTCCCCTTATCGAACATGTCCTTGGGCTCTGGAGAGATTTTATAGCCTTAAGACTTAAAAACCTCTGATGGTGCTAGTTTAACTGAAGCAAACCTTGAGGATACACTCTAGGACAGAGCTGTTCAGAGCAGGGTAAAGTGGAATATGCATGGAAACTGGCTTTAGGAAATGCAGATGTGACTGTGGCTTGGCCTCTTACCAGCTATGTGAATCTTTCTGAGCTTCAGCCTATTGTCTGTAAATGGAGATAAAATACTTGCCGAAGGGTTCTTTTGATAATTACATACAACTTTACTTGTGAAAGAGTTTAAAACATGAGACTTTGTGTTTTCTCTTGTCTTTACACGCCCAGTTGAAACACACTAAAAAATAATAATAATAAATACCCAATTGGAGAATCCTCTTACCCTCATTCCGACCCCAGTGCATTTTAATGGAGACTAGTCATTGCTGACTGATTAAAAAACAGTGATTAGGGCTAAGATCCTAAAGCAAAATTTGTGTAATAGGACCCTAAACTATAAATTTGTAAATATCTCTAGCGTTTCTCCTTGGCTACTAAGAAAAACTCTGATATTATCTGCTCTTCTGGGATATGGTTGGTTAGATCCCCCTTTTAAGGTGTGAAGACCTCCTGGAATTGATGAAATACTCACTTTTTTTCTTTCTCTTGTAACTCTATAACTGTGATCTATTACACTTAAGTTACACTAAGAACTGAATATCATCTCAAATTAATTAATGCTACAGAGTACAGTAAGAGATTATGATATATAATTATTTAAAAATACTATGAGAACTGTCTGTCCCAAAACTCTACTTGTTTTCTGTTTGAAAAACAGAAAAGGACTTGGTCATAGAATCTGCCTCAAAACAGCAAGAGACGAGATTTATCGCAGCCTACCATTTGTGTCCTCCCTGATATATTAAAAGACAGGACTGAGCTAGCCCATAGGAGGCCTTGGTACAAGGTTTACCCTGAGTGAAAGAAGCCCCACAACTCCATGAGCAGAATACAGGTTCCATTCCAGCCCTTCCCAGGTTAATGCTGTAGTTAACAGTGGTCGGCAGTTTGCCGCTCTCTTGACTAATGAGTTTGCTGACCTCTGGGATAGGGGCTTAATCACAAGGAACAACAACAGCCTGTAATTATTGGAATCGAGAGTCTAGGTCAGTGGTCAGCAAACTCATTAGTCAACAGAGCGGCAAACCGCGACTCGGGAGCCGTAGTTTGCCAACCACTGCTCTAGTACAAAACCAGGACCACTCTTCCTGGTGTGGCCCTGATTGATGGGATGACAGCACCCCTTCCTCCTGCAAAGGCTTTTCTGCTGGTGTCAGCAGAGTGATTGTGGGTTGCATATAAACCTTTACGATTTTCTTAATATCGAGTATGAGTCAAGGATTGCTCACAATAACAAAGAAAACACACAGATTAAAGTATTAATAAAAATTTATTGAGTACCTACAATGTGCTATTGAGATAGTAGATGCTCTTAAAAATATTGTCAACCTGATTGGGGGAAAAGAAGACATATGTAAAACTTTAGACAATAATGAAAAAAAATATATTGTCAACCTGGAGGAAGTTATCAATGTCCCTGTTTTACAGCTGAAGAAATTTCGGTTCAGAGGTGAAATAAGGTAACACAGGAAACAAATATCAGAACCAAAGTTTGACTTGAAGGCTTTTTATAGCATCCTACTGCCTTAAAATTTCTTCCGTGTAATGTTGTCAAGTAAATTCCCTTCATCAAGGCTGCTCCCAGGTTAAAATATGGGTTGGTATATAAATTCTTCCTCCGGGGCAAAAGCGTGGGGCATAGACTGACACTGAATTGTACAATGTGGCTTTAATTTGATTAACTTTTTTCTTTTCTTGATTTATTATATCTTCACTTCTCAATGAAGAGTGATAGTTAGAGAAAATAAATGATCCATTGACCTACTAGCATCCATCAGGCAATGAACCTAATAAGAAATCTATTTATTCATTATGTTAACCATTCATTCAATTCATTAACATTTATTGACATCTTATTTGGGCATCACTCAGGGTTATGAAGGTAAGAAATGGGACAGAAATGAAGGATTTTAATCAAGTAGGAAATATAATTATGTAGACAAATGATTATGATTCTTATCCTTCAAAATTCTCCCAAGGTGTTTTCGTATCTAGAAGTCTGAGTTATATTAAGTACTTATCTGTTATTTCTCAGTTTACACAGAAAAAGTCACTTTGCACTTCTTTGACCCCGACTGAGTACTGTGCTTATTGCCAAAATCTATCATTACAGTCAGGGGTATTAAATACACAAGTTAGTTTTAGCAAATCATGAGCCACTCCAATCTGATGGTGGGAAATAATACGCAGTTACGTTGCTGAGAAGGTGTAGGTAATGATTCCTCCAATGCAAACTTTGGGTGCTGTTGATGGATGGAAGGAGATGTGGATGCTGGGAGCCTAACCAATAAGGTCCACTGCATAAATATTGGGGGACAGCAGAGACTGAAAGGGGGACTCCAGAGTCCCTTTCCTTTGGAGCTGGGCCAAGAGTCGGGTTCAGGTCTGACTTACACTTTGTTTCATTGGTCAAATCAATTTCTGTGAATTTCAGCTTTAAAAATGTTTTTAGGAAGAGATAATGCTGCTTTATTTAAATGAAATGAAATAATTATTTTAGAAGTGCTTTAAAAATCTGTTTTTAGTGTCAAAGATGAGGTGACTATACCATATATTGTCCATGTTTCCCTGCATGTTGGTATATTTATATATTTTTATACTACTTGTTGTTTTCTGCTTCTTAGAGCCCTCCTTATTAAAATTTATATCTACAAAAACCCTAAAAATAATGTTTATAAAAAATGCACCATTTTCTCTTCAGCAATAAATGCAGAACAATATTATTGTCTGTCAGTAAAGACAGGTGTTTGTATTGACTGGGTATCTGTGGAATATGTTACATGTGCTGTCTCATTAAATTCTCCCTCCAATCCCATGAGGCAAGTGCTATTAACCCGGCCTTTACACATGGGGAAGCTGAGTTGAGGTATCTTCTCTCTCATTAGTAAACAGCAGATACAGATTCAAAGCCAGGTCAGCCTCATACCACCTTTCTGTGCTTTTGTCAAAGAAAATCTGTCTCCCTCTCCTCTCCCCCCGCCCCAAAGCAGAAGAATATTTGAGTTTTAAGCAAATATCCCTTTAAAATGCAGTCTGTCTAAAGAACTATTTTCAGTTTATTTAGCTCTTGCATAGCTGTTTATATGTCTCATATTTAAAATTTCAGAGTTGAGCCTAATCATCTTGCCATCTGCTCTGATATGATGAGCCCATCTGTCAAGATATTCATGACAGTATCTGATATACTTATTCTATGAGAAGACAATGACTTTTGAAATACCAAATTTGAATATGTCTGATTACAACATTGTGTTAGGCTTAAGAAATTGCAAAGCTGTTTTCATATAGTTGAATGATAGCTCAAGATCCAACATTGATAAGGTGAAGATGAGGTAACCAAATTGGAAAAATCCAGGTAGCCAAAAGTTGAGTTGGAGATATTTCAGATCCGGTATGATGGCCAGTGTCTTAATTATTCTTTTATGTTTAGTAATACATAGTCTCTAGAAAATTTGGAAGGAACAGTATTATACTTATATAGTGTTTTACAAAGTGCTTTCAATGTCATTACTCCTGTACTTTTCATTTAATATAACTATACATTATTATTCTTACCTTTATTCTACTCTATTTTATTCCATTCTAGATACTTTTTCTATTTATTTTCTAAATAAACCATTTTCTAAGTGGAAAATACATGAACCATGGAAAGGTCCTGCCTGGGGACAAAACATGAGATATTAACACAAAAAACACACAAACCATCAAGTGATGCCATTACATACTTCTTTATTATTATTTTTGGTCAAATGAGACTAAACAAACAGGCCCTGGATTTTAATGTGTGTTGACTCATGGGTGATGCCTCCATCCATTAGATCTCACCATAAACATCTCAGAGAGGCCTTCTGTGGCCACACTGTTGAATGTAATGACCTTTTATAAAGAAACCACATTTATTTAACTCATGAGAGCTTACCAAAGTGTCAACTATTTGTTGAGTCAAGTAAAATTGCTTTCTAAAATTCTTATACCTCCTCTAGTCTTTGCTAACCACTAGATGAAATCTATTTTTTAAATCACATCCTAATGGCACTTTGTATGTCCCCAGTGTGTTACATCTCATCGTTTATAGGACAATCACCAACCAGTCTTTGAAGGTCTCCTGAAGCCTATATCTCCTGCTTATTTTTATGTCCAGGACTTGAAAAATACTAAGTTCTCAATAAGTGCTGGCTGAATAGAGTGAACAAATGAATCCCACAAGCAAAGTTTGACTTTATATTTGAGTAACTCAGGGTCTCAGGTTATCAAATAGGCTCATGGCCAAAGGATAGGGCCTTGTTACCGGATCTAGTTTAGTAGATACATCTGTTGTATATTTCCTTTTTTCTTTTCCTACCCAACTCCTGCAAAGACATCTCAGGCCAGGAAACACTTTTCTTACCCCCTGTGTTCTGATGGAAAATGTCCTTTCTGAACAATACCCAGTAGATTCCCTGTGCCCTGCGTAACCAGACAGACCCTGCTATCCTGTGCTAGGTTGTCTCCACTGCTTTACCTGTGCAGTGCCAATACTGTAGTTACCTCAGCCCTTGCCTCCCTCTCTTGTATGTTCCACCAGTTCTTGCTGAAGGAGGCAATCTGAGCAGCTGTCTTTGTATCAGCTGACCTGTGCCTCTGTCTAAAAATAATTGGATTAGTGTGGAGTGGAACCCAAGCTCAACCAAAAAGAATCATTCATCCAAAGGCAAAAGGTGGGAATCTGAATACAAGCTATACTATTTTTTTTTTCAAGTAGACTTCATATTTCCAGTTCCCTTTCTACTCCTTTTATGTCTTTTATATGAGAAACCGAGACTTGCTTAGGATGGAACACCAATTATAATCAGAAAAACTGGTAGTAATGGTGGAATTTGGAGGGAGGGTAGAGAGTGGTTTCAGAGTTCTGAATCCTTCCAGAAGAAAACGTACTTCATACCAGGTAGTATCTTGTAGCTGAGCAGAAAAGCAGTGGAAGAAAGACAGGATGCTATTGCATCAATGAAACAGCACTAAGCCCTTGAGAAAGGGGCCAGAGTTCAAAGCCTGAGCTACTCGGGTTTGGTGATCCAGATGATCCACAATCAGCACCTGGTTGTGCTAGTGACCGAGTCCAGGGCTTGGAGGTACTAGTGTGAGTCCTTGTATTGTGTAATTGTAGGCAGTCACTTGGATTCTTGAATTACCAGTTTCACTTTCTTTTAAGTATGTGTTATAATAGCTGTCTCCCTTTCCTGATGAAGGTTTTTGTGAACATCAACAGAAATAATGCAAAGTAAATAAAACCTAATTGATAGAATAATATGAACATCAGGGTTATTATATGAAACAAAGCAATCAAGTGGATGGCAAGGGGATAATGTGAGATGGAATTTTGTGCCTCAGAGCACAGGAAAATCAGACAAGACAAAAAGTATTTTTTCAAATTTAATATTTGTTTCAGATGCACAATATAGTGGTTAGACATTTAATTTACAAAGTGATCCCTCAATAATTCTAGTACCCACCTGAAACCATCCATAGTTATTACATCATTATTGCCTGTATTCCCTATGGTGTATTTTGTATCTTATGACTATTTTATAACTTCTTGCTCCCTTCACCTTTTCCACCCATTCCCCAACCCCTCCTTATCTGGCAACCCTGTTTGTTCACTATGTCTATGAGTCTGTTTCTGTTCATTTATTTTGTTCTTTAGACTCCACATATAAGTGAAGTCTGACTTACTTCACTTATCGTAATACCCTCTAGGTACATATGTGTTGTTACAAATGGTAAGGTTTCATTCATTTTTTATATCCAAGTAGTGTTCCATCATATATATGCATCCCATCTTCATCCAATTATCTATTAATGGGTATTTGGGTTGCTTCCATATCTTGGCTACTATAAATAACACTGCAGCGGACATAGGGGTGCATATATCTTTTTAAATTAATATTTTGTATTTCTTTGGATATATTCCCAGAAGTGGAATTGCTGGGTCATAATAAGGTAATTCTGCCTTTAGATTTTTTGAGGAACCTTCACACTGTTTTCCACAGTGGTTGCACCAATTTGTAATCTCATCAACAATGCTCAAGGGTTCCCTTTTCTCTGCATCCTCATCCACTCTTGTTTGTTGATATATTGATGAAAGCCATTCTGACAATGAAAGCTATCTCATTGTGGTTTCAATTTGCATTTCTCTGATGATGAGTGATCTTGAGCATCTTTTCAAATGTTTGTGAGCCATCTTTACTTCCTGTGTAAAGAAATATGTCTATTCAGGTCTTCTGCCCATTTTTTAAAAAATTGAATTATTTGGGGTTTTTTGGTGTACAGTTGTTTGATTTGTTTATAAATTTTGGGTATTAGCCCCTTATCAGATATTATCGTTGGAAAATATGTTCTTCCATTCAGTAGACTGTCATTTTGTTTTGTTGATGGTTTCCTTTGCTGTGCAAAACCTTTATAGTTTGACATGATGCAATTTGTGTTTCCCTTGCCTGAGGAAATGTATCAGAAAAAAATATTACTAAGAGCAATGTCAGAGAGTTTACTGCTTGTGTTTTCTTCTAGAAGTTTTATGGTTTTGGGTCTTACAGTTAACTATTTTTTTCCTTCTTAATCACCACACGAGCTTATATTTTCCATTGGTTTTAGGGAGGGAGGTGGAGAGAGAGAAACACCGATCAGTTGCCTCCTATAAGCACCCTGACCTAGGATAGAACCCACAATCTGGGCATGTTCTGACCTAGAATTGAACCTGTGACTTTTTGGTGTAAGAACAATGCTCCAAACAACTGAACCACCCAGCGAGGGCTTACATTTAAGTCTTTAATACGTTTTAGTTTATTCTTGTATATGGTATAAGAAGGTGGTCTAGTTTTACTTCTTTGCATGTATCTGTCCAACTTATCCAACATCTTTTATTGAACAGACTGTCTTTACCCCATTGTGTGTTTTTGTGTTCTTTGTCAAATAGTAATTGACCATATAGGCATGGGTTTTTTCTGGGCTCTCTATTCTGTTCCATTGGTCGATGTATCTGTTTTTATGCCAGTACCATGTTGTTTTGGTTACTATAGACTTGTAGTTTAACTTTATATTAGGAAGCAGGATACCTCCAATTTTGTTCTTCTTTTTCAAGATTGCTGTGGCTATTCAGAGTCTTGTGGTTCCAAATAAATTTTAGGATTTTGTTTTAGTTCATTGAAAAATGGCATTCATATTTTTGATAGGGATTGCATTGACTCTCTAGCTTGCTTTGGGTAGTATCAACATTTTAACAATGTTAATTCTCCTACCCATGAGCTATGTTTTTATTTATTTATTTGTTCAATTTATTTTTTCTAATGTCTTACAATTTTCAGAGTACAGGTCTTTTACCTCTTTGGTTAAATTTATTCCTAGGTGGGGGTTTTTAAATGTAAT
The DNA here is from genome assembly GCA_026230045.1 of Corynorhinus townsendii. Taxonomy (NCBI): domain Eukaryota; kingdom Metazoa; phylum Chordata; class Mammalia; order Chiroptera; family Vespertilionidae; genus Corynorhinus; species Corynorhinus townsendii. The sequence continues at coordinate 56,394,927 of JAPDVU010000008.1, read as the reverse complement.
TGTAAATGAGATTGTTTTCTTAATTTCTCTTTCCAATAGTTAATTATCTTATATAGTAAAAGCCTAATATGCCAAGTGTCCGGTCGTCTGTTCAACCAATTAAAGCGTAATATGTTAATGATATACTAAGGTTGCTCAACTGCTCACTATGACATGCACTGACCACCAGGGGCCAGATGCTCAAACCAGGAGCTGCTGCCTGGTGGTCAGTGCGCTCCCACAGGGAGAGCGCTGCTCAGCCAGAAGCCAGCTCATAGCTGGCAAGTTCAGTAGCAGTGGTGGGATCCCCGAGGGCTCCTGGACTGAGAGAGGGCACAGGCTGGGCTAAGGGAAATCCCCCTCGAGTGCACAAATTTTGTGTACCAGGCCTCTAGTTGGTGTATAAAATGCAGCTGATTTCTAAATATTTATTTTGTATACTGCTACTTTACTGAATTTATCGATTCTAGCAGTTTTTTTGGTGGAATCTCTAGGATTCTCTCTATACAGTATCATGACATCTACAAATAATAATAGTTTTACTACTTTCCAATTTGGATGACTTTTATTTCTTTTTCTTGGATTGTTGTGGCTCGGTCTTCCAATATTATGTTGAATAAACATGATGAAAGTAAACATCCTTGTACTCTTATTCATTTTATCTTAAGGGAAATAGCTTTTAGTTTTTCCCATTGAGTCTGATGTTAGCTGTGGGTTTGTCCTATAAAGTCTTTTTTATGTTGAGGTATGTTCTCTCTATTCCCACTTTGCCAGAAGTTTTGTCATACCTGGATGCTGGCGTTTGTCAAGTGCTTTTTTTGCATCTATAATAATAAAAATATAATATGCTAATTAGACCAGAAAACCAAACATCCTTCTGGACAAAGCCGCAGCAGCTGTGAGGGCCGAGGGCACACAGCCGCAGTGGCCGGCAGCAGCAGGCAGCAGCAGGGTGATGGGGGCAGCACCTTCCCCTGCTCAGCCAGGTCACCTCCCGCAGAGGGAGGCCAGACTGCAGCTTAGGCCCGCTCCCCGGGGGGAGTGGGCTTAAGCCATCAGTCGGACATCTCCTGAGGGCTCCCGAACTGTGAGAGGGGGCAGCCAGGCTGAGGGACGCCCCCCAACCCTTACATGAATTTTCGTGCACCAGGCCTCTAGTCTATCTATATAATCATATGATTTTTTTAATCCTTCATTCTGTTTATATGGTGTATCACATTAATTGACTTGTGGATATTGCACCAATCCTGCATCCCAAGAATAAATCTCACTTGATCATGGTGTATGATATTTTTATGTATTGCTGAATTCAGTTTGCTAATATTTTGTTGAGATTTTTTGCATCTATATTTATCAGGATTATTGGGCTATAATTTTCTTTTTCTGTAATGCCTGTGTCTGATTTTGGAATCAGTAATGCTGGTCTTCTCCTCTTGAATTTTTTGGAATAGCTTGAGGATAGGTAATAATTCTTCTCTGAATATTTGGTAAAATTCAACTGTGAAGCTGTCTAGTTCAGGACTTTTGTTTGTTGGTTTTGTTTTGTTTTTAATTACTCATTCAGTTTTACTGGTAGTAGTTTGTCTGTTCAGTTTTTCTGTTTCTTCTTGATCCATAATGTTCTTTGAAGATTGTATATTTCTAGGAATTTATCAATTTTTTCCAGATTGTCCAATTTGTCGGCATATAGTTGTTTGTAGTATTTTTTTATTATTCTTTTTATTTCTATGGTGTCAATTTTCATTTCTATTCTTTCATTTCTAACTAGAGGTCTGGTGCACGACATTTGTGTATGGGGGGGGAGATGGGAGGGTGGTTCCTCAGCCTGGCCTGCACCCTCTCACAGTCCAGGACCCCTCGGGGGATGTTTGCCTGGGGAGCGGGCCTAAGCTGGCAGTCAGACATCCCCCGAGGGGTCCTTAGCACTGCTGCAGAGGTGAGAGAAGCTCCCACCACCACCATTGTGCTTGCCAGTCATGAGCCCATGCTTCTGGCTGAGCAGCACTCCCCCTGTGGGAGCACAATGATCAGCAGGGGCAGCTCCTGCATTGAGCATCTGTCCCCTGGTGGTCAGTGCATGTCATAGTGTCCAGTCATTCCGCTGTTCGGTCCATTTGCATATTAGGGTTTTATTATACAGACTTAGAGGCCTGGTGCATGGATTTGTGTACCAGTGGGGTCCCTCAGCCTGACCTGCAGGATCAGGTCAAAACCGGCTTTCCAACATCCCCCAAGGGGTCCTGGATTGCGAGAGGGTGCAGGTCAGGCCAAGGAACACCACCAGTGCACAATCGGGGCTGGGGAGGGATGGCGGGAGGACTCCAGGGCGTGTCTGGTTTGGGTCACTCAGTCCTGATTGGCTGGACCCCAGCAGCAAGCTAACCTACCAGTCAAAGCGTCTGCTCCCTGGTGGTCGGTGCATGTCATACCATATCATTAGCATATTATGCTTTGATTGGTTGAGTGAATGACCAGACACTTAGCATATTAGGCTTTTATTATATAGGACTTTATTTACTTGGATTCTCTCCCTCTCTATTTTTATGAGTCTGATTAAGGGTTTGTCAATTAGACAAAAATATTTTAAATGTACACCCATGTTTTGCACTGAAAAGGCTGTTTGAAGCCCTCAAGTAATGACTATTAATTACTGGAGGCCCTTCTTTCTTCTTTGCTTCATAGATCTAGTTTCTCCTGTTATTATTCAGTCAAAAAGAAAAACATGGGTAACAAAAGGATAGTATGATTTTTACCTAGAATGATTCTATAGTAAATTAAAGCTTTCAATATGTTATGCTTAAAATGCTGAATATGTTTAGTAATCATTGCTCTTCAAAGATGAAAAAAAAAATGGGAAGAGGGTGAGAAGCAGGTGAGGAAAGGAGGGGAGAGCAGGGGAAAGGAGAGAATAGGAGAGCACCAGCCTTATACAAAAACTTAATCTCCCTTATTCCTACAGCACCAGGTTCAATGTGAAATATTATTCTTTAAGTTTAATGACCTAAATTATTTTCCCTTGAGCTCAAGTACTTCTTCACTGAGTCGCTTTCTAAAGGAGATGAATACTATACTTTTGGATATGATTTTAAACACTATAGATTGCATTTTAGATTTTCTTAAGTTTCACATTAAGTGTAAGAGTCTTTGCCAACTGCAGACAATTATATCCTTTTTTATTTCACAGTGAAAGAGCAATGTAATTTGAAAAAGATTGTATAACTCGTTTTTTGTATGCATAAATCTGAAGTATGGAAAAATTTTCTCTTCTAATAAATTACTGGTGCTAACACATTCCCATCCCCAGCATCTCAATGACTTTCATTTTCATTACAAGGTAAGAGTCTTACATAAATGCCTCCTCTGTGGGCCAGGCACTTAATATGACCCCAGGTAAGCCTAAGAAAAAGTTATCATGTAGATAATATTTCTCCCCTTTTAAAGATAAAGAAGCTAAGGGTCTAAGAAGTTAAGAATTACACTGAACATCCTAGGTAGTACATGGCAGAATTTGAACCCAGGTAGGTCTTCCCTTCAAAGCTTCTTATATGGCAATATTCTGCCATCATTTGGGAATAAAATAAGGGAGAGTTTTTTATATTTTAGCTGGAGACAAAATGCTGAGAGTGCAAAGTTAAACACCTGTCAGTCTCTTTCCTTAAGGCATTTATAGTCTAGTAGTGAAAATAGATGCAAACATAAATGAATAATTGCAAAATTCTTTGATAACAAAATAGTAACAGTGTATTCTATTTGTAAAGCACTGTTCTAAATTATTACCTATGTTGACTCATGTCATATCATAACAATGATAGAGGAATGCATGAAGGGCACAGTAGCCAAAGAAAGGAAAGAATGAGGTTTCCTTGAGGGGCTTCACTTTCTATCAGAAGAGGAAAATACATTAGAGCAGACACAAAGGATGGGTGAGTCCCCATAGGTCTGTTTGGGTAGAAATATTGCAGGTAAAGTGAATATATGTGCAAAGGCAAAGAGATGTGGAAAAGCACAGCCTTTCTGGTGTGTGGAGAGCGTATGCTCCAGGGCCATATGGTACACCTCCTCAAGTCCAATGATTGGCCGTCTGGGTCCCTGTGTGCAACCCTGTAATGTGATAGGCAACAGCAAATCCACACACTTGCTACTTCTGTCTTCATAATTTGTCCCAAGAAGTGGGGGGAAAGCTTGGCATATAGGCTGGTTGGAACTGTTGTTGGCTTGTCAGGTAAATACTTGTATAAATCATTTCCTAGAACAGTGGTCGGCAAACTGCGGCTCGCAAGCCACATGCAGCTCTGTTGACTAATGAGTTTACCAACTACTGAGCTAGACTCTTGATTACAGTAATTACAGGCTGTTGTTGTTCCTTGTGATTAAGCCCCTATGCCAGTGGTCGGCAAACTCATTAGTCAACAGAGCGGCAAACCGCAGCTCACGAGCTGCAGTTTGCCGACCACTGTCCTAGAAGGTTTAGTGGAGCTCCTTTGCTGCAGGTTAAGCAGAGCCTCACTTCTACCCATGTTGGCTTGGGTGCCATTCCTCCTGAAGGAATAGAATAAAAGGCTTTTGAGAGTCTATCTTGACTCTGTTTCTGCAATAGGCCTCTCTCTATGCTGAGGTGCACTCATTACTTAATACACAGAAAAACTGACTTCTCTGGCTCCAGTTTACTCTTACTATTTTCCCAACCCCAAGCAGTGGTCTCTTCAGAGCTTGCAGTCCCAGGCAGATGTTGGGATCCTGGTGTCATGCACAGAAAGAGCTTGATTATAATCACATTCCTTTAATAACCTCATTCTAACAGGGCTGCAGCTTGATACCCATTATTGCCTTCGCAGATCCACCTTGGGAGTTCTGTTCTAACTTTATGCTTGGATATCTCTCCTCCTATTTCTGCCTCCTTGCTTTCCAAAAGAGCTATGATTTCCTAGTTACTAGGTACCACTATTCATGAAGCATCAAATCTTCCAAGTGAAAAAGTGAGTCCTACTTTCCTTCCTCCTATGGGCAATAGATTGTTTTGTTTGTTTTTGTGTTTTGTTCTGTTTTTTGCCTCCATCCCCAATTTCTTACTGAGCTCAGTAAGGCATCTCCTACAAGACTTTTTTTTAAAATCCTCACCTGAGAATATGTTTTTATTGATTTTTAGAGAGAGAGGAAGGGAGAAAAAATGATAGGGAGAGAAATATCAATGGGTACCCTCTTGTCCATGACCTGACCAGGAATCAAACCCACCACTATTTTGGTGTACAGGACAACACGCCAACCAACTGAGTTCCCCCTGTCCAGGGCTCTTACAGGGCTCCTTTCTGCTAGTCACTCTTTTCTCCTTATACCAATGACACCAAAATTTGCCTCCTTCATTCCTTCTGAAGCCCATCTCATGTCATTTTTCCTCCAACCTTGTTTTCCAAGCCAATTATGATCCCATTATCTCTGCTAACTTGCTCTATTATACACACTTAAATTATTGAAGACAAAGAGATTGTGTCTTAATATTTAATTGCTTTTCATGATGTGGTATTAATTTCAAAATGAAACTCTGCTGTGATGGCCTTTCTCTATTATATACCATTCAGTGACAGTCAATTGCAAAAGAAAACAAACAAAAAAAACCCCACACAAAATCTTAGTTGTGGTTTGCAGGAAGAAAGGGTATTTCTGTTTAAGTCCACATCACTGGCATTCAGTTATTTAAAGTGAAAGTGGGAGGCGGGAACTTTAAAGATAAACATTAAGCAGAAAAGTGAAAATGGGCCATGTTAGGAGAAGACTGATATAAAATGAAGAGACCTGTGATGGGAGGAAGTGATGATCAAGTTGAGTACTGAAGATTTAGTTGGAGGCAGAACCTGACCCTGACACTTCCTGCTTGAGCTACTTTAATTGCTTCCTTTAATTTTTTGGATGAAATTCAGATTTTTTTTTTTAATCCTCACCCGAAAACAAGGTTGGAGGGAGGGAGAGAGGGAGAGAGACATTGCTGATACCTGAAACAGCGGGCACAAAAACACTGCCCTGGGTTCCAGTTTGGTGGCCTGCAATTGGAATTGTGCTTCAGAACAGTTCTGTTTGGTCTCCACGTAGTATTTTTAATTTGACTTTCAGAGCAGTTATGCACACATGCCATAGTGTCCACTACTCCCTATCACCTTACATCTAGGCTGCTTTACAAATTTGTGTTTCCCACTCGAGCTCAAACCTTGCAGTAGAGACAGCAAACAGAACGAGGCATTACAGAGAAGCTTCAAGTAGTTCAGTATGGGCAGTCTAATTGGTGAAGCAGGGAAAGGGAAGAATGGGAATTTGAACATGAGAGACCTTGCAGGCAATGATAAAGAATCTGAATTTCACCTGGCCAGAATGGCTCAGTTGGTTGAGCATCGTCCTATGCACCAAAAGGTTGCTGATTCAATTCCTGGTCAGGGAACATAGCTGGGCTGTGAGTTCAATCTCTGGTTGGGGCACATTTGGAAGGCAACCAATGAATGTTTCTCTTTCTCTCTCCCTCCAACCATGTTCTTAGGTAAGGAGTAAAAAAAAAAAAAAAAAAAAAAAAGCTGAATTTCACCCAAAAAATTAAAGTAGCTCAAGCAGGAAGTGGAGGGTCATATTTGTCTATGGAAAGATCATGAGGCAGCAGCATGCAGGATGAATTAGAGGAGATAAAAAATAAAGACAAGAATAAAAATTCTAAAGACATTGGTTAAACCAGGCTGGATATCATAAAGGTCTACATAGTAACAATCAGAATTAAGGGCTGGGACATATCGTTAAGATATTAAAGAGAATGAATGAGTAAAACTTGGCAAATGATTGTGGAAACAATTAAAACAGAAATGTCTTAGGTGAAATCTGTTTTCTATTTTTCTGTTTTAGACAGCTGGATTCACGGTGGGGTCATTTGCCAAAACAGAGAAGGAAGATTAAATTGTAGGAAAATCCTCTTTTTGTCCTCACTTATCATCCCCTTGTCTAGAGCTGAGTGCTCTTCACTTCAAGGCACCAAGAAGAGAGATAATGGTTTAGTGAAGAGAGTATTAGACTTATAATCAGGAGACCAGTGTTGAACCATCTCTATGTAATCTTGGACAATTATCTCAACTTTAAAATGGAGATGCTCACCCTGGTCAGTGTCTCAGTGGTTAGAGCTTTGGCCTGCTCACCAAAGGGTCTTGAGTTCCATTCCTGGTCAAGGGCACATACCTGGATTGCAGATTCAATCCCTGGCCCTGGTTGGGGTGAGTTTGGGAGGCAACCAATTGATGTGTCTTCCACCCCCCACCCCTTCCCTTTCACTTTCTCTAAAAATTAATGGAAAAATATCCTCAGGTGAAGATTACCAGAACATCCTATCCTAAGTGTCCGGTTGTCTGTTCAAGCAATCAAAGCATAATATGCTAATGATATGTTAAGGCCTCCAACTGCTGGCTGTGATGTGCACTGACCACCAGGGGCAGACAGTAAACCAGTCGCTATGACATGCACTGACCGCCAGGGGACAGACGCTCCAACCTGTAGGTTAGCTTGCTGCTGGGGTTCAGCCAATGAAGACTGAGCTAGACAGGCCAGACATGCCCTAGAGTCCTCCCGGGGTTCCTCCCTGGCTCCAATTGTGCACCAGTGGGGTCCCTTGGCCTGGCCTGCGCCCTCTTGCAATCTGGGACCCCCTGGGGGATGTCAGAGAGCCCAATCCCGCAGGCCAGGCTACAGGACCCCACTGGTGCACGAATTCATGCACAGGGCCTTGAGTAAATAAATAACTAAAATAAAATGGAGATGCTAAAACTTCTGTTCAAGTTAAGGCTTATTTGGATATAATAGGTGTTAGGGGAAAAAAGTTAATTTACTTCAGGAAGTGCAAAGTGTGAGGAAATATCTAAGAGTTTTAATTAAGTGTCTTGGGCACATCCATGTCAGGAAAGCAAGCATTGACCCAGAGGATATCACTTGGGCAGATTAAAAAGCAATGAGATATAACAAGCCTGCTGTGTCAAAACCAGGAGCAAATAAAGCTAAAATAAGCAAACTGTAAACTGATGAGATGGAATGAAACTGTGACAATCAGGTCAGACTGACAAGGGAAATAATCTCTCTGGGGAGTCAGGGCAAATAACTCTAAGGAAGAACACTGGATTTGTTCCAGTTCTTCCCCTGGAGAAACACAGGCTGAGGGGTTCACTAGGAAGGTCCCTGGGTGGCTGTATAAATCCTCAACTCCTGGATGTATGTTTATGAGGAAGCTGTGAGCCACAAAGTATTGCTGGAGATATGGTCTACTTTGTGCTTCTCTCAGAGATGCTGCCACATTTGGGGCTGAGGATCCAGTCACAGGGGTCCTCAAACTTTTTAAACAGGGGGCCAGTTCACTGTCCCTCAGACCGTTGGAGGGCCGGACTATAGTTTAAAAAAAAAACTATGAACAAATTCCTATGTGCACTGTGGGCCCGGGACAAGTCGGCTGCTAAGCAGGACAGGCAGCAGCACCCGGCGTCCTCGGCAGGCCGCATGGGGCCCGCGGGCCGTAGTTTGAGGACTCCTGCTCCAATGTAAGCAACAGTAACCCCTCAGATCCATCAGACCCTCTCCTCAAGTAGATGTTAGTAGATTCCTGAAACATGATCCTAAGGAAGTTACCTAAACACAGGATGCTTATATCCTAATTGTTAATTAGGATATAAATTAGGAGGCTATAACAAAAGTCTCCTCAGATACAGTAACAAACAACAGCAAAGATTTTTTCTTTCTCTTCTAGAAATCTCAGTAGGTGGTCCAGGGCTATGTTAGTGATCTGACGGAGTGAGAACCCAAGCTAATTTAATATTAATGCTCCTTCCTTTTGTTACCACGTTTGAAAACAGCTCAACATCACATCTGTCGGGGGTACATTTTGGCCAGTAGAGAAGGGTAGAGTGGAGACAAAAGGACACTCATTATCTTTTAAGGTCATAACCCAGAAATTGTACACATTGCTTATGCTCAGTTATGCAGAACCTAATCATATGTCCCCAATAATGCCTTCAGCTAGTGATTCAGTTACCCAGCAAAGCTTGGGAGTCACAGAAGCAGAAGGGGTGATTGGATATTGCAACAGGGGGTGATTACCAGTCTCTGCCTTAATGGTGAAAGCACTTGGGTCTGGAACTTTGTCCTTATGGATATCTTTAAAAGTAATGTCAATCTGAAGAGATAAAGTGAAATACTAGTCTAATGAAAATTATGGCTCCTGTGTTTTCTTTTTTATCAAGCTATAATTTATATACAGTTTAATGTGCAGATCTTTTTTTTAATCTTTATTATTAAGAGTATTTCATAGGTTCTACTTTTTCCCCCATTAAACTCTTCCAGCCTCCTCCCCTTCCTCCTCACCACCCCATTGTCTGTATTCACAGGTTATGCATATATGCCTGTAAGTTCATTGGTTGATTTCTTCCCACCCACCCTTCCCTGCCTTCCCTCTGAGGTTCAAAAGTCTTTTCATGCTTCTGTCCCTGGGTCTACTTTTGATCAGCAGTTTATTGGGTTCATTAGATTTCACATATGAGTAAGATCATGTGATACTTATCCTTCTCTGACTGGCTTATTTCGCTTAGCATAATACACTCCAGGTCCATCTATGCTGTTGAAAATGGTAAGAGTTCTTTCTTTTCTATTGCTGCATAGTATTCCATTGTGTAACTATACCATCATTTTTTATCCACTCATCTGCTGATGGGCACTTAGGCTGTTTCCAAATATTAGCTATTGTAAATTGTGCTGCTATGAACACAGGGGTGCGTATATCCTCTCTAATTGGTGTTTCTGATTTCTTGGGACATATTCCTGAAGTGGGATTACTGGGTCAAAGGGGAGTTCCATTTTTAACTTCTTGAGGAAACTCTATACTGTTTTCCACAGTGGCTGTACCAGTCTGCATTCCCACCAGCAGTGTACAAGGGTTCCTTTTTCTCTGCATCTTTACCAGAACTTGTCGTTTACAGATTTATTGGTGATAGCTATTCTGACGGGTGTGAAGTGCATCTCTCGGATGATTAGTGACTTTGAGCAGTTTTTTTCATATGTGTCTCGGCTTTCTGTATGTCCCATTTGGAGAAGTGTCTATTTAGGTCCTTTGCCCATTTTTTAATTGGATTGTTTGTCTTCCTTTTGTTAAGTTGTATGAGTTGCCTATATATTTGGAGAGTAACCCCTTATCGTATGTATCATTGGTAAATATGTTCCCCTATGCAGTGGGCTCTCTTATTGTTTTGTTGATGGTTTCTTTTGCTGTGCAGAAGCTTTTTATTTTCATGCAGTCCCAGATGTTTATTTTCTCCTTGGTTTCCATTGTCCTAGGAGATGTATCAGTAAACATAATAGCTACAAGAGATGTATGAGATTTTGGTGCCTATGGTTTCTTCTAGCACTTTTATGGTTTCCCAACTTACATTTAAGCCTTTTATCCATTTTGAGTTTATTCTTGTGTATGGTGTAAGTTGGTAGTCTAGTTTCATTTTTTTGCATGTACCTGTCCAGTTTTCCTAACACCATTTATTGAAGAGACTATCTCTACTCCAATGTTTGCTTTTACCTCCTTTGTCAAATATTAATTGAGAATAGTGGCTTGGGTTGACTTTTGGGTTCTCTCTTCTGTCCCATTGACCTTAACTGTTACAGTTCAATGAATGTTGATGCATTTATGTACCTATCTAACCTACATCCTTATTAAGATAGTGAGCATTTTCATCACCAAGAACATTACTTAAGCCCCTCATTTTTTAAAAAATATATTTTATTGACTTTTTACAGAGAGGAAGGGAGAGTTAGAAACATTGGTGAGAAACTGCCTCCTACACACCTCCTACTGGGGATGTGCCCGCAACCAAGGTACATGGCCTTGACCAGAATCAAACCTGGGACCCTTGAGTCCACAGGCCAACACTCCATCCACTGAGCCAAACCGGTTAGGGCAGTGGTCGGCAAACCGCGGCTCGCGAGCCACATGCGGCTCTTTGGACCCTTGAGTGTTCTAACGCCACTTCTTCAACATAGACTCGCCCAGGTCGAAAACCGACTTCTGCGCATGGGGCATGAAGTTTCAATCGCACTGTACGTGCACACCTGCAGGTGGTATTTTGTGGAAGAGCCACACTCAAGGGGCCAAAGAGCCGCATGTGGCTCGTGAGCCGCGGTTTGCTGACCATTGAGTTAGGGCTACTTAAGCCCCTCTTAAGTCAATGTCCAACACCCAGGCACTATGTTCTGAGTATCATCATCATAGTTTGCCTATTCTAGAACTTCATGGGAAAGAAAATCAGAAAGCATATGCTACTTTACTGCTTTCACTTGAAAATGAGTTTTGAGATTCATTTGTGTCGTGAGTAGTATTCCATTAATGAGCTCACTGCAGCTTGTTTGCTCAGTCTTCTATTTGATGAACAGATGGGCTGTTTACAAATTTGGACAACCATGAGTAAAGTGACTATGACTATTAAGTATTTTTCTGGACATTTGTTTTCATTTCATTGGATAGATACCTAGAAGTGAAATTACTAGGGTTGATGCATGTTATGTTCATAAAAAAATTTGCTAGTTTTCTAACCAGGAGTTTATGAGTTCCACTTGCTCTAAATCCTCACCAATGTATGCCATTGGCAGAATTTTTGATAGAATCTTCTGATGTACCTATTGGGTTTGAAAGGGAAACATATGCTCTCTGATTTACATATTATATTTTTTCAACAACTCTTTTCTACAGGGAAGCAAATAAACATGGAGGAAATATTCACAAAATACTTTGAAATATGCAAAATTCTACATAGAAAAATGATCCTATGATCCTATGATAAATGTTTTTATAAAAAGGACTTCCAAATAAGACTCTATAGTGTAATGGTACATTTGGAGTCAATAAACTTAGGTCTTCTCACTAAGCCTCAATTTTTTATTTTATAAATTGGAGATAGATATACCCTTTTCAGGTTTTTGTGAGATCTAAATAATTTGCCTAGCACTAGTATGGTGCCTAATACAGAGTAAAGGATCAGTATGTTTTAATAGAATCTAAGATGAGTTAGTCTTATTCAAATAATCACAATCATCATCACCATCACTGTCATCCTTATCATTAATTTTAACTCAAACATTACCATATTCTAGGAACTGCTAAGCACTTACATATTTTAATTAAGTCCTCCAAACAGTCCTTAATTTCAGTAGTAGTATTTTCATTTGTTAGGCAACTCCCAACCCTTTTATACATGGGTTTCAGCTTGTACCAAATACAGTAGGTCCTCAAATCATGTTGTTTTGCTCAACATGGTTTCATTGTGACATTGATGAGATGCTATAGGTACTTAACTCTTATTTTTATCAATTAGCTATGGTAAAATTGATTTCCTTATATGTTGTTTTGCTTAAAGTTGAAGAGCCTCTCAACATTAAGTGAGGACTTACTGTAGTGCTTGCTACTCTGTGCCTTTTGTTTGATAGAGAAGCAATTGTGTCAGGAGCAGTACAAACACAGAAGCATCACAGTGTGACCAGAACTCAGGGACAGAAGTGTCAGCAGTGGCACAGGCACTCCATTTCCTTGTCACCTTGTGGAGAGGGGATCCTTTCCTAGACTGTAGCTCCATGGTACGTTCAGCTGTGGCTCAACCCAAGCATGCTCTCTGCAATGTTCCAAGGGAATTGGGGACTCATGCATCTGTTCATTCTCTTGATTACCCAGGATCCAGCCTGTACCAAGTGACAACATAAGGGCTTGTGTAAACACATCACATGCACCATGTAATAGACTATGAGCCTGGGCTCAAAAAAGGTCCATGGTTTGCTCAAGCTTGCAAAATTAGCAATTTGAAGAAATGAAATAAAATTCAAACCCAGGCTGTGTGACTCAGCCTGGGTTTGAATTTTATTTAATAAAATGTATTAAATTTTATTTAACAAATAAATAACTTTATTCTGAGTTATTATGAGATACTGACTTCTTAATTGGAGTCTTATTTATTCATTTGTTTTTAAACCTAACTGAAAATTTGGCTTTTTAGTATACTATACAAAATGTCCCCATGTTATGTGCCTGAGGAGAACAAATGAGAAATCAAGCACTTGCAATCAATTTGCACATGCAGTGACTTGACAACAGACAACAATCATCATTGACCCAATGATGACTACTTTGGTATCTAGGTCATCCCAACACAAAACTCTACGGCACAATTTTGTTTCAAACACTAACAAAAACAAATTTTAGTCAAACAGATCTGGGTCAGAATCATAGTTCTCCCAGTTACTAGCTGTATAATCTGGTACCTGACCTTTTTAAGACTCAGTTTCTTTATTTGTAAAATAAATATATTAGGACTTCCTTATAGGTTGATGTGAGATTAAATATAGTTTATGTTGTAATACTTTGATTCTAAGAAATCATGTGTCTTAAACATCAAATTAGATGTTACCCACTAAATGATACCTGTCATTAGGGTTGTTGCTGTTATTATTATTACTAGAGGCCTGGTGCATGAAGTTCATGCACAGGTAGGGTCTGGGGGCCTGGCCTGTGATCAGGGCTTTCCGGCTGCTGGCTGGGGCCTTCCTTAGTTCCGTGCCACCCCCTAGTGGTCAGTGCACATCATAGCAAGCGATCGAACTCCAAGGGGACACTTTGCCTATTAGCCTTTTATATATGTAGATTATCACCATGGAAGCCCATAAATTGGCACAGAGAAAATTTCCAGTACTAAGGTGCTTTAAAACATTGAAGGCAAATGATTTCTTTGATGCTTTCAGATACAACTCTATCCATTGATATCTCAGTCTCTGTGGTATCAGGATCTCATATCTGTCAACTATAATACCTGTTTTATTTCATTTTACTTTTAATATATCATCATTAAGCCACTATTAGGACATTTTTCCAGAGGGAATTCTGAAAAGAACAGAGGCAAACTTTTAAGTTTCCTAGCGATAGAAATGAAACCAAGTGTTATTAGTCCCTTTCAGTTGTGTATTTGAGCAATACAGGTATCACTGTTTTGTTGTTTTTTTTGGAAAATTGTTTAAGACCTTTATTTACAGGTGCTTGCAGTTTGTTGACTTTTTTTGAAAAAATCAAGTTGTAAACTTTTATTACCAATTAAAAATGAGGTTTTTAAAAATCTCAACTTGACCAGATATGAAACAATTTAAAAACTTTAAAGGTGTATTGAGAAAAACCAGGCTTTTTATTTTTCCCTTAAAAAACACGTTTGTCATTACCAAAAAGAGACGTCTTTAGATAAAAGTAATAAAAACTCCATGCTGCATAGATAATGCAGATAGCTCTAGTTATCTGGTCAATGGAAAGAGTCTCCGAGATTTCTGAAGAACAAGGTAGCTTATTTCCATGTATATGCATCGAGCATGCAGAGACCATTGGCCGAAGCTGTGGCACTACCCGGCTTTTGATCTGACAATGGAGCTTTTTATACTTAGCCCAGATTCTTAAATCAGATCATGTGGGTTTGAGTCACAGTTCATCACTTATTGGATGCATTTTCTTTAAGAAGATTCCTTAATCCCTTGAATTGGTACCACAATTTGTTTGTCTTTAATGGGTGGATAATAGTATTTATCTCACAGAGTTGTTGTGAGAATTGTTACACTTAGTATATTGAGCTACCACCCTCATTATTAATAGTTATTCATATCTTAGACTTTCTGCCTGACACTGCAGTCAACAATTGTATATGGGGTCCTCTTTATCATGGCCATCATAAATGTCACATATAGGTATGGTGCTTTATAATTTTCAAAAAGTTTGCCTATTCCTGAACTTAGTTAATCTTTATAACAATTCTCAACTCATCTAGTGAAACATGTAGCCTAACAACCACCTGCCAGATGCATCAGACCCTGGGTTAATACATCAGGAGAAATGCAAAGAAGGTCAAAGGAGCTTTCAGACTGAGAAGAATAGACAGAAATTTAGAAGCTAACATTTTTTAATAACTACAATGGTGCAGACCTTGGTTAGTTACTACCATCATCAGGATAATGTGAGACCACTTTAAATGGAGTTTCCACAGGAAGTAATGATCAGAATGGAATTTTAACACAGTTATATTGGACTGGAAAGCACATATTCTTTCTACTATGAAGTAATATTCATTCAGATAATATTACCTAAAGTGTGATTAAGTGGCACCCCATTATAAGCAAAATAGCATGAGGCATTTGTGACAGAGCTTGCACTGTTACATCTCATGTCTGAATGAGGATGAGTGCATCAGGGACTTGGATCAGAGACCAGGCCCTAATCAATCACTTTTATTTCCCCAGCATCTATCACAGGGCACAGCAGATAATGGGGACTAAGCATACATTTCTGTAATGATGGTGACAGAATAGAAAATGAGAAGTCAGGAAGAGGAACTGGCTGTCTAGGAAATTGGCCCACTAATCGCCTTAATCTGTAGTGGCTTCTGTTGTACTTTTGACATGTTTCCCAAGTTACTAAGTATTTTGCTTATCTCTCTTTTGTGTGCCCTCTATTTTGTCAACATGCCAGATATGAACACACTTTCCAGGTATTACATGCTGATTGACACATGATTGATGCTGTATGTACTGTTTCTGTTAGGTCATAAAACTGTTAATGCAGCCTAACAGGAGGAGGTTTTTGGCAATCATATCACATTTACCCAGGTCTATTCTAAGCTTAATCCTATATAATAAAAGGGTAATATGCAAATTGACCTTAAAGGCAGAATGACCAGGAATGACAGGTTGCTATGATGCGCACTGACCACCAGGGGGTAGACGCTCCATGCAGGAGCTGCCCCATGGTGGTCAGTGCGCTTCCACAGGGGGAGCACCGCTCAGCCAGAAGCCAGCTCGTGCTGGCCAGCGCAACAGTGGTGGCAGGAGCCTCTCCCACCTCCACGGCAGCCCTAGGGTTGTCCAACTAATGGCGAGGACCAGGCCTAAGCCATTAGTCAGACACCCCCTGAGGGCTCCTGGGCTGCCAGAGGGATGTCTGACTGCCAGGTTAGGCCCTATTCCCTGGGGAGTGGGACTAAGCTGGCAGGAGGACATTTCCTGAGGGCTCCCGGACTGCGAGAGGGCACAGGCCGGGCTGGGGGACTCTGCTGGGTGCACAAATTTTTGTGCACCGGGCCTCTAGTGTTAACTGAAATCTGAGAACTTTCAGACTGACACCCTAACATCCTGCACATGTATGATTGATCTTTTGAATGGAAACTTAGGACTTGACAATTCATTCTATTGGGCTCTTCACAGAGAGATGACTTTTTGAAAGAGGTGCAGTTTTAGGAGTTGTTAGGTGATGGCAGTAGTTAGATTGAATTTAAATCAGATAGAGAGGACCCATCAAGCATGGTGAGGGCTGGGAGAAAGTGAGCTCTTGGAGCACATGGAGTCTCTCATCTTTCTTATCTCCTCAAATCCCCTTGGGTAAGATTTCCTGTGCTGTACTCAGAAATACCAAATAGAGGCTAAAGCAATAGGTCTTCTGCATCCAGTGAACTGGAATTTCCACTTCCACCAGTTAAAGATAGGATAAAAACACCTTGAACAAGGCAGGCTTGAACAAAGGCAGCATTTCTTCTCGAAGTCCCATATATCAAGGATGATTCATAATTACAGTGGACGCTAGAAATAGGAATGCCATTGTGGCACTGCAAAATGTTCATACATTCAATTATTGCCTTTGCATGCTCTGCCTGATGAGTCCCAGCAGTTTATAGCTAATATAAGAGAATAAAGCCACTTGTCACATTTTAAAAATATTCCATTTCTTTCTGGCTGTCTTTATAGCTTTCTGTTCTGAAAGCCACGAGTTAGCCTCACCACCCTTTCATTCCCTTTCTTTTCACCCATTTTAAAGAACTAATTTTCTTAGTGCCCTGACATCATTTCTGGCTCATATTTTTTTTTTCATGGAGGGACTTCAAAAAGTCCCTCCACGAAAATTTTATAGACTTAAGGCCATTTTATAGACTTAAGATTTAGGTAGAGATACAGTGACAAGTGGATTAAAGTCAGGAGTCCAACTGAAAATATATTTAAAAGAATGGGTTCATTTGGTTTCATTTATAATAAGCAGAAGCTAGTCATGTTTTCAGTTGCCTAGACCAGTGGTTGGCAAACTCATTAGTCAACAGAGCCAAATATCAATAGTACAACAATTGAAATTTCTTTTGAGAGCCAAATTTTTTAAACTTAAACTTCTTCTAATACCACTTCAAAATAGACTCACCCAGGCCATGGTATTTTGTGGAAGAGCCACACTCAAGGGGCCAAAGAGCCGCATGTGGCTCACAAGCCGCAGTTTGCCAACCAGTGGCCTAGACTATTATCACTAAAAAAATTATAGCAAAAGCAAGTATTTAGTGATTTCAGAATGATTGAAGGAAATGGGGTTTCTAGCATGCTGCCATTAATAGGTTTTTTGACAACAACATTTCTTTATGGAAGCTTCCCTGGACAACACAGAGAATGAAGGTACATGGATCTCCTCGGTCTTTGGTCTCTGAAGCAGTGGGTGGGAGGAGAATACTGGTCTACTCACAAACTAAGACCCTTTAGGAACAACACAGGGCTTGACACTGGCTGACTGTGGGGTTGCCCTTGAGAGTTATAGAATTGTCCCCTGTGTTGCAAGGAGCCTAAAACTCTCATCTCAAAGATAAAGTATGCAGGGGTAACATTTTGAAAGCCAGAGCTTACCCTTTTAACAATGACACCAATTTGTTTGGGAATTACTCTCTTCTTTCCCTGGCTCCTCCATCTCCCAGAAAACTTGTCCAACCTTAGCAACCCATTCCAGGTTGTCATTCAGAATGGGTATTCAGTTTTGTTGTCCCAGAACTAGATCTCATGACACTATGGACTTAAGGTTTTAGGAAGCTGAAAATTAGCTTAGTCAACTCCCATGGGCATGTCTGTGTCTGTGATGAAGAAAGCAGGTTTGTACCTTATTGTTTCATCCAGGAGTGTGAGAGGAGAGAGAGAGAGCATCAAAAGGGTGCTATGAAGCCAGGTCCTGGGATGTCTGCAATATTCTACTAAAATCCTGCAGCCAGAATCCTGAATTTGGGCTACAGAAAGAAGGCATGTTTTGATTCCTCATGGACCTAGTAGTTAGAGAGGGCCTATTTTTTGATCCAACATGGGACCCCATCTTGAGAAACTAGAACGACCTGTGAGAATGTTGAAAGGGTCTGGAGAGGGGCAGGTACTGTTTTACTTACATGTGAGTATAACTTGTACTTCTGCCTCCTACCAAAAACTTTTGGGGGAAAAATGTTGGGCAATAATGTGTGTACCAGAGCATATTCTTTTCATTAATGGAACCATAGCTGTAGAAAGAAATGCTAAAGCATAAACTCCATAAATTTCAAAGAAAGGTAGAGTTTTACTTATGAAGAGGGGAAGGTTACTTAGGAAGAAGAGAGTTGTATTGGGTAGGGGAAGAAAAAAATGGATCCAGATTTGGCCATGCTGAGTGGGAGTGCCTGTACAGTGTCTGCATAAAGATGGCCAGGCCATGCAGAGTCTGGATTGCAATAGTAAGGTCCAGGCTGGGAGAAGGAATGTGGACATCATCATCATTCTGTGCATGGGAGCAAATCAAGAGAAGGAAATGAGCACACTCAGGGAGGGTATTTTGGAATAATCTTTATAAGTGATGTCTCGGTAGCACTTACTCATTTTTCATCTGTATCTTTAGAAGAGAAGAGGTAGCCACGGAAAAGGACTGAAGAAGAATCCTCAAAACTGTAGGTGGTGTGGGGGCATAACAAATATTCCCCCACCTAATTTTCTCTAGCTGGGCTAATCATCAAATTAAGAGACAGGTTAATGAAAGAAAGTCACAATTTATATATGCACATGGGGAATTCACATAAGCATGAAAATTCCCAAAACAGTATGCAAAATGAGGTCTATATTTCATTTTGAACAGTCACAAAAGGGTGGAAAGTCTGGGATTTCAAAGTAGGAAATAGGCAATTCACAGATAAAAGTCGAAAAAATGGCAAACAAATGCTTGCTAGGCAACTCAAATAATGGAACAGAGGGAAATCTAGTGAGCAGATTTTTGCATGGATCCTTCCTGTCTACCATAATTATTTCATATGTGCTAAAGGGAATATGCTAAGTTTCCCTTCTTGAAGCAGGTTTTTCTATCTGAATGAAACTCTTTGAGAAGGGAGGTGAAACAAAAAAACAAAACACTCTTTCTGACTTTGTTGGGCTTTCATTGGTTTCAGCTCAAAATACTTTGCATGCCAGGGTGGCACATTCCGGAAAGACCTGCTCCTGACCCCTCCCAGAGAAGGACAGACATTTGCGAAGAGATGGCAGGCAACCGTTTCATGTGAGGTGAGGACTGAAATGTTACTGTATTAGACATGTGGCGATCAAGTATTTAGTCATCTTCTATCATATTGGAAGCACTCTGTGAGGCACAGGATAGTTAGGACAGAATAAAGTTAGGTCCTGGCTCACAGCAACCACAGTCCACCAAGTGATAAACACAAACAGCATACTTCCGGGCAGTATGATAACAGCTTTGATGAAGATGCATACACAGTGCTGGAAAAAAAAACCGAGTTGCGGGTAGGGGAGTTATTGGAGTTACTAGTGGAGGAAAAGGACCTTGGGAGGTGAGTAGGTTTTCACCAATAGAAAGGCTGAAATGTATGCAGGGAAGGAGGAAAGGTACGAAAGGGCTTATTTCAAAATCAATGACTTCTTGTTTATCTAATGGTCCAAATTCTTGTGAAAAAATGGCGTTGAGTACTCAAAACACATTGTCACGCGTCAGCAAGCTAGACACAACTTCGCCGCTTCCCTTCACCCCTTCTGCAAGGTAACCTTCAGTTCCATTTTCTCTTTAATCACATCACTAATGCAGCCTGTAGTTTTCTGTAGCCCAGGGACCAGAATTTGGAGCTTAGAAAAGAATGCATTTTACCAAATTACATTGTCAACACTCTTTGCCCAACTTCTTTTCAAAACATTGCATTATCTTTAAAGTTTTATAGTTATACTGTTTGCTTTTTGGAAAAAAAAAAAAAGCACAAAAAACTGCATACAACTAGGGAAGAAAATATAAACTGCCTGCAGCCCTAGCACTCAGAAATGACCCGTTTTCACAATCGGAAGAATTGCTTTCATTATTTATTCTATGTGTGTGTTCCTTCATATTGAAATTGCATTTACAGGCCGTTTTGTGTCTGGCTTTCTTCCCACTAAACATCTTTACAGAAGCATTCTGCTATCATATTATCTTCTGACTCCTACAAGAGTAACATTTTTTTTTCCACTAAGTAATGTCTTTAGGTCGCATGTATCCTGCATTTCATCTGTTACCTTTTCTTAGAATCCTTTCCTGAATGCCTTCCTTCCTTCAGGATTCCAGGTTACCACCCTGCACCTTTCCCTATGTTCTTCTCCGGCTCTTCCCATAGGACCCGAGAGACTTTAGACCACCCCGTGGTGTATGCATGCTCCAGGGCAAGAGCCACATTTGTTTAAACATTGTTTCCTCATAGACTAGCCTGACATCCTATAGGCTTTTCTTATATATCTGCGGAGTTAATTAACAATGACTAATGACATTCAAAATAAATAGCACTTTTAAAAGCCTAGCTGACAGGTATTTTACCCATTTTATTGCTGATCTGCATCATAATTCTCAGCTATAGAGATGAGCATCATTATTCCATTTTTTAGAAAAGAAACTTGAAGATTAATTTCATTGACTCCAAGTTAAGAATTAAAAATCTTTATTAAGGAGAGTAATCCAAACTAAGTAAGTCACTATGGAGAGGCCACTAGTTACTTAAAGTGGATATTTAGACTGCCTTGTTCATTTATTATTAATAAATTTGTTATATTTATTAGAATCAGATCTAGATATTCTAAGTCAGATATCCATTTTTTAACATTTTATTAATCATTTATTTGTATTGAAATAAGCAGTTTGCAAAGACTTCCTCTCAAGTCATTAAAACATGACCAGGTAGGAAAAGAGAAACATTTCTTACCATAATTTGGATTAAGATACATAATGTTCTTATAGTTTGTTTTCAACAAACAAAAAAAATGTCATTGGTTCCAGGAAACATTAGATCTTTCCAATTCAATGTCATACCATGAAAAGTAGAAAATCACAATGTGAGATAATGCCTTGAATCTAATGTTTTAGTAGATTGGCTCTTTTTTAATCATAATCTTTGTATTTTTGTACAATAGACTATGCCTAAAGCATGACTTACTTTAAATGGTAAGATTAGGGTGAAATTAACATCAGTGAATGTGTACACTACCTAAATCTAATCCGTGACATTTCTGACAGTGGGTTTGTGGTCTTTAGTGCTGTTTGAGAAAATAATTTAAGTATGTGTTCTTGAATGTCTTTGAAATGGTGGTTAAACATACTTAGAGTGAACCTCAATGAACTCTGAGCACTAAAGACGTAGTAGTCCTGAAAAAACATCGATGTTTCTAACTCTCTATCCCTCTTCCTTCCTCTCTGTAAAAAAATCAATAAAATATATTTAAAAAAAAAAAAAACAATAACGTTTAATAAGTTCATATGACCTGGAAAGTACTGATGTCTGGGGTCAATTTGGTCAGAATGGTTCAAATTCAGATAAAATCTCATACCATCAATTAAACTGAGCTGATGGTTCTTTTGATATGAGAATATGGACTATACCTGATTCTAGGAGCACAATGAAGACATAATGCCTAAAATAATGAAGACTGTCTACAGCATGACTTGCCTTAAATGGGAAGATTAGGAAAAAATTTACATTAATTACATTTTATAAAATTTCTAATGTTAGGCAGAAATTAGGCTCATTAACTTACATAATTCTATAAAGGTGATATTGCTAACTCTGGAGAATGGTATTGTAGTGTATTGCTACAGTCTTCCTCCACACTCAGGTGACAAATGCTTTTCAAAAGGTCACTTGCTAATAGGAAAAGTTGCATTTCTGCAGAATGTGCCCAGCATAGGTGCCTTTGGAAAGGACACTGAGGTGAGCACGTTTCCTCTTATGCTTCACAGCTGTTTTCTGAAGCCTTTGCAGAGAGTGCCACACAACCAACAGAAAAACAGTATCATGATGCTCATGGTTCTTGAACCACTCTAGTTTTTTCTGGAAGGATCCTGTGAGGGCATGTGACTATAAAAAATCAGAGAAATGACCACTGGCTTAGAATCAGGAAAATGTTTCACATTGTTTCCTTCATCCTTTTCTTCCTAATGCTTGCATTAGTGGCATTTTTCTTGACTATTAGAAACATTCTGGGGATAGTTTCTCTGCACCCTTTCCTTCTCCACAGTCTCCATTCTTCACTAATGATATCTTAGCCTTCTTAAGATACAAGGCATGATTTTTTCTACAGAAGATGCTTCCTCTCTATCATTTCTAAAATCACACGATAGGACCAGTCCCATGTTCTAATGAGGAGAAGCCTCTCAAACACGTAGGTGATGCCATTTAAAACATTTTACCAAATAGTCTCAATAAAGAGAATTACTTTGTTGTCCTAATATTAGCAATGATTATCTTTATGCTCCCCATTCAAGGTGTGTTATACAAAACCATGATAGTAATTATTGTCTTGATGTCACTATTAGCCCAGTTTCTGTTCTTGTAGATATTGACTCTTGTACACATCAGATTCTTGTGGTTAAATGTCTTTGGTTGAATGTTTGTCCCCAACATCAGTAACTACTGTATGCCTTGAGTCTGGGCTGGACACATCATCCACAATCAGAGAGCGAGGTGAGGATCTCCCACAAGACAGAGTACCAAGAGAGGACTGCCCACTATTCTGATCTTCCACATATGATTTCATACAAAGCTAGAGTCTATCTATCTTCCACTAGGCTGAATGGAGAACTGCCATGGTTCCTGGAGTCTTGGCTGGGAAAAGAGCTATACCACTGAGTTGTCTATACAACTCCAGTCCTTTAGTTACCTCTATATGGCTGTCTTCACAGCTCAAAATCCTTCAGTTGATTCAAATTTGGCTGTCTGTATAGCACCAAGTTCCTTGTTTGCCTCAAATCAGCTGTTTACACAACTCCCTATGGTTTAGTTTCCTCAAACAGGGCTTTCAGTAAAGCTACTACTCCTTCAATGTCCTGAAACCAGGCTATCTAAACTGCTCCAAGTTCTTCAGTGGACTCAACCAAGCTGTATGGATAGCTTCAAGTCCTTCTGTTTCCTTTCATTGGGTTGTCTGCACAGCACAGAGTCTTTCTGTTGCTTCTAACCAGGCTTGCTGTACAGCTCCTATTCCTTCTGCGACCTGAAACTAGGCTGACTGCACAGCACCAAGCCCTTCCATTGTGTCCCGCAATCTGGGCTGTCTGTACCACTTCAGCCCTTCTGTGTCCTCTATTTGGGATGTGTGCACACCTTCAAGTTCTTGAGTTGACTAAACCAGGCTGTATGCATAGCTCCAAGTCCTCCTACTGCCTTTAACTGGGCTGTCTGTGCAGCACTGGGTCCTGCCCTTTTCTGAATCTGGGCTGTTCCAAATCTGTCCATGGCCTCTAACTGGGCTGTCTGTACAGCTGCAAGTTCTTCAGTGGACTCAACCAGGCTATATGCACAGCTCCAAGTCCTTTCATTGCATCAAGTTGGGCTGTCTGCACTGCTCCTGTTTATCTGTTGCCAGTATTTAGGCTGTCTGCACAGCTCCATATCCTTTCATTTCCTCAAATAAGGCTGTCTGTACAGTTCCTTTTCCTTCTGGGTCCTAAATTGAGATGTCTTCAAGCACCAGTCATTCTGTATCCTCTACTTGGCTGTCTGCAAAACCCCAGTCCTTCTGTTGCATCAGTTTGGACTGTCTGCACACCTTTAATTTCTTCAGTTGACTCAACCAGGCTATATGCGCAGCTCCAAGTCCTTTAACCAGGTGTGCCTCCAATAGGGACCTTGTACCCACTGCTTGCACTAGGTGCAGCTGGCTGGAGGTTGTTGCCTCTGCCTGCCTACTTCGGGCCCAGATATCCAAGTACTGTGCTTTGTACACCAAAAACAAACTATTAGAACAAATCCCTATGGGGCCACTTGTTTTTTTCTATGCTGTACTCTTACTCTGATCTCTTCTTGTTTTAGAACATGACCCGAGTCAAGGTCAAAGTTTTCAATAGATTCACATAGAAATATAAAGAAAGAAGGTCCTGAGGGTTCTATGCTGTGGTCTCACATTCGCCTATTGTACAGATGGAGAAACTGAGAAATAGGTGAGTAAAGAATTTAATTAATCTGTTAGAATGTGTTAATGGATAACCTAGAACCAGGCATTAGTCATACACTATAAGGATGGACTTTTTTCTATAGTGTTTTGGTCGTATATCATTTTAAACATCTCTTTACCATTTAGATTCTTCCAAACTTTAACCAGATATTGTTTTTTTCTCAGAAAACTATTTTACAATAAAATCTTGGTTTAAATTTTTAAAATTTACATGCAATCACAAAAGGCCACAAAATAACCAAAGCAATCTTGAGAAAGAACAACAGATTTGGAGGTATCCTGCTCCCTTATTTCACACTATATTACAAAACTTTATTAATTACAACAGTATATTACTGCCACAAACACACACATAAATGAAACAGAATAGAGAGACTAGAATAAACCCTCATGTATATGGTCGATTAATATTCAATAAGGAGGCAAGAATGAAGAAATTAAATGATGGTCTTTTCAACAAATGGGAAAACTGGATACATGCAAAAAATAACTCTCTCTTATACCATATACAAAAATAAACTAAAAATGTAATGAGACTTAAATGTAAGACATAAAACTTCTAGAAGAAAACATAGGTAATGAACTATTTGGCATCAGTCTAAGTAGCATCTTTTGGATATAATTCCTCAAGCAAGGGAAACAAAAGCAAATATGAACAAATGATGATATCCAAAATATATAAGGAATTTATACAACTTAACACCAAAAAAAAACAACAAAAAACAAACAATTCAATTCAAAAATGGGCAGAAGACATAAAGATGATCAACATCACTAATCATCGGGGAAATATAATTCAAAGCCATAATGAGATACCACCTTACATCAGTCAGAATGGCTATTATAAAAAAGTCAACAAATAATATGTATTGGCAATCATATGAAGAAAAGGGAACCCTTAGGCACTCTTGGTGGGACTACAGATTGGTGCAGCAATTATAGAAAACAGTATGGACATTCCTCAAAAAACTAAAAACAGATTTATCACATGATCCAGCAATTTCACTCTTATATATTTAACTGAAGACAGCAAAAACACTATGTTCATTGCAGCATTATTTACAATAGTCCAGATATGGAAGCAAACTAGGTATTCATGGATAGATGAATGCATATAGAAGATGTGTGAGATATATATGATATACTCATGTATATACATATGGAATATTACTCAGGGATAAAAAAGAATGAAGTCTTGCCATTTGCAACAACATGAATGGACCTAGAGAGTATTAGGCTAAGTGAAATAAGTCAGAGAAAGACAAATAATATATCGCTTCACTTATATATGAATCTAAAAAAGACTAGCCTACCTGGCGTGGCTCAGTGGTTGAGCGTTGACCCATGAACCAGGAGGTCACAGTTAAATTCCTAGTCAGGACACATGCCTGGGTTTTGGGCTCAAGAAAATGTGTGAAGGGGAATCTAGTCAATAATATCATGATAAGATGATTACTAGACTTAGTGTGGTGATTATATTGCAAGTTATATAAATGTTGAACTACTATATTCTATACCTGAAACTAATATAATATTTTATAGCAACTATACTTAAATTTTTAAAATCTAGGTTTAAAGTAATTCATAAAACTAGTATAGTGGATTTTTTGAGGAAGTAAAAGTATCTCAATTTTTAAAATTGTAGAACATAGGTTAATTGATAGAGGCTCCATCTCTTTTTTGAAGAAACATTGAACATTATATGACCCAAATGCCTGGTTCTAAGGAGTATCATATGATTCTGACCCATGTGCTAAAGGTAAAGGTAATTTTGTCTTTGGCCAGAGCCCCAGTATTTATTAAGAAGTTAGTTTATCTCAGGAGTATTTTACTTATTACTTCACAAAAAAATTTATTTCTAATGAATTGAAGATAAAACATGGCTGAGGATAAGTCATTTGTTCACCCATTCATACATTTGTATATTTATTAAATCAGAACATAATTATTGAATGTTTTCCAGTATAGATGAAAGGTGACAAAGGTAAATCACATTTATCACCTCAGGGAGCTATAACAAAAATGCTTGAAATAATTTCCCAAAGTAATATATCCAGTCTATAGTTGGAGAATATGTAAGAATCCACCCTCTATTATAGATCTTATTTATTCTTAATGCAGTCTTTACTATTGGTAATTATATGTTCATGCATTTTATTATTGTCTTTACTATATGACCTAGCCTGGAATGTAAAATGAATGAGGGCAAGAACTTTGAGGTGCTGTATTCTCAACAGTGAGAACAGCACCAGGCACAAAGACACTTAACGGATATATTGACTAACTGAATGAGTAATAAACCTTACCTAATTCATTAGAAAGTTTCAAAGACAGATGATTAAGCTTCATATTAAAACCTCAATTAAGTTTAGGAATAAAGTCAGTAGGGGTAGAAGGGCATTTTAGGAAGCAACATGTCAGAGAACAATATATTCAAAAGCATGGCAGAGAGAGAGAGTGGTTTGTAGAAGGAACACTGAATAATAGATTAGGTTAGCAGAAAGACTTAAAAGGCTTCTTGCACCTGTTTCATTTTTTACCTATCAAAAATGGATTTCCCAATACAGACTTTATTAAAGGGGAGAGACTTGGTGCTGTCTGCTGGGGGATCACTCCAGCAGTACTGGAAAAGCACTTGAGTTGGATCAGGGAGACCACTTAGGAGGCTACTGCAATAGTCCAGGCAAGGAATTATAAAGGTCCCATTGACATTGAGTAAGAGAAAATGAAATTTAGTGATTCTTCATTCACTTGAACTCAGTTTACATGGGCCGTCTCATTTATAGCACCTTATCCACAGAAGGCATTAAATACTCCCAAATACACCTGCTTCTTAACTTGAGCATCACTTATGAATAGAACTCAAGCCAAGTAAAATGCAATTTACTCAGTATGGGACTTCAGCTAAAAACAAGTGAACACAGCAGTTCCTTATTGCTAGACTGTTGAATTTTTACCAAGGTGGGGGGGTTCAATTTGCAAAACAACCACAAAACAGGATATATTCTGTGACAAACATCTCTCCAAATGCAGTCTACACAAGGGACTTTTGCAAAATCCAAACCTGCTACAAATGGAAAGTTAAAAAAAAAATCAAATGCTCCCAAGTTTTTGAGAATGAAGCAAAATAACCTTGCATTACCAATGTTTTTATCATTCCCTGATTTGAGATACAGCAGGATGGGAATTGCTGGCTTTTCCCGTGGTTCTAAAATATATAACTGGTCACATGACACCCATACTAGGGACCTTTCTCTAATCATATACTCCCCAGCGCTACAGGACACAACAGTTTAGAGGGCAAATAAAGGTACTGTTATTAAAAATAGTTGAAGTATGAAAGTTTGAGAATGCTTTACTTTATTATTGCATATTTAAGATTATTATTAAAATAAGATCATACTCAGTGGCATCATGCCATACTTTCTTGAATGTAAAGGAAGGGATTGGAATAACTGGTATTGGGGATTTTAATAACCCTGGTTATGCCAAAATGTGATGATTGCCATTAAAAAAAAATCATTGACTTCAAAAAGATGGTTTTTAACTTCTCTAATGGTGCTAAAAATCTTACAACCTGGTCACAGCCTCCTCTTCTTCCTCTAAGAACTCTATGCCCACAACGCACTAGACGTTTGACAGTGGTGGAACATGTTGCACTTCTTTTCTTTTGCCTGAATGTCCTCCTCCTTCCTCCATTCTCTTTGAAGTACGTTCTGACTTTCCCACTGGGAGCCATGCCTTACAGCATCCTTGCATACCTCTAACTGCAGCACTAACTTGCTTTACAAGACTATGGGTTAGGGGGCTGTCTCCCTCAAAGCTTGCAAGAAGAGTGACTGTCTTATGTTTTCAACATGCCTGACTTACAGCAGTGCTCCATCAATGTTAAAGAATGTTTAGTAAATACTGAAGCAGTAACATCAGGAAAGGTTAGCTTTGTGATAATATTTTTTATGTCATGAGCCTAATGAAAAAAATTCAACACATCTATTTTGACATGTGTCTTTTCTTCTGCTGGAAAGAGAATTACTTCACATCTTGGGCATATTAATTTAGCAAATACTTTTTGAGCATTGTTGAGGCTAAACCTTCTGTAATGATGTTATGATCAAAGATCGGTATCCTTACTCTCAGCATAATGAGACATCACGTATCCCCAGCCTTTCCATCAAATGTATGTGTGCGCGCACATGTGTACACATCACTGCGCTGCAGAACAATTACAGCTCATTAGCGTACGCTGAAATCAGGTTATAGGGTCAATCTTATGTTCAAAGAACAGAGCTGAGAAAAGTAGAAAATGATTCTTATGTTAGTTATGATTTGAGATTGGGCTTAAGGGCTTTCTGACTTAGGTAAATAGTAGCTTAAACTCCTCCTCAGATTTGAGCCATATTCTGTTATAGGTTTGGAAAGATCCCTAAGTCCTCTGAAAAATGGAAGTCTGTGATTCCGTGTATAATCTTCTCTCCCCAATTAAATGGAAACACTTGATAGCCCAACCTTCAGGAGAAAGCTTCAAAGGCAGGGCTTTCTCCTCCTGAATCTGAAGCTCAGTGTTTGGGCTTTAGTCAGCAGTAGGAGATAGACTTGGAGGAAAGCTAGTGAATGTTATCTAATGATTGGCCTGTAACAGTGAAATGCTTGATGGAAAGAAAGAGAAATAAATGGCACTGATGGGAACATCACTTAGTGTTTCACAGCCTTGGTCTAATTTCTAAGTGCTCTGGCCTGTGTAACAGGAGGGAGATCTGTGGCTGATGCTATAACAGGACCCAAGATTTCTGAATGCTGGCTTGGAAGATGGGCAGAAACTGTGGATGCATTCATCAGGATATTTCAGATATCCGGGCTTAGGGCATATTTAGAGGCTTGCTGAGCACTGTTTTTTGACCTTGGCCAACCCCAGAAGACCTAGCTTCACTGGGCTGCAGAATGAGAGGCTCAAAATGAGAGGCTGTATGGAGCAATGGAAAAAAGCATAGGCTTTGGAGTCTGGCCAACCTGGGCTGGTTCCTAATTCCACCATTGTGTGCCTTTGGGCAAATTACTTCACTTCCATTAGGTTCAACTTCCTTATCCAAAAAAATGGATATAATAGTAATTGACTATGCTGTTGCCTAAATGCTACTTACTGTCAGCTCAATAAGTGGTGGTAGTTATTAATATCACATTGGTAGGGTCAATTACCAAGCTCTGAACTAGATATATCTGGGCTCAAATCCTGGTTTCTAGCATTTAAAAGATGTGTCAAATCCCACTTATAGGAATATATATATCCTCAGAGAGCCAAAACACCAATCAGAAAGAATATATGCATCCCTATGTTCATAACAGTGCAATTTACAATAGCTAAGATCTGGAGACAGCCCAAGTGCCCATCAGTAGATGAATGGATAAAAAAGCAGTAGTACATTTATACCATGGAATACTATGCAGCTATAAAAAAGAAGGATCTCTTACCTTTGAGACAGCATGGAGGGACCTAGAGAGTATTATGCTAAGTGAAATAAGCCAGTTAGAGAAAGACAAGTATCACATGATCTCACGCAGATGTGGCATGTAATGAACAAAATAGACATAAAGTATGAAACAGACTGTATAATCTCAGAGGGAAGGCGAGGGAGGATGGGTGGGCAGAAAGAGATCAACCAAAGAACTTGTATGCATATATGCACAAACCATGGACACAGACAATA
The DNA here is from genome assembly GCA_026230045.1 of Corynorhinus townsendii. Lineage (NCBI taxonomy): Eukaryota > Metazoa > Chordata > Mammalia > Chiroptera > Vespertilionidae > Corynorhinus > Corynorhinus townsendii. The sequence continues at coordinate 56,364,967 of JAPDVU010000008.1, read as the reverse complement.
GAGTGGGGGATGGAGGCAGGTTAGAAGAGGTCAGTTGGGGGAAAGGGGGAACATGTAATACTTTCAACAATAAAGATTTTTAAAAAATAAAAGATGTATAGTCTTGGATAAATTATTTTACTTATTTGGTTTCTGAACTTATATATTATAATTACAAGAATACTATCCTCATAGGTTTGTGGTGAGGATCAAATGAGACAATACATTTAACATTCTCAGTGTAGTACCTACCATGTAACAGGTGTTCAATAAAAAGTTAACAATCATCATTCCCAACCCCAGTGTTACCTTCAGATATCTGCTCCTTTCACCATTGACATGATCCAGGCAGAGATGGTTCTTTCATGACAAATTTTCATCTAGTCACATGACTGTAGAGCAGGCACTGACCTACCCAGCACTGCCAGTTTTGTAACAGATTATCCTTTCTTACCTCCCAAGCCTGACATACAGTGTACCCAATAATGCTATTTTCCCTGGCTGATGTCTTATATAGATCAGGCCTTTCTCAGAAATCATGGTACCTCACTGAGTCCATAACTTTAAGAGTCTGAATTGCCTGGTATAATAAGGGAGTTAAATTGGGCTGAGGTACCAGTGTCTATATTACAGATGCTGTGTAGTCCGTGGGCACAGTCTGAGGTATTAATCTGCACTCTTGCAGAGCATGGCAGGAGGGAAATGAGCAGGAAAACAGCACTGAGTTGTGAGACCTGTGAAGACAGCCTTGATTTTGGAATATGCCCTGAATTTTCTCAGTTCTGTGCTTTTCTCAAATGGTTTTCTCTCTCAGGAATTCCTTCTCTACCTGGAAACATCTCCCTGTGCTTCAAGGCCCTACCTATGTGACACGTTATCCATGTGGTGGCTCCCTGACCTTCCTCAGTGAGTTATCTGCCACTACATGTACCCCCACTGCTGCCATACTGTTTTTATAAATACCAGCTGTGTTATGATAGGTAAGGTGTCTACCTCCACCATCAGCCGTAACTCCATGAGAAGAAAGAATTCCTTATTCATGTTTCTGTCTTCCGTGTCCTGCAGAGGGCTTTGCACATAGTAAATGCAGAGTTTACACTGGTTTTTGAGGTACAGCTGACACTCGAATAGTGTGGGGGTTGGGGCACTGACTGCGCAATGGAAAATCTGCATGTAACTTCTGACTCCCCCAAAACTTAACTATTAATACATAGTCTATTGTTGACAGGGAGCTTCACTGATAACATAGAGTTGATTGACACATATTTTGTAGGTGATATGTATAATATACTGCATTTTTACAATAAAGTCAGCTAGAGAAAAGAAAATGTTAGTAAAATTATAAGGAAAGTATATTTATAATATTTGTTGGGAAAAGTTCATCATATAACCAGATACATGTATTTCAAACCCATGTGGTTCAAGGGCCAACAGTATAAATATTTGCCTTTGAGACACTTCCACTTGCGTGTTAGTGCCCCTTCCCCTCCCAGCCTCAACATGGAGCTCTGTCTTAAATTCCACTTGCAAAGAACCAACTATTACAAGTAGGCTGTAAAAATCCTCCCTTTGTATGTATGCAAATGGTAAGAGCCCTTGAAGTTTATGAAATAGTATTTTGTTAAATTATTTAAATAATAACTGAACATCTAATTGATGGATGGGACCTATAAATGGGAATGAAGTCTGGATGCCCTGCAATTGCCATTATCCACAGTCATTTCCTATATGAAGCTAAATTCATCTCAATGCCTGTTGGATTCCAGTACCCAGCCAGGGAAGACTGCACAGAGCTCCCTAAGAGAGATGCCTCCTGGCCTTGGGACTAGACAAAAGTTCATTTTCTCTTTTAATAACCTAGAAGTTTCTCCCCTCTTCTAGTGCCCCCCTCAGGTCTGGCTGCTCCCCATTTGACTGGCTCCATGTTAATGTCCTAAGGGAAATAAACTGTGAAGCAGACCAAAAACCCAGGGTCAGAGATGATCAATTCTATGATGCCCGCTGTACCATGGCCTTGCTTCCCCCATGTCATCAAAAGAAATAAAACAATCACCTCAAACGGAAGGGCATCACTACAAGCAAGGGTTAACTCCATCACCTGAGTACTGCAGTGTTTGCTGAACGGATAGAGGCAAAGAGCGAACACTGAAAGGCTGCTCCCTTGGGCTGTCACCTTCAGAAAGTTGTCTAAATGCTGTGGGAAGAACAGAACCTGCGGTGTAATCCCAGGCACTGAGAAGTTAGCATCAGAGACCACAGGAGCCAGGGGATCCTGGTTTATTGAATTATTACTCTAATCCAGTGCTTATCATTATAATCTCATTAATCCTCAAGACAGTCCAAAGTGAGATAAGCACTATGATATGACTTTCCCAGGTGTAGATACAATTCAGTCTTTCAGATAAGACCCAGCATCCAGTTCCCCAGTCTTTACAGTAGAATTTCACAGAGCAGTAAAACTTGCCAACAAAATGTGAGGTTGTTAATTTTACTAAAAGTGAATACATTTGTTAAAAAGTAGCAACTGCCATCTATGATTAATATCACTTAATTTTTTGAAAAATTGCATTTTCTGCCATAAAAGAGCACAATCTAAGGAAAAAAGGGAGCCCTCTAAATTGAATACATCGATCTGTATGAAAACTTGCATCCTCTACCACCCAGCAATTCTACCTCTAGGTATTTATCTGAGAATGACTCTTGCTAATATATACATGTACATGTACAACAGTGTTCATAGTGATAGGGGGGATTTATAATCTGATAGATAACCATTATTTTGAAATTCTAAAATACACATATGTATAGGAATAGAGGGTTAAGTTTCTCATATGGGAACAGAGGGTTAAGTTGTTTTTTGTTTTTTTTCTTTTCTAACTTTCATTTCTCAGGCCAGTGTACCTGCATACTCCCTTTGATCCCGAACAAAGTGATTGAGGAGGTAATTCAGCTACAGACAATGTATACTGTGCCCAGCAAGCAAGCAGAACCGTTCAGCATGATCAGGCCAACTCCACCAGGAGCCAAGCCATCATCTCATCGCCTGACAACCAAGAACAATGGTTGACTTCTGCTGACCTCCAGGACTGAATGTAATAGCATTCTGTTCCCAACCTTAGTCCAGTCCATTTTTCTGATATAATCCTGTCCCCTGCACCTTGCTATAAGACAGGTTTTGGATGCTTGTAAGCTCCCTGTCTTCTTAGTTGGCTGGCCTTCTCAATAAACACCTTATATGATTCATCCCTGCCTTCGTTATTGGACATGACAACAGGCAGCCCAAGACCGCCCAGGGGTTTCCTGGTAACAATAGCAGCCCTCATACTAGATGTAAAGGGGAAACAATTCAAATAGCCATCTACATGAAAATGGATAAATATGTAGTATGTTTACATAATTAAATAATATACAATAGTCAAGAAGTGAACAAAAACTGCAAGTAGAAAGTATGGATCTTGATAAAAGATTGAGTGGTAAAAATTCCCAAAAGGTTGCATATAGCAAGATACAGTTTATGAAGTAGGGATTATATGTAAATATATATGTGTGTGTGTATTATATATATGTAAATATATATGTGTGTGTGTATTATATATATAAACAATTTATATAATTGTTTAAAGGATTAAACTAAATATCTCAATGAGACAAGGCATGAGAATTACATGCATAGATCTAAGTTATGGTCAAGGTTCTAATTTCCATGTTGGGTAGGAGATATACCTGTATTTATTGGATTCTGTTCTTTCAAACACATGAGGGTTATGCATGGACAGGTGATGGGAATGTGTCAAAAACAAAGAATTATAAAAATAGTAGTAATAACAATATTAGCAATCCATTTTTGCCACTTGAGATTCAAAGGCAAACACAGTGTATTTTCTTTCTTTCTCCATTTTCCTAAGGATCACTTTGAAGTTATATTATGGAACAGCATTAGGCAGTGTGTGAATCCACCTCTGGAATAGGTCTCTAAACCAAACAATTTACTTTTCCAAAGGGGTTAAGAGTTATAAAGGTAGCCTTGGAGTTGCAATGGTACTAAAACCATTGTATTCAACCATAGAGGTTGGGTGAGAGGCAGAGGAAGAAAAGATCAGCTTAACACACAAAGAACAGGCATCAGATGAGGAATGTGTAGGGTATAGAGGAGACAGCCAGAGACACTGAGTAGGAAATAGATGCAGGAAAAGTTAAGAACACACTCATCTGTAAAAAGTACTGCCACTGCTATTGCTTATTAATAGTAACATACTTATTGCATCTCCTCCCTGTAGGAAATTATAAGAAATTTACTCTGGTGTAGAGGGAAGGCTTATAGTTCTCATAGACTTTTCTTCAGCTCTACAGTAGGAAAAGTTTCCACTTATTCCATTTACTAGCTGGACTTACATGGAGAGACCTACAGAATTTAAAAGGCTTCTTGCAAAAAAATGCTGCAATAATAAATCTACCTAACTGCCTGTTGAGTGATTGATCTTCACACATCACCACCCGACTTAAAACCTTTCTGTCACTCTCCATAGATTTAAGATAATGTTTAAGCTTCTACAGGACATCCTATGACTTGGCTTCGCCTGCCTGTTCAGCCTCAGCAGCGACACCTCCCACAGGGGCACCTTCCACCAGTCTTCCTGAATGATTGCTGCTTTTTCACTCTCTTCTGCACACTCCACCTTTGCATGTATAGCTTTGTCTCCCACTTTGTTCCCACCAGTCCTCATTCAGGTATCCAAATCCTGGAAAACCTTCCTTGACCACCTGGATAGCTAGGCTCTCCTGCCATCACTTCCATTATAGTATTTACAGGAATCATTGGTTTACATTTTGGTGTCTGTACCATACTGGGAATTCTTTCAGGGAGAGATGTATGTGATTTAGTTCTGTGGTAGGCAGTTAGACAGACATGAGCAGAATAGGGACGATGGACCAGGTACAGAAGGTCACCAGGGTGGACACAACTGAGAAAACAAGGCCCTCATCCCCAGGGTAAGCTTTCCTCCCCTAGCATATCACTGGTCACGTGGTTTGGACCCTCCTCTGGCATGTTGCTAGTTGTGTGAGTCAGAGCCCCATAGAAGGGGAATGAAGACACCCAAGACAATGAGATTTTGACAAGCATCAACTCTATCTAGGCCTCAGTAGTATTTTAGTTCCAGGCTGAGACAAGTGATGCCACAGCTGACCTCAGAACCAGCTGCATTAACTAATGACCCCCAGCCCTGGCGTCGACTAATCAGTGTACACCACAACCCTGAAAGGACACACCTGGAAAGCTGTGAATATTCCATTGAGATCCTCTCCTGGTACCTCCCCTAAAATCTCCACCCTTAAAAGCCCTTAGGACAGAGGACCCAGCTTGGCTCTCTCTAGGGAGCATATTTGTGCCTTTCCCCCACCCCCTTCCCCTGGTGCATTTTCCTTGCCTCTTTCCTCTAGGCTCCAGGGGCCCTTCTTTTGCCTCTGTATCTTGTTTCCTGAGCCCATGCCCAGTTGGCTCACTTTTCCTATCTCTGTGACTTTTTTTTTAATCCTCACCTGAGGATATATTTTTTCCATTGATTTTCAGATAGAGTGGAAGGAAGAGAGGAGGATGAGGAGGAGAAGAGAGAGAGAGAGAGAGAGAGAGACCTCAGTTGCTTTAGGGATCGAACCCACAACTGAGGTACAAACCCTTGACCAAGGGCTTGACCAAGAATTGAACCTGAGACCCTTAGGTTTGTCAGTTGACACACTAATCATTGAGCAAAACTATCCAGGACATGACTTTCTAAATAAACTTTCTCTGATTCATTGAGTCTTGGATCTGAATTCTTTCTTAGCCAGAACTCAAGTACCAAGGTTGCTGAACCAAGGTCCTATCTGACTCCACCGGTCTAACACCCAGTGCCGTTTTGCCCCCAACAGTTCCATAAGGCTCTGATACCTTTTGGAATGAGGCAAGATACACATAAACATAGTGTCATCTTTATATCCCCACTACCTAATATGAGCCCAATGTATATTATGTTCAATAAATATTTGTTAAATGGACTGAATGCCAAAAGTAATTTCACCATGTAATCTGGACAGCAGCCGATTCAGTATTTAATTCAGCTAGTTCAGGGAAAGCCTAGCTGTCAGCCAGAAAGGCTGTGGCAGGAATTCTGCCCAGGCTTTCTAGCTGTCCTTCTGACTCTGTTTCCTGCATCTTTTGGCAGAGGGTTCTGTCATTCAGCTCTGAGTCAAGCTGGCAGACAGAACAAGACCGACTTCTAGATCCTGAGGCACAAGCAGGCCCATGGCAGCTCTGTCTCTGAAGGACAGTTTGGCTGTATACACACTATGCCTTCCTGACCCAGCTGGCCAGGATTCCATTCCAGATTGGCCCTTTCAGATGCAAAGGGACTCGGCACTAGATAAGTGAGGTATTTGCAATATACAGCAGTTTTAATCATTTTCTGGTTTCTTCTGGGGAACAGTTGCAACTGTGCCTTTAAAATGCCAGTGAATCATCTCTAACTAGAGCCTAAAATTATCTGATGAAGCCATCTGCATTGCACTGGGAAAATATCATGTGGCATAATTAATTCATTGGATGTGATGATTACTTAGAATCACAGAAACACAGTTTTGAAAGGGCTCTCATGAGGCCTGATGAAAATTCCCAGATTCCTCCAAAGACCTGTGTTTAAACTTACCAAAAGCATAATTACTCCATCCTTTAGATTACCTAGGCACAACTTAAATATTTGCCACTAATGAGCTTGTGAAATTAGACAAGTAACTTAATCTTTCTGGGCCTCAGTGTCGCATTTTTAAAAGGAGATGGGGGAAGAACTATATCATTTTTCTCAAATTCTGACACTGTTGAAAAGGAAAATGGGGGAGAGGGGTCTTGAAACCTAGTTCAGTATCTGGTTAAAACTGTAGTCTTACTTCCCCACTCTGACTGACTTGGGCGGAGCTGCGGGGACCCTCAGGGCCCACCACAAGAGGAGATATATAGGTCTGAGCCTCCCCACGAGTTCAGTTTAGGCTTTGGATCTGGAATTCCCCTGGACTAGCAGATCTGTGAAATAAAGGTTAAACTTTCCTCCCTTAGCGTGCTGGCTGATCATTCTCCGTGCATTCTGCCACACACTGTGATTCGAAGGGTCTATATATTTAGTAGAGCCCTTTCACAGTTACTGGGAAACTGAGGTCTGCCTACAGTCAGAGCGTTTCCCTCCCATACTGTTGTTTAAAGTAGAGCAATCTTTTTATTTTTTTTTTAACCCAGTAATCCCACTTCTAGGAATATATCCCAAGAAATCAGAAACACCAATCAGAAAGGACATATTGTACCCCTATGTTCATAGCAGCACAATTTACAATAGCTAAGATTTGGAAACAGCCTAATTGGCCATCAGCAGATGAGTGGATTAAAAAACTGTGGTATATCTACACAATGAAATAGTTCTGCTATAAAAAAGAAAGAACTCTTACCATTTGCAACAGCATGGATGGACATGGAGAGCATTGTGCTACGAGAAATAAGCGAGTTGGAGAAAGATAAATATCACATGATTTCACTCATTTTTGGAATGTAATAAACAACATAAACTGATGAACAAAAATAAATCCAGAGACAGCGAAGCATCCAATAGACTGTCAAACTTCAGAAGGAAGGCAGAGAGGGTGGGGGGTGAGGTAAGAAATCAACCAAAGGACTTGTTTGCATGCATATGAGTATAACTAATGGACACAGACACTAGGGGGGTGAGGGCATGTGCTGGGGGATGGGAGTGGCCGGGGAGAGGTCAATGGGGGGGAAAAGGAGACATACCATATGTAATACTATAAACAATTAAGAATCTAAAAAATGAAATAAAGTAGAGCAATCTGCTGTTTTATGTTTCTGCCTCTGATTTTACTAAAAAAAAGCAACACAAAAAATGATTTGACAATAAAGTCAATCACTAGAACTAACAATGTCCTAGCTACCTCTTGCTTTTATAGTCATTGAATTTATCAATTTGAAGTGATCCAATGTAGTGACTACCAGACTTTATGTCAGAAGAAATGACTAGGATGATGGTTCAGGCGATCACTATCTATGAGACTCCAGGTAAGTGACAAAATCATTTATCACCTGGACTGCAGATGTAATAATAGCTTTCTCACAAAGCATCTTAGCTTGGGCTTCCCAGAAAGCAGAGCCTGAGAAAAAGTTCATGTGGGAGCACTTTAATGGGGACTGTGATTCTAGCAGCGGATGCAAGGGACAGGGGAGCAAAGCACAAAAGGAGTCAGAACAGTCCAGAAATGTGTTATTGGCCTGTTGCTTGTCCAAGACCATCTTAGAACAATACAAAACATTTCTTAGATCTGTCTATCAGGGGGACTAAGGAGAAAGCATTTGTCCATTGGCTTTACGGTGCACTAATTTTGCCACCCCAAATGTGCCTTTTGAGGTACTGATGTACTGATTTTAAGCTGGTAGTTAAGAAAAAAACTCAGAAAGCACCTTTGACCCACCCACTACTGCCTAAAGAAATTCATTTAGAAAACCTGCATCTGAAAGGGAACCTTAACATATTCACCTTAGCACGTATGAATGAGCATAGATGGGACAGACAGGAAGAAGTCCAACAAAGCCATTTCCCCCTTGTTTCTGAAATGCCTAGCAAGAAATTTTTTGGCCACATGATTACTCTTTCTCTGCTACCTGTGGATTATGGACTTCCTCTTGGGAATCCCATACCCTTGTACCCCCTTCTCTTTTGTCCAGAATGGCATTTAAGCCTCAACTGCCTACTGTGTATCTCCTCTCTCATGACACCCCTGCATGTACATCTGTAATAAACTTTGTACATTTTTCCCTGTGAATCTGTCTTTGTTAATTTGATTATTGGCTCAGCTAGAAGAATTTGGAAAATTGGAAGGAAGTCATATTTTTTAGTTAATCTCCCATTTTGTCAAACCACCCAGGAGCATTCACTGAATGGGAAACTGCTAGCCCCCTGGACTGCTACAGCTAAGAAATCATGAAAATTGGCCACAGCCAGCCGATGGTAAGCACTCTACCCTGACAGCCTCCCTCATCTCTCCTCTGTGGGGTTCGGTGGAGTTAGAAGTAGTTAAAGTCCTTTTACTCTTTCTAAGTTTAGACTGACAAGAGTAAATATTTGTGAAACTAGTTTATTGGGCAAATGCGACCCTGATAAATATTTGCTTTGAGTACACTTGTCTTCTGTTGATCCTGTTCCTCCCAGAGACAGTCTGTATCTCCAGCAGCTAGATGATGCATATGCATTTGGAAGGGAGCCAGAGGCTATGATCCAAGCTTGGGAATTTTAAACCTTACTCTGTTCAAAACAGGGAAAGCATGTGATTTCCTGTGTTTAGGAACAGTTTTTTAAAGACAGCTCCCTTCCACCCACTGTCTTTAGGCTAACCCTGGGAATATACTTGTGAGGGCTGCATCCTTTGTGCTCTCTGTGAAAGCCTCCTGTTTCCCTGGTTAAGCTGTTTGAGTTGCTATTAAAATACTACCATCACTGGCCAGATGAAGGACTCTTTGAATTGGAAAAACTTTTAAATTGGAAAATCTAAGAGCTCTCATATTGGTATAATGCTAGCTATTAAGACTCCCTTAATAAGATGAAAGGATAGAAATTAAAGCAAAAGAATAAAAAATCTCCCTTATATGTGGAATCTAATGAACAAAATAAACTGATGAATAAAATAGGACCAGAGGCATGGATACATGGAACAGACTAACAGATCTCAGAGGGGAGGGGGCTGAGGGGTGAGGACTGGAAGAGATTAGCCAAAGAACATATTTGCATATATGCATAGCCCATGGACACAGACAACAATGTGATGAAGGCGCAGGAGGTGGCAAGGGGCAAAGTGGGGAAAATAGGGGACATCTGTAATAGTGTCAATAATAAAGGACACTAATTTAATCTTTAATTGGCTTAAGGGAATTAGCACTTATATAATTAGGAAATATAACAGAAACTAACCCATATGTTTTTCAGGCTCATGTGACCTGGAAAAATATTTTATATTAAACTGGTTTGAGTTTGGTTTGGTTAAATAGACATGTATTTTAAAGTTGTGAGCATTAAATGTAATATTTTTGTTTTATCTGAGTATACAAAATAAGTTTATATAGTCTCTTTTATAAAATTTGTCAACAGGAAAAAACTTGGATAACAAATGATTTTGTCTAATGTCTCATGGAGTTTTTTTATGGTTAATTTAAACATAGTTATCAAAGAACTAATAAATTAAATAGATGTTACTAGAATAAAGGTTTTTTTAGTTAACATTTTTTAGCAATAACTATATGGTATATATACTTAAAGACCATTTCCCAAAAAATCTTTTCACAATTTGAAACTTTAAAGTTCTACTAAGTGATGGAAATTATTAAATACCTAGATTATTTTCAAATAATATAAAATACTGAAACATTAATTAATAGTCTAAGTATACCTACTTTTGGCTTCTTCTTGCAGAAAAACTAAAAGATAGATTGAATCTGTTAATGAATGTGCTGTGCCTTGTTGGGGAAATGTATGTTTCTAAAAATTATGAAATATTTTTGCCAATGAAAGAGCCAATGTTTGTAGAAGTTATAAAATGTATTCATAAATTTACCAATCTAAAGAATTCTTACTGCTTACTCCTCTGTTCTCACCAGAAATTAAGGTTTCTAAGGGTTAAGAATTTTAATGAATATGCAAGGAATTAATATTCATTTTAAATACAAGAAGGTAAAATGTATGCCATTTGAGGAAATTTTTTAAAAGTGGTTTGTCTTAAGCTGGTTATTTCAGAATGAGTACAAAGAGAAAGTAAAAGGGATAAGAAAAGTTGTAGAACCTTTATGAAAAGACATCTTAAGGAGAAAGTTTATGTATGGTCAAGCTGAGTAATATTAAAATAAATTTAATTAAGTAAGTTAATTTAAATATCAAAAGCAAGCTGATCCAAAGACAGTTTGGTTCATTTTCACTCTATGTTAAAAGGACAAAGTTTTCCTGTACTACTGTATGTTTCCTGATAAAATACTACAAAAAGTGTTCTTCCCAGAAAGCAGAAGTCTGTGTTCTGTCACAGTAATTTTCTGCTTTATGTTGTCTTAATCAGTCACTTGATTACTTAAGAAAATCATCTTATCAATTTTAAGAACTATAGTTTTTCTAATAATTAGGAAACTGCATTTGTCTTTGTATCTTTGTTATTTTTTCTTACCTTATTTTTATTGTTAAAACTATTACAGATGTCTCCATTTCTCCCTCCTGTAATATCTTTTATTGTCACTTTGGGAAAATGAATAATTTAGGATTGTATCATAGTAATCGCTGATCTTTTTGATCAAATGTCCAAACCTTTTTAATATGTCTGACAAACTTTCCAGGAGTCAGGTTTTGAATGGAGAATTTTTTCCTCACCTGGAATACATCAAAAGGTTTGTTCTCTCAAAATAATCAGATCTATTTCATATACTAAAATTACATGAAAAGCTTTGACAAAGAAATAATAAATATGTTGTATTTATATATATATAGTTACTAAAGTAAGTGTTCTAGAGATTACATAAGATTTCTAGTCCTAATATGTTATTATTTGTGATCCCAGTTATCTTAAAATGTGTTACAGAGAAAAGCAAATTTATTTGTCCATTACATTTTAATCAGATATTTAACCATGTCATTTTAACTTTTTGTCATTTACAGTTATTGTTTTGCTCTGATTATTTTGCCAATGTTTTATCTTCAGAAAGATCCATGAAGAAGACTGATTTCATCTAAAATAAATTTTTCAGATCATACATTTAAAATAGATGAAGATTTGCAAAACTCTAAGGAAACACCTGGCTTATAAAAATAATAACAAATAATCAAGATAAAAATTAATCATATGAGACCAAATGAACTGAGGATGATTATATTTTTCATGATGATTTGTTTGAAATATTGCTGATTTTAAAAAATCTTTTGTTTTTCAAATATATGTAAACTTGTTTCTCACAAACTATAACTTTGAAAAATTATACCTTTGTAAGCAAGACTGAAACAGTTATTTTTCTCCTTACCTATCCATCTAGAATTTGGAAACTCTTAAGAAGCATTTATTTTTACATTCATAGCAATGTGATTATTTGGATTCTCCCTATAACAGGACACAATTGGAAACTGGCTTATTCCCATGGTTTGATTGGAATGCCATGTTTGAAAGAGACATACATAGACTTCGGTATGACCAGACAGCTTTAAGGAATTGACATTGACTGTGGAAGCCAATAAGAGCCTCTTAGGAAAACCCCCTGGTGCCTTTCGTATAGGTTCACAACAATCTTTCAGGAGAGGAACAGGTTTCTTCCTGGGAGATGCAGAGAACCTCAGGTATGTGGAGGTCCTCAAGAGAGGAAGTAACCCAAATCTAAAGGTAGTAAGAGGCAGAGTTCATATCGAGTATGTGGTTTGGCATCTTAGCCTCAAGAGGCTGTCAAGAGTGTAATCTAGAGATTTCTTATGAAAAATCTAGCAAAGCAGATTGAAAAGAGCCTAAATAGTCAATTACTTTAATTTATACAAATAATTGGGACAACTTTATAAAAACTAGATTTATGTTACAAATAAATTCGTATTAATTCGGCTGTTTTGGGTAATAATGGAGGTGATTTTACATTGAAAATTTGTTTCAATAGAAACTGTAATACACACTTGTGAGTATTAGTTTCCAATTCAATTGATTGTCTTAAAAGTTTTTTTTTCCAGTCCTAACTGGTTTGGCTCAGTGGATAGAGTGTCAGCCTGTGGACTGAAAGGTCCCAGGTTCGATTCCGGTCAAGGGCATGTACCTTGGTCGCGGGCACATCCCCAGTGGGAGTTGTTCAGGAGGCAGCTGATTGATGTTTCGCTCTCACTGATATTTCTAACTGTCTATCCCTCTCCCTTCCTCTCTGTAAAAAATCAATAACATATATATTTTTTTAAAGTTTTGTTTTCCACCTATGAACTGGATGGTATCCTGTATTGTTTTTGTTTCCTCACTTATTTGACTGCAATCCTCCAAACTAACATTTTCATTTTTCCTTTGTCTTTTGACTTGGAATTATCGAATTAAAACTGCCCTTTTTCCTGAGCCTTGCAATTGCAAACTGCAACCATACGACTTAATATAAACTTCCAAGAAATTACCACAACAGTCCATGCTTAGGCAATCTCCATGATACTGTGCGAGCCACTAAAAATCTGTCTGAAAACCCAACAATATCACCAGAGACATTTGAACTGCCAACCAGGAAAATCTACCAGACTGTCACTGCCTACTTTACTCCAAGAGAAGCTTTGACACATGTAACCACAAACCAATAATTCTATAAGAAATATAACAGAAATAAAGAGAAAGGAATTCAAACACAGCATTATAGAAAGAAATCAACATACAAGAAAAGAGAGCAAGAGAATAAGAGAGGAACAGAGACCACAAAAACTAATCAGAAAATAATAAAATGCCAATAACAGAGTGGCAAAAATGGATATTAAAAAAATAAAACAAAACCAAGACCAATACATATGCTGCCTATAAGAGACTCACTTCAGATAGATACACACAGAGAGTAAAAAGATGGAAAAAAAATACATTTTATTAAAAAAAAAAAAGCTTGGTTAACAATACTTTTATCAGACAACATAGATGTTAAATCAAAGGCTGTAATAACAGACAAACATGTGGAGGCTAAATAATACTGATACTAAACAATCTATAATAATAAAAGCATAATATGCTAATTTGACCGAACGTCCTTCTGGACCACCTTCTGGATGAAGCCGGGCTGTGAGGGAAGCCCAGGTCCCAGGTGCCGGAGGGAAGCCAGTGCTGGCAGTCAAGGGAAGGAAGGCCTACTCTTGCAGGAATTTCATGCATCAGGCCTCTAGTGAATATATAGGAAGAAAGCAAAAGATATCTTGAGACAAATAGAATGAAAAAACAATGCCTTAAAAATCTGTGGGACAGAACCAAAGCAGTTCTAAGAGGTAAGAACCAAAGCAATGCAGGCCTATCTACAAAACAAGAAAAATGTCAAACAATCTAAACTTATTTCTAAAGGAACATCAAATAAACTTAAAGTGAGAAGAAGAGAGGAAATAAAGATCAGAGTGGAAATGAACAAAATAGAATCTAAAAAAAGATTGATAAAACCAAAAGATGGTTTTTTGAAAAGATAAATAAAATTTATAGACCTTTAGCTAAACTTATCAAGAAAAACAGTGAGAGGGCCCAAATAAATAATGTCAGAAATGAAAGATAAGTGACAAAACACCACAGAAATACCAAGGATTGTAAGAAAATACTATAAACCATTATATGCCAACCAATTCAACAACTTAGAAATATACCATATTTCAAGACTGAATCAGGAAGAAATAAAACATCTAAACAGACCAATAACTACAAATAAAATAAAATTAGTAATCAAAAAACTCCCAACAAATATAAGCACCAAAACAGATGGCTTCACAGGTGAATTTTACCAAACATTCAAACAAGATTGAATACCTACCCTTCTCAAACTATTTTTAAAAATTGAAGAGGATATAAAGCACCCAACTCATTTTATCAGTCTAGCATTACCCTGCTACCAAAACCAGATGACGGCAATACAGAAGAAGGAAGGAAGGAAGGAAGGAAGGAAGGAAGGAAGGAAGGAAGGAAGGAAGGAAGGAAGGAAGGAAGGAAGGGAGGGAGGAAGGAAGGAAGGGAGGAAGGAAAAAGTTACAGGCCAATATCCCTGATGAATATAGATACAAAAATTTGCAATAAAATATTAGCAGATTGTATTCAACATTATATTAAAAGTACCATACACTATGATTAAGTGGATTTTTTCTTGGGATGCAATTCTGGTTCAATATGCACAAATCAATTAAGTGATATACCAGATAAAATCAGTAATAAAAGTTATAGGATCATATCAATAGATGTTGGGAAAGCATTTGACAAAATACAATATCCATTTATTTTTTTAATTTTTAAAAAATATATTTTATTGATTTTTTTTTTTTTTTTACAAAGAGGAAGGGAGAGGGATAGAGATTTAGAAACATCAATGAGAGAGGAACATCAATCAGCTGCCTCCTGCACACCCCCTATAGGGGATGTGCTTGCAACCAAGGTATATGCCCTTGACTGGGATTGAACCTAGGACCCTTCAGTCCACAGGCCAACGCTCTATCCACTGAGCCAAATCAGTTAGGGCACAATATCCATTTACAATAAAAACTCTCCCTAATTATACTCATTGATGAAAATCTCAAAGCTTCTTCTTTAAGATCAGAAACAAGACTTTATTTTACCATTTTATTTAATACTAGAGGCCCAGTGCACAAAATTCGTGCATGGGGGGGGGAGGGTTCCCTCAGCCCGGCCTGCACCATCTTGCAATCTGGGACCCCTCAGGGGATATCTGATGCTGGTTTGTGGGATTGGGCCTAAACCGGCAGTCGGACATCCCTCTCGCAATCCGGGACCACTGGCTTCTAACCGCTTGCTGCCTACCTCATCGCCCTTAACTACTCTGCCTGCCTGCCTCATCTCCCCTAACCACTTGCCTGCCCGCTTCATTGCCCCTAACCACTTGCCTGCCTGCCTGATCACCCCTAACCACCTCTGCCTCAGCCCCTGCCGCCATGGAATGACGTCCGGAAGGTCGTTTGGCTGTCCAGTCTAATTAGCATATTACGCTTTTATTATTATAGATAGTATTGGAAGTCCTAGCCACGGCCATCAGATAAGATAAATAAAAAACATCCAAATTTAAAAGGAATAAATAAAACTGTAATTATTTGAAGATGGCATGATGCTACATAGAGAGAACCCTAAACATTCCATCAAAAAACTATTAATGTTAATAAATGAATTCATTAAAGTAGCAGAATACAAAATAAATATTCATAAATTGATTGTATTTTTATATACCAATTTACAACTATCAGAGAAATTAGGTAAACAATTTTATTTGTAGTCTCATCAAAAAGAATAAAATACCTAGGAATAAATTTAACAATATAGGTATAAGGTATGTATTGAAAATTATAAGATATTGAAGAAAGAAACTGAAAAAAGATACAAATCAATGGAAGCTCAAGCATAGGAACAATTAAAATTATTCAAACGTTAATACTACTCAATGTAATCTATCGATTCAATGCAATCATTATCAAAATACCAATAGAATTTTTCACACTGAACAAGTAATCCTAAAATATATATGGAACCATTTAAGACCCCAAATAACCATAGCAATCTTGAGGGAAAAGAACAAATTTGGAAGATTTCAAACTATACAACAAGGCTACAGTAATCAAAAAAGCATGGTACTAGTGTAAAAACATATGCATAGATCAATGAAACAACAGAAATAAATCCATGCCTAAATGGTCAATTAATCTATAACAATGACGGCAAGAATATACAATGAAGTGAAGACAGTTTTTTCAATGAATGGTATTGGGAAAATTGGACAGACATGCAAAAAAATACACCACTTTCTTATATCATATAAGAGAATAAGCTCAAAATGAATTAAAGGCTTAAACTGAAGACCTGAAAACATAAAACTCTAATAAGTAAATATAAACAGAATACTTTTTAGCAATATTTTAAAATATATCTTAGCAATATTTTTTTTTAATATATCTCCCCAAGCAAAAAAAAACAAAAGACAAAAATGAACATATGGGACTACTTCAAACTAAAATTTTTGCACAGTGAAGAAAACCATCAAAAAAATGAAAATGAGCAAAACTTACTGAATGGGAGAACATATTTGCAAATGATACATCTTATAAGGGACTCATATCCAAAACATATAATAAACTCATACAATTTAACACAAAACCAAAAAATAATCTGTTTTGAAATGGGCAAAGGACCTGAACAAATACTTCTCCAAAGAGGAAATTGAGATGGCCAATAGACACATGAAAAGATACTTTACATTAAATTATCAGGGAAATGCAAATGAAAACTAAAACCACAATGAGATATCACCTCACATCTGTCAAAATGGCTATCATCAATAAATCCACAAACAAGTGTTGGCCTGTTCCTTTTCCTAAATACTTGCATTTTACAACTAATAAAACTGGAAGTCTGACTATTTTCTAAATCAAATAGCCTGAAATTAAATCTTTCAATTTTGTCACCTAAATGTTCCCCAAATCTCCTGCCTTCATTTAAAAAATGTCTTTGAAAGTTATTGGTAATGAACATGTTTTGTTCTTATTTGTCTACTCTTAAAGAGTTACTTTCACACCAACAATGGGTATATCTGAGTCTCGTTTAATAAGTAAATTAATACAATAAACTCATTTAATACTAGTTTTTTCTTTTTGATGCTTGTCCTAATAACATTGGGATGGACAAACCTGATGATCTAGGGCTTATTTGACTAATGTAATAGTTCATAGTGCAATGACATATACTCACACAAGAATTTTCTTTCTATCCAAAAATTCCCAATCACCTCAAGCAAGCTAGAGTTGTTGAATATAGTTCTTAGGCAATTAAGTAGATTTTTTGATAGTGGGAAAATCATCAATTCTAAGTGTTTCTTCACCATTCCTCTCTAAAATCACAATACTAATTGCCACTTACTTGGTAAGTTGTAATTAACAAAAACTTTCTTACTCATTATCACATTTAATCTTTCCAGCAAAACTGTTAGGAAGATTGTCTGCACTTTACTTAAAAGAACTGATATTTAAAACTATTAGTATCTCTCTCCTGCTTACAATGCCATCAAGTAGTTCTCCACACATAAACCTGCTTACATCATCTTAAATTATTTTTATGTTTTTCATACCTTATTGACCTCTTATGGTGGAGATACAATAGTATAGTGAATAAAAATAACACTGAGAATAAGGAAAGCACTTAAAGACATAGAGTTGTTGTGAGAAACAACTGAGAAAATGTATAGGCTTTAAACAAAATTATAGAGGAACAAGGAATATTATTGAACAGGTGAAGAGAAAGTGGCCGTGAGGCTGGAGATAAGCTGTTTGATTATAATTAAACTAGAGGGCCAGTGCACAGATTTGTGCACATTGAAAGGAAATTAATTAGAAGGTGGCCAGCGATGCGGGACTGGATGAGATGGGCCAAACACACCCTGGAACCAACCTCCCATGGTCCTTCCATGGCCCTGGGGCTCAAAGGGCATCTGTGGATTGAGCAAGGTCTCTCCTGTAGGTGGGGTCCCTCAGCCTGGCCTGCAGGGATCAGGTTGAAACCGACAGGCCAACATCCCCTGAGGAATCCTGGAGTGCAAGAGGGCACTCTATAAAGTTGCTGTTATTCAGCAGCTCCTGCATTGAGCATCTGCCTCCTGGTGTTCAGTGTGTGTCATACCTATGGGCTGGTCAGCCGGTTGGCTGGTCAGCCGGTTGCTAAGCCTTTTATATATATAGATATTTCTAGGTTGGCATTCTAAGTACCTGGCACCTTAAAATATTCAAGACAATCAGAGGTACCATATTACACCTGTTCTAGAATGTACAAATATTTATTAAATGTATGTATAAATTATTTAATTTTTCTATGTTAGAAATTTCCAACTTGGGGTTGTATCTACTGACATTTAGAAATGAAAATCCCTCGTGCAAATTTCACAAATATTTAATGAATATCGGCTATTTATCTGGTATAGGTAATAGAGGGGAAAAACTTCAAATTGCTGTCTTACAGGGTAAACTAAGATTGTTGGGAGAGTATTAAATTTGACAGTAAAATAGTAATCAAGTTTTCAGATTAATTTAAATAGGCTAATTTAAATAAGTGACTATTTAAGAAAATTAATTGTACTGGATAAAAAGCTGTTCCTAAAGTAATAACTAAAGTTTCTATTGGTAGTTCATCTCATGGTAAAATTCCTAAACATGCAATGAACCTAAAGCAGTCATATTTTTGGGCAAAAAAATTAAAATTTAAAGTTATCAAGAGTGCATTATAAAATTTACAAAAACCTCCATTAATAAAAAAAAAAAAAAAAGCAGGGGACGGGGGCGGATAGTAGGGTAATATCATGTAAGAAAAAATATCCTATAAGTAAATTACATCTAGAAAATTTTTACTTTACAAAATTAATTTTCATTTGTAATGCTAACAGCAAGACACCCATGAAAAACACACATGGGGTCTAAATAAGACAAAGGAAAATCATTTGGGCAAAAATAAAAAGGATCCCAAATCAATTATATAGAAAAGATTCCTTTATTAATTTGTGGTCGAGAATATGTTTGTATATTTTCAGAAAACAACTCCAAGACCATGTGGATTCCTGCAACAGAGAGGAATTGACAGGTCTGCTCCAACCACGAAGACAAGAGGAAAAACAGTCCAGAGATGGAAGACGCTGACAACGCCTTGCCATGCTAGCAGTCAGCAGCTGTACGTCGCTACAGGTTGCCTAGGACCAAACCAGAGAGGGTCAGACCTGCATTGCTACCATGTGCCCACCATCCAGATATCATTGCTGACATGTACACATAAGGAACTGTTTCACATTGAAACGGGGACTCAGAACTGTTGGACATTGAAATTGGGACACAAACATTTTTTGTTATTATATGTTTATTTTTAGTCTGCAGAGGCAAAATTTTTTAAAGGAA
Organism: Corynorhinus townsendii; assembly: GCA_026230045.1. Lineage (NCBI taxonomy): Eukaryota > Metazoa > Chordata > Mammalia > Chiroptera > Vespertilionidae > Corynorhinus > Corynorhinus townsendii. Next base: position 56,345,330 of record JAPDVU010000008.1, on the reverse strand, counting down.
AGAAATGGGGGGAAAAATAGATACAGAGGCAAAGAAGCACTGAACAGACTGTCAAACTACAGCGGGAAGGCAGGGGAGGTTGCGGGGGCTGTAAGAGATCAACCAAAGGACTTGTACGCATGCATGTAAGCACAACCAATGGATACAAGACACTGGGGGAGGAGGGGAAGGTGAAAGCATGCACTGGGGGGTAGGGGAGGCTGGGGGGAGGTCAATAGCGGGGGGGAGGGAGACATATGTACTACTATTTGTAATATTTCAAACAATAAAAAAAATGGCTTTAAATTTCATTGATATAGCTAGACATTGATTAGCTAATCACAAGGTGAATAAAAGTTTGCAATGAGCCCTAACCAGTTTGGCTAGAGCATTGGCCTGGGGACTGAGGGGTCCCAGGTTTGATTCCGGTCAAGGGCATGTACCTTGGTTTCGGGCACATCCTCAGTGGGGGGTGTGCAGGAGGCAGCTGATCAATGTCTCTCTCTCATCGATGTTTCTCTCTATCCCTCTCCCTTCCTCTTTGTAAAAAAAAAAAATCAATAAAATATATTTTTTAAAAAAAAGTTTGCATTGACAGTAAGTGCTATCAGAGAGATACATGGTGATTTGAGTGTTTAAGGTCAGAATTTGCCCTAAACAGTGAGTCAAACAGAAAAAGAACAAAAGACCTGGTCTGTAGAGGATAGGGCTGAACTAAATAAAAAAGGAAGAGCATCCCTGTTAAAAAGGTCTTAATGGATAGCCTATTGCAAAAGTCAACATTGCAAGCATGAGAGGCTAAAAGAAGACAAATGATTCAAATAGAGAGTGTAAGGGGATCAAGGTATAAAAGGATGCTAAAGGTGGTAGTGGTCAGACTCTGCCAGGCTTTGCAGATCATTTAAATGAATTTTGCTTTATCTTAGGAGAGGGGGTGACTGATCAGATTTGAATCTCAATAAGATTAATTTGGCTACAGTTTTGGATGAGTCAGATAAGAGCAGATTTCTGTAGCTCCATCAATAGGTCATTGGGAGCTCAGTGATAGCTAACACTAACTGAGCTAGTGGTGGGGATGGGGAGAAGTGGGCAGAATTAACAGGTATTAAAGGAATAAGGAAAATAGGACTCGGACTTGCATAACAAGATTAATTATGCCATTCATCAAAGGAGGGAACTCTACAAGATAAGCATGTTTTTCAGGGAAGATTATTAGCTTAGTTTTAAAAATATTGTTTGGGGTGAACATTTGATCCTTGAGATCAAAGGCACAATCTATACTAAATATATAAATTTGGAAGTCATCTTTATAAGAACATGATGATTGATATGATTTGAATTTCTTATGGGGAGAGGATAGTGTAAGAGAATGAGAGAACCTGGGCTGAATCTTAAGAAACTTAAATATTCAATAAGCAATGCAAAGGATATTATAAAGAATATTGACCGAAAAAGGTTGAAATTAAAAAGATATATCTAACTATAGGACAGAATACTAAAGAAAAAATTGACAAAATTGAAAGGAAAATAGATTAATTCAACCAAAATGGTTGGAGATGTCAATATTCTGCTATGAATAATTGATATGATAATGGCATACAATCAACAAGTATACAGAAGACTTAGAAAACACTATTAACCCAGGTATGTGCCCTGATTAGGAATCAAACTGGCAACCTTTTGGTGCATGGACGATGCTCAACCAACTGAGCCATTCTGGTGAGGCTCATTCCTCTTCTTAAAAGCCTGTCATGGCTGTCCCACATATTATCTGATATTAGTCTAATTAAAATACATGACAACAAAACCATATCTATCAGGAGGAACAACAGAGTTAAAGCATTCTAAGTTCCTTGCCTGTTCTTGGGGGGAATAGAGATATCAATTAATACTAGACTTTAACAAAGATGCATGCTAAAGGTTAATCATGAATATAATAGACTAGTGCCCCGGTTCACACATTCATGCACATTGAAAGGAAATTAATTAGAAGGTGGCTGGTGGGGCGGGACTGGGTGAGATGGGCTGGACGTGCCACCACGGCTCCCAGGGCATCTGCGGAATAAGAAGGATCCCTCCAGCAAGGGGTGTCCCTTGGCCTGGCCTGTGGGGATCAGGCTGAAACTGGCTCTCCGACATCCCCAGAGGGGTCCCGGATTGCGAGAGGGCAGTTCTCAGGTGACGCACTCTCAAATCAGACTCCCTCCTCTCTGGTTCCAGGGTACATCACCCGAGAACTGCTGCTGCCAAGTCACCACAGCTTGGCAGCTCCTTCATTGAGTGTCTGCCCCCTAGTGGTCAGTGCATGTCATATCTACAGGCTGGTCAGCCAGTCGGCCGGCTGCTTAGCCTTTTATATATATACTAGAGGCCCAGTGTGCAAAATTGTGTGACACCCAGAACCAGTGTGTTGCAGGACTCGGCATCAAGTCCTGCTGGCACTGTGGAACCCATCAATGCACCTCCTGTTGACCAGTCTTTGGTCATTATGGCATTACGACTACTGGGTTTTTATTATATAGATAGATATATAGCATATAACCTGTAAACTGGTAGAGGGAAGGAATTGGAATTACCCAAAACAATCAATCCAATAGAAGGCAAGATGAGTGAGAAAAAGGAACAGAATTGGCATGGCAAAACCAAAGCACATAATCTCACCTAATAATAGAGAAACATGTAAATTGACTGTACCTCTGCTACGGCCACAGCCAATCAGAGTGAGTATGCAAATTAACCCAATAAAGATGGCAGTTAATTTGCATACATACCTGGGTCCCAGAAACCTCCTTGACACTCAGGTCACTCCCAGCCGGCCATCGGGCGAAGGCTTTAGGCTTGGGAAGGGGCCAAGCCTGCGATCGGAGGTCCCGGGGGGAACCCCTTCCCAAGCCTAAAGCCTGGGGCAGAGGCTTTAGGCTTGGGAAGGGACCAAGCCTGCAATCAGAGGGAAGGGGATAAAATCAATGGAAACATATCCTCAGATGAGGATAAAAAGAAAAAGAAAGAAAGAAATGTCATATCCTATGAAAGACATATCTTGAAAATGCTTGAAGAAAGTTGTCATATTTTCATGGTGAAGGGACTGGAGTCCAAGTTGATGAAAATACCTTGGCAGCTGCAGTGACTGGCAGTGGCTGCAGCAGCGGGGTGATGGGGCTGGCGCCTTCCCCTGATCAGCCCTGTCGCCTCCTGCAAAGAGAGGCCAGGCTGTGGCTTAGGTCCACTCCCAACATCCCCTGAGGGCTCCCAGTATGTGAGAGGGGGCAGGCTGGGCTGAAGGACCCCCTCCCCAGTGCATGAATTTCGTGCACTGGGCCCCTAGTAAGATATAAGGTTTAAACCCACACAGTGAGTAATGGTATAAATGTAAATAAATAGAGAAAATAATTGAACTCAAAGAAAAATATTTCTGAATTGGATGAAATAGGAATTAAACTCAGTCATATTCTGTTCACAAGAGCCACATTTAAAAACATAAGGATACAGAAATTTTGAAAGCAGATCTAAAAGATTTACCAAGGAATCCAACAAAAGATGGCAACATTACTGTTTTGCCCAGACTACAAAAGAATCTTCACACTCAATCCTAAATATTAAAAAAAAAAAAAAAAAAAAAGATTTTCAAATGTGATAGATATCAACTCTTTGGTAGGTCTTGGGCCAGGGCTGCAACCTGGGGTTCTTTGGAGCTGTGCCTCCAGCAACACAACAAGCCATAGTCTCAGAATCCTGCTTATCATCACTTTGTGCAGCCTGTTAAGGATTGGTGTGAACTTGGACTTATTGATACCAAATCTAGACATATATTCACATCATCCTGGACAAACTTTCCATTTTCAGGAGGTCAATGACAGTATATTTTAAAAGAATTATCTGAGGCACAGAAATTACCTATCATAAAAGCTCTGAAGAAAGTAAGTTTCAAGAAGGTAAATGGCCTATTCCCAAGACTAGTTTTATTTTTGTTCTTTTACCCTTAAAATTTTATATTTGTTCTTATCTCCTTAAAATTTTAGAGGAAACTAAGTTCAAAAAATAAAGCAATTTTGAACATAATTTTGATGTTTTCCTTCAAGCTTTTCCCTATTCTTTATGAACTAGGAAAGATTCATCCAATCTATAATAATAAAAGCATAATATGCTAAGTAGACCAGACAGCAGAACAACCTTCCCGATGTCCTTCCAGACAACCTTCCAGATGAAGCCGGGGCTGCGAGGGCGGAGGCAAGTCGCCGTGGCTACAAGGGCCCAGGCAAGCTGCGAGGGCCAAGCCCCTTGTAGAATTTTGTGCATCAGGCCTCTAGTTTCTACATATTACATCTCTTTAGTACTTAAAAGTAATAAAGGAAATTAAGATATTAATTGAAATTGCTATCTGAATAAGCTATTATTTTAAATTGCATGCCTTTCAATTCCCAATTTCTGTCACTTCTCAGTCATGTTCAAAGAGTTAGGAGAACACATATTTTCCCATCAATACTTCAAAATTTCTGAGAAATATAGATTGCCCATCATCATATAGATACAGAAGAGACTTAAATTGCAAACAGGACTTATATTTTATGTTAACTAACCAGTTATCATTAAGCTGGAGGAAATCTAGTCTTAGCTGTGCCTTGTTATGAATAATTCTGTTACCCAATGATCATGTGCTTTCTCCTGTGGTACAGGCAAGTTCTATTAGTGCAGATAGAAATAGTAAGTAAAATATATTGGTAGGTTTTTCTCTCTGAAATGCAAATATGATCATGCACCTGCCTGCTTAAAACTTTCAATGATACAGTGCTGAATAGGGCGGGGGGGGGGGGGGAGGGAAATCAAATTCAATGGTTGGTCTCTTCTTACTCTTTCATGTGTATTTTCTACTCCTCTTCTCAAGAATCTGGCCTGTACCTCTCTTGAGTGGCAGGCCCTCTGTTTGGATGCTTACTCTAATTCCCACTTTCTTTCCTGCAAAATCTTGTAGGGTTTCACCTGGCTTATGAAAAAGTGCCTTTTCTATTATCTGGCTCTGTATATAGTTGTTCCCTCATTTTGGCTTCTTCAATCAAGCCTTAATTTTACCATATTTTATTGCTTTGTAAATTTAGAGAAAAATGAAAAGGCACCAAGTATTGTTCTTGTTTATTTGTTTTTAAAATTCTAACAACACCTTCTCTAAATAAATATTACTCCTATTTGATACATTAAGTACCTAAGATTCACAGAAAGTTAGAAACTTATTGATGGTCTTCTTGTGAAAGAGGTGATAAAAATTTGGGAAAATAGGAATGTGTACAATTCCAAATAGTAGCTTGTTTAGGTAGTAATTTCCAATGAGTAATCTGTATTTCCTTTATTTATTTCTATGATAAAATACATACATTTTGTATCCTCATAAGAATTGAGATTAATTTGGCTCCAATGCTTTGCCATAGATCTACCATAAGCCTAGACATAGTCAGACAACTTCACATTGGTTAGGATAGATTCACTGTGAAGTAGAGAAGAATTCCACATTGAGGAATTAGGATCTCAACTTCACCATCACTGAACTTAGACAAACAACTTCTTTTTCTCATTTGTAAAATAAAGTAGGTTGACCTGATCAGTGTCATTCAAACATTAATTTTTTAAATTTCTTTCTTCCTTCTTTCCTTCCTTTTAACTAAATTAAAAAAAAAACATTCCCTGTGGTCCTTGATGAGGTTCTGATTTGCCCATAGGCTGGCTTCACCTTCCATCACCAATGTTTTATCACCTCTGAAGCTCTGTTGACTCCTTCCTGTGTGTTGAGCACTGGTCTGGACCCACTATGTTTCATTTAATATGCTCTAAAAACATAGAAAATTTTGGGCTATAAAAATATAAAATTTCAATTCCTAAGACTGAAGAAGACATTTAGTTGCATGTTTTTGTTGGGTAAATACACTATGTACATACATTACTCATATTCAATCAGAATAAGAATTACATGAAAGAGGATCTTTTGGGATTTCTCAGTAAATGGGGCTCCACATACTCCACCCTTAGGCATCCTTTTTCTTCTCTTTTTTTTTTTTTTTTTTTTTTTTTTGGCTTGTGGAATTCCCAGGTTCTCATCATACACCTATCATTCATTTGACCAACAGAAAAGACTTCTTGGCTTTTGTGAAAAATGATGAAAGGCTGACTCTTATGCCAATAATTTCTAGTTGCTTGGAAACGATTCTCATTTTGCCACTGTGATGGAATTAGGTCAGCAGCAAATTAATCCCTTACAAAGTAGAGAAATATAGCCAATAATAGATTATAAATTGTCCTGTTGAATATAGGGACTGTAACACTAGGTTCTCCTCTTCTTCCATGGATAAGAAACAAATTTAAAGACCATATTCCAAAAGCATTCTGTGATAATGAGCAATGTCATTTTATAGCAAGAAATATCTGCTTTTATCATCCACAGCCAAAGCCAAAGATCTTTTTCTACTTTCTCACATTGGTAACATATAGCAGTGAGGATGTAGAGGAAATAAAGTTGTGTTTCTATGAGGATTCCTAATTCAAGAAAATGAGGATGGCATTTTATATTCTCCTGTCTGATAGAATAGCAGAATTTTGGTAGGATACAAAAAAAAATTCCCAGCTCTTCTAAATTCATGGAGTCATCAGGTAGCCCCCTATGTTGATGAAAGATTGTGCCAATCCCAAGGTGAAGTCAATTTTGATGTTCAAGGTTAAGATTCCTCTTCCTCTCTTTTCAGGAGGCAGGTAACCAAGAGTGTGTAAGTGGCAGAGAAAATCAGATAAAGATCCCTTAGCTGAAGGAACTATCCAGAACCAGAAGAAGCAGTGAACACTATTGTTTACATTTCCTCTGCCCTGGATAGTGGGCAGAGTTCTAGCCAGGCTCTCTGGCCAACCTGCAGGGACTTGTAGCACATCCCTAGCCACCCCTCCCAGAACTAGATCCAGCAGGAACAGAGGGTGCCACAGCACATGTACATGAGGACCTTCCACCCAGAGATTGATCCTGTGGGTATAGCAGAGCTTGACTGTATGCACCACGGGGCTGTGCACACACATGAGCTCCTCCATCTGGGCAGAGTGTGGAACTAGCAAAACACTGTGGTATCTGCACACAGGGCAAATATTAATGGACAAAAAAGCAGAAATTAACAGTAATACAATAATAGTTGGAGACTTTAAATCCCACTTACCTCAATAGATAGATCAACCAGACAGAAAACTAATAAGGAAATAATGGCTTTAAAGCCCATTTTAGACTAGATCAACTAGATTAATGTACATTTATAGAACTTTTCATTCCTGAACTGCAGATTACACAGTTTTCTCAAATGCACATAAAACATCTTCCAGGATAGATCATATACTATGTTGCAAAACAAGCCTCGAATACTGAAAGTATATCCAGCACATTTTATTACCACAATGACATAAAAAATAAATCAATTACAGCAAGAAAAGTGGAAATACGCACCCCTAGGTAAGTGCTTTCATTACCTCCATTTACAGATGGAAAACTGAGGATAAGTAGGGTTGTAGAAGTAGGCTAAACTTCACATTATGCTTACAAACTGTGACAGCCAAAATAATATATTTTCATTTTAGTCTCCTGATAGGTCAAATAGGGATACTATCTATCTTTGTAGGAATGTTGTAAAATAAAAATAATGTGTTAGTACACTAGATAAAGGTCTAGCATGGGTGGTGGTCAACAAATGGAAGCCATCATTTTCTCATGTCAACTGCCACTCTGGACACATCAAGCAAGAATTAACTTCCCAGTTCTATGGTCCATCCATTCATCCAATTGTCATATGTTAAAAATTATTGTGAAGCAAACACGGAGATGTTTCTAAGAACTATAAATCTTTTTATAACTATATCTCTATAACTCAGTAACATTCCATAAGCAGTACTAATAAACTGGATTCAGATGGAGACTAGAAAACTGAGATGGGTCGAGGCGGTGTGTACCAATTCAGACTTGAGGTTTTCTACTGGAGCTATCCTCACAGCAGCCCACTTTTACCTATCAATTCCAATGGCCAACTCAGCACCTGTGTATTCAGTCTTTGAGGACAAATGCCTTTTTGAATTTTGATAGTGCTGAGAAACTGACCATGTAGCCTATGTAACAGTTGCCTCAACCTTTGAGGTGTTGGATGCACTTAGGAAAAGAGTTTTTTTTTGGCTGCAGTAAATGTGCCATATGGTACACTGCAGCACTGCAGATGTAGTGATGCCCAGTATGTTCCTCAGACAGTATGAAGAGGTTTCCATAGCAACAGGCCACCAAAAATGAGAGAGTGAAAATTATATGTGGAATCTAATGAACAAAATAAACTGATGAACAAAATAGAAACAGGCATGGATACATGGATCAGATTGACACTGTCAGGGGTGGAGGGAGAAACTGGATGAAAAAAGGTGAAGGGATTAGCCAAAGAATATATATGCATAGCGCATGGACACAGACAATAGTATGGCATTGGCCACAGGGAAGAGGGTGAAGAGGATTGAGTGGAGGTGGGCAAAGGGGCGGAGGTATAGATATCTGTAGTAGTGCAAACAAAAAGAAGTCAGTGTTATATCCAGGATTATTTTGTTTTGTTCTTATGATGTGAGGGAATCTGGTTGCTATTTGTAATGGAGTTTAATGAGGTAATACACTGAATTAAATAATTACATTAATAATAAATTTCTCCTATAGGTTATGCCACAAATAAAGGAACACAAAAACTCAAATGTACCTGAACTTTCTATCAATACTTAATAAATTTAAAATTGGACTTCTTTATGTTTTCCTAATTACAAGTCAAGAAATACACTTCACAAGGAGTCAATAAAGGATAAGAAAATGTGATTTGATGTAGGATTTACTAATATTTATTTTTTCAATATATATTTAATACCTTTTATAAGCCAGGCACTGAGATGAACAACAAGTTTTCTTTGAGAAGCTCCAAGTCTAATAGGGAAGAAACACAAATAAGTACCTTCAACATATTATAACTGATAGATACAGTTCTATAAGCAGCAGCAAAACTGTCCTTATTCAGAATACAAGAAGTCAGTTTCCTGGATCAACCCTCCCTACTGAAACATGCTAAAAATCTTGAATATGATATAAAAAATAAATATGGACATTAATAAACTGTCAGGAAAGTAAGAAATTTCAGTTCATACCAATGAAAAATGGTGATATATATTTTTGAAAAACCTGATACCAAAAGCAAAAGGAACAAAAGTAAAAAAAAAAAAATCTAGTGGGACTACATCAAACTAAATAGCTTCTGCGCAGCAAAGGAAACCATCAATGAAAACAAAGGGCAACCTGTTGAATGGGAGAAAATACTTGTGATAAAGAGCCAATATTCAAAATATACAAAGAACTCGTATAACTCAATAGCATAAAACAAACAACACAATTTAAAAATGAGCAGAAGACCTAAATAGACATTTTTCTCTAATATATGCAGATAGCCAACTGCTACATAAAAAGATGCTGAACATCAGTGACCATCAGAGAAATGCAAATCAAAACCACAATGAAATATATGCTCACGCCTGTTCAAACGCTTTTATAAAAAAGACAAAAAATACTAGTAAATTTGGCAAAGATGTGTAGGAAAGAGAACCCTTGTATACTGTTGTTAGGGCTATAAGATGGTATAATCACCATAGAAAATAATATGGAGATTCCTCAAAAAATTAAAAATAGAACTATCATATGATCCAGCAATTCCACTTCTGGGTATTTATAGGAAGAAAACAAAAACACTAATTTGAAAAGATATATACAACCTCATATTCATTGCAGCATTATTTACAGTAGCCAGGATAAGGAAACAACCTAAGTGTTCACTGATGGATAAATAAATAAAGACAGGAGATGCAGCCCAGAGTCTGCCAAAAGCAGGGAGCCACACACACACACACACACACACACACACACACACACACAGAGAGTAATATTATTTAGCCATAAGAAAGAATAAAATCTTGCCATTTGCAACAACTTGGATAGACCTCTAGGGCATTATTCTAAGAAGGATAAGTCAGACAAAGTAAAAAGTACTATATCATCTCTCTCAGATATAAATATATATTTAAAATTTTCAAGGTCAGAAATACAGATAACAGATCAGTGGTTGCAAGAGGCCAGGGGTAGGAGAGTGAAAGAAATGGGTAAACTGCTTTTTTTAAAATCCTCACTCAAGCTACAGATTAGTTTAGAAATAATTGTCATCTAAACAATATTGAGTTCTTCAACCCTGTACAAAGTATATTTTTCCATTTATGTAGGCATTTGTTCGTTTTCCTGCAGCTTTGTAGTTTTAGAGAGTTCTTGCACATCTTTCATTAAATATTTCATATTTTGCTGCTATGCAAACTGTATTATCTTTATTTAATACATTTCAATTGTTGCTAGTTTGTACAAAATATTGATTTTTGGTTTTTTAATTTTGTTTATTGTGTCTTTGATAAATTCACTAATTAGTTCTAGTGCTTATTTTTAATTCTTTAGAATTTCCACATAAGTATGTTGTGTGAATTACAGTACTGACTAGTACCTTCAGTAACGTGTTGAATTATAGTAATAAGAGTGAACATCCTTACACTTTTACAGTCTTACATACTTCACCGTTCAGTATTGTGTTAGCTGTAGGTCTTACAAATATTACTTTTATCTAATTAAATCTTCCTTTAGTTCCTAGTTTGCTAAGACTTTTTTAAAATCATGATTATGTATTGAATATTTTTAATAATTTTTTTATCCAGTGAAATGACCAAAATTCACTGGATATTGTTAAATATATTGAATGAAGATGATTTATTTATGAATGTTAAAGCAAGCCTGAATTTCCAGAATAAACTCCATGTGTGCCTGCTATATTACTCACTTGGCATAGTGCTAGATTTTATTTGGTAACATACATTTGCAGATTTTTGCATCTGTTCGTGCGGTATACTGGGCTGTGGTTTTCTGTTCATGTAATCTGTCTGGTTTGGGATCAGGTTAATGCAGGCCTCTCTAAAGACTTTGCATATGGTTGTTACTATTTCTCTCTTATATGTTTGATAGATTCACCAGTGAGCCTGTCTGACCCTAGAGTTTTCTTGGTGGGAAGTTTAATTATAAAATCACTTTATTTAATAAATAAAGGACAATTTAAAATTTTATCTTTGAGTCTGTTTTGGTACATTGTGTATCTCCATGGATTTACCAATTTCACCTAATTCATTAGCTTATGGACGAACAATTGTTCATTTTATTTTTCTAGTCCCTTACTACTCATTGAATGTAGAATTTCTAGAAATGCCTATACTTTTATTTTAGATATTGGTAATTTCTGTTTTCTCTCAATTTTCCATGAGTTCTCTAGCTTGAAGCTTATCAATTTTATTGATTTTATTAATGGCCCAACTTTTATTTTTGTTGATATTTCTACTATTTGTTCATTTTCCTTATTGATCTCTAGCCTTTACCATTTCCATGGATTTGCTATTACATAGCCTTGGGTTTTAATTTTGGTTCAGCCACTCATTAGGGGAGCAGGCTTAAGAAACTTAACCTCTGGAACTTCTTTCCTTCGCATAACATGAGAGCAGTAATTTGCACTTTTTCTCATATAGCTTTTGTGAGGCTTAAATGAGTTACAAATGTAAAGAACCTAGTACAGTAACTGGTGGTTGTCAGTTCTTTCCCTTCACATCACTGAATAAAGAGGCACATGTGTGGAAAGGCTCAAGTCTAACAGGGTCAGGAGACACGAGGCTTGGCTCTCTGGAAAAGATGCTGTCTGTCTCTGAACCTCAGGATTTTTTCTCCTTTGCCTCATGAGGGATTGATCAAGGATCACTCTGTGATCTCCAGGTTCAATAAACTTTCCACGAGTCTGGGAATACAGACAAGGTCTGCCTGTTGCTTCATGACTCAGCCTTCCCAATTAATACAAAGACAACAGGAGGAAGTTAGGGAAACAAGAAATCAAAGAAAAATCATGAGGCAGGCCTCAAAAGCCCAGAGATAACGATGGGAATAGAAAAGAGGTGGAAGCTACTGGTAAAGAGCGAACAAGGCTCAGAGCTGAGATGCTGTGGGCACTGTCCACAGAGAACCCTGCTGGAGCTGATACAGGGAGAAGAGAAACCTTGAGGGGCCAGGCACAGCTCTGAACAGGGATCAGACCTTGCAGGACAGGCACTGCCTAAAGCATCATAGTTTACATTTTAGACTTCCAAATCTCCAATGAGCTTAGCTTAGAAATGGTAATGCGATTCTTGAAATTTTAACTTTCTCTCAAGAAAAATATTTTTTCCACTGGTTTTGTTCCTAAGATACTTAATTCACATTTTCATTTGGAAGGAGCCGAAGAAGAGAGTAGGTTGTAGAGGTGATAGAGGAAAAAATGATCACCAATAAGAACAAAGATAACCCATCTTTTTGAGCCTCTGGAATGGGTCAGTCACTGTTAGGTGCTTTTTTTCATATTCAATTTCAGGCCTCCTCCACAATTCAGACACAACCCAGGTGGAGTAACATACCAAGGGAAAATGTTATTGAGTGCATTTGGAAGCAGGTGGATTATATTTGAAGTGCATGTGTATTTTTAAGGTAAGGCTGGGGGCAAGAGGAATGTTAAGGAACCTGGCTATGCAAAATTTGGTTAAAGAATCAAAGGCATCAGTCAGAACCCCCAGGAAGCTTATTAGATATTCAGAATCTCAGGTACTTCCCCAGACGTAGAATCAGAATCCCAAGTCCTTTGTATGCACCCTACAATTTGAGAATCTGTGACTTAGAAAATGAGAAGATACTGCCAATTATCCCCACTGCAATTATGCCAGGCCATTTACCTTCAGCACTCTGCTTTTATTCCTTAGTGATAATGGAAAGTACTATTAAGATGGTCATTTTCCACACCGGGTGGCTACGATGTATGAGTAATACTTGAGCTGGAAGTTTTGCTCTGTCACCAGTATTATGACATGGGGAATGTTACTTATGTTTTCTAAGTTTCCATTTCTGTTTCTGCAAAATGAGGCCAATCCATATAATTGTGTCACTGTGTCAAGAGAGAGATGAAATAGAGAATGAAGCAAGGTACATCTCTCCCCAGGAAATGTTATGACTCCTCATACCCTACAAATTTATACACAGCCACAATGTCTTTAAATGGTGTTCAAAGCTCTTTACTCTAACTGACCCTATTTCTCCAGTTTCACTGGCCATTATATTTTCCCTGAACCCTATAATCCTGCCTTTTCCTCAAAGATAGCATTCCCTTTCGTTTTCCATCCTCACCTCCATGCTATTCTTTCTGCCAGGGATGGTTCTCCTCTCTTGCTCTACCCAAATTCTACTCATCCAGCAAGACACCGCACTCTAAATGCATCTACTTAATAAACTTGTTATCAATGGCACTAACTGGACATCATTTAACATCTCTGCTCAGATCCACTGATTTGCTCCTTTCTCCACGCCAGGACTATTTCATTCTTGTTTTTTGTTTGTTTTTTTTTTAATAAATCTTTATTCAGATTATTACAATTGTTTCTCCTTTTTCCCCCCCCATAGCTCCCCTCCACCTGGTTCCCACCCCACCTTCTGCCCTTACTCCCCCCCACTGTCCTTATCCATAGGTGTACAATTTTTGTCCATTCTCTTCCTATACCCCCCACACCCCTTTCCCCATGAGAATTATCAGTCCACTCCCTTTCTATGCCCCTGATTCTATTATATTCACCAGATTATTCTGTTCCTCAGGTTTTTAACTCACTTGATTTTTAGATTCACTTGTTGAAAGATATGTATTTGTTGTTCACAATTTTTATCTTTACTTTTTTCTTCTTCCTCTTCTTAAAGAATACCTTTCAGCATTTCATATAATACTGGTTTGGTGGTGATGAACTCCTTTAGCTTTTACTTATCTGTGAAGCTCTTTATCTGCCCTTCAATTCTGAATGATAGCTTTGCTGGGTAGAGTAATCTTGGTTGTAGGTTCTTGCTATTCATCACTTTGAAAATTTCTTGCCACGCCCGTCTGGCCTGCATAGTTTCTGTTGAGAAATCAGCTGACAATCGTATGGATGCTCCCTTGTAGGTAATTACCTGTTTTTCTCTTGCTGCTTTTAATATTCTCTCTTTGTCTTTTGCTCTTGGCATTTTAATTATGATGTGTCTTGGTGTGGTCCTCTTTGGATTCCTTTTGTTTGGGGTTCTGTGCACTTCCTGGACTTGTAAGTCTATTTCTTTCACCAGATGGGGGAAGTTTTCAGTCATTATTTCCTCGAATAGGTTTTCAGTGTCTTGCTCTCTCTCTTCTTCTGGCACCCCCATAATTCTGATGTTGGTACACTTGAAGTTGTCCCAGAGGCTTCTTACACTATCTTCAACTTTTTGGATTTTTTTTTTCTTTTTGCTTTTTCGGTTGAGTGTTTTTTGCTTCTTTGTATTTCAATTCTTTGACTTGATTCTTGCATTCCTCTAGTCTGTTGTTGGGTCTCTGTATAATATTCTTTATTTCAGTCAGTGTATGATTAATTTCTAGTTGGTCCTTTTTCATATCTTCGAGGGTCTCATTATATTTATTGGCCTTTTCTAGGATATTCTTGAAAAGCCTTATAACCGTGGTTTTGAATTCTATATCCAGTCATTTGTTTTCCTCCATTTTTTTCGTTTGTGATCTGTTTCTTTGTCACCACATTTTCACTAGCTGTGTCTACGCTGGGAGAAGTTTGGTGCTGGAGACAGCCTTATAGGATTAGACTTGCCAAATTGCAAAAGCCTCTGTGCTCAGCTTGGATGGGGTGGAGTCTCATGGCAGAGCAGACAGTCTTGGCTTCCTGTCAGCCCTGCCCTTGCTCATGCCCGCCTCCAGACCTCTGCCTTCCCTGGCTCCGGAACCTCCGCCCGAGAGTCCAGATTCCCCCCGTAAGAGCGTGTGTCCTTAGGGGCTCACCTCAACCCTTTGCCTTTCCTCCAATTTTCCATGAGCTTTTCTCTTTCCTTCTAGTTGCAGCATTTCCACTCATCCAGCTTTCCTGTGGTTCTGGATGGTGTCTGTTCTGTCTTTTAGTTGTAGTTTTGAAATTGTTGTGCGAGGCAGCAGTTTAGGTGCTTACTTATGCTGCCATCTTGGTTTCTCCTCATTCTTGTTTTGAGTTGGAGCTAGTTGTGTGTGTATCTGAAGTCACATTTGGAATGCAAAATACTCAAGGAGAGGGTTTACTTGTTATTTCAACATTATTGTCCCCCAACCACTAAGATAGTACTTTCCACATAAAACTTTTGATGAAATTTTGAAAAGAAAACTTCCCAAGACATTAGTATTTCTGGAGAAACTTTTGTCTGAAAATGATCTGACAACACTCCTGTGTGGTAGGAATAAAATTGCTGATGAAATACACTAGTATACCCCTCTAATAATATGAAGGTGGGAGACAAAGATGGTATTCATTATTCTACATAGAGAGATCCCATTAATGTGTACCTCTATCAGTACTCATGGAATTCTTACTGTGTGCTCCCTCACCTCCACACGTGCACCTTCATGTTCTACTCTCAATCACTCCCTTCTAAACTGGAATTATCTTCATTGCTGTTCATTTGAAGTTACTAGGAAGGCTCATTTCTTGTTAAAGCATGAATATTCTTACAAAGGGCATGAGGGCTAGTTCTCATTGAAAAAAATCAGTGAGAGATATTTGAAGATGAGTAGTACTAGACTTACATTTTGCAGGACATGAGTAGTTCTGGACTTAAGTTTTAATTCTGGAACTGTGTGACTCTGGACAAGTCACTTAACCTCTCTGACCCTTAGTTCTCTATTTTAAAGAAATGTTACTATGATCAAATAGACAACTAGTATTTGTGTTTTTGTAATCTGTATACTGTAAAGAACTATATGTAAGCAGGGTTTTGTTGGTAAATTCAGCTAACAGGACAAGTTCAGGAAGACCAGCAGCCTGTAAACTACTAGGCATAAGAAGCCAATGACTATAATTTAGACCTACCCCTCCTTCTGTATTGTGAAAACAAGCATGATGAACCACAAAGTGACAGCCTACTTGTTATCTTTCCTGTTCTGGCCCTAGGTGAAGTCCTCTATCTTATCCCTATGGAGCCAGCAGACTCACAGAATCCATACTCCACACCCCACCTAGTGACTGAACTGGGGGTTCACTGTCAGAGTCCAAAACATCCTCTACAAATGGCATAAGGACAGGCGAACAGAAACAGAGGTGGCTTTGATACAGAGTCAAACTGCCATTTTCCCTTCAGAAATACTTTGAATAAAAAGCTAGTCCAATGAGGAAGGAGGTAAGACGACTTTGTTCTATTTTCATCACTATAACTCCAAACATACAACTTACATAGCACAAGAGTGCAATGGTATAAAATACGGGTTTTAGCATAAGCCTGATTTGAATTTAAAAGTGATGAAGAGGTTGAGATGTGTACTCTACTTGCAAATTGATAAGTTAACTCATCATAATTCCATGGGTCCTGGTATAAAATATAAGACTCCTGGATCAGAGACAAAGGACAGTAGACAGAGTAGCAGCATTTTTGTCAGTTCTCCAAGCCCCAATTCCCACGGGGTGATGCAGAGAGGGTCAGTTAATGCCTGTATACACAGTGTGTTGGGTTACAGAAGAAGAACTCTGAGCTTGGGAACCCAGCTCCTTTATAATGGGTAATAAGCATACCTGCTCTATGCTCAAAGGGAACCACTGTCTTCCTGTCTTCACTATACTAGACATTAAGCCTTCCTGACCTTTGCTTCAGGAGGGGATACTATCTCTATCTTCCAAGACTCTTCCCCATACAAGCATCCTTGGAGAGTTCAGAACAAAGGCAATTAGCACCTCTGTTCATAAACTAAAGAGAAACATTGAGAGACCCATGGAGAATCATCTCCCAACAAGTCCTGTCACTCACTGGATGTGATTAAAAATCACACTCACACATCCCTCTGAGTTTCAGTTGTGGTTTTGTTGGTTTCTACATAATGTAGTAGCACTTCTATCCAAAGATAAAAGGCTATTGCATTCTATCTTTCTAACAGAATGAGAATAGAATGTGCATAGAAATTTCTACAAATCTGTTCCTAATCCATATTCCATTTTGACTGATTAAAAGACACAGAATCTCTGGCAGCCCCATGTGATCCACAGACAACGTGAATGGAAGAGGTGGCGCAGTAGAGAAATGTCTTAGCTCTACATTTTACCAAGTGTGTGATCTTGGCCACCCAACTTACTCCTTTCCTCATCTAAAAGCTTTCTAAATTTATCAGGTTGTGGTAGCATGAATTAGGCCAAGTATGTGATACATTTGCACATAGTGGTGGTGTTCAGTCAATAGCAGTGGACTATCATTAAGTACAGGTAATTGCCAAAGTCAGCTGGTCAAGGTAACACTGAAAGTTGCTTGCAGAGTACTTTCATATTCACCCCTACCCTTTCAACCCCCTGATCTATCCATTGAAAAAGAACTGAGTGAACAGCAATCGTACTAGGAGCTGTAGACATGCAAGTTCCTGCCAGCTGCTCAGGACTCTATACTTGGCCCATTCAGAGGGACTGGCAATGTTCTATTGGAAGTTGCATCTTAAAATTATATAACATGACCTCTGAAGATCCTAGGATCCTAGACTTTGACTGAGAATGATTGATATGAGAATCCCAGATCCTTGAGCCTATATGTCTCCATAAATCTGAGTTTCACAATCTTGATAATCTGAGATATGACTTAGAAACACTAGGAAAATATTTCTGTCCCCTCACCCTTTAATTCAGAGCTCCTGAAATCACTTCCTGCCATCTTATCGACCCGTACACTATATCCATCTTACTCCCTTCTCTCTCTTTCCTTTTCCCTCTTTTAAAAATTAATCAATCTTTGATCTGTTCATTAAATAGATGTGTCTACCAAGCATGTATGAATCATGCAGTTGAATGTACTCCTAACACAGTAGGTTACTGTAGGAGGTACCAAACATTTTGAGGTTACAATATAACCTAGGTTTATCAAGAACTTCATTCTAGTTGGTATCACAACTAGAATGTGAAAATTTAAAAAGAAATTAGCAAAATTGTGCAGTCACTCAAGATTCACACACATATGTGTACATATGGAACCAAATGCCCAAATTCATCACTGCTCCAAATCCAAGTCAGTAGTGTTAACACATGAAATGAGTGCTGCAGCATAGAGACACCACTACATAGTTTGTAATTTGGGCTGGATGACAGACACACCATGTAGTGCTAAACTTGCTAGTATCTGTACTTAGAGTTACAGAATGAGGGTGAGTGGTTGATGGTCAGTAGGGCCTGACTGTGTTGTTGTCAGCTTGCAGGCAGGAATGGGACAGCGATGTCAGAGAATAGCAAACACTCCCAGCCATGTGGCTCAGGCTGGATGTGGAAAAGGAAATTCTGTCTTCTAAATCCTTGATGAAGTAGGCTGTCAACACAGCAATAATTGGGCAACCTGCTTTTGGCCAGATGGTGCTTAGTGTTTGCTGAATGACTAATGTACAGTCTCCATTATCAGCAGACTTTGCTACCTTCCTTCATCTTAGACACTGAAGGATACTGGGCAAAAACAAACGAACAAAAAACAACTCACTAAGAAGACTCAAGTAGCTCCAGTCTCAATTATATCCTTGTGTTATAAACCATGGACTCGTGTGCATACCGTAGGGTGCAGATAGCCTCATTTAAATCTGAAAAGGCTCAGGGAAACATTAAGTCTGCTCAGGAGGCTCACAATCTGAAATGAGACTTGCAGGCACTGTTAGACATAAAATTCCAAGAAAAAGGAAATATTTCCCACAGGCAGCAGGCTCCATTGCTCCTATCCTCCATAGACCCTCGGCAATCCCAGCCAAGCAGGATGCCTGGAAACCCTCACTTAAGGACACAAGCTCTACATCTCAAAGAAGGCACAGCTGCTCTGGGAGAAAGGACAATAGAGTCTATTTCAGAGGACAGCATGGAGATTTTCCACATTATGTTTTATTTTATATAATATACTCTGTTGTCATCTTGCAAACACATTAGTCTATGTCCATTGGATTATGTCTTTCAAGTCCTAGGACAGTTTATTCATTTTTATATCTACTTAAAAAAACATTTATAGACCTTTTGTTAGTTATAAAGAACCCGCCTATTTACATACTAGTATACTAGTACTGTCTCACATTTACTCTTCAAAACACCCTTGGGAGGTAGATAGCATTGCTATTACTGAAAATGTATCCTAGTTCAGATTAGAAAAATGAGGCTACGAGAATAATTAGGGTCAGAACTCACAAAATGCAGCCCTGGACTGTTGACCTGGAAATGGCTGATTTCAAAACTCATATTCCCTTGTATGGAAACAATCATGATCACTCTACAGCCTCAATGCCACTGTTCTATACATAAGTGAAAACAATAATTGAAAGGTTATTCTGTGTAACCATTACACATACATTTAATCCACCAGTGAGATTGGCAGGACACATGGTGGTTCTGGCTTCACTCACATCCACTTAAGTATTAGTGGGATTTCCATTTCTCATAACATTATCAGGAACATAGGTGCAATCACAATTTCTTGTTTCTCGCCTGCTTTATTCTAGTGTTGTTTGGCTGGACTAAGTTGGGATCATATTGACACTCCTCCTATACTTATAACTCAGTTTATGTACGTAGCTCAACTTGTGCTACCATGAATGTTCTGCCATCTCAACCCTCATCTATAGCACTTCATTACGGGGCCAACATCCCTTGGAATCATTTACTCATTCATTCAACAAATGTATATTGAACACCTTATATGTGCAAAGCATTGCTCCCAGCATCTATCTATCCTTAGTTTCCGAGAAGCTATTTTCTGAGTATCAGTCTAAAAGGAAATGGTGAAAGGAGGTGAGCATAAGGAGACAATATTCACACTACCTCAAAATAGTACTCATTTAGAAGAGGAAAACAGCTCTCGTGTCTCAAGTGCTTTGCCTATAAAGGCACATTCATCCTTTCATGAAGGCTCCACTCTCCTGCCCTCATTACAACCCAAAGGCCCCCTTTCCTAACACCATCACTTTGGGGATTAAGATTTCAACATGTGAATTTGGGGGCAGGAGGAGAAAGTTACAAACTTGCAGGTCCATAACAGGTGGGGACATGATTTTCTGGCTCATGAAGTCCTGGGTCTCTGATCCACAATGAAACAGAAAATAAAGGAAAGAGCGTGCTTCTCCTATTTTAAGCACTGCTCTCTTTCAGGAGGTGACACATGATTCTGACACCAGATGTGGTTATCAATCCATCTTCATCAGTCTTAGACGAAGTAGAAATTAGACCGGCTCCTAGTTTCTTGCCAGAGAATCTCTCCCAGGCTTTGTTTTCCCAGTGCCTTTGTTGTTTTAAAGGGAATAGCCAATAAATTTTCAACTGGAAGCCTCTCATGGATTTGTGAGCCTCCCACTTTAGAAGTCTGCTATCTTCCCGGGTAAAGGGAGAGCCCTCAGCCATATTCTAACTGTTGGGACATCTAAGAGGGCAGCCTGCACCACTGAACTCAGAAACATTCAAGGGATCAGCTCTAAGATTGGCCTCCTCAGAGGGGAATCTAGTTTCAAACCACAAGACCCACGTGACTGCTAAGCCTCAGCCTGGGGCCTGCTGCTGCCCATTTGTATAAGGAGCACAGCATGTGTCTGCAGAAACAGCTGCCTCTCCTCTCCTCACTTGGCAGCCAGGATGTTGCAGCTGAAAGAATCTGATGTTTTCCTTCTAGCTGCCACAAAGTTGAAGCAGCGCAAAGTGTGTAATTCTTCTCTAGCAGGGGTGAGACTGGGAGTTACCACCAAGGCAGAGAACCCACATCTGGGCTGGTGGCTTAGGTGTCAGAGCAGCATTTAGAATCAGTCATGCTTTGGGGTGGGAAAGAATGAGCTGTGGAATCAGACCTACCACATTAGCAACTTACTCTTCTCTCATAGCTGGGTTTCTCCTGGAAAGAATTAACATAACAATAGCTATCTGACAGGAATATGCAGAGGACCAAATAACCCAAAAGGGTAAAGCCAATGAGGCATTCTCCATGGACCAAATTAAGGGGTACCAGAAAACTCAGTAACCAAGATAAATGCTATTTTAATAATTAAAATTAATGCAAAAAAACCTATGATGGGTACCATATCTAAATTTTAAATAAAGACAGATTCTGACCCTGCAGTCTACAACCCTGCCTTCCTTGCCCATTCTAATCCCAGTCCTATTTCCATTACAACTTAATTCACAAAATCAGGAGCCAGCCAGTGGACTGTAGTTTATTGATTTGTTAATATTGCATTAAAATACTATTTAATTGACTATTGAGTTTTTTTGGCAGCCACCTTAAATTGTATCTTAGGTGAAGTCCTTACTCACTAACCCTAGTCCATGCTCTTGTCTTCTAAGTTCCACTTCTTAGTGATTGATTACTTGATATTTTCCATCTCAGTTAGAAAATCCACATGCTCTCTCTCCTCCTTCCCCCAAACCCTTCTCCTACCTTGTTCTCTACTTAGCATTGATCACTCTTACCAGCATGACCCTAGTTATAAAACTGGCCACACTTACTCTATGTTATTACAAACAAATATTATTACAAAAGAACTACATATTATTACAAACATGGCCACATCAAGAGGAATGCCCCAAACTTTAATGATGCTGCCTTAGTTGGCTTGAACAGCAGGAGGTCCTGGCTTATTTGGAAATTCCCTGAAAAAATATCTAGGTGCCTAGGAGTACAATCCAAATGTCCACTAGGCACTAAGATTGTATAAGTGCCAACTAAGGTCACTTTCTCTCTGAAAAGCTGTGATGGGGTGAAAGGGGTCTTACAGTGGATTCTAGGAGAAATACAGAGAGAAGTATGTAAAGTACAGTTACTTTCAGGGAACTTAGTGACTGAGGATTGGGAATGGGAATAATAATTCTTTATTGGGTGAATATTACATGTTTAAGTCTATTGTATGCATCGTCTCATTTAATCCACTGGGTGAATAGTACATGTTAAAGATATTATGTCCTTTAATCCTCATAAAAAGCTTTATGAATTATGGATTGCCTTTCCAATTTTGCTAATAAGGAAATTGAGGCACAGATTTGCATGATAGGCTAGAAACTAGCATTTCTAGTGTCTTTTCTGCTTTACCACAATAAATTGTACACAGTGCTTCACATCTTAGAAGGGATTTTCATATATACTTTCCATTTTGGTCCCTTTCCTACCTCTCCGAAGTAGGCAAATTGTACTCCCATTTGTGACAAGAAAGACTGAAGTGCACAGTGAGCAAGTAACCAAAAATTATTTTCTGATTCCAGCGCTCCATCCTTAACAACTTGCTGTTTCTCATTTGGGAATTCTACATCAAAACTCTCCAGCATGAATGTAAGTCTATTAAACTCTATTTCTTGTCTAGACTCATTGGGCAAACATTAAAGTCAGTCCTCAATGTCAACCTTATATGTTACCTTCTGTGCTGGACTAGATCCTCCATTTGCCTCCCAGAGCCATTCTCTACCCTCTCCACACGCCTCTACCCTGCACATCATGCTAGAGGCTGGATTGCATGGACTACATTAAGAAGTCCCTCTGACTTCTTTTTGGATTCAGCCAATTGGGGAGCCCTGCTAAGAAAGCAGAGGAGAACCCTGACCAGTGTGGCTCAGTTGGGCATTCTCCATCAGGGCCTGGTAGAGGCCGTGCAGGAGGCAGCAGATGGCTGCTTCTCTCCCCGTCTCCCTTCCTCTCTCTCTAAAACTCAATGAAAAATATTGGGAGCGGGGGGAGGGGGGACGGAGAAAGCAGAGGGAAAGGAAAAAATGAGGTTGGGGATGCCTGATTCCTCTTTGGAGGATCACTTCAGGCCAATTGTCCCTATACCAAATTCAGGGTTCCTCTCAAGGGGACCATCTCTACTAGACTCTCTACCATCTTTCAGACCCAAGGGAGAAAAAGCTCTACTGCCACTCACCAGTTTACTGCACTATCCCTGTGTTTTCCTACATTTCACCCACACTTTTTAAATGGGCCCTACTTAAACCCTAATTTAAATATGCCCTTCTGTTTGGACCCTGACTGATACAGCTCCCCTGTGAATTTGAATGAAGACTGTTAGAGCTAACCCGACAGACCTGCGGTTGGATCCCAATTCACCAGCCATGAGCACTGAAAGGGGGGTTATCAGAGTCACTGAGGTTCAGGTCCTCCTCTCTGAAACTCCACAAGGAGAGCTCACCAGGAGACATTCATTTTTCCTCATGCATTCAATACATACTTGTTAAACCACTACTGCATGACAAAATGGACAGCACACAAAATAACAAGTCTACCATGGCTTCCCCCAGAGAGTTTTCATTCCAATTGTGATGCGAGGCACCCACACTCAGTAAGGGAATGTGCAGCATCTGGCTAAAGATGGGGATGGTGAGCACTTAGAGAAAGGATTGACGAAGTGGTGACAACTGATGTGAGACCTGAGGACTGAGAAAGATGTCTCTAGGACCTCTCAAATTTAAAGCTCAAATTCCCAAACTTGGTCCTCTCCTAAGAGCTTCCTTTCTCTGAATGAGTACCACCACTCACTAGTGCAGGCTAGAAACCTAGGAGTCATCCTTAGAATCCCCTCTCTCTCACTCCCTGAATGAAATAGATTGCTAGATTATCTTCTAATCTGTCTAGCTCACTCAGTCTCACCCGTGTTCTAAAACAAACTATTGCCATCACTCACTTGAATTATAATGACCACCCTTTCTCCACCAATTCAACCTCTATAAGGCAGCCAAAGTGATCTGTTAGATGAAAAGGGATCACCACCAAAACAGTATTACATGAAATGTTAGAGTGTCTTCTTGAAGATGAAGAAGAAGAAGAGATAAGAAATATGAACAATAAAATGGAAATAAATTCATGTGTATGAATAATTGAATCTAAAAATCAAAATAAACAAGGAATCTAATGAACAATATAAACTGATAAATAAAATAGAACCAGAGTCATGAAAACATGTTACAGACTAAGGAATCTCAGAGGGAAGGGAGAGGGAGAGCAGGAAGAGATTAACCAAAGAATTTATATGCATACATGGACACAGACAATAAATAGGGTGCTGAAGGCCTGGGGGGGAATGGGATCCAAGTGGAAGGCAGCAACTGCAGGGACACAGAGGGGGGCATCCATAATACTCTCAATAGTAAAGATTTAAAAAGAAAAAATTTTAACCAGATTAACCTTTCTTTGATTTCAAAGTGAAGACAGGACCCTTTAACACGGCCCACCAGGCCCCATGTGGTTTGGCTCTTGCCTCTCCACTCTCAGCCCACACTCTCCCATGGAGTCTCTATCTTCCATGGCACATGCTTACCTTTGTCTGTATCCTAATAGAATAATCCTTATTCAGTAAACATTATTTATTAAACATTAATTATGTGGCCTCAAATTGAAACTGTTAGCAACATGAGGGCAGGGACCATGTCTTACCATGTTCAACGTATCCTCAGCTCATTTCACAGAACCTAACATGGACTATGAACTCAAAAAATTATTTGTTAAGAATGAGAACACAGTGCCAGGAAGAGAAATATGGCAATGATGGCTCCAGACAAATAAAAATGTTTCCATTGAACATTAAGATAACTCACTTTAAAGCATTTCTTAAAATATTACATTATTCTCTGTCTAAGAAGACAGAGTACATTGGAAATAATTCAATATTTATTGAAGACTCCAAGTCTGTATATGGAACCTTAACCACTGAACTTCCTTCTAACACTGGCTGGCATTTGACTTAGGTGCTTTTTAGACTCCTCAGCCTGCGTGTCACAGATTTCCACTCTCTGCCTTTAGAGCTAGCCAGTGTCCTTTCTGGCTCCTGTCAGGTGCCTGCCTCTCACAGCCTCTTTCACACTTTTTCCTTTGTTGTTTTGAAGTCTCCTGCGGACTGGTTGGGTTGAATGTGAAATGAGATTGACACATTCCAAATGAGCCTCAGAGGGTTTATCTAAATTAGAGCAAATAGCCCTGGCCAGTGTGGCTTAGTTGGATGAGCCTCCCCAGTGCACCACAATGTCACCAGTTTGATTCCTGATCAGGACACATGCCCAGGTTGCAGGCTCAGTGTCAGGTAAGGATGCCTGTGAGAGGCAGCCAATCAATGTCTCTCTCTGTCTCTATTTCTGCTTCTGTCTCTCTCACTAAAAAAAAAAAAAAAAAAAAAAAAAAAAATCATTAAACATATAAACAAACAAACAAACAATTCAGTATCCCTGCTTGCCTAAGACCTGCCAACTTCATCCCACTCCTGGGCATTGCTTTGTTTCTTTCTCGTTTTTCTCCTCCTTCATATCTTTTGTTTGGCAAGAATGGTCTATGGACTTGCCAGCTAATAGGAATTTTTATTCCTTTCCTATGTCCCCTCTCCTCCAGTAGCAAGCCCACCAAAAGGGAAAACCTAATCTTCAGGGTTTCAAAGCTCTCTTTGGCTTTCACTATTTTTATTTTATTACTTTTTTTAATCCTCACCCAATGATAGGTTTACTAATTTTAAAGAGAGGAGGGGAAAGAGAGGGACAGAGAGAGAAACACTGATTGGTTGACTCTCATACGCACTATGACCGGGGATCCAACGCTCAAGCTAGGTAAGCGCCCTGACCAGGAGGAAACGCTGCTCCAACCAACTGAGCCACAGCAGCCAGCGTGGCACTTTCACTGTTTGTAGGTGCTCAGTAATATATGTAAGAGTCTACCTTTCCCACACTTTCATAAAGCAGCTCAGAATTGGAGGCGTTTTCCTTGGATAAATGGGGTTTTACTCTAAAAGAACTGTTAAAAGTCTCTGAGCAGCTGTTTGAATCATGGACACTTTTAGTAGAGTGATCAAGCCTGGATATCAATGACAATGACCTTGTTTCCAGCTTAGTCACAAAGATCCTCTCTTTTCCCTTATCCCCATGGTTGGCAAACTGCAGCTCGCGAGCCACATGTGGCTCTTTGGCCCCTTGAGTGTGGCTCTTCCACAAAATACCATGGCCTGGGAGAGTCTATTCTGAAGAAGTGGCGTTAGAAGAAGTTTAAGTTTAAAAATTTGGCTCTCAAAAGAAATTTCAGTCATTGTACTGTTGATATTTGGCTCTGTTGACTAATGAGTTTGCCGACCACTGCCCTATCCTATTAGAATAATATTAAGTACTTCCATCTTGGGCTAAAGGAAAGCAGCAGGGTGTCAAATATCTCATTATAAACCTGGGAATGGTTTTGCGGGCTGTGGAGGGACACTAAAGCAAAGTAAGAGACCAGCCTAAGGAATTTCACAAACACAAAGTAAAAAAAAAAGAAAAAGAAAAAGAAAAACAAAGTAAATGAAACAATGGCTCTGGTTTTGATCTTGAATTTGAGCACTTGGCCCTTTCAGTTGATTGCATGCTTTTAAACATGCACTAAGGAAAAAGCAAAGAAGGTGGAGAAAACTCAATTTGGAATAAAAGAATTATTTTTATAAACTGAGAATCAGGCTCTGATTTGGAGGGCCACTTCTTGAAAGATTTTGAAGACTTGGTCTAACACTTGGCCCTCTACAGCCAGCCAGAGCAGCCTGTTATTTCAGACACTTACCACCCTCTTGATGCATATGTGATGTTAATGACAAGTCAGAATCAAAGGCGAACGAAAATAACAGCACTGTCTGTTCCCTATAAAACAACAGTTATTACCACAATTGTCTACATGCTAGGAGGAGGCCAAAGACTCACCATTTGTTCAGGGCTGGAAGACATTCTGATGAGAAATGAAGATGCCAGCAAGCTCCAGGTGGCTGAGCTCATCAAACATCTGGGCTGAGCAAGGGGCTCAGAACCAGAAGTACTTACATACGGTAGGCCCCTGTCCTCTTGCATCTGTGGAATAAATAGAAACCATACAGTGACTCTAACTACAGTTCATTGTAGGTAATTTTCCACCCAGGTACATTTTAAAACTGTTTTTCACCCCAATTGCTTATTTGACTCTGTCTTAGAATGGGCTTAAAAACCAGGCTGTTTCTAGAAGATACCATGTAACAGGGAAAACAAGGCATTAGCAGAAATAAGAATGATGAGAAGTTAGGCACCAACTTGTAGAGGAAAGAGCCCCAGATACAGAGCAGGAGATCTGAATGTTAATTTCATTACATCATTCACAATCTAGCTCTGTGACCTTGAGCAGGGTCCCTAGCTTCAGGTCCAGAGTTTCTTCAACTTTAAGTGATAGGGTTTAATGATATTACTTCTCAGGTTGCTTCCAACTTATTATAAGAATCTATTCTTTTTAGGAATTTTCTGAACCCAAAATCTTATTTTATCATGGTGTTAATAAATATTGGCGAGAAGAGTGAAGCACAAAATAAATCCTGATTTTATAGTAGAAAGAGTACTAATTTGAATTAACATTTGACTTCTCTAAACTTCAATTTAAAAGAAAAACTTTTAAATCCTCAGCTGAGGTATGTTCACTGACTTTAGAGAGGCAGGGAGAAAAGGAGGGAGGGAGGGGGAGAGAGAAAGAAAGAGAGAGAGAGCGAGAGGTGAGAGAGAAACATTGATATGAAAAAGAGAAACCGATCAATTGCCTCCCATACACACTCCTACTGGGGATCAAACCCAAAACATTTTGGAGCACAGGATGATGCTCCAACCAACTAAGCCGTCAGCCAGGGCCTCAATTTACATATTGGGTATAACAATAATGCATTGCACAGGGTTGTTGAGTGGATTAAATGATGTGTGCCTAAATGATTTCTACAAGTCATAATCTAATAGTTCATGCCCTGTTCTCTCAAGGATTTACAGTATATAAGGTGCATGGGAAAGGCCAAGGCTAACATAGAGAACGATGATTCTCAATCTTTAATGTACATGCAAATCACCTGAAGATACTGGTAAAAATGCCAATTATGGAGTGGAATCCAAGATGCTGCATTTGTCACACACTCCCAGACCAGATTTTGAGTAGAAAGGCTATAGAATAAACTCATTTTATTTATTTATTTTTAAATATATTTTATTGATTTTTTACAGAGAGGAAGGGAGAGGGATAGAGAGTTAGAAACATTGATGAGAGAGAAACATCGATCAGCTGCCTCCTGCATGCCTCCTACTGGGGATGTGCCCACAACCACGGTATATGCCCTTGACTGGAATCGAACCTGAGACCCTTGAGTCCACAGGCCAATGCTCTATCCACTGAGCCAAACCAGGCAGGGCAAATAAACTCATTTTAAACAAAACACTATATAATGATACATACCATGAGTGAAAGCCTTTATTCCTTCCCACATGCCTAACTCTTATCCTCACTTTAAGACCACTTCAAGCAATCCTATCTAATAAAAGAGTAATATGCAAATTGACCATACCTCCACTACACCCACAAGCCATGCCCACCAGCCAATCAGGGGTGAGTATACAAATTAACCCAACCAAGATGGCTGCAGCCATGGAGAGAGCAGGAGGCTTGGGTTTCCCTGGTGATGGAGAAAGCCAAGCTTCCTGCACACCCTGGCCTGCCCAGGCCTCCACTGAAGGCTACAAAGTTTCAATTATAGAAGATAAATAAATCCCAGATACCAGGGCCTCTGCTTGGGTTGCCAGGGGGTGTGGCCGGCCTGCAAAGCACCACAGGCTCCTTGCCCATGCCACCCCATGCCCCAAAGGAACACCCACCCTGATCCAGGACATCCTTCAGG
Source organism: Corynorhinus townsendii (assembly GCA_026230045.1). NCBI lineage: Eukaryota > Metazoa > Chordata > Mammalia > Chiroptera > Vespertilionidae > Corynorhinus > Corynorhinus townsendii. Next base: position 56,316,591 of record JAPDVU010000008.1, on the reverse strand, counting down.
GCAAACCAGCTGGCCCCCACCCATGTACCAGGCCTCTATCCTATCTAATAAAAGAGTAATATGCAAATTGACCATCACCCAAACACAAGATGGCTGCCCCCGTGTGGTCAAACTTGGCTGCCCCCATGTGGACACAAGATGGCTGCCACAAGATGACCAGCAGGGGAGGGCACTTGGGAGGGACCAGGCCTGCAAGGGAGGGCAGTTGGGGGCAATCAAGCCTGCAGAGGAGGGCAGTTAGGGGTGACCAGGCTGGCAGAGGAGGGAAGCTGGGGGCAACCAGGCCTGCAGGGAAGGGCGGTTGGGGGCGGACCCAGGCCTGCAGGGGAGAGCAGTTAAGCATCAATCAGGCTGGCAAGGGAGTGGTTAGGGGGTGATCAGGCTGGCAGGCAGAAGCAGTTAGGGGCATCAGGAAGGCAGGCAGGCAAGCAGTTGGGAATCAGCAGTCCTGGATTGTGAGAGGGATGTCCAACTGCCCGTTTAGGCCCGATCCTAGCCTAAACGGGCAGTTGGACATCCCTCAAGGGGTCCCAGATTGGAGAGGGTGCAGGTTAGGCTGAGGGACACCCCCCTCATGCACGAATTTCGTGCACCAGGCCTCTAGTCCTATATAATAAAAGCCTAATATGCTAAGTGTCCAGTCGTCCAGTTGGCCATTCAACCATCAAAGCGTAATATGCTAATGATATGCTAAGGCCACTCAACCGCTCGCTATGATGTGCACTGACCACCAGGGGGCAGATGCTCTGACTGGTAAGGTTAGCTTGCTGCTGGCGTCTGGCCGATCGGGACTGAGTGAGATGGGCCTGGAACCTTCCCGCATTCCTCCCTAGCCCTGATCACGCACTGGTGAGGTCCCTCGGCCTGGCCTATGCCCTTCTGCAGTGCGGGACCCCTTGAGGGATGTCGAAGAGCCAGTTTCGGCACAACAGTGGAACGGCCAGTCACTATGATGCGCACTGACCGCCCGGGGACAGACATTCAATGCAGGAACTGCCCCCTGGTGGTCGGAGTGCTGCTCATCCAGAAGCTGGGCTCACAGCTGGTGAGTGCAGCAGTGGTATCAAGAGTTTCTTCCACCTCCACGGCAGTTGGACATCGCTTGAAGGCTCCTGGACTGCGAGAGGGTGCAGGCCAGGCTGAGAGACCACCTCCCCCTGCCCCCCACCTGAGTGCATGAATTTCATGCACCGAGCTTCTAGTATGGTTAATAAATGTAGCTCAGACTACCATAGCCCCCTGTAAACTCTTTCTTCTTAACATCTTTCAAGTCTTATTGATGGCAACTGTTCTGATGACCCTACTGCACCAGAATCATGAAGGGAGCTTTTCAAAACACATATTCCTGGATTTTAGTCTCAGAGACTCCAAGTCATTAGGTCAGAGAGGTGGGGGAGGGAAGAACTAGGGCAGGATTCTGGATTTAAATAACTTTGTCAGGTGATTGTGACATTGAATAGGTTTAACATCACACACCAAAGAGGTGGTTCTCAGCCCTTACTAAATGCTAAAATCAACTGCAGAGTTTGAGGTTCAGGTGCCAGACCAGCTAACTCAGTAGTCAATGAGAGCACCCTAAGTGGTTCTAATTTGAGCCAAGTTTGAGAACCACAGCACAGTAGTGGAGTGCTGGTGAAGGCAGGGACCATGCTGGCCTGGTTTACCACTGTATCTCCGGTGCCTGACACAGAACCTGGCATTCAACAAATATTTGTTGAATGAATAGATGACTCATTGTAAGTAGGGGAATAAGAAGTGAACTACAATAATAAAATTCAGGTTGGCAATTATCTCCTTAAATTCTGGGCTGCCACCCAACAAGACCATAAACACTGGGGTGTTAGGTTGAGATTAAGCTTGGAAGCAAACTGTTGGGGTGGGAATCCTGACCCTGTTATGTAACATAAGGCAAGTGTCACAACCTCTGTCCCTCAGTTTCCTCTTTTGTGACATAGGGATGACAATAATCGTACCTGCTTCTTGGAGTTGTGTGAGAATTAAATGAGCCAGGACATAAAAAGCATGTAGAAAAGTGTCTGGCACACAGTAACCACCTAATAATTGCTAGATGATTTTATTTTCCATCACAGCACATTGCAGTTTGTAGACTTTTGCAAATGGACAGATAATTGAGCACTCTCTAGTCCTCATTCAACCAACAGATATTTCTTAAACATCGTTTATATTGCAGGCACAAGGCATTTGTTACTGTCACAACAAAAGGAGAGAAACAGAATTGCTCTTACATTATTTAAAATATAGTGGGTGAGGTGCACACTGAACGTTCTTTTAAAAGTGATAAGCAGCCCTAGCTGGTTTGGCTCAGTGGATACATCGTGGGCCTACAGATTGAAGGATCCTTGATTTGATTCTGGTCAAGGGCACATACCCAGGTTATGGGCTCCATCCCCAGTGTGGGATATGCAGGAGGCAGCCTATCAATAGGTTTAACACCACACATTCTTTCTCACCTTTGATGTTTCTATCTCTCTCTCCTTCTTCCTTCCTCTCAGAAATCAATAAATCTATTCCAATAAAAGAGAAACATGCAAATTAACCATCACTCTGCTACGCCCACCAGCCAATCAGGAGGGAATATGCAAATTAGAAGGAGAAAGATGGCAGCCACCCAGCTGCTCCAGGTGCAGAGTGGCAGGACACCTGCTATGAGAGGGCGGGAGGGGTCACAAGGGGATCTATAGGAGCGCACTCTGGCCACAGCGAAGACGAAGACTGCAGACTCCAGAGTCTGCTGCAAAGATGGCAGACTCTGGCCTGAGTCTGCAGCAAAGATGAAGAAGGCAGACTCTGGCCAGAGTCTGCAGCAAAGGCGGCAGGCTCTGGCCGGAGCGAAGGCCTGGGTTCTAGGTGCCAGAGGAAAACCAGTGCTGGAAGCCAAGGGAAGGAAGATCTATTGCACGAATCTCTTTGTGCAACAGGCCTCTAGTGTGTGTGTGTATATATATATATATATATATATATATATATATATATATATATATATATATATTAAAAAAATAAAAGTGATAAGCAGAAAATTATTTTAAGTGCATTAACTATTACAAAGGAAAAAGGATCATAAAGACATAGAAGGGTAGTATGCCCTCACCAAATCCTCACTTTGCAACTTCAATAGGTTTTTGGAAACTGACTTGAAGCAAAACTATGTGCTATAATAAAACCAATTTTACCCCAGGCTAATTGATATAGATAAGAATTAAGTTCCCATGACGTATTTCTGGTCACAAAAACATCATCAAACTTCTAAATAAAAGCCTCAAACACTTTTAATATTGAACATTGAAATAAATGTGAACTACGCATACATTCAAGAAAGATTAATAAAAACAAGTATGATTACTATTTTCAACCTGCTTATGTTCAAGGTCCTAGGTGGCTAGAGCCTGTCCCTGAAACACAGGGTGGGAGGCAAGAACCATCCTGGCCCGAATGCCCTTCCACCTCACGGCCACTCACACCCATATCCACATCACTCAGACTGGGACAATGGAGACACGCCAATTCACCTCACATGCACATCTTTGGGATGTGGGAGGAAACCAGAGGACCCAGAGAAAACCCACGCAGATATGGGGAGAATATGCAGACTCCACACAGACAGTGGCCCTGGCTGGGATTGATTTTTTTTTTCTTATCAATGTTATACTGAAATGATGTTGAATGAAACAGCATTGTTTGAGGACCTGCTGTACAACAATGTATAACAGGGGCCATCACCTTCATAGTGAACATCAGAGAAGGCTTCCTAGAGAAGGATGTTCAAGTTGACTGGGCTGAGCCAAGGGGGAGAGAAGTTGGAGCGCATTCTAGGCAAAGGGAAGAGCACTAGGTAGCAATGTATGCCTCAGGCACTGAAGGCAGGTGTGGCTGGGACACAGGGAAGCTGAGACTGGGTTTTGAGAGGTGTGTACTATTAGGAAGGCAATGAAGAAAACAGAGGGAGTCAAGACAGAAAGGTGAGGATAAACATGGCATTCACTCACTCGGCTTCTACAATGAGCTCAATACTGAAGATAAGCATTACATGAAAACAGAAAATATCCTGCTTTCATGGGATGCACAGTCTAAGGAGAGGAAGACAAAAAGCAAGTACACCAAGCAATTAAACAACGTAAGCAAAATGACATGATGAGAAATAACAAGAGATGTTTGTGAGCTGAAAGGAGATATGTGTGATAGGATTAAAGAGAACCTATTGCTCACCATGGAATGTGGCACTATGGGAATGGACATGTCTAATTATAGCCACCCTAGAGGCCAGGCAGATGACTTTGACATCTTAATACATATGTAGGCTATACATATACATGTGTATATACATGCCATATTTACATATCATATAACACGTGTAATGTGTATAACATGATATAACATATATGCACATCCTATTATATACTAGAGGCCTGGTGCACGATATTCGTGCACTGGAAAAGGGGGCGTCCCCTCAGCCTGGCCTGCGCCCTCTTGCAGTCCGGGACCACAAGAAGTGTCCTTAGCACTGCCTGGGCAGACATCCCCCAAGGAGTCCTTATCACTGCCTCAGAGGGGCTCCCATCACCGCCGCTGGGCTTACCAGCCATGAGCCCGGGCTTCTGGTTGAGCGGAGCTCCCCCTGTGAGAGCACGCTGACCACCAGTGGGCAGCTCCTGCATTGAGTGTCTGCCCCCTGGTGGTCAGTGCACATCATAGCCACCAGTCATTCCACTGTTCGGTCAATTTGCATATTAGGGTTTTATTATAAAGGATGTCATTTATTAGCATAGATAATTCTATTTAGAGAATAAGAGAGTTTTATTTTAAGGAATTGGCTCATGTGATTGTAGGAGCTGGCAAGTCTGAAATCTGCAGGGCAGGCTGGTTGGAGATCCAGTGGAGAGCTGATGTTGCAGTTCAAGTCTGAAAACAGAATCCCTTCTTCCTTGAGAACCCCAGTGTTTTTCTTTCAAGTCCTTCAATTGATTGGATGAGGTCCACCCACATTATGGAGTGTAGTCTAATTTATTCAAAATCTACTGAGTTAAATGTTAATCACATCTAAAACACACCTTCACAGCAACATCTAGTTTGGTTTTTGACCAAACATTTGGGCTACATAACCTAGCCAACTTGACATATAAAATTAACCATCACACTATCCCTTTACCTACACCAAGGTTGTTATTGAAAACTTGGGCAGGTTACTCTGTGCCTCCAAACCTCAGTTTCCTCATCTGTAAAATGTAGGTAAGACAACCTACCTCTTAGGTAATCCATATAAAAGACTAAGCACAGTGCCTAACATGTAGTGAATTCCCAAAATAATATTTCCTTTTATAATTATCATGCTACTAGAGGCCTGGTGCACAAATTCGTGCATGGGTGGGTGGGGTCCAGCCGCCCTGCTCCAATGGGGGCCATTGGACTGGGCTGGCAGAGGGGAGGGGATGTGGGAGGTTGGCCAGCCCTGCCCCTGATGGGGGGAGCCAGGAGGTTGGCTGGGCGGCCCCACCCTTGCAGGTTGGGGGGTCTGATCAGATACGGGGCCAGCCGGGGGGAAGGGTCTCAGGTGGTTGGTGGGCTGGCCCCACCCTCTAGTCAAACTCCAGGTCAAACTCCTGGTCAAGGGGACAATTTGCATATTAGGTTTTTATTATATAGGGTTGGTAATAATTTTAAATGCTTTAAAATAAATGATTATATTGAGTTAAAGTGCTAAGGGAAACTAGTTTACTATTTCCTGCTAACTGCTATTTATAATAACTAAAACTGCTTCCTTCAGTCTCACAAACTCATCTGTTTCCTTAAAATGGAGTATGATCCTTTTGCTGGGTAAACTAACCTACAAGCTTATATCTATTCTCCAAAGCCCAACTTAATCCTTCTAAACCCTGAATCTGATTTATGTAGTCATTCCACAAATATTTACTGAGCACATCTTTTGTGACAGACACTTGAGAGATGTGGGCTGCAAAGATACTTCAGTCAGCTAGGGAGATGGGCTTGCAAACCACTATAGTGAGTATTTACTGAAGTGCCTGGGGCTTTGCATTGAGTATGGCATTTAATCTTCACTCTGACTCTATGGTGTGGGAATGAGTCCACGCTACAGATTAGAACTTGATATTTAGAGAAGTTAAGTGGTTTGCCCAAGAAAACAAAGGAAATCAATGCTGGAAAGAAGACACAAATGCTAGAATGGGCATTTGAACCCATCTGACTTAATCCCTATAAGCTCTTCTGCCTTTTGGTTACAAACAATGGGTATTTAGGAAGATAATTGCTGAAAAAGATGTTTGTAGGACATTCAGTGAGGGCACAGGAAACGGCATTCCTAATTTGGCCTGGATGAGTCAGAGACAGCTTGACAATGGTCATGCTAACCCTCTGTTTGAAATCACCATGATTGCTGGGGGGAAAATCCAGAATATTAGCACAATACACATGGCAGTTCCTGACAGTCCTTGTTCACTCCGTCTGTGCACTGAGCACTTTCTTATCGGCTGACTTCTGCATAGCTTCCTGTGCTTACTACTTGTCTCTTTGACAAAATTCTACCTGTACTTCAAGATTCAGTTTAGATGTGAGTCCTTCCCTGACACCTGCCCTATGTTTTGGATTAGCTTCACTGTTTGCATGTGTCTGTCATAGCACTTAGCACAGTTTCTCATTTTGTTTGATTGGCAGGCTTCCTTGCTAATGTAAATCCTGGGGGTTAGAATGTGACCTTAATTTTCATATCTCATCACTTAGCACAAAAGATGACCCAAATAGTTGATATAATTGCAAATTGAACAGATTTGCACTGATATGTTTATACTCCTGCAATGAAATGAACATTTGGAGGCACACACTCTCTTCAAATTATACATACTCATCCTCCCTCTCACCTCTGCAGGGACCATGAGAGCCCCGACCCCTCCCAAGCTTCTGGAGTCATAACTCTTAATATTTGTGTCTCTATTTGTTACTACTTAGTAACATTCTTCTTGTACTTATTACAACTATATAGTAGTTAATGAGGTGTTCAGTATTCAAATTAATTTTTGTTGAATTGAAAGAAATAGATACTGGCATCATCTGGTGTAATACATTCAGTAGGTAGTTGCTGTAGAAAAGTCAGGAGTCTTGTTTATACTAGACGGAGGGGAGATTTTGGATGTGTTAGACTTGAACTGCTCTGTATCCTGAGATAATGATTTCAGGAATGTACACTTACAATAAAATTCATAGAATTGTACACCAAAAATCATTATTACTGTCATCTAATAGAAATTAAAAATCAACATGCAGAAAGTGTAGTGAAAGACTGAATATACAGACAGACAATGGTCAAATCCTATATGACAATGACACTCTGACCTATAACCCCTGCAGCAACCAGCCAGAAAGCCAAACCACAACCCCTGCAATCAATTGGCTCAGAATCAACTTGGTCAATGACTGTCAGCCTCCTTACCTTTGGTCACCACTTCAAACTCAGGACCAACCAAAGCAGGCCAAATCCGTCACATAAGCTGCCCTGCTTCTGTTAGCTACCTCCAGCTTCTCTGAGCCAATAGCCTCCAATCAGGCACATCTGGAGCCTTCCCCTTTCTTTGCTCAAAGCTTTACCACTCCCCTCATGCCTTTGAATTTGTCAACCATAAGATGGTGTGACCAACTCTCTTGCTACAGCAAGCTCTGAATAAACAGTGTCTTTTTTTTCTTATATGGATGGTCTTCATTTTTTTTGACAATGGTATGTTATCACTTTAAAAAAAAAGATAGATAGATAGATATAATGCATAGAATATAACTAAAAGTATGAAAACACACACACACACACACACACACACACACACACAGAAATGGGGTTGCTTCCCAGATAGGAAATTGCTTGACTGAGCAACAGGGGTAAATAGTGAGACTGAATTTTCAGTTTGTTACCTTTAAGCCTTTTGGATATCCCCTTCTACCAAATCAATGCATTAATTTGAAAATAAAAAGTAAAAATGATGCTCACAAAAATATGAAGATTTCTAGATTATAAGGGAAATTTACTTATTATTGAAATTTATAAATGACCACAAATAGCATTTAAAAGTAATCAGTGTGATAATGATTATATTTAGAATAAATCAGTGCTAAAGTACTTGATGAGTTTCTTAACAGCTCTGAGCCTCTCTGTTCGCATGAGTAAAATGGGGACAGTAGCAGCTTGAGGAGTTGTGGGAAGGATTAATTGCTACTTCATATGTGTGAATCCTGTTGTATATTAAGTGTATGGGCTGGGCAGGCTAACTGCTGAAGAAAATAGACCAAGCATTTTTCAGGACTCAGATGCAATCAATGTTTCTTTCTTGCTCACATAACAGAACAGAGAGGGTGAATGCACCAGCAGGTGGCTCTCCTTCATGTAGTCCTTCAGGAACCCAGACTGACAGTGGTCCCGCCATCTCAGTATGTGGCTCCTGAGGCCTCCCCGGGTACTGTTGCTAGCCATCCAACTCAATGGGGAAGGACGTAGAGGCACACCCACAGGCAGTGTCCATGGGCTCTTCCTGGGAGTGTGGCTTGTCACTCTCACACATACTTAGGGTTGCCAGATTTAGCAAATAAAAATATAAAACAGACATCCTATAGTTTGTCCAGTTAAATTTAAATTCCAGATAAATAACACAATATTTTTAGTATAAGTAGTATGTCCCATGCAGTACTGGGGACATATTCATTCTAAAAAAGAATTAGGTCATTTATCTAAAATTCAATTTTAACTGGGATCCTATATTTTATCTGACAATTCTAAGGCCACCTCCCATTGATTAGATCTCAATCACAGGCCCACATATAACTACAAAGGAGGCTGGAGATGTAGTTCAGCTGTTTCCCAAGAAAAGAGTGTGCATTTTGTTAAGCCACTAGTGGTCTATGCTGTGGTAAGAAATGAACAAAATTTAGGTTTTCTCCTTTTCTCTACCCCACAGGTGTTCCAAGACCTACAGAGATAATAGAAAATAGTGGTTCTTGAGCTTTGGTATCCATTACAATCTTCTGGAATGCTAAAGAGTCAAATCTCTTGACCCAGCCTCAGCCATTCCAAATCCACTTGAATCTTTGGGCTCAGAATCTTCCATTTTTCACCAATGCCCCAGGTGATACAGGCAATGGAACGAACACACTCTGAGCCCTTGGGAACTTATAATCATGGAAGATGTATGTACATGAGAAAATTAGCATCACAATGTGAACTGAAGCAGTCTGATCTACAGTAGAGCACAGTTGAGCATGAGCCTTAGGTTTTGCATTGCAATAGCGAGAGAGGTGTAGTTTGCAACCCAGGATGTGCAGGAGGCTGACCTGGAACACTGGACTTGAACTTTGGGTACAGAGCACAACTCAAATACCCACTGAAACAGCCTCTGCAAAAGTTCTGCCCCTTGGAACAAATCCTCCTCAGTAGACTGCAAATATAAAATAGTGAGAGGGCAGTGACACAACACTGGAGTCATTCATCAAAGTCAGCCAGTCCTGCCACTACCTCCTCTCCGTGTCAGACCTCTGGGGTGAGCAGCACATCCAATGTGAACTCTAATAAGCTGCCTCCTTGGAGTGACTCGACGTGCTGTGCGTGAAGCTGACTGCTGTCTCAGGCAGTTTTAGAAAATACGAGAATTCTTTTTTAACACATTCTCTTGTAATGGTTGAAATCCCAGCATTCATTTGTATTCATTTTGGAAGCTGGCACCCATAGCTCATGATGCTGGTAATAAAATTGACAATCTGCTACAGCGGAACTCATGCAGGTGTTATTAACTTTAACTGAATTGATCTCAACTAGATCACTGTCAGGGATGATGTGGTAACAATTGATTTTTTCCAGCTCTGAGAGGATTATCAGTTTACTTACTTCCATTTCTCCACAGTCTTGATTTTTTCTTTTGTGTGAAGGTTTATGGCAGCCTTTCTTTCTTCTTGCTTTCCTCACTTCAACTTGAAAATAGTATGTTTTTAGGCACAATACTTAGGGAGAAAAAGCAATGCAACTTTATAGCTTCAGAAACAACTCATCCAAGCCCATAAAACTGGTGACTGTAGATGTTGAAATAGGCATGGAGAAAGAAGGGCACACTCCCAATAGGATGCATTTCAATCATGTGTCCTCCCAAAGTGCATGTGTTGAAGCCCTACCCCTCAATGTGACTATATTTGAAGACAGGGACTTTAAAGAGATAATCAGGGTTAAATAAGGGGTCATTGTGTGGAAATGGTTCCTTATTAGAAGAGGTAGAAATACCAGGGATGCGCACAGAGAAAAGGCCATGTGAGGACAAAATGAGAAAGTGGCCATCTGCAAACCAAGGGGAGAGACTCAGGAGACACCAAACCTGCCAACATCTTGATCTTGGGCTTCCAGCCTCCAGAACTTCAAGAAAACAAATTCCTGTTGGTTAAGTCACCCAGCCTGTGGTATTTTGTTATGACGGCCTGGACTGACAAATCCACCCATCTACCCAATGTAGTCTTGTGCAATGATGTTCTCTAATGGGCTTGGGAAGAGTATTGCATCCTTCTATCAACATCAAGGTGAATCAAGGCACCAAGATGCATGTTTCAGGCATGCACATCCTGTTCCTCAGACCTACAATATGCACCTGCCCTCCCTCTGGGCTCTCCTATATTAAGAGCCAGTGCAGGAATACAGGCCTTACAGGGAAGGATGGAGTATGAGCACTGTGACTTGGGGGGGGGGGGGGTGAAGCACTATAGACTGTAGTGCTATCATCTGGACACTGGAAGAATAACACCTGCTTCTGAGAGTGGTTACAATGATCCAATAGAATAATACATATAAAAGGATTTTGTACAATGTGAAGTACAAAACAGACAAACTGACAAGGGATAACATGCATAGCAAGGCTCTGAAAGAAGAGGGCTCACTCTTTCTATTTATTACCTGAAACCAATGCTTCAGCAACTGAGTACATTTTAAACTGGCAACTATTTGCCAGAAAAAACATAAGCTCTTCTACTGGCTAGAAATTGTACACTGAATGGCCAAATTATTATGATCTCTGAGCACATAATAATCTGGCCACTTAGTGTATCTTACATAATAATAGACAAACATGTAAATGGACTGTACCTCCGCTACGACCACAGCCAATCAGAGTGAGTATGCAATCAGAGTGAGTATGCAAATTAGAAGGCCAAAGATGGCAGTCGCCAAGCTGCTCCAGGAGCAGAGTGGCCAGGCAGGGCAGGACGCCTGCTATGAGAAGGATGTTATGTGTATGTGGGGAGGGGAAGGCGGGGGAGGGGGCAGGCAGTGCGCGCAAAGGGATCTACAGGAGCAGAGTGTTACAGTGAAGACAAGACTGTAGACTCCAGAGTCTGCAGCAAAGATGAGGATGGCAGATTCAGGCCGGAGTCTGCAGCAAAGACAAAGATGGCAGACTCTGGCCTTAGTCTGCAGCAAAGACGAAGAAGGCAGACTCTGGCCAGAGTGAAGGCCTGAGGAAAACCGGTGCTGGAAGCCAAGGGAAGGAAGACCTATTGCACCAATCTCTTCATGCAATGGGCCTCTAGTATATAATATACTAGAGGCCCAGTGCATGAATTCATGCATGGGTGGGGTCCAGCCAGCCTGGCCAGGGGGCGGGGACATGGGCAGTTGGCTGGCCTGCCTGCTGGTCAAACTGCTGGTCGAGGGGACAATTTGCATATTAGCCTTTTATTATATAGGATATACACTGAGTGGCCAGATTATTATGTGTTCAGAGATCATAATAATCTGGCCACTCAGTGTATTTAACAAGCCCAATAAGACAGTGGTCCTGTGCTAACACAATACGTAAGTCAAAGACTGCTTCCTGAAGATGCAGGAGCAAATGAGGACCTATTATCAATAACTCGAGTCATGAGGAAAAGTCAGGAAGGCTGGGCCCCTAAGCATAGGGCTGTGGACTCAGGAAGGCCTGAGTCTGACTCCCCTTTTCATCCTCTTCGTTACAAACTGTGTATTACAGGCAAGTTATTCAATCTTCTAAGCCTCGTAGGTTTGCTGAAGGTTAATGAAATAATGAACTTATATATGACTACTTTAGTGTTATTTTGTATAAGAAATGTGCATTATTTTTGTCTTGGTTCTACCAATAATTCATTGTGTGACCTTGAACTCACCCATTCTAATCTCCTGCTTTCTCACCTGGATGATAGGACTTCCTCTGTTCTGCTAGGACTTTCTCCTCCTCTAACATGCTCTGATTTAAAAATAATGACCATTGTGGCTCTATCACAGACTGAGGAATAATTCAGACTTCTTATTTAACTGTGAAATAAAACTTAGAAGTCAGGACTTAAAAAAAAGAAAAACTGAGTTCATTTGAAAATGCCTCTTTAGAAAAATATTGTACATGTTCATAAATGGAAAACTATGTCTCATGAATCTTTTTCCTCCAGACCAACTGGCTACTCAGAAAATGTTTACCATATACATACTATGTGCAGAGCATAGTTCTAGAAGCTAGGAATATCACAAGTTCACATGTGATAGAACTGTAGTTTAGCATGTCCTAAACTGCACAGCTACACAGTGCAGAGGACTTGAGGACAGGTCTGGTGAGAGCAGGTTGAAGACATATGGCTGATGTTGGTCTCCAATATTTCTGAGGTGGAGCAATGCCACAGGAGCAAAGCTCCGTTGGTTATCAGCAAAAGAGCCAAAGCCACCTCGGCCCCTGTCTTGGTCCTGGTGAAAAGGGGCTGAGAAACATCCTTCCCCACCCCAACCACACAGTCCTGAGTCAAGTACACTGATGAAGTTTACTCAGAGCTTGTTCTTACTTAACGTCCAACATTACTCTCTGTTTCTGAAGCCACAGCCAGGCCAGAAGGTCAAGCAATGAAATCAGTCCTTACGTTTTTAATTTTTTTTCCTCATCTGTGAAATGAAACCAAGTTCACAGGGTTTTTCTAGAAATTAAATTAGATAATATATATTGAAATACGCATAGAAGCTGACAAATACCAACTTTCATCACTGCTGCCATCATTTGTCTCAAAGGGATTTGCCATGTGAAGCAACCCACTTCAGCCTGCTTCTGCAGCAGATGGCTGCCAGAAATATCAATAGCAGCAATTTTCCCAGTCATTCTTCAAGTTCTGCTTAGTGTTCATTATCACCTTTATTGACTTAGCCCAGCTGCAGACACCAGCCCAGCTCCATCATTCTGTCACCAGGATTCGGCGGGGTAATTTGTGGTTTCCAAAGGAGGAAGGATGCTGAGGTAGGAAAGCAAGTGCAATACAATAGCTAGCACAGCCTGCGGACAACCTCCTTCCTGCCAGTCCTCTCTCCTGGTGGGAGCCCCACAGAAGACAGGCAGGACTGGTTCCATCTGATCCTGAGATCAGGAGAGCTCACAGCTCTGGAGTCTGTGTCTGGAATCTATATATTTAAAAGCCCAGCAACCTAATGGTGGAACAACCAGAACGACCGGTTGACCAGTGGCTATGACGTGCACTGACCACCAGGGGCAGATGCTCAGCTGACTGGGATGAGTGGCGCTCCCACAGTGGGCTGATCCCCACAGGACATGCCTCCCACCAGTGCACGAATCTGTGCACTGGGCCTCTAGTCAGGAGATAAAAGCTGCAGTAGGGCCGGTCACACTTTAGTATGAGCACTGGGTGTTACAGAGGTGGAGATTAAGAAGCAATGTGATGCAGTGGGGATAACAGTTAAAATGCCCTCCATTGGTCAGGGATGCACTATGTGCCAGGCTCTCTGTAGGTGCCTTATAAGTTGGCTAAATTCAAATGCCAGCTTTGCCCAGTCCTGGCTGTATGGCCTTGAGAATGTTACTTAGCCATTCTATGCCACATTTTCTTCATTTGTTACATGGTGTTTTTGTGAGCATTGTTTTGGGAAGTATATAAATACATGTTGCTAAGTGGTCAGAGCATCGTCCTGTTCATTAAATGGTCACAGGTTTGATTCCAAGTCAGGGCACATACCCAGGTTGTGGGTTTGTTCCCCAGTTGGGTGCATGCATGAGTTAACCAATCAATCTCTCTCTCTCTCTCTCTCTCTCTCTCTCTCTCTCTCTCTCTCTCTCTCTGGAATCAATGAAAAAAAAATGTTCTCAGGTCAAGATTAAAAAAATAATTAACATATAAAATGTATATAAATGTAAAATATAAATATATAAAATATAAGTAAATATGTAAGATATATACTAGATAATATATAAAGCTACATAAATCTATAAAACTTAGATAAATGCCTGGAATAATGGAATACTACTTGGTCATAGAAAAAAAGAAAATTTTACCCTTTGTGGCAGCATGGATGGACTTGGAGAATATTATGTTAAGTGAAATAAGCCAATCAGAGAAAGACAAATATCACATGATCTCACTCATATGTAGAAACTGATGAATAAAATAAACTAATAAACAAAATAGAAACAGACTCATAGATAGAGAACAGACTGACAGCTGTCAGAGAGGAAAGGAGTTATAAGGCTGGGTAAAAAGGTGAAGTGATTAAGCAAAGAACAACAAACCTCACATACAGAGGACAACGCGGTGATTACCAGAGGGGAAGGAAGGTGGAGGAGGTAGAAGGGGTGAAGGAGGATAAAGGGTGATAGAAGGCAACATGACGGGGTGGTGAACACACAATTCAATATACAGATGATGTATTATAGAACTGTACACCTAAAACCTACATAATTTTATTAACCAATGCCACCCCAATAAATTCAATAAAAATGCCTGGGACATATGCACCACATTAAGTATTATTATTAATTATTATTGTCATTCTGGTAATTATCCTTATAAATCATTATCATCAGTATCATTATTATTATAAGTCTCCTCTGTTTGTTGCCTCTTGCTACTATAATAAATTACCACAAAATTAATGGCTTAAAACAACAGATTTATTATCTTATGGTTCTGGAGGTAAAGTCCCAAAGTCAGCAGAGCTGTGGTCCTTCGGGAGGTCCAGGGGGGAATTTGTTTTCTTGCCTTTTCCCGCTTCTAGAGGCCACTGCGTTCCTTGGCTCAGGGCCCCTCCCCTGCATCACTCCAACCTCTGCTTCCTTTGTCACTTCTCCTTCTCTGACTCTGACCCTCCTACCACTCTCTCATGAGGACTCCAGTAATTTCATGGAGCCCTAGACAGTAATCCAGGGTGATCTTCC
Source organism: Corynorhinus townsendii (assembly GCA_026230045.1). Classification (NCBI taxonomy): domain Eukaryota; kingdom Metazoa; phylum Chordata; class Mammalia; order Chiroptera; family Vespertilionidae; genus Corynorhinus; species Corynorhinus townsendii. Next base: position 56,301,400 of record JAPDVU010000008.1, on the reverse strand, counting down.
CATTCCAATATCCTTAACTCAATTGCATCTGCAAAGTCCTATTTACCATATAAGGTAACATATTCACAGGAAAGAATGTAGACATCTTTTTTTTTTTTGGGGGGGGGGGCTATTATTCTGCCTCCCACATCTCCCAAGAGTGAAATATTTGTATGGAGATTCTACAGTAAGGAACCGAGTCTTGAAGGAGTTACAAAAAACTAGATGTGGAACCCAAATACAGATAGGTGGAGTAAACCTCATATCCCTTGTACCAGACATGGACACAGAAGCTCTGAATTGGATTCCCAGCAGCTTCCAAGCTTCCCAACATCTCTGGGCTACTAAGAGGTGCCAATGAGAGAGTGGCTATTAAGTGGCCTGGAACTATGTTTCACAGGCACAAGGCATCCAGGTTCCTCGTGTGGGTGACTGGAAAGGGAAACCGGGGACAAGAGAGTGAAATGACTTGCTGAATGACACAGAGCAAATAAATGGTAGAACCAAGATTTCACCCTACCTCTGCTTGACTCCAAAGAAAATAACACTTTTATTTGACAAAAACTATAGATTAAAGAGTCATTGCAAAAGAAATGTGATTCTCAAGTTGAGTACATGAGGTCTAACCTTTGTAATACTCTCATGTACATAACCTTTCAAGGACAAAACATAAAGTGCATGTATTCAGTCTTCTTGTACTTTATACACTACAACCTTTATTCTTTCAACACGGACACAGGTGAGGTTGAGGAGCTGGGAATGACACATGAGGACAGAAGGGAAAGGTTATGTCTCTCCAGTAAACAAAGGGTAAGGTCGAGAGAAAACACTTAGAAACTATAACACCGTGACCATTCTCTATAAGCAGAACCCGACTGGTTCACCCAATTCTGACAGCAAAGGAGCCCCTTAGGTAAGAGGAAGAACTTTAGGGCCAATTTAATTAGGCCCTTCACACAGTGTATAGTGAATGGCAGCCTTAAAGAGTGTTTTCTCTCTTCCTGGATGGTTTGGCTCAGTGGATAGAATGTCATGCCGCAGACTAAAGGGTCCTGAGTTTAATTCTGTTCAAGGATCATTTTGATCCCCAGCCCCGTTTTGGGTGCATATAGGAGGCAAGCAGTTGATGTGTCTCTCTCACATGGATGTTTTTATCTCTCTGTCTCTCCCCCTCACTTACACTCTATCTAAAAGTCAATAGAAAAATATCCTCAGGTGAGGATTAACAACACCAACAAAAAAATGTACTTGCTCAGTTCAACGGTTGAGCAACAACCTTTGAACCAGGAGGTCAAGATTCGATTCCTGGTCAAGGCACATGCCCTGGTTGTGGGCTCAGTTCCCAGCATGGGGTATACAGTGGGCAGCTGATCAATGATTCCCATCATTGATGTTTCTATCTCTCTCTCCCTCTCCCTCTCCCTTCCTCTCTGAAATCAATAAAAATATATATTAAAAATATATTTTTAAAAGAATGGTTTCTCTCTTTTGTCCCAGGGAATGAATGATACAGATTGAATATATATATATATATATATATATATATATATATATATATATATAAACACCATCACCAACAAAAAAAAAAAACCATATATATATATGGTTTTTTTTTGTTGGTGATGGTGTTGTTAATCCTCACCTGAGGAGATTTTTCTATTGACTTTTAGAGAGTGTATATATACACACACACACACACACACACACACTGAGTGGCCAGATTATTATGATCTCTGAACACATAATAATCTGGCCACTCGGTATATATATATCTGAGTGGGGGGGGGGGGTTTAGACATATGGATTAGGAGCGATGGCTGGCTCCTGAGAGGAACTCGGCACTGATTTGACTCTAAGGTTGGCTCCCAAGGGGCATAGAATGCGGTGGTTTGGATCATGGATCAAATCTCCATTCTGCTGATTTGTTACACTGAATGAATTCTTAACCTCCCTGAGGTCAGCTCCTCATTTACAAATTAGACCCACGACACATGCTCCTCAGATGTTGTTGGGAGGAGGATATGAGAAGACATCTATGAACCACTTAGCAGAGGGCTGATGCACAGGGTACACAGAAGTGATGACAGCTTGTTTTAACTGCCATCCTCCCACATTGTCAACTCTGGGGCCTCTGACCAACCCTGTCATTACTATTGTAAAATGTAAACTAAGTGGAATGCAATAAGGAGTTTCTAGGTGCTGTTCTAAAACAATCTGAGTAAGAGGAAATAGAGAAAGATACAATAATAATAATGATAGGGAACATTTATTAAATACTTATGATATTCCAGGTACTCATATGTTTTGTGTATATTAACAGGTTAATCACTACACAACCCTAAATGTAGATTTAATATTAACCCATATTAGAGATGATGCAACTAAGGAACAGAGATGTTGCCCAAGGTCACACTGTGAGGAAATGTGAGAGCCAGAATATTAACTGAGGAAGTGTGGTTGCACAACCTACACATTTTACAAGTACACTAAGGTGGCCATATGATTCACCATCCAACCCAGAACACTTTTGAGCTAGGAAAACCAGCAGAAATTCAGAGCATTTCCAGGCAAGCCAGGACATATGGTCATCCTAACTCTACTGCCTCCACAATAGCTTTTGAGAGCATACATGGATTTTTGAAATGATCCTCTGCTTGTATAAGATGGAGAAACTTGAGGCAAATCTGCCCAAAGTTTCCCATTGTTGGTAGGACACAGGTTCCTAGAATGGGCTTCGAAGCCCCACATTGTCTAGCACTGCCTGTTCTCCAGCTCATGTCCACCTTGTCACACTAACGTTCATCTTCTGGACTGCAGATGCACAGTTTTCTCTTTATTTCCTGAGGTCCATACATTCTGCATTTCAGTCTTTTCCATGTGTCCTTTCTTCTGCCTAACACCTAGGGCGCTCCACTCCCCCCACCACACACACACACACACACACACACACACACACACACACACACACACACTTTAACTTCTACTCACTGGAGAGGGAGGTAACGATTCTCTCCCCTTAGTTATTTACCTTAGGATACAGGTGGATAACTGCTGCCCCTATATATACTTCTACTCAGCACCCTTGGAGCTTCTTTCCAAAGTAGTCAGGCTGGTCGGAACCTGAAGTACACTTGAACAAGTTTCTTTGGGGGCGGGGGGAGGAGACACTGATGGTGTGAGCCCACCGTCTTCCACCCACTCCCATCATGTGACTAAATCAGAGGCTGCTATCTTCCAGTTATACTGACTTCACTCTAGTGTAGTTGAACCCTTCCTACTTCTGTTTGTGCTACCAAGTCACAGTCTAAGCAGTTGTTGGGCAAGTCTTGTCTTCCAGAGGATGTTCCTGCTTCATCTGTGCTCCCAGTGCTAGCAGCTCATCCATGAGTCTAACTTGGGTAATAGAGACAGTCTTTGCCATAAACTCACCTATTATACTGGGGAAAGATAAGGAAGCCTGACTCCGATTTCCCATCATAAGCTTGGTGCTCTAGCACAATGTACCAAAGAAGCCCCATGGACCTGTACTGCATTCTCCATTTGGTTTTTGTTCTTTGTAAGTACAGCTTCCTCAGAAGAAAACTACAAAGTAGTAGAGGACAGAGTACAAAACCCCATGGTGGACCTCAGCATTACTCATTCCTCAGAGCTCTAGTTAAAGGTCAGACTCTGCTGTTATGTCTATGGCATCAGATCCTCCTAATATTGGCAAGCATTCATCATATACTTTCCCTTCCTATCTATAATAATAAAAGCATAATATGCTCATTAGACTGGACAGCTAAACAACCTTCCAGATGAAGCCGTGGTGGTGGGGGCAGAGGCAGAGGCAGTTAGGGGTGATAAGGCAGGCAGGCGAGCAGTTAGGGGCAATGAGGCAGGCAGACAGAGGCAGTTAGGGGCGATCAGGCAGGCAGAGTGGTTAGGGGTGATCAGACAAGCAAGTGGTTAGGGGCAATCAAGCAGGCAGGTGAGTGGTTAGGGGCAATCAAGCAGGCAGGCAGAGAAGTTAGGGGCTATCCGGCAGGCAGGCAGAGTGGTTAGGGGTGATCAGGCAGGCAGGCAGGCAGGCAGGCAAAGGATTAGGAGCTAGCAGTCCTGGAGTGCGAGAGGGATGTCCGACTGCCAGTTTAGGCCTGATCCTGCAGGAATCCCTGCAAAATCAGATCTAAACCATCAGTTGGACATCCCTCGAGGGGTCCTGGATCGTGAGAGGGTGCAGGCCAGCCTGAGGGATACTCCCCCATGCACAAATTTCATACACCAGGCCTCTACTTTGTAATATGATTCCAGCTTGTAATTATACATTTGTTCAGGAGATGATTTGATAAATGTCTTATCTCCTTCATCACAGTATAATCAATGAAAGTAAGAAGTGTTGATTTTGCTCTTATATCTTTAGTGCCTGTCACCTGGTAGGTACTCAATGTATTTATGTTGACTGGGTGAATGAGTAAGTTAAGGATCTTGCCAAAAGGCTGAAGTGTAATTTTCTACTGTACTTATGCTGTGATTGCAGAGCTTAGCAATATCTGGGTTGCAGCTGTCTGAGGATTTTCCTGGACTTTCTTTTATAGGACAGATTACTGACTACTAATTGTCTCAGGATTCATTCAAGACATAAAACAATTCAGCTGAAGTAAATGAGAAAGGGATCTGAGGTAGTGCTAATTTGTTGAATAGATGACTGAAATACTGTGTTTGTAGGATGAGAATTAGGACAAAAGATTGACCTTTATCTCCTTGGCAATTTATGTTTGAGAAAAACATCCTATCTGGTCCCTCTATATTCCATATTGCCTTGCAACAGCAGAGAATGTCTTGCAAATGTTTTCTTTTTATTTACGATCAGTGCTTACTATATGCCAAGTATGCATCTAAGTCACTTTAGATACATGAATCTTTGTTATAACCAATAAGGTAGGTCCTATTATCTATTTTACAGGGGAGGAAATAAGACATAGCTAGTAACTAAGAGGGTTGGAAATTAAATTGAGAAATTACTAATAGTTACAGAGGCTCTTCACTACCCTCTATGCTGCCTTGTTATGCTGATAAAGATAATGGGAGGATGAGTTTTGTTCTGAGAAGAATCCAGGCACAAATATAGGGAAGGGGGAAGAGGTAGAGAGAAGAGTTACACTAAAAAAAAAAAAAAAAGATAAGGAGCTTTCAGAAGAGAAAAATAAAAAATGTAGAATTATTACCACCAATGTGGGTTGGTTTTGGAGAGATTATTCCTTGAAATCAAGAGATCAGAAGAATGTTGGAGAACAGCTGTTTCTTAGGTGGAGGATTTTGAGAGTATCGGCAATGAAGAGAGAGAATTTTAAAGGTATTTTCCTGTGTTCTAAGAACATTCTTCACCACCACCCCAAAACTTAGAGATGATTTTTGAAAGACATAGGAAACTTTTAAGTTTACTTAAGCCATGATTTTGTAGGATGTCTGTTCATTTAAATTGATACTAATTTGTTACCTCTGGGTTTCATACAAAGTATCCCATCTTTTCCATCAATAGAACTATAAGGCAGATACTTTCTTCTATAATATAGAAATAATAATATGGATCAGAGAAGTTAAGCAATTTGCTTAAGGTGACACAGAAAGTAAATACCAGAGCTAGGATTTAAACTCATGTCTGACTATAAAAAGCCCTGCTCTCACCATGCACACTAAGTCCACACAGATCGGTCTGCAACTCTTGTGACAAGAACAAAGTCACACAGATACAAAAAAATATCAAGAATATTAGTCTATCAAGTTTAATTCGAGTAATATTATGGCTTTTCTTATTTCCCAGTCTTCTCCAAAATGCATACTGTGTGCACTTGCAGGACATTTAACATGGAAAGAATGGAAATTCTGGATTGGAAGAAAATAATAATTTCCAAAAGAACCTCTCTGGAATGTTAACTATATTTCAGCTTGAGCCTCTCCTTCCTTAAAAAGGAAGATACATATATATGTAATAAGACACATAGCCATGTAATTTACCATTCTCTAAACCTTGTGTCAAAATGGAAGTCATGTACAGCTTTGAGTTGGATGGGAGACGCATTAGGAGGTAAGAACTGCTCTGCCTCTCAGAAACCATGTGATCCTGGATATCTAACTCAACTACTGTGGGTCTCAATTTTATCACTGGTAAAATAAGGGTAATTATTCCTCCTTCATGAGATTGTGCTGATTAAATAATATGTATAAACCACTTAGCACAGACCCAGCACCATAGTGGCATAGAATAAAAGATTCTAACTCTTCCATTGTCATCAGAATTAAGTGAGCTTCTCTCAATACCGGTCACAGAGAGCAGTGGCCAAAATCATTGGCCTCAGCATGTAAAGGACCATGAGTCATATGGTCATGAAGTCACTCATGCATCCTATGGCAGAGTTTGGATATCACTTCCCTTTTGGGGGCTTCATTTTATTTTAAACCACAATAGATTATTATTATGGAGTAAGCAATGGCTTCTGTGTTCAATTCTGCCTTTAAAATGCCAGTTCCTAGTCATAGTAAATGTCAACAGCTCCCTCTTTAAACCTTAACAGTGATTCTTGACCACAAAGTCCTCAACAGGTTATCCTGGTTGAAACTGTACTGACACAGGACATTCTACGCTAATGAACAATTTGTGATTCTATCAAAAGCTGTAACCTCAGTTTATTTCTGAGGAGGAAGACTCTCCATCCAGATCCTGAGGGAACGGGGGAGGGGTTAGTAGCCTGAGAAAGTAATGAGACTTAGCTCTGACTTTCTCCCACCAAATGGCCACAAAAGGAGATGCCATAGCAGGCAGGCGAATTCTGATCTGGGGATAAAGATACATCCTAATTATCCTTGGAGTAGTTCCAGACACTGTAGTGTAATCCAAAAATAAATACTCTGGAGCTGACAACATTATTTACTAATGTAGAGCATATAACTACACAATTCTTTCTGTTTCTCACAGAAAACTCTATTGCATAGAAGTGACTGCTTCAGCCATCTTGAATTCATTTATGGACTTAGTCACCTTTACTGAATGCCTACCAATGTGCTAGATGTTAAACATACAGAAGAAATGAAAATACAGTTTTTGCTCTCAAATCTAGTGGGCAAGACCACCAACCAACATGATGCCAGCATGATAAAATGATGAAAGTACTAGGAAAGCACCCAAACACGTTTGAGGAAGTGAGGTGGCAGGGTGCTAATAAATAGGCTCTAGGGGTGGGAGAAGCTCAGATTTATAGCATTTTCTGGTTTCTGTGGTTAAGAATTCCCACCAAGGTCTATTTTATGCCTTTGAACAAGGCATCATTGAACAGAGTTGGAGAGAGGGGTGATGCACAATTAGCTCTTAGAAGTCAGTACGCCCTGGCAGTAAAGGGCAGAGGCTCAGAAGCAATGACAAAGGCTTTCTTGTATGTTCAACCTTTCAACTAAGAGGTTTCTAAACAGAAAGATTCTCCCAAGAAGCTGGGGGGCTCAGGACCCACAATATTTATTTAATTCCAGGCAGGGAATTTGGACCAACATAAGCTCAGAGAGCATTTCTGTCATCGAGGGCAGCACGGCCTGCTTGCCGGGTTGCGCCTTCGTTTACCTGTGTCTGGGAAGAGTACTTAGCATTCTGCAGCAGCGTGTTTGCTCAGATCACCAGCTGCATGCCCTCGGAATGAAGATTCAGTGAACCTGCTATCAGAAGAATTTCTGCTGCAGGGGCAGAGTGAAATCAATGTCTCTGGTGGGATAGGTTAAATCAATAAGCAGTGATGTTTTAACCTATCTCAGAAATAGCTAAGAAGCCCGTCCCAAGTTTGAAAACATCACAAAAGCCAAATTTTTCATGTTTTAAATGGCAATTCAAGGATACTAGGAGAATTATTTATAAGATTTAGCTCCTATGTATGGAGTTTAATCCTTGGTCTAACTATCTGTAAATGAGGCAGAGTCTTTTTTGCTTCTCCAGTAAGTGTCCCTTAAAAGGGTCCTTTAGTGTAATAGACCCATACAATGTTAGATGAGTAATGTAATAAATAAAATTACTGTTCCATGGTCCCAACATTTGAGAAATATTGATTTAATGTTGGGTGTATTTATTTAGGGCAGGATTTCTCAAGAGTTTTATTCTGCAGTACTTCTGGCTATCTTGTTAAGCCATATTAAGCTCTATGTCAGACAATGTGCCAAGCATTTTAAATAAGTTACCTCATTCAGCCCGGCCAGGTGCCTCAGCTGTTGGAGCGTCAGCCCATACACCATAAGGGTTGCAGTTTCAATTCCCAGTCAGGGCATATCCCTAGGTTGGGAGTTTGATCCTAGGTTGGGGAGTGTATGGGAGGCAACCAATCGATGTTTCTTTCTCACATCAATGTTTCTCTCTCTCCCTTCCTCTCTGTCTAAAATCAATAAACATATCCTCAGGTGAGGATTAATAAATAAATAGAAGATAGATAGATAGATAGATAGATAGATAGATAGATAGATAGATAGACAGATAGATAATAGATAAGTTACCTCATTTAATATTTTCATTATATTTGTAAAATATATATTATTAAAGCTACATATTTTTGAGGGTGCAACTAAGGCTCATAAAACTATTAATACCATGCTCAGTAACACAAACCCAATGAGCCAATCTTGAGCCCAAGCCTCTCTGACTTTAAAGTCCATGCCCTTAAACTTTATGCTATGTGCTCTCTGCACTGTGGATCTCTAGCTGTGGGGCAGCGTGTCCTAAATTTATTTGAGGATTAGACAATTTTTCATAGAGCCTTTTTGCTGCACAATGTTCAACACAATATGCTTAGTGAAGTGCTGCACCAGAGGATCATAACACTAACTTCTGAGGATAAAAAGCAAAGGAACAAGTAAGGCAATCTTGTTTAGCAGTTGAAAATTGTGATACAGCAATAAAAGTAATAGAGAAAGGCAATGGTGGTGTCATGGAACGAGTGTTAGATTTCGAATCTGAAGAAATGGGTTTCTGTCCTGGAAATATCACAGGTATAACCTTGAACAAGTCATCCCGATTCTCAGAACTTCAGTCTTCTCTGCAAAGTGACTGCCACATGGAAAGTATCTTCCAGCTTGTTGGTGTTGGATTCTATTTGCCATGGGCATCTTGTGCTCCCTACATGTCCTACTGCATAGGCTGAGATTAGAAAGCCCTGCCCATTCTTTCACTGTGTGGAAGTGCTATGGTGCTACATCTCAGGATTGTGCAGCTGGCATTTCTGAAAAGTGATGACTACACTACATGGACCTCTGCTGTGATGTGCTCTCCCTGTCATCAAAGACCATGCTTGCTTGCTGCTTGCTATAAAAGCAATAGATTCCTGAATCTCAGAGCTTCTCTTTTGTGGTGCACCCCACTGGACATAAATGCTTTACCTGGTCCTCTTTGTTGTCATGTGGAATTTAGGGACCATGGAACTGGTGCAACTTTTGCCACTGATTTTATAGTGAATAATAAAGTCCCTTGTCTCTGACCCAGTCTTGTGTTTTCTATCAGCACCCCAGCAACGACGCAACGTTAGCTTGTTAGCTCATACAGTTGTCCTGCTCTTTTGTGCACTGTCTAGCTTTTCCCCCTGTATTGTCAAATTTATTTAAGTAGGGTGAGCACCTAACAGATGGCATCATAGAGGAGCACATGGTGCTCACTAAATTTAGTAGCATAAACAGAAACCATGAAGTACATGATGTGACTGGGTTGCTGGCTCACTTACTCATTCTTTCACTCAACAGACACACTTGGAGTCAATGCCAAGAGACACATTTTGAGTTAGGGCCTGTGTCAGCCACTGAGCAATAAATGATATAAATGGGACAGCCCATTTTCAGCATGCTTTTCATGGAACATAACCAATCAATTCCATTATAAGCAATTAAGTAACTGCTAAACTTGTAAGATGTTCTTAAAAAGATTCACACAATACCAAAAGGTAAATTCTGCAAAAGTTGTCCGAAAATTAGATAATTTCTAGAGGAGGAGAGATGCTAAAGCCATCTTTGACATAATTAGAATAGATAGCAATGTGAAAGTATCTGGCACTGTATAACTTTGTGTGGCCCCCTTGTTGGTGCTCAGTAATTCTTTCCTGAATCTTAAATTCAAGTGGCCTTTATCTTTGCATAAATTGGTTCCAGTTTTATTTCAAAATCAGATGTAAGTGAGCTCACTGTTCTCATCCCCAAACAGACAAAATGTTACAGTCCACTCAAAATCTAACGAAGTGCCACTATATTTGAAAAAGCAGTCAAGTCCTTCATACCATGAAATGACCTGTGCTCTGAACAAAGAAATCACATAAAACACCAAGAGCTTTAGAATGCTTCAGGGAGACAGTCCGGTTTTAAATTGTAATTTTGATGAAATAGAGGATCAGAGGAGGAGAGAAATTACAGTATCCTCTTGTGAGGTACCTGTTTTCCTAACTGCCCAGAAGGCAAGGTCAATATTTAATGATTCCAAATAGCCCTGAATGTTGCTTGGTGAGTTTTCTCAGGCCAGTTGGTTATACAGGTGATTGTTATGCAGCTTTTTTATCATTGTGGCCAAGACAATTATAAAAGATAGATAACATTTATTAAAAATGTTGAAAAGAATACATCTGTGTGCTTGTGTATCAATTCATTAAACAAATATTTATTGAGCTCCTATTATATGCCAGGCAATATACGTATATTAGGTGCTGAGCCAGTGTTTGTGTAATTATTTGTAGTATAATGAGCACCAGTTAAAATAACTGAAGCTGACCTCAAACACTGCAAAAACTAAGATAGGCTTATAAACCCTGGTGTTGAAACTTCCCGAATGAACAAAGCATCTTCCTGTGTGAAAAGGCATATTCTTGGAGGACAGTCACCAAAAGCTAAAGTTGTTAGAAGCAAATGCCAAATAGCCAACTCAGATCAGTTTGCAAAGGCTGCTGGAAGCAGCTAATGCAGAATGACGAGCCTCTTCTGTGCTCAGGTACAGGAAGAAAAGCAGGACAACACACACAGGCAGTAGAACTGCAATCTCAAGTTATAGATAGCATTAACCAAAGAGCCAGGAGTCCAGAAAAACGACTAGTGGGTAGCTCCCTGGGTTTTGCAAGACCTGACCAGATTCCCACTTTAAAGATATGCAGGTAAGAAAGATGGCACCTATAGTGTGGAAGAGGGACTCAGCACATTGATCCTGACAGCTACCCCTTCAACTCTCTCTCAGAGAGCCACAAACCCAATCCTCTCCTAAGGAGACTCTAGCCTGCTCCACCCTCCCTCCACCAGAGCCCAGGACTCCAACAGATCCAACTAGCTGGACATGATCATGAATAATCGAGCATTGCGTCTGCCTGGTGTGCATAGATGGCTCACGGGCTTGGAGCGCAGCGACACCAACAGGGGGCTCCAGCTCCTTCATGGTGGAGGCTGCACAAGAACAGGAAAACTGCTGGTAAGACAAGTCCCTGCAGGATGAGGAGCAGCAAGAAGCTAGTCCAAGCTGGCTCCATCAGTGAGCTTCCAGCAGGGGAATTGCCATTAGTTACAGAGCTGCCATTGGCCTGGGCATTGATAAACTTGGTGCTGAGGAAAGACCAGCCTGGCTCAGAAGTGGCCGGGTGAGGTGGGGAAGTGCACACTCCATCCCTCCAATGCCTCAGAAGCTTCATGTTAGAATTTGCTTCCCCAGCAGGACCTACAATGTCCAGGTCAAGTTTTTGCCCAACAAAAGAATGAGTTGCCTTACTAAATGTGATGTACCTAATAAATCATGAGGGGAGAGGCTAAATCCAGGGGGCAAAGGGGTGTCACATCCAGAGCCAACCCAGATGGAGGTCCAAGCAGTCTGCAGAACCAGAGGTAATATGTCCTGAGAGGCTGTGATTGTCAAGGAGATCTTCGCATTGGAGCATGTTTTTATGGGAAATTTAAAAGGACAAAGGAGAAGAAAAGCAACTGGAAAAATCAAACTGCAAATAGCTGAGGCAGCCTGTCTCTGTTCAGAGGAGGTGCAGAGTTCAGCTCTCCTCACTGTGAGTTCCTGGGGGAAGGGGGAGTCCCCACCCCACCCATCCTGCTATGCTCTGTGATATTCTGAGTGAAGGAATTCCACTCTATGCCTTCTTTGGGCCACTGGGCATGCTGTCCACACTTTGGCCTGTGTTGAAACAAGGGGGGCAGAGATGGGGGCAGGCATTTTGACCTTTGCTCAGCTCTTTGAAAATACAAGCAGCCCCAAGCAGTCAATTCCTTGAGCCCCTAACTTTGGATTTCAGACTTCCATTAGATCATCTGGGAGATTCTGGCATTGCCCATCGAAGTCATTGGCCTGTAGGTCCTTGCTCCTGCCTTCAGACATCCACCCTCCCACTCCCCTTGGGAAGTGGCAGCCCAAGAGTCGGGAATGCCTGGGGAACTGCTCTCCATCTGCTGTAAGTTGACCCAGTTATGGCTACACAGACTCCAGAAGATGGTATTCACATGTATTTGTACTTCCATCCAGTTAGCTGTGGTTGGCCATCCAGAGTCCCTTTCTCTCTGGCATTCTCCCTCTTCCTTCTTCACCTTGTTTTTTCTATGTGTCAACTCTCTTTGCATGGACCAGTTTCTGATAACTGCAGGCTCAGTCAAGGAGACAGATGTCCTGTTATTATTTCTATTTTACAGAAACTGAGGTCCAGAGAGAGTAACTGACCCAAAGTTTCATGACTAGGAAGTGATAAAGCCAAGATTCAGGCCACTCTTTTAATTACCATATCCTCTGCCCTGGTAGGCTCAGCTCCTGTGAAATTTTCAGAGTGGAGTATCAACAAAGCAGTCAAATCTTTATCTTTCTTATAGTAAAAAATGCTTCTGATAACATAATCTCTCTATTAAAGGGGTATCTCTCTACCAGGGGTAAGGAGAAGGGAAAAAGTGGGTAAAGGCAAAAGGAAGTGTCAATTCTCAGACAATGATGCCTGCATGCAATAGCATTATCACCATTTACATGTGTGGCATCTCACACATGTATAAAGCAGCAGGGGCAATATTCAAGCTTAGGTGTGTAATGATCACATTCCTGTTGCTTTCTCCAAAAAAGAAGGAAGATTCATAAGCCTGGAGCTATTCCTAAGTGGTCCTGGAGGTAGTGAAGCAGTGTGCATAGAAATGTCACATGCCAGTTATGGCTGTCTGTGTCTACCCCTTGTTAATTCTGCTCCCTTATCTTTGCTATTCCTCCCCTCTCCTACCTCTCAACACTCACTGCTCAAGCTTCCTTCCCCAGTTAAACTTGGCTCTCAGCAAAGGGCCCAGTAAACTCCTTCAGGCTGAAATAGAAGTCAATGGTTACCATCAGTGCTACATAACCCAGAATGAGGACATCCCCAGTTTGACAAAACTCAGTCTCCAGCTGTCTAACAGAAAATCCTTACTCTGGAATTTAAGCATGGGAGTAGGGACTCGTGTCTAGCTAATGGATACCCTGAAGCCACCCATGTCCCATCCTGATAAAAAACTTTCTCATCAGTCAAAACTTCATGTTATTTGAAACTATATTAAGTCAAATATCTACGTTCTACACCAGTGAAACCTAAGTACTCAAAGCTTAAATAAGCTTAATGTGTTTCTCTTCCCAAAACAGCAGTTGTGGAGAAGGTGACCTGTTAGAACTTCGCTGGAGTCGATTACATAAGCTTGGTTCTGGGCTGGTTACCGCGCCTCTGACAGGAGAGCAGAGCAGGTGACCCAGATAGCCAGGCAGGAGACAAATGGCTTTCCACAGCTGGCCATGGAAACCCAGAGCCAAAGTGTAATCACATCAACTGCTATAAAAAATTGTCATCACCACAATTAAATTTATTGGCCATTAAATAGTTATTGCTTTGCTTGTACCTAAGTGGTCAAATGTATTTCTGGCTTTATTGGAATTTTTATTTCCCCTGATGACTAAGCATGCTTTCGTTGGCATAGAATTTGTAGCTCTAACAGCATTCCCTGTTGGTTGTTAAAAAGCTCTATACAAAGAAAGGAAACGAAGAAAACAAAGCTGGGAAGCAATGTGGTAGCGGCAGCTCCCAGCCTGAAAGCCAAGAGATCAGGGAACTACAGAGTTATGTCAGGGGCCACATAACCCATCCTCTGTGTACCAGCCATTGTCATAGCCTGCTTAAGTGTGTCACACATGTCGTAAATAAATCTCAAATAATATTAATTTCAGGTAATAAATTAATTTCAAAGTGGAATTGTATTCATAGTGGCTTCCTGTCACTAGTTATTAATAATAGTAGTGTGATATTTTTTACATGAAAAAGAGGCCTTTATTCTTCTAAGTATAGACAACCACTGACATCCTTATCTATACAACTTAACATAATGTAAAGCTAACACAAGGATAGCATTTAACAAAAGTAGATCATTAGGAGAATAACGGTCATGTCCAACGTAGATTTTTCAACCCTTCGGGACTTGAGTTGAAGTGATGGGGGTTTTTACAGACACAAACTAGAGAGTAACTAAATTTTGGCCACATCAAAAATCCACAGATTTTTTTTTAAGAAATGATTATGTATAAAGAATGATCTCTCCATACAGAAACTTCAGTAGGGAGGACGTCATCAGGAAATGACCTGTTCAAGCCTCTAAATTAAAAAGATACTGCTTCTTCTTATTCACTAATTCTCAACCTGGTGTTCCAGGAATCCTAATTCAACAGGAGACGTTGATTGGTTGCCCTGTAAGGAAAATACATGTCCAATATTGTGTATGTGCCTGAAATTCAACTCTCCAGTGGGCCAGTACATCCTGGACAAGAACCCAAAGACCAGGTCTGCCACCAGCCATGGCCTCCAAGGGGAAGAGCTAAGTCATGTTGTTTCTAGCCCTAGGACCAAGAGTATTGGCCTGGGTATGGGGAAGTTGTTGCCACTTTCATATTTTATAACATTAACAGTTGCCTCATATTCTTCTTCTGATGTCTAGAGTAGAGAAAGCTTAGTGTGGGTGAAGCATGCAGTAGGCAAAGCAGAATCAAATTCTGCCAATGAATAGCTCAGGACATCCCAGTTGTCATGCCATAACACCTCACAGGTTGTGACTTCCTTCACATTAAGAATTATACCTTGCCCACCCAACACTGTGCCTGAACTGTAATAACAATTCAATTAAATGTTTGTGAAATCAATTGCTGAATTTCTAAATAAAATAATCAGGCTGAGCTAAGCCTCTGAGTTGCTCCTTGCCCTGATATACCGAGGAATTGTTGGTTTCTCCATCTGTGAGATATGTATACAGCAGAAGAAAACAAAGTGGTATCCTCAAACAGAATCACAGTTCCCAGAGGCTGGTTTCTTTATAACCACAGAAACTGGTTTTGCTATGGTCTCATTTTCCAAATACATAAATTCAAGCTGTAAGCTGAAAGGGACTTGCCCAATTCTAGATTGTGATGCCAGAATTTTTATGAAGCATCAAGAATTCTGAAAAGCCTGGCAGTTTCGGGTACATTTTACTACTCAAATGTCTACCTGAATTCCCTTCCCTGAAATTAAACCCATCAGAGGAGAGGGTGGTGCCTGAGAGTTCCAGCTGTGAAGTTCTCCCCAAGACTTTCAGGATCATCACAACCAAGCCAAATAGACGAAGCCTTACTCTGCACCCAAAACATACCTGCTCACAGTTCAATCCTAAGTTGCAATAATTAGTTTATGTGTTTGTCTCTCCTATGAGATTGTGAGTTTTATTGAGGACATCAGCCTCATTTGATTAGTCTCCATAACTCTACCATCCAGCACAGGGACTGGCATAGGCTCAGTGCTCCATAAATATTTTCTGGATATTACTAAATTCACTTTCTGTCCTAGTTCATGCTTCAGTAAAATCCTGACAAAACTCTTGTCATTCCTGTGTGTTTGAGAACAGCTCTGTATCTCATCTGCTCTTATTCTTTCTTTTTTCATTTCTTTTACTTTAAAGAGTCCATAAATTCACCAAATGGCAAGACTGACTCCTGCAGAAGCAGCATTAAGATAAGTGCTGAGCAACAATCTCACGATAATGTGACATCAGCCCGAGCCCTAGACACACTCTCATTCATTAAAAGGTAGACTTTGAGCAGAAACTACCACTTTCAAGGTAACACTTCCTTTGCTAAATCTTTTGTCAAAAAGTCAGATCTTAATAAGAAAGAATTTTTGTATAGATTATTTAGGATGGATAGCAAAGAACCTTCCTACCTCTCTTCTAACCATGCATCATCACCATCACTATCATTCATTAAGTGTTTATTACCAAACCACACACTGTTCTAAGTCCTTTATTGTTAACTAACTACTCTATATTACATATATATGCAAATTTATATACATACTTATATACTTATATGTGCACATGTGTGTATGCATATATATATTACTTAATGCATTTATTATTATCTTTATTTTTCAGATAAGGAAACTGCCCAATATCACATAGCTAGTAAATATCAAAACCAAAACTGAGAGCAAAAAAATAAATACTAATCTGCTTTTCTTACATATCATTAACTAAATTGGCAATTACTATTTTTATTCTTCCCTATATCAACATTAGGTTTCAAATAAAAGAATCTGGAGAAAGAACACAGATGAAAGATTGCCACCTGAATAAAAATGATGAAAAAGTTTACTTACTCATTCATTAACATTCATTGAACATTTACCATGTGTCAGGTACTATTTTAAATTATGAAGATTATAAAAAAAACAAACAACAACAACAACAAAAAACACCTGTGTTTTTTTTAGATGACTTGGGTCTGATCTTGAAATTAAAATTCAAACTTCCTGACTGCGCACCATGTGACTATGAATGAATCACTTAGCCTTTCTCTGGGCAGCAGTTTCTGAGTGTTTTATTCAAGAATGACAACACTGCCTAAGTATTGCAGTATCTAAGAATTAATTGTAATAAAATGAGACAACATTATTACAATGGCTGGTATGTCCCTACCTGATCTCTCACTTCTACCACTCCCTTCTTCATGCTGTTTGGTCATGCTGATGATGGTGGACCTCCATACAAATGGGTAGATAACTCAACTCCTTCAAGTTTTGCTAAAATGTCACTTTGAAGAAAGCCAACAATGATCAGAAGGTTGTACCTGCCCTTTCCCTCACTCTTGCACCCGTGGCTCAACTTTGCATAACTCCATTTTTTTCTCCATAACATTTATCACCTGTGAACATGCCATATAATTTAGAAATTTAGTATGTTTAATGCATCCATCCCTTCCCATTCCTTCCCTTTCCACGATGGCAGACAATTTTGTGTATTTAATTCACTGATGTACCCCAATTACCTAGAAAATGACCTGGCTCACAACATGTACTCAATAAGTTAAATGAATGAATATAAACAAGAGCTCCCATGATGTTTAGCACTTACTGCTCAAGTAATTGTTAAAATGTGTCCCCTTCAAGAAGCTCACAGTATAATTTTTAAAAATTCAATCTGAGGATATTTTCCCAAAAAAATTATTTTTTTTAGATGCAAATTTTTCTCTTCCTAACAAAGCTCTTTTCAGTTTGACTGGCATTTGCGTTTTTCTCACACACAGCATGTACCTTTTCTGCATGACAGATTTTCTGGAGATTGCTTCTGCTTATGCTAGGCTTTTTGCCAATTTTTCCATATGCTGGATGGTGAGTAGGTAGGAAAAGCTGGGCACTCTGTGATCTGGCTCTCCTGAGAAAATTCTCGGCCATGCCCCAAAGTTATCATTAGAAATTAACAGTTCTTGAAATCTTAACACCTGCCTTGTGCTGTTCTCAGTATGCTGGGGATGGAAAAAGGGCCAAAGGGGACAGGTAAAAAATATAGGATATGGCTAGCAACTTCAAAAGGTGCCCTGTACACAATGTTTTCAAATACAGTTTAATATGCATTGTGTTCAAACCATGGCTCTACCATTCACTGGTCCTGTGTGACTTTGTACAACTGACTTAATTTCTTTGAGCCTTGAATGCCTTGCCAGAGATAATAATTACTTCATAAGATTGTAGGAGGAAGAAAATGGTGCTTTGAAAAAATAAGAACTAAAGAGCAATGCTTGGAACACTGTAGATACTGCTTAATAAATCTTAATTTTTACATTAAAGATTATCTGAGAAAACAAAGGCATATGAAATGAAAATAAATAACCATCAAGGGTTAAATAAACATGGGTAGCATTGGAGACAGAGGATTAGTGATAGCTGTAATAATCCAGGAAAGCTTTTATTAATTTGCTAAACATATAGCGAGAAAATCTACCATTTCACTTTGAGGAATTTTAAACCTGGTGGAAGAAATGGGGAAAGACAAACACAATGTACGTGAAATATGTGATGGGAGCATTATTGAGAAAGTATGCCCTGGTGACAATGTGAAATACGCACGCGCACGTGCGCATACACACACACACACACACACACACACACACACACACACACAGATGATAGATATATAGGATGGATAGATAGATAGATAGATAGATAGATAGATAGATAGATAGATAGATAGATAGATAGATAGATAGATAGATAGATAGAGCTATATATGACAATGTGGAATGTGTGACAATCTGAAATATATATGCATGCTATTGCTGGTAGGTCAGCAGAAAAAGGCCTGTTTGGACTTTTTTATATAAAAAGGAGAGGATAAAAGCAAGCACTATTTAGCAGGTTGCTACTATTGAACATAGTCAATTCTCAGTACATATCTTATTTATCCATATCATTTTATAGAGTTAATACTCTTTCCTCTTTGAAATACTTTCTCTTGGATTCTAAGACATCACACATATATATTTTTTCTTCTTGCTTCCCTAGTTGCCTTAGTTGGTTTGTTTTCTTCTTCCTGTCCTCTTGACCTTGGGTTTTCCAGGACTCAGTTTTGGACTTCATCTCTTTTCTAGCTATATTCATTCCTTGCTTTTCCCACCAGTCTCAAGGCATTATATTTCAGCTATGTGTTGATAAGTCTTAAATCCCTAATTGTAGATCAGATCTTTCCCTTGAACTCCAGATGTGAATATTCAATTTCCTTCTCTGCAGAGTCACTTGGCTATCTAATAAACATCTCTAACCTAACATGCCCAAACAAACTCCCAAACTTCTTCTCTAGATCCGTTCCACCCAGTTTTACCATCTCAGTTCATCACAACTTTATTATTTGAGTTGCTCAAAACAAAACATAAATCTCAGAATAATCCTTGATTCTTCTTTTTCTCTCATACCTGTTATCCAAATCAATCAGGAAAAACTGTCAGCCCTACCTTCAAATTATCCCAGGGAACTCTTTCTTGCCAATTCCATAGCTATTACCCTAGTTCAAGCCATCATCCTCTCTCACCTTAATATTTGCAACAACTTTCTAAATGGTTTTCCTGTTTCCACTCTTGACCACCTTCAGTCTAGTCTCAACAGAGTGGTCAGGGTTATCCTTTTAAGACATGAGTCATATGTCATTCCTCAGCTCAAAAGATTCATTAGCTCCCTAGCTTATTCAGAGTCAAAATCAAAGAACTTACAATAGCTGCAATCTCTTAAGCAATACAGTCTCTGTTACTTCTTGTAACTCCCTCTCTTCCAGTCTTGCTGTTCCTCCAGATGTTCATAGAATACCCTAGGTATCCAACAACCTGAGGGCTTTTGCTTCTGCTGTTCCTGCTACCTGAATCTCCCCATAAATGTCCCCCTGGCTTTCTCTCTCTCCTACTTTATATCTACTTAAACATTGTCATCTTTTGAAGGAGACCTTCCCTCATCATACTGTTTAAAATTAACATCCTCACCCCTTCCCATTTCTACTCCCATTGACTTATTTCTCTTCTCAGCAAATATGACCCTCAAACATTTCATATAATTTATTTTCATCATGGTCTGTCTTTCCTTATAAAAAGGTAAATTACTCAAGTTCAGATGTTTTTTTTATTGGATATCTCCAGTGCCTAGAAGAGTGACTGAGGCATAATAAATGCTCAATAAATAGTTTATAAATGAATAACTGAATTGATCATTAACTGAATGTGAAGAGTGAAGAACTGGAGATAAAGATTACTCTAAAACAAGCATGTCAAACTCGTGGCCCACAATGAATATTTTTGCAGCCCAGCCAATATAACGGTATATAAGAAACATTTTAATAAAAATTTTGT
Source organism: Corynorhinus townsendii (assembly GCA_026230045.1). NCBI lineage: Eukaryota > Metazoa > Chordata > Mammalia > Chiroptera > Vespertilionidae > Corynorhinus > Corynorhinus townsendii. The sequence continues at coordinate 56,281,278 of JAPDVU010000008.1, read as the reverse complement.
AACTTAATTTTTACAATATCCTGTTATACATAATTATTAATAATGAACTACAATGTTTGCTAATGACTGATTACTATAATTATGTTGCATTCATTTCCCTTATGTGCAGGCACACCATTTCTCTCCACTAATACTAGCAGCGAATATTTTAGCAGCTGATTGCCACATTATTAGGCTTGTACTGACTCGTTTGGTGTGCGCATTAGGAAATATTTTGCTTTTGGAGAACAAGAAAAATAGGTTTATTTACGTTACACTTATTAATTGGTGCAGTTATTCAGTATCTGGTAAGTTAATGTTCAAGAAAAATTATTTATTAGCATAACCAATGGACACAGACACTGGGGCGGTGGGGGCTTGCTGGCATGGAGGGTAGTTGGGGGCAACCAGGCCTGCAGGGGAGGGCAGTTACAGGGGGGAAATCAATTGGAGAAAAAGGAGACATATAAAACTTTTAGACAATTAAAAAAAAACTTGGAACCAAAAAATTTAATTTTTATTAAAATGTTCTATTATTTTATGTTAATGTTCACTCATTTATTTCATCCCTTTGTATTCAGCATGTCTCTATCGAAATAAACCTATGTTTCAATGAAAACTGAAGCTTTTGTGTGTGTGTTTTTTTGTGGCCCACATAAACTTAAACCTTGTTTATTTGGCCCATGTTAGCCTCTGAGTTTGACATGCTTGCTCTAACATGTAGTGCTACTTTTATTGAACAGAGAAAGTAAAATCAGCTTAAGTTAAAAAATGATAACTTTTTGGAGAAATTTTTATTTGATGTTTCTTTAAGCAATACAAATAAAGATGTCTAGGTTGTCAGGAACAAGTAGGAGACCGGAAAGCAGGGTTGGAGAGACATAGCCAGCTCAGTGATGTCAAAAATGGCAGTGTCCACTCAGAATAAAAAAGGAGCCTGGTGCTAGGACCTTAGACAGGAGCAAAGAAGAGAACCACAAGAGCTGTATTCTCCACTGCTGTGCCCACAGTGCCTCATAGGCAAGCAAGGACAATCACAACTCAGAAGTGTTCACTGTCTATGAGGAAGTAACAGGAACTGAACTTACTCTCTAAGACAAAATTTACGAAACAACAGTTTCCAGCATTAAACAGATTGAGAAGGACATTGATCCATGAGAGAGGGGAGATCAAGTAGGTCAGTGGTCCGCAAACTTATTAGGCAACAGAGCCAAATATCAACAGTACAATGACTGAAATTTCTTTTGAGAGCCAAATTTTTTAAACTTAAACTTCTTCTAACGCCACTTCTTCAAAATAGACTTACCCAGGCCGTGGTATTTTGTGGAAGAGCCACAAGTGGCTCACGAGCCGCAGTTTGCCGACCACTGAAGTAGGTGAACCCTCTGAAAACTCAATTCCTGGAGATATTAAGCTCACTTATCAATCCTATATAATAAAGAGGTAATATGTAAATTGACCATCACACCTTCACATAAGATGGCCACCCCATGTGGTCACAAGATGGCCAGCAGGGGAGGGCAGTTGGGGGCAATCAGGCCAGCAGGAGAGGGCAGTTAGGGGCAACCAGGCTGGCAGAGAAAGGCAGTTAGGGGTGACCAGGCCTGCAGGGGAGGGCAGTTGGGGGCAACCAGACATGCATGGGAGGGCAGTTAGGGGCTCCCAGGCTGGCAGAGGAGGGCAGTTAGGGGCAACCAGACCAGCAGGGGAGGGCAGCTGGGGGCAACCAGGCCAGAAGGGGAAGGCAGTTAGGGGCTACCAGGCTGTCAGGGGAGGGCAGTTAGGGATGACCAGGCCAGCAGGGGAGGGCAGTTGGAGGTGATGGGGCAGGCAGAAGTGGTTAGGAGCAATCAGGCAGGCAGACAGGTGAGCAGTTGGGAGCCAGCAGTCCTGGATTGTGAGAGGGATGTCCGACTGCTGGTTTAGGTTTGATCCCAGCAGTCAGACATCCCCTGAGGTTTCCCAGATTGGAGAGGGTGCAGGCTGGGCTGAGGGACACCCCCCCCCCCCAGAGCACGAATTTTGTACACCAGGCCTCTAGTTCACTTATAAATTTACTGCCTGGAGAGAGTTTCTAGCCTGTAGCTTTGGGAGGGTGAACCCAAACAGAGTTCAGCAGTACCCCTGAATTTAGAAGGCAGAGTTCAAAATTCAGAGGTCATAGTGGAAAGAATTTATAATGCAGGGAAAGGAGAGGAGAGAGCTACAGAAAGATCTTTGGAGATCTGCAAAGGGTAGCCCTTAAATCTTCCTAGTAGCCCTGGCCGGTGGTTGGGCATCAACCCATGAACCAAGAGGTCACTGGTTTGATTCCCAGTCAGGGCACCTGTGTGGGTTGCTGTCTTGATCCTCAGTGAGGGACCTGCAGGAGGCAGCCAATCAATGGTGTTTCTCTATCTTTCTCTCTCTCTCTCTCTCTCTCTCTCTCTCTCTCTCTCTCTCTCTCTCTCATCAATAAAAACATATTTTTTAAAAAACACAAAATAAAATAAAAAACTTCTGAGTAGTAATCATCACATACATTTGAGGGAAATACTTGAGGCCCGAGGGAAAAAAAACCACCAAGCAGTATCAGGAAGAACAATCTAGGGAGGCCATACATGGCAAAGCCTAGTTCCAGTTCCCATCATCTGGGAGAAATACACCTTAGCATATGATGTTTCACACAGAGTCCTCAGAAAAGCATTGCCTCAGTAAAGGGACACATTGCTAAGAGAAGTGAGAGAAAATGTCTCTAGGGCCCTCAACATTCTAATTAATGTCTTGCATACTATTAATGTCTTGCATACTATTAATGCAAGACATTAATAGTAGTGCTAGAATGTGATTCCCTATCTTCCAACTCCAAGCACAGAGAATTTCCCAGTGTTCTCAGAAGCAATCCACAATAATAGTATTCAATAATGACACTATTGAAAAAAAATCAAGAACATTGTAGTTTAAGAGAATTTCATGGCATGGCTCTGGTTGTTAAGACGTAACTATTGACTTTAGTGAGAGTGGATTTAGAAGGCATGGATAGGCAGAGGGAAGAATGATGAGTGGGGAGGAAATGGAGAGCATGCTGAATCCACAGAACAGTACGGAAGCAATATGAGAGTGTGATAATGAATTGGTTTATAATCCCAGATCAAATTAACAAGGGCCAAAGAAAACCATTCTGGGGAAACACACGGAAGGTAAAATGTGGTAAATTCATAGGGGAGAGTCATACACTATTATTTGGTTCTCACTTTCGAGCCTACAAAACTAAACATAACTATAAATAAAAATTGGATAGATCATTTGCAAATCACCACAGAATAAAAGCAAATACAATATAGGACATTTTAATAAAGCATCTAAAGCATAAAACTAGGGGACAGCCAAACCTCAGTTGTAACAATAAATACAATTCAATAAGCATATCTGATTTTATTAAAGGAAAAACATACTTTTTCCTAAAAGAAGAAAAACTGCAAATTTTATCTTTAAAATAAATGGTTGCCCAAAAAGGGAGTGGAATTGCCTTTTTTCCAGATATCTCTGCATAGAGTCTGTAAATGTTTGTTTTACTCCTTTTTGTCAAAACTGATTAAATGACTTTCCAAAGTTCCCATCTTTGATTGCAACAAAACAGATAGAACATAAGCAATTAATATAAAATATACCCACTCTTCTGGGGTAGAGTATTATATTTCTAACAGAAATAAATCTGAGAAAGAATATCTATTGAAAGATTGATTACATTGAAGAAATACCTATCACACATATAAACAAGAAGACATCCATCTGAGATAAACACCAAATGAATTATGGTAGGTTAAAATAAATAATACAATAATAAATAATACTGCAGCATCACATGACAACTGCACATTTTAAAACAAATCTTTGGAAAATTTTTCTGAAAACATATCATAAACTGCCACTTCTTTAATAGAAAAGCAATAGAGCAAACATGCTATGGTGCAGTGATATACTCATGAATAAATAAATTAAAATACTAATTATCATTATACATCTTCACAGAGGCAAGAAAAACAGTACAAAAGTTATGTCTTGCAGGGCCAGTGTGGTTCAGTGGTTGAGTGTCAACCTGTGAAACAGGAGGTCAAGGTTCGATTCCTGGTCAAGGGCACATGCCCGGGTTGCTGGCTCCATCCCCAGTAAGCAGCATGCAGGAGGCAGCCGGTCCATGATTCTCTCTCATCATGGATGTTTCTCTCTCTCTCTCTCTCTCTCTCTCTCAATCTGTTGCATCCTCTCTGAAATCAATAAAAATACATTAAAAAAAAAAGTTGTCTTATTTCACAACTAGAGGCCCGGTGCACAAAATTCGTGCACTGGGTGGTGGGGGGGGAGGGGCATGTCCCTCAGCCCAGCCTACACCCTCTCCAATCTGGGACCCCTCAAGGGATGTCTGACTGCCCATTTAGACCATCCCTCTCACAATCCAGACTGCTGGCTCCCAACCATCCACCTGCCTGCCTGCCTGATTGCTCCTAACCACTTCTGCCTGCCAGCCTGATCACCCCCTAACCACTCCCCTGCCAGCCTGATGGACGCCTAACTGCTCCCCTGCTGACCCGTTTGCCCCTAACTGCCCTCCCCTGCTGGCCTGGTCACCTCTAACTGCCCTCCCCTGCAGGCCCGGTCACCCCTAACTTCCCTCCTTTGCCAGCAGGGTTGCCCCTAACTGCCCTCCCCTGCAGACCCGGTCACCCCTAACTGCCCTCCTCTACCAGCCATATTGCCTCTAACTGCCCTCTCCTGCCGACCTGGTCATCCCTAACTGCCCTCCCCTGCCGGCCTGGTAACCCCTAACTGCCTTCCCCTGCTGGCCTGGTCCCTCCCAACTGCCCTCCCCTGCAAGCCTGCTCACCCTCAACTGCCTTCCTCTGCCTGCCTGGTCACCCCTAACTGCCCTCCCCTGTAGGCCTGATCATCTCCAACTGCCCTCCCTTGCAGGCCTGGTTGCCCCTAACTGCCCTCCCCTGCTGGCCTGTTTGCCCACAACTGCCTTCCTCTGCCAGCCATCTTGTGGCAGCCATCTTATTTTCCACATGGGGGCAGCCATCTTGTGTGTTGGAGTGATGGTAAATTTGCATATTACCTCTTTATTACATAGGATGTGCAACAATGTGAAATGGAAGTCAAAATATCCAGGAAATACTTAAAATGAAAAAGTTAAAATACATCTTTATTGGAAGAGTATTTGAGGAAGAAACCACTAGTATTCTGAACTAGCAAGAACCAAGGTCACAATCAATTCTATTTTTCCTTAAGGGGGCATATAAATATAAGACAAGCATAGGTGCCTTGTGCCTTGTGAGATTTGGGGCCTAACCCCCCTAGGGAGACTGAGCTGGCTGTTTTTGTCCCGAGGAAATATACCTCCAAATAATTATATAACACTGTACCAGAAAGCACAATCTCAGGCCTGGATTAAATATACAAGGCAGGCATTGTTATAACTCCCATTTGACTTATGCATAAATTGAACTTCCCAGAAACTAGAGAGTTGCAAGACATGAATAGTAGTGCTAGAGTTCAAATCCCTATCTTCCAACTCCAAGTGAAGAGAATGTCCCAGTGTTCTCAGAAGCAATCCAAGTTAACAAAAAATTACATTCTGCCCTAGCTGGTTTGGCTCCGTGGATAGAGTGTCAGTCAGCCTGTGGACCAAAGGGTCCCGGTTTCGATCCCAGTCAAGGGCACGTACTTTGGTTGCAGGCTCCTCCCAGGCCCTGGCTGGGGCTCATGCAGGAGGCAACCAATCAATGTATTTCTTTTATACCAATGCTTTTCTCCGTCTTTCCCTCTCTCTTGCACTCTCCCTAAAAAATCAATGGAAAAATATCCTCAGGTGAGGATTAACAACAACAAAAATAATAAAAATAAATAAAAGATTACATTCTGAGTCTGACAGAATCAGGATGATTAGCGTGCAGACAAGGCAGGTCAGATGCCATAGTTTCCAGATGAGTAAGTTAGGAGAACCTGAATGAAGAGCAGTATGAGTGGTGGCATGTGTCCAGAAATCTGTTTTTAAATCAATAGGGAGCAGAGGGTTATGTGCAGGCCAATCAGAAAACCAAAGATCTGCTCTCAAGGTGGCTAAAGATCTGTCTTGCGTGAAGACAGGAAGGTACCCAGAGCCTAAGAGAACTAAGCCAAGGATAACAAGGTTTTCCCATATTCAGTTAAAGGATCTATTGCTACCCATTAGATGAGGAAACTGAGGTACAGTGGGGTTTAATGATGTAGTTCTGTCGGACAGGAAGTAGAACCCAGTCCTTCCAAGTCTACATCCCAACAGCTTCAAATTGAACAAAAATTTAAAAAGCAAAGCATACAGAATACTTTTAAATTAATATCATTCCACCTTCTGAATCAGGCCCCAGAGGAAATAGACAGAGGGACATAGATGCAGAAAGAAGGTAAGGGTTTTATTTTAGAACTTGGTAATTTAGAGTCTAAAAAAAAATTGACCATTGGGAGATTTTGTTGATTTTCTGCTTGGTTATTTTGAACAGGCTTGGGCATAATTGCCCAGAGGTTTGCTCTCCTTGCTTTCCTGGGCAGTAAAAGGAAAGCGAGGAAAGGCTCAGGAAGGAAGATAGGGAAGAACTGACACAAAGGCTGAGACTGGCCTGCAGGGAAGAGCGCTTGCTCAGCCAAATGACAAAGACCACAGTGTGAGCCAATTACCTTTCCCTGTGTTTTTTTGTTTGTTTGTGTGGTGTTTTGTTTTTTTTTGGGGGGGGGGGGGCGGGGAGTATCAAGCAGAAAATGCTATTGCCCAAGTGGGGATAATTCTAACAGAGAGGAAAGAAGTCAGACTAAGGAAAGAAAATTAAGTCAAGGAGGAGGCAGGCTGACCACTGAGAGAAATGGCAATGCATAGAAGACAATTAGATTGGGAAACTATCTTCCAAGGGAAATTAGAGGAACCCCGTGGCTTGTTTAATTAAACACAGACATTGTACTACAGGGAACATACCTGAGGTAATGAAAGAACAGAAAGGCCCATCTGAGAATCCTGAGCTCTATGTCATGGAAAATTATGAAGAAGGAAAAGGCCCTGCCTGAGCAGAAGGTTATTATGAATAAAAATAATACCCAGTATTTTCTTATTGGTTTCTATGAGTCTAGAGTGTAGCTTAAAGTCTCCTTTATCTCTTAATATGGTTTCATTGATTTTTAGAGAGGACAGGAGAGGACGAGAGAGATAGAAATATTGATGAGAGAGTAGTATCAGTCAGCTGCCTCCTGCATGGCCCCTACTGGGGATTGATCCCACAACCTGGGCATGTGCCCTGACCAGGAATCAAACCAGTAACCTCTTGTGCATGGGTCCACGTTCAACCACTGAGCCACACCAGCTGGACTAAAGTCTCCTTCTTGTTTGTTTCTTCCAATGGTGCCCACTCAATTAAGTATCTTCTGCTTTTGTGTGTGTGTGTATATTTGAGTTTAACAGCTATCTCCAACTGTGTCAACATTTCGTATATGTTTATGACACTTCCCAATGGTAACAATCACACAATTAATAACAAATCACTGGACATGGCCTAAAAACATTTAGTGATTTGCATTATAAATTGCAGTGATCACGGGAACAGGCTCTGGGGTCAGAATTGGGTTTTAACCTCTCATTCTGTGTGGTCTTGACCAAGTTAATTAACCTTTGGAAGGTTTAGTTTTATCATCTAAAAAACGGGCACAAAAATATCTCTCCCTTAAGGTTATTGTAAGAAATAAATTAAATGATCATTTTTAAGGATATTAAAGCTGTGCCTGAGAAAATATGCCACAGAGCCTCATAATAAATGATAATAATGATGAAAATAAAAGTTATAACCCCAGATATTAAGGGTTAGAGAGAGACCTGATAGAGTGTTCAAAACATGCATTTAGTTCTAGCTGTTGGAAGGTCCTCAGTGACTACTGACTGTCACTTAAGCATATGATCATTTGGAGCAATTATGGAAGAGTGATGATATTCAATCATTTTTTATCCACAGTCATTTGAAGAAAGTTATGGAGTGAGGAGATTAAGAATTGTATCTTTCTTGTGTATCTACGTATAGCATGATAAGATGCTAAATAAACAAAAATTTTGTTTGCACTTTATTGCTGAGATAATCTTGCCTCCGTGTAATGGAAAGAGCAAGAGTTCTGATTTCAGAAAATAGGGGTTTAAGTGCTAGGACCACCTCTTCCTCCTCAGTTTATAAGAACTTATCTGAGCCTTCCTCATCTTCATTGCAAAACAGAAATAATTATTCTCTCCCTCACTACTTCACCTGGTTGTTATTAGAATTAAATGTGTAAGTGCTTAAATGTGTAAGTGCTTTGTAACACATCTAAATATTACCTTACATTATCTCACCAGAAAGGAAAGTTTTTCTTTATAAAGGAAACAGAAAAATAAGGTCCAATATGGTGGGCTTTCCATAAGAATGGCATTCTGGTATTTAACCCTTTCTGATGGGTGACCCATGGGTACCCTTCATTTCTGAAGCTCTGCAAGATACACCCCATTTATTTGATTCTATAGGGAAAAAAAAACACACAAAAACAAAAACACCTGTACTCTCAAGAAAAAACTGCATAGAACACACTCCTCTGGTTTAGATTCTTTCCTTAGCCTGGAGCTCTTTTGCAACCGTGTAACCTGTAGTTAAGTGACAGCAAGGCAATAAAATTCCTATTTATATACATGCAAATTCTCTCCTGCCCAGTAAAGATTTGATTGTCTTCCCCCTCACCCTAATGAAAATTTAGTTCTCTCACAATTTATATATTCATTTCAATATTCCTGATATATAAATATGACTTATTTTTGGACTTTCTTTTGGTTCAGTTATCATATTTTCCTGGTTCCCTCATGAGTTAAAATTTTTTATCAGATCTTAATTTTTATGTCTGTAGTAGGGGCCTGGTGCACGAAATTTGTGCACTGGAGCGGGGGAGGGTCCCTCAGCCCAGCCTGCCCCCTCTCACATACTGGGAGGCCTCAGGGGATGTCCTACTGATGGCTTAGGCATGCTTCACATGGGGAGCGGGCCTAAGCCGCAGTCTGGCCTCCCTTTGTGGGAGGAGACCAGGCTGATCAGGGGAAGGCACCAGCCCCATCATCTCTCTGCTGCAGCCACTGCCAGTCACCACAACCACCAAGGTGTTTTCATCAGCACGGACTCCAGTCCCTTCACCATGAAAAAATGACAACTTTCTTTAGGCATTTTCAAGATGTGTCTTTCATAGGATATGACATTTATTTTTTTTTTTTTATCCTCACCTGAGGATATGTTTCCACTGATTTTTTAGAGAATGTGGAAGAGAAAGGGAGAGACAGAGAGAAACATCAAAGTGAGAGGAACACTTTGATTGAATGTCTCCTGCATGAGCCCTGACCTGGGCCCCTGCCAGGGAGGAACCTGCAACCTAGATACATGCCCTTGATCAGAACTGAACCCAGACCCTGCTGTCAACAGACCAAGACATTATCCACTGAGCCAAACCAGCTAGGGCAGGATATGACATTTCTTAGCCCTCCAGCAGTGGACCTTCGTTTTTTTATCCAGAAATGTGGTGGAAAACCCTAGATCACCTTTTTGGATTCTTATTACCCAAGTTACTAAGAATATTACCAGTGGCATATAGGGAGCTTAGCCAATGAGCGGTCAGAAAAAGTGTTTCCTCTAGTTCACACCTATCGCCGGCTCTGCCCCTGCCCAGGCCTAAAGCCTATGGCCTAGGCCAGTGGTCGGCAAACTGCAGCTCTTTGGCCCCTTGAGTGTGGCTCTTCATCAAAATACCACGGCCTGGGTGAGTCTATTTTGAAGAAGTGGCGTTAGAAGAAGTTTTAAGTTTAAAAAATTTGGCTCTCAAAAGAAATTTCAATCATTGTACTGTTGATATTTGGCTCTGTTGACTAATGAGTTTGCCGACCACTGGCCTAGGCTTTAGGCCTGGGCAGGTGCCCCACCCCACCCCCCAGCTCCCTCTGATCGCTGGCTCCCTCTCCCTCCCATCGCTGGCTCCCTCTCCCTCCCATTGTTGGCTCCTGCTTCCTCTGATCACTGGCTCCCTCTGATTGCTGGCCTCGGGGCCTGGGGCCTGGGGCCTGGGGCCTGGGTCCCCCAGCTCCCTCTGATGGCCAGCTCTGCCCCTGCCCAGGCCCTTCCCTGGCTGCTCAGGGCCCACACGGGGCCTACACCTTGGAGTGACCTGGGTGCGAGGATATTCCTGGATGGAGGCCGCAGGGTGCCTACTTATGCAAATTAACTGCCATCTTTGTTGGGTTAATTTGCATACTCACTGATTGGGCGCAGCAGAGGTATGGTCAATTTACATGTTTGTCTATTATTAGGTAAGATGAGAAAATAAACTTACTCTTTTTTTTTGGAAATTATTTTTAAACATTTTTCATTCATCATTTATTCCATAAATATTTGCTGATTAACTATTTTGCCCAGCTCTGGCTCCATTTAAAAATGGTTCAACTCATGTGAGCTTTTCACAGAACATACAGTCTACTTTTAAGGAACTCAGTCTACTGATTTTGCTGCTCCTATGAAGGTCAATCCCCCAGGTTTATACAGTGCCCCACACTTAGAAGATATACAATCATTATCCACTGATGCACTTCAAAGTCATGGCAGATGTAAACACCCAACATAAATGTAAGATCCTCCTCAGCTACACCACCTCCCTGTATAAGTAAAGTGAGCACTGGAACAGTGACTCTTTAATATACTTTCTTGACTAATTATCTTTCTAAAGCAGAAAAATCATTCTCCGAGTTATTTGGGTTAACTTTTTCCTTAATCTGGGGGCTTAAGTTTTTATCATTATTTTCAGGAGTCAATGTCATTCATGTTGCTCTGGTGATATTTCGAATAAATTGTCATCAACCACAAACCTTGTGTTTATTTTTCTCAAAACAGATCCTCACATAATCTCTGTTTCACAGATACTGACAAGAACAGTGCCAGGAACAGGAGGATTCTTTCTTAAAATGGGAAATAAAACTTGATTACAAATTTTCTAAGCCCTTTGCAGAGTGAGAAAAACCTTGCCTGGCAAAAATAATTTAGTAGGTAGAATTACATATAAATCTTACTGAAAAAATAAATAAATAAATAAAAAGAAACTACCGGCTTAGAATGAAGTACAAATCATTGTTTCCAAAAGGGAGCTGGCATAAACCTTGAACAGGCTTATTAATAATGGCTATACCTGCCCTGAAGCCTCCTTGACACAGTGGGAAAGCATGTCCTTACTGACCACGCTGTAAATATAATGAGTAGGAGAGGGAGTTTTATGGCCTCTCAATGACCTCGTGGATCACTGTGAAAGGTCATTCCCAAAACTGGAGGGAATTGCATTAGCTGCTCCAAGAGCTCTTGGAAGGTTAAAGTGTGCTATCGTGCTCATAGTATGTGTCACAGTTGATGCAGTCAACCTAGCAATTGCAGTTATAATGAATTTTAAAACTTGGTCAAATTGGCTGTTTAAATTATCCCATTTGAAGATGGGCTGGGACAACTGGCACCAAATATACAAACACAAAATTAGATTGTGCCTTTCAGATATCATACTATTGTGGGGGGGAATGAGCCTTGAATGTAAGTAACTAAGTAGGTTACCCCATGTGGGAAGAGCTAAGTAAAAGACCAGGGGGAGAAATAAAAAGCTATGGCAGGAGGGAAGGAAATTACATTCAACTGTGGCTTTAGAAAGCTCTCTGTGGAGGAGGAATTTGACCTGGGCCTGAAGGATGGGTATACCTTGGCTATCCTTTCTAATAAAGTGGGAATATGCTAATTGACCATCACTCCATCACAAAATGGCTGCACCCACAGCTGAGGCCAAGTTCCCATAAGGAGCCTTAACTAGCAATCAGCAGGGAACTGAGGCTATGCCCTTCTCCACCCCCTCTCCACCCCCGTAGGGCTTAACAGGGGACCTCAGGCCGCGCCCCCCACCCTGGCGTCAGGCGGGGGGACCTCAGGCCATGCCCTCTGCCCCAGTGCCAGGCCAGGGAACCTGAGGCCATGCCCCCCGCCTAATAGGGCTTGATGGGAGACCTCAAAGTGCACTTCCTATCCTGGTGCTGGGCTAGGGGACCTCAGACTGCTCCCCCCACCCCAGCACCAGGCCAGAGGACCTCAGACCGCAGCCCCTGCCTGGTGGGGTTTGATGGAGGATCTCAGGCCATGCCCCCTGCCCCAGCACCAGGCCAGGGGACCTGCCCCCCTCTGCCTGGCTGGGCTTGACAGAGGACCTCAGGCCGCACCTCCCACCTTGGCACCAGGCTGGGGGACCTCAGGCCATGCCCCCCACCTGGAGGGCCTTGATGGGGACCTCAGGCCTCGCCCCCTGTACTGGCACCAGCCGGGGGACCTCAGGCCATGCCCCCTGCCCAGCAGGGCTTGATGGGGGACCTCAAGGTGTGCTTCCCATCCTAGAGGACCTCAGGCTGCTCCCCCCGCCCCAGTTCCAAGCTGGGGGACCTCAGGCTGTGCCCCCCACCAGATGGGGCTTGACAGGGGACCTCAGGCCATGCTCCCCACCCAGTGGAGTTTGACGGGGGACCTCAAGGTGCACCCTCAGTGCTGGGTCAGGGGAAATCAGGCTGTGCCCCCCACCCAGCAGGGCTTGACGGAGGACCTGAGGCAGCAACCCCCTGCTGGTGGGGCTTGACAGGGAACCTGAGGCTGTTCTCCCTCCCAGTGAGGCTTGATGGGGGACCTCATGCCATGCCCCCCACCCAGTGGGGCTTGACAGGGGATCTCAGGCCATGTCTCCCACCTGGTGCTACTTGACGGGGGACCTCAAAGCATGCCCCCTGCCCCGGTCTGGAGGATCTCAGGCCACACCCCTGTCCTGGCACTGGGCCAGGGGACCGAGGCTACATCCCCTGCTGGGCAGGGTTTGACAAGGGTGGGACTGGCCAGGTCTGGATCTAGCCCAATAGGGGAGGGGGGTGGGGCTGGCCGGGTCTGGGTCTCACGCGATTTTGAGGCGAATGTGGGTGGGTGGGGACTTGACTCTGAGTCTCATGGTGAACTCCAGACTCTGACAGGAGGAAGGTTTTCATATACATTTTACTAATTTTCTTTCATCTCTGACACTTCTATTATAGAGAAAGGGCAAATGGCAATATTAAATTATTTCCTCTAATTAATCCCCTTTTAATGTGCACGAATTTTGTGCACCAGGCCACTAGTATGGAGATAAAAAGCTGAGTATTTCAGGAATAGGGCACAGCGTTAGCAAATGAGTGGAAGAGAGATGAAAGGACATGTAGGTGGAGGAGAAATAAGCTCTCTAGGGGAATGTCCTCTGTGCACACACCTTCCTAACTGCGATGGCTTTCTCCTTGGTAAAACCATCTTCTTGGTACTATTCACTACAAAATCTCCATGTGTGAAGATGATCGTGGGAAACTCTAACACAAGCATCCAGCATGGGAAGGCTTGGAACATGGACTGGAAACAGCAGAAGACTCATTTTTTTTTTTCTGGAGAATTTGTGATTTTCAAGCTTTATAAATCCATGGGACCTTTATTTAAAACAAAATCCTATGTGGAACCCCAATAAGCAAAATAGAACTGCTGTATTTGAAACAGAGATGGGGGCCCAGAGGCCCACCTACTCAGCTTCTTCTCCCTGAGGGCAGCCCTGAATCGGGGACATAGAAGGGAAGATCCATTGCTCTCCGGAACACAGTTACTATAGGAAGCACCGCTCTGAAGCAAAGGCTGCACAATAGAATTGCAGAAAACGAGGCAGTTGGGTCAGAAGGGGAAGAAGGGCCAGGAACTCCAGGTTACATGTTTGATCTTTATTCTGCAATGAATGAGTTATCATTGAGAGTTGTTGCTCAGGTAAGAGGAGGTCATGAAACCTAGGTGAGAGAAGATACAAAGGGAATGAAATGATGAAAAGAATACATCCTTCAGAAAAAAAGGGGGTGCATGGGAATTTCACTCCCTCCTTTGTAACAGTAACTGGGACCTGAAGTCAGAGCTTTTTAAGCATATGTAGCTTTTATATATCTCCATGATTTGTTGAGAATTTCATTTTTAGAAATGCCTGCTATGTTGTAAATCTCAATGCAGCATAAACAAAACCACTAGGAATACAGATAAATTCAGCAACTAGTGTACACAGTGTAGGACAAGCCTATCTCTTTTAAACATGGTTTCAAAGGAAAGGCAGTGATAAAGACTTTAAGAGATGTTTTGGGAGGCAGTGTCTAGACACAACTGAATAAGCTCACCTAAATTATAAATTCAGCTCTCTAGCTGAATATCAAGTCTTAAATGATGGCTTTCCATGTTGACCAAGGAATGGTTTCTACAACTTCCTTCCGACTTTGAAGTGATATTCTCAGGACAACCCTGACTCAGGCTCTTCCCCTCAGAACTGTGTGCCTGGCATACAGGAGTCATGGTGGAGTGCATAGATCCTGCTCAGTGCTAGAGGAGCAATCTGTTCCAACATGTGGCTGACTACTTCCTCTATAGTTCACACATCCTGGGTGGACCCCAGGTGTAACTTTTATATCAACTTGAGCTCTTCTTTTCCTCAGAGACATGGCCAATCTGTGAAAAAGTCCTACCTGCATCCTTGAAAATGCTCAGCCTTTCTTCCCCAGACTTTCCTGGTTATGCTTTTGTTGTCTTGATTACCATTTTTTAAAATTAATTTTAATATATATTTTTATTGATTTCAGAGAGGAAGGGAGAGGGAGAGAGAGATAGAAACATCAATGATGAGAGAATCATTAATCGGCTGCCTCCTGCACACCCCCTACTGGGGATAGAGCCCATAACCCTAGTATGTGCCCTTGACTGGAATTGAAACTGGGACCCTTCAGTCCCCAGGTTGATTGACTTACACTATCAAATAGAAATGGAGTAACTTTATGGAAGAGGTTGTCATAAGAGAGAAATTACACTCCATTGCAGAGCCTTCTGTAATCTCATTAGCTCTCTCTTCTGCTTTCCTAAACTCATGATCTTTTTTTATTGTATTGATTTTCCACAGAGAGGAAAGGAGAGGGATAGAGAGCTAGAAACATTGATGAGAGAGAAACATCAATCAGCTGCTTCCTGCAGAGCTCCTACAGAAGATGTGCCCACAACCAAGGTACATGCCCCTGACTGGAATCGAACCTGGGACCTTTCAGTCCACAGGCTGACGCTCTATCCACTGAGCCAAACCAGTTAGGGCTAAACTCATGATCTTGATAGTCACTTCCTGCCCCATACAGCCTCTGGAGTGTGAATTTCAATTCACCTTTGCCCACTCCCTCTCTCATACCGGGGAGCCCGCCAGACCAGTCTGTTTTCCTTTGGCTTTCTTAGACTCATGCATAAATTTTCCTCTACTTGCTCCTGCAGGTTGGGTTCATTTCATTAAGGACTGGGCGCTTGAGCTTTATTGTTGAGACTTTCTGACTCATATTCTAGGTTCACAAAAGTACCCCAAGGACAGTTTCAGAAAATAACTAGGAGACCAAATATGCTGGCTACTAGGGCCCCCACATCAACCACACATCTCTGTTTGTCAGAGATCTTCCAGTAATGGAAGCAGAAGTGAGAGAGGAAGAACTATAACAAAGAAATCGCAATGGAATCAATTATAACTACACTGAATATGTTGCTACTTCTTTATGAATATGTTACTACTTTTTTATGAATACCCTGAAAGCTAAGAAATAATTTTCTTTCATAACAGGCAAAGGAAGATGCTTCCTTCCCTCACAGGCCTTGAGTGAGACTATTGGTAAGAAAAATACTCAAAAGAATAAATGAGGTTTCACCAATGAGTGAACAACTTATCATTAATATGATAAAAGCAATTTATTCCACCGTATATAGATTTAAGGCTTTATGAAGCCACACTGATGTCGCCTTATAACTACCCCAGTGTGGCATTATGAAGCCACACTGATGTCGCCTTATAACTTCTGCCTCCTTAATGATAAATAACCATTTGCTGGTTTCTCATTTGCTTCACCTCCCAGACAGCAACTATTCACTGGATTTTGAAAACAAAGTCAAGAATCTTCATTCATTTCTTGGTAGCTGTCAGCAGAGATGCGAAATAATAACACCTTTAACTGAACTGAGAAAATAGTCATTTATCCACTATAGATAACTGCTTGATTGGGCTCAGCAGGTCCTAGGAAATTTGGGGGTTTTGCCAAAATAATTTCTGAAAAGGTAGAAGATAAGAGTGAATTTTACTTTTATATCACTCACACAGAGAAATGTTTCTCCTCTTCCTAACCCATAGGAACTTGGGAAACTTAAGATAAAAGATGAAATGCTAACCTAATTTATGTAACAGTGGGAAGGCAGTGCATAAAAACTACAGGGTTCAGAATCTTTACCAAGAGAGATGAATTTTTTATTATGATTTTGACTATGATTATTCCTTGATTAACATTGGAAGGAAGAAAGCTTATTGGGGTAGCAAGTACGCAATTACAAGTCCTATTGTTAACAAAAGTGTTTAGACTTTTACCTGACAGGTCAAAATGATGAATCCCTCTCAGCCAGGTATGAAATGATTCTGAATTCCCTATGTCAGAATAGCTTAAGCTTTCACTCCAAGTGAAATTTGTACAATATAAACCAGACCCAAGGTTCAAGAACAAAGAAAAAAAGTAGCTCTTATATAAGAAGGCAGTCTGTGGATGTGTAAGTCAACTTCTAAGAGGACAGTGGGCTATATAATAACCTGTCCCCTCCCCACCTTTAGCCCCTATTCCCAACCTGACCAAAGTTCACTAGACCATGAGAGGGGAACTGCAAAAGATGATAGATAGATAGATAGATAGATAGATAGATAGATAGATAGATAGACAGATAGATGTTAGATAGATAGCTTTAACACGGGCTATGTTTTTACTATATATAAAAAAAGATAGGGGTTGCAATTCCATTCACTCCTTTTGTTGCAGAAGACCAAAGAAAACCAAGGATGCTTCAAAGAAGAGGAGGGACACTGTTTAATACACTGACAGACTCAGGGAACAGCCTTCCAAATTTGAGTGAAGAAACATGCATGGGGCTTTCCTTTATATCTCCCTGTGGTCTTTGTCCCACAAATAAGGATTATGCTTCCGGTCCTTTTCACAGGCCTTGCAAGAAGGCCATATCTGATGGTCTAGCCTGGCACCAGCATTAATAACCCTCCCTCCGGGGCAGTGCACTGTTCACAGTAACAGGTTGTGCAAGACCAGTATCTGGGAAGGAAATAGAGACTTAATTATAGGTTATCAAGAATGTACACTGAGCTTGCTGGCATGGATTCAGATCACTAGCCCCAAATATCAGGGTTACATTGGAATTAGCCCTTTTTAGCCTTCTCACTTTGTGATAGCAACTGAGATCTAAAGTCAGAGTTTTTTAAGCATATGTAGCTTTTATATATCTTCATGATTTGTTAAGTTTCTTTTTTTAATGCTTTATTTGCCATAAAGAAGACTAAATGAAGCATACAGAAAACAGTCAGGAATAAAGGTAAATTCAGTCCAGCCAAGATGACAACATCTAATGTCCCAACTTTTAACTGCAAATCAGTCTAGGACAGTGGTCAGCAAACTGCGGCTCATGAGCCACATGCAGCTCTTTGGCCCCTTGAGTGTGGGCTCTTCCACAAAATACCACAGCCTGGGTGAGTCTATTTTGAAGAAGTGGTGTTAGAAGAAGTTTAAGTTTAAAAAATTTGGCTCTCAAAAAAAATTTCAATCTTTGTACTGTTGATATTTGGCTCTGTTGACTAATGAGTTTGCCGACCACTGGTCTAGGACAAGCTTTGTTGGTTGTCTGTGGACGAAAGGGGCCACATGCTGACCTAACAAGCTCAGGGGAGCCCTGCATGGCAGTCTTGCAAACTCAGAGACCTAAAGTCACCACAAAGGATGGCCTGAAATTAAACTTTAATTAAAAGCAGTTATGGTGGGCAACATCCTAGGCCGGTATCTTCTCTGACAAGGTCAGCCTTTACCTTAACTGAGCCTATCTGTCTTTTTGCATCTATGATAACATACCCTTGAAATGTCTGGATAACTTGTAACTTCCCTTTTTCTGTAGCCCCTGGGTCACAACCAAATGTGGTGGGTGCCAGGACAGATACCACAAATTCCTTCATTATCATGTTAATGGTTCCTGCACCCACCTAAGTATGTGTCCATCATTTTACTTTTTATCCGATCCTAGGGGTTTCCCACTGCTTTACTTTATCCCACCTCCTTAATCTATCACCAATGAATTTCATGTTGAGAAGGCTAAAAAGGGCTAATTCCAATGTAACCCTGATATTTGGGGGATATGATCTAAACCCATGCCAGCAAGCTCAGTGTACATTCTTGATAACCTATAATTAAGTCACTGCCTCCTTCCCAGATACTGGTCTTGCAGAACCAGTTACAGAGGCCATGGGGCTGTGGACAGTGCACTGCCCAGAGGCAGGCTTATTAACGCTGGTGCCAGGCCAGACCATCAGATGTGGACTGGAGACCCCCAACACCTGGGGGCCTTCTTGCAAAGCCCGCAAAAAGAACTGGAAGTGTAATCCATATTTGTGGGACAAAGACCACAGGGAGATGTAAAGGAAAGCCCCATGCATGTTTCTTCACTCAAGATTTGGAAGGCTGTTCCCTGAGTCTGCAGATGTATTAAAGAGTGTCCCTCCTCTTCTTTGAAGCGTCCTTGGTTTTCTTTGGTCTTCTGCAACATCTGGTTCCCTGACCTAGAAACCAATGGTACTTGGCTTTTTTGGCTTCCGGTGAGGGGACAGGGTTTGGGGCACGGGGGCACAAGATAAGTCCCTGGAAGGTGCGCCCTGCTGATTTTAGCAGAATTGAACCGGGAGACTCCTGGCGCTCCCAGACCTCAGCCTAGAACCCAGCCAGCATCTGGAGAAAGTGGACGGACACTTCTGGACCTGTTGACAGAATTGGTAACATAGAGGCCCTAGTCAGTCAGGCCCACTCCAAATGAGTGGAAGGGGGATCTTGATCACTTCCTCGGAAGTCATAGGACTTCATCAGTTAAATTGGCCAGGAATTAGGTGGACTGTTTTTTTAAACTCTGAGTGAATGTCTGGTGAAAGTGAGTGTGGAGGGAGAGGGCCTGCCCTCTCCTATCCTTTGTGTGGTTCCACGACCTTGGTTATGGAGACTGAGTAGGCCCCAACCTGTGGTTCTGCAATTTATCATATGGCATAACGGTGACTCACCCCCACGTGGAGGTGACCAGCCCCAGGGTTTATACAGGTGCACCTTAGCTAAGACAAATCTAAGCTCCCAAGGGACGTGACCAGGCGGGCATCTAAGTGAGGATCTGTGAAAACAGGTTACTCCCTCCCTTGTCTGTCTCTCCCCGCCGATCATCATGGTGTTGGGACAAGGTAAACCCACTGTTCTCAATTGCATGTTGAAAATTTTTGAAAAGGGTTTCAATGGAGACTATGGTATTAAAATGAACCCCAAAACACTGAGGAAATTCTGTGAATTAGAATGGCCAGCCTTCGGGGTCGGCTGACCCTCGGAAGGCTCCTTAGATCAAGGACTGGTCAGGGCAGTCTGGAATGTAGTCACAAAAGATCCTGGACACTCAGATCAGTTTCCCTACATAGACAGCTGGTTAGAAATTGCTCAAACCTTGCCGCCTTGGGTCCAGTTCTGCATGTGTTACAAGGGACAGAGTAAGGTTTTAGTAGCAGGAGTGAAGAGGCAGGCAAAGCAAGAGCAGGCTAAGGAAAAGCAGGCAGGACAGGAGAAAGCAGAAGAGAAGCAGGCAGGAGAAAAGAAACAGGTCTCTCAGAAGGGAACCCAACCCCCTGTTCTGCCAGGACCCCCTGAGGAAGTCCCTGCAGTTTTACCACCTCCATATGTGCCACAGGCAACACCAAGTACTCCCCCCGCTGTTCTGGAAGTTCCGGAAAGTCTGGAAACACCACCCCGCTATGTCTCTCCTCAACCGGGCTCTCCAGAGCCAGTTGGGCAGCGCTTGCGTTCAGCCGATCAAGGGCCCAAGCCACAAATGGCACATCAGAAGCCTCTCAGGGAGATTCGGGGTGCCCAAATGCTTGGTGAAGATGGGACCCTGCAGGAGGGAGGACCAGTCTATTATTATCAGCCCTTTATCACAAGTGACATTCTGAATTGGAAGCAACACACCCCAGCTTATTCTGAAAAACCTCAGGTCATGGTAGACCTCCTAGAAACGATTTTCCAGACCTAGAAGCCCACCTGGGTAGACTGCAAGCAGCTCCTTTTCACATTCTTTAACACTGAGGAGCACATTAGAGTAGTGTCAGAGGCTCGGAAGTGGCTCCAGATCCAGGGCCCCAGCAGGAATATTAGATACAGATAGATGGGCTAGGGAGGCCTTCCCAGATGAGGAACCTGATTGGAACCCAAACTCAGAAGACGGAAGGGCCAGGCTAGAAAGATATCAGCTGGCCTTCGTCCAGAGAGTCAGGGCTGGAGCCAAGAACCCCACCAATATGGCTAAAATCTCTGAGGTTTTCCAGAAGCCTGATGGAAGTCCAGCAGCTTTCTATGAGAGACTATGTGAGGCATACCGAATCTACACTCCCTTTAACCCTGAGGCCCTGGAAAATCAGACCATGGTAAATGCCGCTTTTGTAGGCCAAGCCCAGCCTGATAGCAGGAGAAAATTACAGAAGGTGGAAGGGTTTGCAGAAAAAAATGCCACCGAACTGCTGGAGATAGCCAACAGGTTTTCATCGACCGAGACAGTGTAGCACGGAGGGAGGAAGAAAAGAGAATACAAAGAAGGACCAATATAGTAGCAGTGGCTTTTAGAGGCTCAAGCTCCCAGACAGATCAGAAAGGGAAGCAAGAATAGATATCAGGGGGAAAGGAAGAGTGAGCCTGAGACAAGACCAGTGTGCCTATTGTAAGGAGACAGGACACTGGAAGAATGAGTGTCCCAAACAACAAAGTAAGAAAACTGGGCCCCCTTTTCCACCCAGTCGCTATCAACCAGAGCCATCTGAAGCAGATCTCATTGGGCTAGCAATGGCTGATTCTGACTAGGGCAGAACAGATTCTTTTGAGCTGGGCCCCCGTGAGCCCATGGTCAGAATGAAAATTGAGGGCCAGACTGTGGACTTTATGGTTGATACAGGAGCTGAGCACTCAGTAGTCACACAGAAAGTAGCACCTCTTTTGGGAAAGGAGGTCACCATTATTGGAGCTACTGGGGACCAGACCCGTAGACCATTCTGCCACCCTCGCCAATGCCAACTTGGTGGTCATCAAGTAATTCATGAATTCCTGTACTTGCCAGACTGTACAGTGCCTCTAATGGGTAGAGACCTTTTAGCCAAAATGGGGGCAGAAATCACTTTTGCTCCAGATGGCTCAGCACAGCTTCGCCTAAGTGAGGAGACCTCCCCAATGATCCTGTCTCTAGGGAGGGAGGAAGAATGGAGACTTTATTACACACACACACACACACACACACACACACACACACACACACACACCAGTCAAAGGCCTCACCATTAGAACCTGAATTAGAGAAAGAATTCCCGCTGGTCCGGGCGGAATCCTCCAGGCTGGCTAAGGACCACACCCCAGTGCTAATCGATTTAAAGCCTGGGGCACAGCCTGTTAAAATCTGCCAATATCCAATTATCCCATGTTTTTCAGACCTGGCTAAACCTCTCTATGAAGCTTTAATAGGAGAAGAGAAGGCACCCATCGACTGGGGTCCTGAACAGGAGAAAGCCTTCATCACCATAAAGGCAAAGCTCACTGAGACCCCAGCACTAAAGCTACCAGATCTGACACAAGACTTTAATCTTTTTGTTCACGAGAACAGCGGGGTAAGCCCTAGGAGTTCTAACCCAGGAGTTTGGACCCTGGTAAAGACCAGTAGCCTATCTCTCCAAGCAGATTGACCCCGTTGTCTCCAGGTGGCCCCCTGTCTCAGGGCGCTTGCAGCCATAGCATTGTTAGTCAAGGAAGCTGTTGTCACCCTGATGGAAGCAAGAAGGGGGCTCTTGATGGCCAGAGAGAAAAGGAATCAAAAATCAGAATCAGATTTTAAAGTTACTAGAAGCAGTCTGGGAGCCCAAGGAAATAGCTGTCATCCATTGCAAAGGTCACCAGAAAGGGAAAGACTCAGTATCAAAAGGAAACCAATGTGCTGACGCCATAGCCAAGCTGGCTGCTAAAGAACAAGCAGCACCAGCACAGATCATATTGGCCCCCGAATTACCTGAACCTCCAAAGTACTCTCCTCAGGAAGAGGAATGGGCCCAGCAAGAAGGGGGCAAGAGAACGAAGGAAGGTTGGTGGATACTCCCAGATCATAGGATCTATGTCCCAGAGCAGTTAGCCCATAAGGTAGTCCTCCAGCAGTATGAACTTACTCATTTAGGGAAGACTGCCCTAGAAGCTTTGTTAGGCAGATACTACCTAATTGCCCGTCTTCCCTCCTTGTGTGCCTCAGTTTCTCAGCGTTGCCTCCTCTGTGCTCAGAACAATGCCAAACAGGGTCCTGTGGGACCGATAGGAGTTCAGCACTGTAGGCAACCTCCTTTTGAGGACTTAGAAGTAGATTTTACAGAAATAGGGCCTAGCAGAGGGAATAAATACCTGCTAGTTTTTATTTGCACCTTTTCAGGCTGGGTCAAGGCATATCCCACTCGCATGGAAAAGGTGAGAAGGTCTGTGAAAACTCACTAAGGCATTGCTGAAGGATATAATTCCATGGTATGTAATACCTCTTACATTAGGGTCCGATAATGGCCCAGCCTTTGTAGCAGAAATAGTACAACAGGTAGCTAAGGCTTTAGGAATTAAATGGAACCTACATACAGCCTATAGGACTCAGAGTTCAGGGAAAGCAGAACACATGAACCGAACTCTAAAGCAGACTATGGCTAAGCTATTCCAAGACACAACCTTGCCCTGGACAGATATCTTGCCTCTTGTACTCCTGCAGGTATGCTGGGCCCTGGGGCCAGGGTAGGTTTTTCTCCCTTTGAAATTCTATATGGTAGACCCCCTCCCTTAATTCGGCCAAAGGGAGATTTGGGGGAAATAGGGAACTTAGAAATCCAGAAACTACAAGGACTCGGAAAAACTGTCTTTGAGGTCCACAGAAGGGTTATTGACTGACTATTCATCTTTCTAGGAGCAGCTGTACATCCTTATAAACCTGGAGACCAGGTTTGGGTAAAGGACTGGAAAAAGGACCCCCTCACGCATACCTGGAAGGGACCTTATCCAGTAATATTAACCACCCCCACAGCTCTTAAGGTTGCAGTACTAAACACCTGGATCCACCACTCCCGGGTGAAGGCAGCCCACCAGCCGAGTGATGCCCAGCCTGAGTGGAAGGTGATCTCTGACCAGAAACACCCCCTGTAGATCACCCTCAAGAAGAGAGCAGACCTGGCCGATCAACCTGCTCCAAAGAATTTGGAAATGCCCTTCTAAATTCTCCCTAACACTAATCTTTCTTATCTCCTCCTCCATCCAACAGATCGCCTCCCAGATGAACTATGCAACTCTACCTCAAGGCTGAAAACATCAGCCTTGGTGATCCCCTGCAGGAACATTCCATGTGTGTACGACTGCTGCTTACCTCTGCCTGCCTGCAAACTGGACTGGAATGCCTTTAAACTTCAGAATTCCTACAAACCCCTCACAGGATATTAACCCCTTTGTCATTGTCCCTTTCCAGCTGGAAGCAGTTAAGAGTGGTCATTGTCCATGTTCATCATAACATCCCATAGTTGTAGTACCACAAGGCTAAGAGAAGCTTGTGGGACAAATGGGGGGGAATAAGAAGGCTAAAAAGGGCTAATTCCAATGTAACCCTGATATTTGGGGGATAATGATCTAAATCCATGCCAGCAAGCTCAGTGTACCTTCTTGATAACCTATAATTAAGTCACTGCCTCCTTCAGTTCTTGCAGAACTGGTTACAGAGGCCATGGGGCTGTGGACAGTGCACTGCCCAGAGGCAGGCTTATTAACGCTGATGCCAGGCCAGACCATCAGATATGGCCTGGAGACCCCCAACACCTAGGGGCCTTATTGCAAAGCCCGCAAAAAGGACTGGAAGCATAATCCATATTTGTGGGACAAAGACCACAGGGAGATATAAAGGAAAGCCCCATGCATGTTTCTTCACTCAGATTTGGAAGACTGTTTCCTGAGTCCACCAGTGTATTAAACAGTGTCCCTCCTCTTCTTTTAAGGTGTCCTTGGTTTTCTTTCACCTTCTGCAACAATGTAACCCACCTATGTCCTCCTTTGATTACAATGTATAAATACAAATGTAACCCGCCATTCTCTGGAGCATTATCTCAATTCGTTGAGGTTCTGCTTCCCAGCATATATCAACAATTTGGCTCAAATAAGCTCACAAAAATTCTTTACAGGTTTTAATGGTTTTTTGTGTGTGTGTGTTTTTTTTTTTACATTAACATTACTCAGAGCTTGGTGATTTGGGGACCCATCCCACAGATGGTAGCTGTAAAAGTTGGGATGCTAGTTGTGTGGACAAGCTCCTTCCAGGAAGATGCTGGTGATAGTTTCACTGTTGCAGAGAATTAAAGGGAAAAGGCAGGGGAAGCATTCACTGGATCTTTCAGATTCCAGGAAATACCACAGCCAGAATATATATATATATATATATATATATATATTAATCAGATGCCAGATCCTCAGGCAGTGGCTTGTAAAGTATGCAGTCAAATCTCTGTAGTGGGCCCTGGGGGGCTAGCCATGTGAGCTATCTTTGTTTGCTATAGTCCCATGAGGCTCATTAATGCAAGCCCTTTAGCTTCCAGTTAAGTGATATAAGGGACTATTCCTGAGGTAGCAACCTTAAAAGTTGGGGCACTAGATAGATGTTGCCTTCTTGGTCTGTAATCCCCTAGCTTTTCTTATAAAAATGTAGTTACTCAGTATCTCTTCCTTCTCCCAAACTACTAGAACATTAATATGCTTTCACACTCCAAGTCATTTTTGCTTAGAATTCTATAATTTCTCTTAGTGTAAAAAAAGTTTAAGTAGTTAACCTTTTTTATGGTCTTTAGCTAACTTTCATCAGCATTTGTGTCATCACAGCCTATTTCTTCTCTTTATGAAATTTATCCTTTAATAATTCTTTAAATAAGGGTTCGTGGGTTTGATTTTTGTATGCCTAAAAATGCCTTCAATTTTACTCTCTCTGTAATGATCATTTAACTGGGTATAAAGTCAAGGCTAAGAACTAATTTCCATTAGTACTTGGACAATACCACTCTACTTCTTCCCAAATTCATTCTTCTTTATCTTTATAAAAGCTACCGTTTATTTAACTGCTATTTCTTGAAAGCAATCTTTCTTTCCTTCTCATAGCTTTTAACATTACCTCTTTATCCTTGACACTTTTCATTTTCACTACTGTGACTAGCAATTGGTATATATTTTACTGATTCTACTTTATATTCAGTGTATTTTATGATCTGAAAATTTATGGTTTCTTCCTCAGATATTCTCCATCATTCACTTGTAAGGTTGTTGCAAGTCGCTTTTTTGTATTTTCTCTTTCCCTCTGAATAACCTCTCCGAGTCTAACAATTTTATGGTAGGTTCTATCCAGCACTGCAGAGCTCTAGGCTTAAACAAGATATCAGAATGGTAGATCAGGATCCCTACCTAAAACGATAACGTAGAGATCTCACAATCAGTATCAAATCTCTAGGCAGATAGGCTACTAGGTCCTGAAATAAAAAATAACATAACACATCCATACCATGATGAAAGGTGACTTCCTCACCTTCAAGAGTATCCCCAGTTTTCATGTTATTCTTCACTCTTCAGATGTACAGAGATTATAGTTTATGAACTCACATGTATTCCCAGTGGTTTATTTTAATGTACAAATTTAAAATGAGCTTTTGAGTTATTACACTAGAAAACATTTGTTAGCATTCCCGGGATAAAAAAGTAGCAAAAACCTATCAATTTTACTTTGATTAAAAAAGTAAAGATCTCATCTACACCAGGTGAGTGGGTCATCCTGGTGAAACAAGAATAGACAATGACAGCACCATTATTAAGAGAGGCACTAAGTCAGGACATCATTGTCTTTGCTTGGACTTGCTATTGCTTCTGACAAAACTTCATATTTAAAAATTATTTTAATGTAGAAGGTAGACACTAACCTAGCTACTACATGGGATCAATTGGACATTATTAGAAACTTTTGTATGATAATTTTTAAAAATTTACTTCTTTCCCAAGCGCTGGTGATTTGTTTGTGTTAACCTGCTCAATATTTTCTTTTTCTTTAAGTGTAAATCAATCTTGATAAAAGCGTTTTTAAGTACCTAATTATAACTGATATTTCTTGAATACCCCTGAAAAATCTCTCAGGTTCATCTTCTGTCCCAGTCACAGCTGCAGCAACCTGGTAGTTGTTTGGTTTTGTTTTTTTTTAATCACTCAGGAATCCTCGCCCCAATATCACAATCCAGAAGCAGATTTAACATCATGAAGGGCCATCCTTGATCAATGGAGAGAGGTGCTAATGGACAAATGCTTTTCCTTTCTTCTTTCATGTGAATGGTTCTTAGACATATTTTCCCCCACAGGATTAAGTAACAAATCACCCATGACAGTGGCCATTGTATTGGCTACCCTTTTCTGTTCATCACTTCTGTCCCTGGAATTATATTCCCATATAAACCACCTGCCTTCAAGGTCTTTAGTCAGGTTCTGTTTTCAGGGAAACCTGTGCTAAGAAAAAGATACTTTTCAAGAACCTGACCATTGAGTACACAAATAGATAAGTCCAATGCAAAGCTATGACCCATTTAATGAATTAATATTTTCCCAGTTACACAGTTAATTTATGCCCACGTTTGCACTGGGAATAAGCATCTCACCATTTCTAATTTGATGTCTTTCTGCACAGTACTGGACATTAAATGCTTGACATTAAATTTTTGAAATGTAATTGAATTATTCTGTCTTATCAAGGCTCCTGAACATTCTGTTAATCTCAAACACCCACCAGACAAAATACACAGAAAGATTTTTCAAAAGAAAACAAAGGTCCATTAATGAATTTACTGGACTAGAGATTCCATATGTAGTTGAGAATACAAATATGAATTAGGAGCCATCTCTGCCTTCATTGAGCTTATATTATGGTAAGAGAAACAGAATATGCTATCCAGAGAAAATGCTAAAATATGCAAATTTTAGACATATATACACATGCATTATATATTAAATATAGTAGTTATGATATATAAAACATAATTTTATTCTATAGAAAACAAATGTTTAAAAAATGCTAGATTCTCTCCTCCAAAAAAGGATGTTAGCTACATAATTTTGAAAGTATTACTTAATTTTCCTGCATCTCACTGTTCTGAAACTTAAATTTAAAAAATTATAAGTACTTTAACAAGTTTCTGTGAAGATTCAAGAAAGACAATGTGTGAGAACTGTTTGGCATTTAATAAACAGTATCTACTATTGTTCTCTTTGTTATATAATTTCCATCATCATTAATTTCAAATTGTATTTGCTATCATTAATGTAAAATAACCATGATCATGAATTCAACAAATGTTTGAGTACCCACCAAATGAAAGGCACTGTAATAACTAATACAACAAAAGCAAGAAAATAATGTTTTTCTAAAAGGAAGGTAGGGTGTTTAGTGCTGAGAGAAGTAGGAAAGGCTAGATGGAGGCTTTGGATATCATGGTGAAGAGGAGTCAGCAGCCTCAATGTATTCACAGTCCAGGTGGGCTCTCTGATGTTCCAAGTCCTTGGGTACACAGTATGGGAGGACTCAGAATTCTAATTTGAGGTCATGACTTCCGGAGCCTGTCATCCATGGGAGAGCAGCATCTCCATCACCCACTGGCTTCTCCCCTCCAGCAAGTGTGGAGGTGACACTCACTCAAGCAGTGTAATTTAGCTGCCCTTTCCTCTCTGTTCTACTGTCTGTGTTTTGTCATCATGTATATTCAATTAAGATTGATATCTATATGAAGAGAATCTGAGTTCTCGCCAAGCCCCAGAGAGAAATCACTCACTGGGAACAAGAGAACTATGGTTCCATTATGTGAGTGCAAACAGCAGCTGAATGATGAATTGCATACTCTATTTTGTTTTTGTTGTAAATATATTTCAAATGATAGTTAAGATGAGACTCTACTGAAACGCATCAGTAACCCATGCAAACAAGACTACTTCTTTTATTAGTGATGGACAGCCCTTACATCCTTTTCCATTTTATTTTATTCACAGTTATTGTCTCTAAGAACAAGAAAGATTTACTCTTATTTAGCCTCATTTGAATTAACAAGATTTACTTCCCCCTTGATAAATTATGTTGAATTCATCCTTTTGGATTGCACTGAGGACCAAAAATTGGATGAACTATTTCATCATGAGCCCTGTCAGAGCCCAAATCCACACCAGATTTACTAATGGAAAATTGTGTGAACAATGAGGAAGCTGACAGAACAGATGAGCTGCTCAGAAATACTTTAGAAATCTCCTCCTCAGGAGGGCCTTTGCATATGCCTCAAGAAAGGCAAAAGGTCTGGGATTTGACATTATAAACCAGGATATTCACAATTACAAATCCAGGTTTTAGGAGGCCTGAATCTTATATAATCTTGGGGGGGGGGGCGGCATTTTTTAAAAAAAGAAAAAAAATGTGTATAGAAAATTAGGTACAAAATTCAATATGGATTTAAGCTAAAAAAGGAGAAATTCTGAGAAATTTTAAATTTTAAAATATTGACAAATATCGTAATTGTCACCAAATCCAGAAAAATAGCATACATTTACTAAGTAGCTGCTTGATCTGCTTCTATGATACTTTCTTCATATGCTTTTTGCTGCTCTCTTTAATTGCCTCTTCACATGACAGCAATTTTATAGTATCAGTCTTTGTAGAAAAATAAATAGAGCCATTTTCTAGCATGACTGATGAAATATTGTTTTATGTTATTGATGGTTTTGAGTGGGCATCAATGAGAACTGTATACAATGCTTCATGTCCACTGATGGGAAGAGCATTCCACACACAAGCTCCCAGCTCCTTCCAGTAAGACTTGCCCACATAATTCCAGGGCCAGGCACAGCAGGACACATTCGCATTGTGATGTGAAGTCCATCCTGCATCTTCATGTCACAATACCTGGCATAGTAAGTGTGAGGAGCATTCCTGGAAGCCATTCCTATGCCAGGATGGTTAACAATAACTTAACTATTCATAAAAGTGGTCATTTTTCATGAAATAGCTATTAATATTCTTTAGAACATTACTGACAAACACTGTTGTAAGTCCTCACAGGGCAACTTCAGTCTCTTGTTCTCTCCTGATTATACACACAATATAATTTTTGGCCTCAGCATTTCAATTCAAATTATTTAGTTCCTTTTTTATTGAATTTATTTTGGTGACATTGGTAAATAAATGTAAATAGATTTCAGGTGTACGCTTCTATAATACATCATCTGTATACAGTATTGCATTCTGTGTTTACCACCCCAAGTCAAGTCTACTTCATTAATGCCCCCTTCTTTAATTTCTTTGTTGACTTTTTTGGCTTCCTCTTCTTTTATAAGTTGAGAAACCCAGGAATAAACACAGAGCCCTCCCTAAGCATAGTTTCCCTCTTGCATTTAATGGAAGGCTTGGTAAATGTCTTTTTGTTTGTTTGTTTGTTTTGTTTTGTTTTTAGAGATTAGAAAGCATTTTATTTGTTATAAATATGGAATTTTAAAATCAGGCCAGGGAACTCTTTAATGTTTAATTAAAGAAATATATATTTGCTTATGTGTAAGGCGCCTTGAGAAAAACAGGTAAATAACTTGTAACAATTTTATTTTTATTTTTATTGTTTTAAGCATTATAAATAGTAATACATATATCTTCTTTCCCCTCCCCCCCCCTTTAACCTCTCCCCAGCCTCCCCTAACCCCCAGTACATGCCTTCACCTGCCCGGCCTCCCCTCTCCGCCCCCCCGCCCAAGTGTCTTATATCCATTGGTTATGCAATGCTCAGGGCCCACTCAAGAATGCAAATAATCCTTCCCACTAATATTTACAGGGCAAACTAAGATTGTTGGTAGAATATTAAATTTGACAGTAAAATAGTAATCAAGTTTTCAGATTAATTTAAATAGGCTAATTGAAATAAGTGAATATTCAAGTAAATTTAATTGGACTGGACAAAAAGCTGTTCTTAAAGTAATAACTAAAATTTCTATTGGTAGTTCATCTGATGGTAAAATTCCTGAACATGCAATGAACCTAAAGCAGTCATATTTTGGGGCAAAAAAAAAATTAAATTTAAAGTTATCAAGACTGCATTATAAAATTTATAAAAACCTCCATTAATCAAAAAAAAGAGGGGGTAGTAGGGTAATATCATGTAAGGAAAAATATCCTATAAGTAAATTACATCTAGAAAATTTTTACTTTACAAAATTAATTTTCAATTGTAATGCTAACAGCAAGACACCCATGAAAAACACACATGGTGTCTAAATAAGACAAAGGAAAATTGGGCAAAAATAAAAAGGATCCCAAATGAATTATATAGAAAAGATTCCTTTATTAACTTGTGGTCGAGAATATGTTTGTATATTTTCAGAAAACAACTCCAAGACCATGTGGATTCCTGCAACAGAGAGGAATTGACAGGTCTGCTCCAACCACGAAGACAAGAGGAAAAACAGTCCAGAGATGGAAGACGCTGACAACGCCTTGCCATGCGAGCAGTCAGCAGCTGTGCACCGCTGCAGGTTGCCTAGGACCAAACCAGAGAGGGTCGGACCTGCATTGCCACCATGTGCCCACCATTCAGATATCATTGGTGACATGTACACATAAGGAACTATTAGACATTGAAACGGGGACTCAGAACTGTTGGACATTGAAATTGGGACTCAAACATTTTTGTTTTGTTTTGTTTTGTTTTTATATGTTTATTTCTAGTCTGCAGAGGCAAAATTTTTTAAAGGAACGAAATGGGGGGAAAATAGATACAGAGGTAAAGAAGCATTGAACAGACTGTCAAACTACAGTGGGAAGGCAGGGGAGGTTGGGCGAACGGGGCTGTAAGAGACCAACCGAAGGACTTGTATGCATACATATAAGCATAACCATTAGCAAATGTCTTTACATGCTTATTGGAGGACACATTCCTGCCAAACAGCAGATGTAATCATCAAAAGGACATTTAAGAGGTATTTTTACTAAAATTACTGTCTTGAAATTTAAAAAGGTAAAAAGACAAATATGGTTCTTAAAGCTAATATAACATTCTGCTTGCAAACTTAGCTAATGGAAATTCTTGAATTACTAACCACGCATTTTACTTTTGGCATGACTTCTTGGAGTTTTAAGGAAAACACAGAAACCACTGTTCTTCAAACTATCTGATAATTACATGTTTACATCCTTCTCTTCCTTTTCTCAAATTCTTTTGATGGTTTTGTAACCTTAAACAGTGCTAGATTTGGAAGCAGAAAAAAAATTTAACACTTAACAAAATGTCTTAACATCATTTCCTCTCCTAACAAGCTTGGTGAGAAATGAAACGATGAAAGAAAAGACATTTCTTACTTGTGTGCTTCCTCCAAGAAAAGCAAGAGAAGAGTTGTAACAGGTTCCATGCATTAACAAGCGCTCCATTACTCCAGTTTGCTACGAATCATATCAAAAGGGATATCTGTTCTCAATAATTCCTCTTTCTTCCCTACCAGCAAACCACCCTAGCAGTGGGAGAACTCTGCAGGGCCATAAAGAACCTCTCTGATTTCAACACACCATTATATGAAAGGTCAGGTCTCTTTACTACCAAAAATAATGAATGTATATATATATGTAGCAATTGATCTCTTATTTATCAAAATGGTCAGGAAGTCTCTATTACATTGAATTTTCCAGTTAAATGAGGGGTAAGCATGGCATCGGTTATGGGACCGGTTGTATGGGACACTGTTATAGGACCATGCTTCCCAACATTTTTTAAACTAGGCTCTTTCTTGATGAACATGCTTATGTTGTCCCTTTCCTGCAGCTTCTGCTTCACAGCATGTGTCCGAGGCCCTGCTCCAGTCTCTATCATGGCATCACCGAGAGGCAGAGAAAGTTTATTTTTCACATGTCCTCAACAGCCAAGACAGTTTCTTTAGCTTTTCTAATGTAGTATACATTCTAAAAAGGATAGCTTTTTGTAATCTTTCCATTTTAAAATCTGTATAATACTAAATATGTCACCCCCCAGGAGAATGTGATGTATCCTCCTAGGGCAGTGGTCAGCAAACGCATTAGTCAACAGAGCCAAATATCAACAGGACAACGACTGAAATTTCTTTTGAGAGCCAAATTTTTTTAACTTAAACTTCTTCTAATGCCACTTCTTCAAAACAGACTCGCCCAGGCCGTGGTATTTTGTGGAAGAGCCACACTCAAGGGGCCAAAGAGCCACATGTGGCTCACGAGCCGCAGTTTGCCGACCACGGTCCTAGGGGAAGAACTGTTGCTGCCCCCTCCCTACCCGCAAGTGAGAAGCGTTGTTCCAAGACTAATGATTCCAGTTTTCTGCTTTGGTGCATAGGATGGGATGAACATAACTGAATTCCCACTTAGCGCTTAGGCTCTAACAGTACCTCAGGCTCTGGGCGATAAACCTGAATCTTCACTATGCAGCACTATAGCTACAGATTTACAAAATAAGCGAGCTTGATCAGAAGATATACCACGGGTCAGGAAACACTGCAAGATGCCTCTCTCCTATCTACATGTTTCTAACAGTCTCAGTTACCATGAGCAATGCTCAAAATTTAGATTGGAAAATATTTAGGCTAAATTAAGCATTATGATTCATCTTCAGTGATTTTTCCCCAAAGCATCTTCTATCAATTATGAAGAAAGAAGCTAATCTCTTTTTCTACCCGTTGCCTTAGAACCCTCCATTGTTTGCAGACATGTGATGGTTTTCTTTTGTCGGTATTTGCTCAGGCTCTGGATATTAACTGCCATAAATCTCCTCACATGCTCCTGGCAATTAATCCC
This sequence comes from Corynorhinus townsendii, assembly GCA_026230045.1. NCBI lineage: Eukaryota > Metazoa > Chordata > Mammalia > Chiroptera > Vespertilionidae > Corynorhinus > Corynorhinus townsendii. The sequence continues at coordinate 56,248,183 of JAPDVU010000008.1, read as the reverse complement.
TCATGCAATATGCATAGTTTAGTGCCCTTTTACTGCATGACCTCCACTCTCACATCTCTCCAGGCTAATACCATGCTAACACCTGGATCCTGCCTTCCAGTTTTAAGATATATTAAGTCCAGGAAACAGAAATAGAACAGGCTCCAAGTGTCTCATTTCCATTTCACCTTTCCATGGCCCCTTTGAGTTTCACCTTGAAATTAATTAAGAGAGGATGGTGAGGTGAAATTGCTCCATTTCTTCCCAGTGGTCCCTAGCTTCCCTTTTTTGTTCACTCCTGAAATGCCAAGCTTACTGACATATTTAAATAGTAAGTAAAGGATCCCAGCTTGTTACAGAGTGACTTGGTCACCAATAGCGTCCATAAATGCAGCCCCCTCCTTGAATGTTTTATTCATAAGTGTAGGAAACTATTTATGGCATGATGTTGCCAAAGGGGGAAGATAGATTGTTTTTAAATGTTCATGAGATGCACTATGGTTGACTCTGGGTGATAACAGAAGAGAAGCTTTGGAAAGAGAATAAGTGAGGGAAACAGCCGAGTCTGTACCCCAAAGAAAGGGTTGATATCATTATAGAACAAGGGCCAGTAGTAAATAAAATCCTTAGACCTGCAGAGAGACCAGGAAACTAAAAAGGGACTTCCATGGCTGCTTGCAGAGAAGGGCAGCGATTGGTACCCCTGCCATGAGAGCATGAGGGGGTGAGACCCCAAGATAAGGTTAAAAATGCTCATCTTTGCTTCAGTATCATGGACCTCAGCTATGACATCAAATTTCTACTACCCGTTAAAAACTGATACAAAAAAAACAACAACACAAAAACCCATAATAGACGCACCAGAGTCCAATTTCATTCAGGCCTCTTACTATCTAGAGAGTATATTTATTGCAGTTGGCAAGGCTGGAAAACAGTAAAGAAATTAACAAATGTAAATGAAGTGAGAGCATGTGCTGCTGGGGACCAAGAGAGAACCTTGTACCAGACCTGTTGTGACTCCTAAAAAATGAGAAAGGCTAAATAACGCAGGGATTTCTGGAAAGTTCCTTCACAGTGGCACCATGCCTGTTGCAGACCCTCCAAGCAAGAGTGTGCAAGCTGATTTGCAGAGCACTATGGGCAACATCCCAACAAGACAATGAGACCTGGCTCAGAGCATGACTTCACTCACACATATTCACTGAGGGACCAGCATGCATCGGGCCCGGTGCCAGACATGGGAGAAGGGAACAGGGACCTCTAAACAAGCCGTGGCAATGCCCTGTGTTGGTGAAGCTACAGGAGTCCAGTGGTGGTCGGGGGGAGAGGGTAGAGGGAGAATAGGCTTATTCTAGAAGAGCCAGGGACAGCTTCACAGAGGTAATGTCTTTGCACTTGATTTTGAGCATATCACATAGGGTTCTTAGTTGCAAAAAAAAAAAAAAAACAGCAACAACAAAAAATACCACACACACACCAATAACAAACAAACAAAAAACCCTCCAGGAAATGCATTTCTCTATTTTTAGCAGCAAATAAATTTATCAGAGGAAAGCTCACAGATTTTCTGAGAGGCTATGCAGCTAGGAATAACACCCAACTCTCATTACAGAACTACTCCAATGAAGAGACCCCTCCTGGGTCACTGGGCATAGATCCAGCCACTTGGCCACAGGACTTGGTCAACTGCTGCCTCCAGCACTGGATGAACCTGCCCTCTCCTCAGAAGCCCTAGCTTCTTATTCTGAGTCTGCTAAGCTCATGTGACTGATGGAGCCTGGGTCATATGCAAGAGAGACTGGAAAAGCCAGAATTATTTGATGTTCCCAGGCATCCAGAAAGAATGATGAAGTTCACTTCAGAAGTCTAAAATGGTACTCAGAAAATGAAACAAGGCCCTATTAGCCAGTTTGGCTCAGTGGCTAGAGCATCAGCCCAAGGACTGGAGGGTCCTGGGTTCGATTCCAGTCAAGGGCATGTACTCAATTGCAGGCTCCATCCCTGGCCCCTGGCCGGCACGTGGGGGAGGCAACCAATTAATGTGTCTCTCTCACATCTATGTTTCACTCTCTCTCTGTCTCTTCCCCTCCCTTCCACTTTCTGTAAAAATCAATGGAAAAATATCCTCAGGTGAGGATTAAGAACAATACCAACAACAACAACAAAGATGAAACAAGGAGGAATGGCATGTACAGAGGCACAGGGAGTGAGTAGATAGAGCATGGCTTAGACAGAGCCTGGATGTCATTCTCTAGAACTGCAACCTCATCTTAGGAAGAATTTAAGAAGGAGCAGATCAGTTCTGCATTGTCAAGAAAGGGAGCTTGTTATTACTCTTGTTATTACTATTATTAGTTCTCTTACTTCCAAATACAGACTCATTGTATCTTGGATGCTCTGCTGACACAACAAATATCACCAACCAAAACCTGGCTGTGAAGCATTGGGAACTGATACTATAGGACCAGCCACGGGTCCCTCTTCTGCCCCATCCCAGGGCCTGACATATTTGGATCTATTAAAGGCAAGACTGTTAGAATTATTAAGGAATATTCCACATGCACTTTCAACTGAAACTTGTCTGGAAGTATTTCCTATTAGAATATATAAAAATCAATTGCATGTCATTCCATGTTGTATGACCACAGGGTTTTTGCTAGTGATGACAGCAGCTATGTTATGTGCATTATTCAGCCACCTTCTATATACATAAGCACAGACGCTCTCTTAGTACAAATAATTAATCGTCCGTCATAAACAACTCTTTCTTTACAGCAGTTGTCAGAATGGTTTGCATTTACATTCACACATCTGTCCATTTGCCAAGCATGGAATAAGAAAAAGAGGCAAAATGAAGGAAGAAAACCTGTTCCAATTGGTTTGGCTTTCTCATCACCAGTGCGAAGCTGACTTGGACAGAATACTGTCAGTATGTTAACGACCAGTGAGTCAAGGACCTCAAACACATTTGAACTTTGGTAACAACTCTGCAAAGACACAGGTAACACCTTAGGGGTCCATATAGCTTATTAACTAGTCTTCACACTCTTGTCTGGGTTCTAATATTTTATAACCAACTTGGACAATGAGCTCAAGTTACAAAACCTGCTTCATCAATGTTATTCTCATAATACTAGAGGCACAACTAGATCACTCTTTATAGCTTCTAGATTTCATATTCAGTTACCCAATGCAAGAGAAATGTCTCACTTTACTGAGCCAGGCATTTTCCTCCTGTATGACTGCAATGAGCTTCTTCCTTTCACTTTAGCGCGTTCTCCATTTAAAGTACCTTGTTAAAAAAAAAACTAAAAAACAACTCCCAAAAGTAAACAAACTCTTCTAGTTCGATTTATGACTAAGAGCTACCTAAACACCTCTCCCTCAGCTCTCCCTCTTGTACCTTCATATTTCTTTTTTCTCATCAATGGTCAACTTTTAATTGGCCCACCAGAGACAATAAGAAATCTAGGTAGGAAAGTTCATTATCCTCTTACATTAGTGTCTGATGTTTGCTCTATGATGTTCTTTTGCTGTATTCTGATAGGTCTTTAAGGCGCAATCTAAGGGGGATCTATTTTTAATAGCCAACTTGAATAAAACCAAGAAAGATATGGGATTAAAGAAGGCAAGTGATCATTAACAAAATAAAAAAGATGATACAGCTCTGACAAATCAGTCTCCAAGCTTTTTACAAAGAATTCTACTGAGACCACACTTGACCAAGACTTTTGGAAAAAGTGAAGGGTAATTTAAGGGAAAATGTGAAAAGGGACTTCTTACCTATTCACTAATAGACCTAGTTTCACATCTTACTCCAAGAGGAGATACGTTCCTAACACATTAAACTGAGATGTCATACACAGAGTTTGGTGCCCCCATTATTGTGTGTGGGGACTTAGCTCAGATAATTTCAACCTGAGGAATATCTATTGGGAGTTGAGGGAAAGAGAAATTATTTGATAGTGGAGATCATTTCAATCAAACCTAAATTAGGAGGGAGGCCCTGAGGGTCTGCAAAAGGGAACATACAAAGGAGCAGAAAAAGGGTCAGGGGGGATATTGAGTTCAGCAACCAATAGTCAAGTCAAGAGCTAGGAAGTCAGAGACAGAGAGGCAAGATAGAAACCAGGAGCAGCACAGCAGAACATGGCAGATTTGGCATTTGCTGGCACAGGTGCTTCCATCATAGACAAGAATGGCCTGAGGTCAGTACTAGTATTTCAAACATCTGCCCCCAAAAAGGGTTCTGGAATTGAACAGACATTGTTTTTAGCTAGGGCCCTGGTCAAATAACCAGGGGCTTATTAGCTATCAAACATAAGGGAAAATTTTCCGTTTTTCATCTCTCTAATCTTTGTCATCTGACAACATTACCCAAACAATTAACTTCTCCTTGGCGTGGACACTGAGGTCCTCATGCTAACTCCTGGCCTCTGCTCTTTCAGCTGGGTCTGCCAGCTTCTAACTGTTAGTGCTTTCTCATCTCCCTGAATGATCTTGTTTCCGCCACCTTTTTCTGCCACCTATTTAGAGATGCCCTGCAGATTAGCATCCCTCCTTGGGTCTCACTCCTGAATGCCAGCCCCATTTGTCAAGTGTTTAAAGGACACCAAGTGGACATTTTATTACCTCCAGCTCATACTTCTCCAGATTCAGTAAGTCATTTTCTCTCTCTCACTTTCTCTTTTCCTTCCCCTCTTCCCTTGCCTATCCTATTGCCTATACATGCATACACACACACCTCCACATACCTAAAAAAGCAAATACTTCTATTGGGTGGTAAATACACAATGCAATATGCAGATGATGTGTTATAGACTTGTACACTTGAAACCTATATAATTTTATTATCCAATGTCACCCCAATAAAATTAATAAAAAATAATTTAAAGAACAAAAGCTCAATAAAAACAGTTCTTCTTAAACCTTAATGTGCATATAAATCACCTGGGTATCTTACTACAATTCAGATTCTGATTCACTAAGTCATGTGAGGCCCCTGATTCTGCATTTCTAAAAATTTGCAGGTTTCTCTGCTGCTGGGAAATTGTTAGAGTTACAAGGGTAACCAGGAACTAGGTCATCTAAGTTAGACCTAAAGTTCGACCACTCCCTCCCTCCAGACTTTGTACTACTCCATTTCCATGTTTGGGCCTCCATGTATTATCTGTAAAGTGTGAAACTAGACCTCACAAGTCCAGAGTCTTATTGAGATCTAAAAGCATGGATGCAGAATTGAAATCTATTGCCTACAGTTAACAAGAGGTACCCCATTTCTGTGCAGTGAACCCTATGAAAAACTAACCAGGATTTAGTAGCACTGTTCAACTAAATTAGGATTTAGTAGAGTTACTAAAGTGTTCAGAACACTATCTACACTAGACATTGGTCCAGAAAAACACACATTCTTAAAGCATTGGGCCAAGAACAAAATTGGCCCAGTTACAAGACAATGCTATTTTGTGAAGTAATAACAGTTTGAAATTACTTATTTTCTCGGTAGATCAGAAAATGAAATGATAGCCACCAGAAAGACACTTAGAGGGCAATCACCAAATAAATAGCACTAAAACAAAACCAAAAGATAAGGTTAGTCCGAGTCTAATGATTATTTTTATGGCCTGGAAGAAAGGCGTTTGAGGCTAGTCTGTATTTTTCCCTGGTGGGTATATGACATACAAGCTTCATATTGGTTTTCATTTTCCTATTATGGTGGTGGAGTATGGAAGAAGCAGGACAAGGCTTGTAATACTAAGATTTGGGTTCAAGTAAAAGTTATGCCTCTTACCAGTGGTGTATTTTGTTCAAATTATGTGAGCCACCATTTCCTCATTGGTTAAACGCAGGTAGTAATAATGCATTTATCAGCATATTGTTTTGGGGATTAAATTTTTTAATGGGAACAAAAACTTAACAATAGAAATGCTAGACGAAGTAAGTAAGGAGAGAGAAGGAAGGAAGGAGAACAGTGGTAGTTACTTTGTGCAAATGAGTTGAAAATGGATCACTTCCTATAACTCCCTTCCTAGAACACTTTCAATCGCTCCTGTCTGTAATAATAAAAGGGTAATATGCTAATTAGACCCAACTTCTTCTGGATGACATTCCAAACGTTCTTCCTGATGAAGCTGGGGCCAGAGGGAAGCCAGCCTGGGTCCTGGGTGCCTGCTGGTGGCTAGAGGAGGGAAGCAGCCCAGGTCCCAGGTGCCAAAGGGAAGCTGGTGCTGGCAGCTAGAAGGAAGACCTACTCTTGCTTGAATTTTTGTGCATCAGGCCTCTTGTCTATATAATAAAAGCCTAAGCAACCATTACAATAGAACAACCAGTCACTAGGATGCGCACTGAGCACCAGGGGGCAGAAGCTCAACACAGGAGGTGCCTGCTGGTGGTCAGTGTGCTCCCACAGGGGGAGCACCGCTCAGCCAGAAGCCGGGCTCACAGCTGGCAAGTGCAATGGCAGTGGAGGTGGCAGGAGCCTCTTCTGCCTCCATGGCAATGCTAAGGAGCAGTGAGCTAAGCAGTAAGGAGCAGCGAGCAAGCAGGCAGTAAGGAGTGAGGGTCCCAGACTGTGGGAGGGCACAGGCTGAGCTGAGCAACCTCCCAGTGCACAAATTTCATGCACTGGGCCTCTAGTTGTCTATAAAAAATCATGCACAGCAAGGGCCACCACACTCTGGCCTCTGCCTATACTTCTAGCCCATTCCATTACAGCATGTTGGCTCTCTAATGGCAGGTGTCTATAGGGTCTCCAGGTTGAGTGAATAAGTCTCTAAATGTTTATGAGGTTTTAGAGGAAAATAAAATTACCACTTAAGATTGCCTACCATATGCCAGATACTATATATTACTTTAATTTTTGCAACCTCTCTGTGAGAGGTTGAGCCAGGGCCTCATGGCTAATAAAGCAGCAGAGTTGGCATGTGAACCCTTGAATCATGTGACACCTGATGGTCCCTTCTGACTGCCTTGGTTTCACCAGCTAAAGGTAAAGTGACAGAATCGGCTCACTAATAATCTTAATTCCTCATTTTTCTACTCTGCTTCTTCTCTTTGGCTTATCAAAATAGGATTTATTTTGATAAACATTTCAAAGATTAGAAATTGAATATATTTTCATGATGCACCAATGAAAATAATATTTCTGTCATCTGTCATTTGTTGATAAAATATTTTCTCAAAGAATAACTAAAAGTAGTAAAGTTATATGTATGCCCCTTATACACCTAGTCAAAAGTTACCATGGCAGGTAGAATAGCAGGTGTTAGATTACTAAGGCACAGCAGTGGGTTGGCAACTACTTTTTGGGCACTGGCTGTACAAGCAAAGTAGAGAGGTACTGAGGTTTGCCCTGACAAAAGGGCTATGAAAAATCGGTTCTGATGTTTCCATACTAATTTATTGGATGACTTGTAGTATACAATGATCTCATTTTCATTCACTGACTCTTCCCCACCACCACCCTGTAAGGTAGTTATTCTTAGCCCCATTGAGCAGATAAGGAAACCAAGACTCAGAGAGATCAAGTGCTTTACCCAAGATCACATGGCCTGTAGATGCAGGCGATAGCTTTAAGTGCACATCTTTTAAGTCTGAGTCCCTGTTCCCTTTATGATTTTACTTGTTCATCTAACAATTAAATATGGAGGAGTCAGGCACAGCTCTCGGCACCACAGACCTTTTAGAAACTCTGGATTTTCTGAGAAAATCTTTTTATGCAGATGAAGACTCAATGCCTGCTTCCTATACTTTCAAGATAACATGTGGCCTTAGAAATCAGTGTCCACTTGTACTCAGAAATTAAGCATATTTAAATGCCATCATAAGAGAAGATATAAATTTGACATTTGTGAAGACGTCTCCTGTTTTAAATCAACTCTCTGATTACTAAGTAGCAACCAAATGCACCAGTGCGTTGAAGATGGTAGTTACTTCTCTGCCCTCCTTGTTATTATCAGGTACAAAGAGAAGACCTCAGGACAGGGGAGGGAGTGGAAACAACACATTGGAGATAGAAATTAGGTAACTTTTAAACTTTTAATCCCAGGTCTTTACTAGCTCATTCATGCTACTGACTTATAGATTCATAGACTGTAAAGAGCACATGAGAAGTGATCCCCTGGTGAGGACCATCTTATAAAACATCACTAAGAGGCAGTATATTATAACGATTAAGAGTCTGAACATGAATGTTGACCACATCCAAGTATCAAGTCTCAGCTCTGCCATCTAAGAGCTGTATGGCCATGGGAAAGTTTCCTAACTTCCCTGTGCCTCTGTTTCCCACCTGTAAAATGGAGTGGGATGCAATAATAGTGCCTAGTTTATAGATTTGCTGAAGAATAAAGGGAGCATTATGGTGAAGGTGCTTGGAAGAGTTCTTGATAAATAGTAAGTACTTTATAAGTACAACTGTTATTGCCACCCTTAGCTCAAAAATATGCTTCTTGATACCAGTACGCTAGGTCCAAAGTCCTCAGCTTGACGTTCAGGCCTTCTGAAATCCTAAAGGACATCTTGAATCTTACTTCCCACTATTATATGGTAGTACTTTCTTCCCAACTACTACCGTATACTAAATGCTGTATTTAGGTGCTGGACGTATAGACAAGAACATGTACACACATTCCTTAGACTCACAAAACTCAGTTTCTCTCATTCGGACAGCCCAGTCTCCCCACCATTCCTTCAGATGTCATGTTTATCTTGACCTTATTCCAAATAGTCTCCTATCTGGAATACCTGAGTAAAAATCGGGGCTCACCCCTCTGCCTAGTCAAATCTTTTTTTTTTTTAATATATTTCTTTATTGATTTCAGAGAGAAAGGGAGAAGGAGAGAGAGACAGACACATCAATGATTAGAGAGAACCATTGATTGGCTGCCTCCTGCACACCCCCTACTGGGGATCAAGCCTGCAACCCAGGCATGTGCCCTTGGCCGGAATTGAACCTAGGACCCTTCAGTCCGCAGGCTGACGCTCTATCCACTGAGCCAAGCCAGCTAGGGCTGCCTAATCAAATCTTATCTTTCCTTCAAACTGTCTTTTTCCATGAACATTTCTCTGACACTCCAACTCAATGTGCTCTCTCCTTCTGATTCCTGTGTCACAGGGATGCTACTAAACATCTATAGCACACAGGCTGGCCCCTGACAACAAAGACTTGTCCATTCCAAAATGTCAACAGTGCCAAGACTGAGAAAGCCTGAGTTCATTCAATAAATATGGAGCAACTCACTTTCCTCATCTATAAATCTGGAAATTCATACTAATAAAAACAAATCTGTATGCTAAAGTATCCTCACCCAATGTCTGAATTCCCTTTTCACCAGCCACACCACATGGCCTCCACCTGAACACTTCAGTTCCAGGGGCCAAAAATTTATAGACTCTAGGGAAGACCACCTATTTCTAGAGCCATCAATTACAACCCTAATAGACATGCAGGAACATGGTTGTGATGTTGCTTAACATAACCTGAAATAAACCAGGCTTTCCTCTTGTAGGCTGATAAAAGTACTATTTAAAAAATTACCCATGACGGTTTCCAAATGACTTTTCTTTAATATATATCCTCAGCTCACTAACTAAATCTTTCTTCATTTTTAAATACAATTTTGAAGTCAGAATACTCCTGACTATTGGTTCTTAGAGAATCCTCAGAAATGTCAGTACCCTTTACTAATTCAGATGATCCTGGGATAGCCACTCTCAAGGAAATTTCAAAACTACGACATAGCTATAAATTGCGTCTTTATTACTTGTAAATAGCGTTTTACTCATCCATGCAATACACCCTTATGTATTCCCGTGCTGCACTAGAGAAATACAAAGATGGAATAGAACTAAAGCCCTGTGCTTAAGGAGTCCACAGTCTATCAAAGGAGGTAAGCATGTCACCTTGTAACTGTAACCAAGGAAAGCACCAATGAGGAAGTCACCAACTTGGTCTGGGGGACTTGGGAAAGAATTTACAGAGGAACAGTTGCTTGAGCTAAGATTTGGAGGGTTTGTAGCAAATCCAAGGCAAAACAGCATATGCAAATGCACTGAGGCTGAAGGAGTACAGAGCATTCTGGGAACTGTACATAATCCAGAAGACTGGCAGCCAAGGCCTATGCAGAGGATGAGCAAAGCCAAGGCAGGAGATTTTGTGGAAGCTATTATGTACCTTGCAAGAGAGTCTCAACTTTATCTTGTGAGCATGAAAGCCATCCAAAGGGAAGGTGCAAGGTCAGAACTGAAGGATTGCTGACAAAAGTGAGAAGAACAGATTGGAATTAGGAGAGACTGGCATTGTTGGGTTTTGGTGATTTACCTAGACATCTTAGCAGGGAATAGTCCTTCCTGCTACAGTGTTTGAGTGTGTTGCCTGGCTTAATAGAGACCTAGGGTTTATTCTAAATTGAGCACATTAATCACTACCCTTGTATTAAGTCATAAAAGGTCATAGAGAACAACTTATTTTATAGAGGAACCAACTGAGTCCCAAGGAGGGAAAGCAGTGTGTTTAAGTGACACAGTTGTTAGGAAAGAGCTAGGATGAGCACACAGGACTCTAGACATCCAACCCTTTCCACTCTTTACACTGCTCTGTGAGATTTCTCCTATTTGTTTGAAAAAGGTTGTTTTTATCAGGAGTGCAATTAAATGCCTCTTTCTCCTTCTGCTGTTTTCCCCCATCATTCACCTGATGTTCTATTTACCCAATTAATTTTCTCTGTTTATGGAAAAAGCCGTTTCAAAGCAAATGTAAATTTCAGCCAAGCCGACGTCATCCTGCTGGCTGATTTCTAATTAACTGAGATGAAATGAATGGTTTTTTATTGTTATTGAGCATATTAAAGCCATCTGCTTAGATGGGGTTACCAAGCACTTGGCAGAAGGAGTATGTGTTTCATCCTCCTAGGATCTGGAATCAACAATGGACAGAACACAGACAGCAAGGGAGGCATCGTAGGGCTGTAGGACCCCAGCTAGGAAGGGTAGTTTCCAAATGCCTTACTAACTACTGCACTGATCCAGAGGGAATTTTCCAGTTAATGGTATTGTTGGAGCAAGGTCTGTGCCCAAACCTCACATTGGTGACATTCCTGTGTGTATGTGTCTGAATTCTGGATAGCTTTGACAAACCTTAATGTTGAGATATGACACGATTGCTTCTCCAGGAAGAAGTGAATTTACTATTGTTGCACTTCTCATTCATATAACTATACGGTTGGTCATGATTTTGTAGAAGTGGGATGGAATGAGGCTACCCACAACCTCATATGCCTTATAAACTGGTATTATTGTAACGAAAAGAGAGAAAGAGAGGGAGAGAGGCTAAAGGGGCGGGAGGAGCACGTACAACAAAAAATTGCTGAAGATTTTGGGATAGCATCAAAGGGGAAGAAATAAGGTAAGAGATTAATTTGTTCAAGTTCATTGGGAGAACCAAGAGCCATCTGCTGCTGAACCCACTCTATTTGTGAGACCATTCTTCTACATCTTCTAGTTTCCACAGGAAGGCACTTTCCCTACAATGACATTCAAGCCTCTTTCAATGTCTCCACTAGGTCCCTGCAGAGGAGGAGGAGTTGCTTATCTGTGGAGTTTGGGAGATGGAGCTCCACTCCCTTTACTTATGACATTTTTCCGCTTGCCTTAGGGAATCTTTCATTGTCCCTTTAGGCTGCAGGTTTACCTGGGCTGGATTGTGCTTGCTCAGGCTACCTGTGACTGGGTAAGTCTTCTAAGTCAAAGTGAAATGTTAGTGGGCCAATTACAAACCTTAGTGACTTTCTCCAACTTTGTTTAATTAAAAAGGAGCTGACCTAATAGACTCCATCTCTCTGACTCCACAACTACCTCCTAATTCACTATAAATATAACCCACCCCCCCAAAAAAAAGAAATTTATTTACTAGGTACTCTTAAGATACTTAAATGTTTAACCACTACATTGTCTAATAGTTACAGTCTTGGAGAAATGACACTCCTTTGGAATACATGTCACTGAAAGTCTAAAGAGGAACTAATTTACTTTTTTTCTGAAACAACCATAAAAAATGGATGAAATGCATGAAACAATGGTTTTAAAGAGAGTGAAAATCAGGCAGGAAGCTCAGTGGTCTCTGGGAGATGAAAAATGACATATAGTAAGGGCTAAAGTTGACCCATTCTCTTTAGAGAGTTCAATGCAGGGAGAAGGCAGCCAGGCAAAGCTCAATGAAGGCCATAAGCTGAGGAAATGGAGCTGAAAAGTCCAGAGGGATTATGGTGACTGGAAAACAGTCTACCAAAGGGTGCAGAGAGAGAACTGTGGAGACGTAAAACTATTTTTCTAGATTATTTAGCTAAGTAGTGATTGACACATGCATGTGAGGGAACCACCTGAGGCTGAGGAAAGAACCACCCAAAACGATTAGAATGAGTAGTGCCTGACCTCACATAGGCAGATTGGGAAACTTTATAAATCATAGGGGATGGATAGAATAACACCCCCCAAAAAAAAAATAAAACAAAAAAACAACTAACTTTGATAGTGGGAAATAGTAATTTCTAAATTAAGCACTACTTCAGACCACCTAATACATTTTTTTTCAAGAACTTACTTTATTTTAAAATAAACATTGAAGATCCCCCCCCCACCCACTTCCCACCACCCTACAAAACTTTTGCATGTGGAATGTTCAACAGCCTATCCATTTTAGGTTAAAACCAGCAAAAACTCCAGTTTTCTAATGATGAATGTTTGAGAATAGTTTTGTGCTGAGCACCTACTAAAAAAAAAATTCCTTAGCTAAAGGCTGAAAAAATGTAACTTCTGCCCAGAAAATATCATTAACTTAGTAACCTTTGTGTAATAGGTGGGCTTAGTTCTCCTTGAAGTCAAAGTGGGATACGACCAGCAGCATTGAGTTCATAGGCACACAGAACTAAGTGCTCAAACTACTAGCACATATTCCAGCATAGTACATAAATTACTAAACTGTCAATCTCCATCAAAATCTGTGACTCTCCCTATGCATCTAAGGGAAGGAATCACCACTTTGAATATAAATCCCCCCAGGAGAAAAGGATAATTAGGGTTAGACAAATTTAAGTACTATAGAAATAGCTGCTGGAGATGGCCACAAAATTTGAAACACTAACAATGCATGATTGAACAGCTGCTAGCTGTGAACACCAGTGTTTCAAGATGCAACTTTGATAAACATGTTTTATTTGTTTTGCTTATACCATCAGAACTAAAACTACTGACTGTCATTTCCCTAAAATAGGGAAATTAATCTAACATATACTGGTGCTTTTCAAAAGATAGCAATTTAAAAGGGTGGTAGCAGCAGGCATTTGATATCTTTTAAAAACCTTCAGACTGCAGGAAAACATGTGGCCAAGAGTATTAGGATTATCCATTATAGATATTCATCAGTATCTGTACCACTTCAGGTGACAAAACAGCAAGATCCAAGGATTAGTGACAAACAACGAGCATCATAAGGAATGATAGGTATTACCAATCCTTACAAAAATCATTGTCAAAGAAAATGTTATGTGTTCAAAAGGTATCTAAATACTTCACATTAAGTACAGAAGCGGTGATCCAGATTACATCCCTTATTTGTTGCATATTTTTCAAAAAGTGCCAAAGCCTAATTTTGCATTTTGACTTTGTCTTATAGTGTCAGCTGTTAGGAAGCAATTTACATGTGTTTTTAACCACAGTCATTTGGCCAAAGATGAATAGTGCTATGTCAAAGCTGGTAGCCAACCTTATATGTGTGATTAAGGGCCCATGCGTAATTTGATGTGCATCTAAACGTTCAGTGCTCCAATTCAACTGGAAAAGTTGTGAAATGCAGTTTTTCTACCAAACCTGATTCCTTCCATCTTCCTTTCAAGGGAAATGTTTTTGTCAATTACCATTGAATAATGCTAGGGTTGATTTGTAGACTTTATCCAATGTCACAAGTCAATCTTGCTTTTTCCAAGCCACTTCGGTTAACTATGGAGATATTATCACCCTGTAAAGTATATTATGTTTTACTCCTAAGCAAGGGTGAGGAATCTGCGTATCAAGTGCAAGGCTCAAGATGACGCTTAGGACAGAACATGCAGAGTAAAAATAGTTTCCTTCCATATCCAGGTAATATAAAGCTGACAATTGTAGTCCTGTCTTTATGGGATGAAAACAGTCCCTTTACAGTAAGTTTTCTGAAAGGGAGAACAAATAGATAATAACTCTCTGGTAACATATTATGGTACACTGGCCAGTGTGTTTTTGGTGATTAAACATAATCCTGTGAATCAGATTAATTCACTTGCTCAGTGTTCATTTGTGGCATCCCTCTGTTGGGTCTTCGGGGCCCTCCACGACCTCGTGGGGCTCCCCATGGTCCATTCTGCCCAGAGCCTTGCTTAAAATTCTACTGATATCCATCCCACTGATAGCCAGAGTAGTCCCGGGGAGCACTGAACTGAGATTGTGTGTAACCACTGTTTGGAGTGTTAGAGAATGAAGGGCGGTAACCATCATATCCTCCTCTGAATCCATTTGCAGGGCCCCTGTATCCATTCATCAAGCCTCTAGCACCACAAGAGCCTCCACGAGACACACCACGACTATTGTATTAGGGCTGACTGCTACGAGGAAATGCAGTGTTCTGCTGGGGAGGCCGCTGGTGGTTACCAGTCATTTGATGGGGCTGGTCCTGGGAACCATGGTAAGTGCCAACCACTGTATGAAGCTGTTCTTGCTGAAGTTCTGTTTGCTCTACTTGGTGAGGCTGACTGGAAAAGCTCTGGTTATAACTGGCCTGGTGCTGATTTTGCTGTTTTAAAGTTTCTGGTTCATTAACAGGAGGAACTGGGGCATTCATATTGAACGCCGTTTGCTTGGATTGGAATGGAGCTGCATTTACATGATTCCACTGCTATGTAAAAGTTTGCTTGTCCCATCCTGGAACACTTGTGGCTGAGCAGCAGCAGGAAGGGATGAGGATGCTGAAGTCTGGTCTGCATTTAAAGAGATTGTTGCCTGAATCTGATCAATTGGTTCCTTTTGTGGTCGTTGCCCTGTAGCATGCGAAGACTGGTACAAGGGTTCAGATGCTGTATACCCTTCACTTGTGGATGAAACTAAAGGAACCTGTGTAGCTTCTGGTTGTACAGGAACTTGATTAGGTTGAGCAAGTCTAGATTCAGAATGAACTGGAGGACAAACCAGCTGGGGCATGTCCAGATTTTGTGTTGGATTCATAGGCTGTGCAGATACAATGGCAGGATCAAGTGTCTGGTCTTCAAAATCCAGCATTGAATCCTGTATGAAATTATAAGGCCCCTGCATTTGTGCCATCAGGTCCTGCACTCGCTGTTTTCTCACCAGGGGATCTGCCTGAGCCACGGGTGTCAAAGAGTGGGGCTCTGGTACTGAAGGAGACGCAGCCTGCGTTTGCTGCTGGATTAAATTTACCACCTCGACTGTTTCAACTGCCCAAGCATCTACCTGCTCCTTTTCATCACTGCTGCACTGTGTTTCGGCCATAAATTGTCTATTTACATACTCTGTGGATTCAGCTTCGCTTGGTTCAGTGTATTCCCCTGCTGGCTCAGGTTCAGCTTCAGCTACCTGGTCTTCCACAGCAGGTGCTGAGGCTGCCTCTTCTTCACACAGCCCGTTCTGGTGGCTGTGGGTGCTAACAAAGTAGTTGGACTGGAAAACACACTCAACAATTTCCTTTAGAGCTTTACAGGTTGTTCCACACACTGATTTTTCTTTGCCTTCCAGCAAGTCCCACAGGTGAATGGAGGCATGTTCATACTGCTCATTCAACCTCAAGCTCATGTCCCCTTCAGGGTCTGCTAACTTGTACAATTCATCCAACAATGACAACTCCTCTTCAGACAGTATTGGCACGCCATTCAAACCCTGTTTCAGGTCAGTTCTCACTTCTTCACCTCCCAGTTTGTCCAAAACATACTGCAGCTCAAGTACAGTTTTTAAACGTTTCTGTTCAGCTTCTTCTCTCATAAGCTGCTCCCGTCATGCTGTTTTCTTTATTGTTTTCTGAATAGCTTGACTTAATGCCATGAAACTCCTCTGTAATTCTTTTGCAAACTCCAAGTTATTTGTGACTTCCTGGTACTTAGGTACGGCATCCAGCTGATCTTGATTAAGCCGTTCCCCTTTGTTCATTCGCTCCTGGTAACCATCAAGCTTGCCCTTTTTCTTCTCCAGGTTCCAAAGTTTCTTGTCGATCACCCCGAGAATCTGTTTCATGGCCTCGGTCTGAACTGCGCCGGTGCCGGTTGCGGGGTGCTGAGAAGGCGGTGCGGCGGCCCCGCCCCCGCTGCAGCCTCACTCCCGGAGGACCCTGACAGGGGTGGCAGTCCAGACGACTTGCTGCCGCTTCCGCTGTGGCTGGTGACCGGGGGCATCTTTAGACCATAAGGGGTGAGAAGAAAAAGCGGGAGGAAGGACAGAGCAGCGAGTCAGGCGGCGGACGGGGCGAAACGCGGGCCACCTAATACATTTTAAAAGCAAAATTCAGAAGGACCCAACTATTTCCAAACAACATAAGTTCATCCAGAACAAATTTCAAGACAATTTATAGTAATACAAATATATCCAGCACCCAACAAAGTAAAAATCCACATTTTTTTCATCCAGTCAACATGCAGAGAAGCAGCAAAATATAATCCATAAGGAGAAAAGTCACTCAACCAAAACCCACCTAGAAATGACATAAATGTTACAGTTAGCAGAAAAGAAAATTAAAGTAGATATTATAACGGTATTCCGTATTTTAAAAAGTTGAATAGAGACATGGAAGATATTTTTAAAATGCCAAATTTTATTATAGAAATAAAAATGAAAATGTATAAAATAAAATAAATTTACTGATTTAGACAAATTGCTAATTAGACACTGCAGAAGAGAAGGCTAGTGAACTTAAAGATACAGTAACAAAAACTCTTCAAAATGAATCACAGAAATAAAATATGTAGGAGGAGGAGGAGGACAAGAGAATAAGCGGGAGAAGGAGGTGGTAAAGGAGGAAGAGGGACAGAATGAGGAGGCAGCGGCGCAGGGAAGGAGGAGAGAATTGAGTCCTAATATACAAATAAGTGGATCCCTGAAATATGTGTGTGTTGGGGGAGGGATATTACAAGAATAATGACCAAAGTTTTTCCATATTTGATGAAAACTGTAAGTCTTTAGAGCCAAAAAGTTCAATGAATTCTACGTACAAGAAACATGAAGAAAATTATACCAAGATATATCATAATCAAATTGTTCAAGACCAATGATAAAAAGAAAACTCTTATAAGCAACCAGAGAAAAGATTACAAGTTACATGTAAATAGGAATAAAGATAAGGATGACAGAAGATTTTGGAAACAACACAAGAGAGAAAAGAATAAAGCAACCATTTTTAAAAGACAAAAGGAAAATAACTGTCACCTTAGACTTCTATACCCAGGAAAATATATATTACAAAACACACACACACACACACACACACACACAGCAGATCTTTACTGCAAGAAATCTTAAAGGAAGTCTTTCAGGCAGAAAGAAAATAATACCAGAGGAAACTATGAATCTATGTAAGGAACAAAGAATGGTAGTATCTTTAAGAAGACAATTGACTATTTAAACCAGGAATCAGCAAATTACAACCCATAGACTATGCTGTGGTCTGAATGTTTGTATCCTCCAAAATTCACATGTTAACATCCTAATGCCCAAAGTGATTATATGAGAAGGTTGAGTATATTTAGCGGTGCTTAGGTCACGAAGGTGGAACCCTCATGAATGGAATCAGTGCCTTATAAAAGAGGCTGCAGAGAGATCCTGAGCCCCTTCTGCCATGTGAGAATACAACAGGAAGTCTGTGCCCTGGGAGAGGGCCTTCACTTGCCATGCTGGCACCCTGATCTCACACTTGCAGCCTCTAAAACTATGAGAAATAGATTTCTGTTGTTTATAAGCTATCCAGTCTAGGGTACTTTGTTATAGTGGCTCAAATGGACTGAGACAGGCCAAATCCTTCTTGATGATTATTTTTTAAATAACATACTATTAGAATACAATCATGCACAATACATGCCATGCTAACTCTATTCAAAGGAAAGCTGGAGTGGCTATATTATCAGACAAAAGAAATTTCAAAATGAAGGATATTATCCAGGATAAAGGTCATTTTATAATGGTAAACAGGTTAATTCATGAGGAGGACATAACAATTTTAGACACTTATGCATGCCAAAACAGAGCTTTAAAAGTTATAACCCAAAACTAATAGCACTGAAAGGAGAAAGAAATTCATAATCATAGTCAGAGATTTAGGAAAATGCAATTAAAACTTCAGTGGGATACCACTTTACTTCTATCAGAATGGTTCAGTTATAAAGGAGATCATCCTAAGGATAAGTTGACGAAGACATGGAGGAACTAGAACACTCATACGCTGCTGGTGTGAATGTAGAATGGTGCAATCGCTTTGGAAAACAATTTGGCATTTTCTCAAAAAATTGAACATGACCTGCCTGCCCTATGACCTGACACCTCACTCTGAGAAATGAAAGCATATGTCCATAAAGGACTTGAACAAACTGTTCACAGCAGCTTCATCTGTTATAACCAAAAACTGGAATCAACCCAATGTCCATCAATAGGTAAATGGATACACAAACTATGGTATATGCACCCAACAGATAGTAATCAGCAATGAAAAGAAATAGAATATTGGTGCATGCTAAAATATGGATGAATCTCAAAATAATTATGCTTAAGTGAAAGACAAAAGAATATGATGTTCTATATGATTCCATTGATATAAATTCTATTGAATGAAAACTAATCATAGAGGGACAGAAAGTAGGTCAGCGGTTGCCTCGGGATGCAGGTGGAGGCCAGCAGGCAGGAGCTAGTGAGAGGAAATACACAGCTGCCCAAAGACACTTCTAAGAGTTCCATCTTGGTTTATTATCTTGATTGTGGTGATGACTTCACAGGTATATGCTTGAGTCAAAACGTACCAAAATGGCACACTTCACATAAAACTTATCATATGTCAATCACACCTCAATAAATCGGTTTTAAAAATGTAAGGAATAGTCCTAGCTGGTTTGGCCCAGTGGATAGAGCATTGGCCTATGGACTGAAGGGTGCCAGGTTCGATTCCAGTCAAGGGCACATGCCCAGGTTGCAGCTTGATCCCCAGTAGGGGGCATGCAGGAGGCAGCCAATCAATGATTCTCTCATCATTGATGTTTTTATCTCTCTCTCCCTCTCCCTTCCTCTCTGAAATCAATAAAAATGTAAAAAAAAAGAAAGAAAACTTGACAGATATTTGTAAAGGAAAGTGCTATCCCACATCATCTATGGAATCTTCCTGATATGAGGAATATGACAGAAAGAGGATTTCCCTTATCTGAACGGATAGGCAATACATCTATTCACAAGCTCATTTACTTGAAATCTGAAAGGGGCAAAGTCTGTATTCTCACTGTATAATGTATTCAGTCACATTTCCATTTCTGAGAGCAGATGAAAAGTGGGATGCCTGGGATTCTAAATTAATTCCTTTTATTCCTTTCACAACTTCTGTTCTATAGAAAGGTATGACTACTGCCTTCTCATTTCTTATTTATCAGTCAAACTCCCTGTCCTAATCAGCTTCAGCTCTTTCTCAACATTAAAGGATTTCAAAGAAACTGAAGTTTGGCACTTCTTTTGCAAAGTGCCTACTGCTTTACTCCTTATTCATATTTACTTTAGAGTTCCTACCACTGTGTCCGATTCTGACTGCTAATCCATGGTCATTAAAATAGTCAAAACTCTTTGATTGCAAGTAATAGAAATCCAACCCAATTTAGCTTATGCAAAAATGGAAAAGTAGGACAATAGTAGAAAGGAAAAGGGTGGCATGCTTCTCTCTCTTCTCTTATTTCATCTCTTCTCCTTCCTCCCTCTTCCCCTCTCACTCCCTTTCCCCAGCCTCTCTCTGTGCATGTGTTACTCATCTGTTTTTCTCTGTGTTTTAGCCTGTTTCTACAAGCTTGTGAATATAGCCATAAGAAACTCCAGACTTATATGCTTCCCCTTAATGGCCAAAAAGCTTCCTGCCCACCTCCAATCCAAGAGGTGCTCAGAAAGATCTTTGATTCCTGCAGCCAAGATTGAGGTATTACAATTTTCAGCCACCACTAAAATCACATATTTGGGTGAGGGAGGAGCAATTATAAAAAACTAGAAAGGAGGAGGAGGAAGAGGAGAAAGGATAGAGAAAAAGAGGAATGGGGAGGAAGTTAGGACACACAAAACCACTCAATGAATAGTTGGAAACTGAGAAACCACTCTACTAGGGTCATCCATCTTACACATGACATTGCTTATTCAACTTACAGATGTTTTTAACCACCATAAATGGTAACACTGACATGTGAGAATGCTCTCATCAAATAATGGTAGTAGGTGTCTTAGTAGCATCAGTTTCATTTGAACTACAGATCAATTCTCTCTCTAACCTTTTGTGAGTTAAAAAAAAAATCAAATACCAAGAATTGTGATATAGGGAATAGGTAGAATTTATGTTTCAAATAAAATAACCCCGACATAAAAGTCTGTGCTCCCTCACTACTTCCGACTGTTAGAATTCTGGGACTTCTGCTCTCTTTCCCTTTCCCTTCAAAGAGTAAACTAGCTTCTCTCCTATTTGCCTTTCAGTCTCAAAACTTTGAGGTTTGAACAGCAATTTTTGAGGTTTGAACAGCAATCTCCAAAATGTGCTTTCAACTAGAGCATGTGGTCGGCAAACTGCAGTTTGCCGCTCTGTTGACTAATGAGTTTGACAACCACTCAACTAGAGTACAAATCTATACAATGTTTTCCCAGTGGTGGATTTGTCTCCGGCTCCCTTGTGGGAGGAATGCTGAGAGGAGATGAAAGGAAGATGTTGCTTTGTATTTAAAAAACCCATGAGAGACCCCAACTCAGCAAAGGTCGCCTTAGGCACTGCAGTTCTCTAATAAGTCCTTCTCCAGGGAGTATATCCAGTAGTTTCTTCCCCAACTTACCACATAAATTGAAAGAAAATGATGTTCCCCAATCCAGATACCCCAAATATTAACTTCCATGAGCTATGTCAAGAGAAAGGAGCTAAAGACATTCCCTTCATAAACACCTGCTATCTCTCTTCCAGCACAAATGGTCATGTTTACTCTTTAAGTAAAAATGTGTATCTTAGGAACAACTAAATAGAGAAAATGCAAAGAAAACATTTCAAGAGATATCAGCTTTGTTCAGTTGACATTATACTGTAATCATTTTTCATTTAGCAAAATCTTTAAAAACATGGTTATACTGGCTACAAACCACATTTCAGGCATATTACTGTTTGACAGAATTTATTTAATAACTATCTAGTATTTCTTTCCATACTTTCTATTATAAGTATGACTATAAAATGTCCATAGAAATAATCTCTGTATTGTACTTCCATAAATATTTTTCTATAGTGTTATTACTTTGAAATGAATCCCTAGAAATGTTATTACTGGATCAAAGGAGATAAATCATTTAAAAACTCTTGATGTATATCACTAAATTCCTTCTCAGCAGATATGCATTAATTTTCACTTTTACCAGCAGAATCTCAGTGAGAGCATTTTCTCTAATCTTTGTCATATTACTAGCATTAGCATGTGAACAAATATTTTAAACAAATTTTAAGCATGTTTTCAAAATAGAAATGTGAATGGATTTATATTTCACTTACCAGCTGACTTAATCTGCACCATAGCTAGCATCCCAGTTGCTGATTCTGATTTTCAATGCACTTTCTTGTCAACAACCTATAATGTTTATCAGAATAGAAACAGTTAAATTATGGTACATCTATACTATGGGATAATACATATGCAATAAAAAGACTGAAGGATATGCATGTCTCTTTTTTAAAACTATATGCATTACTATATATAATACCAGACATATATATTACTATACATATTTAGTACAGTACTATACCTCTATACATATATAGTATATATAGCATATATACATATATACACACATATGATTAAATGTTCATAAAACTATAAAGTTCTGGTCCCTGCCTCTCCATCAGAGAGGATGGCGTACCAACTGGCTCCCAGCTTTGTTTCTATCTTTCTATCTGGTCTCTTTCTTTTATTTCTTAATCCCCAGCCCTCTGCTCAGGAACTGGACCCCCTCTCTTTCCGCGCTGGACATGGAAAAGAGAGAAACACCCACATTTGGCACCCTGGAACAGGGACTGAGTACAGAGGCAATAAGCGAGGAGGTCACTCCTAGAAGTGTGCGCAGATTAAAGGAATAAGAGGTTGTGTTTTGTATCTTTCCAGAAGGAGCAACACAGCCAATTTGGGTGCCAGAGCCCTACGTGTGTCACCACAATGGATCCAGACAAGCTCCTGTGTCCCTTCACTCAAAAGGACTAAGTACTGCCCCCATGACAGTAAAGCGGAAGAAGAAAACTGAAAGCTACGCAAGGGACTGAGGTGCCAATATGGAGTCATCTGAAGAAGTTAACAACTGAAGTGCAGCAGATTGTGGAAAAGCAAGAAGTTGAAGCTACTTTTTCAACCATGTACCTGCTCATGCTAGCATCTGTTAGCTGCCAGTCTTCTGCAAACTCTTGCGCAGCCAAGTCCAAGGACTCTGAGTAAATATACACCAGCAGCAAGAGACTTACTTTCATTTAATAGTAAAAAATGTTAACATGTCTGTAGTTTTGATTTCTCTTATTGCTGTTTTGCATTGGCATTGTTTTGTTATTATTTAATAGCCAGAGTTTTGCTCTTGATGTTCAAGTTTTGAAAATGATAACATGTATGTAGTTTAGTTTTTGCATTGGCATTGTTTGTAATTGTTTTATATTAGATCTTTATTCTTAATGTTTAAACTTTACTTTTATTATAGTAGCTTAAAAAAAAAAAAGGGTGAGATGTAGAGGGCTGCCTGGGAGGCACATGGGCATTTCTTTAAATTGTTGTCAGCTGAGCCCGAGGCGATTGGCAGAGCCGCATCTCAGTTACACCCTCCCCAAGAAGGTGGGGGTGTTATCAGTACAGACTTTTTACCTTTGTCCAGGTGTCAGGGAGCGGGCTTTGATATGTAAATCCAGACAAGCACCAGGAATGCTAGGGTCTACTCAAGAATGCAAATAAGCTCCTCTGATCCTAAGTTTTGGTGATACTACCTAGTATTTGGGGGTATAAAATAAACTTGCTGCATGGGCTGGGGTCCCTGCCTCTCCATCAGAGAGGATGGTGCCCACCTGGCTCCCAGCTTTGTTTCTATCTTTCAAAATAAATAAATAAATAAATAAATAAATAAATAAATAAATAAATAAAACTATAAAGTTCTGAAGAGATAAACACCAAACTACCATGAAGACTCTTAACTTAGCAAGAGTACACTTTTTAATGGGGAGTGAGGGAGATTCTTGAAGTTGAAAACTTCAACTTGAACTTAATACAATAAGCATATAGTACTTTTGAAATTATGTCCCAGTGAGAATAGATACAACACTTTTAGAATTAATAGTTATTTTACTACTTAGTAAGGACATTTTATTTTACTGATTTTGAAGCCATAAAAAATAATCTGGGTGGTATGGGAGGGAATACTAATTTTTTACATCTACCTTTAAGATATTGTAAGAGAAAAAAAAAGATATTGTAAGATACACCTGGTAAATTTAGATATAAAAATGTGTCAAGAGTATATTCTGATTTTATTTTAAAATAATACTACTTGGTATATTTGAACATCAAGGTAGAAGGAAGCATAAAACATTCAAGGGAAAAAAACACTCTTGCTCTGGAGTACACTCTGTCAAGGAAGGAGATCATGCATCCTCAAGAAACTAGGTCTGTTGCTCCCCAATTTTCCCTTTTTCCCCACTGGTTCCAATTTTTTTAAAATACATTTTTATTGATTCAAGAGAGAAAGGGAGACAGAAATACTGATGAGAAACATCCATTGGCTACCTCCTGCACACCCCCTACTGGGGATCAAGTCTACAACCCCGGCATATGCCTTGACTGGGTATCCATCGAACCAGTAACCTCTTGATGCATAGGATGATACTCGATCCACTGAGCCACACTGGCTGAGCTGGTTCCAAATTTTTAATAACCCAAGGATGTGGTGGGATCTTGGGAATGAAGCCAGCAAGTGAACAGGCAGGAACTAACGCCCCATTCTGAGTCCTTACTGAATGCCAACCAGACTCAGAAATACAGATAATATTAACTGTCTCCTTTAACTCTCTTAACTTTCTGTGAGTAACAATAGCCAGAACACATTTATACACTTTCTTTTGGCTACAATCCAACTCCACCAGCTACCTCTGATTCACTATAGTGATTTTGGAGTCACCACTACCAGCAGCAATGCCCAGAGGTTTGTGGCCACTCCCCTTGCCCTCTGGAATCCCCTACTAAACATTTCTCAGAAGCACTGATCTAGGTGGAAAGTTTTCCAGCCCCTCTTTCTGTTTGATAATTTCTGCTCATTATTAAGAGCCAGCTCCAGAACCAGTTCCTCTATAAAATAAGCCTTAATCCCTCCAAGTAAAAAAAATAGAAAAACACAAAAACTCCTGTCCTTTACTCCCAATGCATATAATGACTTCTGTAACTGGTTCTAGGCTCAGGTGGGCTTATGAATTCCAATCCCTCCCAATGCATCCCAGTGAAGACAACTTGAATGGCATGACTGTTCAGTGACCATTACACTCCAGGATACAGCCTTACCACGGTGTGGGGAAGTCAGACCTCCCATACAGTAAGCTCCTAAAAAGGCCTATAAGAAGTTAAATGTGGCCATCATTTGTCTTCATTTTTGCATTTTGCTATTTTTGCTGTCACCCTCATGGATGTCAGTTGTCAATAGATTTATCTCTCCCAACTCCCATCACCCCCTCCCTACTCCTTGTCATCCATTTCTCTCTTCCTGAAGCCTTATCTGTGTTTTGCCTGTTGTCCTGATTATGATGTATTGCTGCTCCCTAAAACATCATTGTTTTCCTGAGGGGATCTCTTTTCCATGAGATGCAGAAGAGTAACATATAGTTACAGACAGTTGGGATAGGTAGTCAGCTAACCTGTAGAAGCCATGAAGGAGACATGATAAGTCATAAATCCTCATTCACATCCCCTTGTACTATCTTGCATCAGTGAAAACATGCAGAAGGTAGCAAATGAGTAGGTAGGAGATAGAGGTAATGAGCTTGTGGCTGCACTGTTTGTGAGAATCATTCTCCTTAATATATTCATGGAAATTCTCACATCTACTTAGCATATTCATAAAACTTCTAGTATTCATTTAAAATATTCATGAAACTTGTTCATTTTCAGTTCCACAGTGGTCACAAAAGTTATTACAAATAGATAACTTTGGAAAGGCAATCTGAGACTAGAATCTTTGCCTCTCACCAGTGTTAACATCTGGACTGAGGCAGAGTCTGTAACTAATGAATTTTTACTTCTCCAAACATCTAATATCATACTTCATGCACCATAAACTTTTACAAGACTGAATATTTGTTGAATTAAGTCATTTCTACAGGGGGAAAACTGTGACCAATAGAGGATGAACTGAATTGTGTCAATGGAAAAATTACTCTCTCCACAAAACACAAGTTGTCACAGTGTTGGGGTGTATGGTAATGACTACAAATACATAGCTAGTGGCCATCTAAACATGTTCACCCTCTTTGGAGACTAATTTGAAAATATTATCAAAGTTTTACTTCACATCCCCTTTGAACCATCAATTCAACTTCTGAAAATGTATTATACAAATAAATTTATGTATACGAAAAACTAACAATGTGCACAGATGTTTGCTGTACTGTTTTTTAAAGCAAAGGAAAATAACATGTTTATTAATAGGGAAGCAATTAAATACATGATATTACTGTCATTTATTTGGAATATAATGCAGCCAGTACTGTCATTGACATGAACCAAAATGGAGCAGATGTGTATGTGCTGACATGGAAAGATCTTCAAGATCAATTGGCACTTGAAGAAAAATCTATGAAGATATAGAACAGTATGTTTAGAATAATGTGCCTTATTATGCAAAAGTAACACACAGATAGCATGGAAATTTCCTGAAAGAAAACACAAAAGACAGTTTATTGGGATGACAGAGACCAACATTTCATTCTTCTCTCAGTTTGAATTTTTCATCTTTGTATTGTTCTCTCATAATTAAAAGGTTAAGAACAAGAAAATTAGAGTTGCAAATGCCAAAAAATGTTAGTGATCTTTAGCTCAAACAGAGAAGTAACAAGTGAGTTACTGGTGGGCACACATCTCTTTGGTGGTAAAACTGAAACCTAGGACCAGCCCTCTCACTCCTAGTTCAGATACTTACCAAGTTTCTTTAATATGCCTACTAGCTACCATTTACTGAACACCTACTTTGCGCTATGTACAAGGCATTATACCCTACATTTTATAGAGAGGAGCTCCAATTCTTATAAGAACCCTGAAAAGTGGGAGTTGAAAGTGCTAAAAGTGTCCTTCACCTTTCAGAACCTTTTCACAGCTTTCAGCAATTGCCCTGTTAGGATACGTGGCCTGGAGTACCAGACACGGCACATACATTATCTCTGCCATCTCTGCTACCTTTCAAAGGTAGGTATTGTTTCCATTTTATAGATATGGAAACCAGACACCCTGCTGCACACACCACATACATCTGGTATATGATGAACCTGGGATTCCAACCCAAGTCTGCCCAACTCCCAAGACCCTCTTCTTGCTACTACTTATATCTCTTGAGACCATAAATACTCTGAGATAACTTGATTTAACATTTTAATTGTTATAACTTGCCAGTTAGCTATTGCCAGAAAATCAGTAGTATTGTTTCTCCACGTATTGACATCCCATTCAAAAATCATGCATTTCATTGCCCAACTTTATCGTCCAGCTCTTTCATCACACATCCTCTTCTCTGTGATTCCTGAGCCAAAATCTTCTGCACCAGCATTGCTTGCCAACATACAAGCCCTTGTTTGCTGCAGAAAAATAAATCCTAAAAGCACTTCAGATTCTAACCCCAATTCGGCCTGTCCAGAGCTACTTCTCTTTTGGAAGGAATTGCAAAAATCAGAGTAAAAGTCTTAGTGCTACAAAATAATTACTGTTCATCTGCCACAATGATTATCATATTCAGCAGTTTGCAATTACAATTCATTTGCAATTGTGCTCCACATAGCTCCCAGTGATCGTTATTTTAGTTTTGAGACTTAAAATTCAACTCAATTGTGTGTGTCATCAACATTATGAAAACACGAGGCTCCAACTCTACAAACTATGCACCAGTGGGAGCCAATCCAGCTTCTTGAACCTACATTTCCCTGTTTTCCCTCTTTGGGGCTGGAATCATGCTGTACAACTTTATTTTATTTTCATCCAGATATTTAAATGATAAAAAATACTTCAAGACATCATTAAATGTTTGTTTTGACTGGCATATATCTTTCAGTGGAAGCAGAGATATAAGTAATGAATTTCTCATGCAAGTAGCAGAATATCAATAGTTCCTTAACAGTTATATTGAAATATAATTAACATATGATAAACACACATTTAGAGTAAAATTTGATAAATCTTGTCATATATATGGCACACATATACACATATGTAGTACACATGACACATATACCTGTGAAATAATCACAGCAATCAAAATAATAAATATATCCATTATCCCTCCCCCCAAGAGCTCATTACGTGCCTTCACAATCTCACTTCCCACCATTCCCCACTCCTGGCAACCCCTGATCTGCTTTCTGTCACTCTAGATCAGGTTGCGTTATACAGAATTTTCCATAAATGAAATCATACTTTATGTGCTCTTTCTTGGTCTGGCTTTCACTCAACATTATTATTTTTGAGATCCATCCATGCTGTTGTGCACATAAATAATACAAATAAAGTAGACTGAATCATTTAATAGGATCATGTGTAACTTTTTAGAAACTGCCAAATGGTTTTTCAAACCAATTAAACGTTTTACATCACTACCCGCACTCTAGGAGAGTTCCAGTTGCTCCATACTTGCCAATACTTGATATGGCCAGTCTTCTTAGTTTTAACCATTCTAATGGATACATAGCGTCATCTTGTTGTAGTTTTAATTTGACTTTCCCTAAGTACCGATAGAACTTTTGTCTTTTCACATGTTTGTTTAGCATCTGTATATCCTCTTTGGTAAAGTGTCTGTTCAAAACTTTTACACCTTTTGGATTGGGTGGCTTATTTTCTCAGGATTGAGTTTTAAATGCACTTTACATAATCTGAATAATAATTATTTATTCGATATGTAGTTTAAAATATCTTTCCCAGTCTGTGGATTTTATTCTCTTAACAGCAGAAGTTATTAAATTGATGAAGTACAATTTATCAATTTTTTTATGGATTGTGCTTTTGGTAGTACATCTAAGAAATTTTCACCTAACCCAAAGTTATAAAAATTATCACCTAAAGCTTTATAGCTCTAGGTTTTACATTTATGTCAATGATATACTTTGGGATATCTTTTTGTATATGGAATGATATATAAACTGAAATTTGTTCTTTTGCATCTTGATATGCAAATGTTTCAGCGCTATTTGTTGAAAAGACCATCCTTTCTCCACTGGATTGCTTTTGCACATTTTTCAAAAATCAGTTGTCCATATAAGTAAATCTATTTCTGAACTCACTATCCTGTTTGCTGATCTATTACCTAGCCTTCTAATCTTTTTAATCTGCATTATCTTTTTCCAGTTTTTTATTTCTGATCATTTTGTGTCTCTTAATATTTAACATATATTTCTTATAGGCAACACATAATTTGGTCTTGCCTTTTTTTTTTTTTAAATCCTCACCTGAGGATATATTTTTTTTCCATTGAGTTTTAGAGAATGAAAGGGAGAAAGGAAAAGGGGAGGGGGATGAAAAGAGAGAGAGAGAGAATCATTGGTGTGAGAGACATCTACTGGTTGCCTCCCACACTCACCCGACCGGGCCAGGGATCAAACCTGCAACCAAGGTACATGCCCTTGACTGGGAATCAAACCTGCAACCCTTAGGTCCACAGGCCAATGCTCTAACCACTGAGAAAAAACAGCCAAGTTTGGTCTTGCTTTAACTAATATGACAATGTCTACCTCTTAATTGGTATATTTTAGATGATTTATATTTAATGTGATTACTAATATGGTTAAGTTTGATTTTATCTTGCCATTTGCTCCATCTATTCCTTGCTACCTTCTTTGTCTTATTTTAGAATAACTAGTAATTTTTATGATTACATTTGATATTTTAAATTTCCTGTTAGCTACATTTTTTATTTTTTTATTTTTGTAGAGTTTTTTTAAATTTAGAGTTAATATCTTTTATTTATCACAGCCTATGTTCAAATAATATTATACCACTTCATGCATAGCATAGTTTCATTTCTCTTTTCCAGGCTTTTGTGCTATTGTTGTCACACATTGTTTTCACATGTTATAAACCCCATACCACATTGTTTTTATTTTTGTTCACACCATTAATTATATGTTAAAGGGGTTCAAGCATAAGAAAACAATTTATATTTACCTATGTAGTTATCATGATCATGTCAGATACCCTTCATTCTTTTGTGTATATTTTCATGCACGATTTATCATTTACATTCTACCTAAAATTCTTCCTTTAATGTTTCTTTAGTACAAGCCTGAGAGTGATTAATCCTTCCACCTTTTTGAGTCTGAAAAAGTTCTCACTTTCAATTTAAATAGGTCTCTATATATAAAGATATACATCTAGATATCTGCATATCTATTTTATAAATATATAGGTATAGATATAGATATATACATATATACCGAATGTTACATGTTTAGTTTACTTTTATTTTTTCTTTATTTTTTTTTTTAGAGAGAGTGGAAGGGAGGGGGAAAAACAGAGAGAGGGAAACATCAATGTGAGAGAGACACATTAATTGGTTGCCTCCCGCATGTGCCCCTAACAGGGCTGGGGATCAAGCCTGCAACGGAGGTACATGCCTTTAACTGGAATCAAACCCAGGACCCTTCAGTCCACTGAGCCAAACCAGCTAGGGCTAGTTTACTCTCATAGGCATTTGTTCCCTTTTGCCCCGCCACTCATTCTGCATGAGTCCTGCGTTGCCATGATGCTGACTGCAGTTGCAATGTGACCTTACAGTGCCCCACCCATTACCCTCTGAAAACATCTACACCTCTTGGTTCACGTTCTGAATAGAGAATCTGATATTCACTTCAAGGTCCACTGTGATTGAGAATTGAAGTCACCTCATGCAAACATCATTCTATCCTTTTTGGACCCCAGGGTGGCAGCAGGGTTTGAGGAGGCACTTCCAAAGAAAGGAGAATGGCCTTAGCAGACTCAAGGTACCTGAGGGGTGGGGGTGGAAATAGCCTAGATAGAATCTAGACTAAAACCCCAAAGAAGCTTAAACAAAACAGAAAAAAAATACATTCCTAATACCCCTTCAAGAGATTAAATGTATGATTTTTCTCTTTTATGCAAACTGTCCTTGTATATGACATATAGGTCTCATGCCATGACTCGCACACTCAAGCCTGGGTTTGAGTGGCAGCTGCATGTCCCTAGGCCTCCATTTCTTTATCAGTAGAATGAGAGTCAATATAAAATGTTGTCTTTTTCCCTAACTTCCTAGAATAATGAGGGCTTGTTCTGTGTCAGGCACTGTACTCAGCACTCGGGACAGTCTGTGTCCAGAAAAGCTAGTATAATTGCAGGGGAAACAGATTAGTTAAAACATAATTATTCTACCATAGAGTTTCTCAAAGTATGATCAGATGACTCTCCATACCATATGGTAGAACAATGGGACTCCAACATTTGGGCATATAAGTATCTTCTGGGTCCCTTGTTAAAATGCAGATTCCTAGGTCTCTGCCTACTGAGTCAGAAGCAAGGGGGCTGGGTCCCAGGAATCTGCATTTTGAACAAGCCCGCAGGAAATGCTCTGAGTGCAATGCTAGAGAACCCCTGCTCTACCTCATGAGAAGTGTCACATCTGAGGCCATGCTGTGACTACAGGGAGGCGTGACCCCTGCATAAAGGGGTTAGAGAAGGCTTCCTCAAGGGGCAACATTTGGGTTGAGTCCCAAATATGTTTGCCAGAAATAGAATTCAGGATGGGAGCACTCCAGGCAGAAGGAAAATCAAACGTTCAGAAGCATGAAAATTATGGCAGGCTCTGAGAGAGCAGAGTAGAGAACGATCTAATCAAGACATTGCACATTTGTAGAAAGAGTGGCAGGATATGAGGCTTGAGCTGAGTGGGAAGGACCAAGTAAGCAAGGCTTAAAAATATAAAAGTTTCAATGGGTCTTTCTCTGACTTGCATTTTCTTTTAATATTGCAGGGGAGAAAGAGTAATCTTTCCTCTACCCTTCTAGGTTCTTGGCTGAGATCCCCCTGTAATTAAAAACAGGTTCAAGACGCGCGCCGGGACTGTAAGACGGGGCTGTGAGCCGAGCTGCCTGGCTGTGTGTGGCCCTTCGCCCCGGCTGAGGAGATGACCAACCAGTACAGCATCCTCTTCAAGCAGGAGCAAGCCCACGATGACGCCATCTGGTCGGTGGCCTGGGGGACCAACATGAAGGAGAACGCGGAGACGGTGGTCACGGGCTCCCTGGACGACCTGGTGAAGGTCTGGAAATGGCGTGACGAGCGGCTGGACCTGCAGTGGAGCCTGGAGGGGCACCAGCTGGGCGTGGTGTCCGTGGACATCAGCCACACGCTGCCCATCGCCGCCTCCAGCTCCCTCGACGCCCACATCCGGCTCTGGGACCTGGAGAACGGCAAGCAGATCAAGTCCATGGACGCGGGGCCGGTGGACGCCTGGACGCTGGCCTTCTCTCCCGACTCCCAGCACCTGGCCACAGGCACGCACGTGGGGAAAGTGAACATCTTCGGGGTGGAAAGCGGGAAGAAGGAGTACTCCTTGGACACGCGAGGGAAGTTCATCCTCAGCATCGCCTACAGCCCCGACGGGAAGTACCTGGCCAGCGGAGCCATCGACAGCATCATCAATATCTTCGACATTGCGACCGGGAAGCTGCTGCACACGCTGGAGGGCCACGCCATGCCCATCCGCTCCCTGACCTTCTCCCCGGACTCCCAGCTCCTCGTCACGGCCTCGGACGACGGCTACATCAAGATCTACGACGTACAACATGCCAACCTGGCGGGCACCCTGAGCGGCCACGCGTCCTGGGTGCTGAACGTGGCCTTCTGCCCCGACAACACGCACTTCGTTTCCAGCTCGTGGGACAAAAGCATGAAAGTCTGGGACGTGGGAAAGAGGACCTGTGTTCACACCTTCTTCGACCACCAGGATCAGGTCTGGGGAGTGAAATACAATGGAAACGGCTCAAAAATCGTGTCGGTCGGAGACGACCAGGAAATTCACGTCTACGACTGCCCCATCTGACGGTCTTGCGCGCAGGCTGCAGGGAGTGGGCGGACCGAACTTCACATTCCTGCCTTTCCAGCTGAAGGGCACAGCCTCTGTCCTGGCAGAGACCGACGTTGTGTAGATACGACATAAATATTTCCATGTTTTACTGAAAAAAAATAAATAAATAAATAAATAAAATTAAAAACAGGTTCACAGGAGAAAAAACAACACGGAAATTTAATACCATCCATAGCATCTGACAAACTGCCCCAAATGGCCCCAGCCACCACCTTAAATATCATCTCCAGCTAAAGACAAAGATTGGGTAGGGCCAGTTTGAGAGGTGATCAGGCAAAGAACAGTAAACAAGGCTAATCCCTGCTGCCTCCATTGATAAGTTTTCAGAAATTTAGTCATCTTTCTCTTCCTGATACAGAGAGAGAGATACCCTTATAAATGGAGATTTACCTTATGAATGTGAATGTCTCTTGCATAACTTCTACTCAGTTTTCAGGGCTTCTCCTGTGTCTGCTATCTCTTAAAAATAATCAGCCTAAAATAAGCTTGTGCCAAAGAGGCGCATTTTGGGGTAGCAAATTCTGCTCTCCATCAATATCACTTCTCTGAAATTTACTTTTCCTGCCATTGCCCTGGCCCAAGAGTGTGCACCCAACACTGCTGTAGAAACAGCATAGACACAGAGGGCCTGGAGCTAGAACATGTAATGCCACCGACAGGAAGGAGAATTGAATGTATCCCAAAATCTGTCAGCGTAAGAAAGAGTCATTCCTTGAGCTTCTCCTGAAAGTCTGGGCAGATTAATTTTTCTGGCCAGAGACACTGTGCAGTGCCAGCCACGGTCCAAGAGCTGCCTTATTTCACTGCCAGCCTGGAGCGGCTGGGATTCTCCAAGGACTTCCCTTTCCAAGCCAGGAACATCAACTGCCCCTGAGCCAAACTCCCCTACTCCCCACTTCCCACCCCGGACCTGGCATTTCCATTGCTAAAGTTTTCCCAATAATTGCATGCAGTGAGGACAAGGGCAAAAACCCACACCAAGAAATGTTCTTTTTTTCTTTTCATGCCAATAGGGGCAATTTGCTTTTAAAACAGACACCCAAGATGTGATTGATAGGAAATCACTACTTGTCATTTCCAGCTCCATAGAAAATGTCCTTCAGTCAAACTTCACGAAGCCTTTTATTTCCCATGTTTACTCTGGGATGAACTGGGGCCTGTCAGCTACCCATTCCAGAAATAGCAGCGAGCCTGGGCATCCTGCAGTACCTCTCATAAAGCAATTCCTCCAGCCTCACAGATCAAATTCCCACATCTCTTTCTTCTCTCTTCATAAAAAGATACCCCTTCCGGAGTCGCATGTCTGACCCTATTTTGGTACCAGTTAGAACAAAGAGTAAGGGCCTAATTTCCTGCTTTTCCTTCTCCACACCTCCTCTATCCACCACCTCCACCTGCCAACACCCCAGTAACCCCAGCTTCCTAAGGGAATCAAGTAATTTTCTGAGGTTCCAACATTTCCCCTCTCACACTCACAGCTTATAGGATTTTTTAGGAGCCTGCTTAGAGCTGGCAGAGTTTCACACAGACAGTCTGCAGATGTACATGTTCAGGACCGAGCCGCCAGGGCTCGTGTGAAGGGCGAGGGCTTTGGAATCAGAATGAGCAGGATTGACATTCTGGCTCTCCCTGATACTCACTGGGTCACCTTGACCAATATACGTCCCTTATGAAACCCCAATTTTCTCACTTGTCACATGGAGACAATGTGAGCATCTGTCCAGTTTTAGGGTGAGAAGTAAATGAAGTAATTGTGGCAGGCACTGCTGGCTGTCATTCTCAATTTTATTGTGCCGTGGTGACTTCCGAGTTAGAGGCTGGAGGAGCTTAATATAATACCCACTTGCCCAGACTCCTTTGGCCAGGTTTCACAGTTCTGGGCAGTGGGCTGCAAGCAGAAGTCTGACAGGGATTCTGGAAACATTTCTACCTGAAACTGACTCCCCCCGCCCCTTTCTTTTCTTCCTGATTTGAATGAAGATACCATGTCTGGAACTGCAGGGGTCATTTTGTGACCAAGAGAATATCACAGTCATCAGCCCTGACATAAGGACATTGAACCAATACTGAAACCACCAAATTTCAGATTTCACTTTTTAAAAAAAAGCTTCATTTCAACCACTGCAAGCTGATCTTTCTGTTTCTTGTGACCAAATGCATTCCTGATCTGTGTGAATGATGTATATGAAATGCTACCATAGTCACTGGATTCAATAATTATCAGTTCTACTAGTGTCCTGGTGCACGAAATTCGAGCACATTAAAAGGGGATTAATTAGAGGAAATAATTTAATATTGCTATTTGCCCTTTCTCTATAATAGAAGTGTCAGAGATGAAAGAAAATTAGTAAAATGTATATGAAAATTTCCCTCCTGTCAGAGTCTGGGGTACACCACAGGACCCAGAGTCAAGTCCCTGCCCACCCACATGCACCTCAAAATCACGTGAGACCCAGACCCAACTGCCACCTCCCCTCCCCCCCCAGTTGGGCTAGATCCAGACCTGGCCAGTCCCACCCTTGTCAAGCCCTGCCAGGCAAGGGGGTGCAGCCTCAAGTCCCCTGGCCCAGTGCTGGGGCAGGGGTTGTGGCCTGAGATCCCCCAGCCTGGTACCAGGATAGGGGGCACAGCCTGAAGTCCCCTGTCAAGCCCTACCTGGTGGGGGCACGGCCTGAGGTCCCCTGGCCTGGCATTGGGGCAGGGGGAGCAGCCAGAGGTCCCCTAGCCCAGCACCAGGATGGGAAGCATACCTTGAGGTCCCCTGGCAAGCCCTGCCGGGTGGGGGACACAGTCTGAGGTCCCCTGTCAAGCCCCATGGGGGGGGGAAGGGGGACGAAGGGCGTAGCCTCAGGTCCCTGCTGATTGCTCCTTAAGTCTCCTTATGGGAACTTGGCCTCAGCTGTGGGTGCAGCCATCTTTGTGATGGAGTGATGGTCAATTAGCATATTCCCTCTTTATTAGATAGGCTTCTACTCCTCTCGCTCCTATGTCTTTTCCTCAGAATGTGAAGTCCTAATCTATACTCTTGGATTATTCATATTTAGGGTGGGATTTGGGCCCAGAATATAGATCCAGGCTGGTTTTCCCTATAATCTGTTTCTTCCTCCCACACCCACCTGCATGTTGCTGTCAGAATCCCAGTCAATGCCAGTCAAACCAGTTGGTTCTAAGCCACATGTCATACTTGCTCTATCCCCAAAACTCTAATCTCCATTCCTGTCTTCCCCATTCTCTTCTCCTTCCTTCTTTCATCCAGAATCTTCTCCACAACATCTCACTTAGCTAACTTTTCTGATGTGGTCAGTCGCAGCCAGAGGAGAGAAGAGAAACACGTAGTACAAACAGAATTGCCCCATTTGGCAATGGCAATGGGCAGACAGGAAAACATAACTACTCAAGGGAGCCCTTGGAAAGGTGGGCTACAGAGTTTGAATAATCAATAACAAAACACAAAGTTCAGGACAGTTGCAGAGCAGCCATTGGGCTTGACTTTGGTGTGGTAGTCTGGTAGTCATGAAAAGGAGAGAGCTGGAGAACAAGGTGGCCCCATGCCTTCCCACAAGGTGGCGAGAAGGGGCATCTGAGGAGTGCTGGAGAAACAGCCAGGGAGCACAGTGAATGTGGGAACCCCCCAAACCCCACAAGGTTCCTGGACAAAGAAAGGGGGAATGGAATTGCCAAGGCTTTGAAAGACTTCATGTCCTGCCACAACCCCTCAGCACAGAATGGGTGTTGGGTTACCAGATGGTTAACCAAATGAACAATGAAAGACAACAGGATAGGCCACATTGCCCTTCAGGTAGAATGCCTGGGGTGTGGCAGCAGCTGCCATACAGCCCGGTCTCTGCTCTTCTTGGTGGAATTGTGACACCTGCTGGTTTACAATGGAGAAGACCCAGACTTCAAAATTCGATTAAAATTTGCCTGGTGCTAGTAGTGCAGTACAAATGGCTTCCAGTGGGTAGGTTTTTGCTAGTGAGATAACATGTGTCTTTGAGATCCTATGACCACATGTGGATTCAGCTTCCTGCAACCATAGTTGCTTCTAGTCCTGGACAAATAATAGGAGTAACCAGGAAGTGAGCTGCTATGATAGAAAGGTGTCTCAGAGGTGGACTGAGCACAGAGAGACCGGGTTTTAGGTTCTGCCTCTTTGTGGCCTAGGAACATTAAGTAAATCACCTCTTCTGTTTTTCATTATCTTTACTCTACCTACCTTACAGTTGTATGTGTAAGGTACCAAATGTGATATGCTTTTGGAAGTCACAAATGTGTTTTAGAGTTTTTCAAGCATTGCTTGAACACCTACCATGTGCTAGAGATGCACACATATGCATACACACACATATACGTGCATAGTGGTGTGCACATAATACTGGAGACACAAAAATGAGTCAATTTTAGTTCTAGTCCGGGAGGAGGGACAGACATGTAAACCAAAGAATCCTGTTCTCTTTGCCTCAAATCCTTCTCCTTCAGCTTGTCTTTCAAACCTCAGCTCAAATGTCACCTCCTCTGGGACACCTTTCTTCCACGCTCACCACAATCAAGCTAGGCTACTTGTGACCCTCGCCAAGCATATCCCTATCATTTTTCAGGAGCATAAGACCCAAAGTCAAGTGGCCATATGTTCAAATCCTAGCATCCCCCTTAGGGATGTTACATAGCAACACCAAGCCTTGACATCCTCTTCAGTAAAATGGGGGTTTATAGCACCTACTTCCTAGGGTTTTATAAACATTAACTAAAATGGAAAGACAGAGAGAAACCAAAATGGCGGCATAGGTAAACACCTAAACTGCTGCCTCACACAACAATATCAAAACTACAACTAAAAGACAAAATGGACACCATCCAGAACCATAGAAAAGCTGGCTGAGTAGAAATTCTACAACTAGAAGAAAAGAGGAAAGCACATTGAGACTCAGAGGAGCTACAAAAGGCTGAGGTATGGAGGCTCGTACGCGGAGAGGAAGGGCAGCTGGCATGGGTGGCTGAGTGTGCAGCTGGCTTTCTAAAGCAGGAGGGAGAAGGAAACTTCCGACTGCACTGAACTCCAGTCCCGGGCAAGATGCTGGAAAACCAGACTCATTCAGGGGGAATCTGGACTGTCAGGAAAAAGAAAGCACACTGATACTCGGGAGCTGTGGAAGGCAGAGGTCTGGAGGCCCGCGCACAGAGAGGACTGACTGCTAAATGCTTGGGCGGCTGAGTGCGCAGCTGGCTTTCTAAAGCAGGAGGGAGACAGGAGCTCCTGACTGTGTTGAACTCCAGTTCCGGACAAGTTTCTGGGAACCCCGACTCATTCAGGGAGAAACTGGACTGTCTGGCAGTGGGCAAAACTCGAGGGCAGCTTTCTCTCAGAGGTGCTTACAGCGATTACCAAGGGACACTGAGATCCAGGGGCCTCATAGGGCAGGGCTGATGGGAAACCAAGGCTGTCTGCTCCACACTGAAACTCCGCCCCATCCAAGCTGAGCACAAAGGCTTTTGCAATTTTGCAAGTCTTGTCTCATAAGAGCATCTCCAGCACAGAAGTGTTCCCAGCATAGACACAGCTGATCCTCACAGCCAATTGGCCTGGAGGTCAATTCCTCCCAGTGATACCAACAACAATCAAGGCTTAACTACAACAAGGCTGGGCACACAGCCCACAAAGGGGTGAACCAAGAGTGTCCACCTCAGGTAACTGGGGAGGCTGAGCCACTGTGCCCTAGAGGACACCTACCACACAAAGCTACTCTACTAACTCAGGGAAGCAGCGAAAATGCAGAGACAAAGAAACAGATCACAAATGAAAGAAATGGAGGAAACCCAATGATTGGATATAGAGTTCAAAACCACAGTTATAAGGTTTTTCAAGAATTTCCTAGAAAAGGCCAATAAATTTAACGAGACCCTCGAGGATATAAAAAAGGACCAACTAGAAATTAAACATACACTGACTGAAATAAAAAACATTATACAGAGACCCAACAGCAGACTAGAGGACTGCAAGAATCAAGTCAAAGAGTTGAAATACAAAGGAGCAAAAAACACTCAGCCAGAAAAGCAAAAAGCAAAAAGAATCCAAAAATTTGAAGATAGTGTAAGGAGCCTCTGGGACAACTTCAAGCATACCAACATCAGAATTATGGGGGTGCCAGAAGAAGAGAGAGAGCAAGATACCAAAAACCTATTTGAAGAAATAATGACAGAAAACTTCTCCCACCTGGTGAAAAAAATAGACTTTCAAGTCCAGGAAGTGCACAGAACCCCAAACAAAAGGAATCCAAAGAGGACCACACCAAGACACATCATAATTAAAATGCCAAGAGCAAAAGACAAAGAGAGAATATTAAAAGCAGCAAGAGAAAAACAGTTAATTACCTACAAGGGAGCACGCATACAACTGTCAGCAGATTTCTCAACAGAAACTATGTAGGCCAGATGGGAGTGGTAAGAAATATTCAAAGTGATGAATAGCAAGAACCTACAACCAAGATTACTCTACCCAGCAAAGCTATCATTCAGAATGGAAGGTCAGATAAAGAGCTTCACAGATAAGAAAAAGCTAAAGGAATTCATCACCACCAAACCAGTATTATATGAAATGCTGAAAGGTATTCTTTAAGAAGAGGAAGAAGAAGAAAAAGATAAAGATAAAAATTATGAACAACTAATACATGTCTATCAACAAGTGAATCTAAAAATCAAGTGAATTAAAAATCTGATGAACAGAATAAACTGGTGAATATAATAGAATCAGGGGCATAGAAAGGGAGTGGACTGACAATTCTTGAGGGGAAAGGGGTGTGGAAGGTGCGGGAAGAGATTGGACAAAAAGCGCACACCTATGGATGAGGACAGTGCTGGGGGGTGGAGGTAAGGGCAGAGGGTGGGGTGGGAACTGGGTGGAGGGGAGCTATAGGGGGGAAAAAGAGGAACAATTGTAATAATCTGAACAATAAAGATTTATTAAATTAAAAAATAATAAATAAAAATAAAATGGAAAAACACTTAGAGGAGTGCCTGACAAATAAATATGCAAGAAATAACAATTTTTAGTATTTTTTGACACTTTTAATTAATATCATTCCTCTCACCTAGAAGGCAGAAGCCCTATTGATTTTGTTCAAGCCCTGATTACTGCACCTATCACAAACTCCAAATTTTCTCTAGAAAATGCAAGTATAAGTAATCATTTCATAGGGCATTATATGGATTAAAGACAGTATCCTCTTCTGTCACAAGAAAGACAGTTAACATAGCTAAGTGTCCAATTGATGTTATTACTAACCATGTAAAGTAAGTAAGTGCAATATTCAGAAGTAATCTAGAAAAAGTAATTCATTACCTGTGAACAGGGAAGGCCTACCTAGGAGGAAAGATGCCTAAGCAGGGTTTTAAGGGATGAAAAGAGTTATCAGAATAAACACAGTCACTGAAGACCCAGTTCCCAGTCTCACGGGGGAGAAATCTCCTCGCTAATACCCAGAAGAAGACAGCATAATCAGAGAAGACCTCCAGAGGTGACCTGGAGTGGAGACGTGAGGAGTTAACCAGGCTGTGAAAACAGAAAAAAATCGTTTGCTCAAAAGGAACAGCAGGTGAGAGTGTGAATGCTGGGCAACTGCCAAGTGTTCCACTGAGTTCAGGCCTTGGGTTCATGGGCAGAACTGGGAAGAGTAGAGCTGAAGAGAGAAGTCAGGAGCCAAATAATGAAGAACCTGACAAGCCATATTACGGAATGGATTTTATTCAGAAGGCACTGGGAGTAGCTGAAGGCAGTGGAGTCAGACAGCTGCTGGGAGATGAGTCCAGAGGCTTTTGAAAGAACAGACAGTCCTGATGTGAGGAAGTAGACATGATGAGAGGCCTGAGTGGATTAAAATGTAATTGGGCAATAAAATCAATAGGATTTATGGACTAATGTGATGTGGGAAACAAAAAAAGGACTAATGATCCTGAATTTAACTTGGGTCACTGGGTAGATTATGAAGCCATTCACTGATTCAAAGAAAACAAGGAGAGAGCAAGTTTATAATGGAAAAGGGCCAGCATGGTTTTGTATGTGTTTCAATTGGAGTTTCTAGAGCCCAAATCGATTCTCTTCCTTGATATTGTGTAACACACCATTTCCTCATGCCCAGGCTACCTGTGAGTTTACATAGACATCCCGAGTCTTGGTTTTTCAGTTCCTATAAACTCACATATTGTTGTCACTGAGTTCTCTCCAGCTTCCCTAGCATTTCGCTGGCCCACCAACCCCTCCAAAGAGCCTGCCTAGACTATTAGGGAACCAAGCGTTCAGTCAGCAATTTCATGAATGGAGCTGGAGCTCAGAGTCTGAGCCAGAGCATACATGTGATAGAGATCACCACAGGGTTTATATAAGGGCAGCACTGAGAATAGATGAACTCACCCATGGGGATGGTGAGGGGCAAGGAGACTTGGGCACAGCTGGAAGCCTGAAGAACAAGAACTAATAAAAGAAGAACAAGGCAGGGGGAGATGAGCTGGCAAAAGTAACCAAGGGGTAGCCTCAGAGTTCTGGGAGAAAAACCATGAGAAACTCAAAGAAGGAGGGCAATGAATAAGCAGTGGTCAGAGACATCCATGCCATAGAGAAATTAGGATGGAAATCTAAATTTGGGGGTTGTGGGTGCCTGGCTGGTTTCAGTGGTGGGAGCAGTTGAAGATGAAGTGAGGAAATGGAGATGATATTTTGAAAGACAACTCTTTTAGGAAATTTGTCTATGCAAGAGACATAAGGCAGTAGCTAAACTTAAAGGTAAGTTTTGGGGTTTTGTTCTTGAACATTTGTGATGGTGGAGAAGCAGTGTAAAGTGCATGTAGCTCAAGTTCTAGAGACAGACTCTCTGAGTTCAAGTCCCAGCTCCATACAGAAGCTGTGTGACCTTAAAACCATTTTCTAACTTCTAAGGATCCCATTTTGCTTTTCTGTAAGATGAGATAATACTAACTATAGAATTTTGAGCATTAAATAAGTTATAAGATGCCGAGTGCTTGGATGGTGCTTGACCCACTGTAAATAATAAATAGTGGCTGCTTTTGTTGTTATTCCTATTTGATAATAGCAAAGAACCATTCAAAGGAGACACTGAAGATGCAGGAAAGATAAACAAGTGGTGATGGACCAAAGTTCCTGAGGAGGCAGGAGATAGAGCAGAGATTGGAGGAAGGGGGACCCTTGGGCAGGAACAAGGACCACCCTCCTAGCTTCTGAGTAAGAGGAAAGCACCAAGGGGGTT
Organism: Corynorhinus townsendii; assembly: GCA_026230045.1. Taxonomy (NCBI): domain Eukaryota; kingdom Metazoa; phylum Chordata; class Mammalia; order Chiroptera; family Vespertilionidae; genus Corynorhinus; species Corynorhinus townsendii. Next base: position 56,206,370 of record JAPDVU010000008.1, on the reverse strand, counting down.
CAGATTCAGATTATCTTGGGGAATGAGGGCACAGAAAGGTGAGAGAGCCTCTATTTTTCACTGTGAAGTATGAAACAAGGTCATCTGCTGAGGACGAAGAAGGAAGTGATGAGGTGGAAATAGGGTTGGCATCCGAAGAGTGAGTGGGAACATCTGATGTTACTCCTAGGAAGAGTGGAAGACAGAGCTGTGCAGAACATAGGGCTGAGCAGTGGTCTGGAGAGGAGTCCGAGATTCCCCTAGAGCACCAATGCCTGAATTTCTCTGGCACAATCAATAAATAGCCTGTGGAAGAACAGAAAGGACTATGGATTGGATTGCTCCATGGTTGAGACTGTGGGAGGTTGTGACAACAAGTTAAAGGTACAAGGACATTGAGAGTAGTGAAAGGTGGACCAGAAAGTGATGAAGTGGTGGTTGAAACATCAAAGATATGAAACCAGAAGAGGATGAAAATGGAGGTATCAAAGGAACTGATGTCTCAAAAAGTAGGCACATCAAAGTAAGAGAATGAGAGATGGAAGGAGAGGACCTGGTAGCCAAAGGAGTCAAAAAATGGTGTCATAGATTCAAGAGAACCACAATTTTTTTTGCTATTGTTCCCCTTGAGAGGCAGAGTCTAATTTCCTTCCACTTTAACCTAGGCTGGGCATAGTCATGAGCTTGACCAATAGAATATAGTGTAAGTGATGATTTGGGCTTCATAGCCTGGTTCATGAGAAATCTTGTAGATTTTACTTAGAACACTTGCTCTTTAAGTCCTGAGCAGCCTTATAAGAAGTCCAACTATTCTGAGGGCACCATTTTGGTGAAACCAAGGAAAGAGGCCATTAGAAGTGGTCCTGGGACTCCCCAAAGAGAATGATCGATGCCTGGTGAGCCCTCTGCCATTCCAGGCCCAGTTATTCAAATCACCCAGCTAAAGCCCCAGATACCATGGAGCAAAGACTAGTTTCCCTTGTTGAGCTCTGACCACCTGGCAGATTTCTCAACTAAATAAGTGCTTGTTGTTTGGGTGGTTTATTATACAGCACTCAACAACCAGAACAATTGGACTTAAGCTTTTATGGTAGTGCAGTCTAGGCTCAAGCAAGAGCCAGGGATTGGCCATCACCAGGTGGCTAACTGAAGAATATAATAGTAAAACTTACTGATGTCGAGAGGGCTACACAGGATAAAGGAAACCCCACTTCAGACACACAGGAAACGCGATCAGAGAGAAGGAAAGAGAGAAACATATCAGAATGTGCTAACCCCATAAAAGAACAGTTTTATTGTCAAGTAACATAGGAAAAAAATTATTTTTATTTGAACACACTTATTAGGTATCAATCTAACTGTTCATGCAAGCTGGTCCCAAGAAACATACTTGGCAACTGTTTAAATTTAGAGTGCATGATGTTGCCCTAGGTGATCACTCAGTGTGAAATGATAAATTGCATTTCTCTAAAATGACATTTTTATAAAGATATCCTGCCCTAAAAAAAAAAAAAAAAAATACTGCCCAGACAGTGTGGCTCAGTAGTTGAGCATTAACCTATGAACCAGGAGGTCCCAGTTCTATTCCTGGTCAGGGCACATGCCCGGCTTGCATCCCCAGTAGGCAGCATGCAGGAGGCAGCTAATCGATGATTCTCTTTCGTCATTGATGTTTCTATCTCTCTCTCCCACCCTCTCCCTTTCTCACTGAAATAAATTTTTAAAAAAAAAATTTTAAAGACATCCTATTATTCAATTGATTTCACTACCTCGCCCTCAGTTCCCATGTATTGCCACATAGAGCCCTGATGAAAAACATTCAGCAAGTTTGTATGGAGCATCTACTATGTGCCAAGCTCTGTATTAGGTGCTGGACTTAAATTTGTCTTAGCCAAACAATGTCCAAGCACCTAAGACATGCCAGGCCTTGTGCTATGTATGCACTTTTCAAGCCTTATCCCATTCAAACATCAATAATGAGTAGGCCCTACTTCAGGTAGGGCTCAATCAGTGGGAAATCCTTAGGCAAGGTGGTCAGGATAGAAGATGGATCTAAAGTGGGGGAGAGAAGAACGAGCTGGAACCCATAGGATGAACTGCAGTCAGTCCATGAGGCTGGACTGGCATCATGTCAGCTTTTGTTTCTGATCTTGGTAGTGAGTATCCTATAAAAGGCAGGGCCTGTCCTAGAGCTAAACAGACACACCTGGCCCAGGGGTCAGAGAAGCCAGAGGAGGATCCAGCAGAGGGAAGAGTCATTGCAGGTCTGGTTACTACCTCCTGTCAACCAGGTGAGCCAGCAGGTAAGCAACAATGGGTGTGAACACCTGCAGCTGAATTGCACTTTGCAAATTTTCCTAGGAACCTCTGTTGGGGCCCTCTCTAACTGGAAACATAAAGAAAGGGAATTCTGGGAAGTGGAGTTCAGCCAGCCAAGTTGCCACATAGCAAAGCCACCACAGATCCTATTCAAACAATAGTGGTTAGTAGGCACAGTCATCATCCAAATTTTAACAGAGACATAAACTGAGGCTGTGTCTCAGAAACTCATGCTCTGAGCAGACAGACGCAGGCCTGCTCAGTGCCAAAGCCTGCACTGTGAGTTGTCACAGCATTCTTTGCTTCCACTTCTGGAAAGTTCCAAATGGTGGCAGACAATAAAACAGCTTGAACCCTTTGGCCCCCAATTTGACCACATGTGGGCACAGGGCCTAGGAGCTATGAGCTTTTCAGATGCCTAAGTAAGAAGTGTGAGACCTGACAAAGGAAATATACAAAGAAATCTTAAAGTTCAAACTAATGTGCATTTACTAGTAATTAAAATTATGTGTTGACACATCTTTGACTTATCTACAGCTTATTCACAAAATTTTAAATTTTATATCAGCAAGATTTAGATGGATTAATGTGTTTGATATGATGTGAGATGAAAGTGCCAAAACTAAGGAGTATCCAGGGCCTACAATTTCCTCTAGACAAAGGAAAGGGGTGGGGGGAAGGTGTTGTTGCTAAAATCTAGTTGGGAGCAGACACTACTGTCCTGTCTTCTTCTGCAATTTGGAACTGCAGTTGTAGAGAGAAAAGGAAAAAAATATCACCTTATCTTCACTAGGTTCTATAGAAAATTGAAGCAAAAATGGGTTGCCTTGGTTTTGGCACACTGCCCACCGTGCTGATATGTTGGGAGCATTTTAAACATATCACTGCAGGTGGCTGAATGAGAACAGAAACCAGCAACGGCCTGATTAAGTTTAGCAGCAGATTGAATTGCCCTCACCAAGACGTTTGCCTCTGCCTGTTCCCTTCCTCCTCTCAGCTCAGGCTGCAGGATGCCTAATCATGGAAGGCAGCCTTCTAGCAAATTCAATTAGCCAGAGAGAGACTCGCAGGGGTTAATGGATAAAAGAAATGGAAAGAGACAGAACTTCTTCACAGAGATGGCCATGAGCAGAGTTTGGGGGGGTGGGGGGAGATTCAACACACCTCCAGATAAAGCTCATCCTTCTGGGGGGGCAGGTATTCCCACAGGTGTAGCAGCTCCCCACCCCAGGGTGGAGGGAGAGGGGGACAGTTAGCTGAGACAGAACCGGAGACTTCCGGTTGGGTTCCTACCTCTGCAGGACTTCACCTCCACGAGCATGCATAAGGTCGGGTGTCCTGATCTTTGTGGCTATACAGCACTTGATCTGAATACTTCAAATACTCACACATGGTGGTCAGGGAGAGCACTTACCAAGTGGCAGGCATTGTGCTAAGCCAGTCTATCCTCTGCGTTCACAACACTGGCTCTTAACTACTATGATACACTGACCTCCTGTAAGCAGGGCTGTCACCTTCCACTACCACCACCTACCAGGTGCCCATTGCTTCCCCAAGATGAGGGCATGAGTGCGTTTTAACTTCCACATCAAGGAGGACATTGGTACTGCCCTCCTCCCTTCCAGATGCCCATATTCTAAGCCATAATGATGTATGCCTATTTGACCTGTCTCTGGGGTATGCCTATCTCATTCCTCTTGCCTTATCTAAAAGGACTTCTGTCTCTTTCTCTTGAGACCTCAGACAGGGCTTATTTGTTAATCTCAAAGTGAACTTAATTGAAACATATTTGAGAGAGAGTATTGGTTGTTAAGAGTATTTTTAAGAGTGAGTTCTTTGGAGCTGTATGGGACGAGTTTGAATTCCTGCTTTATTATTTATGGTCTCAAATGTATGGCTTTTAGCAAGTACTGAAAATCCCTGTTACCCTCAGTTTTCTCATCTTTAAAATAGACATAATAGTACCTACTTCACACAGGATGTTGTAAGGAATAACAATATATGTAAAATGCTTAGTATAACATGTACCACATAGTCCACACTTAATAAACATTAGCACTTTCTATTATGACTGGATGCTAAAACATGTGCTGGTCAATGAATCAGACATTTATCCCCAACTCCTAGTAGGCTGCAGTTCAGTGGCGGGAGCAGATATTAAAATGTCACCCTAATGCAATAGGATGAGTACTGGAAGTGCAGATACCCAGTGGTTCACAACCTTCCATCTGTCCCCAAACTCCTGAGGAATAAGAGGAGTTCCCAAGGGAGCAGTGGCTCACTACAGCACTGCCCGAGTACCAGGATGGAGGAAAAGGGAGGCCACCCTATGTCACATGTCTCACTTTCCAACTTGTCCAAAGACCTGAGTGACTGATGACATGATATACATTATAGCCCATCACTTCTTTCAACAAGTCTTTGTTAAACGCAAATGTGCAAGATCCTGTCTTAGGCTCTGCACAATGCTCACAACCTAGCCAGAGAGAGAACGTTGAATAAAAAATTGCAAGTATGCTGTGCATCAGAAAGTAGAGACATTGGGCCAATAGGTTAAAATTTCCTGAAGGACATGAGACCAACGTGGAGTAGGAGTTAGTTTAGAGAAGGGCATGAGGAGCCTTAAAAGCACGTTAGTCAAAATAAAAAGACCTCACCCCAAATTATGACCCATATTATTCTTAAAACAAATCTATAAGCAGATGCAAAATCCCTTAAGATGTGGATTGAGAACAGAATTCTCGCTTTTTCTTAATAATTTGAAAAACTACCTCATGAATAAAACTAAGTTAAAATCTTAAAGCATACAATTATAATTTATAGCCTTTAATATGGAAATGGAAAGGAGTAGATATTTATAATAGTTAAGAACACAGCTATAAACACAGTTAAGAGTAATTTGAAGCATCAGTAAGAATATAAAACATACATGTAGGCAGATAAACACTATTATCTTCTATCTCTTCCTCTCTGCACCTAGAATTTCTCTTACAGTTGACAATGAACACTCTTTTCTCATAAATTATCAAATTAAAAGTCATTATATATTCGTCCTTGATATAATGAACCAATAAACTAATTAAATAAAGCTGCCACCTTGCTTTTCCTCCTAAGTCTAACCTTGAGCAGCCATTGCCATTTAGATTCCAGTCGTGTCTTCCTGGCTGTCTCTACTGTCTCCTAACAAATACCATCTGGGGCGGTTACATCCTCCCTCCCATTCTGGGAGATTAATGAACCCATCACAGCACAGGTCAGAGGCAGCCTGGCAAGAGGCTTCTCACAGTCCCCAAGTTACTTAGAAAGGGAGAAAGAATTTAAACAGAAAAGTCTACAAATACATTTGAATAAGACAAAAGTGGGAGCTGAATACAGAAAGAAGCAATATTGATATCATGTATCAAAGAGTATCTTTTATACCATGAGGACAGGGTGACAAGGTGCCCAGGAAAATGACATCACCTCGCCATCAGCATGGACCGGCATTTAGGAAGATAAAGGCCACGAGTTGGTATCAGGGCCACGTGTCAGTGGAAGCGGTCAAGGCGGTAAGGGTTTCAGATTCAGGCAGACCTGAATTTAAAACCCAGTTTTACTGTTTAGTCGTTGTGTATCCTTGTACAGTAACCTCTCTGAGCCTGGTTTCTAAATCTAAAAAGAGGAGAGGAATAATGTCTAACTCATAGGGTGGTGGTGAGGATTAAAAATGATTTATTCAAGCCATTGTATGTTGAATCAAAAATCCCAATTCAAACTACTTTAAGAAAAAAAAAAGGAAAGAAAAGAAAATCAAATGATGCACCATCCAACTAGAAGTTCAAGGAAGAATAGGGACTCAAGCAACAGTGTCAAGACTGTGTGTTGACCCCATTCTGGCCTATTGCAGATGGCTTTCCTCTGTGCAGCAGGGAAAGGAGAGGAAGAGAAATGGCCACAGGCCAATAATCTATGGGCAGAAAAAGAGAACCTCATTTGCCCTGCCTCTACATATGATGCCACAAAAGCACTTCGATTGGTCCAGCTGGGTCCCATGCTTATCCGTGTAACAGCCACTCTGGCCAGGGCCATGTGGTACTAGGATGAGCTAGGCCAGGTCTCAAGCACACCCTGAAGGTAGGGAATGGCATTCCTGGACTCTAATTAGCCCAAATCATGAAGATGATTTGGTCTTTCCTCATTTGAAAAGTAGAACTGTCCTTACACTGAGATAAAAATAATCCAGTACTGCCCGAAGTGGCTCAGTGGTTGAGCATTGACCCATGAACCAGGATTCCTGGACAGGGTACATGCCCCAGTTGCAGGCTCAATCCTCAGGGGCATGCAGGAAGCAGTTGATCAATGTTTCTATCTCTCTATCCCTTTTCCTTCCCCTCTTCTCTGAAATCAACATTTTAAAAAAAGAAAAGAATCCAGTACTGAGAAACAATATCCCCCTTGGCACTTCAAACTGCTTAATAAATGTGAAGACATTACTTTGTCGGGATTTCCATTGTCAAATAATCACCACCTAGAAACCAAACAGACCAAAAGGTAGATGTCTTTTATTGTGCACTATTCTTTTATGTATATGTTTATTATCATTCATTTACTCATTCATCATTTATTGAGCATTTACTATGTGCCGGATATTGTGCTAGTCACTATGTCCATTATATTAGTCTTCACAATAACCTTACAAGATACTATTATTAACCCTATTGCACAGTGTGAGAGAGAGAGAGAGAAAGGCTCAAGAGGTTAAGTAATTTGCCTAATATTTCACACATGTGGACTTGAGCAAAGGTCAAGCCAATAGGCAACAGTTGGTAGAGGTTATGAGCAAAACAGGGCATAGGAAAATAGTGATTAATTTTATCTAGGGGAAGTCTTCAAGGGTGTTAGAATTTGCCCAGTGGGGAATATGGGAAAGGGCCTTGAGGCAGAGGAAAGATGTGTGGGAAGAAGATATGCAGGGCAAATGCTATTGTTCAATGCTTCAAATCAAAGGCCAGTGAATCCTCCTAACACAGTGGTCAGCAAACTCATTAAGTCAACAGAGCAGCAAACCGAGGCTTGCGAGCCGCATGTGGCTTGCGAGCCGCAATTTGCCAACCACTGTCCTAACACACTACTGGAGGGAATAGTTTGAATTAGTGGAAAGTCTGAATTATGTTCATTCATAAACAAAATTAAATGCTGTTTTATTACATTTAGTATGCTTACATCACAAAATTCTTTCTCTCTCTCTCTCTCTCATACATACACACACACACACACACACACAAAAAAAAAAAAAAAAAAAACTTGTCAAAAATTCTGCCTGTCTATCTCTAAAGCAAACCATTTTTGACCCTGTTGACATTAGTGGACAGACCCCAATCTTTCCTTAATTATTTTATTGGGAGTATACGCCGTTTCTCTTTGAATACTCTCAACCACCTTTCCCAACCTAATTATTCAAAGGTTACTGCTACATCTGTTAATATGCCAATGAAGATCAGCATAAGATATCACCCATTTCAGATAACAAATGAAGTTTAGTTTTCATTAAATTTGTTTTTAAATTAAAGGTGACAATTATTACCTTGGGGGAGGGGGATCACATTAAAGGTTTAAATAATTCCGGGAAGCAAAGAAAGACTGAATTTCCTCTTTCCCGTGATAAACTGCTTCTCCCCTCAATACCTCAGTACGCAATACCACCATCCCCCCAGTTGACCAAGGAAACTGAGGCCACATCATACTCCCCTCGCACCCCTTATTCTTTCTCCCCTTTCCTTCAGGCAATCCCCATGCTCTGTGAATTCTGCCTCCTTCATCTTTTTGGCCCCACCCCTCTTCACCATTCCCTGTGTCACTTCCTCAACCCAGGATTCATGGCCTCCCTCCTCCCTGCTCTGGTCTTGCTGCCTCCTATCTATCCTTTGGAGTGAGCTTGTTCAACCCAATGCTGCCAAGTGTCCCTCATCACTGGCAAAAGTCATTGGTCCCAGCAAGGTTAACCACAGTCCTTCCTAGAACTGTGGCATAGAGGCTGAAAAATCAAACACCTTCTCATGTCTTCTGTCCTGTGGGAAAGGCAGTTTGCAATAGGTGAGGCTAAGGCCAACAGTCAAAAAGAAGCAGAGATGAGCAATTGAGCAATGGAGAATCCTGGCAATGTCAAATCCTTGGCCCTCGTCCCTAATCTGATTCCTTACAGTTACCTTGATATGTTTATCAACTACAGAAGACAGTAAATTATCTTTTTGTTAATTGTGTCCATCCCTAGATCATCACTAAATCCCCTTACTTTGAGGGAGAAGTCCAAGCTTCTAAAATGAGCCCTTAATAGCATGCCTTCTATCGCCCATCTCCAGTCTTACCTCCCCATGCCCCTTGCCACACTGAAAATTCCAAGCCGCATCCACACAGAGCTGCATCTTGTTGTTGCTATCACTGCTACAATCCGTGTCCTTGCTGGTGGGACACTGACTCCACCATACTTCCTTTTGGTGCTAGACCTCTGCCCTCCACATAAACATGCTTGCCTGCTGAGCTAAATTACATCAGCCCTTCAAAAGGCTCCTACCCGAGCAAACCCCCTTGCCCATGCACCCTTCGCCTCTAAACACAGCTCCCCAGGAGCAAAATAAACACACTGCCTGGTCAATCTGCTTACCTCCCTGCCTTCTCCCTTCAAGGAAAGCGGGAAAGGACTGCTGCTTCCTTTTCCATAACTAACATAGTTTTGGTTCCTACTATAAATTGGCCCCCACACAGAGGGCAGGAAGAGACTGAAGAAAAAGGCGGGTTACACTAGATTGGTTGGTGGCAGGTTTAATATGTAAGGGAACTGACACATGAGGCTTGTTCTTGGCGGCTAGAAGACAGGGGACCTTCACACCCGCTTGCCAGACTCCTGAAAGTTTATACAGAGGCCTTAACTGGTCCAGTCGCATATGCCATGCAGATGGTCTCAGCGGCACCACCGGACTCAAGGCTATGCACACATGGTGCTCCTTTCCCTAATCTACGCTGGTGGCAGCCTTCTTTTTCTCCGCCCTTCCCCAGGGATGCCGCCTCTTAGCTCCCAATCAGGCTTTGCCACAGCCCTTGGACCTTAATCTACAGCAGTTTTCGCCCTCCCCGCTTTGCAAAACAGCAGCTAAAGTCTCCAGCTTCTACCCTGCTCCCCACCTCGTGTGCCAGCCCTGAAGCTAGCAGAGAAGTGGACACCGCACATCCTTCTCTAACCTCAGCTCTTCTGACTTTCTGACTCAAGCTTCAGCCTCCAGTTGGGCATCTGTGACCAAGGTGGCCGGCGGAACTCCCCACTGCAGAGGCCAGCCCAGTGCGACAGCCACTGGCCTCCCTTCTTTGCCACATGCACGGTTCCTCCATGAGACGTATTGCACCCGCTGGCGTCTTCAGGGCGCCTGCATCCACAGGTAGTGGTCCACAGGCATCTAACATATGGGCCACCCCTCCCCACAAAGAGGTCAATGGCCAACCCAGGCTTTCCCCTGGGAATGACTTTCCCAAGTCCCATTTCTCCTGCGCCTGGAATAAGGGGCTTACCAATTTTTGTTTCGCAGACGGGACCCAGTACTAGGAGAGCGAGGAGAGACTGTAGAGAGAGGCAGGCTGCCCCAGATTGGCAGGTGGCAGGTTTAACAAACAAGGGAACGTAGTCAGAGGCTTGTCCTTGGTGACTGCAACACACCACCTCCACCCTCAGCCCTCTGAATCTTAAGAATTTATATAGAGGCCTTAACTGGATTCAGTCACATATTCACTCCAGATGGTCCCAGTAACACATTACTGTCTCCAGGCTACATCCTTAAAATGGCTCCAGCTGTGGCAATGGTGGGCCAAATGTACATTTCAAAAACAGGGGAATGGGTGAGGAACCTCTGTTGCCTGGGTTCAGCTGGTGGGTCCATGACTTCCTCCAACACAGAGCACTTGTAACACATAGCCAGTAGTCAGCAGTGGTTGCTGAATGAATGAATGAATGAATGAATACACTGAGATACTTCAGCTCCAACATCTTGGAAATTACATTGTACAGCCTTGTTTTAGAAAGCTCCAACATCTTGGAAATTACATTGTACAGCCTTGTTTTAGAAAGCTCCAACATCTTGGAAATTACATTGTACAGCCTTGTTTTAGAAAATCCACTAACTTGTGCTAGTCAGGAATGTCCCCCCACTTGACTGAACTCTGCAATATATACATATTCAACTCACAGGTTAGATTTTCTTGTGATTGAGCTGATTCTCTTAAACAGTTTAATATTAGCTTTTAATTATATCTTGCCATGCAATTAGTGCTTTAATAAATGTAAGGAAACCCCTCTGCATATCAACAGAGGTGAATTCAATTCAGTAATTCTTTTTAATTAAGCATTTTTGTGCTCTAATGGCCACATGGCTCCGGGACATGTCATTTCCATGAACTTGTCAACTGGAGAATGCTGAGCTATTACTTGAATACCTTGAAGGGCTTCCTGTTTCAAGATGGGTTGGTTGGTTTTTTTGTGTGCTTTTTTAAATTATTTCCAAAGGCAAGCTAGTCCCTGATACGTCCTCAAAGGTCCTCTGCATTATTTCATCCCCCTTCCCCAAAGCAGTAGTCATGGGGACTGATTGCTTTTCTCATGCTGCTTCCCTTCACCTCCCATGCAGCATGTACCCACCCGCCCCCTCCTCCAATTGAAATGGTGTCCTCCTTTCAAAGCTCACTCCAGAAATCCCCTCTTCGCCTGCCCAGATTTAGCCGATATTGGTCTGGACCAATCAAATCCTCACCGTGGTGCCTTCAAGCATTGTCTCATGGCCCTCAAAGAAATCAGTAGAGCCTCATTATTTACCTCCTTGAATTATACCAGAAAGAGCCCTGGACTCAAAGTCAAAGAAAGCTGAGGAAAACCCTATCCTTCTCAAAAGTTCTGCAAATTACAGCACCAATTTGGGCCTTCGTTTCTGCACCTATAAAATGAAGGTGATTTTGCCTACCTTACAGGTAGTCAAGAGGATTCAGGGTCTAATACAGGTGAAAGTTCATCACCTCATAGTTGGCATGGGGTTCAATCCTGTTCAAACCACTCCTTACAGCCATGATATGTGGGATGGAAAAGGCCATCTGATTGTCACACTGGAGAGAACATCTGATAAACACACTTGATTCTCCCTTGACCAGATTCCTTCACCCAGGGGTTTTTTATCAGCCTGCACACCCAATTCAATGAGCAGTACAAGTTCTGGGCCCTGCTGAGTCAGACTCTCCGATGTTAGAGCTGTGAAACACAGACGTGTATTAGTTGCTCACCAGTAGCAAATGATGCTGATAAGTAGCCTGTATTGAGAACACCCAAACCACTGAAAACAGGAGCTCCTCTTCAGCTGAACAGATAACCAGACTGGAGGAGGTTCCAGAATCACACATTCCTGGCCCACTGGAATGGAGATGCAAGCAATCAGGGAAATAACTGGCTGCAGAAGGCGAAGCTCCCCAAGCTGCAGGCAGCTGGCGCGTCAGTGCCTCCAGGTGCGAGGAGTAAAGAAGGAAAGCTCTTGTCTTTCTGATTAAAAGCAATCACCTCAGCAGGGGCGTGATCAAAAAGACAAGAGTGTTTGGTGCACGCACCCGAGAGCTGGCTCTATGCCAAGCTCACAGCATCTGCTTAGAAAGGGGGCAAGTGAGGTATTGCAATAAGGCTCCCACAGCCTTGCTTGCTCCCACCTACAGAGCCCCACTATGTGCTCTGTGCCCAGCCACGAACAGCTACCTCACGACAGCCCCATTAGGCAAGAATCAGTAGCCCCATTTTACAGAGGAGGAAACTGAGGCACAGCAAGCCTAAGTGACTTAAGGCTAGATGCCAACAGAGGTCTGCCTGTCTCCAAACTCTGTCCTTGAGAGTTTGGGGACTATGTGTTGTTATTTCAAATCCATGAGCCTCCGTTTGCTCATGCAAAGTAATGGGAATGTTACTATTGTGAAGAGAAAAGAGATTAGGAAGGACACAGGGCCATCAGGAAATGGCAGCTGGCATTGTTGGTTAATGTTGCTAAAGGATCCCTCTGAAGCCCTACTATAGCTGAATGGGGTCCCAGGAGTAGGTGTGTCGGCATTTGCTGAGGAGGTTTGAAAGCCAAATTAAACTCTAAAATCATGACTGGTTGAGACTAATTGTATACTTACTGACAAAACGCTTTGTTGTATTCTTCTTTGTCTTTTCTAGTAACTCTTGGAACGTGATTAAAAATGTGTTCTTAAGTGGAAAAGGCCCTCAAATAAGAAAGAAGACAGTTATTTAAAGTTGAAAAGGTAGGTCATGTTATGACATGATAATACGCATATAAAAACAGTCTCCCAACAGACACATGATTTGGGACATTTGCTCATACTGCAGCATGCACACATTCCAGAGCTTGGGCCACTCTTCCCCGTGGCATCAGGGAGGCCTGTGAGAACAGCAGAAGGCACTGAGCAGGCCCCAGTGCACTTCTGGTAAGTGCCTGAGCAGCTGTGATGGGCCTTCCTCCTTCCCTTCTCTCTGAGTTCTCCCTGTGCCCTGGCTCCACGCTCTACTGTGGCACTCCCACTCTGTGGGGTTGCAAATCACAGTGCCCCTGGAGGCAGAGGACAAGTTTCATACCAGCTTATTCCTCAAGAAGGCAAACAACCCATTTGGTTTGCCTCATCTATATACATAAAACCCTAATATGCAAGTAGACCGAATGTCAGAACAACCGAACAACCAGTTGCTATGACATGCGCTGACCACCAGGGGGTGCACATGGACCATGGTGGGCAGCGGCCATGGTGGGATGGTGGAGCAGGTGAGTGGAGACACCAGACCAAGGCGGGGTGCCGGTCGCTGTCATCAGAGCAAGCCTCTGGTGGTTACTGAAAATTTTTTGCTCCCACACGCCGCGGTCCGGCCAGCGCTCGCACCTGCTGCAGGTGCCAGCCCCACCCACACCCGCTGCCGGCACTGGAGCCACCACTCGTACCCGCTGCCAGCGCCCAGCACTGGACCCGATCATTCGACACCGTCAGCGGGTGCAAGTGGTGGCTGCCAGCCCCAATCACCCCTCAGGGATTCTCCACCTCCCCCTGCTCCTGAGGGGCAATCAGGGTAGCAGCCAGTGCTTGCACCTGCTGCTGGCACAGGCCTCAATCACTTCGTGCTGTCAGCAGGTGCAAGCAGGACCAGCGCTGTCAGCACATGGGAATGGTGGCAGTGGGAACAGGGCTGCTGGCAGACAGGCCACCGGGGCCATGGCGGGAGGGCTCGGGTAGGGTTGTGGAGGATGGGCCGAAACCCGCCCCTGTGCCCAGTGCAGCCTCACCATCCACAGTTCCTTTCAAGGTGCACAAGTTCTTGCACTGGACCCCTAGTATTACATAGTTTTTCAACATCCCCTACTTGGGTTTTGCAATTTAACCATTTCAAGCCCAGTTATGTGCCTAAAACAGCACGCAGTACCTTGAATTAGTTACCACTCCAAATATTATTTGTTTGTAAACTGTGAAGAGCTACACAAAGGTTGGCTATGGCATTCCCATGTGTATTGTGTCTTGTGCTTCTTTGTATCACCAATGAATGCACCACAGCAATACCTGGGAAGATGTGAAGAAACATTTATTCAATGAATAGATAAACTATAGAGGCTATTTAAGGTAAATGCTCAAATGCTGCCCCTGAAACTCACTAAAAGTTCTCATGGACTGAGGGCTTTGCTGTATGCCAGGACGTGTGCCGTGAGGGACAGAGCTGAGGTTGGAACCCAGAGTTCTAGCTCTGGAGCCCAGTGCCTTAATCACTCTGTCCTGCCGCTCTGAGAAGACAGCTCAGCAGAATAAATTTCAGACTTGGAAGAAAATGTAGACCTTTATAGAGTCAAGCACACATACTTTATTGATGATGAATATGAGACACAGAGCAATTTCCAACATCCTGAAGTGGTGAAAAGAGCTTAGACTTTTATGTCAGACCCCAGTGGGGTGAGAATTCCAGCTGTCACTTGATTGCTGTGTGGCCTTGGGCATATCACTGCGCCTCTCTGAGCAACAATTTGTTATTTAAATGGATATTTCCCTTAGAATCCGGGAAAGGGGGAATGTCCTTTTAAGTCCATTGCCAGGCTTAGAGATGTTGTACCTAAACACCCAACAAGAGTATCACAAAGCAGGTGCTGAAAATTACTACTTTTAATAACCTGCTTAATGCTTCTGTCTCTCTGTGCAGGTTGACTGTCACCCTACTCATCTGACATACTCCTCATCCTTTAAGACAGCAGCTCAGGGGACCAGACCGCCCGGGGAAATGTTCTGGCTCTCTGCAGCTCTCTTGCTTCACGGAAGTTCTCATTTCTTCCTTGGAGCCACGAAGGCCTCTGGAAGGAGCAGCAAGGCTCAATAAGAGATAGGGCAGTGGTCAGCAAACTGCGGCTCGCGAGCCACATGCGGCTCGTGAGCCACGGTTTGCTGCTCTGTTGATTAATGTGTTTGCCGACCACTGACCTAGACTCTCGATTCCAATAATTACAGGCTGTTGTTGTTCCTTGTGATTAAGCCCCTATCCCAGTGGTCGGCAAACTCATTAGTCAACAGAACGGCAAACAGAGGCTCGCATGTGGCTCGCGAGCCGCGGTTTGCCGACCATTGATAGGGGACACATGACTCTAAAGCCAAGTTCTTTTCCAAAGTAAAAATGAAAAGGGAAAGGAGATTGTGAGCAAATGTACAACCATTCGTTCAACATTTATTGAGCATCTGCCACATGCCAGACATTGTTCCGGGCACTGAGGAAGTGATGTTGAATACCGTGTGGTCCTTGTCCTGGGGCAGTTAAAGGCTAGTGGAGGAGAAAGGCAGTCTGGGTGATAAGTGTGAAATAACACTGTGGGTAGAGGACCCGAGGAGGAACTCTGGGACTACACTTTGAAAGACCAGCAAGAGTTTGCCACAAAAAGGAAGACGGGAAGGGAAGAAACTGCTGCTACATCAGAGTGGCTCCCACAAGTGTGGGTGCAGACAACCAGGCACCCTCGCCTTTATCCTAAAAGGCCTCTGAAGGAATAAGCAGAAGAGCAACGGGGGTGAGATTTACTTTCTAGATAAGTGCCAAGCCACACACACCCCATCACCATAGATCATTCTCTAATGACAACATTAAGACAACATTTCTGCCAACGCTGTTTTGAGATTTCTGTTACTTTCAGCCTCTTAGATGTTGATGAGCTCTCAGTCTTGGCTTACAGAGTAGAGATTAATGTTGTTCAACCCCAAGGTTTCAGTTACACAAAGAAATGTGATAAAGTGGTGATGAAAGCTGGTAAAACTTGTTTTGTGAAAGGGAAATATTAGGACATTTGGCAGAACACATTGTGTCATCCTGTGTTATTATCAGGAGAAAGCCTGGTGCCCGCCCTTTAGGCCTTTCCCACCACTGTTTCAGGGAGGAGTTTGCAATCAATCAAGGAGATAGTGCTTAAATTTGGATGGCCTGTCTATGTCTGTCTCTCTCTCCCCACCCCATGAATAAGAAAGATTCTTTTCGTGACAGGGCCATATATTAAGAGCAAGCTTTCAATACGCCTTCCTGTGATAAGCAGCCAGAGACAGTTTTGAGTCAGTCTGGGATCAAGATATCCTACCCTTTCAAAGCTCAGCACAAAGACTTCCATCAACAAAGCTATTTATCTAAGAGAAGAGGAATTCTCCCAAAAGTCCCTCATCTGGATAGCATCATTTTTTAACACCTGCTTTCTTCTTTGCCTCCCTGGTTTGTACTTGTCTTCCTAGTTTAAAGACATTGCTACTTCTGTAGCTAACACTAAATTATTTTGCTATAATTTGAGGGTATTTTAATGATAATGCCTCATTATATAGCTCTTTACTATTTAGAAGTAGTAATAGTAATGCCCTTGCATTACCTGGTCCCCAAAATAAATGCCCTGTTAACTAATATGTTTCTTGATTTTTTTCCCCACTGCATTTGACAATCCTAGTAACCTTGAACATCCCTTCTCGCTTGGAACTTTTCAGTAGTTTCTTATCTTGAGTCCCAAGTCTATGTCCCACCTACCTGTTGGCCAAACTAGTATATCAGTCAGCTTTCACTAGATAATGCTGTGGTAACAAACAATCCCATTATCTCAGTGGTTTGTTACAAAAGTTAATTTGTCAGTCACATTACATGTCAGCTGCAGGTTGGCTGTAGCTCTGCTTATATGTCTCCTGATTTCTTGGACCCAGACTGAAGGAGAAGACCTGTTGGGGACTTGCCATTTTTATGCAGTGCAGAAAGAAGCAACAAGGTCTCCTAACAATTCTGCTCGGTATAAATGACTTATACTCACATTTTATTGCCCAAATTAAAGCACAAAGCTTAGTGTCAATGGTACACAAAAGTATAATCTTCTTACAGGAAAGAATCAAATAATTATAACAGTAATATCTCTACAGAGAAACTCATGGTCCTCTCCAGAGACAATACCCCATTTTCCTTTCTTTTTTTCCTTTCTCCCTCCCTTGCTTCCTTTCTTCAACACCCGATGCTGTATTCCGCCCCCCCAATATTTTTCCCCACCTCAGAAGCCTGCCCAGTTCTGTGCCTTCGCCTCCCCTGTGGAATATGGAAGTGATTGATGAACTAGAAGTGGGAATTAATAATCACCAGCTCCTGCAAAGCAAATCATGGCAGAGTAACTAACTTATTTACTTTATGAAGAGTTATTGGGTTGGAAGAGCAGGATAAGGGTCCTTAGAATTTTATAGATAGGTTTTTTTAAAAAATAATAATCATTTAATTTTATAATCTTGAAACAAAAACTCTGAGGCCCAGAGAAATATATTTATTTGCTAGTGTTCACAAGGTTAGAGAATGATAAAGCAAAGACCATAACTCAGATTTGTTTTTAAAAAAAAATCAAGGCACTTTTCATCACCCAAAGACACCTACCTTGCTATAGACAAACCTCAGTGAGAGCTAGGCCTCATCGCTCATAAAATGCTGTGAAGATGAAAACCTGTGATCCAAAGATGGTGTGTTCAAGTGGAATTGCACATTGTTGGAAAAACATACCCAAAGAGTTCTGATTAATGTGCCCATACCCATCTTAAAGGAGTATACTATAAAGATATTTGCTAGGTCTTGCCTAGCCAACATTTTTATTCATTACTATGTCAAGAACATAGTGTTGATGCTGTGATAGTCAATGCCGCTTTTCAAATATCTCTGAGCACATGATAGAGCAGCAATTTCTTACCTCCATGTGGCTAATGAGGCTATAAAACTAATTCTAGCTAATGAACAAAAGTTACGTGTATTTCTTTCAGACTGGAGCATCTAATTGCTGGTGTGAGATCTTTGCTAGTCTTCTCCCTTCTGCCATGTGGACCAGGAACATTCAAGGTGGAAGTTTCTCAGCCTGGATCCTGGAGCGAGGAGACATGGAGCAGGGTCCCAGCCAATCCATGATGGACTGTGACATAAGCAAGAAACAAGCGTTTGGAATTTATAAGCCACTAGGATTTAGGACTCATTTATCCTTCAATAGACCTAACCTGTTCTGACTGACTCCCATATTAACAAAATCTATTGATATAAAAACAAAACAGAGAGATAACCAACATAATAATTGGCTAATTCAAGGTGATAAAAAGCATTGCAACAGGTTAAGATTAAGGGCTAACTGTGTCTAGCAAAATAGAGTTTAAGAGTGCAAATGGCCAGAGGACACGACTCTGTGGTTGAGTATTGACCTATGAACCAGGAGGTCATGGTTCAGTTCCTGGTCAGGTCACATGCCCCGGTTGCAGGCTTGATCCCCAGTGTGGGGTGTGCAGGAGGCAGCCAATCAATGATTCTCTCTCATCATTGATGTTTCTATCTCTCCCTCTCCCTTCCTCTCTGAAATCAATAAAAATATTTTTTTTAAAGAAGAGTGCAAATGTAATTTCCTGCACTTAAGTTTCAAAAATCAATGGCAGTTCATAAGGGTTTATGACCTATAAACTCAGCAGAAATCAATATTATACTTTGGCTGCCAAAAATGCCAAACTCATGGGTAGTCTACATTCATAAAAATATAGTATCTAGCCCCAGCCAGGTTGGAGCATTGTACATACACAGAAAAGTCTCCCCACTCCTCTCCCTCAGACCCAGGGATAAGCTCGGCCTTTGTTGGGACAAAGATCACACTGAATTTGTCTATATGAAGATGTCAGAAAGTTGTGAATTTCTCCAGGGAAAGGGGACTACCTTACTTATCTATATTCAATATTCAGTAAATACTCCATTTTATAGAATGGAGTTCAGTCAGGAGAGTTCTAACCCGCAGAGTCCTAGAAGTCCTCTGTGCTCTGCCTATTATTTCTCTCTCTCCCCCAGTGCCTGGCAACCACTGACCTTCTTTCCCACTATCTCCATATTTTTACCTTTTCCAGAATTTCATATATAGTTGAAATCATACAATTTGTAATTTTTCCAAGTTGACTTCTTTCACTTAGTATTATACATCTAATGTTTATACCTTTCCATGACTTAGTAGGTCATTTTTTTAGAGTGGAATAATATTCCATTGTCTGGATGTACCATAGTTTATTTATCCATTCACCTACTAAAGGGCATTTTAGTCGCTTCATATTTTGGCAATTATGAATAAAGCTGCTACACACATCTATGCTACACAGCAATTTTTTGTGTGGACAGAAAAAAAGGAGTCAACTGATTTGGATAAATACCAAGGATTATGCTTGCTGGATCATATGGTAAAACTATGCTTAATTTTGTTCAAAATTCCCAAACTGTCTTCCATAGGGGCTGTTCCATTTTGCATTCCTACCAGCAATGCATGAGAGTTCTTGATGCTCCACATCCTTGCCAACATTTGGTGGTCAGGGTTTCAATTTAAACTTTCTAATAGGTATGTAGTGATATATCCTTTTTCTTTTAATTTGAAATTCCCCAGTGACACATGATGTTGAGCATCTTGTAATATGCTTATTTGTCATCTGTATATCTTCTTTGGTAAAGTATCTGTTCAGATATTTTCCCCACCTTTAATTGAGATGTTTGTTTTCTTATTGTTGAGTTTTAAGTAGATATATATTTTAAATACAAGTCCTTTATCAGACATGAGTTTTGGAAATTTTTTCCCAGCATACGGCTTATATTTCATTATCTTAACAATGTCATTTATAAATGAGAAATTTCTAATTTTAGCCAATTTATCTACTTATGAATTTTTTTCTTTTATGATTTGCTATTGGAATTATATCTAAAATCTCATCATAAAACCCAAGATCACCTCAATTTTCTCCTAAATTATCTTCTGTGAGTTGTATAGCTTTTCATTTACTTTTAAGTCTATAATCCATTTTGAGTAAACTTATTTAAAGGTATATAGTCTGTGTCTAGACTCATTGTTTTCTGTTTGTTTGCTTTTTCTTTTTACAAGGACGAAAGTAATAACTTCCAAACTCTTTACATGTCAGAGCTGAAACCAAAATTTATATTTTTAAAAGAATAAATATTATAAACGTGTATTTAAAAACCTTACTTAAGAGAATAACGACAGAAAATGTTTAATATAATGTCAAATAAAAAATAGCACATTACAAAATAGTATATCCAGAAAAAAGATGAATTTTTTTTAAAAATCTATTTATATACATTAGAGAGGAAAATGGGTTATCTCAAAGTTGTGCATTACCTGTTTTTCATTTTTGTGTGATTTTCTTTTGTATTTAAACATATATATATGTTAACAAGGAATATCTATGAATTGTATAATCAGAGAAAGGTAATCAATGCTATTTTGGGAAAGTGAACGGTAATTTTCAAGAGAACAGTATCAAACGGTGTGAGATATGTGCCAGTTGCTATTGGGTCACTGTCTGGGCAACACTCTGCTGAGGGATCAGAAGACGTTTCTCAGGACCACACAGCTTCGGCCCAAGGCACATCCACCTCATGTGCTGCCTAGGATGGTGGCACTAAGGATGCGAGGGCATGACCTCTGAGCTCCAGCTCAATGGTTTGGGAAGCACACTGAACATCCCAGTTCCCTTTAGAGATTCAGCATGCCTCAGTGTGCCTAAACTTTGCTCCCCCACCCCAACCCCCCATCAATAAAAGCCTGAAGGTAAAAAGCTACCTGTTACATAGAGCGATCATTTTATTTTTCTTTATGTTGCATCTTCTGTTATGCAAGGGCTGACTCTTTGTTCTATTGCCAAACTCATATAGGGTGTGCAGGCACTTATGGAGGACAGCAGCCTTCCCAAGTCATTAGTAATGGACCACGCGATGAAAACAGCTGGGAAAGGGGAGGCAACATTGTGCAGACCCAAGCGGAATTGGCCCATCTCAAAAAACCAAGATGTTGTGGGTGAACAAAAATTTCTAATTCATAGTCAGATAGAGTAACAATAGACTCCTAGATTCATAAAATATGAAAAGAAAGAAAATATGTTTGGATTTGCCACGTTTGCACCTCAAATTGAATCAAGGGAACACAATTTAAATTCAAGATTTGCCTTTTTAATGGGAAATTTGCATTGAAAGAGAGCTAGAATGTATAACAGAGGAAAGGGTCCTATTTTAGCATCATGATTTTAAATTGTAGTAAAGTTGCACAGAATAGAAAATTACTCAGGCATGGCAGGATAAAGTCACTTTAATAAGTAATCCATCTGGATTCTGGTTCTAGATGATAGATTGAAACCTTTCATCCAGCCCTTGAACCGTCCTCCCCTCTGACAGCTCAGCCTGTTCCATACATCCATGCCTCTGTTTCTATTTTGTTCATTAGTTAATTTTGTCCACTGGATTTCACATGTAAGTGGAATCATATGAAATTTGTCTTTCTCTTACTGACCTACTTCACTTAGCATAATAATCTCCAGGTACATCTATGCTGTCACAAATGTCAAGATTTCTTTTCTTTTTTTTTACTGCTGCATAGTATTCCATGTTGTAAATGTACTACAGGTTACCAGGTGTAGTATACTGAACACAAAGTAATTAAATAATGTCTATTATTGAAATATGAGACTCTCCATTCCACTAGTAACACCTGATTCCAGGAATGCTGTTAACCAGGTGTGTTCTTCCCAGGCAAAAGACTAGTTTCCTGGGAAAATTCAAATTATCCACTAAAAAGGTCGATAGCACAAGTATTTCAGACTCTCCCAACAAAATGGCCTGATTTCACCAAATCAACCCACAGTGAAATTGACACACCAGTGAAATTGACATACCAATTGTCAAAACCCTCCCATAGATCATTAGGATTTCCAATCACCTGTTTAAGATATCACTCTTAACCTTACATGGGCAGCTAAGGATCACTAGACATTTGTATAAAATATTCAATGTGAAACAGACCAAAATGAACATTTTTTTAGAAGCAGCTCAACTCAGCAGAAATGGAAAAATACAGGGGAAAAATAGAAAATTGCAAATGATAAACTTAAATGGTCAGGAAAGGAAGAATAGGATACTATTTTCTAAAAGAATGTTTGTAAAAAATATTTATAGAAAAAGAAACTCCTGCCTGGCTGGGGTGGCTCAGTGGTTTAAGGTTGACCTATGAACCAGAAGGTCATGGATTCAATTCCCAGTCAGGGCACATGCTCAGGTTGCAGGCTTGATTCCCAGTGTGGCTCATGATGGAAGCAGCTGCTCAATGATTCTCTCTCATCATTGATGTTTCTATCTCTCTCTCCCTCTCCCTTCCTCTCTCAAATCAATAAAAATATGTATATTTTTAAAAATTAAAACAAAGAAAAAGAGAAACTCCTGTAAATTAAAGGCATGATTAAAGAAATACAAATTCAATAGAATGGTTGAAAGAGAAAATTGAGGATAGCTCTGGGAAAGTAGACCCAGTAACGGAATACATGGGGGAAAGTGTTAAAATAAAATAAAATGGAGACCAGGCTTGGAGATCCCCTGATCAGACAAAATCATTTAAATCACTTAGGTAAAACTTAAACTATTTTTATATATTACTAATGTATTTAATTTTTGCAAATATCTCATAAGCACAATCAACACTTGTCAACTTCCTAAGATAATAAGATAAGCACTTTGAACCAATCTACCCCTGCTATTCCCATTGTAAAAAGCAATCATTATAAAGGCTACACAAGTCCTCATTCTCCCCTTAGGAAGCCATCTTGTAAAGTCAGGCCTCTGAGCTTCATACCAGGTCACAGCAGTTAGTTTCTCACTCAACAAATGTCCATATCAGGTAAAGCTCTCCAAAAGATAAGGCAATTAGAGGATCAATGTAGGAGGTCCAACAGATAGTATTCCAGAACCAGGAACACAAGGAAGGAATGTAAAGAGGTTAATATGAAAAATAATACTAGACCTTTCTTTCAAAACAAAAACATCTGAGTTTCTGAATTGAGTGTTCCCACTCATGACTTGAAAAAAGAGTATCTATTATTGTCAAACTTCAGAACTTTGAAGACAAAGAGAAGACCCTAAAACCTACAGGGGGAAACAGAAGTACAGAAGTGATATACTAAAGACTAAGAACAGTATTATGTCCTTTATAGCAACACTGGAAGCTATAAAGCCTTCTCAGTTCTCAGGTTTGTAACCTCATTCCCAGAGTCATGACCAGATATATTGCCATTAAAGTGTGAGTATGGGGGGGAAATGCATTTTCATACATACCACTGCTCAAAAGAATCAGTTTTCTTCACCCTTTTCTGGGAACTACTGATGACGTTCTCCACCAAAGTGAAGAAACACATCAAAAACTAAATAACAGGATCCAGGAAAGATATTAACAGGGGAGGGTGTAGAGGGAAGTCCCAGGATGATGGCTGTGAGCTGGGCTTGGAGAATCCCCAGCCTAGACTGTAGCAAAAATACAAATGATTCCAGAAAGAAGGATTTCAGGGGGGAAAAAAGGTGATAAAATACCTGGTGAATTTGACCATGTGGCTAATAGTTTTTAAATGAGTTTTTTAATTAAGTTGAAGGATTAGAAAGAATTAATAATAGGATTATTAAAATGTAGGCAAAAGACCAAAAACGAAGTCTGCAATTAATAATTCCAGAAGAGAAAAAAAGTTATTCAAGAAAAGCAATTTGATCACAGGACACAACTTATCTCACCCTCACACATTTTGACCTGCCTCACACAGTTGCTGGAGTGACCTAGACCCATGTCATTTCCCCTCTTATGATGTCTCAGCGACTCCTCCAGTCTTTCAGGACAGTGTACAAACCTAAGTGAATCCCCTCACTGTTCAGTGAGTAAACTAAGTCCTGAAGAGGTGGCCTGACTTTATTAATCCAGCCAGGGAAAGCTTGAGAGACTCTGATTTCTGTCTCCTGGTGTACTGCCCCTTCCCCTGCCAGACCAGGTGCAAGGACCTGTGTCCTGTGCTTGTCTTACAGTGCTCTATGCTCTGATATAACCAGTCAGGTACAATTCCCTATTAGAACATGCACTTAATTCTAAGAGTTATTCACTCTTTTTTTTTTTTCCAAATATATTTTTATTGATTTCTTACAGAGAGGAAGGGAGAGGGATAGAGAGCTAGAAACAGCGATGAGAGAGAAAACATCAATCAGCTACCTCCTGCACACCTCCTACTGGGGATCGAGCCTGCAACCAAGGTCAGGGCAAGAATTATTCACTGTCCATTAATTATTCCGCTATCCCCTACCCACTAATTACAGAACAGAACTTCATTCCTGTGATAGAGTTATGTTAAAAGTTACAAAAAGACTTGAGGAACTGGAATAAGCTACCATGCGATGGTCACTGCCTCTGGGGAGATAGTTGCCAGTTTCTGTCCTGTTGCATCACCTCTCCTTTCACATACTTAGTTGACCAGGCATGAACTAATGGGCCATTTTAAGAAAGATAATGGGGACGAGTGTCATCTGAACCTCAGTACTCATGACATAAGGCTGCCTTGATCCATCTCAGAACACCCACCTTCACTTTTCCATCCGCCAAGGTCCCAGGCCACTGCTGTAGCAGAATAGCATTCTGAGGATGCCACCCTTCTTTCTCATCATTTATTCATTCAGGTACCAATCTTTATCAGGTATCTGCTCTGTGCAGGCAATGCACTAGTAACGGGTACAGACATGGTCCCTGGCAAAGGTTAAGGTCAAGACTCTAGTGAAAATTGACAGACGGCACATGCAAATGTGGCTTGAATGCCTCCTGTGTGCCAGACACTATGCCAAGTACTGATGAAACACATCCTCCTTTTACACAGAGGGAGAAAGCAAGTGAATAAGTAACTAAAAAGTGGCATGATGAGTGATGATATAAGTAAGCACAGAGCGCTGTGGGAGCCCAGCCTCGTGGAGCCAGAAAACCTTCACCAGAGGTGGTGGCATTGTTGCTGGATCAAAAAGGAGCAGTAAGCATTAGCTAGGTCAACACAGGGGAAAGAGAGTCTTGGGCGCAAGCCCTTGTCATCACTCCTTCCACCTGAGGCCCATCTCCTCCAGGAAACCAACCCCCATCTTCCCCAGCCACTTGGGCCTTCACTGAGCCCTCTTTCCATGGTTCTCCTACATCTACAACTGGTTCCAGTAAGGACCTGACTCACTTGGCTGTCTGGGACTTCTCCAAGGGAGCTTGTCAAAAAGAAGAAAACAAAACAAAACAAATTTCCAAGTCTATCCCCACACACTCTAACTCAGTGTGAACCGGTACTTTCTGTGGGCTCCCAGGGGGAATCTACCGTCCAGCCAGCCTTGGGAATCACTACCACGCACCGTTTCTTTTCACATCTCCCACATGGAGCTATGTTTATTTCCTAAAAAGATGTTAATGCTATTTTTCTCACCTATGTTAGAATCTTTTATATCTTGAAACTGACATAAATTTTCTGCCGTATTCACTGTCAATCCCATTTCTAGCACAATGCTGTCATAAAATAGGCACTCAATAAATATTTTAAGTCAGTGACAAATGGATACACATAGGAGTCAGAAAGAAGAGCAAAAAGATAGACATTTGCCCTTCAACACTAAAATGTGTACTATGCCGTTGAATAATTCTGATACATGATATTTACATAGTGCTTTGCAATTCACAAACTGTCTTCTCATCTGTTTATTGTAGTTGATCCACCTCCCCCATGAGGTGGTTAGACAGAGATATTATTATAATTATCACTATTATTATTACTACCACTACTACAATCTACAAATTAACAAAATGAGGTTCTGAGATATTAAGAGACTTGTCCAAATTCAGGAGAAGATTACAAACAAGTCTTAAAAATTCCAGAAGCTTCATCACATTTCTTCCTCACCTCATCATTTTTTCAAAGGATTTTTTTTAAAGGGAAGTAAATGCCTTCTTTTTCTAGTTAAGATAGAGGTGGGAAATATTGGGGGTGGAAGTAAATCTCATGTAAGGAATGTATTTATCCATGAGCTAGCCAGTGATGAATTTGTGGGTACCAGGGAATCATTCTAGTCTGGCCACAGGAAGATGAATGCCTGCATTTGGCAGGAAAAAAAGGATGAGGAGGGCAGATATTGGCCCAAGAGCCACCAGAAGGTTTTGTCATTGCCTTCAGTGACATAATATTTGCAATGACTAATGGAAACTTTTTGCACGGTGATATTTAATCCCAGAGTTTGGGGAGTTAAATGTAAACATTCAAACAATGGACAAAATTTCTCATCAGAGATGAGATCTTGGGTCACAGATCCTGGTTCACAGACAACGTGAAGATGGGAGACATCTGACAGCACAACAGGGTTACAGGGGAATGTGGACAACCACGCCTCAACTTACCCAAACGCTGACTTTCTCCCTAGGAGGATGGGGTACTTGGTCAACTCCCTGCATGATAATCCCGCCCCATAAGATAAGGCAACTATAGATTGGAGGGCTTCAAACAGGATTTTGAGGTAGGTGAAATGATGTATTCTCCTGCTGGGAAAGGGATACGTTGAGGTATTATCACAAGTCATTGCTCAGTCATTTTCATACACTGCATGGGAACTGTGAGTCTGGGAAATACACAACTGCTGTGCAGTCGGCAAACACATTTGAGACCTTGTGCACTCCCTGCAGTCACAGTAAACGCACACCGTGTACCAAGCCACACAGGCTGGTCCCCAAAACCATCTCAAGTCTTCCCTCCCCCTCACTCAGCACCCATTGAACAGTAAAGTGTGTCTGGCCAGTCCCCTTCTGTTCGTTCTCAAGGCTATAGCCCTAGTTTTTACTACAGGCTTCTTGTGACCATTATAACAACCTCCTAAATGGTTTTCTTCCTTCAAAGGTTTTCTCTCTCTATTTTTCCTCTCCTCTCCTGCCTGAGTCATGCTTCTAAGGAGACATGACCAAGTTGCTTCTCTGCTTCAGATCTGTCGAGAGCTTCCTGTTATTGTGTGTGTGTGTGTGTGTGTGTGTGTGTGTGAGAGAGAGAGAGAGAGAGAGAGAGAGAGAGAGAGAGAGAGAGAGAGATGCCCAGAGTTGCTTACATTCCTTTCAAGCCCTTCACGATTGAAGCCCAGCCTACCTGTATAACCTTACCTTCCTCCTGTACCCACTCCTTCAAACATACAGGCAAGCGTAGACTGAGAAAGGGGGGCTGGCCATGCTAGCCAACCCTGCGGGATCTCCCCCCGCCCACCCCTGTCGCCCACCAGGCTGAGTAGAGCAGTCCTGCTAAAGAGAGCCATGGAATAAGGACAGTCAAGGCAGGAAGAGACAGAAACATTATCTCCCACTTCTTATCTGCCACCTGACGTTTAAAAAGGTAAGTGATATTTTTAAAAAGTTGTGTTTGTTTTTAATTAGATGTAGTGCCGCTCCCTATCTTCTTGCTTCTTATTTTGATGTGCCATCCTAGCTGCCTGTGGCATCCTATCAGGAATCCCATCCATAATTGGATAGACTACTCCCACTCTTTAATCAATTCCTTGGTTGATGCTTCAGATCCTGGAGCAGCTCCAGCAGTGCAGGGTCAGAGGCAGGCACGGGGGTCCTCTGGTCCTCGCGCTCTTGTCAGCCCAGGCCCACGACCCAGAGGACCTATGGGCAACCATGGACAGCAGCGCCCGTGCCCTCCGCCGCCCTCCGAGCGCTGAGGCCAGCCCGCTGCATGCGCACTGCACGCTGCACTCAGGGCAGTCAGGCAGCCCAGGACCACCCCTCACCGCCCGCTGCGCCCCCAACTGCTCAAGCCAAGCCCCGCCCCTCCAATATGTTTCCATCTTTGTTTTTCCAGCATTACTAGTAGCACAGTGTCTATTACATAATAAGCAACAAATGCCTATTAAATTAGTAATGGCGGAACTGAACTAAAAAGACATCAACTGACTTAAACTGAAAACAAATTTGAACCACTAGAAGTGACCTTGTCATTGCTTTATTCTATTGTTTGAGCAAACAACCTCTCAAGGTCAACTTATGCACAAAGTAAGAAATTAAGTCATAACCCTGCTATGCAGAAATAGCCATATTTTGCATTTGGGCACATAATCTTTCAATATTTTATTTCTTTCTGTGCAAATATTTACACAAATTAATGTACATGTAATTTTTAATTTGAAATATGACACACATATAGGAAGAAAAAAGTACAAATGTGCTGCCAAATGAATGAAAAATAGAACCACCCAGGTCAAGAAATTGCACATTTTCTATAATCCAGAAGTCTCCTTCATGCCTTTAGAAATGAATTTTTTAAATTTGCAAAATAAATATACTATGATTTGCATAACAGATAAATTCTGCCAAGCCAAACCATGGCATGCAACATATATCATCACAGTGAAGATTACTTAAACACCAGCTCTGGGAACTATATTTTTCAAGATGAAAACCCACAGTAATGAATACTCCTCATAGACTCATATGTTCCAAAGTTAGTAACACCTTTTTCTTTTCTTTCCTGGATTTAATTTTTTTTTCTACTTTTCTTTTTTTATTATTATCTTCAGTTTTACATAAGTCTCCTTTTTCCCCAAATGACCCCCCCACAACCATTCCCACCCCAGGCAAGCCCCCACTGCCCCAGTGTCTGTGTCTATTGGTTATGCTAACATGCATGCATACAAGTCCTTTGGTTGCTCTCTAATCCCCCATCCCCAACATCCCCTGCCATTTGTCTCTGGATCTATTTTTGTTTATCAATTTATGTTGTTCATTATATCCCACATTCTCCAACTGGCTTATTTTGCTTAGCATAATGCTCTCCAGTTCCATCCATGCTGTTGCAATGGTAAAAGTTCCTTCTTTTTTATAGTGGCATAGTATTCCATTGTGTAGATGTACCACAGTTTTTTAATCCACTCATCAATTTTTATTGAACAGCAGCCTGAGACATCTTCCACAGTCATTATCCTCAGCTTACAAGAAACAGCTATTCTTTATTATTATTATTATTATTATTATTATTATTATTATGGTAAAATACATACAACATACAATTTACTTATTCAATCATTTTAAGTGTACAATTCAAAGGCATTAAACACATTCATGATGTTGTGCAACCATCCCACTATTTCCAGAACTTTTTAATCATTCTAAACAGAAACTCTGTACCCTTTGAACATTAAACTCCCTTTTTAACCCTGTTCTGATAGAGTATTTTTAATTTGTATTTATTTTTTAATTTTTATTGAATTTATTGGGGTGACATCCTATCTAATAAAAGAGTAATATACAAATAGACCATACCTCCACCCACAAACCACACTCACCAGCCAATCAGGAGCAAGTATGCAAATTAACCCAACCAAGATGGCTGCGGCCACGGAGAGAGCAGGAGGCTTGGGTTTCCCCAGCAATGGAGGAGACCAAGCTTTCTGCCTGCCCTGGCCTGCCTTGGCCTCCACTTAAGGCTACAAAGTTTCAATTATAGAAGATAAATAAGTCCCAGATACCAGGGCCTCCACTTGGGTTGCCAGGGGGCATTGCCAGCCTGCAAACCACCACAGGCACCTCACCCAGGCCACCCCATACCCCAAGGGGACCCCCACACTGATCCAGGACACCCTTCAGGGCAAACCAGCTGGCCCCCACCTGTGCACCAGGCCTCTATCCTATCTAATAAAAGAGTAATATGCAAATTGACCATCACCCCAACACACAAGATGGCTGCCCCCATGTGATCAAAGATGACTGCCCCCATGTGGACACAAGATGGCCACCAGAAGATGGCCAGCAGGGGAGGGCAGTTGGGAGGGACCAGGCCTGCAAGGGAGGGCAGTTGGGGGCAATCAAGCCTGCAGAGGAGGGCAGTTAGGGGTGACCAGGCTGGCAGAGGAGGGAAGTTGGGGGCAACCAGGCCTGCAGGGGAGAGCAGTTGGGGGGACCAGGCCTGCAGGGGAGGGCAGTTAGGGGTGACCAGGCCTGCAGGGGAGGGCAGTTAGGGGCAAACAGGTTGGCAGGGGAGCAGTTAGGCATCAATCAGGCTGGCAGGGGAGTGGTTAGGGGGTGATCAGGCTGGCAGGCAGAAATGGTTAGGGGCAATCAGGAAGGCAGGCAGGCAAGCAGTTGGGAGCCAGCAGTCCTGGATTGAGAGAGGGATGTCCAACTTCCCGTTTAGGCCCGATCCCAGTAGGGGTCCCAGATTGGAGAGGGTGCAGGCTGGGCTGAGGGACACCCCCCACCACCACCACCATGCATGAATTTCGTGCACCGGGCCTCTAGTTCATTAATAAAATTACATAGATTTCAGATACAATTCTATATATTTCATCTGCATATTGTAGTGTGTTTACTACCCCAAGTCAATTTACCACCACTCTCCAACCGCTTGGTAACTACTATTGTATCTTTAGTCTCTATAAATTTGCCTATCCTAGGTCCCTCATATAATGTTAAATGTTTTCAAGATTCACCCATGGTGTAGCATTTATTAGAATTAGAAGGAGCAGCTTCAAGGTGAGCAAAAATCTGGAAAGATGTCTTCATTTACCAGGCAAAGAGCTTACATGGAGAACATTATCTCAAAGTGGTGCTATAGTCAGAAAACCAAAGAGATTCAGTATGGGTTTAGATACAGTCTTGATGAACATTCTTTTTTTATTTAATTCAATATATAGATGAGCATTCTTTAACCAGTTAGTCGTTTTCTCCTCCTCCTCCTCCTCCTCCTCCTCCTCCTCCGCCGCCGCCGCCGCCTCCTCCTTCTCTTGTTCCTCCTCCTCCTTTCTTCTCCTCCCAATGCCTTTCCTCACCCCTATGATGCCCCTTTTCTTTCCCTCCTCTGCTCCCCCAGGAAAACATTCTTAGGGCAGGACCTATTGAGAAACAGTTGTGGAGCAGGATTCAGGAGACCAGGATTTCACACTAGCTTTGACACTGGATGATGGTGGGCCAGTCTCTTCTCTGAGCTCATGTTCCCCATTAATATGGTAAAAGCGTTGGCAGTTTGGGCTTTCCGGATTTGATGCTACACCCACACTAGGTGGCAGTGTTATTTCTTCCGAGAGTACTTGCATTTAAACCTGGGACAGAGCCTTCGGCCAGAGGGAGGAAGAGCTGATGGTCGAATGCCAGACTGCCTTATGTGTCTAGGAGAGGTATTTCCCTATCATCACACCACCTAGGTCAAGCTCACCTGGTTTGAAACTTCTGATCAATATTTTCTCAGACCATGTTAATTAATTTCTCTCCTAAAACTGCCCTTTGATGAACTCTGATCCCTAAAGCCCTGTATCAGCCTACCTAACTCCCCTCTTCTCAATCACAGCCCCTTCTTTTTTTCCTAATGGTAACCCCATTTCCATAGTTAGTGTTTCCTTTCTTTTCTTTATACTTGCACCACCCAAGTATGTAACCCTAAAATCCAGGAAATGGATAAGCTTCCATTGATTTTCAGGTATCCTTAGAATTTGAGTCTATTTCATAGGAAACCATACTAGAGGTTGTAGAAAAATACAGTATAGGTGTGGCTTGTGCAAGAAAGATAACATAACTTCAATCAGTGGCACATGATCAAGAAAGGAGATTCTGAATTCCAGGCTGGGCCGAAGTACAACGAGAGCAACCTCAGGGCAGCTGCTCAGTGTCCCAGGAGCCTCCGCATCTCGGCACCTGGGGCTGGCAGCTAGAGAGGCGTCCTCTGCCCGCACCTCTTCTGGTAGCTTTCATTTCCTATGTCTAACATTCCCCCCACATCGTTTAAGCATCTTTTAAGTGAGGGCTGCCTGCCTGCCTGGAACCTGGTCTTCAGCCATCATGAGAGAGCACTGGGTTCCCACTGTCTCTGCCAGGGGATCATTTTTGGTTAATTTTATAGTCATCCTGAACAGGGCTCATCCGCCAATTTGCAGGTGAGGAAACGGAAGCTCAGATTGTATGCTCTTGGCAGATCTTTCCAGCTATAATTTTTCTATGTAAATGAGCCATGCATTCAAGGTGCATTGCTCATCCTTAAAGAACTGTTTGAATCGCTAAGCTTCTACAATGTTTAGCAAAAATGTAATTCTAAAAATAGCTAACATTTCTTGAGCACTTACTAAATGCCAAAGTAAATGCTACAATCTACATTACTTCATTTACTCTCATAATAATTTTCTGAGGAAGGTGTTATCATGACCCCCATTTTATAGATCAGAAAGCTGAGGCTTACAGACGTTAATAATCCAGCTTGGTCTGTCTCCAAACCCAGGCTTTTCAGTCTCAGGCAATGCCGCTCCTCCCCTGACTCCTCCCAACATCTGCTTGTGGATGTCTTCCTCAGTTCATATTGTGATCATTCACTGCCTTTTTTTCATGTGTCTCCAAATTCACTCCGTATTGGAGTGTCCTGGTGGGTTATAATTAGGCCCTGCAGCTTGCCAACTGGGCCAAAGTGGCTTGTCATCATTCCTTCTCACCTCCAGCATCGAGGGCTTCACCATCTGCCACCCAGCAAGGGAGCCTGAGATCACTCTCTCACTTGAAGGAGCCAGCCTATGGGAGTCATCCTCAAAGCAACGCTGCTCAGAGGACATTCAGGCCACATCCCCAGCCCTGACAACCCTGGCCTCTCAGCATCCATCTGCCAGTCCCTGGGAGCTTCACTGACCTCCCAGCACCATCAGTGAAAGCAAACTCTCCAGTCTTGAGGGTGTGGAGAGCCCATTTTCATCCCGGCTGAGAGTCATGTCAGCAAAGGCCTGGCAGGGATGCTCCATCAGTCAGAATGATCATGCGGGGAGGCTCAGGGCAGAGAGAATGTGACCTCTGTTCTCCAGGGACACAAGCCTGTCTCTGGCAGGGCAAGATTTAAGGCTAGAGAGTAGGAATCATGAGATAAAGTCAGAGGCTATGGGAGCTGGGAGGGACCTTGATCATCATCAAATCCAACTTTGTTGTTTTGCAGATAGGAGAGCTCTCACTTCCTGTTAGCTGCTAAACCCATGTGCAATCTTTTTTTTTTTAATATATTTTTATTGATTTCAGAGAGGAAGGGAGAGGGAGAGAGAGATAGAAACATCATTGATGAGAGAGAATCATTGATCGGCTGCCTTCTGAATGCCCCCTCCTGGGGATCAAGCCCACAACCCAGGCATATGCCCTTGACCGGAATCAAACCTAGGATCCTTCAGTCTCTAGTCCACTGAGCCAAACCAGCTAGGGTCACATGTGCAAGCTTTAGATCTCAGCTTACCCATCGTCAGCCTCCTTCTGGAACCTTCCTGACCTTTCCTGATTCTCTCCAAATTGGGACAAAATCTCCTGATGTACTTGCCCATAGTTCCTGCATTCTCCCTGTTCTATCTTTCTGTCTACACGCCAACCTCTCCATCAGACATAGAGTTAGTCCTGCTCACAGGCTACAGCCCTAACACATAGGATAGAATCAATAAATACTTATTGAACAGGAAGCAACCTGTTCAATTCACCTTCTGTCTGCTCAGAGCTCCCATGCAGGCCTTTCCTGGTGACAGTCCTTTCCATAAGTCTGTCTCCCTACCCTCTCCATCCTCTGAGTGCCCTCAGTCGTATCTCAGCATCCCATGGGATAACCCTTGACAACAAAACTATTGCCCTTCAAGAATGTTTCCATTAAAAAGAGAAGCTGTGAAGATACAATGCTTTCATCCCTCTCTAAACACATTCCATTCTCCAGGCTACTGTCTTTTGTGACCCTGACAGTTTTGAAGTTATTTAGTAGGTTGTCCCTCGGGTTTTCTGAATGTCTCCTCATGATTATATTTAGAATGCATCTTTTTTTTTTTTTTTTTTTTTGGTCGGGAATATTACAGGAGTGATATTTGTCCTCAGCAGGTCATTTCAGGAGACGCACTATGTTGGTGATCGAAGTAGCTGTTTATACTTCTCATGGGGTCCATGTTTTCGCCGGGGCAGGATGGTAGGCTTCATCCGATGGGGCAGCTCCAGCACAGCATCCTGACTGCCCAGAGCCGAGTGATGAACACCAATACCCTTGGGGAAGAGGGCCACGATCGGCCTTAAGCACAAGTCACTGGAAAAGTGGTACCAGAGTCCTGAGGTGCTTTTCCTCCTTGAGCTCATTCCATCTTGAGAGGACACATGAGGGGCAGGTGGCTCAGGAATTGGTGTCTACCCTTCACACACTTGACCTATGGACGCCAAAGGCAGAGACCCACTCTGGGCTGATCGTAGGAGGGTAGAAAGCGGGGACAGATTTATGCTCTTAACAAAGAGGCCACCCTTGCATGGGAGATGTTTTTGAATTTCATTTCACATCCACCAAACACTTTCTTCAAGGGGTGAATTTCATCAACAAGAATAAATTACCATAATGAAAGTGAGGAAATTTGGGTAATTTGCTAACAAGACCCGATCTGTGGCCATAGGAGCTCATGCCAATGACTTCTGGTTATAGATGGGTTTCCTTGGGAAACAATGCCTGGGTATTCTTAAGTATTAATGCTGAGCAAGAATAACATCTTTTATTTATTTATTTATTAAATCGGTTGGGGTGACATTGGTCAACATGAATATATAGGTTTCAGGTGTGGGTTTCTATGTTACAAAATCTGTATATTGCACCATGTGCCCACCACCCAAAGTCAAATATTCTCCTGTCACCTCATATTAGGACCCCTTCTCCCCCACCCCCTTCTCTCTGGCAACCACCATACTGCTATTTGTGTTTGTAAGTTTTAGTTTTATATACCACATACGAATTAAATCTTAGCTTTTTCTGTCTGACTTATTTCACTTAGCATAATGTTCAAGGTACATCCATGTTGCCCAAATGGCGTTATTTCATCCTTTCTTATGGATGAGTAGTATTCCATTGTATATATGTACCATGTATTCTTTATCCAGTCCTCTATTGCAAGACACTTTGCTTGTTTCTATGTCTTGGCCACCATGAAGAATGCTGCAATGAAGATAAGGGTGCATATACAGTATCTTTGCAAATAAGTGATTTCGAGTTTTTTGGGTATGAGGAATTGCCAGACTGCTTTCTATAGATGGAGATGAGGACAGTAAAAAAGAATTTCTAATTGAGTAAATTGGCCAACTATAAAGGTAAGATGTGCCAGTAAAAAAAAAAAAATACTCAAATAAAATAACCCTGTTCTCAATCTGTTCTGTTTTATTTTATTTTTTATTGGCTAAAAGTAGTACATGTTCCTAAGGAAGTAATTCAAACAGCAAAGAAAAGAAAGAAGTGAAAAGTGGAGCTACGCCTTAACCAGTTTGGCTCAGTGTATAGAGCGTCAGCCTGTGGACTGGAGGGTCCCAGGTTCGATTCCTGTCAAGGGCATGTGCCTTGGTTGTGGGCACATCCCCAGTGAGGGGTGTGCAGGAGGTGGCTGATTGGTGTTTCTCTCTTCGATGTTTCTAACTCTGTCCCTCTCCCTTCCTCTCTGTAAAAAATCAATAACGTATATTTAAAAATAGAAAAAGAAAAGAAAAGTGGAGCTACCCTTTCCTCCTCCACCCCTGTGGCTCCTCCTCAGCATCAGCCACAACTAATTGTTTCTTAGGTGTCTCGGAGCTTTTTATGTCAGAACACAGACATGTGCTTCATGCTCCTGACACCTCCACTCCTGTTTGGACAATGTGAAAAAATATTTCTTTAACCCATTCTCTAATATTGACCTTACAGGGTTTTCATAGTTTGGCTATTGCAAACAATGCTGCAATGGAGAGCCCTGTGTATACCTTCGCAGACTCTAGCTTCAGGGTCAATTCCTAAAAATAAAATAGTTGAGTCAAATTTCATATGCATATTTTTACTCTTATTCCCCAAATTACCTTCTAAATATATCACACCTATTTATTCTCCCACCAACAACATAGGTTTCCTACTTCCAGACCCACACCTGTCCCTAAGCAACACTGGGTATCATAGAACCTCAAGGTGTATGTCAATCCAATAGAGAAAAATGATAACTTACTTTTTGCATTTAACGGTTTTTTATTTTGAATTATATTATATATCTTTTCATATGATTTTGCCCATTGTCCATTTATGTTTCTCTTTCTACGAATTGCTGGTTTGTGGCCTTTTGCCCACTTTTCTATTGAGTTATCCTTTTCCTATTGATGTCCAGGCACCCTTTGCTTGCTAAGAAGTTTAGCCCCTTATGTTTCCAAATATTCATTTGCCATTTTTCTTTGAACAAAGATGTCAGTTCTGCCAGCTGCATGGGGTCCCTCTAAGCCTCAGTTAAGATCATATTGTTTTTACTGATGCAAAGTCCTAACTGACGTACATTGTTTTTCTTGATTCTGTTCTTATTTTCTGAACAGCAGAGTCTGGGAGAAAAAGCACACACTTTAGAATCTGAAGAATCCAGTTTAAATCCTGGCTCTGCCACTTATTGCTAGGAAAGACTGAGTGGATTAATAGCCCTAATTTGCATCCCCTCTAGCTGTGCCTACAGTCTTATAACCTCCAGCCCCTCCCACTCTGACTGGCCTCAGCAGTGTCTTTTGCCAATGTAGCAGTAGCAAAGTTGAAGTATGCTGAGGTTACCCTGGGAAAAAGGACCCTGTGGAACAGAGCTGAGTTATCAAATCTCCAGCCATGTGAGAGAGCCCAGCCAAGATCTAGTCATTCAGACACCTATAATAATAAGTCACTGATTTGGGGGGATGCTAAGATTTTTTTATGTAGCAATTGTTAATATAATATTTATATCATCAACCTTGCTGCATCTTAATTTTCAAATTTATAAATTGGGGATAATATCAACTTTATAGGACTACTATGAAAAATAAAATCATTATCCTAATGATGACAGCCCAGTTCTTACTATCAAAGAGGAAATTCCACTACAGGTTGTATTTGGGAAAGAGCTGGAAGGGACTTCAGCAATTGTTTATGCAGCCCCATGATGTAACACAATTGTTACATATACATTTATCTATAACTAGAGGCCCAGTGCACAAATTCATGCATGGGTGGGGT
Source organism: Corynorhinus townsendii (assembly GCA_026230045.1). Taxonomy (NCBI): domain Eukaryota; kingdom Metazoa; phylum Chordata; class Mammalia; order Chiroptera; family Vespertilionidae; genus Corynorhinus; species Corynorhinus townsendii. The sequence goes on along the minus strand of JAPDVU010000008.1, from coordinate 56,169,716 downwards.
CCCTCAGCCTGGCCGGCCTAGGGGAGGTTGGCTGTGGGAGCGCACTGACCACCAGGGGGCAGCTCCTGTGTTGAGCATCTTCCCCTGGTGGTCACTGCGTGTCATAGCTACCAGCCAGTCGGCCCGTCAGCCAGTCTTAATGGTTGCTTAGGCTTTTATATATATAGATGTTCAGGTTTACCAATGTTGTTTAAAAGCACATGCTTAAGCCCTAGATGGTTTGGCTCAGTGAATAGAATGTCAGCCTATGGACTAAAAGGTCCCGGGTTCAATTCTGGTCAAAGACACATGCCCAGGTTGTGGGCTTGATCTCCAGAAGGGGGCATGCAGGAGGCAGCCAATCAATGATTCTCTCTCATCATTGATGTCTTTATCTCTCTCTCCCTTCCTCTCCCTGAAATCAATAAAAGTATATTTAAAAAACAAAAAAGCACATGCTTAAGCAAGTGGCTCAACCTTTCTGGGCTTCTCCACAGTCTCCCCTATCACCCCACTGCTTTCCTATCCAGCATATTCTCTCAGCTCTTGGACTTACTCTGGGTTTGGAAAGTGTAAGGTTCGAGGCGCAGGAAACAGAGTTGGAGACCCAGACAAGTTGAAAGAGGAAGTTTATTCCGCACTAATGAGCGAGATTCATTACGAAAGAGGGTAGAAAAACCAGGATTAGAGGAGAAGGACCCAGTGGGGCTGTCTCACAAGGGGAGAACAGCAACACATGCAGAAGTGAACACACCTTTTGAGGGGAGGAACGGGAAGGGGTGGGGCCCAGGGCACTCGCATGCACTGATTGGTGGTTCAATGTCTCAGGAATGTCCCGGCTGTAGATGCAGGTTACGTCATACTCCGCCCACCAGATGGGGGAAAGGAGGATCTATCATTCCAGGCTTTTGGTGATATTAAAAAAAAATTGAGAGTCTGGGCAAGGTCAGGGGGTGAAGGTCCATTTTCTGTAGCTACTTCCTGCTGAGAGGGTGCATCATCAGGGGCATCTACCCGGGATCGCAATGATTCTGGAGACATAGGTGTCTCTAGGTTCTGAATTCAAGGCCAGATAGATCTCTCCCACCTTCTGGTTGGTGAATGCCAGCATTCTGTTCTGCAAAAAAAAACTAGTGAAACAGTGCAGACAGGGGCCAATGAGCAAAATTAAAGGAATAGATACTAGTGGGCCTAATGATGCGAGGAGCCATGGGGTAAGTGAGCGAAAAACAGGGAGTGTTTTCCATGCTGGACGAGGGGTGCAGCAGCATGATTTCCCCAAGGGACTGGTTGGTGAAGTCTCGAGAGTGATCCTGTTGAGTCACTTTGGAGGTAAAAGCTAGTCCTGAGGTTGCCACAGCATCACTTGTCTGGGCCTGGAGCTGAAATACAACCTGGGGGTAAGGTTCTTGAGGAGGACTGAGTCCCCCGGCTGGAGGGCTGATCCTCAGGAGTCTTGGTCGGCTGGTTCTGGCCTGGGCAGAAACCTGTCAGTGTGTTCCCGGAGCAGTTGCCTGAGTAAGTGCAGGTATGAAAGATAAGTAGCCAGGAGAGGAGGGTCAGTAGAGAGACAATGGTTGAGCAAGAAGGGTCTCCCATATAGAAGTTCAAAAGGGCTCCTTGGTGTAGCCCGGATTCCAGTCAGGGGCATGGGCAGGAGGTACAGCCAGGAGCTGCAAATTTCTAGTGAGAGAGTTTAGTTAGATGGTCTTTAAGGAAGCCATTGATCTTCTCAATCTTACCAGATGATTGTGGGCAGTAGGGTATATGCAGTTTAGTTAAGTCAGGATTAGAGAAAGGAAAATCTGAGAGTCCTGCCGAGGTTGAGTGAGGGCCTCGATGACCTCAGGGCAGGAGTGCATTGCTGCAGGTTGGGTGGAGGCAGAGGGAAGGAGAGTGGCCGGGTTCAGGGCTAGGGACTGAGTTAGGGATATGTCAGGACTCTCGAGGAACAGGAGATGGAGTTCTTGCATGCAAGAGGGGGCAAGGAGAGATAAGGATCAGTGGGACAGAAGATCCTGTAGCCTATGGGTGGAGAAGACCTGTAAGAGTTGCTGAAGGCAGATCTTCTGGGCCTCCTTGATGAGAGCAGCAGCTGCAGCCAGAGCCCAGAGGCAGGGCTGCCATCCCTGAACCATGGGATCAAGCTGTCTGGACAGGTAGGCTATGGGGGGTTAAGGCTGGCCCTAGAGGCTGAGTGAGGACCCCCATAGCTATTCCCTGTCTTTCATCAGTAAATAGTTGGAAAGGCCTAGAGATGTCCAGGAGGGAGAGAGAGGGAGATGCCAGAAGGGTATCCCGAAGCTTAGAAAAAGCCTGGCAAACAAGGGAGGATGAGGAGAGGGGGCCTACTGGTGTTTCTTTAGTGGCCTGGTATAGGGGCTTAGCTAGGAGAGCAAAGTTTGGGACCCAATGGCGGAAGAATCCTACCAGCCCTAGAAAGGACAAGATCTGTTCCGCAGAAGTGGGAGGCTATAGGTCTCATATTGCTTGCATTTGGTCAACTGTCAGTCCTAGGGAATTGGGCGTCAGACAGATCCCCAAGTAAGTCACGGTGGGGGCCGACAGTTTCGACATGTCCCAGGAGGGGCTGCAGAGAAAGAGATCATCTACATACTAGAGAAGACTGCTGGGTTCTAAGGAGCATTGTTGGAGGTCTCTGGGTAAGGCCTGGCCAAACAGTTGAGGACTGTCTCTGAACCTCTGGGGCAGGACCGTCTAGGTGAGTTGGTGGGATACCTGCTTGTCTGGGTGCTCCCAAGTAAATGCAAACAGATGGTAAGAGTCTGGACCCAGAGGGATAGTAAAGAAGGCATTTGAGGTCAAGGATGGAAAAGTGGGTGGTACCAGATGGGATGCAGGAAAGGAGAGTGTAAGGATTGGGGACCACCAGGTGGATGGGGACCACCACTTCATTGATTAGTCAGAGATCCTACACCAGCCGGTAGGTCCCATCTGCCTTCCTAATGGGGAGGATGGGGGTGTTGCAGGGAGAGTTGATAAGTATGAGGAGACCCTACCCCAGAAGCCAAGTAATGAGGGGTTTGAGGCCTCGGCAATGAGCTAGGGAGATAGGAAACTGGGGATGTGAGGGAAACGAGGTGGGGTCCTTAAGTCCGATCCTGACCAGGGTATGGTGTCTAGTAACCACCGGGGTAGAGGTATCCATACTTTTGGGTCGACAAAGGATGCAGGCAGTGGGAGATCAGTGTTCCCGTGAAGGGAAGGGGCCAGGAGCAGAAGAAGCAGGGAGGCTGAAGGACTCCGAGTGAGCTGCAGAATGACCCCTAGTTTGGTGAGGATATCCCATCCTAAAAGGGGCATGGGGCACAAAGGCATGACTAGAAATGAGTGGGTTATAGGGCTATCATTGAGGAGACAGGGAAGGGGCCTGGTGGCCAGCAGGCAGGTGGATTTGCCGTCAATACCCTTGACCGAGATCATGGAAGGGAAAAGTGACCCTGAAAAGGAGGGCAGGACAGAGAAGGTAGCCCCTGTATAGACCAGGAAGGAGACCAGCTTACCCGCTACCTTGAGCATTACCCTGGTCTCGGCGAGGGTGATGGGGGTCATCGAGTCCAGGCATCTTCAGTCTTTGGCCAGTCTTCAGTCATGGCCAGTGGTGGGTCATGACCTGGAAGGGTGGTCCCTCTATGCTAAGACACAGAGGGCCCATCACTTTTCCAGGGGCAGTCATTTTTCCAGTGGCCACTTTGACTGCATGCCGGGCAGGGCTTGGTTGGACCCCGGGGCCAGGGGCACTGCTTTGCCCAGTGGCCTTCATTTCTGCACTTGAAGCATCCTTCAGGTGGCGTTCATGCTCTTGTTGCACCCCCACCATGCACGGACCATGCGTGGCTGCCGTCGGCCTCAGAGCTGCAACCAAGGCTTGGGGTTGCAGGTTCACCTTCTGTCAAAGGCAGGCTTCCCGATCCAACTCTGCCTGCTCCTCACGGGCATTAAAAACCTTAAAGGCCATATTCACTAGATATCTGACTGGGGTCTGAGAAGGCATTAGGGGAGGGAGTGGCAGAGCAGGTGGTGGGCTGTGGGCTGGAGGAGGAGGAGGAGCACGGCAGCAGGTGGCCACACCAGGCCAGGCCTGCAGGAGCAGGCTGTGGGAGGTCTCAGTAACTTTATTCAAAGAGAGGGGTTGGATTTTGCTGTTCCAAGATGGCAGCCCACATGGGAGCAGCAAGCCATGTGGCCAGAGAGGGGTGGGCCTTGCTGTTTCAAGACAGCGGCCCCCATCATGGCTGCTAACAATACACAAGGGAAGAACAAACCAAAATTTCTACAGACAAACAGAAATCTCACTTAGCTGTTTGGAGCGGCCGGTGGGGTGGTGGGTGGGCAGCTCTCGTTCTGGGCGGCAGCCTCTGCTTGGCTAGCAGCCTGAGGCGGCAACGGCGGTACCTGCAGCTGTGGCCGCCAGCTGGGAAAGGGGCAGCCGCGGCTAAGAAGGAGGATGAGGAAGAGAGGGAGCAGAAGGCAGGGCAGCAGGAGTGGGAGAAGTGGAGATGAAAGATCGGCTGGATTGAAAGAGTCAGAAGACAGAGAAAGGGTCTGAGGACTAGTTTGAGGGGGTGAAGAAGACTTTGTGAGGAGGATCTGATGAGTGGAAAATGAGGAGTAAAACGAGGGGCGGGAGTGAAGGGCCACATCCCAGTGTGCCAGCAGAAATTACTGAGGTCAGTGAGGATGTTAAAATCAAAAGTTCCGTTTTCGGGCCATCTGGACTCATTCCAATTCATACTGAGGCCATGCCACGTTACAGAAGTAAATGAGGCGTTTAGGACGCAGATCCAGGGACAGGCCTAGCTTAGCCAGATTGTTGAGGAGACACTCTAGAGGTGTGCTAGGATCCGGTTTAGATTTTTGATTACCCATACTGAAAACCTGGGGTCAGTAGCCGAGGCTAAGGACCAACGTCCCAGTCGTTGAGCCAAGGCTACAGATGGGGAACTCGAAGGACAGCAGGGGATGTTTCCCCTACCTCCTTCGGTCCGGATGGAGGCCAAAAGCCTGGAGAACCGAGGGGTGGCAGGAACGTCTCCTCTGCCTCCCCAGGTTCAGAACCCCTCCTGGAGGGGCTTGGAGGGCTATGCCCGGAAGGCAATCTCTGACGTGGGCTGCAGTTTATGGATAGAGACACCAGAAAAATGACCACCAGGAATTAGCATGGGCTGGGACTTACCTCTTACGCTGCCGAGCCAGGGGGATAGGCAGGAAGATCCTGAGCCATGAGATGGGAGAGGGGGGTACCCCAAACCGTGAATGGTCAAATGGAATACTCACACCCTCCTGGGTCTTTGGCACCAAATGTAAGGTTCGAGGCGCAGGAAACGGAGTCAGAGACCCAGACTAGCTGAAAGAGGAAGTTTATTCCGCACTAACGAGCAAGATTCATTACAAAAGAGGGTAGAAAAACCAGAATTAGAGGAGAAGGACCCAGCAGAGCTGTCTCACAAGGGGAGAACAGCAACATGTGCAGAGGTGAACACGCCTCTTGAGGGGAGGAACGGGAAGGGGTGGGGCCCAGGGCACGTGGCACACGCTGATTGGTGGTTCAATGTCTCAGGAATGTCCCGGCTACAGATGCAGGTTACATCATACTCTGCCCATCAGTTGAGGGAAGGGAAGATCTATCAGAAAGTTTTGTCTTTATCTCTTTGTTCAGAAATCTGAGTCCTCCCAGGGCCCCAAACCCTGCACCTTGGTGTGTCCCTCAAACCTACAGCAGAATAATATTTCTAAAATGCAAGTTTACTTCTCGCAGTTGACCACGTAGCTCTAGTGGGTTGCCATAGCTTTGAGGAAGAAATCCACTCTGCAATGCAAGGTACCCTAGTCCCATTCAACTGCCTGGCCTCTTCCCTCACTGCCTGTGCTGGCTTGCATGTTGTCACAGGGCCCTTGGGACCTGCCTGCTGAGGGTCATGGGGCTTTCAGACATGTTGTTTTTTCTGCTCTGCTCTCCATCACCAACTCCTCACCTGAGTGCCTGTCCATTTCAACCCATAGGAAGCCTTCCCTAACCCAGATTTTTCTCAAGATCAGTGCTGTTGACATTTGGAGACAGATAAATCTTTGCTTTGGGGTGCTCTCCTGTGCCTTAAAGGATGTTGAGGAGCAGCCTTCTCCACCCTCTGCCCATTAGGTTCCCCCTCCCAACTTGTGACAACCAAAGGTTACCAAATATCTCTTGGGAACAAACTGTCCCCATTTAAAAACAAACACCCAAATCCCACTCTTACTCCTACTGCCAAAAGCAGATTGAATGTTCTCAGCCCTCCTGTACCTAATGGGTACATGTCTGCTACCAGCCTGTCTTTCCCATTATACTGTGGATCACCTGAGGACAAAACACAGGGCAAGTGCTCGATGAATACTTGTTCAAGATATAAAAGATATATAGGACCACGATGTAGAAATGAGGACTAAGTTTCTCAAACCCGGCTGCATATTACAGTCAGCTGGGATATTTTTAAAATACAAATTCCTAGATATCATCCCAGACTCCTGACTCAGCGTCTCGGGGAGTGAGAGCCCAGGAATTTGTACCGTTTAACCTTGGAGGCTATCCTAATGCAGCTGGTGTACAGGCAACCCATCTAGAAGACAAACGGCAGTGACCTTCACCGCCTCGGCACACCGCCAGACAAAGCCCACCTCCTGAAGAAAGGTAAGATATTCCTCCAGAAAAATCCTTCTGCCCCAAAAGGTAAATGGTTGTTTTATAAGGTGAGTGAGGAAGTCCTCAAGAAACTTCCAGAAAAAGCTCAGAAATAGAATGTTGGGGAACCAGTATTGTAAGAAATATTAATCATGCTCCATTAACTGTGATTGTATTATTCTGATTAAAGAAAGCACATTACACCCTGGCTGGAGCTGACCTGGAGATGCAGCCCTTCCTCCCCATTTGGAGCTGCCTTTTTTTTTTTTAATTTATTGTTTAAAGTAATACAAATAGTAGTACATATGTCTCTTTTTTCCCCCCTATTGATCTTCCCCCACCCCCCGCCTCCCCTACCCCCCTATTCCCACCACCACCCCCAGCTGCCTATTATCATGGAAAGATTCACAAAGATTTGTTGCAGAAACCAGGGTTGCCAGCCCTTTGAAGATCCTCAGCCCTTTTGCATACCTGCAGGCCTTTGCAGACCTCCAGCCTGCTTATCTGATAACTGTCCATCTGGCACTTCCTTTGGCTATTTCCCCATGTAACCCCAGCCCTTGCATATCACTAAGTCCTTTGAAGACCCCTATTCCTTTTGCTTATCTGTAAACTGCCCTTTGCTATATAAGCAGCTGCCTTACGGTGGGCTGCAGAGCAGATTTTTGTGGCTAACCTGCTACTCTGCCATACTGTGTGCAATATTGGAATAAACGCTCATATAGGATTCAACCCTGTCTGGGCTTAATTAGCTTGAGTAGTGACAGGCAGCATGGACCCTTTGTTTGTCCGGTTACAAGAGGGCCTCCACATGTAGTCAGGGGGACCCTCCAGCTAGAATATAACATTAATTAAAATATTCCCTTCTGAACAGAACATTTAACCTGCCTTGGTTTCCTATCCCTGGGCCTCCCCGTGACCCGCAGAGCCCTGCTCCTCAACCCCCATGGGCCATAAACAGCTCCTTCCTCAGGTAACCTGCTCATTCTCAATAGCCTTTTCCTCCACTAGAACTAAAAAACTTTGTAGCAGAGGATAGAGTGTCAGCTTGCCCCTAAAGAAGCGGATAAGGGCCTGTGTTAAAACAGTACTATTTATTATGAAAGTATGCACCACGCAAAGCAATGCTTAAACTACATCAAAGACTAACGGAGTTGTGTCTGGTGAAAATCTCTCTGTAAGAGGGCTATGGAGGAATGACTGATGGCTGAAAATGTATCAGGAGGAGGGTGGTGGGGGTGGAACTGGGTTAGGAAGTTGATGGGCCAGAAAAGAGCAGCCTCATTCCCTCTGCATGATAGGCTGTGAGTAAATGCTAATGGGGTAGGCACTGCCCAGGATCCCAGCAGGCTTGACATCCTCTCTCTCTCCCACTCTCCCAGCGTGGGAGCCTGGCATCTCAGGGATCTTTAATGATGTGATCTATCACAATCTGGAAGCTAGGGTTCTGTCAGAATGCTTTTCGGCCCAAGATATCTGTATTAGTTTACCATGGCTGCTATGACAAAGTAACACACACAGGGCTTGCACAACAGAAATGCATTGTCTCACAGTTTGGGAGACAGGAAGTCTGAGTTCAAGGTGTCGGAAGGGCTGGTTCCTTCGGAAGGCTGGAAGGGGAGGATGTGTTCTTGGGTCTCCCATTGGCTCCAGAGGACCATCTTCTCCCTGTGTCTCTCCACATCCCCTTCCCTCTATATGGGTCTGCCTCCAAAGATCACACTTTTAAAAGTGATATTGGATTAGGGCTCATCCTAATGACCTCATTTTAACCTGATTGCCTCTGAAAACATCCTATCTATACTAATAAAAGCATAATATGCTAATTAGACTGAACGACCTTCTGGATGTCATTCTGGATGTCATTCTGGACGTCCCTCTGGACAAAGCTGCAATGGCGGAGGCCAAGGCAGAGGCGATTAGGGGTGAACAGGCAGGCAGTGGAGAAGTTAGGGGTGATCAGGCCAGCAGTGGAGCAGTTAGGGGGCAATCAGGCCAGCAGGGGAGCAGTTAGGGGTGATCACGCAGGCAGGCAGAGGTGGTTAAGGGTGATCAAGCAGGCAGGCAGGGGGGGTTGGGGCTATCAGGCAGGTAGGTAGAGGTGGTTAGGGGCAATCAGGAAGGTAGGCAGAAGGGTAGGGGTGATTAGGCAGGCAGGCAGTGAGCGGTTAAGGGCCAGTGGTCCCGGATTGCTAGAGGTTTGTCCAACTGCCGGTTGGAGCCTAAACCAGCAGTCAGACATCCCCTAAGGGGTCCTGGATTGTAGAGGGTGCAGGCTGGGCTGAGGGACCCCCCTCCCATGCACGAATTTTGTGCACTGGGCCTCTAGTCCTATATAATAATAATATACTAATATGCAAATTGACCGAATGGCAGAACAACTGGTCGCTATGATGTGCACTGACCACCAAGGAGCAGACGCTCAATGCAGGAGCTGCCCCCTGGTGGTCAGTGCACTCCCACATGGGAGCGCTGCTCAGCCAGAAGCTGGGCTCACGGCTGGCAAGTGCAGCGGCAGTGGCAGGAGCCTCTCCCACCTCCACGGAAGCACTAAGTAAGTCTGACTGCCGGCTTAGAACTGCTCTCTGTGGGGAGTGGGCCTAAGCCATCAGCCGGACATCCCCTGAGGGTTCCTGGATTGCAAGAGGGTGCAGGCCGGGCTGAGGGGACCCCTCCACCCCCCAAGTGTACGAATTTTGTGCACCAGGCCTCGTATCCAAATAAGATCACATTATGAGGTATTGGGAGTTAGAACGCCACATATGAAGTGCAGAGTGGGGGACATGCTTCAACCCCCAACAATATCTGACAATTGCATTTCACTTCATCAACTCACCCTTACTTCTCACTACCTAAGCATGCCTGATTGTCCTTCTCTCCTCCCCTCCTCCAGACTCCTACACTCTTCTGTGTGTTTCCTTAAGGAACCTTGGGAATCTGCCTCTTCCCACCAAAATAATTATGATAAATGAGAAAGATCACGCACTCTTACAAAAAAGCAGACCTGGGTTTAAATCTTGGTCCTAAACTAATCCCTGTGTTCCTAGTACAAGTTACTTAACCTCTCTGAGCCCCCGTTTCCTCATTTTGTGGTAAAGAGATACCTGGCATGCCCTATCCTTAAACTTCTTCCCTCTATATTGATCTGCCTCCAAATGTCCCCTTTGTATAAATGATATTGGATTGGGGCCTATCCTAATAACCTCATTTGAACTTGATTACCTCTGAAAATACCCTATAGCCAAAAAAAAGTTGAAAGGGGGCAGAAATAGAATGTTGGGGAACTGGCTAGTATTGTAAGAAATATTAATCATGCTGTTAACCGTGATTGTTTTATTCTGATTAAAGAAGGTACATTCTAACCTGGCTGGCAGCTGCACTCAGGACCTGGGAGCTCACCTGGAGATGCAGCCCTTCCTCCCCTTTTGGAGATGCCTATTATCATGGAAAGATGAACAACTTTGTTGCAGAAACCAGAATCACCAGCCCTTTGAAGATCCCCAGCCCTTTTGCATACCTGCAGGCCTTTGCAAGCCTCCAGCCTGCTTACCTGTTAACTGCCCATATGGCACTCCCTTTGGCTATTTCCCATGTAACGCCAGCCCTTGCATATCACTAAGCCCTTTCAAGGTCCCTAGTCCTTTTGCATATCTATAAACTCTCTTTTGCCTACTCTTCCTTTGTAGTTCTACCTATATAAGCAGTTGGCTTCTGTGTGGGGAGGGGGGGAAAGGGGTGGCTGCAGAGCAGATTGCAGATTTTTGTGGCTGACCTGCTGCTCTCCCATCCTGCGGGCAATATTAGAATATATGCTCATATATGATTCAACCCTCTGCTTAATTGGCTCAAGTAGTGACAGGCAGCATGGACCCATTGTTTGTCCGGTTACAAAGTGACCTTCTAGGGTACTTTCCCAGTAAGAACTGCCATCGGGAGATGAAGAATCATGAGAGGAAATAATGAGCATCAGAAAACCTGGATTCTTAAGTCTGACTGGGAACTAATTTGCTGAGTGTTTTGGGGCTGCTCTTTTTAGCTTTCTGGACTCAAAGATGGTTGACCAGGGAGCCTCTATAATCATCTATGCTGGCCCTGTCATAGAATGAGACTCTGTGTATGTGTGTGTGTAACTGTACTAAGAACATTTAACCAATGTGTAAGTGTACGATACAGTATCATTAACTATGGACATGATGTGGTGTTTCTGACCATCTATCTATCCACTCCACCCTGGAGACCAGTGGTCCAGTTGGATCCCAGACAACAAACATCTGGAGGCAGGTACCCATTAGCCTCATCACAGGGGCTAGCCTGCCAGGGGACAGGAAATCAGCAATGAACTGGATAGGGAACCTGATACCTGGGCCTTCCTTCTTTTGCCACTAGGTGTCACTGTCCCACCTCAAAAGCCTCTTCTCAAATTCTCAACCAGATTAACTGGAAACTCTCACAGATTTAGGTTCTTGAGGCATTTAGATCTAATTTGCATCTACCTTTCTGGACCCTTCCCCTCCAAGAGTTAACACAACTATTTACAGGTGTCTGCACACCTTGTGTCCCTGCATGCCAGGTTTTTAAACTTGACCAGTGACAGGGAATGTACAGTGCACATCTGCCCGAGCTAATGGGCCCAGCCCTTACTTCATCCTCATTCAATCATAATTTAGTGAGCACCTGCTATGTGCCAGGACCTGTGCTGGGAGCTGACAACTCAAAGAAGAAAGGTACATCCCCTTCCCTCACGAGCTGACAGGAGACAGGTCAGAATTACCACAACCTGGTGATAAGTGCTGAAATGAAGGACCCCATGCCACAGCACAGAGGGGAAGGAGTTGGGTCAGTCACAGCATTTGGGCTGAGACTTCAAAGATGCACTAGGATGGGCCATTCTAGGCTGATGGAGTAGCACAGGCGAAGAGGCCAGTTCCTTTAAGCTTAAAGAAGGCTTTTCCTATCGGTACTAAACTGTATTGAAATCCATTTCGACCTCATTGCCCTGCATGAGACAATGAGCAGCCTCCTGTCTCATTCTCCATTTACATACAATCACCATGGTGTATCTTATCTTGAGAGCAGAGATGTGGCTTCTTTTCATTTATCATATCCTCAAAACTAACCACAGTGGAGTGAACAATATATTTTGAGTGAATAAATGAACACTTTACCTGCTAAGCTAAGCTACTACAAAGCCACTGGATTTTGAAGAGGCCTTTCTCAGAGGGGAAACTGGGGCACAGGCCACCAGTAAGAGAGCCACATGCACCCCCTGGCTCCTGCTCTGTGCTCTTTGCAGGCCCTGCTGGTTGGGTCTCCTTCTCTGGGTAATTGATTCTGCAAGCTGGTCAAGCCCAGAGCAGCACCTTCTTTACTTGCAGACATTCTCCCAGCTCCTCTTTCAGGGACACTGCCCAGGGACAAGGGTTGGTGTAAGGAACTAATAACATAACGGAAACTCAGAAGCCTGTGTGCTCACCAAAGTTGTATCAAAGAGCAGGAAGTGAGGTCATCCATACGCTAATCTCACAATCTAGACCCCTCGGCCTTTATCAGAAGTTAAACAGCTCAACATTTCTGCCTCTGGGGTGATTTTTCACTCCCAGAAAGTCATTATAGAGCTTTTGTGTCTGTCGAAACTTTTTGTATCTGTAGGAGCTTTGACATCTGGAGGAAGACACCCTAGCAAGAGGGTTGGGAGTGGGATGTGCAACAGACAGGAGAGAGAAAGGAAGGGGCAACAAGAATGGTCCTAGCTCTGAATGGATACTGTGAACACTGGCTGTGGAGAACTTGGTTGGGGGTATGGGAGGGAGGAGGTCAAGGTAGACAAAATAAACTCTGAGTCTATTTCAGCTGAAGCCTTCCATAGATAGCCCCATTTCCAGTGGAATGAAGTTCAAACTCTTTAGCCAGCATTCATGGTCACAATGGTCCAGCCCTGACCTATACTTTCAACCTTTGTTCCCATGTGGTCCCATTCCTTGCCTGCATACCAGCTGAATGGATCCACTCACTCTCCCCATTGGTACCTGGTCACCCCTCAAGCCCAACTCCTGGGATCTCCCCATAGATACTGTTGGTCTCACACCTACCTCTCCAGGTGGGCCATGCTCTTTCATACCACATTTATTTCCCTTCCTAGTTGTCAAGTTTCTATTTAATTTGCTTAACCTTCAACATCGCTCCTCTTGAAAGTCTTCCCTGATCACCACCTGGTTGAAACTTCAGGACTCTTACCTTGCACATATTGTACCTACAGTTGTCATAGCTCTTACTACTCTTCTAAGGAATTACTAGTTTATGTGTCTCTGAACTCTGAGCATCTTTTTTTTTTGGGGGGGGGGGTAATAGCAAAGATGGAGATGTATTGAAGAATGAGTACAGACTCCCACATGGGTAGAGGGAAGAGTCCCACAGAATTGACTCCCACGTGGGGAGGGAGAAAAGAGTCCCTGAACTCTGAGCATCTTAATGACATCTTTTGTGTCTCTCATTGTTACAGCATCACCTCCAGCATAAAGTTTAACACATAGTAGGTACTAAATTAATAGTCAATCATGGAGTGCTCAAGGGTAGAGACCAGATGCTATTCAACCTGTGCCTCTAATCTCTAGACCACTGCTTGGCACAGAGAAAGACTTCAACACATGTTTGTCAAATTAATGCATAGAAAGATGGAGAACTGGCACAAAATAAACATTTTTTAGTTAATTTCTGTTAGGTTAATTCAAAGTTCTACCAGCTTTTTATATCTAGTTCTTCCTATATCTGAGCTCCTAGCTACCTGGTGCTGAAATGGCATCTATAATAATAAATGTGTAATATGCAAACTGACAAAACAGCCAAACAGCAGAACAATTGTCCGGATGACCATGCTATGACACACACTGGCACCAGGCCAGCCAAGGCAGGTGCAATGCGATTGGTCAGGAGGCCCCGCCATCGCCCCACAATTGCCCCGCAGAGGAAGGCCCACCAGCTGGCCGGCAGGACGATCAATTGAGGGGGGAAGGGGTGATGGCGGCAGAGGGGGGCAGCACCAGGCCAAGGCAGGGGGGCTGGGGATGGGCCGGCTGCTGGCAGCTGGAGGGAAGCCCAGGTCCCAGTTGCCGGTGGCTGGAGGGAAGCCAGTGCCAGCAGCCAGGGAAGGAAGACCTACCCTTGCATGAATGTCGTGCATCGGGCCTCTAGTCTCATATATTTCTAGATACAACTTCCATTCTCTGTCCAGGTCTCCCAGGGGAACATCACCCTTTCGCAGAAAGAGGGATCAGTTAAGAGAAACTGGTGCAACAGGCACTTACCTACTCTCTACTGTATACTTGGCACTATCCTGCCATTGGAGCTAAGTAATAAGTAAGACAATTCCAGCCTTTACCTTCATACAGCCTACAACCGAGAGAGTATAGGCATTAAACCAATAAATGAAAGTAGAAAACACATCACAGAGGTAAAGTAGAAGGAACACTGAGCAATAGAATTGAAGCTAGTCTTGAGGTGTTCAGGGAAGGCCTCTCAGGGAGAGAAACATTTAGTCCAGGACACACAGCCAAGTATGCATGAGCCAGTCTCAGAGAAGAGGAAAGAAGAAGGATTGAGAAGTTAACCCAGGCATCCTGGCCTGATCGGCTGCCCCTCCTTCCTTCCCTGTCCCAATTCCAATCATTACAGACACTTTCTCCTGAAACACACCACTTACTCCTATTATTCACGTTGGATATTTTGGTTCTAATATGAATTACAAACTAAACTGCATGAAAGGAAGGTTGGACACCAGATTCAAATAGTTATTATGGTTAGGTGACCAGCTCACCTCAAGGCAAGTACTACAACTCTCAGACCCAGCAAGTCCTTAGTCCTGGGGAAACTAGGACAACTGGTCACCCTACTCTGTGGCTACAACCTGCCACCAGGATGGACCAGTAGCAGCTCAGCAGATAAATTCATGCTAGTCATTTATTCATTTATTTGTTCAGTCAACACATATTTCCTGAATCTATATACAAAGAACTAGCTATAGTAAACACTCAATTTTGTGGACCTTGATTTAATGGACTTCAGATTTAACAGACAAACTTTCCAGTCTGTATGGCATATGTGAAAATTAACACCCTGTTAATTTTAAAATGCTTTTAACCAAGATTTGCCTATACTTAAATTAACACGGTTTTGTTGTTGTTGTTAATTCACTGTTCTTTTTAACAAATTTTAGCAAATAGGTCATATGTTGGGAAAAAAACACTGGCAATTTCACCGACACAAATAAATATTACATATCTACAACTATAATGTACATATTGAAATCCTAGAGTCACTGCTCAAAACAATGTTTGGTGAATGATTAGCACGTGCTCACACCACATCTCCAGCAGTAATTGGTTCTGTTGTCAAGTGGGGTGACTTTCTGCAGCAGCTTTAACGTGTGCAGTCTGATGTTCCCACACGTGCTAAGCCATGCCCCAGGCCTGTGCATTTGTTTACTCAGTGACTACTGAATGCACACATTTACTAGGCCTATTCAGTATAAATTTAAAATTACTGTAATATATATAGGAAACTTTTCTGTGAAATTTAACTTTTCATACATATGTAAGTTTAATTACACAAATGTGAATACATAAGTAAAAACCGGTAAACTAACTATTCATCAATGTTTGAACATGTATATTCCCAAAACCTACTTTATTATACAACAATTTTTGGCTTTAATGTAGGATCCCCCTGCCCCAGCCCAAATTAGACCATTATATCAATTTTTACTGTGCTAAAAATATAATAATTTCAAACATGTATAAAACACAAGGCCTGAGGGAGGAGAGAAGTAAGTCCTGTGAAGAGAGAGGAGGAGGAAGAGCATGTGCAAATAGCCCTTGAGTGGGAATGAGATTGCACCACCCAGGAGCACAGCAAAGGTGTGTGGCTGAGTGTGATGGGATCTAATTTATATGTTTGAAAAGACTGCCCCGGTTGCCACGTGGATGATGGGCTGAAGCGTCGCAGTGGAAAAGAGAGACCTATGAGAGGGCAAAGGCCGTGGTCTGGGAGGTGGATGGGGGGCTGGGTGCAAGATAACAGTGGATGGGAACTGGAAGGTCTGTGAATGGAGTTCTACCCCCGGAGGCAGAGGGAGCCCCAGGAATGGGCAGTGACTGGAACACGTGGGAAACCATCATTACTACTGAACAACTTCTGAGGGGAGCAGTTCATCAGAAAGCAACGCCCACCTTTCCTGCTCAGCGTTTCTCCTGGGAAGGAGGCACACATCGTAGTTAGCTATCTTTGCCTGCACTGCACTAGGGTTTTCTGCCGTTTCTTCAATTGGATGAAATACTGAGTGGTTTTTATTTATTTGTGGCTGTGGGGATACAGGGAAGGGGAAAACAAATGACTTTTCACAAAACTCAATTTCTTCTGCTCTCAAGAGCAATCTGTCACTGTCACCATCTCGGCTGGCTGCCAGGTCCTCCGGAGTCGGCTGACGGAGAGCAGCTGGAGCTCAGGTCTTGGGATCCTCTCCCTGGAAAACCTTCCTGCTGGGCCTGGGTGAGGCCTTCTGAGAGTTAGGCTTCCTAGCCTCAAGTTGAACCCCAACAGGAACAACTGGGCGGGCCACAGACACAACCTCTTTTTCCAGGGAGATACTGGTAAAACCAGTCTCCAGGTGCTGTGCTAGCACCAAAGAGCCTGGCCTCACAAGGAAAACCAGCCCACCTACCTTTATTGCTACGGATGGCACCTGTCCTTTCTTCAGAGGGCTCCCTCCTGCCTGCCGGGGCCACTGCCCTCCAGACCAGAAGGAATCACTGAGTGTGGGCCTAGACTTGGGGGACTGGAGCATCCATGTTATGGCAGGGCTGACCCACCTGGGACTAGCTGAGCCCCCAGGGCAGAGTGCAGAGGGCCCTGTAGCTCAGCAGCGTTCAAGCAAGTACAGGAGCACCATCCAGGGGGAGTGCGGTGGGAGGACTTGACAAGCACGTACAGGCTGTGAAGCCTGAGAGACAATGAAGACCACAGCTCTTACCCTCAGGGGGTGGATTAGCACAGGAAGCAGGCGAGTAGATTTATAGTACTAACCTGCATCCTGTGATGGGAGTGAATATATAGTGCTGTGGGGGGGAGCGGGGGGGGGGGGGGGAGAAAGGAAGACGCTCCTAACTCTGCCTGGGGAATCCGAGGAGACTTCCAGGGGGAGGTGATAATGCCGTTTCCCCAGACAACCCACTGGGATCACTGGGCTTAACTAACTGCATTTAAAAAAACAAACAGATGCTAAAACAGCACATTTGTAAGGGGAAGCCTGCTCCATTATTCAATTTAAAAAGAATCACCAATTGAAATTAATTTCCCTCATGGATTTTTTTCCAATAAAATCATCCCTGAGGGGTGGGTTTTCAATTAGAAAAAATATTCCTTTAAAGGTGGATTGCCTTAGACTTGGCATATAATCCAAGCTCCAGAAGGGTCCCTGCTGTGCAGAAAACCTGCCCTGGAGGTATACTTAAAAAGGTTTCTGGAACCGGAGCCTCACTAGGAGAAAATCACAGAGAAAATGTGGGGTGGGCCCCACCTGCCCAGTGCTGGTCTCCCATCAGGGTGGTAAGAGCAGAGAGTGGGCAGGAGCGAATTCTATTCATTCCTAAAAACATAACATTTGGCCATTTTCAAGGCCCATGCCATGCAAGTAGCCAATAGCTCCCTGAGGGAGCAGGACCAGTGCAGATCACGGATGTATTAAACAACTGAGAGAAGAGTCAAAACCATTCATGAACTACAAAATCAACAGAAATTATTCTGACACTGACATGAGGAAACAAACCTCAGATTTAAATAAGTGTAGTTAATCCTGAAAAACAAGAGATAAATTCCAGATAGGAGTAACAAATAGGCTCCTAGATTACTTGACAATTCAATTAATGAAGAGGGGCAAATAATATAAATGCATTCGAATATTTTTTGCTGATTGACATGTTGACAATGACAAAGTAGAACAGTTTGAAGACAACTGCTTAAAGAATAGTCTCATTTCAGAGAATATTCTTGAACAGTATTTTAATACCATATAAGTACTACACAAGAATACATGAATACAGCTTATATACAGATTTTTAAAACTTGATAGGGTTCCCAAACTTGACAGTTATAAAAATTTACACAATGTTAGTGAAGCTAAGAAAAAAAAGCTCTCAATGCTCTTAGGAATAAATTAAAATATTGTTCAGCATGCAAGAGGGAAAAATGCAGTTTCTATTATTCTGTCTATAGACAAAGATGTTACAAAAATAATTGTCCTATTAAGAGGTAATCAGACAGTAGTTACCAAAAAATAAGAAAAATGAATATTATGGAGGTACATCAGGGAGTTGAATAATAATAGTATATTATTTTTCTAAATTATATGATGTTTTTGGTATTTCTGTCAGGTATTTTTAAGATTGTAGTTATAGTGACTTGTTTTCGCATTTTAAATGTGGGCTTTGTAACTAATTTTGTATTCCTAATTTTGCATTCTTTTTCTTAAACAGAGTCCCCAAATTGTATGAGTTTTAATCCCCACAAAACCTGGACCTTTCCCTGATTTATGCCCATTTTGCTGGGTTTGTATAGACTGGAATGGATTCCCATTCATTCCATTTCTGCTAAAATGAAAATGGTGACAAGGAGACATCTAGGGGAGCCTAGGAGGTGTCCCAGAGAGTAGGTCGGTGACTACATTCCTCCCTGGGATGCTCTCCTACTCCCATCCTCTAACCACACACTCTGAATGGGGCATGATCACTACAAGTTTCAGTCATTAGTAGTCATACCCCCATAGCAACATTTTGGTCAACACCAAACCACATTCACGATGATGGTCCCATAAAATTATAATGTAGCTGATCCTAGTGATGTTGTAGCCGTGCTATCTTCATAACACACACATTACTCACGTGTTTGTGGTAATGCCGGTGTAAAACACCTACTGTGGCTTGTTATGATTACTAATAATCATTCACATTTGTATAGAATTTTATTGTTAAAAGTGTAACTTCTCTCCAGGCAGGAGTTTAGAATGGGTTAGGGTGCACCTGAATTACCCGAGAAAGCTTTATCTAAAGATAGATGACACTTCCAAACATATACAAACACTGCACCTCTAAACCTCTCGGGCAGCCATGGCTTTCAAAGGACCCAGGAGCCAGACAGAAGGATGAGAAGCCCTTCCTGGGAGCCATGCCAAGACCCCCAGCCTTGTGGGATAATCTGAGGTGCAACTAAGGGTAGGGAAGTTGGTCCTCAAAATAGTTTCATAAGGTATATATTATTGCTGCCCCAGTTTTAAGGATTAGGAAACAAGACTCGGAAGCATGAAGGGATTCACCCACCACCACACAGCTAGGGAGTGGTATGGCTAGAAAGCCCGACTCCACCCCTCTGCCTCACATGGAGTTTGCTAGAAGCGCGTGATTAGAAGTCAGTAGGTCTGGGTCCTAGTCTTGGCTCCTCCCCTCAAAAGCTAAGTAAATGTAGGCAAGTCATTACATTGCTCATGTTTCACTGGGGGGGAGGGGGGGCAGGGTATGTATTGCTTATTTCTCTGAGGTAAACAGGGTGAGGAACAAATGGAATACTTGCTGTGAAATAATACCAGCCACTGTTTAGCCACTGCCTCTCAATCTTCACATGTGTCCAGCAGGACAGGTGTCATTCCTTTATGTGACTGAAACAGAAATGCAAGCACATGGCTAGGAAGAGAGAGAGAGGGATTCAGACCTATGTCTTTCTGGTCCCAGAGCCCACATACTTCCCAATAGCCCTACCAAATACCTTACCAGGAATATTAATAGCTGTGAGATAAATATTCGTTATAAAAAAGCTGCCAAGCCATATGTTACTGTGCAAGTTCCATACAGTATGTCAATATTGTATATAATCAACACAGCTTTTATTGATGAGATCACATGAACGTGAATTTGCAATTATACATCATATCCAGTGCAGTTCAAATGATACTTACTGAGCATCTGCCCGACACTATGGTGGTCAGAGAGATGGAAAACATTCAATTCTTGCTTCCATTAGCCTAGCACATTTTCTCAGGAATGACATGTATAGCACAAGTCCTCAATTCAGATTTGCAATATGCACCTGCACCCCTTATAGCTCTTCCATTAGGAAGAGTGAACACAGGTTTTCTGAGTGACTTTGGACACATCTCTCAAAGGTACAGAGCAGAAAGTAGTCTAGTCCAAGACTGTAGGACCCCACTAGACCTCATAATCAGTCATATCCACTGACCCTATTTCCTTAGACTGTAGCATTCAGAAAGACACTTGCCTAGCTACCCAGTGGACCACTGTGGAAGGCAGAGTGGAAGTAGCAAACTTTCCTCCCCTTCTCTCTGGTTCCCCTTCCAAGTCTGGGGCAAAGCCAGTCGCAGCCGTGGCATTCAGAGTGTTCCAGGAACCAGACAGAAAGAGGACAGGCCTTTCCCAGGAGCCACCCCAAGACTACAACCCAGTGGGGTAATCTGAGGTGTAGCTAAAGGTAAGGACACATCATCATGCATAATAATCATCAGTATAATGAAGGATTGAGTCCATATACAGAGTAAGAGACGCAGAGCTGAGATCAGGAGCCACTTGGAAAACAGGTTGGAAAGGGAGGTCAAAAGTGTCAGCAAGCAGCTGTGAAAAAGTCAGAGCCAACCGATTTCTGCTGACCTTGTGATCAGCATGGCACACCGTGTTTCCACAGAGAAAAGGAAGAGAAGGATACTTTGTTTTACAATAAATATTGGCCATACCATGCTTCCATGGATAATGGGAAAGAGAAAGAAACTTGGTTTTATCACAAATATTAGCCAACCAATGAGCCCCTTCGGCTGGTCCTGTGGGGCATTGGCAAGAGTATTGTTATACAGTGGCCTTTGCTGAGTGTAACCCACTGATCGACGCAGGGAGGGTCACCTCAGGACAAGGCCATGGAATACCTTATCTCCAGGGAATTCCAAGGCTGGAATCATGGGATGTGGTGCTCAGTTCATCATAAAAACTGACTGTAAGGATATGGTAGTTTTTATTTGCTTTGTCTGGCTCTTAGCCACGTTTCTATGGCCTTATTAATAATAACTATCCCACTGGACACCTTGGCCCTAGCAACCATGGACTGGGTTGAACCTAATGCAATAGTTTGGGGAGTTGCAGTTAGATGTGTTAGGGAGACATCTGACTGTGACTTCCAAGTACTTTAGTTGACACACGGCTCCTGGAACTCAGACAAGCAAGGCCCACAGGGAGCCTGTGCTTTGCAGGGGAACCGAGAAAGCCTGGGAGCCCTTCCAAGCCTGGAGGAACATGGACGGATCCAGAGGAGGATGAAAGGTCATTTCTTTCCAGCTCCAACCTCAGGCCCAAGGCAGCCTGGGGACCTTGGGAGCCAAGGTCAGGAATAGTTTATCCCCTGACAGAGGCAAGTAGGGCCTGCGGAACTGTTTTGTTTACATGGGTTTTTTTCAACCCTTACCCACAAATTCAAGGTGACCTCTCCTCCTCTCCATTAGCAGCTTTGTAGGGCAATGGGCTTGATCCTTAACCTTTTAGCCCCAAACCATTTTTGAAAGATAAGAAGAAATATCAGGTATCCTGGTGGTACCTGCAGTTGAAGAGGAAAAAAAACACTGCCAATAGGATCCAAACTCCTGGCTATATGCAATACTTCAACCTGCTGCTCACTCAGATTCTATGCTCTTGCCCTTTGCATGTGCTTTGCTTTGTCCCAAGAAAGTAATACAAATCTTCAGTACTTTTTCCAATTCATAATAAGCATTACTGATAGAAAGAATTGGTACAAAATACAGCATTGAAATTGTGACAATGAAAACTCTACAGGCAAAATTTGTTACAGGCAAAAACTAACTGAAGAATCACACATTACTGAGCATATTGTACTATGCAAAAAAATTTTTGATCTGAGGAAAAAAGATTTGTTTGAAAGTAATTATTAACAGTAACAAAAAAATAAAATTGTCAAAGCTAAAACTGTGCTGGATAAAACTAGCAAAAGAGTTAAATCTTCTTGCAAAATTTACATCTAAATAATTTTACCTGGGAAAATGGGACTTAATACCTATAAAGGCCAACGAAGACAAGAACTGAAAAAAAAAGACTATAATGAATGACATTTTTCAATAATAAAAAAATGATAATAACAAAAACTAATGGCTACATCAAAGTTAATTATAAAATATCCACAGAAAGAATTCATCCATGTTAACAATAGTAAAATAAAAGTGAAACTAGAACTAGTTTAACTGTAGCGAACCAAAAAATTATTTTAAAAAATAAGTTTGATTAGTGCAGAGTCCTCCAAAATAAAAATGTTTTTTCAATAGGCATACATCACTAAGGCACAATCCTGGTTTAAATATTTATATTTTTAATATGGCGGTTAAATATACTCAAAGTCAAAACAGCCAGATCAAAATACCCATGGATTCTGAATAAGAGTTAATACAGGATCACAATGTCCTATACTCAACTCCTAGGACTGAGTCTCAGCTCTGAAACACAAGGGCTTGATTTCAGTAAGCCATGTGACTTGGGGAAAGTTACTACCTGTCTCCAAGGCTCCATTTCCTCATCTGTAAAATGGATGTATAAAGTCCACAGTACTCTTCCTCTTAGTGTTTATATTGAATATCTAAGCAAAACCATGAGAAGCCTGGCACACTTCTGTCTTTTGAGAACCTTCTTACCCCTAGGTTTCCATCCTTGGTATCATGTAACCTCAGACTCTAACCATGACCTCCTGATCTAAGAATGACTACCTGACCCAAAGGTAACTATAGGTAGATTGGCCAACAGCTTGGCTCAATAGCAATATCTGCCCACTGGTGTGGCTCAGTGGATTGGAGCTTCTCAGGACAACCCATCCAATTCCTAAGCCTGGGTAGCTTTGCCACAAGCTTTATCGTGCAGTCCCACAGCAAAGCCAGTTAACTGTAAAATGTCTCCTTCCTGTCTGTTCTTTCAGCCCTGGCCACCTCATTGACAGCCCAGCTAGTACCAGGTGAGTCATCCCTTTTGAGCATCCCTCCCTTTCTGCTGACACTATTCTTCCATCTATATATATAAAAGTCTAAGCATCCAACTGACTGTTCGACCATCCGACAGGTAGTTATGATGTGCACTGACCACCAGGGGGAAGATGTTCAATGCAGGAGCTGCTGAGCTGTAGTGACTGGGCAGCTGCAGTTTTCGGGTGATGCACCTGGAATCAGAGAGGGTCACCTAAGAACCACCCTCTCACAATCGAGTACCCCTCCAGGGATGTTGAAGAGCTGGTTTCGGCCTGATCCCTGCAGGCCAGACTGAGGGAACCCGCCAGTGCATGAATTTGTGCACTGGGCCTCTACAATTATAATAATATACTTTGTCCAGATTTTACAAAAATCCATTAGTTCAGGATGACAAGAATACCACTGTTTTTCACCTAGTCATTGCACTTCATTTTTATCAGAAATCAGCTGAGTAGTCAATTATGAAAGTATTTTTCATCTATTTATTTCATGTTTACCAAGTAGAGTGACCTCATAGAACTAATTTGGTTATTCCCAAAGGTAGGCCTACTGGCTGGCACTCTTAACACTTAAGAAATTGCCAAGAATACTGGATTCCACAGTCTCTTTGAAGTCACTAATGCAAGCCTCTAAGTTTCCACCACTGCCTATTCCAATTGTGCCGAAAGATTGAGAATAATTCAGTGCCCCAAAAAGATATATATTCATCATGGAAAACACAGAGATGAGCATTAAGTCTCATTAAATCACAGTTTTATCAGCAGTACTATGAGCATTATTTTTTTTAACATTTATCTATCCTCTAAAAGTCTGAGAGTCCTTTGAGGTCAAGGACTGCATTTCATTTTCTCTGTATCTTCAATGTCTAACACTGTTATGTCAAATAGAAGGCATTAGAATAATTTTAAATAAATGCATATCCAAGGTTCTCTGAAACTGTGACTTCCACAGAAATATCCAAACCCCCTGACATCATCAACAGCTTTGAGTGGCAGTAACAGCTATCAATTATGATGAAAAGAGTACTGGGCATATGAAAGAGTCTAGGCACAACCTAGGAGGGGAGTACAATGGGAAGTGTGACAGATTCTCCTTCAAGCTAGCACTTGACTGTGATATCTTGGGCAAACCACTGGGCAAGAAGAAACCACAAATTTTAGGGTCAGAGAATCCTAAGTGTGAATTAGTTCCCATCTGTCTTCCACTTACTTGAGCAACATTACACACCAGGTGAGTCTGGTATTGTTTTGTTGATGAAGATAAATATCAACATGAACTCAAAGTCAAGAAGTGCATAGGCCCCTGGAAGACCAAGAGCTAGGAACTGAACACACACCCTCCAAACAAGGCCACAGACCACCCATCCCCGAGTCCCCTTCTCTGTGGGGCCACGTGATCTCTCAACCTCTCTTCCCTCTGCACATCTCTCTGCAGAGCAATTTTCCTTGTTCTACAAGCTAAGCGTTGCTGCCTGGAATTTGTTGTTTCTCAGTGCTCAGCTCAGGTCCCTGCAGACCAGCTCATGGCTCTGAGGCCCATTTCCAATTTCTTCATGTTTTCCCAACCCTGGACCCATGATCTCTGTCAGCCCACTCAGCAGGGCTGTGGGAGTCTACTTTCTGAAGAGTGGTGATTTTCACCAGGGATTTAAGAAGATCAGATTTCCACTGCATAGGCTCACACTGACAGAATTAGGAAGGATATCTGAGGCCAAAAGATCAGTTCAGTGGGTGTTGCATTAACCTGGAAATTATGAGAGCCTAAGTAAAATCAGAAAATCTATCAGGGAGATAGAGAAGAGGAAATGAATGTGAGAAGTCTGGAAGATTTAAATGTGGGAGATGAAAAAAAGAGGTTTCTAGCCTAGAGAGAGAGGGATGGCAGAACCTAGTCATTAAACAAGAAAACCAAGAAGAATGGCAAGTTTGGGTGGGCTTGGGGAAAAGAAGAATGAACAGATGTATTGTATTTTAATAAGAACAAGAATCTGAATATAGAGATTAGGGAGAATATCCAAGGTAAGATAGGGAAAGGATGGCTTAACACTTCAGTTAAGAACCCTTCTAGTAACATTACTGCCCCCAGTAAACACCCCTTAGGGGCTCCTATCACTGAAGGATAGACTGAGTCTCTTATGCATGGATCTTCATTATACAGCCTCTGTCTGTTCCTCTACACTAATTTTTTAAAATATTTTTTATTGTTTTTTTTTACAGAGAGGAAGGGAGAGGCATAAGGAGTTGAAAACATGGATGAGAGAGAAACATCAATCAGCTGCCTCCTGCACACCCCGTACTGGGGAATCAAAGCCGCAATTAAGGTACACGCCCTTGATCAAAATTGAACCCAGGATCCTTTAGTCCCCAGGCCAATGCTCTATCCACTGAGCCAAACCGGTTAGGGCTACACTAAATTTCAGCCACAAGAAGCAATGAAACCAACTACAGTTCCCTGAATGTACCACCTTCTCACATCGCTGAGACTTTAGATGCCCTGTTCCATCCTGTTCCCTCTGCCTAGAACCACCTTCCTATTTGGGCTTCAAAACACCTTAGCCACCAAGGCTACCTCACATGCGCTTATCACTGGTGTTTGTTCTTTGCACTCCTCTCCTGCCCCCAGTAAACTGCTAGCTTGCAACCTCTGGCATTTTGATCTGTCTTCCCGGACTATGAACACATGAATTCAGGAAGTGTAGCTTGCATGCTAGTATCCCCACTGCCTGGCACGTAGTAACAGCTATCAAATGTCTGTGAATTTGCCAGAATGGCAGGATGACCTCTGCACAGATGGGCACACATAGCACTTAATGTCATTATCCCCTCACAGTCTGATCCATCTCTCTCTCTCGTTTGTTTCTGCCACTTTCCCATTACTGAACAGTTCTTCTCTGAGTGAGAATAAAGCAAAAGGGATTTCTGTTTCAGCCTTTGCACCAAACAGGCATCCTCATGGCCTTGGAATTAAAGGAGCCACTGACCTTTCATAAATGTTCAGGGAGAAGAGGACAGATTTGCTTGAAGTAAATTAAAATATATTCAGTGAAGGAAGAAAAGGAGAGAGGGAAGAAAGGAAGGAGGGAGGGAGAGAGGAAGGGGGGGAAGAAGAGAGGGAGGGAAAGAGGGAGGAGGGAAGGAGACAGGGTAAGAAAGAGGGAAAGAAAGGAAAAATCACAACGGCTCTCAGAGGATGGAGGGGTTGAAGCTTGAGGAGGAAGCAGAACTGTCAGGCAGTCTCTGTTGGGAATTCAATGGAAAGTCAGAGATGATGGAATGATTTGGAAGCACAGTGAGAGCCGAGCTGAAATTTGCATACCAATGTCATCAGCTAATAAACAGAAATCCAAAAAAATTGAAGTTTGTGACCTCCCTGTAAAGTAAAAAGCAACTCTCCCACAGTCAATAGCTTTATCTGGAAAATAAATTAAGAGTGATCAAATCAGACTTGTGAAACCTCAGGGACACAGTGTCTCAGACAGCTGGGGCTTTCTGAAGGCATAAAAATACCAACATTCTCTCCAAGTGCACGATCAAAGGCTTGCAGACTCACTCATGAGGAAGAAAATCCACTTAGCAGGATTAAGAAAATCTTTGATTTCTAATTCTGTTTCTGTGCAAAACTCTTGAGTTCTGTCCACCACATAGAATTAAATACCAATTAGAACGTTTTTTTAATCTGTATTGTAAGCACAATTTAGCAATACTAACTGATTTGGGTGGCTAGTAAAAAAATCAGCATAAATAAATCTAATAGAAACTTGAGTGTACTTGCTTCATCTCATTCCCTTTCCTGAAACTCTGCAATCCCAGAATATCACAGAATGTTAGCGCTATGAGGAACCTTGAAGACCACCTAGGCCAATGAGCTCATTTTATCAGAGGCCAGGGTGGAAAAGTGAATTCCCAGGCCTCTCACCTCATTAGGGGTAGAACTGAGCTGGAAACGCAACCTTTCTCATCTTTCCTCCTCAAGTTTCAACCCATCCATTCTCTGGGCCCAGCAAGGGGCTGTACTTTTCCATCTCAATGGCCCATCAAATGATCTTCCGTTTACACCATGCCATAAAAATGAAGTTAAATTATGTTCAATGTTCTCTTTTCAACTAGTGAGTGAATTATTCAGTATGGTTCAAAAGTTTTCTGTCTGAAAACATTAGATTAAATAATATTTTCATGCCCAAAATGGTAATCCCTCAGAAAATCTCATTTTCTAGAACTCTTCCTTTTCTTGGAGCTTCAGAAAATCAATATTTTATGGAACAAATACTAAGCGGTCCAAGAATTCTGAGAGGAAAAGGCTGGGACTGATGTAGGAGATGGCAGGTAGATGATGAAAAAGAAAAGACCTACCTGAAGAGGAAGCCTGGAAGGATGGGTAGGAACCACAGAGTCAGGAGAAGGGATGGCATTCCTGGCCCAGATAAAAGGAAATGAAAGATTCAAGGGAAACTACTTGCCAAATCTGGATTGGAATTAATTTGTTTAGAACAGTGCTTCTTGGAGCTTAGTCCACAGAACACTGGTCCCACACTATGCTCCATAAACAATCCTATATAATAAAAGCCTAATATGCTAAGAGTCCTGTTGTCGACTGGTCGGTCATTCAACCAATCAAAGCATAATATGCTAATGATATGCTAAGGCCACTCAACCACTCACTATGATGTGCACTGACCACCAGGGGACAGACAGTTAACCAGTTGACCAGTCACTATGTGTGCACTGACCACCAGGGGGCAGACACTCCAACTGGCTGGTTAGCTTGCTGCTGGGGTCCGGCCAATCGGGATTGATCAAGACAGGCTGGACACCCCTGGAGCCCTCCTGCAGTCTCTCCCCAGCTGGCCAGCTTCCTGCATCCCTCCTTGGCCCTGATCATGCACCAGTGGGCTCCCTCAGCCTGGCCTGTGCCCTCTCACAATCCAGGACCCCTTGGGGGATGTCGGAGAGCCAGTTTTGGCCCGAACCCACTGGTGGGATCCCACTGGTGCATGAATTCGTGCACGGGGCCTCTAGTAAATAAAAATAAGGACGGGAGGAAGTACATGTTCAAACAAGACTGAGAAATGCTGTGCACCTTCTCAAAGAGCCCATGCACATCAGCACAGAAAGGGCCAAGTCTTCCTGCAGGCAAGTTTCTTTTTTATGTTTTGGACACTTTAAGGTGTAAAAACCACTCTTAGCTGGGGAGGCATACAGAAATGGGCCACTGCTTGATTTTGTGTCTTTTGCAGACCCCTGCCATAGAGGCTTCTTTCATGCTTCCTTTACATACTGCTTACTAATATGTCATTACCTCTACTTCTGCGAGAGACATTCTAGAAAATGTCTACAGAAATGGCTCTCAGGCACTGAACATAATCATCATCTGGAGACCAGCCACATGCAGATTCCTGGGCCTGAGATCTTCATTTTCATCAGGCTCTCTAGGTGATTCTGATGCAGATGGTTCAAGAATCATATTTAGGGGAAAATTGACAGTAATGGAAAAATGAGGGTGATGATGATCTTGGGCTTCAAAGTCAAGATATAGCCACATACAATGGAGAAAAAGAGGGAGCCAGAGCTCAGTTATCTCAGAGAATAATTTCAGAGCTTCTTTAGGGGAAAACTGCCATCTCCCTTAAATAGTCAAATGGAAGAAAACTTCCATGAGGGAAGGGGCAGCCACAGCCCCTACTCCCACAAGGTTCTCTGTGCCCTTGGAGCGCCTCATTAAGCTACATCACTTGAGACTGATGGTGGTGAGGGGGTGCTTCCCCCCTACCTGCAATTTCTGTGGTAGAGCTGAGCTAGGAGAGGCATTCATTCAGGGCCTCAGTACAGGCTTCTGGAAAACAAAGAAGAAAGAGAGAAATATGTAGCTAAATAAACTAGCCCTCAAGGTTCCACGCAGCTTAACAATAGGCTACATTCTCCAGATCTTGTAGGCCTCACACCATAAAAGCGTCTAGCTTGTTGCTGTGGCACAGATGACTTCACTCCAGAGGTGTGCTGGAGCTGGCTTAATTGTGAATTCTCTTCTCAACTCCATGTTCAGTGGGTGTCTTCATTTTGGTAGCTGGAAATTGGCCACAGTGGGAATATTTACACCACAGAGATTGGCAAAAATCAGGGTATTATCCATTGATTTTGGAGAGCTGGTTGTCCAACAACTACAAGTGTATCCTTGCTTTGAACACACTGCTCAGGATGCATAATAGCTCCATGATTAAGGCATAGGCTGTGTGTTTAAACAGACCTTGTTTTGAATCCCAAAATTATCCCTTACTAGCTAAGAAACATTTAACCTCTCAAAGTATGTCCCCCTTCTATAAAAATGGAGATGATAACTTCTTCATTGTTAGGGCTTGGAGTATTAAAGAAGGTATCCTATATAATGAAAGCCTAATATGCTAAGTGTCCAGTCGTCTGGTGGGCCATTCAACCAATCAGAGCATAATATGCTAATGATATGCTAAGGCCGTTCAACCGCTCACTATGATGTGCACTGACCACCAGGGGGCAGATGCTCCAACTGATAGGTTAGCATGCTGCTGGGGTTTGGCGGATCAGGACTGAGTTAGTTGGACCAGATATGCCCTGGACCCCTCCCATGGCCCCTCCCCAGCCCCGATCATGGTGCCAGTGGGGTCCCTCAGCCTGGCCTGCACCCTCTCACAATCCTGGACCCCTCAGAGGATGTCGGAGAGCTGGTTTTGGTCCAATCTCACAGGCCAGGTGGAGGGACCCCACTGGTACATTAATTCATGCACCGGGCCTCTAGTATAGTATAAAGAAACTTAGCCCAAAACCTTGCACATGGTGAGTACATGTGATGAGTCTCTATCCCTCTGACTAATGCTTTCCAAGCTTCACTTTCTGACCTGAGAACCCCGCCTCTTCCACAGGTGACAGTGAACATATCAGAGAGCTCTCAGT
This sequence comes from Corynorhinus townsendii, assembly GCA_026230045.1. Lineage (NCBI taxonomy): Eukaryota > Metazoa > Chordata > Mammalia > Chiroptera > Vespertilionidae > Corynorhinus > Corynorhinus townsendii. The sequence goes on along the minus strand of JAPDVU010000008.1, from coordinate 56,140,084 downwards.
CTACATACAAGACCTTTTCCTTCAGATTAAATTGAAAAATCCTATCAGGATATGACCCAAGAAAGCCCAGCTATCACAAGAACCACACATATATAGAAGCAGGTGGGGCAGGCACCTGCTACTATATTATAGCACCTCCAAGCTTATTATAGCACCTCTAAGCTATAATCAAGCCTCATTGAGAGCACTTTCTACTTCCTTCACCAGGCGCAGGCCTCAAGGACACACACTGTGTCTGGGTCCCCTTTGTATAAACTGAACACTGATTTCCTGAGTGACTGATACAGCAATTGGCAAGAACAGATGTAAAATTTTCATGATTTGGATGTAGCTTTTACTTTCCTGTCCTAATAACTGAGAGCATTCTGCATGCAGTCACACCATCCCCTGGTGTCTGAGGATGCTATAAGCCCTGGGTCCTCACTATCAGCATCTGTCCTCCCCACCTTCAGCATCTGTCCTCCCCACCTGTCACTGTAGCTGGAGGAGAAAAAAAAGGGCATGGAAGCTGTATTAACTGTGGGACAGCTTGGAGACATTGAATGTTTAAACTTAATCCCTGGGATCTCATTGTTTTCTTGTCTTTTGCCTCTACTGGGGGCTAAGAAGCTTCACAGTAGATTGTGAGGTGCGTTTCTACAATCCAAGTTGATTAAGGTTTCAAAACCCAGATCTTACTCATCTGCCACTCCCTCAACCAGGGAGGTGTGTGTGTGGGGGGGGGGGGGGGGAGAGCGGGAATAGCTCCCTTCCTTCCTGTTCCTCCCAGTCTCTCCCAGAGCCCACTGTCTCTACAATCCTCTGAACACTTACTTCTGGCTTTAAAGGGAGAAAGGGCTTTTGCCAAATCAGTTTAATTGACTTAGACCAGAAATTATTATGCAACACATAGTCCAGGATATGTGATCAATATGTTGCTAATTTCATTAGCTATAACTTAATTACAAGCAGAAATTCTTTCCAGTTGTGTGTTTCCCATAGCTGTTGATGCTCAGAGTATAAGGACAACTTTGTTTGGATGAGACAAAATTTTCAAGAAGGGCTCCTACAAAACCAGGATTGGAAATTTCAGGGATCTGCAGAAAGTAGCTTTCAAGGTATGAATGGCTCAATCCTAACTCCAACTTTCATTCAACAAATATTTGTCAAAGGCCTGCTATGTCTGTGGCACGATGCTGAATGCTAGGGGTCCAGGACAAGGTCCCTGCCCATGAGGGAGCTTACATGCCAATGAGGTATTAGCTCTGAAACATCGCCCAGATTAGTAAAGATGTGACAAATATCATGGAAGAGAAGTACAAGGAGCTACAAGAAGAGCTGGTGTAGCTCTGCAGCAGTTAGGGAGTGTTCTCTGAGAAAGGGACATGTAAGCCAAGATATGAAAGATGAGAAGTGGGCCTGCCGTAGCATAAAGGGTATTTTAGAATAAAGAACTACCAAGAGCAAAAGGTCCTATAGTGGAAAGGAACTGCAAACTAAGAAACTGAAAGGTCAGCCTGGCTGAAGCATGGAGGGAGGGCAGCCTGGCCCTCCCATGTAGTGACCAAGTTAAGGATTTGTGTCGTTATCTTAAGAGCAATGGGAAACCATGAACACATTTCTAGGGAATGAGTGACATCATCAGCTTGTATTTTTAATGATTATTCTGGCTATTGTGTGGTGGATGGGCCAGAAGGAGGAAAGAGAGGCTCTGAGAGCCATTGCTGTAACCTAGGGAGCAATACAAATGCCCCCGCCCCAGGGGCGTTGGAGGTGCAGCCCACACAAAGGAAAATCCTATTCAACTGAGTGTCTGGAGCTCCTAGGGAGAAGGTGCATATGGTTCATCAGGCCAGAGCCATGTGGCTCATTGACAGAGATTTCTGGAGTGCAAGATTCGGGGTTCACAGAGACCCCCTGATGGGCCGGGGTGACTGCCTGCAGACTGGTCCATGTGGTTCTATGGGGACAAATCCTTAGGGAACTGCACTACACGGCAGTGACCCGAATGCAGCTCTTGCCCCAGAGTGAGCCAAGACACCTGGCAGAAGAGGAGGCGGTGCAGGCAGAGACGGTTCCCAGTCAGACATGATGGGGGAAGCCCTGCGACCTTGCCCCAGCTGCTGTGGTTGCTTCCCCTTATTGCCAAGTGGGGCTAACATAGCTGCCTCGTGGGGTCTCGTGAGGATTCATATACAGGAAACGAGTTAGCATGCGCACAGCATTATTTAGCACAGAACCTGCCCCTGAGAGTGTTGATTTCCTTCTCTGAGTGCTGGCAGGGGTACCATGGAATTTGGATGCACAGATTCCCCACCTCAGCTACTTAGCCTTTGTGATTTGGGCAAGTTGGTAAGTTGTTTGGGACTCAGCTTCCTCGCCTGTTACAGTGGGGATGATAAAGCCTACCTGCAAAGGTGGTCATGGAGGGTAAATGAATGAATGCTACTCACTTTTATGTCTACCTGGAGGCACACCACTGCAGCCTTTTCCCCAAGCAGGAAGGTGAGCTACAAAGGCCACAGGTGGAGGGGACTGAAATGAGAAAATCAAATGCAGGTCAGAGGGCTTCAGAGCCAACCAGGTAATACCCTGGCCCCATCCCCCCTATCTGCACAAAGAGGGTGAGAATTATTGAGTGAAGCTGAATCTAACAGCTCTCCCTGGGGAGAGACTCAAATTAGCACTTGAAGATGCTGGAAACGATATTGCTGATAAGGTAAATCCTCCTAAAAGGTGCATCCTGCTCCATGAGGAAAGCACAGGAAACCTCCACAGTCACTTCCTGTTTCAGCGGAGGAAGGGGGCTTGTGCTTGAATTCTGCCAGCCCCAGGCCTGTCCCTGCAAAGCAGGCCTTCCTGGGTGGAGCACTTCTCCTTTATGCAACAGTCAAGGGCACCCCCTCGGGGCCAGGCACCTTGGGGCGAGCTGGTGTGGGCCTCCTGGAACTCAGTCAGCTGGGGCAAGGGCAGCGGCAGCAGGATGCGTGGTCAGGGCTGCGCCGGGGCTGGCCTGGGAGTTGCAGCAGCGCAGATGGTTAGTGCCAACTTCTAGGCGGGAACACTTGAGCCCTACTGTGCACTGGATAGGAGAGAGGGAAGTAAAATGGGCACTGTACAAGCATCATCTCTGACCTGGGATAAAAGCCAATGCAAGTGGAAGTAGGAGCTGAGCCACAGGACGTCCCCAGGAAGAAAAGCTGGCCTGACCAATCAGAACTGCAGGAGAGTAGCAGGTCAGCTCTCCATACCAAAGCAGGTTAGAGCCTAAATAAACCTAAAGAGCAGCAGTGTTAGAGGGGTCTGTAGACTACCTGGCCATTTCTCTCCAATGAGGGGAAATGGGGTCAGAGAGGTGAGGACACATGCCCAGTGTCACACAGCAGTGAGCTCCCTGAGCCAGGACTGGAAGCCAGGTTTCTTCTTTGCCATTTCTTTCTCCGTACTAAAGCAAGGATCCTCGAGGGGCAAAGATGTTCATTCTGGCAACAAAGGAGGGTTTTGCTAACACTGTGCACTAACAGCCCTGAGCCAACAGCACCCACGAGCCTTCTTGGTCATATCACCAGCTGGGAGAGGGAGGAAAGAGAGGACCCAGCCTACCAACTAACTCACCCAGGACCCAACCTACCAACCAAATTCCAAAGGAAAAGAAAGGCTTAAACAGTGCCTGATATTGGAAACAATCTAAACGGCCAACACTAGGAGAAAGACTAGTTAATAATAAATCCACTCAATTGACTGTTCCTGAGCAATTTAAGTTTTTACAAATATAATAACATAAAAAACCTATAATAAATATTAAGAGAAAATGTAAAGTAATAACATATTAATACTACCTAAAAGAAAAAAAGAACAGAAAAAAATAACCAAAAAGGCAAATATATTTTAAATATTGGTAAATAATGATGAATTAAAAACAATTAAAAATTTTTAATTAGTTTTCCAAGTTGTCTTTATCATGTTATACCCTTATGACACTAAGATATACACTATATAGATAGATATAAGTATATAGATGTTATGTATATAGACATAAGTAAATGATGCTTCTTGCTGCACCCTCTCCATTGGAAACAGCTGACTATCCATGTTTAAGTCAGTTAACAGGCAATCAGTGCACATCTGGGGGTGTGTCTGGACTTGTGTCACATACTGTGAAAGGTAGAAAAAAATTAGAAGATACAGACCCACGCTCAAATGTCTTAAGAGAAACAAAACTTGTACAAATGCAGACTCTGTCACGGAGCAGGTCCTCATTACCTACTCATCGAATGAATGAATGAATGAATGAATGAATGAACAAACAGAGGTCCATGTGGACTACATATACAGTACAGAGTCAGGACTGTCTGTGATATTTACCTCATCTACCCAGGGGAAAAGCCTGGAACTTCTTTTCCTAGAATCCTTTTCCAAGGATCAATTGTGTCAAGGAGAGGCTATAGAGGGGTTCAGGGAGATTGAGGAGAAAGGAAAGTGATTATGTCCAGGGGCAGCAGTCTGCAGGCAAACGGGCATTTGGCAGAGGCAGATATTTGGGGGTATCACCCTGAGAATCACCCTTTTTTGGTGCTGCCAGTAGTTGAATCACCAACCACAGCTCCCAACACCTCTGGCAGCCTCGTGGGAATTACTCCCCTGGGAGCAGCAGGGAGGTCCGTGGGATATCTTCTCTGGGATCTCTGTCCTTCATGACTTCCTGAAGGCAGAATCTCCACCGTCCAGGGGCCATGGCAATCTCTAATTCCCTGTATTAAACCTTGCCCTACGTGAAATACCTGGAGTGACTTCTGTTCCGACCAAACCCTGGCTAGTATAGGGGATGGAATGCAAGACTGAATGGATCCTGGAATTCTGCAAGTTCTAGGAATGCTGGCAAAGTCTGGGTCCCGGGTCCCATCTAAGCTAGAAGAACCAACCAGACCTGTGAGTTACGTGCATAGGGATGGACGACTGTCCTTCCTGCTTACTTCACTCGAAGTTGCCTTCAACTCCTTGCCTCACTCATTCAAGTTTGTTTGTTTCTCTAAAGCCTCTGCCTCTTTACCGTGGAGAGAAACGCGAAAGTCATGACCTGGGCTTTTATAAACAACTGCTAATAAATATTGATTCTCCCCAGGGAATCTCATGTGGGCAATTAACAGTTCGGTTTTCTGGATGCAGAGGCCGAACCCTGAAATTAGCCAAAAAGAATCTCTGATACATGTCCCTGGGACATCTTGAGCCCAGGCCGCCCGCTTCCTGGGACTGTTTCCAGATCAATCCAGCCCTTGCATCCACAGGGGCATGAAGGAAAGGCACAAAGCCCACTCCAATCTCGCAAGTTCACTTAAGGCCGAAGGCAGGTTTGTCCATCTCGTTCATATTCAGCAGCATCCATTCAGTGCACACTGAATGTGCCAGGCACTGGTGGCCAGTGATAGACATGATAGCTGGGGACCCTTGAGCTTAGCCCTCAGGTGCACAGAGAGCCAGATGCTGCGGAGGTCTCTCCATGCACAGGATGTCCCGCCCTGGGACGATGGCTCCCAGCTAACTTGTGCTGTCTAATTTGGGATTATGGTTCCCAGTCGTCATTTTCGCAGAAGTCAGGCCTGCACGGTTGGCAGCAGGTTGGATGGCAGGTCAGGCTCTGTGAATAGGGTGACCGTACAATTTATCATCCCCACTGGGACACTGTTTAGAGTGAAAGAACAACTGCTGGTAATTACAAGAGACAACACAACAGCTGTAACCCAGACTGCCCTGAGGAGGAGAGTCAGTACCTACAGCGGGAATAGAGGGGCAATAAGGTGCGCTGTGCTTCTGACACTCCACCAGCTGTCCACAGAAGCTTCCTCTCACTCTAACCCTCACCGTTTACGAAGTAGATGCTACTTATTCCCGCTCTACTAATAAAGGCCCAAGGCCCAGACAATGAAGTCACCTGTCTAGGCTTGAAGAGGCAGTAAGGGGAGGAGCCATCATCTGAACCCAGGTCTGTCTGACTCTAATATCCATTCTCATCACAGCCATCATACAGGTTCCAAAAATGGTGGAATCTGCCTTAGAATGCCCTCACTACCCTTGGGCATTAAAAGTGTGATGTGGTTGCTTACTGCTGTGTTCTATTACTTTGTTGAAATTCAACCACTGATTCAGTTCATTTCAACACCTTTGGGCTTGGGCTCGATACTGTGGATGCACAGTTGAAGTGGCAGTTCTGGCCCTGAAGTATCCCACAGAACAGGGGACAGACAGTTGCGAAAGCAATAATTACAGAACTAAGTGCCCGGATAGAGGGCCTCCCAAGGTCTCACAGGATCACCACCAGCTTCTCATCCAACAGAGGTGGGCAGGGGCCTTCCCAGAGGAGGGGAGTCCATCCATGTGTGCAGGATGAGCAGGAATTGACTAGAAAGGGACTCAGGACTAAAACATAGGGAATATCACATCCTAAGGAATACTAAAGTGTTGTTAAGGACACAGAGAAACAACAGATGATTCTGTTTGGCTGCAGGGAAGGGGAAAGAACCCACACAGTGTGGCTGAGGGGGCCTAACTTCTCCCTTCCACTCAGCCCTGCCCAGACGATGCCAACCCTGACTCAACTCTGCCAGCCACTGTAGCCCAACCAAAGCGAATGGGTCACTAGCAGGCACATGACCCAAGGTGAACCAACAATAACCTTCCTGGATAATTTTCTTCCAGGTCTATTTTTTAAGTCTTCATTCATCTGGGGTTGCTAAATTGGTAGCATGTGAGTGCAGGCTGCCAGGGTCGTCTTGCCACTAGGAGAAAGGTTGTCAGCAGCTAAAGCCATGGTGAAGTAATCGCTGTCAGAGAGAATGGGAAACAGAGAGAGAAGACCACCCAGGGGACACAGCTTGAAACTCTGGATCCAGTCAAGCCTGAAACTTGGAGTTGACATTGCTTAGACTTTCCAGTCAGATGAAGCAATAATTTAGCATTCTTGCTTAAATTCTGCTTTTTGTTTTTGTCCTAATACAGTGAATCTGAGATACATATGGCAATCCAGATGGGTGTGTCCCAAATGTGTCTGCAGTTCAAGAGACAAGTCAGGAGGCATCAATAAATTTGGAAACATCGCCACGGGGAGTGAAACCTCAGGAGTGAATGTCACTGTCAGTGGGGCAGGTGTGTCAAAGGGCAGCGGACTGGCTGACGTCCAAGCCGGGGCAGAGCAGCGAGCAGGCACCCTGCCAATAAGACTGAGAAGGAGCCATCAGAGATGGAAGGAAAAGGAGGAATTGATGAGAAGCTGAAGGAGGAGAGCATGGGGAAGAGGGACACTGTCATAGGAAGTGAAAAGGTTGACCACCTCCCAGGAAAACTGGAAACACCCCCTCCCCCGCCCCCCAATCAAAGCTGTGAGGAAAAGTAAGGTGATTGTCATGAGGGGTTAAAGTATAATTGAGGGTCAAAGGCCAGATTCCACTGTCATTTCTGTCTTCATCTGACTTGACTTTTAGCCTCTCCCCCTGTCACTGGTCTCTCAGTTTCTGCTTCCAATCTCTCCTTCCTGTCCTCTGGCTTCCTGCCCCACCTTCTTAGTCTTCAGAAATTCTATCCTGGAGGATTGATCATCGTGTCAAACCAGTGACTAGTGACGGGACCACATTTCCCCGTCTCTCCTTACCCATCAGTGTGTTCAGTGGTTCTGCTCCTGCTCCACCGCTGCGCTGAGCTTGTGGAGGTGCAGAGATGGTGTCGCCTTCTAGTGTTTAAATCACTGGAAAGCAAGGAGATCCCAATGTGAAGGCACACACTGCCCATCACGGGGACATCTTGGGTTTCAAGTTGGTCAACACTTTGGCGCTGTCTCCCTTAGGAAGGAGGTAAGAGTATTCTTTGCAAAGGAACAAGGGTGTTTTTGGTCGTCACCAGCAGTCTACTGGGACTGGGTGTAAGTTGCTAAAAGATTACATTTCTCAGCCTCCCTTGCACTTACGTGTAGCCATTTGGTTAAATTTCAGCCAATAATGTGTAAGTGTAAGTTGCTGAGTAGGCAGACAGTTGCAGGCAGTTTTATTTTCAACCCTCTGGCCTTTCTCCTGCTTCCTGCCTGGAACGCAAAGATGATGGCCAGTGCTCTAGCAGCTGTATTTGACTGGGAAGCAATTCCAAGATGGAAGCCATGTGCTAAAATGATGAAGTGGAAATACAGACGGGTTCCTTGGTCCCTAAAAGATGCCATGGAACCAACACACCAGTCCCTTAATGTTAAGTACAGTAAACTTTCATCTTATTTAAGCCACTGTTTCTTCCAGTCTTTGATTCCAGTAACTAAATGTAATTCCTAACAAATACACTATAAATATGCAGAAAATCCCCAAATTTATTTATCTTTAGTAGAGATCTCTCCCATTAGCTCCAAAGCTTCTCTCTTAGCTGATGTGGCAACTATCTCAAACCCAACATTTTCAAAACCAAGTTAATTTCACTGTGTCTAACCCATCCCCCAGTGAGCCTGTTCCTCAACCTGGGGAGTGGGAGGATGAGGAACTCAGAGCTGACAAGCAGTGAGCACTGACTGGGACAGGAAGAGTTACTGCTGCCTGTGAGTTAAGGAAGGAAGGGCTCCCAGCCTCACAGCAGGACCATCTCTGGGCCAAAACCCCACTGGGAATTCTTATAGGCTCAGCTTATTCCAGACCAAGGGTCTCGGGGTATGTCAATATTCACCCTGAGCAGGGGAGGCAGGAATGACACCCACCCTCAGGAGGTCCAGGTGGTTTTTACGACAGAGGAGAAAAGTATGGGTCAGTTGTTACTGTTGAAAATGTCTAGCAATATTTTATCAAGAAATGGCCCTAAAGGGAATATTGGGAAAAAATCTATCGATCATGTAATGCAGATGGCAGCAGGAGATGGTCATATTTCCAGGTTTGTTGGGCCTGAGTTAGAGCATGTGTATGTGCATGAGCTCTGGAGGCATGCATGTAAGTGTAGACAGTGTGTGCCAGTGTAAACATGCATACACATATGCGTACATGCAGGTGTCTGCTCTGTGGAGAGGGAGGTGGTGAGCAGACTGGTGAAGGAGGCTACTGCTGCCTTCCCCATAACAAAACATGTAATACTGAGAGTTTGCAATTGACCTAGCACCTTGGTGCCTACGAGCCCATTTGGACCCCCCCAAAAGCTTATGCTGTAGGATTAATATTGCCCCTACTTTTCAAAAGAGGAGACTGAGGCACAGAGGAAGAATCCCTTAAATAGAATTTCCTTCACGGAGGTGTCACAGTGCCCAGCTTTCCCTGTGAGAGTTGTGTGAATGTCCATACTTTCAAAGGGACAGGCCATAACACATGTTATTAAGGGTTTAGTGTCCATTTGTCGTTGGTGTTCTTGCCTCCCAGTCATGCACTTACTCATTCACTTATTCATTTGCTCATCCTCAAACATGAATCAGTCCCTCCTGTATGGCGGGCCCGCTGGCCCTGGCTGTGTGGGAGAGACAACGTGAGAGGCCTAGGCACCCGCATGTGGCACCAATAGGAAGAAAATGGCAGCAGTGGGAAGTGAGTGAAGGAAGGAGGGTTCAGGAGGAGAGAGTAGGTAGAATATAATTAAATGTGAGTACATTCCTAGCCTTCTTTCCTTCACATTCAGGATCCACCTGATTGAATTGCAGAACCCTAGAGTTTAGGTCAGGAATGCCTTCTAAAATTAGCATGCACAGCCCTGCGGCTTCTGCAGCATCCTCTGATTAACAACAGCTCTGCACCTGTCTTTCCCAGGCGCTGCTGCATTCCCAGCACTCTCCCCCGGGGGGTGGGGGTGTGGGTGGGGTGTGGGTAGGGTGGGGGTGGGGTGACACCCAGGAGTACAGGCCTGGTTCATCCCCAGCTCTGTCCGGAGAGAGTTGGGTGGCTCAGGGCAGGCGACTTGCCCTTCTGAGTCTCTATGTTGAATCAGCAGGGGGTGAAGCTGTGCTCTCAGGGATTTGGGGGGAAAGTGGAGTACACAGGTGACACTATGTCAAGCACTGGACATGAGGTCGCGCTGGGGAAGCGAGTGCCTGAGAGCTTCTGACCAGATTCCATGTTCCTTGTCCTCTCCACTTTCTTAGCACTTCCCTGTGTAGTCAGCAGATCCTTATATCCTCCCTTCAAGACAGGCACCCCCTCCAAAGCAAGTCTAAGAAAAGTGACGTTTTAGAGAAGCTTATAGACTTGCCGAAGGGCTCAGAGTAAGTCCGTGGTGAAGCCAGAAGTCAGACCAAGGACCACTCCCCCCCTCCTCCCCGTCAGGGATCCAATAACTTCCCCCCTTCTTGCCACCCCTTCCGAGTACAGGCACTCAGCAATAACTTGGGCCTGCTGCCTGCTGGCGGGGGTGCAGTCTAGTGTGAGGGCAGGCAAGCCACCAGGCTGTGACTGGGTAACCAGCCAGCTGCAGGGAAGCAGAGAGGGGGTACTGAGAGCCCTCTGTGCTTCCCCGTGTGTGTCACACAGGAAGGAGTGAGCCCTGATGCTGGCCCCACTACAGGCCATACCACTGGGCCTCCAGACCCCAGCTCCCCCATCACCCGTGTCCCTAGAAGCCCAGGTAACCTTGACCTCCACTCCCTCCAGGAACCTTTGCTTGCAGGGGCCAGAACTCAGAAGGCCTCCCCACACCACTGGGCCTCGGGGACCTGGGGGATTGAGGGGTTGGGTGCTAAGCTGAGAAGGTGCACCCTTGCTTGCACTTTAGCCTGAGCTACTGGAAAGGGTTGCTTGGATTCTGGAAGTAATTTATCCCCTTCTCTCCATGTTATTCATGCATTTTCTTCATATTTCATTTTTAATAAAATATGTAGGTTTTTCTCCCCAGGTCAAATCTGTCCCCAATGTTCAAGCTATTGAAAATAATTTTTGGATTCTGTTAAGGTGAATGTTAGGAGGTGAAAACAGCTGGCCTTAGAGTTCCTGGTAGGGAGGAAACTCTACACAACAGTACTGTCCTCAAAAAGGGAGGATATAAGGATCTGCTGACTACACAGGGAAGTGCTAAGAAAGTGGAGAGGACAAGGAACATGGAATCGGGTCAGAAGTTCTCAAAACAGTACTGTTGTTTTGTGAAAATACTTTGACAAGCACCTTGGGGGTAGAGGTGAGGCTGACCAAAACTTAACTTGCAAAGCTATTGGCTAATGTGGACCTATGAGGACAAGGGAACCGGCTTTGCTTTCAGAGAGGGAGGGAAGAAGGGGAAGCAGAGAACAAGCCAGGCCTAGAGCCCCAGAGCAGGCTGGGTCCAGACTCTGACCCAGAGATAGCTTGCAGCAGTCGCCAACCAGTGCTCCGCAGACCACTGGTGGCCCGTGAGGTCCAAAGGTTGCGACCGCTGTCAGAAAAGTTTAAGTAGAAGGATGCCTATGTTCAACCTGAAAGTGTTTCATTGCTGTGGTGTAAACCTGGCTGTCTCCCCACCTCCCCCATCAAAAAAATTTTTTTCAGCAAACTCTGAACTCTGTCACACTCGTGAGCCCTTTGAGAGGGACATTTTTTATTTTTTATTTTTGGGGATTGAAAGAGCTTGGAGGAGGAACTGAGTTTCTTGTCTGGAGGCAGAAGTGTTATTGAGAAAATGAGCTACACTCACTCCCTGGGAACTTGCAAAAAGCTTTGGGACAACTTTGGACTTCTATAAAATATTAGTCGTTTGAAGAGGCCCAAAGTGACATGTGAAGCCAAATAAATGCTAAGCAATTAATTGAAGAAGTGCCTGAGGGTGTTGGGCCCTTAACCTAACTGATACAACCCCGTCCATGAGCACTATTACTATCAATACTCCATGCTTTGCAAAGCGCTTTTTCTCAAGTGTTGTCTTACTGCACGTCACCTCTAGGAGGCAGTTCAGGCAGAGGCTGGTGCTCATGTTATGGGTGCCAAAGATATGACCGCTTTTCAGGCCCTTTCAGGCTGGGGCTCTCCCGGGGAGACAGTGACCCTCCTACAGGCTCATCAGGAGCAGGAACCAGACAGTTGCTGGGCGATGGGAATGATGAACCTGGCAGGTCAGCATCCCAGGGAGTGCAGGTGCGTGGAGGGTGTGATTTGTCTGAAATTCTGAAAACCTTTTCTGCTTAGAGTTTAGAAAGAAATAATGTGTCCAGTGCTTTTGTGGTTTCCCAAGATGCATTTCAGTGTAGCGTTCACTGGCTCAACTATCCCCAGGGAAAAGTGGGTTCTGATATCAGCTCCCAGGGCTGGTGAGTGCCCCCCACTCAGCATGCAGACACTGCTCTGAGGTCCTCCCCATCCCCACTTCCTAGCAGGCCCCACATTCTGCTAACTGTTTCCTATCCTCAGGCTGCTCTCCTGCCCCAGCACCAGGGTCTGGGCGGGATTCACAGACAAAATTATGCCTCTGCTGGTTCTCGTTCTCAGGATTCACTGCTTGTCAGAGCTCTGAGGAGGTCAGCTCCCTTGGGAGGTCCTCCTGGGTCAAACCCAGAGCCTAGGAGCTTCACCTCTAAGTCTTGGGGTCCTCTCTCAGATGCACTCTCACCCTACAAGTTTTCTTTAGAGGGGAGAAGGTGTGTTAAGCTTTTGGGGAGCAGAGCCATTTCCTGGCTGTGATCCAGGCACTAAATGGCTCCCTCTACCCTAGTTCCCTCCAGTCCCTCCCTGCTCCACACACCAAGCCCAAGGCAGAGGCTCCCTGGCTCCACTCCTCCCGTGTGACACAGCCACCCGCCCCCCAAGTGTGTGTGTGTGTGTTGGGGGGGGGGTGGAGGGGGGCGGATTAAGCACATTGCGCTGTCAGATAGGCTATATAAACACCTCAAAAGCATCCTCTCTTTAGAACCTTGTTCCGACGTGGTTGGTGTAATGCATAAATACGTGAATATATGAGGGCTGGAACCACTGCCGCTGTGTGCTTGACACGAAACTAAACGCTGCTATTCCCAGGAGCTGATGCGCACTCAGAGTGAGACCTCTCAAATCCGGATGAGAACGAACAGCTCCTACCAGACTTGGGAGTGGACAGGCCAGATGCGTGGTGCCTGGAGTGTGCTGCCCACTGACGCAGAGGAACAGGGTTGGGGCGCTCAGAGCCTGGGCCCAGGAGGAGAGACAATGAGAAGACTACAGAGGCGCCTCCACCTGCCTGAGCCCAGCAGGCCTTCCCTCTGACAAGGCTCCCCTGTGTCTCCCCACAACCGTACTGTGACACCCACTTCTCCCAAGTTATGTGTTACTCAGAGGAAAAGCCAGCCAGGGGCTGGTCATAAATAACAGGCGCAGGCACGTGCATGGCATTTCTGAGGGTGGGGCGGGTGCAGGGAGGCAGGACGGTGGAGGCTGCCTGGAGAACACGCTTTTTCAGACCTGGGCTTCTGAGTATGTACCTCTGAAGGGTGGACTAGTGACGGAGGGGCTGAGAGCTCACTGTGTCCCTCGAGGATGAGACTGGACCTCCCCGCACTTCCTGCCAGCCCTCCTCATGGGCAGGTAGGTTGCCTGGGAGAAGGGGCAGCACCCAGTCTGTAGGGACCTTAATAAGCACAGTTAGGGGCTTGGGAGGAGGAGCATGGAACGGGACTGGGGTGGAGACTGGCAGCAGGCACAGTAGGGAGGAATATCAATTTGTGGCTGGAAGAGTCGAGGTCTGGGTTTTCCCAGGGCGCCAGCGTGGGGTAGGGCTGACCTCCCTCTGGCCTGTGGAGCGCTGGACGTTCCTGGCACCGGCTTCCCCAGGCCGTCGCCCGGCCACCAAGGGGAGCCAAAGCCCAGCCCAAGCTGAGCGCTATGCCAACACTCGTGGAACGCGGTTGCCACCTAGTGGTCAGATCTGGAGTGACCAACGCCCAAAGATCCAGCGGGAGCGGCAGGGATCACAAAGGCAACCTCCCAGTGACTGTAAGGATGGCAACACCTTATGGACACCACGCGTCTCCCCAGCCACCCTGTACTCCACGCTCCCTGGTCCTCTGTCCTCGCAACCGTATTAATTGCAATAATAAGGGTAACATCTACATCAAAATAACGACTCCCCACCATATATCTGGCAGTCACTTTCTGCCAGGCACTGAGCTAGGGATTAAAAATCAAGCGATGGCCCCTTCCTTCAAGGACTCCGATGCTCAGATACTTAGAGTCAACCAAGGTACAAGACAGTGGGTGACAAAGGAGCTTCAATAAGCTGTGGGGGCACAGGCGAGGCGATAACTTGCTTATGTTTTTCCGATTGATTACTCTTATGATCAGAAAGTCCAATAGCCATTTACCAAAGGTCTGCTTGGTTCTGGAAACTCTTAGGTGCTGGGGATACATCGGTGCATGAAACAAAGATTCCCATCCTCGCGGACTTACCCTCTAGCTGTGGAGGAAGGGGGTGAGAATAGAAGACAATACCTTTTTTAAAAATATATATATATTATTGACTTTACAGGGAGGAAGGGAGAGAGAGAGCATTAGAAACTTGATGAGAGAGAAACATCAATCAGCTGCCTCCAGCACATCCCCTACTGGGGATGTGCCCGCAACCAAGGTACATGCCCTTGACCGGAATGGAATCCGGGACCCTTCAGTCCGCAGGCCGACGCTCTATCCACTGAGCCAAACCGGTTAGGGCCAGAAAATACCTTTAATAAATAAATAATTGGGCATGTTGAAGGGTATTAGTGTTAAGGATAAAAAAAAAAAAATCAAGATTGTTCTATGGGTCTGAGACGTAAGACAGCGTAAGCCTAAGAATGTGTCATCAAGCAAAGCCTTGAGGGCAGTGATATTTAAGCAAAGTCTTGAAGGTGACTTTGGACTTGGTGAAGCCACAGAAGCCCATACTCGCATACTCCCAGGACAGGAGGTGCCCGGTGCCCTACATTTACACCAGCAAGGTGGGCCTCTGAGGTGGTTCTTCTTACAGCAAAGTTTTACTGAATCCCAGCCTTTTTCTCACTTATGTCAAGTTCTGCTCCCAGACCTTAGACAAATAGGGTTATAAATTACAGTTTTCTATAATAACAATGTGATTGGTATATCTGTGGGTCTCAGATCACATGGAGGTGTGACCTTGGTGTTTATTAGAAACCTATGTGAAGTTCCCAGGTCATGTGGCTCAGCAAATTTTAATGGATATCCCCCCAATTTTTCTCTATCTTACACAACCACTTCCTTGGGTTCAGACACAAGGCTTTAAGAAATGTCATGTGGTGCCAATGAAGAGCCATTCAGGATGATAGAGGCCATCCCCAATAACTCTTTTAAGACTGAGAAAG
Source organism: Corynorhinus townsendii (assembly GCA_026230045.1). Taxonomy (NCBI): domain Eukaryota; kingdom Metazoa; phylum Chordata; class Mammalia; order Chiroptera; family Vespertilionidae; genus Corynorhinus; species Corynorhinus townsendii. The sequence continues at coordinate 56,124,885 of JAPDVU010000008.1, read as the reverse complement.
ATCCCTTTGCACACAGGAGTGTCTGTGCACAGTAGACACACAATAAATGTTTCCATAAATAGACGTTCTGTTTCCCACAACGGTGGGATAGATCATGCAGAACCACCCTCCAAATAAAGATAATTACCAAAAATGGATAAAATACAAATGAAACGACTTCCCGAAGTCGTTAGAGGGCTAACAAGAAACTAATGAATGAACCACATTCCCTGAGGAAGACAAGCTGGGTGAGGTGGGCGGCATTTGGAGTTGCTTCAGCAAAGACTATGAGGCTGGACAAAGCTTGACTGCCACTGAGCTCCATGGAAGTATAACTGGGACAACCGCTTTAGAAAGAGTTTGATCTACTAAACTAGGAAATATAACACACCCTCTGCCCCAGGGACTCCACTCCCAGGTGCATAATCAGAGAAGAGTGCATGCAAGGTTCCCAGAGACATATATGGGAATGTTCACAGTAGCATTTCCACAATAGCCTTACACAGGAAACACCTCATGTCCATGGTATGTACAAGATGAAAATAAATTATAGCAACACAATAATAAATCTAAAGCTGAGTGAAGCCAGATGCAAAGAATACATAGTGTATAATTCCACTTACATAAAGTCCAATTAACTAGCCAATGTAATCTCTAGTGCCTGAGAATGCATGTTAAGGTAGAAATGATCCTATCTAATAAAAGAGTAATATGCAAATTGACCATCACTCCAACACACAAGATGGCTGCCCCCATGTGGACACAAGATGGTCACCACAAGATGACCAGCAGGGGAGGGCAGTTGGGGAGGACCAGGCCTGCAGGGGAGGGCAGTTAGGGGGCAAACAGACTGGCAGGGGAGCAGTTAGTCATCAATCAGGCTGGCAGGGGAGTGGTTAGGGGGTGATCAGGCTGTCAGGCAGAAGTGGTTAGGGGCAATCAGGAAGGCAGGCAGGCGAGCAGTTGGGAGCCAGCAGTCCTGGATTGTGAGAGGGATGTCCAGTAGGGACGGGCCTAAACGGGCAGTTAGACATCCCTCAAGGGGTCCCAGATTGGAGAGGGTGCAGGCTGGGCTAAGGTACACCCCTCCCCGCCCCATGCACGGATTTCATGGACCGGGCCTCTAGTTATTACATAAAGGACATTGGTTACCTTTGGGAGCTGGAAGCTTTGTGACTGCAAAAGGGTACAAGACAGCCTTTTGCAGCGCTAACAACATTCTCTTTCTTGATTTTGGTGGGGATTTTATAATTGTTCTGTAAATAATCACTGAACTAATTACTGCTATGAACACTCATGTACAAAGGCCATTGTATGGATACACAGTTTCTCTTAGGTACTTACGATTGGAATGCCTGAGTCAAATGCCACTGTATGTTTACTTTTTAAGAAACTACAAAAATCTTTTCCAAATAAGTTGCTTCATTTCACATTCCCACTAGCTGTATCTGAGTCTTCAAGCTGCTCCACATCCTTGCCATCCTCACTTGGTATACATACTTAGTGTAGTCAGTCATTTAAATCCGCAGCTGGGAGGGCTGACAAGTTATACAAGGGTTTTTGACTGTCCTGTGGGTTGGTGTGCTTAACCCCAGCATTGTCGAGGGTGAACCTTCAAATTCCTTAGTGAGTGTATAGTGGTACTTCATTCTGGGTTCAATTTGCAAAGGTTTTGAGCATCTTTCCTTGTGCTTGTCATTCATGTATTCAAATGTTTGCTCATTTAAAAAATCAGATTGTTTACTTGTATTGAGTTTTGAGTTATCCAACAGCCTTCTAGCCTCCATTTTTTTCTGCTGATTAATATTTTGTTCATCTTATTGGGGTCCCCTGGTGATGCAGTTTCTTCCTTCCTGATCTTGTGGGGGTCTTTCCCCTTGTCTTTGATTTTTAGCATTTTTACTATGATGTGTCTGTTTTTAAAAATCTCTTCCTCCTGTATGGCCCCTACCAGGGATCGAGCCTGCAACTCAGGCATGTGCCCTGACCGGAAATCAAACTGGCAGCCTTTCAGTGCACAAGACGATGCCCAACCAACAGAGCCACACCAGCCAGGGTTCCATTTGGTTTCTTTAAAAACATTTTGATCTCGTTGGTATTCTCTATGGGATGCAACGTTGTTATCATACCTTCCTTTACTTTTGCTTTCCTTTACTGTGAGCATGTTTATAATGGCTACTTCAAAATATTTTCCTATTAAGTCTGATACCTAGTCACTCACACAAGCAGTTTGTGCTGCCTGTTTTCACTAGTATATGGGTCATACTTTCCTGTTTCTTTGCATGCCTAATACATTTTTTGTTGGAAACTGGACATTTTAGATAAAGTATTGTAGCGACTCTGGGTAATGGACCCCTCCCTACCTCCAGGGCTTATTTGTGTAGTGACTGGCTGAATTTTAGTGAACGCCATTTCTCCCCCACAGTGTTAGCCTCCGATGCTGCTCCTCGGGGTGGTGCAGCTTTGGGGATGCCCAGTTGAGGGGGCTCCCTTCCACCTTTCCCTGACTCTGAAGCTGGGCGTGGGGACAATGGCAAGCTTCTCATGGAACGACACTTCTACTCCAGGAGCGAGTGCTCAGTGAGGGAGGGGATGGGCCGTAGCCTGTCCTCTTAGCTTGCCTTTCACAGCATGGAAACACCACCTAAGATGGGGAAAGGACCCTCAGGGCCCCAGTCTTGCCAACATGCTATACCCATTCCCAGCGTGGGGGTTGGGTAGAAGGGAGCTCCAACCACTCACCTGCAATTGCTTGGGACTTAGCCTCATCAACCAGCAGCTGCAGGCAGGGTGGGAATCCCTAAAGTCCTACAGTTCCTGGAAGAAGCCTTCCTGCGTGGAGCTGGAAAGAGGGGGCCATGTGTCTGGAGTCTCTACTTTGCTCAACTAGGAGGGGAGTGAGTGGAGGAGTCTTGATTCAAATACCACAGACTTTCTTACTGAAACTAGGATTCACTTTTCTGACTCAAAGTAAAATTCACCTTTCTTAATGACTTTTCATAGATTTTCTTAAAGGAGTGTTTCTTTATTTACTGTTTGTCCTTAGGACCATTTCCTGAGGTTTTTAAATAGTTGAACTTTCAAAAATAATTTTCACCAATTTCGTTGGGAGAGCAATTCAGCAGACCTGCTTATGCTGTCATACCAGAAATAATCTCTCTCCACTGAGTTTCCAGAGTTCTTTATATGTTGTGTATAAAGCCCTTTCTTTATTGGAGATGTGATTTGTAAATATTTTCTTCCAGTATGTTGGTTGTCTTTTCATTCTCTTAAAAGTATCTTTGGATGAGCCAAAGTTTTGTATTTTGATGGAACTCCAATTTATCATTTTTTTCTTCTTTTATGGGCTGTACTTTTGGTATATCTAAGAAATCTTTGCCTAAACTAAGGTCACAAAGACTTTGTCTTATTTTTTCTTCCAAAAGTTTTATAATTTTAGGTTTCATAATTAGGTCTATGATACATTTTGAGTTAAAAATTTATATATGGTATGAGTTCATTTTTTTTAAAGGGTCAAAATGTTTTTTGTTTTTGTGAGGGTTGTTTGCTATTTTTTTTTTTTTTTGGTTCTATTTTGTTTTTGCATATGAGCAGCCAATTGTTTCAGTACATTTGTTGAAAAGATTTTCTTTCCTCCATTGAATTACCATAGCATCTTTGCCAAAAATCAATTAACTAAATATGTCTAGGTTGATTTCTGAACTAATTATCCTTGATTGAGCTATTTGTCCATCTTGATACCAATACTAGAATACCTGGCTTATGTTAGCTTTGTAAGTCTTGAAATCAAATAGTTTAAGCCCCTCTGTTCTTTTTAAAAGGAGTTTTGGCCACTTTATTATCTTTTTGCATGTCTATATACATTTTAGAGCTCACTTATCAAGTCTATTAGTTTTTTGTTTGTTTGTTTTTGTAGATGTCATAGGATTTGCTACATGGCAATGTTGTCTGCCAATGAAGATTTACTATTTTCCAATTTGGGTGGTTTTCTTTCTTTTTCATATCTGATTATAATGGCTAGAACTTGCAGTGCAATATTGAATAGAAATGGGTAGTAAGAGCAGACATTCTTGCCTTATTGCTACTGGAAAACATTGTCATTCACAATTAAGCATGATGTTAGCTATAGGGTTTTTTGTAGATGCCCTGTTAGAAAATTCCTTTTTATTCATAGTTTGAGGAAATTCCCTCCTATTCCTAGTTTGCTCAAGAGTTATAAGAAATGGCCCTGGCCAGTTTGGTTCAGTGGATAAGAGTGTCGGCCTGCAGACTGAAGCGTCCCAGGTTCGATTCCGGTCAAGGGCATGTACCTTGGTTGTGGGCACATCCCCAGTGGGGGGTGTGCAGGAGGCAGCTGATCGATGATTCTCTCTCATCGATGTTTCTAACTCTCTACCCCTCTCCCTTCCTCTCTGTAAAAAATCAATAAAACATATTATAAAAAAAAGTTATGAGAAATGAGTGGCTAGATTTTGTCAAATGTTATTCCTGATTCTATTGAGTTGATCATATAGTTTTTCTTCTTTTAGTGGGTGATATTGATTTTCCATTGTTAAACCAATCTTGTATTCCTGAAAAACTCCACTTGGTCAGATGTGTTATCTTTTTAGATATTATGTTCACTTTGCTAAAATTTTGTTTAAATTTTTTGTCTATGCCCAGCCAGAGTGGCTCAGTTGGTTGGAGCACTGCCTCATGCGCTGAAAAGTTGCACATACATGGGTTGCAGGTTCGATTCCTGGGGGGTGGGGGGGGGGATATATGGAAGGAAACTGATCAATGTTTCTCTCTTCCTGTTCCTCTCTCTAAGCACACCATTGGGTGAGGATTAAAAAAATAATTGTCTCTATGATTAACAAGGATGTTTGGGCTTTAGTTTTATTTTCTTGTAATTTGTTTGCCTAAGTATCAGAAAAACACTGGCCTCGTAGAATGAGGCAGGGATTTTTCCCTCTTTCACTTACTGAAAAGTATGAATCGGTATTATTTCTAACCTAGATGTTTGGTGGAACTTAGCAGTGAGCACAGCTGATATACTACAGGTTTGTTTGTGGGAAGGCTTTTAACTAAAAATTTCATTTCTTTAATAGATACAGCACTATTCAGACTGATATGTTCTTCTTGCAAGAGCTTTGTTTGTATTTTTCAAGATGTTTGCCCATTTCATCTAAATCATAAATTTTATTGGCATAAAGTTGTTTATAAAGTTGAATATGCTTTTAATTTCTGAAGACTATGGAATGATATTCCTCTCTTATTCCTGATAGTCCTGTGTTGTCTTTTTATTTCTATCAGTCTGTTTGGCTAGCGGTTTGTCAATTTTATTGATTTTTCTCAAAGAAGCAGCCCTTGGTTTCATTAATTTTTCTCATTTTCCCATTTTTATTTCATTGATTTCTGATCTTATGCTTATTACTTTCTTTTTCTGCTTACTTTGGGGTTAACTTGCTCTTTTTTCTAGATATTTAAGATGAAAGTTGAAATCACAGATGAGACTTTTGTTCTATTTTAAAATAGGCAGCTAGTGTTACAATTTTTACTCTAAATATTACCTTCTCTGTAGCTAATCAATTTCAATATATTGTTTTCATCTTCATTCAACTCAATATATTTCTAAGTTATTTTTATTTCTTCATTAGAAGCATGTTGTTCAGTTTCCAAATATTTGGGTATTTTCCAGATCTGTTATTGATTTCTAATTTTCCTTTTTCTTTTGCCAGAGAATATACTTCGTATGATTTGAACCTTTTATTGTGACTTGCTTTGTAACCCCAAATATGGTCTCTTTTGGAAATGTTTTGGATGTACATGAAGAGAATGTGCATTGTGCTGCTAGGTGGCATGCTGTCTAAAGGCCAAGTAGGTCAAGATGGCTGATAGTGGCTTTCAATTCTTCAAAATACTGATTTTCTGTCTACATATTTTATCAATTATTGAAGGTGTTGAAACATGCAACTATATGTGTAGGTTGGTTATTTTTCTCTATGTAGTTTATCAGTCTTTTCCTCACAAATTGAGAAATTAATATGCACATAAACATTTATGATTGTAATTTCCTCTTGTTAAACTGACCCTTTATCATTATAAACAACCATGCTAATCCTAACTTTGGCAATATTCTCAAGTTCTGAAATGGAACTGTTTACTATTACTTCAGTTCATATGCTTTCTTTAAATTATTGTTACCATGATATATTTTCTGTATATTTTTATTTTAAACCTAGTGTCTTTATACTTAAAGTGGGTTTGAGTGGGCAGCATATAGTTGAGCCTTGCCTTTTTTACTCAATGTGACAATCACTCCCTTTTTAATGAGTGTTTACACCATTTACAATCAATGTGATTATTGATATAGTTGGGGCTTACCAGTAAATCTATTATGTTGCTATTTATTTTATGTTTTACCTTTGTTCCACTCCCCGCCTTTTTCTTCTTTCGCTCAGATTAACTGAATACTTAATTCCATTGTATTTTTGTTCTTGTTGGCTTATTAGCTATAACACTTCTTTGGGGGGGAGGGGTGTATTACCTTAGAGCTACACTATACATATTTTAACTTATTGCCGTTTTCCTTCAAGTAATATTATACCACTTCATGTATAGTCTAAGACTATTACCATACTATACCTCCATTTCCCCTTCCTAAACTGTGTAGTTGTTTTACTTTGACATGTGTTATAAACTCCACAATAAATTGTTACTATTTTTGCTTTCAGTAGTCAATTACCTTTCAAAGAAAATTTAAAGTAACAATATAAGTTTTCATATCTCCCAATTATTTACTATATTTCCACATGGCATCCAATCTAATAAGAGTAATATGCAAATTGACCATCACACACCAAGACACAAGATGGCCAGCCCCATGTGGTCAAAGATGGCTGCCCCCATGTGGACACAAGATGGCCACCATAAGATGGCCTGCACGGAAGGGCAGTTGGGGGGGACCAGGCCTGCAGGGGAGGGCAGTTGGGGGTGGGGAACCAAGCCTGCAGCAGAGGACAGTTGGGTGAGGAGACCCAGGTCTGGAGGGGAGGACAGTTGGGTGGGGGGACCCAGGCCTGCAGGGAAGGGCAGTTGGGGGGGACCAAGCCAGCAGGGGAGGGCAGTTGGGAGCCAGCAGTCCTGGATTGTGAGAGGGATGTCCACTGGGATTGGGCCTAAACAGGCGGTCGGACATCCCTCAAGGGGTCCCAGTTTGGTGAGGGTGCAGGCTGGGCTGAGGGACGCCCCCCAACCCCCACCCATTGCCGTGCATGAATCTTGTGCACCAGGCCTCTAGTTATTTTATATCTGTTTGAAAGACTTTTAAAAATACTTCTTGTAATACAGGTCTGCCATGATATAGTCATTCAGTTTTTGGATATTTGAAGAAGCATTCGGCCTCTTTATTTGAAAGATATCTTCACTGAACACAGGGATCTAGGTGGCAGGTTCACTTTTGTTCCTTCTATTGTTATATTAAAGATGTTGCTCCACCATGTTGCGGTTTCCACTGTTTCTGATGAGAAGTTTCCTGCCATTTTTATCTGAGCTCCTTCCCTGTAACATGCACTGCCCCTCCCCATGCCATTGTCTTTTATTATTGGTTTAAACTAACTTAAGATGTGCCTTGGTGCAACTGTCTTCGTGTTTCTTGTCCTTGAATTCATTAAGCTTCTTGGATCTGTGGATTTATAGTTGTCATCAATTTTTTTTTAAAATGTTGGACATTATGTCTTCAAATGACTTGAAGGACAATGAAAACACAAAATAAAAACATTTTGCATACCTTTTCCTTTCTCACACCCACGTCCTCTCCTCTGTTTACCAGGCTGCCTGAAGTGGCTCTGTTTATGGAAGCTTTGACCACTGCTTGTCATGTTTCACTCAAATAGTTTGGAGTAGTTTTTATTGGTAAGTCTTCAAGTTCTGTAACCTTTTCTTTTGCTTTCTACTCATTGTTAATTCCACCCGGTGTATTTTTTACAATCTCAGGTGTATTTTTCATCTCTTTCATGTTATTTCCTCATCCTTTTTATATCTTCTGTGCCTCTCCTTAACATGCTCAATCTTATTTCTACTTCTTGACCACTACCTTCTTGACTACGTGGCATGTAGTTACAATACCCTTTTGTACAAACAATAATTATATTATTTGTGTCATTTCTAGGTCTGTTTCCTTTTCTTCTCCCCCGCCCCCCCTTCTCTTAGTGGTTGTATTTCCTGACTTTTCACATGCCTGGCCATTTTTTATTAGATGCCAAACGTTTTGAATTTTACCTTGTTGCATATTTAACATACCTGTATCCCTATATTCTTATACTTCGTCCTAGGAGATTGTTACTTACAAATGGTTTGATACTTTTGAGCCTTTAGACCATGGCTAATTTTGCTCTCCTACTGAAGCAAACAAAACATGTCAGACTCTTCTATCCAGAGCCCTCTGAATTATAGGGTTTTCTACTCTGACTAGCAGGCACAGAACCTAGGTGTTGCTTTGTGTGAACTCCTCTGGTGGTTCCTTCCGCAGCCTCAGCAGTCTCCTCCCCTGCATACAGTCCCACAGGGGACCCTCTTCAGATCCCTCCGCACTCCCCGCTTGTACTCTGCCCTCTGAGCTTCACCCACTTTGGCCTCGCTGGACGCCAGGTCTGTTTCTGCAGCTCAGGGAGACCTCTGGGCTCTGCTGTGGTGCTCTCTCCCCAAGCTGCAATCAGCTGGGGCAAGCACAGGACTCAACCCATTTGCTTTTCTTCTCTCCGAGCCCACTGCCCTGCAGTGCTTGATGTCTGGTGTCTTAAAACTGTTGTTTTGTATATCTTAACAGGAATTCTTTTAATTCTTTTCAAGTGAGAAGATTATTCCAGTTCTTGTTCTTCTATCTGAGGTCAAAGTAAATGTCAAAACCATTCGAAGGCAAGATTTTTATTACAATGTTATATGATCACTTTTACAGAAGGGGAGTGAAGATGCCACCTCGGAAGAGGTACAGTTATGTTCTGAGGGGAGAAAAACAAACAAACATTCAACTCTTAGAGATCTGAGCTCAAATTCCAACTCGGGCAAAGCACCAGCCTCTCTGATTCCCAGCTCTCCCATCGGTACAACAGCACTAATAATATCCACCTCATAGGTTGTTGAGATCTGAGTGTGATGTAAGCAATTTGTTATATGTCAAAGGCACCTCATACATGTGGTTTCCTTCTTTTCCCCCTAAAAGTATGACAAGAAGCTATTTGTAAGGGACCTGCCTCTATTGATAAGAATGATCCCAAGCCTTTCCCTTTCAAGTATCTTAAGATCCTCTCTGTTACAGGAAAAAAAATAATCCTAATGTGCTATTGAAAAAAACATACACAAAGGGCAACCCTAGAAAACTGCCTATGACTTTTACCCTGTGAAAACGAGTGGGAAGAAAGAGCCTGTGTCCTGCCCTGTCTACTTCTGGTTTGGATTTGGCAGTTTTTTAAGTGGGGAACAACCCAGAATTCCAGCTGTGTCGGGAAAATGCAAACAAATGAAACAGATGACAAATCATTTCTTGAAGATCTGGAGCCAAACTTGCTTAGCTGCTGGAGTGGCAGTAGAAGCCAATTTCCCGGAGTATTTACAAAACCATTTGTAAGGATAATATCTTCCAGACTTTCATGGAGAGGGCTAAGGACAGACTTTCAGTCTGCAGATGCCACCGAGCTAGCATGGATTCAACAGGCAGTTGCTGAGACTACCATCTCCCACCATAACCGTCCCCAATCCGGATTTAGGCAGAAAGGTGGGGGATAAGCTGTGGTCTTTGCTCTTCGAGTATATACCACAATCTGAAGCAACAGGGGAGTACGCAGCTAATCAAAATCAACTGGAATGTGTTTTGTGGCGGGGGTGGGGGGGTACTAGCAAACTGCTTCAGGAAGACAGAGATAAAAGATTAGCAGAACCTTCAAAGAGGAGATGCTGAATATTTTAGGATACATACAACATAGAGGAGGGAAGGAAAAGGGAGCTTTCAAGTCAAGGGAGGGAGGCATACCCTGGGAAATGAATCTGAGGCCTGATCTACGTAGGATTGGAATGTGTCAATTAGAAATGTTTATAGCTGAAAGAATCCTTTACTAATACAATCTTGAGCTATGGAGGTTTGTGTTCTCTAAACGCTCTGAGGTACGTGGTTACTGGCTCAAGAATATCATCTGGAAGGCAAGCTCCCTCCATTTTTCTGATCTGACATCTTTGACACGGTGGTTTTTCATCTTTGTATTTTTCACCTCATATTTGCAAGATTGTAGCCACAGATCCAGATCCCATTAACTGGTGTTCTGAACAAGCAATCAAGTGCTTTAATCGAGGAAGAAAAAATTTTCCAAAAGTTCCCTGGTTTTCCATTCCATCTTATTGGCCCAAAATGGGTCTTGTGACCATTGTCACAGGAAAGGTTGGAAACATTCTGGACAAGAAGAAAAACGTGACATGAAAGGCCTAGAAAAAACATAATCCCTCCCCTGGGGCTCAGCAACTTGCTGCTTTAAACAAAATCAGTGCTTGATCAGCAAGAAAGAGGATTAAACAGCCAGTAGTTGGGCAATTAATAACCGACTGCATTCTCAATTTTTGAATGTTAATCCAAGTTACAGGAAGAATTCTAGCGAGAGGAAAAAAAAAAAAAGATGCTTATGATTCAATTATCCCTCCAGTTTTTAGATTTATTTATCCTGACCTCCTAGGATTTAAGAGAACCTTACTATATCCCTGAGAACCACAGGCTCTCAAAAACTGCAGGCTCAGACCTAGATGTGACTGAATTTCTGTAGTTTTGAAGAAATTTGTAGTTTTCAGGTTTGCAAGGACAGAGTTCATCTACATTACAAATTAAATTTCAAAAGGATGATTAAAAACTTTATTCATATAAAACCTCTCTTAACACATTCAGTACATTTCTAACTTAGGGGGGAAATAACTTCTGTCTTTTCTTAAGCATCATAAGGCCTTCCAACCATTCATGCCACCAACACCAACTACTCTGACAAAGCCAAGCCTCTGAGTAGTCAATACCTCCCCACTTGACTACTGGCCTCCAGGCAGGTTTGTTTGTAACAAGGCTTTGTTTGTAACAAGGCTGCAGACATGGCCCCTGCTTTCTTAATGCCGGGGAGGATCCCTTTTCTCCCCCTTCACAGACTGTCTCTTCAGCACGCCAAGTTTGATAGCATACACCTGTCACACATGTCACGGGGACACGGCTCCAAATACTCCTACTCTGAAAGAATCCCTCGGGCTCACTTCTGAGGGGAGAGGAGAAGAGAAGCGACCTCTTTTCCTATAGACTCAACAACATTCCTGCAGGCTCTTCCCTGATCAAGTGTCAGCCAATGTCGCCCCTCCAATTCTCCTGAAGCAAACGAGAAAATACAGGGTGGGGCAAAAGTAGGTTTACAGTTGTGAGTGGGGCAAAAGTAGGTTTACAGTTGTGAGTGGGGCAAAAGTAGGTTTACAGTTGTGAGTACATGGAACACTGAGGTTATTCTTGTATTATTACTATTGTGGTATTATTTTCCATAGGAATAATTGGAAACCTACTTTTCCCCACCCTATAAGTACTTCTCTAACTGCAGAAATAAATGGAAAAGATGTGGTAGAAAAGCCCGGGCTTGGGAAGGTAAAGAAAGATACAGAGGGGAAGAGGGGAGACTTGAAAATGTGTTTATTGTATCTCTTCACCCATCCCTTTTGGCAGCCCATCCCATAATGACCAACAACAGGATTACTTCATGCTTTAAATCTTTTTAGACTGTTGGCACCAATCCCTCTCTGTAGCCACAGGGTTCTCTTGTGGACCAAATAATCTGAAAAGAAAATACACTTAAGGGATTGATTGATGGCTGAGAAGTTGAGGAAATGGGGTTCAGAAATTGCCTGGTCCAAATTCAGGGGCAGAGGAAAGTAATACTGCTGGGTGACCTCAGCCAATACAGGCCCACAGGCCCCTGTGCAAGCCTGGACCTCCTCACCCTGGAGATGGTGAGGCTGGCAGGGAACTACCTACTGCCCATAGCCTGGGGATTTCTGACAAAACTAGAATGCTAGGCTCTGGAGGGAGAAGGTAGCGGTGGGAAACAGACTGAACAACAAAACAAACAGGCAAACACAGTGGCCTGTGTGCTGGAAAAAGTACAAATTGCACCTGGCCTGATGCTGCTGCTGTGGACTAGATAGATAGATAGATGAGTGTTATCACTGGGATTCTTAGGTTTGCAAGGATAAAGCCCAATATATAATTTCACTTAGGGAAAATAATGGAGAAAGCAGTAAGAAATAGCAAAGGAGTTCTGTCCCTTCCCTGTAACCACAGCAAGAGTCAGGTGATGCTATGGGGCTGCTGAGAAGAGACTGACTGTCCTGGATTTAAAGGGCCCGCATACAGATGAACATCCTTCTACGTCTGTATGCATAATCTGCAGTTATCCTCTAACGCTTCCTGCCGAAGAAATGCAGTTACATCAAAAGTCTCTGAAGTGGAGATGTTTCCTTCAGAGCCCCCTCCCCCAGCCCAACCACACACACACACACACACACACACACAAACACACACACACACACACACACACACACACACCAGTCACCAAAGGGAGTGACAGAGCGCTCTCCTTCAAGATGCATAGCTGCAGGCTGTCACAGCAGCCCACAGAAGAAAGGCACGAAGAAGCGGGATGAGGAGTGCGGAAGGGCAAAAAGTGGTCAGACATAAAGATTCCAAGGCCGGGAAAGAGGGGAGGAGCGAGCTGGGGCACAGGGGTGGAGGAGAGAGAGCTGCCACACCAGAGTGCAAGACAACGGTTACCAGATATTAATTCTTTCCTCCAATAAAAGCCACTCGCTTCTCTCAGTGTGAAACAGCACACACCCCGATTCCCCACACAGCAGCCCGAGGACACACGCCACATCATGGCCAACCTCCTGCCCCTCTGCTTCCAGAGGTCACCCGCCATTGTCAGTCACATTTCTCTGTCGTTACCCTTTTCACACTATAGAGTTATTACAGTCGCCTGAGAGCATAGCTTGAAACAGAAACACAGCCTCCACCCGGAGGTCCCCCTATGCTAGCTGAGGGAAGTACCACAGGGCCCCAGGATCCAAGCCTGGCCTTCTCATCTCAGGGTCACCTCAGTCCCTGACACCCCTTTCCTTGCAAATTCCACAAAAAAGGATTTGCAAAGCTAGCTAAGGCATCAATAGGACAAGGCTATGAAGAGGAAGGCACAGAGCTGAGGTAACTATACAAACAGGCTCCAGGCATCTGCAATTAAGCTAACCCTACTTATTTCTCGGTTTCTGCCCAGTCCTACAAAAAAAAAAAAAATTCATTTTGCCTGGCAGGTGTGGCTCAGTGGTTGAGCCAGGAGGTTCCAGTTTGATTCCCAGTCAGGGCACATGCCCGGGTTTCTGGTTCAATCCCCAGTAGGAGGTGTACAGGAAGCAGCCAATCAATGATTCTCTCTCATCATTGATGCTTCTATCACTCTCTCCCTTCTCCTCTGAAGTTAATACATATGTATATAAACAATATTCATTTCTTCTATTTTCATTGTTTTTTCTTGGTCACTCATTTTCAGTTAAAATTCTCTATCTGAAAATGAATATGGAGGAGACAGTCAGTAGCAGTTCAAGGTGCTGGGGGAGATAAAGTTCATCAGGTATCTTAGCAAGGTCACAGTTCAGGAATTGAACACTTTTGCCTTCATGGAACAAAACGCCTTCCATGTAAGCATGATTTTGTTGCCCTGTCAAACTACTTTTTACTTATACAAATGGAAATAAATCACAGGGAGCGTTCAAGGACTCTGAACTTGGTGGCTTCTCCGATTCAAAGGCAGCAAGAACACGGGGCACTGCTCCCTGGGGCGCGCGCCCTCTGCCCTGCCTGGAGGACGCCACCAGGGGAGGATGCCACGTTAGCAAACAATGAAGCTCCCCAAGGGTCAGGGAAACTGATTCTCATTAACTATGTGTTGGCAGAGGGCTCAGAAACTCAGGGATGTGGTAAAATACACGCAGAAAGAATTTTGTCAGCATTACCAACTAAATCAAATATTAGCCTAGACATAATCCATAGGAGACGATACTCAAGCCCAACAAGAAAACACTGCGTGACAATGAACCAATTTGGGTTTCACCACAAAAGACATGTTCATTCTAGAAAAAAGTAAATTGTAAAATCTGAGACCAAAGAATAAAGTTTTAAGTTAATAACAACTGCCTAAACAACAAATGAAGGCAAAAAATAAACTTGGTATCAGCTGAGTGATAATATTTAGAGATCAAGAAAAAAATTATAGAAGTAAACATGGAATTTATAAAAAACATAACTGACCCAAAGGTTTTTATTGCAAAAATGAGTAATAAAATAGACTTAAACTCTGATGAAAAACTAATAGGAATTCAACAGATTTGAGACAATCTATTAGAAGTTCAGTTGGTACTTGGCTAGTACTAACTCTAGGATTTTATTAATATAGGAAATGGCAATGAAACAACCATAATACCACTAATTACTCCAATGCACTGTTTTTCAATTGACATAAAGATGTAGGAAATGTAAGGGGGCATATTAATGTTTAATACAATCAGTTCTGGTGGGAAGTTACCATACGCAAAATTTCTTCAGCGTATAAATGGACTGAAAACGTATTTTGGAATGGAGAAATATATTTGACTTTATTTATGATGCCAAGTTGTCAGTCAATACCTGATTAGTTAGAGGTAGAGAGAGATTCATTTTGATTGTCATCAGGAACGCAAAAAATACTTTCTTTGTATTTGCTCAAGCAACTCCACTTTGCAGTCGGTCCCAAGCAAGTCAGACCCTCCTTCTCTATTCACCAGTGCAAATCAGTTAAGTAATCATTCAAGCTGTACATTCACTATCGTATTCTGCTTCATGATGGTTATTTCATTTCACATTTTACATAAAATAAAAGATGACTGTCATGTGTAAAAAATAAAATAAAAAAGTAAATCATAGAAATGCATCTTTTAAACCAGTAAAATTTCACCAACCCCATCATATTTCAGTGGAATCTGTCTTCCAATATCATAGCCTTTTAATGTCAATAAAAACAACTTTTGGATGAAAATGTCTTTTCTTTGAACCAGCGGGAAGATGTTATAAACGGTTTCTAAATGGAGAAAATGAGGTACCAGCAGCAGAGCTTTTTCACTGCTGTCATGCTCCATTTTATAAGTAAACCCAGTACTAACCACCATTTTGATTCCAGTGAATAAAAACTTAGAACTTAATTTATTAATCAATGTTGAAGTCTGAAACCAAAATGATCTTTTAAACAGTACTGCCTAAGAGACAAGTCAATTCTGAAAAGTTAACCACAATGCAAAATGTTGCCCAAATTAAAGAGTCGCTCTCTGTTACCATGGCACCAGAGTCTATCTTGTTGTTGGGTTTCAATTTTCCATAACAACCAAGGGTAGGATTACATGTAAACAGAAGTGTACAAGGCTTGATGAAATTGAATATGGAGGATTAAGCATTTTTAAAGTCTGGGTTATAATTCTTGTTGCAACACAAGTTCCACTGCATAATTAACTTACAATGGCTTAAAACTTTTTGGCAACAAAATTATATTTAAGAATATACCATCACCCCTATATTAACTGTAGACATCACAACCACTTAAGCCTCTGATTACCTTAGAAAAGTATAACTTTTCCCTGAAAAACCCTAAGAGTGATGGTTTTTCAATCACATCTGTCTTTAACTAACTCATAATCAGCAGTGACGGATTCTGTCACTTCTTTAATCTAATAGGAGTAAAAATGGTGACAATGGTTTTTTGAAGAGTCTAGAGAACCTGAAAGCCATTAGTGACACAGTGAACTCTTGAACAACCACTGGATTTTTACACTTTTTAGTTGTAAAACATCCACTGTGTCGGTGAAAGAGCTGAGAGGAAACAAAACTGCCAAACCTGCCCAAACTATTTTTGTTTCATAGAATGTTGATCCCTTCTAAGTCGACAATGGCATACAGATTTAACTATGAAAAATGCAGTCCTTATAAAAGCAAACATAACAAACCTACAGGTTTCAAAGTAACTTCATTTGCTTTTAAATATTCAAGTGCAATGCTTTTGCAAAAGATTAAACCATACATTTCAATTTTATCAGTTATGTCTATTTCCATTTGTACCTAACCTGCCATCAGCATATAGGTTCCCTGGGCTGCAAAACAGCCCGGCTGACCATGGAGAGAGATGAGGGAGCCCGTGGAAGAAGAGTGTGGATGCCACGGCATTTATCCAGACAGTATGAGACCCGCCTCTGAATCCCTGAAGTAAGAATGGCCACTTAAATCGCTCTACATACACTAAAGCAGCATTGTCTGTGAAGAGTTACTTCATACATTTCACTACTCAAGTTACCAATTCAAAAGTTCCAAAAACATACAGACCAAATCCATGTACCCATGAGCCTTGTATCCTAAAATGCAGAAATATTCTCAGTTTTAACCAAGAATTATACTGGAATGAACTAAAATCATCATTTAAAGTAATTTTAAGTATATCTTATTTTTTACATAGATTATTTAATATTGCTTGTTGACATAATTTAATCAATAATATATCATAATGTCAACCACTACAGTGATCTAGAATCAGATTCTGGCTACAGAGGGAGCTTAATTATTAAGCAACATCTTCCTAAAAAGCTTCTGTATTTCTGATTGGTAAGAAAAACAAACAAAAAAAGAGCATCTCTCATTGAAATAACACTGAAAATTCAAGCTCGGGCCCCCTTCTTTTTGTTCAACATAATTAACTCTTCAGGATTAAAATAATGGAACGTTAAGACACATTAATAAATTACAGCACAGCCATCTTCAAGAAAACTCGATGGGCAACTCTGGTGGTACAGTCGTGTATCTTGGATCCAACCTAGGGATAAAATCCTGAAAGTGTTTAGATGCACCAGTACCAAAAACATCAAGGACTTTTCGGTTCATGACAGCAAATCTGTAAAACAGAGGACACAGTAAAGAAGTATTTAATGAGTTTATAAAATGAGAAGATTCACTCTACCTGACTTACGAGATGAAAAAAGAGAAAAGGCTGACATGGCAAAAGACTCACTGGCAGACTCTCTGATACTCTTCCTCAAGGTGCACTGTCCGTATTTTCTTTAAGGAGATACTAATCCCTAGGCCAGAAACCCCAGAGATTACCATCATTCTTTCAAACCCTTTCTAATAGATAATGTCAAACAGAAAAATACATTCATGACCATTTTTCTGATGGAAAAAGATATTAAATGTAATTTCTCTCATAAGTGATTTTAACGTCTCACAACCAACAGAAAACACATCCAAATGAGCAAATATTTAATAATTAAAAGATAAACAGCACACAGGTTTTCAAAATTCTAATAGGCTCAACAGAGTTAAAGCACACCCTCATTTTATCCGTCACCTAACCTAAGGGATACAAAGTTTTTAAAAGACACAGATTTAGCTGCTGTGCAGGAAGGACTGTGTCTCTGGGCCTGTCCACAGCACTTCCGTCTGGAGAAGACAGAAGTGAAATTCACTTCAAGTCATTAGCCAGCATCATTATTCTAAGCTAAAAGGAAGTCTCAAGCCAGACTGCAGGGCTCGTATCACAGGTCCATCGTTTACTAGCTGTGTGACTCTGGAAAGCTATTAACATCTCTGTGCATTTCAGATATGTAAAATTGGGGTGTTTTTAGTACCTACATCATAGTTATTTTAAGGATGAAACACACTTGTATGGATATGGAAGTTGTATGTGTATATATGTGTGTATCTTAAAACCATATCTGGGACATAATAAGCACTATATAACTGTTTGCCATTATTACTACTAATAGTGGTAATATTAATAGCAGCGACAATTTATCTATTAAGTGCTAAGTGCTATTATCAACATCTCAATTTTCCTACAACCTTACAAAGTATGTATTATTGTTTCATGGTAGAAAGAAAAAAACTGAGGCTCAAGAGGGTAAACAACTTCCCCACCGGCGACGCAGCCAAAGGTATCTATCAGAGCGGACAAATGCAGGCCTATCCGACTCCAAGGCCCATGGTCTTTCTAGGAGGTCAAGCTGCCTCCCAAAGAACTAGATTAAGACAAGGAAATGCTTACAAAGACAATAAAGAATAAGATAATAAAGATAAAGGACGGTATGGTTACAATATTAGGGAAAAGAATACTATGGTTACAATATTAGGGAAAAGAATACCATTGTCTTTCCAAAATAAAAATCAGTTCATTGTTTAGGCATGATTTCTTATGAAGCTGTTTAATATTTTTAATCAAAAAGAAGAGATCAGACATTTTAAAAGTGAGACTTAAGTATGCTATGTAGCAATTAATTTGCAAATCAACATGATATTAATCTACAACACTTAAAATATCTAAAATAATATAGGGGGAAAGTAATCAAAATAACGTTCATTGAAAGAATGCCCCTTGTTATTCTTATTTAGCTGGTCATATTTTATTTATATCTAGATATCCTACTATATGAATAAAAGAATATTCCTGCAAAGAGACCAAAAGATTCAAGACCTTTCTTACGGGGAAAAAAAAAATCTTACTTTGTTTCTATGACCAGTTAAAACATCTCAGTCACTTACCTGCCCTTGGTGAGCCTTAAAAGGAACTTCCAGTAAGATGGTCGCAGATTCTGAACTTCCATGACAGCCTAAGATTAGAGTATTCAGTATGAGACTTCCTTTAGTAAATGGCAAAGATTATCAGCAGTCTTAGGCAACAGAGTAGTTTACCGCTATTTTTATTGCTCATTGTGTTTTAAAAATGACAGTGATAACCATAATAAAAAACATGTATTTATGTTTAAGTTGATAACTATCAAGAGTCTTTGTGAATATTGCTTGGGAAATAATCATTGAGTTAATTAAGTCAGTATTATCAGGAAGCATTTACTGAATACCCATTAGGTAGCTGGCACTTCACTAGTTATAAGTTTATTGCGCCGGCAGCAATACTTCTCGAAAGTGCAAATAAAAGCTGTCCCCAAAATTTTCCAACAGCCCTAAAACCATTAACATCAATAATGATGATTACAGGATTTAAAGAGATTGAACAATGCCTCTATTAAGCAAGATTTTTACCCTTATCCTCACTGCCTAAATAATATTGTAGAAATGCAATTATTCTTACTTATAACGATAGTATCTTTTTTCTAAAAAAACTATAATTAAATTGGGCCATTCTGGACAACGTACTAAAGTAATAATTTACCTATAAAAATTGCACTCTATTTAAACCTAAAAATTGTTGTGCTCCTAAACAGGAATTGGCCCATTAAGTTAATATGTTTAATGATTTGCAACTTACAAGCTATCTTGCCAAAAAACAAAAAAAAACATAAAATGTAATAAATAAAAATCTTCCTAGGCCTTTATTCCCCCCCCCCCCCCCATTGGTTCAATGCACATTAAAAAGAGAAATAATTCTATTTCTCATTTCAAAAAGCTATACTTACTGCCTGGAAGCAAATTGCTGTAGAGATGGAATAGATGATAGTATCTGCATGGGGGAAATAGGGAACTTTGCCTGCTTCAATGCCTTTGAAATACATTGTCTGCAAAACAAGCATAATGCAAGACTTACAAAGAAAACAACTTTAAATAGCATTAACAATGTAGTTGAGCAATATGCTCCCTATCTCAGTCTTTTTCTAACTTTTCAAAATCCTAACAATTCTTTCGAGGCTCAAATCATCTTCTACACAGCATTAAGTATTAGCCTTTCCCCAGATGCCCTCATACCTTACCCCAAACCCCAGGTACCAATAATAATACTTTTCTGTAAAATTCCCAATGGAACTTTACTTCTACCTCTTTTATATCATTTACTTTACAATGCTTTTGCAAAATGCTCAGGTCCTCCACTCCCTGTTATATCTATTCTTTCATGCATTAAATATTTAATGGTGTTCATTTAACTATATGCTGGGTACTATGCTAGGAGCTAGGGTCTGAAAATGAACAAAATGGTTAGTGCATAACAAATTATTAATGTACTCTACTGAGGCTGTAAGATAGCTACACAGGTTTCTATAGATATCACATAGCCTCATTAGATGTATGTGTATATAAATTAATAATAAATAAATATATTTTGGCTCCCCAGAGGAGAAAGCAACTAGTCTGTCTAGGACCATGAAGAATTTAAAAAATGACTACATTTGAGTAGTGCTTCTCAAACCATCTGCATAAAAACAAACAAACCAAAAACTTTAAAATATGTCCAGTTGTTATGACTTGATACTTTTATAATATAACAAAAACAAATTACTAGAAAGACAAATTTAAAACACACAAAATTGAATTGAATTTTCATTATTATATTCAAAAGACAATTACCCTGTCAAGTGGCTACAAAAGGGTCCAATTGCTGACTCTCAATGTCTCTACTTATCCTGTCATCACTGGAAACAGTTCATGGACTAGTACTAGTCTACGCCCCCAGTTTTAATTAGGCATAAGATCAACAACTAGATAAGAGAGAAAAAGCAGGGCTAACAAGCAGGTGCAAGTACACAATATATATGGGGAACAGCCAGTTAACTTATATGGAAAGAACATAGAATAATTCATGGAAACTGGTTTTCTTGAACAAGGGAATAATAAAGTAAAACTAGTTTAAAAGAGAATGATGTTATAAAAGGGTGGAGGGATGGTCAAGAAGATATGAGTGGTTCATAAAATAAATAACATAATATTTTCCATGAAAAAAGTGATCTGTATAGCTGACTTTTAATTAATATGCATTTTAATAAGCATTTTCATTTTCATTTAAATATATAGCATTTTAATATACAATTAACTTCAATATGCAAGATATGTGCAAAGAATTACAATCTACTTAAAATCCTAAGTAGATCTATCTACTTAGGAAACAAGATAAACATTGACTATTATTTTGGAAGTAATATGACAATACATTTACAAGGTACAGACACATTACAGTATATTCACAGTGATGAAAATGAAATTCAGATGTGGCAAAATGGCATCATAGAAATGTTATATGAAACAGGTATCTTTTGATATATGGAATAATTGTGTTCCTAATTTCTTATGATAAAACACATCTATTGAACTAGATTCTAAGTTGAAGGAAGGGAACCATATTCCACATTTCTATATGTTTAACAGCACATAGCACAGCAATGGGAACATAATAGATATTCAATAAATAAATAAATAAAGTTGCCTATACAACTGATTTTTATTTAATATCCATTACATAGCATTACAGCACTTTAATATAAATTAACTCCAATCACAGGGAAACAATCGCCTATTACACCATAGTAAGTAAATCCAACAAAGGACCTGTTAAGTTTAAATTGCTAATTTCCTATATTTGAAAGAGCTCTCAGAGGCACACTGTATATACCAGCTTCTTTGGCCAAGATCAAATATGGGCTGCTGACACGAGAACAAAGAGCAATACCATTGCTTGGCTTAAAAAACCTCTAGCCACTTAGGTTAGCGGCTGTAAAAAACACCTTTTACAAACTAGGTGTCAATAATGGATTCCCCCAGTGTCAAAGAACATATTTTGCTAGCTAGGGGTTATTTTTCCTCTCTCATTCCCCTTTTCCTCTCCATTAGCAAGACTTGTCAGCTCTACTTCCTAAACGTGATAAATCTGTGTACTTCTCTCAATTTCTTTTGCTACTATCCTGACACAAACCAGCATCTCCTGTCTTATTTTCTCCCAGCTTCCAGTCTTGCCTCTAATCCATTTTCTATGTAACGGACAGAATGTTCTCCTTAAAAATTAAAAATGTGAATTAAATCATGTTATTTCCATGCTTTAATCACCCCAATGGCTTCCAATTGCACGGACTGCACTGAGAGAACACCTCTCTCTCTCTCTCTCTCTCTCTCTCTCTCTCTCTCTCAAAGCAAATATGAAGTTATCTAAATGTCATAAGGATACAAATTTTCAGAGAAATAAAAATTTTAAAAATCAAACAAGTTAAATAAAATATATAATCTTAACTTTGACTGGACATGTCAATATGCTCTTAGTTACTTTCTCCTTTTCTAAAAAGAAAGATGGGGGGTAGGAGATGGAGGAAGGATTCTCTAGCTCCGTTTACTGGAAAGGCCAAGAAACAATGACTAGGCTGGGAGCAAAAAGTCTCTGGTACCCCACAGAAGTCTCTGAAAGACATTTCCAACTGAAAGAAACTAGGGCTATTGGAGAAAAGACTGATTGATTCTATCAATTAGGAAATGTCCCAGATGAGCATGGAATATCTAGTTTTACCACAAAGCATGAAAGCTATCACAGATACTGGTATTTTGCCAAAAAGAAACAGAAGTCAACTTTAAGAGATTCTCAGAGCCAAATAAGGGGCATCTGAGACCAATGACTACAATGAGTTGAAACAAATCAAATATGTTAAAATCCATGACTTCACATGACACTTGAAAATAAACACTCATGGGTCAACATTGCAGGATGCTAGTGACTAACTTATTCTGAACACTGGTAAATAAAGAGAAGTAATCAGGCATTTTATTATGGCTTTGTGAACAAACTATTTCAGGGTAACCAAACAGTTAAAAAGGGAAAGTTCCTTTTCAGAAAAATCCCCACTATTAAATACAGAAAAAACACACATTAATATCAGATTATGACCATTTTGCAACCCTCACTTAAATAATTCCTGGTCATTATCATTAATGGCTGATATAATAATTAAGTAACGTCTAATGGGGAACATTATGCTGGCTCTATCAACACTGAGTCCACTGATGAATCTTAGCACCACAACAAGGAAAAGCAACAGACATTTTTGTGCTTCCTAATGTGAGGCCATAGGAATTCGCACAGTCACTATGAAGTATTCCTGCAACACATCACTCTCCCCCTCAAAAAAATTAACTTAATTTGCTTACGCCTCTAGATCAAATAGTTTACAGGAAATACAGAGTTAAAGAAGCATGTTAACATGACCAGTGAGAATGCCGTCAGTAAAATTCCATAGGACTAATTGCCTATATCTTCAACAAATAAATGGCAAGGGTAAAAAAGAAGGGGTGGGTAACTATTATAAACTAAAAGAGATTTTGGATCCTGATTAAAACAAAGGTATTGCAAAACAACTTTTGTGAGACAATCAATGAAAATGTAAGTTCTAATGGGATATCCTAATATATAAAAACCCAGGGTCCGTAACATCCAAAACAATCTGCTGCTGCTGAGGGTGCCACGACCCAGCACTGACTGCCAAGGGGGCTGCAGATCAGGCCTGAAGAGAGGCCTGGAGAGAGAAGCAGGGTCTGATCTGTAGCCTCCATGGAAGCTGTTGATCAGCTCTTGTCTCTCTCTTTGACTCCAGACCTGGCCAGCAGCTGCGCCTCTCTTTCTCTTGGGCCTCCAGTGGGGCTGCTGATCAGCCCCACCTCTCTGATCAGGTCCGTTGATAGGCCCAGAGATGCTGCCTGACATAGAAACTGACCAATCAGAACCAAATCTGGGTGAAGTATGAGCACCTAATGGCCGCCTAGGAGGCGGAGCTTTTGACGCTGACTGGCATAGAAACTGACCAATCAGAATCAAATCTGAGTGAACTAAGAAGGCAGAACCTAAGGTGGGGGCTTAGGAGGAGTTTTAAGGGCAACAGCTGTTTGGTGTAAAGTGTAATAAAGCGGTACAATTTTTTAATGACCAGTTTGACAGTATAGTGCATATGGCTGGCTATCAGTCTAGATATAGGGATTATGTATTTTTGTCTGCCAAGAGCATCTCCTCCTGATGAAAAAGGCTTTTCCCCCACCTCCATTTAAGCAACCCTATCCTACATAATCTATCTATACTACTAAAAGGGTAATATACTAATAGGATCAGGCCTAAACCAGTGATTGGACATCCCCTAGGGGGTCCCCAATTGGAGAGGGTGCAGGCTGGGCTGAGGGAACCCTCCCCTCCCCCATGCACAAATTTTGTGCACTGGGCTACTAGTATGATAATATTAAAGAATTATTAGGTTTTTCTTAATGTAAGATAATGGTATTGTGGCTATATGTTGGTGATATTGTTGATTTATTTATTTTTAAGGAGTTCTTATCCATTGGCCTTATTCTTTCAGGAGTCTTTATCCTAAGTTGCTCATAGACAAAGTGACTCTGGGATTTGCCCTGGCCAGTGTGGCTCAGTTGGCTGAGCATCATCCCATGAACTAAAAGATCACTGGTTTTGATTCCCAGTGGGGGCACATGCCTGGGTTGTGGGCCCGATCCCCAGTAAGGGGTGTGTAGGAGGCAGCTGATCAATGTGTCTTTTTCACATCTGTGTTTCTCCCTCTTTCCCCCTTCCTCTCTCTCTAAACAACAACAAAACAATAACAATAAAACATTATTTTAAAAAAAAGATAAATCAGTACTTGAGAGGTTGGGGAGGTATAGATGAAATGAGATTGGCCAAATGCTTTAATGTTGAAGCTGTGTAATGGGTGCATGAGGGTTAATTACTTTATACTTTCTCCATTTGCGTATATTTAAAAATAATACAAAGAAAGAAGAGTAACTAGAGCAATTGACTTTGTTTAAATACTTTTATAGGATTAGAATTCACTTAAAAAAATTAGGATATATATTTTTTGCTAAAGCAACTTAACAGCTATATATAATTTGGTACTATACATGGATAAAAATGTTTGCTTACCTCCACCAATTTTGAAGCTAAATACATGGAAATTGTTGTGCTTTTATAAAACATCATTGATACTCCTGCTAAAAATCCTGAAACAAATAAGGCAAAACTCATCAGACCTTGAAGTATCTGTTATTAAGTCATTTGGAAATTTAAATTCACTTAAGTAGGAAAAAATTGATCTATAGCACTGCCTTTTTACATCAAAATCAAGGGCAGTAATATACTTAATAACATTAAAATGGGTGAGTTCTTATTATCATGTATTTTTAAATTAAGAAATTGACCTCAGAGTTAGCAACACACAGTTCTGATACATATATTATAAGAAACTTCACATTCTAAATTTAACTTTAAAATAGTGGTGATTTTGCCAAACATAATAATTTTCAAAAATATTTTTAAAGGCTATTTGTAGCATTTCTAATTGTAAGTGAAAATAATTACTCATCTGTTCTAACAGCTCAAATTATTTTTAGTGCTATCATCACACTTCTTTCCATATTACTGTCTTCATTCTATAAATGGGAAACCAAGGTGGGAGGAGACCTGGAATTCTAATAGTAGGAAAATTACCAATAAATACCCCCAAAAAATGTCTACTCAACTTAAATAGTACATACAACGCATTTATAGAAAACTTTCTTTAGTTTTTATAAAATTATTTACATGCCTAAAAATATAATAAAATCGTTAAAATGTCACTTACCATTAGCAAAAACAGAGTATTTTAAGAAATCTAATTGCATTTAAAATAGTACCATAGTCACTTCTATAATATTTTAAGATTTCATATTCTTTTGTGACACATTCCCTAGGATTTCTGGACTGTAGGAGGGCAGATATATTGTGAACTCAAAACACCAGATGGCAAGAGCGCCTTGATAGTTAAACTTCACAAATACAAAATGTGTAGACTAGTGCCTCAATAGGGATTGCATTACAGAGAAAGAAGATACAAAGAGATCAGATAAATTTGGAAACTATTCCTGATTCAGTTCTACTACTGATCGATACAATAATGATTCTTTTTAATCATTGCTTTACCAGCTATAATAGCATGCAGTTCATCATCCAGGTTTCTGACCCAGCGCAGGAAGCAACTAGTACCCTGTGTCAAAAAGAAAATACAGTGACTTCAGTTGTTTCATTTCTAGAAAAAAAATGCATGTAGGTTCTACTTTGGTCTACATGCAGAATACTGGGGAAAAGTATCAATCCCACTCTAACAAGGAGAGAAAGCTGGATAATCTACAAATCTATAAAGCCAGAATTCTATACCCAGAAATAATATTTTTCAGTTTGAAGATGAAAAAGACTTTCTCAGACAGACAGAAGCTGAAAAAATTCATCACCTGCAGACCTGCACTACCAGAAATGTTACCGAGGTAGTTCTGCATGCAGAAGGAATCTGATACCAGATAAAAAATGAGATCTGCAAAAAGAAATGAAGAGCTCCTGAAATGGTAAAATGAAGGCAAATGTTTAACTGCTGTAAAACTGAATTAACTAAATTAAAACAGAGGTCAGAAGACGATGTATGACTCACTAGCTAAATCTGCCCTGCCATTCACTTTTACATGGTTCATGAGCTAAGATTGTCTTTTTACTTCTAAATGGATAAAAATAAATACAAAAATAATATATTGTGACATGTGAGAATTATATAAAATTCTAATTACAATGTGATAAAAGTTTTATTGGGATACTGCCATGCTCATTCATTTATGTATTGTCTTTGGCTGCTTTCATACAACAGACATTTAAGTAGTCGTGACAAAGACCATAGAGTCACAAAGCTTAAGATATCTACTATCCGGCCCTTTACAGAAAAAGTTTTCTGACTCCTTATACAAAACAAAAATAGTAACATTGTGTTGTGGGGTTTATAACATATGAAAAGATAAAAGTATAGCACAAAAAAAAAAATGGAAAGGAAAAATTAGAATTATGGTGTTGTAATATCCTAACACTATAATGAAGTGGTATAATATTATATGAAAATATTTATTATAAATGTTAAGGAAATTACTAAATTTTAAAAAGAGGTATAAATAATAAGTGTACAGTACAGACAGAATACATAAAGCTATTAAAATTAATTTTAAAAATTAAAAAAATACTTTTTAAATCTAGGAGACAGAAAATAAAAAAAAGAGAAAGAAGAACAAAATAAAATATGGAACAAATTCAAAATGACTGGCAAGATAAATTTAAACTCAACCATAACAAATAAATACATTAAGTATAAACAGTCTAAACTCACCAGTTGAAAGATAGCGATTAGCAAATTGGATAAAAAAGAACCAACTATTTGCAGTCTAAAAGAAAACCAACCTTTAAAATAAAAACAGAAAATTTCAAATAAAAAGAAATAATACACTATCAAATATAATCAAAAGAAAATTGGAGTAGTTATATTACTATCAGACAAAGTAGACTTCAGAACAGGGATTATCACCAAGGATAAACAGGAACATTACAAAGTGGAGAAAGGGCCCCTTCACCAAGAAGACACAGAAGAAATATGCTTGTTTGTTTTTCTCCTGATTACATTCTTATGAAGATTCTAAAGGCACTGATAATATTTTTTCAAATTACATACAGCTTTGGAACACACTGTAGGAATATTTTTTATTAAAAGGTTTTCTGACCCACTTGTATTTTCCTTAGTTTAATATCATAAGTTTCTATTACCTAAGCAAATAAATAGTAACATAAATAAAAAAATATATATGCTTTGAGATATGTTAGATAGTAGAGAATAACCTACGTGATCAAAAAGTGTAGGATAGTCCACCTGTAAGCACTTAAAAGTTTATATTAAGAGTAAATACAAACACTAGAATTAGGAATGAAAAAGAACGTTGAGTATGTACCTTTTATAAGTAAATTTGTACATAACCATCTTACCCAAAATAATGCCAGAATTCCATTTTTCCAGAAATAATTTTGAGTTTAACACAGATTGACCTTAGTTATCACATTTGTTTAGAGTCTCTATTTAGATTTAGAATCTAAATTTTAACTGGTTAATAATGTGCCAGAAATATTATTTACATATTAGTAATTCTCATTAAACAAAAGGCCATTATTTAAAGTTGTAGAGTACTGTATCGTTAATATGTGTTTAGGAATGTGCTTATATATGTATGGATACATTTATAGGAACATGCAAAAAGGGTTGTAAGAGAGTGTAGTAGGAATAGTGAGTGGAAAAGAAAAATAAGTCATTGCCTATATGCATGTTACAACAGAAAATCATACTGATTCTATTAAGTGTTGTCATCAGCTAGGAGGGTCTGAAATATGTTTAAATTAAAACCAGGCATTAAAAATAATTTAAAACAAATAGACCAAGCATATTAATGTCATTTTTTTTATGTTAGAAATGTGAGAAAGTTTGTATTTTCTGTGTCTCCATTATTGGAAAAAAATAATGTGAGTCTGAAAATATTTAATATTACGTATAAATGCAAGTATATATATACTTTCAAGCATATTAAATAACATTTTAAAACAAGAAATTTCCCCAACCTTAATTTCCAATATATTATACACATCTTTGAATACTACAAAAAGAAGCATTTAAAAAAATGATAGATGAGTTAAGGACACAGGGCACATACTAACAATAGCCATGTTATTTATTTCCCATTTTTCTTTTCTCTTCTGAAAGCCTTACCTTGTATATACTAACAAAAGAGCCCAGAAAAGCTCCAAGCTGAAAATTTTCTTTATTGTAGAAGAGAGAAAGCAGCCTTGATGGCTTTGTAAACAGATGCCTAAATGCAGAGGGAATTCGGAGGCAGCACTGGATCAAGTATCCCACGCTAAACATTCTGATGAAACCCTGGAAAAAATTGGGAGGAAATTCTGATTTACCACCAAGTTTTGAAGTCTGATAGATTTGAATTTCACTGTCTCAGAATAAAACAGGATTCCAAAAAATAAACACAAATATATTTAACAGCCATTTTCAAAATTAAATGTTAAAACCTCAATTTTAAAACAATTACCTTAAAAATAAGGGCAAAACCTGCAGTAAATATACTTTCTTTGATTTACAAAGGAAAAAGTTTCACAAGCATTTGGTCAACCTTGTCTATGCACCAAAATTGACATTTTGTTTAGAAAAATCAGGATTTGTAATTTCTAAACCACGTCTAAATTTTAGAAACAAAAGCATTGAAATTAAAAAAAAAAAAAAGTTAAAACCAAATCCTTTTGGCAACTCCTTACTCATCAGTATGAGCAGCAATTCTTTTGACAGAAAGATAATTTTATTATTTATCTAGACCTTTGGTATCAACTTTTTAAATGATCAGGTTAAAAGACTTTCCCAGAAAAATAAGTAATTATATCTAGGTATATATTTCTGCTCAAACATCTCTAGAAAATAGTAGCTTTGAGGTATACTCAACACAACCTGTAAAAGCAAATCTGCTATTAATCCATATTTGCTTCCAACATTCCTTCATATTATCTGCAACAATTTCTATAGTGCAAAAGGGAACAGAGGGAGGACTAGTGTTGGTCAATTTCATTTCAGTGTTTAGGAAAATGAAGTTTAGATGTCACTTAACACTGAGAGACTGAAAAATGCCAATAGCACAAAACAAGAGTTATCAAAAAGAGTAGTATTTTATACATGATTCAACCGATACATTTTAATACTGGTCTCCCATTCTCCTCTCGACCCAGTGAAATGGGGAAATGTCTACATTCTTAGCAGTGCTTGGCTGCTAAGTGCCAGAGGTCAGGTCTGTATCTTCTAGATTAACAGCCTTCTTTTTAAAAAAAAATAAAAAATTACTATGAAGAAACATTCGTTAATTTACCTGAAACTAATACCTGGTTAAAAAATGGAAATTAAATTGTCCAATCAATTAGTATAAATTATTAAGTATTTGCTTAACTGAAACTACCTAGTATTAGTTTGAAGCATGAAATGTTCACACTTCTATCTTTGATAACCTTATAATATTAACCTAAAGATTCAAGGATCACACTCATGTTCACCCGGTTTCAAGAGGCCATTCATTCCTCCATCCATTCACCCTTCTATGTATTCAGGAGATATTCACTGCTGCCTCTTATGTGCCAAGCATTACACTAGATGCTCGGAGAAAAGTAAAGAAGATACAAAGTTCTTGCCTTCAGTGAGGCTTTCATGCTCATTAGAGGAAGAGAAAATAAGGAAGCATATAAAACAAAAATAATTACAGATTGCAGTAAGTGGGGCACTAGGATTGACTGGTAAGGGAAGGCTACCAAGGATGTGACATTTAAGTAGACACAAAAGAGGAGCTAACATGAGAAAAACATTTTAGGTAGCTTAGACAGAAAGCACAAAGCCAAAAATGAGATGGGCAGGTATGAGAAAGCAGCCAAACGTTAGTGTGAATGGAGTATAGTGAGCTGAGAGGAATGTAATTCATTTGATTATTTACCCAGGGATATGATTTAACATGTGTGTAACTGAGTCCTTGGGATAATGAGGTGCACTGTCAAAATATTTTACTATATTTGTGTTGTAAATTCCTTACCCACAGGTCTCCAAATTTTAGATTCATAGACAAAATACTCCAACTTATACATAAATTACCAAGTTTATAGTAGTGATACACATTAGAAAGACTACATTTTTTTCATTGCTTAGTAATTCTCATTAATTTTCTCATTTAATTTTTAATATTACCCCCCTCTCCCCAAACTTTCTCAAGTACTTCTGATTTAATCAGATGCTTCTCTTAGTTTTCCTCCTGAGGCCTCCCCTTGAAACAGAGTGTCTAGTTGGAGGGAAGAATAACTCTGGGAATGGCAAAGGGGCAGATTCTGAGGCTGCCAGCAATGATGTTTTTTTTCTTTTTTGGCATTTTAAAAGTGCAGCAGGAAATCAGATTTGGAAGGAGTGTGTCAAAAACCATTGCACAACTGAAAAAAATACTCTACCACTCTTACACCTGGTCATGTCTTTGGGGACTCCATGGGTAAGGTATTGGCTTGGCACTATCAGCAACTGGGCCACAGGCACACACATTCAGAAGCACTAATGTGACACGGTCCCTCCCTTCTCAAGTGACTGTCAGGAGGCTATCTTTGGGGATGCTGCACAACTCTGCTCTTATCAGCAACTGAGTGCGGATCAGATGTTATGAGAAAGATCATAAACTTTTTAAGGCATCAGAATTGTTAGAGCACCATCCAAAACTGGAGAACTTGTAGCAGCAGGTGGTGCCATCTGTGCCAGACTAACTGTAAGGAAAATAACTTCCTTCCCAGAGTGAGTGGTGATGGGGGTGGGAGACGGCAGGCACGTGTGGGGGTGGGTAGGGAGAGTCACACTGGTACACTAATATATTAGGGAGCAAGGAATTTATGCCAGTGGGCATAGCTAACTCACTTAATGCAGAGCAACTGTGGACATGCTCCAGTTACTCCACGCCTAAAAAAATGTAGCAGCTTTACAAGTCCAAAATCAAACGCTACTGTACCAGACTATGCAGTGTGCGTGGGTGACTGCTCATCGGCCAGCACACAACACAGTCCAGGGACCTTGTCTTTTTTATTGTTGTTGTTGCACCCTGTCTTCTAAATAAGCAAATTTTAATATTATTTAACTAAAATCTGGTAAGTGAATATTAAGCTAAATTGTTACTATATCTCACAAAATTCTTATTCTTCAAGTCACAGGCAAAGAATGATAGGAATTATTGTCAACTTTTCAATTTACTTTGAAATTATATTTTAATAAATAAGTTATTTCTATATTTAATTTAGAAATATAGAAATTGGAAGATACTTTTATATACTTACTTTAATGCAATAAGAGATGCAATTATCTTCATAGTGTTTGCAACATCTATGCCTTGGTCCATGCTTACATCTGAAATTAAAACAAAACACTAATTATAATTAAAATGTGTGTGTGTGTGTGTGTGTGTGTGTGTGTGTGTGTGTAGATGTGCTTAAACCTCTCTAACCAAAAAGGCAGAAATCATTACCTACTTGTTTCTAAATGTGTGCATCTTTTGGTTTCTTAGGACATACAGAAGCAAAGATAACAGATTCTTTTCCTTTGCTGCTCACCATTTGACACATTGTATAAAATACGTGACTATAGTCAAAACATTTTAATGTGGAACAGAAAAACCACAGTGGTAAATATCTGTGACTAAATATTAAAAATATGCATATATATCTCTTTACTCTGCCAGATCTTTTGGAAGCTTTAAATCACTTGTAGAATATAATGGCCATAAATCATCCATGAAGTCAGCACTTGAGCAAAAATCGTAATGAGAATGTGTTCAAGTTACAGGAATTTATACTTAATTATATTTGAGAGAAAACATCTGGAAAAGAAACATGATATAGTATTGGAATTCAAAATTCAGTTTTTAAAATAAATATAGATATAGATTGTGGGGAATTCAAAAGTAGGTTATTTGTGATCTAACCATAAGGCACTTAGTCCTTGAGTACTTAATAAACATTTCTGCTGGGAGGACTACTGTTCAAGACACACGCATTGTGATTTTTTGTGTGCTGACTCCGGCACCATTTATTTACTCTGGGCATAAGAAAATAAGTAAGACATCTAACAAGGGTTTAGCTATCCCTCTTTCTCTTTGAAGAGCAGTTTTTATAACTCTTTCAGATGGTGGATAATGAATTAGCTTCATGGTTGAAACACACTCACTCTTTCCTGCTTATAACAATTACTTGTAGAGCGATATTCCGGCTCCACATATCTGTAGTTCCATTTGCAAATTGATTAGTAAGACTTTCTGAAATCCAATTCTGCTCTGCAGCTGGACTCTACAGGCAGCCTTTTCTACTCAAAGGTGACAGCAATAGTTCACATGGACCATAGCCCTTATATTAGGCTGACAGAACATATCTGGTCACGTGAAGTTGCTGAGTGATTAAAGCTGGGGGCCTGAGAAGGCGTGAATCAATGAAGTGCCTTATGGAAACCATCACTCTTCACACAGCTAAGTGTCCCCTCAAAGACATTTCCCAGCCATTGCTACCAGAACTACAACAGAAGTTATTAAACTCTCTTTGCTAGTGCAGTTAAATTCTGATACCAACTGTACTGTCACTTACTCTTTCCTTATGCTTTCATTAAAATGGCTTCCTAAGTTCTGAACTGCCCAGGCCCTGCATTTTCCGCTCTGCTTCTGTATTATCCTGCATCTGCTCTCATACCAGTGCACTCCCTGAGGCTACTTGACAAGTTCTGCCATAACCTGATCAGTTCTGACCCCAGGGCATCATTCACCCGCAGGACACATTCTCTGCATTCCCCTACGATTCCTGCTGAAGTGATGTCCTAAGAGGAATCCCTTCCCCCTTCTCTCCACTAAGGTAACCCATAACTATTTTGAACTTGCTAAGCAAATTCTTGATCTTATTAAGATCACTACCAAAATTATTCCTGCCATCTACTATTCCTTTTTGTTCTCTTAGCTTCTGTATGTGATGTATGCCAAAATGAAGAGACAGTCTTTAAATTCAGTAAACATTTTGAGCACCTACTTTGTGCTCATGTATGTGAGGCAAGTCATATGTTATTTCATTTAATGCACACAACACTCCTTAATAGAGATTATTAACCCGGGTTAACCCATGAGGACTTTGGGATACAACCAGCAAGGGCAAAATGAGAGCCAAATGTAGGTATTCCAACTCCTTAAAGGTCCTCAGATTCCCTTAACTGATGCCCTGACTTTCTATATTGCCTACTCATGTCATATTCTCTAAAACATCACTACCAATATTATTTTAATCAGCTGATTTAATTTTAAACCATTAAATTTACTTTCTTAAATATTTACACTTGAAATACAAATCAAGGCTTAATTTGTATGAAATATAGACTTCTTTGTACAAAATACAATTAAAGATTTATTTTCTTTCCAAAGCCCTAAAAATTTCCACTCTTCCAAATATCCTTTACTTAAGGCTTGCTCCTTATTATTCCTGCATCCTCTTGAATCTCTCTCAGAACTTTTCTTTCTCCTTTCCACACTTGGCACATTTGATTAGTACATGTTAATTGTTCTTAAAGTTCCCTATTCTAGCCTCCTGCAACTCTACCTAATTTGCAATAGAAAAGTATTTCAATTTCATGTAACCTATTTTAAAGGCATATGGTCATCTATAGTTGTGCCAGCAATATTAATAACATACACTTGCCACCATGTGCCTTTTATAAACTTTTGCACAATTTCTGGTAAAAAAAAAATTATCATCACCTGAAAAACGAACACAAAAATACCTTAGTATAGTAATAATATTATATAAAACAAGACAAAGTGTGCTAAAATATCAAGATAAAGAACTCACATTGAATCCACAAGCTTCCTGACTAGAGCAATTATATTCATTCCTCTAGATTTTTCCTCCTGTTTCTCTGTCTTTTGTTCCACTTTTGCGTATGCTGTCTCTGGTGAATAAGAATGTGTGGGAATTTCTTCCTTCCCTACAATGAACCTAAAGAAAAAAGCACAATGTGAGACATTTTTCACCATTTTTTTAAATATCAATGAGAAAATAAACTGATTTTGTTTACATATAAATAAAATATGGAAAGTACCTTATCATTTGAAATATTTTTCACAATATATGTCAAATCTAATCAATGTATTAAAAGTTAAAAATTGGCTTTTGAAATCTGAATACTCAAAAAATGTCAATAGTCAGTTGTTTGACAATGCAAGTTTTTTAAAAATTAAATTAACCAAGTAAAATATAACATAGCACTTTTATAAAGCACCCTTTTAAATTAAGTCACCACTTTTTTAAGCTATTACACACAAAGTTTTTTCAAACAAAGAAGCAGATGAACTATTAACTTGGATCAACTAGTTAATGACAAAAATTCATTTTATCTCTAAAACTTTTATTAGTTACAGTTTAATGTGTTTCTCATTTTTTTAGTGTAAATTTATATCTAATGTCACTTTAAGTAGCGGCAGTGCCGTATAAGGTCATCTATAGTGTACACACACACCTGACCCAAGTTGCTTCCCGAGACTTTTCTATATAAGCAGCCTACTTAAGCCCCACTGTGGACTTTCCTAAGATCTCTCAAAGATCCACAAACCCCAAACAAGTAGCAGCTGGGCTTAGTGTGCCCTGCACCTCTTGCGAAGCAGCCTCAAGCGCGGTATAAGGAGTAATTGGTCTCAATATACATTGCAATTTCCATCAGGTGGCCTCAAGCCTGACATAAGCTGTGTCCAGTGTTGGCCTGAATATAACTTCAAGTAAGTGGCCAAAAACCCAGCACAAGGCAGCTGGCCTCAGCTTACATTCTGGGGCCCACTAAAGGGTCCTGGGCCCAGAATGGCAACCAGTCTTGGTTCACAGCATAACCTCTCCCAAGCACCTCCAAGTTTAGCAAAAGCAGCAACAAATCACAGATCTCTTTGTAGCTCCCACTAGTCAGCCCAAGCCAGGAGTAGCTGACCTTGGCCTATACCACAGCCTCTCCCAAGAGCCTCCAGAATCAACAAACCCAGTGGCCTGCTTCAAATTACACCACAGTAGCACCCAACCAGGTCCACAAACAACACACCCAAAAGGCAGACCTGGCTGGCACCAAAGCCCCAGTAAAGCAACTGCTGCTCTGTGGGATGGTTTGCCAAAGTCACAGCCAGTCAGCCTGAGATACAATCCCACCCACTGATGTCCCAATCAAGGCTCACCTACAACAGAAGGGCACACACAACACCTGAGACCACCTGAACCACCTGCCAGAGATGAACAGGGACACTACACCCTGAGTCTCACAGAATACCTACTACATAAGGCCACTCTGCCAAGAGTGGGAGACATAGCTGATCTACCTAATACATAGAAACAAACACGGGGAGTCAGCCAAAATGTAGAGACAAAGTAACATGTCCCAAATGAAAGAACAGAACAAAAGAAAAACTTCAGAAAAAGAACTAAACAAAATAGAGACAAGCAATCTACCAGATGCAAAACACTGGTTATAAGGATGCTCAAGGAACTTAGGGGAATAGATGAACTTATTGAGAATGTCAACAAAGAGACAGGAAACATTTTAAAAAATCAGTTCGTAATGAAGAATATATTAGAGGGAATCAAGAGCAGATTAGATGAAGTAGTTTATCAAATGAGCAATCTGGAAGACAAGGTAGCAGAAAACACTCTATCAGAACAGCAAAGAAAAAAAAAAAAAGAATAGTTTAAGGGACCCTTGGTACAACATCAAGCATACCAACATTTGCATCATAAGGATATCAGAAGGAGAAAAGAGAGCAAAGGATGGAAACTTTTTTTGAAGAAATAATGACTGAAAACTTCCCTAACCTGGCAATGGAAATACAAGTCCAGAAAACACAGAGTCACAAACATGGTGAACTCGAAGAGTCCCACACAAGACACATCATAATTAAAATGCTGAAGGTGAAAGATAAGTAGAGAATCACAAAAGTAGTGACAGAAAAGCAGCTAATTATGTATAAGGCAGCTCCCACAGGACTGTGAACTGATTTCTCAATAGAAACTCTGCAGGTCAGAAGATACTGGCACAAATATACAAAGTAATGAAAAGCAAAGACCTACATCCAAGATTACTTTACTTAGTAAGGCTATCATTTAGAATAGAAGTAGAGATAAAGAGCTTCCCAGACAAGAAAAAGCTCAGGGAGTTCATCACCACTAACCCAGTAGTACAGAAAATGTTAAAGGTACTCCTTTAAGTAAAAAAGATCAAAACTATGTATAAGGAAAAAATTCTCACAAAGGTAAAAAGTAAAAACAGTGGATCAACCAACTATAAAGCTAGTACAAAGGTTAAAAGGCAAAAGTAGAAAGATGATGAGTAATTACAATAATAAATTATGGAATACACACAAACACATATACAGTAAGTAAAAACAATGACAAAAACATAAACATGGAGGGATAAGCAAAAATTGTAGAGATTTTAGAATGAGTTTGAACTTAGGTACTTGAAGTAGATAGCTATAAACATAGCTTGGTATATATGAAGCACATGGTAACCACAAACCAAAAATCTGTAAGAAATAAAAAGGAATCCAAATATGACACTACACAAAGTCAACACCATACAAGAAAAAAGAGCAAAATAATAAGAAACAGAGAAGAAATACAAAAACAGTCATAAAATAATACCTATCAATAATTACTTTAAATGTAAGTGGACTAACTGCTTCAATCAAAGGACACAGTATGGCTAATATCTAAAGCAATCTTGAGAAAGAACACATTTAAAGGTATGTAACCTGATATCAAACTATATTACAAGGCTATAGTAATCAAAACAGCATGATTGGCATAAACAGAGACACAGAAATCAATGGAACAGAATAAAGAAGACAAAATAAACTCATGTCTATATGGAATTAATCTATGATAAAGAAGGCAAGAATATACAATGGGGTTAAGACAGTATCTTCAATAAATGGTGTGGGGAAAACTGGACAGACACATGCAAAAAAATGAAAGTGGATCACTTTCTTATACATATACAAGAATAATCTCAAAATAGATTAAATACTTAAACTGAAGACCCAAACTCCTAGAAGAACACTTAGGCAGTAAACTCTTTGACATCACTCTTAGTAATACTTTTTTTTAAAAATATATCTCCTCAGGCAATGGAAACAAAAGAAAAATAAATAAACAAATAGATCTATATTAAACTAAAGAGTTTTTATATAGGGAAGGAAACCAACAACAAAATGAAATGATAACCTACTGAATGGGAGAAGATATTCGCCAATGATACATCCAACAATGGGTTAATAATCAAACTATATATGGAACTCATACAACTTAACACCAAAAAGAAAACAGTCTGTTTTAAAAATGGGCAGAGGATCTGAACAGACATTTCTCCAAAGGGGACATATAGATGGCCAATCTATACTAATAAAAGTAATATGCTAATTAGACCGGGTTGACCTGATATCTTCCAGTCATCCTGCTTTCCTTCCAGACAAAGCCACAGTGGCAGGGGCCAAGACAGAGGTGGTTAGGGGCGAGATCAGGCCGGTGTGGGGGAACAAGCATTTAGGGGGCAATCAGGCTGGCGCGGGGGAGCAAGCAGTTAGGGGGTGATCAGGCCGGCAGGGGAGGACAGTTGGGAGGGATCAGGCCAGCAGGGGAGAGCAGTTAGGGGGCATCAGGCCGGCAGGCAGAGGTGGTTAGGGGCGATCAGGCAGGCAGGCAGGCAAGCGGTTAGGAGCCAACAGTCCTTGATTGTGAGAGGGATGTCCCAACTGCCGAGATCGGGCCTAACCCGGCAGTCGGACATCCCCCAAGGGGTCCCAGATTGGAGAGGTTGCAGGCTGGGCTGAGGGGACCACCCCCTTTGCATGAGTTTCGTGCACTGGGCCTCTAGTACATATATAAAAAGATGGTCAATGTCACTAAGCATCAGAGAAATGCAGATTAAAACCACAATCAGATATCACTTCACACCTGTCAGAATGGCTACCATCAATAAATCAACAAACAGGTGTGGGTGAGGATGTGGAGAAAACAGAACCCTTGTGCATTATTGGTGGGATTTCAAAAGCCACTATGGAAAACAGTACAGAGGTTCCTCAAAAAATTAAAGTAGAACTACCATATGACTCAGAAAATCCACTTCCGGGTATTTATCCAAAGGAATTCAAAACACTACTTTAAAAAGATATATACATCCCTTTGTTCAATGTAGCATTATTTACAATAGCCAAAATGTTCATCAATAGATAAAGATGTGAGATATATATATATATATATATTGCTCCATCAAAATATGTATGTGTTTGTGTGTGTGTGTATATATATATACATATATATACATATATATATATATATATATATCAGCCATAAAAAAAGAATGAAATCTTGCCACTTGCAACAACATAGATGGAATTACAAAGTATTATGCTAAGTAAAATAATTTAGAGGAAGACAAATACCATATGATTTCACTCACATGTAAAATCTAAAAAAAACAAAATAAGTGAACAAACATAACAAACAAATAGATACTGAGAACAAACTGATGGTTGCCAGATGGGAAAGGAATTAAGGATTGGATGAAGGGATTAACATGTACAAGTTGCCAGTTATACAAACAGTAACCAGGAGGTGAAGTATAGCATAGGAATATAGTCAATAATCCTTACTAATAAAAGCCTAAGTAGTCATCACACCATGATGCCCTCACGCCGTCACAAGATGGCTGCATGCACACCAGGTGCACGCAGGTGGACGGGGCTGGGCTTGATGCTGCATGAGCAGCACAGAGCCTGCCTGGGAGTCCCACCTCCTCCCAGCTCTGCACGCAGAGCTGGGCTCCACGAGGCGAGGCCTGCCTGGGGGTCCAGTGAAGCCTGCCTGGGGGTCCTGGCTCTGCGCGGTGAGGCCTGCCTCAGGGGTCTGGGGATCCCGCCTCCTGGCTCTGCATGGTACGGAGGTGGGACCCCCGGCTCCGGCCTACCTCTTTGGGGCAATCCATTGAGGAGTCTCGGATGGGTGGGCGGAGCCTACCTCTTTGGGGCGATCGATTGTGGGGCTCCCACACTATGACAGGGCACAGGCCAGGCTGGGGGAGCCCCCCCAAGCCTGAGTGCATGAATTTTGTGCACTGGGCCTTTAGTATTTTAATAACTATGTATGATGTCAGATGGGTACTAGACTTATCCAGATGATGACACCGTAAGTTACATAAATGTCTAATCTACACTAATAAAAGAGAAACATGCAAATTAACCATCACTCTGCTACACCCACAAGCCATGCCCACCAGCCAATCAGGAGCGAGTATGCAAATTAACCCAACCAAGATGGTGACCGGCCATGGAGCTGGAGCAAGCTAGAGGCTTGGGTTGCCCAGCAATGGAGGCCTGGCCGACCCTGGCCTCCACTCAAAGCTATAAAGTTTCAATTATAGAAGATAAATAAGTCCCAACAAAAATGGCGGCACCCATGGAGCTGGAGCTGAGCAGGAGGCCTGGGTTGCCCTCGGCGATGGAGAAAGCCAAGCTTCCAGCTGGCCCTGGCCTCCGCTCAAGGAGGCGCTGAAAAGAAATAGAAAAAAAGGAGGGGCTGGGCCCTTGGGTCACCAGGGGGTGGTCAGGCCAGGATGAGATAGCAGGGGCCGTTGGGAGTAAGCAGACCAGCAGGGGGGCCAGTTGGGGGTGATCAGGCCGTCAGTGGGGGTCAGTAGGGGTGATCAGGACAGCGGGGGGGGGGGCGGGCAGTTAGGGGGACCCAGGCCTGTTGTGGGGGGCCCAGGCCTGTAGGGGACAACAGTTGGGGGGGGACCAGGCCTGCATGGGAGGGCAGTTGGGGGCAATCAAACCTGCAGGGGAGGGCAGTTAGGGGTGACCAGGCCAGCAGAGGAGGGAAGTTTGGAGTTGGGAGGGACCAGGCCTGTGGGAGAGGGAAGTTGGGGTGACCAGGCCTGCAGGGGAGGGAAGTTTGGGGCCAGCAGGCCTGCAAGGGAGGGAAGTTGGGGGCAATCAAGCTTGCAGGGGAGGGCAATTAGGGGCAAACAGGCTGGCAGGGGAGCAGTTAGGCATCAATCAGGCTGGCAGGGGAGTGGTAGGGGGTAATTAGGTTAGCAGGCAGAAGCGGTTAGGGGCAATCAGGAAGGCAGGCTGGCGAGCAGTTGGGAGCCAGCAGTCCTGGATTGTGAGAGGGATGTCCGACTTCCCTCGAGGGGTCCCAGATT
Organism: Corynorhinus townsendii; assembly: GCA_026230045.1. Classification (NCBI taxonomy): domain Eukaryota; kingdom Metazoa; phylum Chordata; class Mammalia; order Chiroptera; family Vespertilionidae; genus Corynorhinus; species Corynorhinus townsendii. The sequence continues at coordinate 56,084,457 of JAPDVU010000008.1, read as the reverse complement.
GGAGAGGGTGCAGGTTGGGCTGAGGGACACACACCCGTGCACGAATTTCATTCACCGGGCCTCTAGTCACTATGTTATAAACCTGAAACTAATACTGCATGTCAACTGTAACTGATAAATAAATAAAATAATAATAACCAATGTTTTGAGCACTATGTATCATGCATATAGTTCTAAATACATTACCTACATTAACTCATTTGACCCTCAAAATAATCTGATGAGACAATCATATAAAAGCTTCTCCTTGGATGGAAGTCCACCCTAATGCTTCCCTCCCATATTTGCCATAAATACCACACTACTAACCTTCACTAAGCATTTGCTGTATGTACTTTGAAGAAGAAAATAGGCAACATTTATGACATAAACTGGAAGAGCACTGGGTTTGGAATAAGTATATATAATCACCGTGTGATGTTAAATTAGTCAAACATTCTAAACCTCAGATTTTTCATCATGTCACAAGGACATAAAAATACCATCTCATAGAATTGTTGTGAAAATTTAGTTTTCTAATCCTATGTGAAAGTGCTTGGTAAACTACAAAATGCAATGCTAATTTTAACCAACATTTCCACAGTGAGTGTCCACCATGTGTCAATTACTGTGGCAAGGGATAACTATAAGATATTTGACAAAGCATGAGTCCTGCCTTTAAAAAGCCCATAATCTGGTACCACACCATTAAGTACTTAATATTCCAATAATTGTTCATGTGAAACTTTGTCTTTCTAAGCCATCTGAGGAGAGAGTTCTGGTAATTATTTTCTAATGCTTCATGGTATAAGGCACACAATAGGTCCCAAAGTAGATGCTGACTGACTGATCATTTAGGTGAAAATCTAATAAATTACGCTTTCAATGAAATACTCACAAAGTCACTTTTGTGACTTCTAAAATTGCATTCAACTTAAAAATTGAGTCAATAAATATTATAGTTATGTATAACAACATTACTTTCTATTTACTTCTTACCAAAAAGTAAAATATGCTCCTTACCTAAGTGCAGAGAATGTGAATCCTTTCAAACCATCTTTGCACCTACAACAACAAAAATGTGTAATGATTAAATTACCTGTTTTGAGACATAAGTTGCATATTAATTAGCTATTGAAATTTTTCTGCAAAATGATTATTTTTTTAAAGGTGGAACTTTTAGGCTGATAATCAGAGCAGCACAAATGGTCAAAACAAACTATAGTGAAGCAAGCTATTTTACATAAAACTATGTTTTCCTACATGGTATTGCCATAACTTAAGGCTCAACACTCAGATTTGCAGGTTGAAGAGAGATTTAAGCCAATCTTCCCAGGGCTCCATGTGGACTTGAAATGAAGGTTGGGAGTGGAACATTCTTCATTCTACCCAATCCACAGGGGAGCTATTTGTTTTGAAGTAAAAGGACACATACACCTGCTGGGTATTATGCAAAGGTCAATTCAAGGTCCTGACTTCTCCCTACTTATTAATGCAATGAATGCAGAGCAATGCAGAGTTGGCAGGCACACACATAAAAAAAGCTTCAAGTTTAGTTCAATAGTTTTAACTTCTGAGTAAGCCCACTCATATCACAGAGCATGGGGAACAGTGTAGGGGTGTGGAGAGAGCACAGAGCAAGGATTCCAAATGATATTTAATGAGTACTTCCTATTGCTGGGCATTGTTTTGGGCCTTTATATGTGTTGTCTCATATCATTATATCACAACTGTATGAATAGTTGTTTCTCTATTCCATAGCTGTGCAAAGGGCCCCCAAAATGTAGCAACTTCCCAGATGTTACAAAATAAACAGTAGTCAGAATTCTGGAAGAAAAAATGTTCATCTAACTTAAAAGTCATACTTCCTCCTGAAAAAGTGTATTCCATTTAATTAAGAGAGACTCAAAACACATGACAATCAAGAAAAAAAGAAAGACGGTCAGATCTGCAAAAACTATTTTAACAAAATTTTAAAATGAGGACGTTATTTTGCTTTATAGTTATGATCAAGTTACTAAGGAATCTTTGGGTATCTAGTATCAAAATCCCTTGGAGAAACTATAAAGATTGGTGATATAATAATGTTGTAATGTATATTAATATGACCCGAGCTATTCTTGGACAAAAAAATACAACCTCAAGTCTAATTGGGCAATTCTCTCTGTATACTTTTTATATAACAAGTCACAAAGAAAATGTATAAAAACATAAGAAATCTATCTTAAATTTTAGATAGGTACATTTTATTGGAGGGCATATAAAATCTCAGAAAATAATTTCATCTGTGTGCACTGAGATGTTTTAAAACACTTAAGAATTCACTTCAATTAAGCAACATAATTTACTCTGCGGTCATGTTAACAGTGAGACATGTAACCACAGAATTTAGCTAACACACTGCATAATTACCTACAGAATGAAGGTAAAGGCAAAATAATTTATATGTTAAGCTAATAATAGTGCATGGGAATACTGTAGCATTAAAAAATCTTAAAAATAAATCTTAAACATATCTTTTTCATCTGAAGAAAGTGTTTCTCAGTAATTTAAAACCCATAATTGAGAAATTTCTAGATAGGTGTGGTTGTGAGGTGGTAGGCTAGTGGTCTACTGACTGGAAAACAGAAAGCAGCAGGTTGATTAAAAGATTATATACAACTGGGAACAAATTGCAGCTTTAGTGTGTTATTGTTAAAAGATAGCCATTTGTCTTTGTGCAGTGCTGAATAGATAAAGGATTCTGACAATTTGGTCTAGTCAGGATGGCATATTGTGACCTTCAACAATAAATCTAATTGCAGACCAAACATCAAAAAGTAGCTTTCAAATATAAAAGGGCATATACAAATGAATTTGCAATTTCATTATAATGGAAGTTGGGTTCTTTCAGCTGAACCCTGTGGGAAGCACTTCATATTGATAAAGTCTTAGCCTGGATTCCAAAGGGGCTATTCTTCTTTCCATTCATGTGTGTAAGGTCTGTTAATGTAATTGAGGGTCAGATGCCGATGTCAAAAGAACAAAAAAGCAATTATTCCCATAAAAAGAATCTTTAAAATAGTAATACTGCCCTGCATTTTGACACCGAGTATTGTTTGAGCCTTAACCTAACTGTGAAACACTATTATACTTTGTGTTAAATGTAAAAAGTATGGTATCAACATAAAGATTTCTACAAAGCAGACCTCATTAGAAGGTTCCTCACTATTCCATGGGTTTGATTATTATAATGTAAATTAAATCACAATCTCCATTCCTGTATGGAGGCTCACTGATTTATTCAACAAATATTGACCGAGTACCTACTATGTGTAAGCATTGGTTTCGGTTTTAAGGATGTAACAGTGAACAATAGAATGCCTGCTTTCAAAAGGCTGACATTCTAGGTTGGGGAGAGAGAGCACTGAAAAGGTAAATATGTCATGTGATGATCACTGCTATGGCAGAAAGAAAAGCAGAATAAGGGGGGCCATAGTGATGGAGTCAGGCCTTATCTTTGTACATAGTGTGGTCAGAAAGGGCCTCTCTGAGAAGGTGGAATTTGGTAATTTGATCAGAAACCTTACTGAATTGAGGGAAGAGCATTTCAGTTTGAAGGAAGAGCAAGTACATAACCCTTGATGAGGAGTCTGCGTGGCAGGTAAGGAGAACAAGGCTACTGCAGCTGGAGCAGAAGAGGAGAGGGAAACGGTGGAAAATGAGGTCACAGTAATAGCTATGGAGGGAGAGAGTGGTCTACAATTCTTATAAGGCCCTCTAGGCACGTTAAGAACTTTGGAAGGTTCTCAGCAGAGGAGTGACAAGATGTGTTTTAAATATGAAGATAATCATTTGGCTTCTGGTTGGGAAATAGGAGACAGCAGGGCACTGTTAGAAGCAAGGAGGCTAATTCCCAGGGAAAAAGTGTGGCTTGTCTACAGTGGTAGAGGTGGAGAGAAGTGGTAAGATTCTGGATGTATTTCAAAAGCAAAATTGGTGAAATTTCTTGACGGCTTCAACATGGGTTATGAACAAAAGAGGAAATTTATAAATTATTGAAATATTTTCAGTTTGAGCAAATGAGAAGATAAAAATGTCCATTTACTGAAGTGAGAAAGACTATGGGAGAAACAGGTTTCATGAGAAAATCAAAATTTTGTTTAGACATGTTAAGTTTGAGGTTAAGGAAGCAAGGAGCTGGCTATACAGGTCTGTGTTCAAAAATGAATGAAGTCTGATTCATATATAAGTAATACTTAAGTCCATGGGATTGGATACAATCAATAAATGTCAATAGAGAAAATCTCCAAAGACCGAGTATATTTTATTCCTCCATAATTTACAGTGCAAAAAATCTCTTCTATGAAAAATAATGAATTTCTCCTCCTAATAAATTCACTCATTTTTTTGAGTTTACATAAAGATAATGTGATTAGTTCATGTACATAGACTTTTCTACTAAAGTCAGTCTATGCAAATGACAAATAAGTAGTATGATTAAATCCATAGTTATTGAATCTCTCTACATTTGCTAAGTTCTCTGCTATGTATGACATAAAAACAAAGCCAGGGCAGAAGAGGAGGAAAAAGAATTTGTAGCATTACGTCAAACAACTTAGTTGATACACAACTAATCAAGTTAGAATTTAAGACTATATACAAGAAAGTATAAAGTTTAATATTATTGTTTTTAAAAATAATATTCTTGGTGAAATGCCAGTGGGGAGGGAACCTACAAAGACACAAAAATTTTTCAGTGAGAATTATTGTAAATGATAGTAAAAAACAATTTTCCCCAAAAGATTTTTTTATTATGCTTAATATCCATGAAATTACTTGCATGAGGTACTATTAGCTTTACAACAGCATTGTACCAGCAGATGTCGCTAGTAAACCATTTTTGGAACAATGTCTAGCTCTTTGATGTGATTTTTCCATCAAACATTTTGTTCTATGTTTTCCTTTAAAAATACATCTTTAGGTATTCAAAATGTTTCTAATCTTAGTTAAACTGCATTAAGTTCTCCCAAGTAAATATGCAAATATTAAACTTTAAATGATGGGTGATTCCTATTCTATAGGGGAGCAGAACTTGCCACACCAAAACGTTCCTTTTTAGAATACTGATTTTTTTTTAAGTTAAGGTAACACTGGTTAATAATATTATATAAATTTCATGTGTACAACATTATAACCTGATATCTGTATACTCTGCTGTATGCTTACCATCAAAAGTCTAGTTTCCTTCCATTACCATATAGTTGACCCCCTTTACCCAATTCACCCTTCTGGCTTCACTATTCCCTTCCCCTATGGTAGCCACCATTCTGTGTCTCTATCTAAGAGTTTGTTTTTGTTTGTTTCTTGTTTTATAATCCGCATATGAATGAAAGCATACAGTTACAGAAATTTTCACAAGGATATAACTCAAATAGTTTTCAGTAGGCTACTCTATATTTATACATGATTTTAAATTTTTTTACAGGTACCATTAATATATTATTCATATAGTTTAATTCAAAACATCAATACCTAAATATTTAAGAACAGATTAAACAGTATAAAAGGTATCTCCATTTCATCAACACAATGGCAGAGATGTAAATCTCAAATTAGTCAACTCTATTAATAACTGATGTAAAAGTTATGCTAGAAGGCAAAATATTGCTAACTAAAATAAATGGTTTAGACTAGAATTTTCTGAAATAAACATGGGTAATTAGGTCATTACAATGATAAAAAAAAACATTTATTAAGTATCAATTTCAGAGTTCTTTTGTCCCTTTTTACTCACTGAGTTGGTTAGAAGGAAACTCAAATATTGGTTAAATATTACATCATCTATCTTTCTTCACTTAATCATTTATTGAGCATCTAACATATAGATGATGCTATGTTGCTGATGACTTCAGAAATGCAAAGATAAGTTATATACCACAACCATGAAAAAGGGAGTCTGTAAAACTATCTGTATGTTTGCCAAATAAGTGAAAATAATCTTGACTAAAAGTTCTAACATACAATTTCTTTTATCAGTGGCTCTTTCTAGGGACTTAATTACTGTATTTGCACTTTAATTCAGCTTCAACTTTCCTTAGTCCAGCATTTTACATTATCTATCTCCTTAAATGATTTGCAAGAAGTAACAGATACAAAATCACAATTAAATATGCTAAAAGATTGGCACAAAAAAGACAAGTTGAATTTAAAAGTCATGCAAATGTGATAATTCTTAAAATATTTTAATATATTGATACCATAATCCATAGTCACTCTTAAGTATTAAAAGTTATTCTTTTAACAGAATTAAAAAAAAAAAATCAAGTATAGCCTGGCTGGTGTAGCACAGTTGGTTGAGCATCATCCCGTGCACCAGGAGGTCACCAGTTCTATTCCCCATCAGGGCACACATGTCTTGGTTACTGACTCAATCCCCAGGAAAGGGTGTGCAGAAGGCAGCCAATCCATGTGTCTATCTCTCTATCCCTCTTCCTTCTTCTCTCTGAATTCAATAAAGACATTTTAAAAATATATTTTTTACTGATTTTTTACAGAGATGAAGGGAGAAGGATAGAGAGCTAGAAACATCGATGAGAAACATTGATCAGCTGCATCCTGCACACCCCCCACTGGAGATGTGCCCGCAACCAAGGTACATGTCCTTGACCGGAATTGAACCTGGGACCCTTTAGTCCACAGGCCGACGCTCTATCCACTGAGCCAAACTGGCCAGGGCAAGACTTTTTCTTTTTTTTTAATTCAAATATATTGGGGATTTGAAAAGAATGACATAACTTAATGATAAATTATAGTTACAGACAATAGCTGGATCTTCAAAAGTTTCATCTAATAATCTTATTACCATTGATACTAAAAACAAATACATTTGGAATAACACAACTGAAAAGTTTAATTTGAAAATGAAAAAACAAAACATATTTAAATGCCTTAAATTTGTTACCCACAGTTGTCTTCATTTTAAAGAAAAACTCATGCAATTTTATATAGTTTCTTTTTAAGTTAAATTTTCTTATTGTTTTTAAAAACCCACTTAAAAGAATAAATCACTTTTTAAAATTAATTTTCCTTATCCATTTTCAAATGTTGAAGTTCACCTTAAATCTGTTATAATTAAAATTTGATCAATAACTATAGATTTTTATTGACACCTACTTATAAGAATATAACAAAAAGACTGACATGGAATTAATTTCATTCATTATTATTTCAATATATTTTTATTATTGATAGTATTACAGATAACTCCCATTGAGCCCCCTTTTCTCAGCTCCTACCCACTGCCCCAGGTGTTCACTACCCTGTTGCCCATGTCCATGGGCTATGCATAGAAGTATGTAAGTACTTTGGTTTATCTCTTCTCTCGTTCTCCCAACCTCACATCGAGGTATAACAGTCTGTTCCATGCCTCCATGGTTTGGGTCTTATTTTGTTGGTCAGTTCATTTTGTTCATTAATTCCTCAAGTAAGTTTGATCATGTAATATTTGTCTTTCTCAGATTGGCCTCTTTCACTTAGCATAATACTCTCCAGGTCCATCCATGCTGTTCCAAAGGGTAAGAGATCCCTCCATTTTTTTTTTAATCTTCAGTTTCCTAATCACATATGTATATTCCAATAGATTAACTCAGTCAGTTGGATTTACTACTCAGAATCTGTAATGTGTGACTAAAATAAATTAATTGCTTACATACACACAACAGGTTTTTCCTCTTACATCTACTATTGTTTGAAAACAAAACAGACTGAAAGATCTCAGTTTCAGCCTGCACATGGCACTAAATAAGAGAAAACAAGATAACTAATGCTATGTTCCTATTTCAAGAAAATACACATACAAAAACCTGAAGTTGGAACAGCAGCAAATTAAGAAATTTGGGGAAGATTATTTTGTTAGCTTCATGAACACATTATAAATCTACAAAATAATTTCCAATTAGATTCTTTAAATAGTGAATTCCCCCAGTGCATTAAAAATATTACTCTTGATTCTGGTAAATATTTCACAGTACATTTATTTCCTACAGAATGGAACACTGTTTGTTCTCAAGAACCTCAGGAAAGCTGCTGAGGCAGGCAGCAGTTATGGGTAATCAAGTGTGATTGTTAAGTCCCCAGATGAATACTGTGTACTTTTTCCTGGTGTGGCCAGGTAAGAAATTGGAAACATTTGGATTCAAACTTACAGTAACAACTCCAATAGAATCAGATTTCTCCTTAAACTTGGAGAGATTCGAACTAGTTTGCTTTAAAATCCAAACTAAGGAAGGTTACGCTCCAAGCTGTCTTCAATTGCTAAACTACCTTCTGACTGTGTCTAAGAGAAATGTTAATTAGGATGAAATTCCGTCTCAAAATGAAGGAATAGCAATCCCAGTCAAACTGGAAATCTCATGTGTTTAGACTTGACAAATTAACCATAGGCAAAAACCAAATTTAAGATCGAAATGGTGTTTTATGTAAATCTAAGAAAAAGCTTAGCAAGTTTTTAAGATGGGATTGCTACGGGCAACAATTATTTTACATTAAACAAAATTATAACCACCATACTGAACTAATCTATTTTTTAAGTCCTCAAGACTGGCAAGTCTTTTCACTTTTCCCCGTTCTATAATGGTGGCAAAAAGGCTTAAAAACAAATGTTTTCAATTATATAGAATCTCTGAATCAACATAAATTTGTTTTCAAATGCATGTTGGTATCTATGTCATTAAAATTATATGGCGGTGCCAATGTGGCCACGTGTCTATTGGGAAAGGCTGCGGCGGTGGGGCTCCCACCCGAGGCACCCGTGTGCCTGAACCCTGAGGATGTCACTCCCTTAGTCTGGGCCACTGTCCAGGCTGTGAGCAAGAGGAAGCTGCAGCCCACCAGGGCCGCCTTCACCCTGACACCTTCAGCAGGAAACAAGATAAAACACTTCTTAGATAAGTCTGAACACAAACTTTTGAAACTTGGTGTTGAACCAGGGGTTGTAATGGCCTTTCTTATGCTCTAGAATACACGAAGACAGAGGAGATTCTGAAGTTGTTCAAGGTGGAGTCAGAGGGCTCATGGGAAAGGAAGCACAGCTAACACTGTAGGAACAGAAATGGACTATGTCGAAGACAAACTACCCAGTGCATTGTGTTCAATAAGCCAAACATCAAAGGAGCGTGTGGCTGTGGAGAAAGCTTTAATGTTTGACTCCGCAGGACTGCTCTGGCTGTGAGCTCCAGGACAGCTATGGAAGCCCTGGGCTTATTGAAGAAATCATGTGACTGTCACATGCTTACGGTTTATAATGCATGGCTGCCTAATGAGACAGTAAAGCGATGCACTTTGAAAATGAAGTATTAGATTTCAGAAGTGATATCTGTAATCTTTTTAGGGGACAGAATGTGAGAAGCCATCACTCTTTTGGGGTGATTTTTTGCTTTGTAAAGAAAGCCTACCCTGCACTTAACTCTCTTGCATCCTTTCTGTTAGAACCAGTTTCGTGGAAGGTGCCTGACTAGGAGAAGGATTTCTGGAAACACCTTCTTAATAGGTCTGCACCCTTTAGATTTGTGCATCTCCAGACCAGACTGATGGTTCTTAAAATTCAGAGGCCGAAGTCCTGACTTCTGGGTTGACAGGGCATTGCACTGTTTTTCTACACAAGCTTGGCAGGGCCTTTCTACAGTCCTATCCGAAATTTCATGTCAGATGCCTCATTTGCTCACCCTTTAGCAACATCAGCCATTAGATGAAAGTATCAAAGATTTCCTTGAACTGTGTTGTCGACCAGTGTTGAGTGATGGCACAGAAAGGTAAGAAATATTTTGCCCACCCCACCATTTTCCATCCATTTCTTTTGCCACTCTAAACATTCTGCTCAAGGTGGGATCTCAGGCCGATTTAGGTGCCTTTATTTGAAAAGGCTCTTACAAGCCACTAGCTCATTCCCTCAATTCTATGTATGCGGAAGCAAAACCCCAGGGAAACAGAAGGGCTTATTTCTACCCACACACCTGCAGAGCGGGGCCTGCTCACACCTCCCCTTCAGTGTAGGTGACACCAGTCAGGCGCTCAGATGCCGACAGTGAAGGTAAATGGTTGGTTTGGCTTCTCTATCTGACTGACGCTTCAATAAGATTTCTGTGTAATTTGATGGAGGTCGTATTTTTATTCTGCGTTAGAAGAATCTTATTTTAAAACCTATTTATATGAATTGCCATGTTGTTTCTTTTAAACTATGAAGCAATGATTTATACCAGCAGGGAAGACACTGTGGAAATCCAGAAGCACCCTTTTGGAATGCAGTAGTGAGTATGAGGCAGAACATATTACACAAAGACTTCCCAAATATTCCCAAGGCATACACTTTCTGGATCCGGAGTCCAACTGCTAAAATTTTTAAATCTAATATTTTAACCTAACATTTTATCACCAATTTTTCTTTTTAATAGTGTTCCTTTCGTCATTGAACTTTTGATTTTCCTGGGTTTGACACATTGTTTATGACATGACATGTATGCTTTATTAAGCCAATTCTTATGAATAGAAGTAGTTGAATTCCTTGATGTTTGTCACATTTACTAAAGTCCTTGTCCCTGTCACAAAACCTAGAACAGCTCATGCATTCGTATTAATATAATTGTCAACCCACTTATAATTTATACAATACTGAATATACATAGTGACTGAGTTGTCAATTTAAAAAATGTGGCCTCTTTGTGATCATAAATAATAATAAGATGGCATCTGGCTTTCCTAGTGAATAAAATGGCAGCTATTTGAAACTCTAATATCAGGAGACACTTTCTCATAAATTGATGCTTATTTTACATCAAAGTTCAAATCTAAAATAAATAAAATATGCATCTACATGTAATGAAGCAAAAACATCATTTGGAAAACTACTTTCTAATTAACTGAGGACTACAGAGTAACCCAACTCTACAAGAAAAGCACCCATTTCAAATACTTCAGCTTACTTTATTCATCGCAAAGATGATTACTTAATTTGTGGTATGTATAACAGAAATTGGGCAAGTTAACATATATTGGAATCTTGCTGGCCTATAAATGGTATTAGAAAAATGAAATATTGGAACTCAAGTAACCTGAGATTTATATTTTACAGATTAAGAAACCAAGGCTCTAGGAAATCAAGTGATATGCCAGAAAACAGAATTTGGTTTCAGACATCCTTACACAATAGTAAAATCATTTTACATTCCAATCGTCTAACTGCCCACTGAGGGCTCACTGTGGAGAGAAAATACTACAGAGAAGTAGGGGATCCTGGGTAGTAGAACAGAAACCACATTTCACCTGAATGAAGAGAGAGAGCTATGCTCTTCCAACTGACATTACACAAAGACTTTACCAGGGACCTAAGGGTATGGATAGTGTTAAAGGTTCCAATTTCTCACTTCCACCCATGTTCCTATCTAAACGTGATGTGCCTGAAAGTGTGCTCTGGTCAGAAATCCGTACAGGCTTCCCTCCTCCTCACAAGGGCTATTTTTCACATTAGTATTAATTTGCCACCTTTAAGAACTTACAATTTAAAAGTACCTCAATTCCAGGCATGAACACAAAAAAAACAGTACTGAACTGAAGCTTCACTGTATTTTATATTATACAACAAGCAAGAAATTTAACTTCTGGCCCTAGCGGGTTTGGCTCAGTGGATAGAGCGTAAGCCTGCGGACTGGGGGGTCCCAGGTTTGATTCTGGTTGGGGGCACACGCCTGGCTTGCGGGCTCAGTCCCCAGTGAGGGGCGTGCAGGAGGCAGCTGATTGGTGATTCTCTCTCATCATTGATGTTTCTATCTCTCTCTCCCTCTTCCTTTCTCTCTGAAATCAATAAAAAATATATTTTTAAAAGATACAGTTTTAAAAAAAAAAAAGAAATTTAACTTCTGAAAGAAATTCATGAGGTTACCTTTCCCTTATCTGTCTCTCTGTCTCTCATTACTTTCAGACACATTACACGTCTCCTCACCTCATCCTTGCTCATCCTGGTCCTTCCATATGCAATGGCCTCTTCACCTACCCTTCTTTTCCAAGAGAATTCCTGCCAACTCAACAGGAATGGCAATTTCTCTCACAATTAGATGTGACTGTCTCTTTCTAAGACTTTGTTCTTTGTAGGGGGGAAGGAGAGGCTTTTAATTGACTCTGGCTAATACCATAGTAATATCCATAGTTATCTAATCCACTCTACTAAGTTTAGGGTATCTTATGACATTTTGTGTGTCCATGTCTCAGGATCAAAGGAGCAAATGATCTGGTGTTCACTTCTTTAACAATGAGGCTGGGGAACACTCTGCATTTTGTTGCATGGCATTGACTGGGTAATTAAGGTGTCCAGGAATGTAATTTAACTGGCTGTGTCAATTAGGACAGGCTAGGCCAGTGAGTCTCAAAGTGTGGCTCCTGGAACAGCATCAACATCAGATGGTAATTTGTAAAAAATATGAATTCTTGGTCCCCACCCAGACCTACTATATTCAAAAACTCTAAGAGTGGGGTCCAACATGCCACAAAATCTCAACATGATTCCTATGTCCACTCTCATTTGAGAACAACTGGGCTAGGTTACCACAACTGATGCAGTGGTAAAATTTCAATGATTTCAACAACAAAACTTTATTTCTTGCTCATGCTACATGTCAAACAAGGGTTGGCTATGGCTCAACTACATGTCATTTTTATTTTGGACCTAAGGATTATGAAGAAGCATCTATTCAGTTTGATTGTTAGAGAGATAAAAAAAAAAAAAGAGAGAATATAGGACACTAGGTTTTGACTCAAAGCTTTAGCTCAGAAGTAAACATACATCATTTCCACTCATATTTAATTAGCCAAAGCAAATCTAAGGCCAGGCATGATGTCAATAGGGCAGGGAAGTATATAATGCATCCCCAGGGAAGAAAAGCAAAGTTTTTTGAACAATAACATAGTCTACACTCAGGCCAAAGCATACTATTGTTGACAATCAATTGTATTATATTTAATTGTTTATTACATTTAAGGAAAGTCAAAGCACAATGCCCCTTTTCCTCTCAAATCCTAAGATCATTTAATCTTTTCTACAATAACTTCAATATTTCATTTTAAGTGTGATAATCTTAAAAATCTTTGCAAGTGGTTTCAGAAATAGGCTTGTCCTCAACATATTATTAACATATTACATGTATGCATAAACACCTGTGTATTCTGAGTTTTTTAATTACTAAAGCATTCATAAATTTTGCATAGTTCAATTACATGTCCCAAGTGCCTACATCAATGCAAAGCACATGAGTTACTCAGTAAGAAATTTGTATCTGTATAGTAACTCAAAACATTGCATTCTATAGTAATATTTCCAATTGAGTACCATGTTCTTAGACTCACTTTTAACAGTAATTTTATGGGTTTATTCTTATTTAGTTTCTAAGGAAATTTATTTTTTAATCAGCTATTCCAATATTTACTAACAACTCACAGTGATCATCCCTAATATAAATTTTTATTGATTTTTTACACTGACAATTTAGTATTAACTTACCCTTAGACATACATATGTATAAACTGGGGTCTAAATAGGAGTTTTTCTTATTAATCAGGAAAAGTTTTTAAATTCCCCAGATAAAATAGAACAATGACTCTAATATAAAACTATCAAGTCCTAAAGACAGGATATGGGGGATGTTGATATATGCATGTTTGTCAGTGTATTAGGAATTGTAATTGAGTAAACAAGTTGAGACTATAAAGTTTGTAGGATGGGGCAATATTCACATTCATTCATCATTAATTCACTCATTCACACAGGTAGATATTTCACAAATATTTACTAGGAGCCTCCCATATACCAGGCAGGTTGCCAAGTACTGAGGCTAGCCATTGAGCATGTTCTCCAGGAGTTTACAATCCAGCGGGGAACACATATGTGAAAAGTGCAGTACATTATACAAAGTACTTTCATGTAAAATACACAGAGCTATTGTCAATTAATGTATCCTAAGTGCCTACTAGTAGTACATCAGTGCACAGCACATGAGTCACTCAGTAAGAAATTTTTATCTGTGTGATAACTCAAAACAGTATATTCTATAGTAATTATATTTCCAACTGGACCAGATATGAAACAATTTAAAAATCTTTACAAATGCACTGAGAAAAACCAGGCTTTTTTCTAAAACACATTTGTCATTACCAAAAATACGTCTTGAGATAAAAATAATAAAAAACCTGTGCTGCGCAGATAATGCAGATAGTTCCAATTATCTGGTCAATGGACAAAAATAAGGCACTTAAGGTCTTCCACTCCAATATTTTGTTCATTTCTTACTGCTGAGATTTCATATTCATTTCTTCTTGTTGGATGACTAAACTGGAATGATGGTAGAGATGGTAAGCTGGCATTTACTCAGACTGGCCCTGCTCAGCCTTGAGAACCGACAAATTCTCAGCTGGTGGATCAGCTGCTTTTGCTCTTTGCCATCTTGTGGTTTAGAATTTTCTGGGCATCGCATCAGTAATTGAAGTTGCAGCGTTGTGATACCAACACTGAGGTGGCTGCTGACCTTGGGTCTCATCTCCTTGATTTTCCTTGTCTTCTTCACTGCTATCCTCTCCAGGCTCTTTGGTGAGGAGGATCTCTGTGGAACCGTGGTCTATACCCCAATACACATCTGTCTCACTAGTCTACCTTGTTCTCCTGCATATATACTGCTGCACTGGAACTCCACGAGGGCCCTTAACATTTGCTGCCTCCACCCCTTTTCTCCTTCAACAACATCAAAATCCACAGTCTCTCCATCTCCTATACAGGAAGGTACTTCCTGGAGTTATTCTTCTTTATGGATGTCTGCTGTGCAGATACATCTTCCTTGGTGTCATTCCTGTTGTTGAAACCATATCCATTTCTTACACTGAACCATTTTACTGTTGCCAAAACCTCCCTTGGAATGACTTTCTTGTCCCCTCTGGCCTCTCCCTGTGCCACTTGTCTGTGGTGCCAGGCTTGGTGTTGGCAGTGCGGAGGGTGGCAGCGGGAGGCTCAGGGTCCTGGCCTGATGCTCAGGTTGTGGTGATGGTGACTGGAGCTGGCTGTGGTAGCTGTGGTTCCTCCGGGGATGTGATGGCCAATGGTGGCAGCAGTGGACTGCTCAGGATTCCCTGGGGTCTAATCTCTGCTCTCACTATAGATTGAAGTCTGATGTTCTTTTTTTAAAGATGGGCAAAAATAATGCATAGGTGCAATCTAAGTAGTCCTAATTACATTTTAACCCCCTCCTTGCATACCACCCTAGCTACTAATTTCATATTTCCTTTGCATATGTAAATTAAAATGATGCTGAGTCAAAAACATATTATTATTTAGAAATGCAAAAGCTAATTATTTTTCAGTGCTACATGATTAGGGGTTCCTGTAGAGACTGGCAGCAGGGAAAAGTGGGTGGAAAACTTTAAAATCCAAACTAGCTTGGCTTTTCTCACTCTGAGACTCCAACGTGGTGAAAAATTCTTGCAAGTTTCTATGTGTAGGCTATGTTCTAGGTTTTCAGTATCCTGCAAGACAAATACTTAATACACAGAGTGATGTTTTGCTCTATTTTCTTTTTGGCAATAGTGTGTTACAACTGAACATTCTTAGAGTGAGCCCAGTGGCCATGTGGTCACCCAAAAGCCAAGGGGCTGACATGCAGGCAAGCCTTGCCTCAAGGAGCCTGTCATGGTTGCTAGCATTTAAATGTAGGAATTTACTTCTGACTTCAGGCCATGCCTTATTCTGCATCCCATTTTTTATAGAAAGAAAGGGAATTCAAGCATCAGGGTCAAAATTTCAAGAGGCTAAAAGAGGAAGGAGAGTCAAGTGAAAATATAAAAGACAACCATGAGGAGGAGACAAAATGGCGCCGGAATAGAAGGATGTGTCCTGAGCCTTCTCCCGGAGCAAATAGAGGAGGCAGCTGAGACGAGCGGAATCCAGCCCGAATTGGCGAAGGAGGCACAGCTGGTGAGACAGTTTGCAGCTGGGAAGAGCAGGGATCCCCCAGATAAAGGTAAAATCAAAGATCTAGGCAGTAGAATCTCCCGGACCTCTGTGCCCAGAAGGTCAGGGAGAAACTACACAGTGCCAAGCCGCATCCCTGAGGACAGGCAAGGTCTGAAGGATTTTAGACCATAGAGTCTGGATTTGGGACCTGAGCTCAAAGGCAGCTTTTAAGAGCTGCCGGACTGCGGAGTGCCGGCAGGAGAGGAACTGGCAGAGACGCGGTCCTTCCTCGCGCTGGGGCCTGCGCCTTTCCCCACTGAACCTAGTTCGTGGGACCTTTTGGAGACAGGCGCTTACCTGTGACAGAAGTGCGGGAGAAGGGGTAGAGTTGTGGAACCTGGGCAGAGTGGGCAACGGATGGTCCAGTAGAAGTGGTAGCAAGTCTGGTGCTGAGTCATATCTAAGCCCACAGAATCCATTTTCTCCTGAGAGATAGCCCCTCCCCCCAGTCTCCAGGCAACCAATATAGCCACACCCAGATTCCACCCTGATTAACACCAAGGAATCTGAATACTCCCTGAGGCCATAGGATCTACTCTAAAGAGAAATCTTTAGAAGCTAAGCACCACAATTACACTAGATAACCAAGCCCAGGAGAACAGAAAGATTTCACCAGTAGCACCATCACCAAAAGAACCTGGGTAGCAAAGCAATTGGATCTACAATTAAAACATTTCAGGAAAACATGGGGAGACAAAAAAGCAATACCCAAAGGAAAGAAAAAGAGGAATCACCAGAAAGGGAGTTAAATGAAATTGAGGCTAGCAGCTTAACAGAGAGAGAATTCAGAGTAATGGTTCTAAGGATGTTTAAACGGATGGATGACAAATACACACAACTCAATGAGAACTATAAGGAGCTGAATGAAAATGTCACCAACATGAAAAGAAACCAAGAGGAGATGAAGAACGACATAGCTGCAATAAAGAACACATTGGAAGGCTTAAACAGTAGACTAGAAGAGGCTGAGGACTGCATCAGTGAATTAGAAGACAAGGTAGGAAAACACACACAAACACAGCAGCAAATGGAAAGAAGACTTAAAAAGCAAGAGGAGAGACTAAGGGAGCTTTGGGACAACACAAAACGAAACAATATTAGAATAATAGGAATACCAGAAGGTGAGGAAGAGAAGCAAGGAATAGAAAACCTGTTTGAAGAAATAATGACAGAAAACTTCCCTGATATTGGCAAGAAAAAAACTATGCAAGTCCAAGAAGTACATAGAGTCCCAAACAAGTTGAACCCCAAAAGACCGACACCAAGACACATCATAATTAAATTGGCGAGTACCAATGACAAAGTAAGAATCTTAAAGGCTGCCAGAGAGAGACAGAAAGTTACCTACAAGGGATCTCCTATTAGAATATCAACTGATTTCTCAACAGAAACACACCAGACCAGAAGGGAATGGAATGAAATATACAAAGTGATGCAAAGCAAGGGACTGAATCCAAGAATACTATACCCAGCAAGGTTATCATTCAAAATTGAAGGTGGAATCAGGAGCTTCACAGACAAAAAAGGGCTAAGAGAGTTTATCACTACCAAGCCAGCAATGCAAGAAATGCTAAAGGGACTGCTGTAAAAAGAAGAAAGAGAAAGGCAAAAAGAAACACAAACACTAAGGGGGAAAATATGACAACAAACATGAACTTGTCAATAATAACATTAAACGTAAATGGATTAAATGCACCAATCAAAAGACATAGGGTAGCTGAATGGATAAGAAAACATGACCCATATATTTGCTGTCTACAAGAGACCCACCTCAGAGCAAAGGATTCACACAGACTGAGAGTGAAGGGATGGAAAAATATTTTTCAAGCAAATGGAAATGAGAAAAAAGTTGGGGTAGCAATACTTATATCTGATAAAATAGACCTCAAAGTAAAGGGCATAACAAGAGATAAGGAAGGCCACTACATAATACTAAAGGGAGCAATTCAACAAGAAGATATAACTCTGGTAAACATATATGCACCCAACGCAGGAGCACCCAAATACATAAAAAAACTCCTGGAAGAGATCAAGGGAGAGATCGACAACAATACAATCATAGTAGGAGACTTTAATACACCACTGACATCACTGGATAAATCCTCCAGATAAAAAATCAGCAAAGAAATAGCAATTCTAAATGACACACTAGATCAGATGGACCTAATTGACATCTTCAGAGCATTTCACCCCAAAGCCTCGGAATATACGTTCTTCTCAAGTGCCCATGGGACATTCACAAAAATAGACCACATATTGGGTCACAAACAAAGCCTCCCTAAATTCAAAAAGATTGAAATCTTATCAAGCATTTTCTCAGACCACAATGGCATAATATTAGAAATAAACTATAATAAAAACATTCCAAAAAATTCAAACACGTGGAAACTGAATAGCATGCTATTAAACAATGATTGGGTGATCAACGAGATCAAAGAAGAAATTAAAAACATCCTGGAGAATAATGACAATAAAAACACAACAATGCAAATGCTATGGGACACAATGAAAGCAGTCTTGAGAGGGAAGTTTATAGCTCTACAGGCCTACCTCAAAAAACAAGAAAAAATGGTAATAAATCTTCTAACTCAACAACTCAAAGAATTAGAAAGAGAGCAACAAGAAAAGCCCACAGTGAGCAGAAGGAAGGACATAATAAAGATCAGAGCAGAAATGAATGACATAGAGACCAAAAAAAAAACAATACACAGGATCAACAAAACCAAGAGCTGGTTCTTTGAAAGGATAAACAAGATTGATGAACCTCTAGCCAGGCTCACCAAGAAGCAAAGAGAGAGGACCCAAATAAACAAAATCAGAAATGAAAGAGGTGAAATAACAACAGACCCCACAGAAATACAAAGGATTGTTAAAAAATACTATGAACAACACTATTCTAACAAACTACACAATCTGGAGGAAATGGACACATTCCTAGAAAAATACAACCTTCCAAAACTCACTCAGGAAGATCCTAAAAATCTCAATAGGCTGATAACTATGGAAGAAATTGAAGCAGTCATCAAAAAGCTTCCAGCAAACAAAAGCCCACGGCCTGATGGCTTCACAGGGGAGTTTTACCAAACATTCAAGGAAGAACTAAAACCTATCCTCCTCAGGCTATTCCAGAAAATTCAAGAAGAAGAAACACTTCCAAGCTCCTTCTATGAGGCCAGCATCACCCTAATACCAAAACCAGACAAAGACAACACAAAGAAAGAGAATTACAGGCCAATATCCCTCATGAACATAGATGCCAAAATCCTCAACAAAATTCTAGCAAATCGAATCCAGCAGCACATCAGAAAGATTATACACCATGACCAAGTAGGATTTATCCCAGGGATGCAAGGATAGTACAATATTCGCAAATCAATAAACGTGATACATCACATAAACAAATTGAGAGATAAAAATCATATAGTCATATCAATTGATGCAGAAAAAGCATTTGATAAAATCCAACACCCTTTCTTGATAAAAACTCTCAGCAAGGTGGGAATAGAAGGATCATACCTGAACATAATAAAAGCCATATACGACAAACCCACAGCCAACATCATACTCAATGGGCAAAAACTAAAACCATTTCCCCTAAGAACAGGAACAAGTCAGGGTTGCCCACTCTCACCACTCCTGTTTAATATAGTGCTGGAAGTACTAGCCATTGCGATCAGACAAGAAGAAGAAATAAAAGGCATCCAAATTAGAAAAGAAGAAGTAAAACTGTCCTTATTCGCAGATGACATGATACTGTACATAGAAAACCCTAAAGAGTCCATAAAAAAATTATTAGACTTAATAACTGAATTCGGTAATGTAGCAGGATACAAAATTAATGCCAAGAAATCTATGGCATTTCTATACACCAATAATGAACTTACAGAAAGAGAGACTAAAAAAGCAATCCCATTTACCATCGCACCAAAAAAATTAAGATACTTAGGAATAAACTTAACTAAAGAGGTAAAAGACCTATACGTAGAAAACTACACGACACTGAAAAAAGAGATAGAGGAAGACATAAACAGATGGAAGAACATACCATGTTCATGGATTGGTAGAATCAACATCATCAAAATGTCCATACTACCCAAAGCAATCTATAAATTCAATGCACTTCCCATTAAAATACCAACAACATATTTCACAGACCTAGAATGAAATTTCCAAAAATTTATCTGGAATAAAAAAAGAACCCGAATAGCTACAGCAATCCTGAGAAAAAAGAACAAAGTAGGTGGGATCTCAATACCACATATCAAGTTGTATTACAAAGCTACTGTTCTCAAAACAGCCTGGTACTGGCACAAGAACAGACATATAGATCAATAGAATAGAATAGAGAACCCAGAAATTGACCCAAATCAATATGCTCAATTAATATTTGACAAAGGAGGCATGAACATTCAATGGAGTCAAGACAGTCTCTTCAACAAATGGTGTTGGGAAAACTGGACAGATACATGCAAAAGAATGAAGCTAGATCACCAACTTACACCATACACAAAAATAAATTAAAAATGGATAAAGGACTTAAACATAAGACGGGAATCCATGAAAATACTAGAGGAATCCACAGGCAGCAAAATCTCAGACATATGCCAAAAGAACTTCTTCACTGATACTACTCTTAGGGCAATGGAAGCTAAAGAGAAAATAAACAAATGGGACTACATCAAAATAAAAAGCTTTTGCACAGCAAAGAAAACCATCAATAAAACAACAAGAAAGCCCACTGCATGGGAGAACATATTTGCCAATGATATCAATGATAAGGGTTTAATCTCCAACATATACAGAGAACTCATACAACTTAACAAAAAGAAGATAAACAACCCAATCAAAAAATGGGCAACTGATCTAAGTAGACACTTTTCGAAAGAAGACAGAAGGCAGGCCAAGAGACATATGAAAACCTGCTCACAGTCACTAATCATCAGAGATGTAAATCAAAACAACAATGAGGTACCATCTCACACCTGTCAGAATGGCTTTTATCAACAAATCAACAAACAACAAGTGTTGGCGAGGATGCAGAGAAAAAGGAACTCTTTTGCACTGCTGGTGGGAATGCAGACTGGTGCAGCCACTGTGGAGAACAGTATGGAGCTTCCTCAAAAAAATAAAAATGGAACTCCCATTTGACCCAGTGATCCCACTTCTAGGAATATATCCCAAGAATCTAGAAACGCGCATCAGAAAGGAAATATGTACCCCTATGTTCATAGCAGCACAATTCACCATAGCCAAGATTTGGAAACAACCTAAATGCCCATCAGCAGATGAATGGATTAAAAAACTGTGGTATATCTATACAGTGGAATACTATGCTGCGGTAAAAAAGAAGGAGTTCCTACCATTTGCAACAATATGGATGGAGATGGAGAATATTATGTTGAGTGAAATAAGCCAGGCAGAGAAAGATAAATATCACATGATCTCGCTCATTTGTGGAATATAATGAATGACATAGACTGATGAACAAGAACAGATACAGAGGCTGAGAATCGTCGATCAGAACATCATACCTCAGGTAAGGTAGGGGAGGGTGGGGGTAAGGTGGAGAGATCAACCAAGGGACTTGTATGCATGCATATGAACCTAATCAATGAACACAGACAACAAGGGGGCGGGGCATTAAGAGAAATTGTTTCATGTGACAGAAATTTTTAAATGAAACTCTCTGTAGACTGAAAATTATTTTGGAAGGAAACAAAGAGAAGTTTCCTTCAAAAGTCATAAGGATTGTAATTGAAAGTCAATATATTTGGCCTCTTGAACTAAAGTAAGTAATTTGTGTTTTTGCCTCCCTGACAAAGTTTATATAAAGCTACAAAGAGAAATTGACAGCCAGTTTGAAATGGAATTGCCAGGGCCTAGGGCAAAGAATATCCTTACATGATATTATTCTACAATGTCATTATAATTTTAGATATTTTACAACAGCATATTTTACAATTATCCCAAACAAACTTACAAACTAATTCTTTGAATGGTTGGCAGCAATTAAAAAAAAAAAAAAGGGGACATGAAAGGATTTAATCCCTTGCAGAAGGAATTAAGGCACTGGGAAGGCACTTGAGCATCCTATATTGGCCCCTCTTGCCCTTTGTGCCAAGAGGGACCCTCTTCTCACAATCCAATTGCCCTCAGCTGTTACCTGAGCTTTCTGTTCATGCTGAGTTTGAAGCCTCGTGGGGGCTGGTACCATGGATCTGTCTCACATCCAATTGTGTGAGCTGGGCCCTCACTGGAGAAGAAACCCGAGTTCCCCGAGATATGTGATCAGCACCGGTACCCTGCCAGCAGGCCAGGGGTTCCCAAGGCAGGTGCTGGGTGTGGAGGCCACGGGGTCATAGGCTACCAAGGAGACAGAACTGAACCTCACAGCACCCTGCTTGGCCCCGGAGGATGGCTGGTTAGCCAGAGACGGTAAGATTCCTCAAGGAAGGAACAACCTAAGACAGGCACAGTCGCAGAGGGGCCATCAGGAGAGAACTTGGGAGGGCAACAGAAGTGGGTCACAGACCCTCACCCCCCCAACATTGCAGGGGCTTGAACCCTCACCCCTTCTAAAGGAGGTTTCCTGCCTCCATGGCTGCTTCGCGCTTCCCACACCCAGCTCAGATCGGGACCCCGGCAACAGAAAGAGACCTGGTCCAGCTCACATCGAGATACAGGTGACAGACAGAGACTTGGCCCAGCTCAGATCGGGACCCATGTAACAGACAAGAGACTTGGCCGACAGCAGTTGCCCTATATCTAAATTCAGCCTAGCATCTGGAATGCTCAAGGCCCACTCAAGAATGCAAATAATCCTTCCCACTAATATTTACAGGGTAAACTAAGATTGTTGGTAGAGTATTAAATTTGACAGTAAAATAGTAATCGAGTTTTCAGATTAAATAGGCTAATTGAAATAAGTGAATATTCAAGTACTGGACAAAAAGCTGTTCTTAAAGTAATAACTAAAATTTCTATTGGTAGTTCATCTCATGGTAAAATTCCTGAATATGCAATGAACCTAAAGCAGTCATATGTGTGGGGAAAAAAAAATTTTTTTAAATTTAAAGTTATCAAGACTGCATTATAAAATTTACAAAAACCTCCATTAATAAAAAAAAAAAAAGGGGGGGATAGTAGGGCAATATCATGTAAGGAAAAATATCTTATAAGTAAATTACATCTAGAAAATTTTTACTTTACCAAATTAAGTTTCATTTGCAATGCTAACAGCAAGACGGCCATTAAAAACACACATGGTGTCTAAATAAGACAAAGGAAAATCGTTTGAACAAAAATAAAAAGGATCCCAAATCAATTATATAGAAAAGATTCCTTTATTAACTTGTGGTCGAGAATATATTTGTATATTTTCAGAAAACAACCCCAAGACCAGATGGATTCCTGCAACAGAGAGGAATTGACAGGAGTGCTTCAACCACGAAGACAAGAGGAAAAACAGTCCAGAGATGGAAGACGCTGACAATGCCTTGCCATGGGAGCAGTCAGCAGCTGTGCACCGCTGCAGGTTACCTAAGACCAAACCAGAGAGGGTCGGACCTGCATTGCCACCATGTGCCCACCATCCAGATATCACTGCTGACATGTACACATAAGGAACTGTTGGACATTGAAATTGGAACTCAAACATTTTTTTTGTTTTGTCTTGTTTTGTTATTATATGTTTATTTCCAATCTGCAAAGGCAAAACTTTTTAAAGGAAAGAAATGGTGGGAAAAAGATACAGAGTCAAAGAAGCATTGAACAGACTGTCAAACTACATTGGGAAGACGGGGGAGGTTGGGCAAGGAGGGCTGTAAGAGACCAACCGAAGGACTTGTACGCATGCATATAAGCACAACCAATGGATATAAGACACTGGGGCGGGGGGGGGGGAGGGTGGGCAGGTGAAGGCATGTCCTCGGGGGTAGGGGAGGTCGGGGGGAGATCAAGGGGGAAAAAAAAGGAGACATATGTACTACTATTTGTAATACTTAAAACAATAAAAATAAAATAAAATTAAAAAAAAAAAAAGACAACCATAAGGCAGGGTAGAAGAAAATAACATTCTTCTTTTTCATTTGAAATAAAATTACCCAATGTAATAGTAGCACTTCACATATTTTTTTAAATAGAAAAGTATAGGGGCCTGAACATGGAGACAAGAGCGTCTCAAATATTCATTCACTTAAAACGAGAAACGAAGGTGAGATTAAAGGTTATTTTTGCTCTAGAAACACAGCAGATACCTCTTAGAACTCCTTTGGGGGGGGGGGGGGCGGAAAAGATTTCTTTAGAAACCAGTGTACTTACAAATCATCCTATATAAGAAATAGGTAATATGCAAATTGACCATCTCACATGCAAGATGGCCACCTCCAGGAGGTCACAAGATGGCCACCCCCATGTGGTCACAAGATGGCCATACCCATGTCATCACAAGATGGTTGCCCCCATGTCATCACAAGATGGCTGCCTCAAGATGGCCGGCAGGGGAGGGCAGTTGGGGGCAATTAGGCCAGCAGGGGAGCAGTTAGGTGTTAATCAGGCTGCCAGAGGAGTGGTTAGGGGGCGATCAGGCTGGCAGGCAGAAGCGGTTAGGTGCGATCAGGCAGGCAGGCAGGCGAGCGGTTAGGAGTAAGCAGTCCCAGATTATGAGAGGGATCCCAGATTGGAGAGGGTACAGGCTGGGCTGAGGGACACCCCTCTCCCCAGTGTACAAATTTCATGTCCCGGGCCTCTAGTATTTTATAAATGTCTTGTCTAGCTTTCTTTAATATGAAGATGTGCAGTTGAAAATACATATTTACCTCTAAGGAGTTCATTCACTCCTGCTACTAGGTCTACAGGAATAGAATACTTGCCACAAGACTTCTAAAGCACAAGATATTTAACATAGCTTGGCCAGAAAGTCAAAATGTAGGAATGCACTGATGGAATGTGAGAAAGACATGTAAGGGGCAGAGCATTAGGGAGCTAATAGGCAGACAAATGTAGACAGGGAGGAAAGCTTCCAGGGAAGTAGGCAAAGATTGTTAAAAATCACATATTTCAAATAAGTCTGGATTAAGCTCTGAAAGTCTCAGCATATTCACAAATTTACAAGTACCATTTTAATTCTGCCTACCAGTAAGGGGAGTAGCTAGCTGGCTGAAGAGCCAGAGCTGGGCCCCAGGGAATGTGTTAAAGAACATCAGACATTGAAGGGTTGCATTTTTAGTGTTCTGCAGCTTCAGACCTGAAAGTTCTGTTGACATTTCCAGCTTGGGATGGGAAGGCTTCCTGATTTACTGCATCCACACCTTCCACCCACTCTAAACACTGGTCTAGAAACCTGTTTCCCCAAACAGTAAAAACTACATTTCATCAATCTCATTAAGCTGATATTCTCTTCAAAAAACACACTCAAGTTTCATTTACTTTGCTAGTACACTTAAGACCAACTCTATCTACATCATTAGCACAGAACTCAAATGTCCAAAGTAAAGAGTACTTACCAAACAATGGTCTTGGGGGAAAATGCAGATAAACAATGAGGGAGGGACCTACATAACCTAAAAGCAAGTTACTTAATATGCCTGGCCTTCAGTTTCTTCCTCTAAGATAAAAAGGGGGGGGGGGGGGGGAGAGGGAATAAAACTCACGCTTAAAAGCTTGTGATGGGCATAAAATAAGGTAACATGCAATAATCTATCAAGAGCAATGCCTGGAACATGACAAATATTCAGTATCTGTCCATTCCTTTCTTGCTTTCTCTCAGGTCTTGATTCTACAATTTGTGGTATTCCCCCCTCCTCCTGCGTTGGTGTTTGGAACTTTTTTCTTAATCTATGATCTCAGGTTTTTGAAACCTACATGCAAATTCCAAGTCATGATGTCCAATTTGTGAGCAATATTATGTAAGATATTTTTTCTATTTTTTTACAGGCATAGTCTGTTAGAAAGATTAAAGATCGATAGACCTAAAAATATCAATGGATGAGAGAAAGAGAAGATCTAAAATGATAATAAAAATAAACAGCAAGGAATGAATGATACTAGAAAAGGATAGTGCCCTTGACATCAAGTACTACTGAAGAAGGTTGAAAAGAAAAGGCCTCAGAAGAATGACATGGGTATATAATAACAATATTTATATGGTGTTTTTTTGATCCTTACAACATCTATTTTACAGATAAAAAGACTGAAATTTAGGAAGATAATGTTTTGCCCAGGATTGCTCAGCTAAACTATCAGAGGAGGAAGCAGAGTTAGAATCTAAGACATTTCACTCTAAAGCCTATATTCTTTCTACTGCACCATTTGAGACCTAATGAAAAAAAAACTCATACTATAAGGGCCAAAGTCTTGGACAGAATAAATGGAATCACTGCGATAAAATTAATAAATTTAAGGTTTTTAATAATAAAAGGATAAAGCAGGATAATTGCTATACCAGGTAGAAAAGTCCAACATCAGAAATGACAAGACCTAAGCATAATGAAAGGTTTAAAGGACAATTTTTTTCAAAACAAAGGTAGTTTGGTTCATGCCCTGATGAACAGAAAGGATTCTCCATGAGCCCTACATTCCAAAAGAACACAATGTAAAAATCCACCACAGAGACCACAATATCATAACCATCAAGAACAAAATAATGGTTCCAGAATTAATCAGAGCATCAGCCAGAATCATTACAATGCTGGGATCAGAGGATCCACAGAGATCATTTCTAATCTTGTATCTGCCAGAGCAGCACTGTCCAAAAGAAACATAAAGCAAGCTATAGATGTAATTTTAAATTTGCTAGCAGCCATTTTTATAAAGTAAAAAGAAATATGTGAAATCAATTTCAACAGGATATTTCACTTAACCCAACATATCCAAGATATGATCATGTCAACAAATAATCAACATAAAAAGAATTATTAATAGTATACCTTTTTCTGCACTAAGTCTTGAAAATCTGCTGTACTTTATACTTAATGGCACACTAAATTTGGACTAGCCACATTTCAAGTGCTCAACAGCTGTATGTGGCCAGTGGCTACCATACCGAACAATGCAACTCTATAACTACAAAGGTAACTGCAACCAGCATATGTTAAGTCATGTTCTAAAGATTAAAATGAATAGGGTGATAATAGAGTGTGTGATACAACTTCCTTCTTTTCATTGTCATTAGAACCTCGAAAACCTCATAGAAATCCACAGGAAGTCAATGTAACCATTCTGTAGCACTGGGGAGCTGAGCTGGTGATGGATCAACTGAACCCAATAAGACTATGATTACAGACATTTTTTTTTTTTTTTAGTGCTGGTGTATAATTTTCAAGGGGGCTTTTCTTCTAAGGATTATAGTCAAGAAGGAAGCAATCACACATGACCTTTCTAAAGGAAAACCGATAGGTAACCTGATATAGCAAGTTTCATGAAGAGTACTTTATAAGAGTTCTCAAAAGAGAAACAGAATTGAGATGTTTACAGATGTGTCTTTAGGTATAATTTTAATGAGAAAAACTGCAAGTTCCTCTAAAAAACTTGTGAGAGAGTCAACAGAAATCTGTAGTCTAAAAATAATGATGGCTGATACCTTTCCAGAACATGTTATTTTATAGAACTTTTAAAATTTATAACATTAGGAAGAAGGCTATGAAACATAATTTTAGTAATAAACAGGAGTTTGACAAGCCATGTAAGTCAAAACTAGATGTAAAACTGCTTACTCTTTGGTGAAGAAAATAAAAAAGCAAGGACTCAGGGAAAGATACAGGGTATGACAAATCATACGGTAAGCATGAACGGGAGTCTGTCTCTCTACATTGGTAGAGCTGTGACTTCTGAATCACAAGCATGAAGGAAATATTGTTTTGTTACATAGTAGGCAGGACTTTTCATAGAGAGAGCCTACTGAATCCTATTCATTTGGCTACTTAAAATTCATTTGGCTACTTAAAATTCATTTGGCTACTTAAAATTAGAAAAATATAAATAACTTTTAAAACACATATAATCCTTCCTTAAAACTAACCATTTAAAAAATTTTGGAGTCTATAATCCTACCAGTATAACAAATTTATTTTAGAATAGTAATTTTTAACATGAAAATCTAAAACTCTGAAAAATTCTTAGAAAAACAAAGATTTAAAATACTTAAGAAAGACAAGGATAGGCATCTTAACCAGAATTGTCTTTTCAATCTGGATGCCATCTGAAACCTAGACTTCGAAGACAAAAACCTTGAACAGCTGGAATCCAGCTTAGATACAGAAAATAAATCACTTCTGACTAAACTCCACTCTCAAAAGCTCTAATCAGGTTTCCATAAGCAACGAAACAAAACAAATAAAGAACATGAACAACATTAGTAAACTGGGTTTAACTAGTTGTGCAGCAAGCATGAAAATACAATAGCAAGGAAGAGACAGAAAAGAATTCTTTGTGAAATCCATGATTGTCCATTCAATATCTTCGACCCTTGAGGTCAGAATTTTGTTCCTAATATATATACTCTTGTAAAAAAGATACAGGAGGTTTTCTCATTCTAGTTCAAATCCTTAAATCATTTACTGGAAACTTGAGTCAGCTAAAAAGTGACAGATGACAGAGAGTGTATAATGAACAAGTCGTGTAACTATTCATATTCAGACCATTTTTAAAGAGTAGGTACTTAATCTCCCCTGAAAGTAAAGGAGACTTACTTAGCTATCCTGTATTCCAGAACACACTGTCTTATGGGGAAATAAGAATTCATCATGACATTTAGTTTCATGTATTATTTTAGAAATGTATGTAATGCATAACATTCTCTAATTTCATGGAAAGTTTTTATGTATCACCAAAAACAATCTTGAAATCCAAGCTGTGACTAAAACAAGAAATAAGCTTAAGTAACTATTTCAGGCTTACTATTTTCTTCAGTAGGAAAAAAAAAAAAAAAAACTTTCCAAAGAAACATTTTTTTCCTTCAATAAAACTTAGTTCTTTTTCTATGTAATGAAACTCCCACAACAATGTGAAATCAGATATACCAGGCCCTCCATTCTTCAAAATGCAGTGGACAAAGTGCTTCTCTCCTGTGAGAGAAGGAGAATTAGGAAGGGCCTTCCTCCTGATCATATAGGACTTCCACAGTTCAATAATCAATTCTTTCTATAAACCTAAAGAAATGAAACAGACAGATGGGAATCCCTTCCCCCCCACAGGAACTAGAAGTTCACTTTTAAAATACTGTTTCTTATTGGCCTGTTAAAAGTATAACACATGTTATGTGAATACACAATTAGACGTCACTTATCACTTTAGGAAAGAGTTTTACTCTAATTGAAAATGACAGCAATTATGACTATTACCTTCACTGTACGCCATGAGGGACAAAATACCCCATTCTACTCTTTCTCAGTTCTTGTCTTCACCTGTCAGTTATTTAAATTCTCGGTTCAAAATGTGCTGATACAATCAGTGTAAAAGACCAGTCTGAAAAGATGTGGATACCAAGGATGGTGTCTCACAGACTGCAGATACCCACCCAGTATTCATTCTCCCTTTCCACTTTAGTAACAGAAACCCATTATCTAGTTAGGCATGCTGCTATCCAGAATTTAAAAAAAACAAACACAATTCCCAGCTCGTTCTGAATAACAGGATGAGAACAGAAGTGTTGTGTGGAGCTTTGTCTAAAGAGAGCTAATTTTGTAGGACCGTCCCTTTTTCTTTTTTACCATTCGCCTTCCTTTTGGCCTGTAAAACAGATTCATTCAATGGCTGGAATTCCAGCAACCATGTGGTACAGGCAGTGATTGGTCAGGACACAATAACTGTGGAGTTCCCTTATCAGCCCTGGAGTGTCCTCCTTTATGTAATAAATAAATTTCTTCATGTTTAAGCCACTGTATTTTCCACCTTAAATACTGAACCCAATCTAAGTAACCCATAAAGGCTGAGAAAATAAGAAACAATGTAAGAAAGGAAAAGGTGTTTTTTTTTATGAGTCATACTCTTCCTCACATCATATAAAGTAGTTTAGCACAATGGTTAAGAACATAGACTTTGGATCCAGACAACTGTGCCCAGGTCCTGGCTCTGCTACTTACCAACGAGTTAGTAAAACCTCTCTATACCTAAGTTTACACATCTGTGAAAATGGAGTGGTGATAATGGTACTTACTACCCTCACAGGGTTGCTTTGAAGGTTAATTAACATATGTAAAATACTTAAACAATGTTTGGCACAATGTTAAGACACTAGAGGCCCAGTGCACTGGGTGTGTGTGTGTGCGTGTGTCCCTCAGCCCAACCTGCACCCTCTCCAATCTGGTGTCCCTCTCACAATCCAGAACTGCTGGCTCCCAACCTCTTGCCTGCCTGCCTGCCTGCCTGCCTGCCTGCCTGATTGCCCCTAACTGCTTCTGCCTGCCAGCCTGATCACCCCCTAACCACTCCCCTGCCAGCCTGATCAATGCCTAACTGCTTCCCTGCTGGCCCAATTGCCCCTAACTGCCCTCCCCTGCAGGCCTGGGCCCCCCCCCCCGAACTGCCCTCCCCTGCAAGCCTGTCCCTCCCAACTGCCCTCCCCTGCAGGCGCAGTCACCGCTAACTGCCCTCCCCTGCAGGCCTGGTTGCCCCTAACTGCCCTCCCCTGCTGGTCATCTTGTGGCAGCCATCTTGTGTCCACATGGGGGCAGCCATCTTTGACCACATGGGAGCAACCATCTGTGTGTTGTTGGAGTGACAGTTAATTTGCATATTACCTCTTTATTAGATAGGATATATGTATACTAGAGGCCTGATGCACGAAAATAGTGCAGGGGTGGGTCCCCTCAGCCCAGCCTGCACCCTCTCCAATACTGGACCCCTCAGGGGATGTCCAACTGCCGGTTTAGGCCCGATCCCGGAGATTGGGCCTAAACCGGCAGTCAGACATCCCTCTCACAATCTAGGACTGCTGGCTCCTAACTGCTCACCTGTCTGCCAGCCTGATAACCCCTAACTGCCCCCTCCACCAGCCTGGTCGCCCCCAACTGCCGCCCACCCCCCCCCCCCCGCCTGGTCGCCCCATGCAGTCTGCTGTTGAGTTGTTTGGTCGTCCCTCACTAACTCCCCTGCCGGCCTTGTCACCCCAGGCAACCTGCTGGTGGTTACTGTTACTGTGATGGCGTCCCGGACCATTTGCATATTCCTCTAT
Organism: Corynorhinus townsendii; assembly: GCA_026230045.1. NCBI lineage: Eukaryota > Metazoa > Chordata > Mammalia > Chiroptera > Vespertilionidae > Corynorhinus > Corynorhinus townsendii. Next base: position 56,053,288 of record JAPDVU010000008.1, on the reverse strand, counting down.
TTTATACACACACACACACACACACACACACACACACACACACATACCCATCCTATATAATAAAAGCCTAATATGCTAAGTGTCCGGTTGGCCAGTTGGCCATTCAACGAATCAAAGAGTAATATGCTAATGATATGCTAAGGCCGCTCAACTTTTTGGTCAATTTGCATATTCCCTCTTTATTTGATAGGATATTTAAATGCTAAATGGATTTGAGAAAATTGCTCAACACACACACAGAGCTTTTCTCAAACATATACAGGGTCCAATAAAGGAATATGGGTGCAGCTAAATATATCTGTTTAATAAAAGGTACTTTATTCCACTGGGAAATTTAAACAAACTATTTCTAAGAAAGATCAATGACATTGTTCATTAAGAAAACAATATGTATTTTGTTTTACCACTTCACAGATTAAGTGAATCATTATTTTAAATAGAAAACAACTATTATATTATCTTGATAATTTATAAATATGATCATTAACTCAAAGAATATAAAACTTTGAAGCATTTTTTCTTTAAATCCTTACCCATGGATATTTTTTCCATTGAGAGAATGGAAGCAACAGAGTGTATGTGTGGTGGTGGGGAGGGAAGATTGAGAAACATCGACATGAAATCAAGGTGAGAGAGACACATCTATTAGTTGCCTCCCCCACTCACCCCTACTAGGGAACCTGCAACTGAGGTACATGCCCTTGATCAGGAATTGAACCCATGACCCTGCAGTCTGCAGGTCAATGCTCTAACCACTGAGCAATTGGCCAGGGAAACTTTGAAGCATTTTAAGCAGTACCTGACATTTACCAAGACTTAATTCCATCATGAATATAATCAATCTATCACATTTACAAATATAATTCTATAGTCCTTATACAGTAAATGTGTCAATAAATTTTAAAATTTTGAAATGATTGTTCACCCATAATTCTGATGTTTTCTCCCACTCACCTTAGTACTCTTGACTTCATCCCCTATTAATGCTGAGATTATTAAAACCCATCTGTAACATTTATTCTCCCTCCCAAACACAAATACACATGAAACCAAAACATATGTGGACACAGTGTTTCAGTCAACCTTTTTTTAAAAAAAATGTATTTTTCTTGATTTCAGAGAGGGAGAGAGAGATAGAAGCATCAATAATGAGGGAGAATCATTGGTCAGCTGCCCCCTGAATGCCCCCTACTGGGGATGCAGCCCACAACCCAGACATGTGCCCTTGATCAGAATCGAACCTGGGACTCTTCAGTCCGCAGGCCGGCGCTCTATCCACTGAGCCAAACCAACTAGGGCTCAATCAACTTTTTATTGTTGCTCAATATATATAAATATATCACATTTACTGAACACATACTATCTGTTTTACCTTGTTCTATAATCCCAACCCTATCTGAAAATGGGTTTTTTGTTTGCTTGTTTTTTGCCTGTTTGTCTCCAGTGAAAACTAGCTGAACTTTAAAGACACATATGCCCTGCAGCCATCTCAAACTAAGGTTTGGGCCACATTCTTCCTTGCTCGCTATTTCTAGCTTTATACAATTATCCCCAATTCTTTAGTAAGGATCTCGATTATTTGAGGCTCATGCCACTGTCATACCCCTCTCTTTGCCTCTTCATCACTGTGTATGCACTAATCTCTCTGCCATTCTCCCTTATTCATCAAAGGCTTTGGAATTTAATTCACAGTCTCTTTCAATTCCAAATCCTTCCATTGTTTTGGGTGACTTCAAACATCCACATGTGTGATCCATGGAGTACTCCAGACTTCTCAATTCCAATGAATAAGTCCACTTCACTTCAAACCATCTACTTCCACAGTTGCTGTTGTAATCCTGTCATCCTAACTGCTCTTGAATTGTTTATTCAAACAGTTCACCTTTCAACCACATTCTCCTTTACTTCTAATTCTGAGGATGACATACTCCCACCAGGAAGGTTCTCTGGCCTCTTTAGAGACTTCCAATTCATTAGCTTCATATTTCTTCCTATCTATCAATGCTTTCTTTCTTCACTATCCTTATTATCCAGCTTCAATTAAATAACCCTAGAAAACACTCTATTCCTAAGCTCCTTTCCCATTGAGTCCTTGCATCACCTCCACTGGCTAAACTGCAACCCTGTATGAAACTACTTTCTCCATATCTATAATGAAGTAAGTGTGTGCTATGAGGGAAAACTACACAACAAAATATGATCACCAAGCTCAAATGGATCCTGAACACAGCCTGGCAATGCTACCATTTTACTCTGATCTGTACAAAACAAATATTTCAAGTGCTCCGAATTGTTCAGACCTTTGACTCTCTATCCTTCGTTACATCAAGGAGCCTACCTTTATTGAAAATCATAGATACTATCAGACATGACTTTCCAATGGGAAGTTAAGAAGACTCATGACTGCCCTGGCTGGTGCCCAATGGTTAGGGTGCCATCCTCTGCATTGAAGTGTCAAGTGTTAGATTCCTGGTCAGGGCACATATCTAGGTTGTGGGTTTGAGCCCCTGTCAGGGCATATGCGTGAGGCAACCTATTGATTTTTCTCTCTCACATGAATGTTCCTCTTTTTCTACAATCAATGAAAAACATATCCTTGGGTGAAGATTTAAAAAAGAAGACCCATGAGTGATATCTTCTTCTTTGTACCATTTACTCTTTCTTCCCACCAACTGAATAGCAGTTAAAGCTATGAATGTGGGGTAAGTTGTTTACAAGGAGAATAAAGAGCCAAGAGGAGAGCCTAGAATCAATCTTTGAAGAATTCTAAAATTTGATGGCTGAGTAAAAGAGAATGAATCTTCAAGTCAAACTACAAATTTTGCACTAAAAATAAGTCAGTTACAGTGTGTTTTGTGTGTGTGTGTGTATGGGTATTCACATATTTCAGCTACATTTTATGTGTGCATACATATACTCACATATATGTACATACACACATATATATTTATACAAGAAACTGGTTTGGAAGGCAAATATAACTCCAACCATATTAAACATTAGTCCTTTGATAGATGAAATTTAGCAATGTTATTATTACTGAGATCCAAAGAAATCTCTTCCCCTGTGTAAATAAAATAATCTACATGACAGAATTTTACTAGCCAAGAATAGGGGAGAAACATGAAATTATTACCCTTTGTAGACATAAAACTTTCTAGTTGGAACAAAGATAAGTCTTGCTCATCAAGAGCATATGTAGACTTAAGATCCTTAACTATAAACAGTAGGCTTCAGGCCTGGGTGGTCTGTGTTATGTCCAATAATATATAAATTGGCTTATCCTCAAAAAAATATTTCTTTTTTCATTACTTGAGTCATGGAAGAGATTCAATCTTTGTTCAGAACAGAAAGGTTTTCAATACAACCTTTTAACTCTAAGTCTATATATTCTATAAGTCTGTATAGTTCAGGATACTACTCCTCATTAAATGCATATAAAAAGATCTTAAATGATTTTCTCAGTATTTCCAGGAGTGCTCTTAAATAAACTAGAAACATGTTTAATGAGAAGTCCTCTCTGTGCATACAATGGGATCACTTATATTTTTGCATAGCGTTCAATAATAAGCTAAAGCCCAAGGGATGATATAAACTACCAATGCCCTATGCTCCTGTTCTTATGCCAGAGATCATTTATTACTGACTATTTGGCACACTATACAAGCCATCTGAAGAAAGTTTAATGTTTCTTTCATTTTCTTTAAGTATTATACCAAAATGAGAACTAATTAGGCTAAATGCACCTTTAACAGAGTATTTTAATAGTTTATAAATGATGCATGACAATTATTTTCAAGAAATCTTCAGATCCTTATCAAAAGTTGCTCTAAGTATATGGAAAGTACTACTCAAATTAAAGGTAACATATTTTCTTTTTCTGGAAAACAAGGAGAAAACATCAAGGAGTAATACTCTTCATTTATGTACAATATGGCTAAATGGCTCCATGACACTATCCAAAGAATTGTTTTTCTCTTTCAGGATGAAAAGAGTCCAGTGTTCTTCATGCATGATAGAAACTTGGTCTGACTCAGGATTTGTTTCCATACCTCCTTAATGAGTTGGCCAGAAAATATTCTAAAGTCATAACAAAGACATATCATCAGAGTGTAAAGATTCCAAAACCATCATGACCAGATGTGCAGAACCAAAAATCTTGGCTTCTGTCTGGTCTATAAACTGAGCATTAAATATTATTTGTACTAGCTCTAAATTTTTTCATTCTAAAAGAGCTGATCTAAGTGTGAAAAACTTTCTCTATAGAAAGTTAATGAACATCATGAGGAAATGTTTTAGCTGCAACTGGCTGTTTTTCAGATACTGCATATGGACTCAGATGTTAGCTCAACTCCTATATAATTTGATTCTCAGAGCTTCAGTGGCTGAATACCAACAATGCTTTCATTCCCTAAACAATTAATATGATACCTTTCATTTTATTATCTAAACTAGAGGCCCGGTGTATGAAATGCATGCATGGTGAGGGGGGGGAGGGTCCCTCAGCTCGGCCTGCACCCTCTCCAATCCGGGACCCCTGCAGGATCGGACCTAAACTGGCAGTCGGACATCCCTCTTGCAACCTGGGACCGCTGGCTCCTAACCGTTCACCTGCCTGCCTGCTTGATTGCCCCTAACCACTCTGCCTGCCTGCCTGATCACCCCTAACCCCTCTACATGCCTGCCTGATCACCCGTAACCGCTCTCTCCTGATGGTCTGATCTCCCCTAACTGCTCTCCCCTGCTGACCTGATTGCCCCTAACCACTCTCTCCTGCTGGCCTGATCACCCCTAACTACTCTCCCCTACCAGCCTGATCGCCCCTAACCGCCTCTGCCTTGGCCCCCACCACCATGGCTTTGTCTGGAAAGATGTCCGGTCTATCTGGTCTAATTAGCATATTACCCTTTTATTAGTATAGACTAAAGGCCCGGTACACAAAATTCGTGCACTTGGGTGGGGGATTCCTCAGCCTGGCCTGTGCTCTCTTGCAGTCCGGGAGCACTCGGGGGATGTCCGACTGATGGCTTAGGCCCGCTTCCCACGGTGAAGGGGCCTAAGACGTCAGTCAGACATCCTTAGCAATGCAAAGGAGACGGGAAAGGCTCCCGCCACCGCCGCCATGCCCGCCAGCCGTGAGCACGGCTCAGGGCTTCTGGCTGAGCAGCGCTCCCCCTGTGTGCATTTTGCCTTTTATTATATAGGATAGAAACTTTTACCTCAGAGTCTTAAGTAATAGTGTAGTTTTTCTAATACCTGAGACTGTCACAAACACAATAGCCATCCTGTAACTGTAAAAATATTTACTATATTTGAATAAAATTGGTAGATAACAGCTATTTATCATTAATATTGAGGAGGATAAAATTTAGCTTGAATTTGAATCCAAAAATTATGCTATTAAGTCTAAATAAATAGAAATCTAATATGTTAAGGGAAAAATTGTACATTTTAAGAAAAATATGTAATTTTTTAAAAAGGGAACAATGAAAAATAAAGAACGCATGCTACTTTTAAATTATTCTAGTTACAATACAAAAAACAAAGGCTTTTTTTTCTTCCCTATCTTACGACATTAACAGAAGCATGAGCATGCAATACAGAAACCTTTCATGTACATGCAGTAGACTTTAAAGTTATTATCTAGACATTAGTAATTGTTTTAGAAAACAAACATCTCATCATTGTTTTTATAAAACAAACATCTCATCACTGTTTTATAAAACAAATATCTCATCAGCCCTTGGATCTGTGCATTCTGGAAGAGCATATGTTTTCTATTATAAATATCTTAAAGGTTGGCACTCTTTAATACTTATGTTACTCATACTCTTTACTCCACTTATTATTACACAAAATCCTAGTATACAAAAAATACCATGAAAACAATAACATGATAATTAAAATTTTATGTTTTTTTCAAGTGGATCAAAATTCTAGAATATTCACTGTCATTTTATATGTTACTTAAGGGTAGCATTAATTGCCCACGAAGTCAATATTCTGATTATAAGACTCTCATTCACAGTATGAAATCCAATTTTTTACATGGCATAAGATTCATGAAAAAGAATATAAGGCTACTCTACATAAAGCAAGACTAGTTCTAAAACTAAACTAGAGTTTGTTTTAAACTTCTTTTACATTGACATTTACCACAAAAGATATTTCAACTATGTATTACTAAATCTATAAATTTTGTCACTTCTACAGAATCAATAATCAGTAAACAAAGTGTCCTTACATAGATTAGGATACTCTTGCAATTGTGGCATTTTTTTAACCTCTGTTGCAATTTTTGCTGAATATTGACTCTTCTCTCATGTGGCAACAATATTCAAGGAGCTCTGAACAAGGAACCAAGAATTTTCAAATGTAAGACAATGGACAAAGCACGATCTAATATGAGAAATTTGCTTCATCAACAACTTTTTAAAAATGTTTTTATTGATTTTAGAGAAAGGGAGATGGGGAGGGATAGAGAAATAGAAATATCGATGAGAGAGAAACATTGATTGGCTGCCTCCTGCATGCCTCCTACTCGAAATGGAGCCCAAAACCCAACCCAGGCATATGCCCTGACCGGGAATAAAAATGGTGACCTCTTGGTTCATGGGTCGACGCTCAACCACTGAGCCACCCGGGTGGGCCATCAACAACTTTTTATTATCAGATGAGCATGAGGTAAACAGCATTTTGACAACTAGTCTAATACTTATTCATATAGATGTCACTAAGTGCAAAAAATCTCTATAATATTAATTTTTGCAGAGTTTACATGCATAAATATGAACATGATAATTATACTGCTGAACAGATAAAGAAGAAATACAATCTAATCTGATGATTGAGGATCTACACTGTAGAAGGACATGAGGAACTATTTTGATAAGGTACTTTGGTAAGCCTTTGGGATAAAAAAGAGCTCATGCCCTTCAAGAAACTCAAAGTCTCCTGAGTTTTATGTACTACTGAAGAAAATAAAGGGATTTATAAAGGATACTATTCACAAGAAAAGGAAGTGTTATTCCTTTCTAATATCATGTAGGAAAGGTCTTGATGATGTATTAGCATCACCTTTCTCAAATGAAGTGAACAAAAGGGGATATAAACTCTGATATTTTTAGCACCTTCTAAGTTATAGTCACAGAGCTAAGCATCCTATCTAATAAGAGAGTAATATGCAAATTGACCATCACTCCAACACACAAGATGGCTGCCCCCAGGTGGACACAAGATGGCCACCATAAAATGGCCACCATAAGGTGGCCAGCAGGGGAGGGCAGTTGGAAGGGACCAGGCCTGCAAGGGAGGGCAGTTGTGGGCGATCAGGCCAGTAGGGGAGGGGAGTTGGGAGGGACCAGGCCTGCAAGGGAGGGCAGTTGGGGGCGATCAAGCCTGCAGGAGAGGGCAGTTAGGGGTGACCAGGCCGGCAGAGGAGGGAAGTTGGGGGCGACCGGGCCTGCAGGGGAGGGCAGTTAGGGGCAAACAGGCTGGCAGAGGAGCAGTTAGGCATCAATCAGGCTGGCAGGGGAGTGGTTAGGGGATGATCAGGCTGGCAGGCAGAAGCAGTTAGGGGCAATCAGGAAGGCAGGCAGGCGAAGCTGTTGGGAGCCAGCAGTCCTGGATTATGAGAGGGATGTCCGACTGCGGCAGTCGGACATCCCTTGAGCGGTCCCAGATTGGAGAGGGTGCAGGCTGGGCTGAGGGGACATACCCTCCCGTGCACAAATTTCGTGTACCAGACCTCTAGTCCTATATAATAAAAGCCAATCAACTGAATGGTGTAACGACTAGTAGAACAACCGGTCACTATGATGCACACTGGCCACCAGGGGGCACTCAATGCAGGAGCTGCCTCCAGCCCACAGGCCCCAGGCCAGACAAGGCGGGTGCCAGCAGGGGGTCCCCCAATGAGGGAGGCTACTGGCAGCAGCAAGGGGGAGGGGGCAGGGCTGCCGAGCAGATGGCACCAAGACAACCAAGGCAGATGCCAGCAGGGGTCCCCAATCACCCCGCCAGTCACCCCACAGATTGGCCCTCATCACCAGCCAGGCCTAGGGACCCTACCCGTGCTCGAATGTCATGCATTGGGCCTCTAGTCTGTATATATAAAAGCCTAAGCGACCCTTACATTGGAAGGACCAGAATGACCAGTCGCTATGACATGTACTGATCACCAGGGGGCAGACGCCTAACACAGGAGCTGGCCCCTGGTGGTCAGTGTACTCCCACAGCGGGAGCGCTGCTCAGCCAGAAGTCGGGCTCATGGCTGGCAAGCGCAGTGGTGGTGGTGGAGCGGCTCCACAGCAGTGCTAAGGAGTTAAGGAGCAAGTGGCAAGCGGTAAGGAGCGAGCAGCAAGGAGTGAGTGGTGAGTGGTGAGTGGCTAGGAGCGAATGGTGAGTGGTTAGGAGCGTTGAGTGCTGAGCGCTGAGCCCAGCTTGGGCTCCTCCCTGGTCGCCTGCCGCTTTGCACACTGCTACATTCCCTGAGGGGTCCAGGATTGGGAGAGGGCACAGTCCAGGCTGAGGGACCCCAACTGATGCACAAATCTGTGCACTGGGCCTCTAGTCCTATATAATAAAAGCCTAATATGCTAAGTGTCCAGTCGTCCATTCAACCGATCAAAGCATAATATACTAATTATATGCTAAGGCCACTCAACGGCTTGCTATGATGTGCACTGACTACCAGGGGGCAGACAGTTGACCAGTAGCTATGGCATGCACTGACATAGGGGGGCAGATGCTCTGACTAGTAGGTTAGCTTGCTGCTGGGGTCCAGCTGATAGGGACTGAGT